>OX422210.1:367648416-368929249 GCA_949130495.1 Sambucus nigra | reverse complement strand
CAAACTTAACACCTGAAATCCTCAGTAGCAAGCTAAGGACAGTGGGAATGGAATTAGATTTTAAAAAGAAATTAACTCAGACCCAAAAGAAACAGTCTACTTCTAATCTTGTCTTTACCTCTAAGTTGACCAAACTCGAGTTTAATTTTCCTGAAATTGACCTAGATTCTGATGAGGGCTGTAATTTAGATAATTTGGATAATCACATTGCCTTAATGTCTAAACAGTTTAAGAAAATTATGAAATTTTGAAATAAAATTGCAAGTAGACAGGGCAAACCTAATTATTTAAAGTACTATAATAATAAGCCTCATAACAAAAGACAAGACAAATTTCAGACTAACAATCAAAATAAGTCTGAAAAAGACCTAAAAAACAATGAATGTTTCAGATGTGGGCAATCAGGTCATATAGCAAATGACTGTAGAGTCAATTTGAATAAAAATAAAAATAATAGGGCTAATTTGTGCACGACCTGGGATGACTCAAGTGAATCAGAAATTGAAGAACCTGAGTCATCTAACTCTTTTGACACCTGTATGTCATTCTTTGCCAAAATTGTTTACACTGACGATAGGCCTATGGCTAATACTGAACCTGATAGTGGTATCTCTAATCATGTTATGCTGAATGATATTGTTCCCAATGAATTATCTACTTTGCTACGTGAGAATGTTACTAGTAGTTCTACTGCCGTGTGTGTGAGTCAAATGGAACGTTCTATTGTTGATGCAAATGTGTGTGTGAGTCATAAAAATGAATCGCTAGGGAACACTACACACTGCACACTTAGTGACTCTAATAATGAGGACCTCCTTGACATTCACACACTATACACAAAAACCCTCAAGAAGAGTACTAAACTAGAAAAAGTAGTCAAGTACCTTACCCAGAAGATGGAAACTCTAAGCTAAATGGTTAAACAGAATGATGAAGAGTACACTTCTCAATGTCTGAATCATGAAAATGAGACTAAAACTTTTGCTCAAAAAATCAAGGAATTATCTAAATCAAATAAAATTTTGGAAAATAAATACAAAGGGACTTTGTTAGAATTGGAACAAACAAACGAAAAGACATCAACAGTCTTCAAAAAAATTGCTAAATTTGAAAATAACTCAAAATATTTTGAAGAATTTGTTACTGAAAGTAAGACCAATTCTGATGATAGAGCTGGAATAGGTTTTTGCCCCAATAATTCCAAGCAAACTAAAAATTTTGAACCCGTTAAGTTTGTTTCTGGTGGCAAAAGACTTATGGAAGTTTGCCCAGATTTTCAAGCCTTGAAAAATGATTTTGATTTAAAACAACAAATGACAGACATTAGTAAGGCCAGTACTTCTCAGTCTAATGTTGAACACAAGGCTAAATACGTATGCCCACCAATTAGGAACAG
Source organism: Sambucus nigra (assembly GCA_949130495.1). Lineage (NCBI taxonomy): Eukaryota > Viridiplantae > Streptophyta > Magnoliopsida > Dipsacales > Adoxaceae > Sambucus > Sambucus nigra. Next base: position 368,927,853 of record OX422210.1, on the reverse strand, counting down.
TGATTCGTCTTTTCATCCTATACCTTCTAGGAATAAGACTAAAGTTCAATACTTAGACAAACCTTTGTCTAACAACTTTCCTAAAGATAAGCCTTCCGTGAGCCATCTTTATTGTTCTTACTGTGATGTCTTTGGACATTCTCTTGATGGATGTTTTTCTAAACGCCTACACAAACTCGTATTTCGTTCCCTTATTTACCATAATTTTAAATATACTAGGAAAGGCATAAATAATTATATTCTTCCCAGGCAACCAAATAAGAACTCTAACTATCGTAATAGGAATAAGAGATCTAGTGCTAAAAGATCATCAACGATAAGGAACCCTAGATTCATGACTAAACCAAATGCTCAGAGATTTGAGAAAACTTAAAGTTATGTGCAAAAATCTTTTAAAGAAAAGGCTAATGCTCACAAATTTTACAGTATTCGAGCTAATCGGTGCAAATTTCTAAAAACCAGAGCAATTTGCGTTATAAAAGATGAATCGATACCTCAGATGAGATATAATATATTAATTAGTGCTTTGAGAGCTGAACATACAACATCTGGTTGGTATTTAGATTCAGGATAATCCAAACACATGACCGGGGATGAGACCAAACTTCTAAATAAAACTAACTTCCCTAGAGGTAATTTTTTGTTTGGAGATGAGGTATCATCCCAGTTCATTGGTAAAGTAACACTCCATGAATAAGGGTTACCTATTTTAGAAGATGTTGTTCTAGTAAAAGGTCTAAAAGCAAATTTATTAAGTATATCACTATTTTGCGACTCCAACCGTACTGCCAGTTTTTCAAAAGAAAATTAAAAAATTTTAAATGAAAATGGTGACTGTATAATTACAGTCCTTCGTACTCCAGATAACTGTGTACAGTTAATCCAATAATGAGGTTTGTAATACTGCTCGAGTGGATGGCAATGAAATTTGGCATAATAGCTAGGTCATATAGTTTTTGATACCCTTGGTAAATTATGTTCTCAAGAAATAGTTAGAGGTATTCTTAAATAAAGCCTATATCAAACATTGTTTGTGGTCCTTGACAGGAAGAAAAAATGGTTAAGTCTTCCCATAGAAAAACCAAAGACGTGTTGACCACTAAACCTCCAGAACTTATCCATATGGACCTAATGGGTTCTGTTAGAACGGTTAGTTTATCTGGAAATAACTACATTTTAGTGATGGTCGATGATTTTACCCGCTTTACTTGGATAGCCTTCCTTAAACAAAAGTCCGACAACTTTCAAGAATTTTTAAAAATCCTCCTACGCATTGAGAACGAAAAAGATAGTCAAGTAAATCGTATTCGTAGTGATCGCGGGGGAGAGTTTAAAGACTTAGTAGTAACTGAATATTGTACCTATAATGGTTATCAACACGAATTTAGCGCTCTTAAACTCCCTCAGCAAAACGGTATAACCGAAATAAAGAATAGGACTATTCAAGAAATGGCACGAGTAATGATTCATGCCAAAGGCCTAACTAAATATTTTTGGGTTGAAGTTGTTAGGACTGCCTATCACATTATAAACAGAGTCTACCTTAGAAAAAAATACCAAGACAGCTCCTTACGAACTTTGGTACGGGAAGAAACCTAACTTAAAGTATTTTAAAACCTTTGGTAGTGTGTGTTACGTATGTAAGGACATAGAACATTTGTCCAAATTCAAAACTAGACGTGATAAAGCCATCTTCTTAGGTTACTCTCCAAATAGTAGAGCCTATCGTGTCTATAATCTTCGTACGAAAACCTTAATGGAATCCATTAATGTGATTGTTAATGACACTAATGTTGAGAGTAAACCCACATAATCAACTATCGTGGAAGAGTCTGAAAATATTTTAAACTATGACTCCCTAGAGATAGATGTTTCTTTACCAACTGAAATGCCAGAAGTACCTAATTGGGTCTCTAAAGATCATCCCTTAGATAACGTGGTTGATAACCCTAAAGAACTTGTACGTACAAGATCCAAGCTATGTAATTTTTCTCATTATGCATGCTTTGTGTCTCTGGTAGAACTAAAGAATGTAAATGAATCCCTAAGTGACTCCTTATGGATAAATGCTATGCAAGAGGAACTTCTTCAATTTGTCGCTCATGGCATATGGTATCTTGTACCCAGGCCTGAATATAAAAAAGGTTATTGGCATACGTTGGGTTTTTAAAAATAAAATATATGAAACCAGGATAGTCATTAGATATAAGGATAGATTAGTCGCCCAAGGTTATTCTCAGATTGAAGGAATAGATTTCGAGAAAAATTTTGCACCAGTAACCCGCCTTGAATCTGTTCACTTACTCTTAATAATAGCTTGCCATTTTCAACTCACTATTTATCAGCTGGATGTAACATTTGCATTCCTTAATGGTATTTTAACTGAGGAAGTCTAGTCGAATGACCTAAAGGATTCATTGACCTTTATCATCCAAATCACGTATTTCGTCTAAAAAAGGCATTATATGGTTTAAAACAAGCACCTCGTGCTTGGTATGAACGGTTGTCAACATTTTTATTAAATCACGTTTTTAGAAAAGGCAACAATGCTCCGACGTTATTTGTCAAACATTTTGAAAAAATAGTAATAATCGCTTAAGTCTATGTAGATGATATCATTTTTGGATCAACATCTTTAATCGAAGTTGAAAATTTCTCCAAAGTAATGCATGGAGAATTTCAAATGTCTCTTATAGGGGAGTTATAATTATTTATAGGTCTTTAGATTAAATAAAATTCAAATGGATTATTTATCTCGCAATCCAAATATGCCTTAAAAATTGTTAACAAGTTTGGCCTATAAATTGCAAAACCCACTAGGACACCCATGAGTACCTCGGTAAAATTGTCTAAGGATGAACATAGGAAATCCATTAATCCTAATCTTTATCTTAGCATTATAAGAAGCTTACTATACCTCACTGCTTCATTCCCTGAAATTATGTATGTTGTTTGTATCTGCGCTAGATATCAGAATGCTCCTAAAGAGAGTCATTTATCTTGCGTTAAGAGAATTATAAAATATGTTAAGGGAACTCTCAATTTAGGACTTTGGTATACCAATGACACATCAACCACTATAATTGGTTACACCAATGCTGATTGGACAGGGTGTTCTCATGACAGTAAGAGTACGTCAAGGGCCTGTTATTATATATAAAATATTTTAGTAGGATGGTGTAGTAAAAAATAGAATTGTATATCATTATCCACCGTTGAATCTGAGTACATTGTAGCCGAAAGATGTTGTTCGCAATTACTTTGGATAAAACAGATGTTAAAAGATTATGGCATAATTGAAGATAAGTTGCACATCTATTGTGATAATCAAAGTGCAATTAATATTTCTAAAATTTTTGTGCAACACTCTCGCACAAAACATATTAAAATTCGATATCACTTTATTCGTGAATTCGTAGAATCTAAGGAATTGGAAATTCTTTATTTGCCTACCATTCTTCAAATAGCTAATTTATTTACAAAGCGTTTAGATAATATCAGATTTCAGTCTTTACGAAAATCTATTGGCACGATATTTCTTAAATAAATGTTTATCCTCACATAAATATCATCCGGTCATATTCACGCTAATAATTGATCTTTGAGGATATAGGTAAGAATGTTTCAAAAATGACAAAAGACACCTCCTATATCTGTTTTATGTAGAGGATCCTTGCTGTGACTCGTTAATATTTATGCGTTGATAAATATTTATCTTCCTTCTACCTTATTTGTTCATGTATATTAGTGCCTACCCTTTGTTCATTTGAGACAAAATGGGGGGAGAAGCTTTGAGTTCACTTGGACATTATTTTGATTACTTCAATTAAAATGCTTGATCTTAGTTCTCTTATTGTTAGGAAATCAGTATCTCATTTTATCAGAATATTATTAGGGTATAGGTCTGTATTTAGTTGAGTAATGTAATTTTCTTTTCTAGGATATGGGGTAGATAGAATTTTGAATAGGAATAGGATTTTCTTATTTTTAGTATCCCTACGAGTCCTCGATGACTCAAAGGAGATTTTCTCTCATATTTTCTAATGGGGAGATTGAAGCACCCTATATCTTTTATTCACTTGAGTCTATATTATATAGGTGCTTGTCTAGTTTGAAAATAGTGACAAAATTTGAGTCATACCCTAGTTTACCAAAAAACTCAGACTCTATATGATATTTCCTCTATTAGTCTCAAAGGTATAATACCAACACTGCACCTAGGATTGCATTTCTATATTGCATTCATATTAATTTAGGTGTGTGAGTATTAATTCCCATTAAAATAATTTTCTAATAATTTTTTGAATTTTTTAAATAATTTTGAGGAATTTATAAACATTTTAAAAATTGGTTTTAAAATGTTTTGGGCCTGTTCGTAAATTTTATTCTCTTAAAACTTTGGTTGGGTAGAATCCGAAAGCGGCAGAGAGATGTGTGGTACAAAATGGAATTGTTTAAACTTAAAAAATATGCATTTTTTAACCCATCCGAGCCACACACGTGTTGCATATACAACGACCCAAAGTGTGTTTTCTTACTCTCATATTCCCGAGAACCATTACCAGCCCTTGGATCTATTTTATCTACGGTCTGCATTTTGTTTTTAACAATCCAAGTCTCAACCTTTTTGTCCAATCAGATATCATTTAATTGCGGTGCGTTGTAAGCCATTATATTTATATCGTTCAACCTGAGTTAATCTCAGCCGTTGTTTTGCCCAGAGATTCCAGGACCTTCCAACCTCTACTATACATATATGACCTTGGTTTAACGTTTATAATCTTTCGATCAGTTGAGAGTTGAGAGAAAAAAAGAGAGAAGAGAGAAAAATAATAGAGAAAAAAGAAAGAAAGAAAAAAACCTAAACCAAACCCTAATCAATTTTCTTTAGAAAATTTACCTTGTGTGTTTGTGTGTTCGTCCTTTTTTGAAGATTCATTCCTCTTCAGTCTTCAATCTCTTTTCCAACATAGTCACGTTATTGGATCTTGTTTTATCTTTCATTGAAAATAGAGATTTGATTTTAGTTGATATAAATCTTTTAAATCTCTTTAGTTTTGATTTCTTTTTCAAGAAATCCTTGTTTGTTGTTTGTTTTATACTCAAATGTTTCTACAAAACGTTTTACCAACAAATATTGATTGTGTTTCAAGTTTTGTGAAAAACGGGCTTCATGAGAATAAGAGATCTTGAGACATTTGTGCTTTCAAAGGTCATATTTCACATTTTGTGAAAGAGAAGTGTATATAAATAAAAAGAAAGCATATAGGACCTTGACTATTTTGAAAAGCAAGGTTGTCACTCGATCTAGTACAAAATCAGAAGTCTAAGGTTTTCAACAAACTGAGATTCAAAATCCAAACTCATATTAGACAATATCTGTAATTTATTATAGGAAATTTTATCTATATAAGTGTGTATGTGTTGCATGCATGCGTTAGGCACTTCACCATAAAACACTTTACACACTACAACACTAAAGAAGTGTTAATAGAGAGATTCTTGACTTTTTAAGTCGACATAAAGCTAAAGAAGGAAGAGTTACAAAGCTGGGAGAACAACTACAACATGAGAGCCTTCAGAGAAGCCAAAATTGCCTAATGGAGTTGGTAAAAATTCTTGACTTTGTGTGTTTAGGTTGTTATATAGCTCGTAATCCGTTTTCTCTATTTTAGTGGATTTTTCTTTTGAGGTGTAGACACCTCCATGGATATTTTCCTAATTGGCTGGAGTTTTACCACGTTAAAATCTTGTGCTCTTGCATGTTTAGTCTTCCTCTCATCTCCTTATACTTGTGTGCTGATTTATAACTATTTTAGTTTTGGTTTTCAAAACTTGGATACTTAATAACTGAAATATTTCGTTCATAATATTTTTGATACACATCTTGTGTTAATAATTGTTTTGTAAAAAAAGTTTCTCAAACAAACTGTTCGGAGCCATTTAGACTGTTTAGTCTTGAATTAAACAACTTAAGTGGTGCTTTTTAAGTACATACATAATTATGATTTGCTGATTTATATGATAAACCCACTATCATGATTTGTTGATGCGATGATATTTTGAACTTAAACCCAAATTATGATTTGCGGATTTGTATAATATTTTGAACTTAAACCCGCAATTATGATTTTCTTATCTATATGATATTTTGAACTTAAACCCACAATTACGATTGACTCATTTATATGATATTTTGAACTTAAACTAATATATTTAACTTAGGGGGGACAATTTTAGACACGACACGATACGATACGATACGATACGAAATTGACCCAAAATTAATACGACTTGTCGTGTTCGTGTTCGTATTTTTTAATACGAAGTCGTGTCGAGTCGTGTTTGTGTCAAAATTACGAGCCGTGTTAATCGTTTTATCGTGTCTTGTCGTATTGTTCGTGTTTTTATTCGTGTTATCGTGTCTATTTATGTTTAATTTAGTGTAAAATTTAAGAAATCGTGTCGTGTCGTGCTCTATTTGGATCGTATTCGTGTCAACTAATAAAAACACGAATTCGTGTCGTGTCGCGTCGACCCGCAACACGATCAAAAAACACGAATTGTCACCCCTAATTTAACTTAAATCCATTATTATGATTTGTTGATTTATACAACATATTTAACTTAAATCCATTATTATAATTTGTTGATATGTATTAATATATTTAACTTAAACCCATTAATATTACATGTTTAACATTGTTACTTTTCGAAGATTACAAAAGGAGTCAATAAAATAAAATCCTATTTTATGAGTATATTGATGTAGAACTTAAATAAATTGCATGCCGTAAACCATGAGGGGAATAAAACGAGTTGAAGTAGAGACACGTCATTAATCCATCTGCCAGAAATAAATGGACCATCCTCAACGGTTCGATCCTACCTTTATTTTTCATCCCAATCTTTTAAACCATTAACCCTGTAGCTGTAGCTGTATTCCACCAAACAAACTTATCTCTTTGTTCTTTCTAAACCCCCATTTTTCCCCCTTTCTCTCACTCACTCTCCGTATGGACCTATCAGCAGATCTACCGACGGCCACCGATGCTGCTCTCCACCCACCTCACTCTGCTATCCCTACCCCAGTCCACCCATCCTATTACGATGTACATACAAATTTATTTCTCTATGCTTGTATATCTCTCTCTCTCTCTCTCTCTCTCTCTCTCTCTCTATGTTTCTAATATTTTTAGGTATTTTTTTTGACAGATGATAACAGAAGCTATTGGGGCTCTGAAGGAGAGAAACGGGTCTAGTCGACAAGCCATAGCCAAGTACATAGAAAAGGAGTACCCTGATGTCCTACCACCTAATCACTCTGCCTTGTTGACTGCCCATCTTAAGAGATTGAAAATCAGCGGTCACCTGCTCATGTTTAAACACTCTTATTTGCTACCTGGATCTGTTCTTCCTATTTCTCCTCCAACTGCGAACACCACTGCTACTGCCACTGCTACCGCTACACCTGCTTCTTCCGGGGTTAAGAAAAGGGTGGGTCGTCCGGCTAAATACAAGGTGGAGGCCCAACCCAATGGTGGATTTGGGTCTCAGCCCCTACCCCAACCCCAACCCCAACCCCAACAGCCAAATGTTAACGCCTATTCAGAGTTCAACCAGCCCAGTAATGAGTTCCAGGTGGAGCATCCGGATATGGAGATTTCGCCTGATGTTCAGGTTCCGGTTCACCCCAATGGAGGTGTTGGGGGGGCTCAGACTCAGTCTGTGTTTGTTTCCCTCGGGTTAGCTGATGAGCCGCAGGAGACGAAAAGAGGCCGGGGACGTCCACTGCTGTTTAAATCGGGGGAGTCTGGTGGGGTGTCATCAGGTAAGAGAGGTCGTGGCCGTCCAGCTAAGCCCAAAGTGTTCCCTTCTGTTGAAAATGCTGATGCTAATGTGACTGTGAATGTTCCAGTGAGCGATGCCGGGCCGAAGAGGGGACGGGGTCGGCCTCCTAGAAGTGGGACCCCGAGTGTTGGTGGAGCAGGGAGTGTAGCCAAAGCAAGAGGAAGGCCCAAGAGGGTTGGCAGGCCACCCAAGAATGTAGATATGGGCGATGGCGTTGGTGGGGTTTTGCCGGCAAAGAGGCGAGGTCGACCCAGGAAGCTCGGTGGAAGACCTGTCGGACGTCCCAGGAAGGTAAATTTTTAAATTTTACTTTATGAATTAGGAAATCACATTTATTAGGTAATCAAGTAAGTACTGGATTCTATGTTGTTAATCAATCAAATCGTAGTTCCATTGTTTGTGTAAATTATATTTGAGGCCTTTACTGTCAGTCTTTGGGTTTTATGGTCTTAAAATTTAACGTGACAAGAGTGTGCAGGTCAATATATTATGATAACTCTTGTATGACATTGTAAATGTTATATTACAAAAATTTCTGTCATATTATGAAATATATAATATATATCATATTACCTACAGAGGGACCTCAGTCAAACTCATGCACAAGCACCCCCTCATTTTTTATAAACCAGTTTTGTAATTATATTTTCCTTGGCATTGGTGCGTGAAGAGGAGTCATTAATTCTAAACTGACTCATAAATGGGATTCAAAATAAGGGAGTTAGTCTTTTGACGTTTTAAATAACAATCAGTGGACCCCATGCCAAGAAACTTGTTGCCATATAAACGCGTCGCTAATTTTGATTCCCAATTGCGAAGTCAGTTTGGAATTACGTGCATCATGGTTCAAAGACTCGGTATCGGTCCCGGTATCGGACACTCGATTTTCAACTCGGTCGCGGTATCGGGCGATACGCAAAGATACGCTATTTAGAGAGAGCAAAAAATTACGGAAAAAATATAGAAAATAAAAAAAAAATAAGATTAACAATGTGGACCAATGAGATACATTCAAACCCATCATTCAATATGCATTGCATTGTAGAATTGGTTATACTGAAGCACGACAGAGGTGTCAGATTCAATATTGCATAGTAAACCAATAATAATATTGAAAAACAAAAATATACATTTTGTTTTAACAACAATATATATTTTTTTTACATTTTTACAAAAACGTACAAAAGAACATTATTACAAAAATGTACATTTTTACAAAAACGTACAAAAGAACATTTTTACAAAAATGTACATTTTTTAAACAAATATGTATATATTTTTTTTACATTTTTATAAAAACGTACAAAAGAACATTTTTTACAAAAAAATTCAAAAATGTACATTTTTACAAAAACATACAAAAGGAAGTTTTTTTACAAAAATGTACAATTTTTTTAACAAAAATATATATTTTTTTTACAAATATGTAGACTTTGTTTACAAATATGTACAAATATATATTTTTTTTTACAAATATGTACATTTTTTTTACATTTTTACAAAAACGTACAAAATAACATTTGTATAGAAATGTAAATTTTTTACAAACATAAATGTACATTATATATTTTTGTAAAAGATTTGAATATTTTTTGTAAAAAAATAACATTTCTTTGAAAAAAGAGTTTTAGTAGTCATTTAAAAAAAAAGAGTACTACTTTTTAAAAGATTTATATATTTTTTTTAGTAGAGTCATTTAAAGAAAAAAAAAAGAGTTTATGTTTTAAAAAATTAATGTTAGTACTTTTGAAAAAGTAATACCATTCTGTAAATGTTACAATATATTTTCAACAAAGAAGAAATATGGTAAAAGATAAAAGTTCTATAAAAAATAAAACAAAATATGACAATATCATTTGAATCAGCTGTCTCGGCCGATATCGCGGCGAGGCGCCTTGGAATCGGTTGTCTCAGGCGATATCGCGGCTGTCTCGGCCGATTCAGTGTTTTTTTTGAAACGTCTATTGGATCGGTGCCCTCCGATTCCGAGTTGACTCGGCCGATACCGAGTCAATTCGGCCGATACTTTGAACCATGACGTGCATGCAAACATTCCATGGCAAAATAAGGCCTCGAGGAAAGTAGAACTTTAAAAATGTGTTGGAGCTCACACAAAATTAACACGACTTCCGAAAAATTCAAAATGGGATTCAAACCAAGGGAGTTAATTTTGTGGCATTTGAAATGACAATCGGTGGACTCCATACCAACAAACTCGTTGCCATATACACTGGTAACTAATTTTGATTCCCAATTGCAAAGTCAGTTTGGAATTCCTTGCATGCAGACATTCCACGGCTAAATAAGGCCTCGGGGAAAGGAAAACATTAAAAAATGTGTTGGATCGCACACATAATTAACTCGGCTTTCGAAAAAGTCAAAATGGGATTCAGAACAAGGGAATTATTTTTTTTAGCTTTTTAAATGACAACCTGTGGACCCCCCCCCCCCCCCCCCCCACACACACACACACACACAAACTAGTTGCCATTTAAACGAGTTAGCAATATTGATTTCCAACTGCAAAGTCAATTTGGAATTATTTGCATGAAGACGCTCCATGACAAAATAAGGTCTTGAGGAAAGTAAAACTTTAAAAATTGTTGGATCGCGCACGAAATTAACACGATTTTTTTAAAATTTTGTATATTTTTTTGAAAAGTCGATCATGAGATTTGGTAGTTCTATTTTACTTGTTCTCTTTTATTTTTATATTTGAAAAGAAAAAAAGGTTAGGGTACAAGATGATGCAATTTTGCCATAAATATGTTTAAAAAAATACGATTACTTGTCCATCATATGATAGATTAAAATGCAGAACCCGTTTTGTAGTTTGATTTAGATTTTGGATCATTCATAGCTAGGCTTATAAATTGAGCTGGGCAAGCTCGAAGCCTGCCCAATTGGCCCGTTATTTTCTGGCTGAGTTTTATTTGAATGAATTCCGGGCCCATTCGGCCAAAATTTCAATTTAAAAGTCGGGCCGAGCTTGAGCTAGACCTTGCCAAGCCTGAATTGTGCCTAATCCGAACTTTGAATATATAAATATATGAAAAATTGATTCTATATAATATAGAATATTTATGTTTACATTGTTTAATTTGGTTTCTCTATTTTAATTCATTTTCTATTTTTTTTAAATGTTCATTTGTCATGATACCTTAGATCACAAGAGGTTTTCATTTTTGTGATTTGTTGATTGCAATGTTTAAAAAGGCTTTTGAGGCTTACGCCTTGAGGCGAGGCGGGCAAAAAATGCCTCGAGGCTTAAGCCTCAGGGTTGAATTTGAGGCTCACGCCTCGCCTCGCGCCTTTTTGCGCGGAAAAAAAAACTCTTTTTCTTTTTTTGGTTTTAAAACTGCACTTAACTTATACTATTTACTATTGTAACTTGAGATAATTTTTAAAAAATAACCAATATGTTAATGAAACTTAAAAAAACTGATTATGTCAATTTGATTTTGTTTGAAATAAATGTACTAAATTAACTTCAATATGACTTTTTGTAAAAGGTTTCTGTTTTTTTTAAAAGGTTTCTATTTTTTGGTTTTCAACTTAGATTAATATGTTTTCTTTAACTAAACTGAATATATTTTAAGAAACTAATATATTTTAAAGGTTGCTGTTTTTTTTAATGAACTTAGGTTGATATGTTTTATTATTTTTTTTAAATAAAATTGCTGTTTTTTTTAATCTTACCTTGAAAATCAATGTTTTTTTAATAAATTTGCCTGTTAAGTTGCATTGATTAATTTACTGTCATATTATAAAATAACCAATATGTGAATGAAGCTAAAAAAATAATTTTGCCAATATGATTTTGCATTGATTAATTTATTCTCATAATGTAGCATAACCAATATGTTAAAATTGATTTTCTCAAATTACTTTTTTTTAAAAGTTATCTCGGGGGAACAAAAAAAATGTCAAACTATGTGAGAAAGTCCTCAAGGATGTTTTTTTTGTAGTTTTATTTTATATTTCTTTGTTATTTTATTTTTATGGTTTTATTAGTATTTTTTTAATACTATTTTGTGTTTTTTTTTTCACGCCTCGCCTCTCCGCGACTAAAATGTTTCGCCTCGCCTTTCGCCTTTTTAAACATTGGTTGATTGTTAATATCATAGTGGAAATTTGTTAATGATCAAATAATACTATATCATATGTATGAAATATATAACCAATCTTATTTCCCTTGTTATAATTTAATACATTTTATAAGTTATTTATATTATTTTACGAAAAATTAAATAGATTTTAGTGTGTGAATTTTCTCCATGTTGCAAGTAAAAGAAAAATAACACTCATTCAAACCTTTTTAACATAAAAAATTGAAATTACGCCTGCTCCCGAAGCCCGTAATATTTATAAGGCAAACTTGAGCCTAGGTGGGAAACATTTATTCTGACTGAGCTTGGGCTTGGGAATAGATAAGATAATTCCGTCCGAGCTTGAGCAACCCCAAGCTCGGCTTACCCAACCCGATTTAAAACCCTAATCACAGCCTAATATGGACTGAAACACCAATGAATATGAGTAATTCCAATTACAGTCGAACTTTTCTTTAGAAACAATTGTCATTCTATATAAATTTACACCACCTTTTTTTTTACTATGTGCAATTTATCATACTGTTTTTTTACTTTGTATGATAGAATGTCAACGCCAGTGTTGGTGGTGTCACTTATGTCCCTATTGAATCTATTGATGCTGCTGGAGGAGTTTTGCCAGCAAAGCAGCGAGGGCGAGGTCGACTTCCAAACATTGCTGGTGCCAAGAAGCCCAGAAAACTTTCTGGAAGACCTGTGGGGCGGCCCAAGAAGGTAATCGTCACTTTTACCATTACAATTGACGTGCACAATAAGATACTCCGTTGTAAAATGACTTTGAAACTAACTGCTAAGATTCGTAATTCAGACTTTCTATTTTTATTTGTTTATATTATTATAAAATATGACTTTTAAATTGTGTGAAACGAGTAAGATGTTGCCGATTCCAATAATTTAGATTGCGATTTTTGCCATATAGCGCATGTGTGTAAATAGGAAATGAATAAATAGTTTAGTATTTGTTAGAAAATAACATTTGAGTTTTCATCATATAATTGGATATGAAGCACAAACATGGACATGTGCCACACCCCCAACTCGACATGTCGTGATGTGATCGACATGTCTTGATGTGATGAGACCATATTTTAGTTTATCTTACTAAAAATAAAAAAACAACATTTTCCAATAATTTGAAAATAAATTACTTTCACCCCTTAAATTAGGACGAACGCATTTCAACCAAAACAATTATGTTTAGCCCATTCTTTGCCAAGGGTGTAATTATATTGTAGTCATTGTAATGTGAAATTTGCTTATGTCTTGAGACAAAGCTGTACAAAAATGTGAAGTGTTGGTGACATCACTAACTCACTAAGCAGTTTAGTGATGTTATGTTGATACCTACAAATGGTCGTATTTAATGTCAAGTTATATGGATAGTACAAAGTGACCTTACATTAGTTCTTTTTTTGGGTTATTTGGGTTTTGGTACCCAAAAGTTTTTTTTAGTGATGACAGTACAAGGAGAGCTTACATTAGTTTCTTAATTGGGTTATTTGGGTTTAGGTACCCGAAATCCTTTTACCCAATTGGGGAGCCCACCCCCCAACCAAACAAAAAAAAAATGAACTTTGTTATTATTGGCGCAAAAAGGCCGTAAGTTAACTACAACCCCCAATTGCCCCTCTCTCCAGCAGCGACCCCATCTCCCCAACTTTCTATTCGGTTTTATCTTTCTTTATGTGATTAGAGTTTGAGATTGTTAAGTAGTATGTTTAAGAAATTTGGAAATGAAACATCATTTTAATTCAAAGAAGGTCTAGGAACCTAGAAGATATAATCTGATCACAACTTCTAAGAGGGAAAAAGACTGAAGATACTGGTGGGGGATGGATGGATGAGTTTTCAGTGAAGTAAAAAACTCCAAGATGGAAACAGATGGAACTGGGTTTGATTTGGGTTGGGGCTGTGGCTGTAACAATGAACTGAAAGTTTTGATTTCGATTTTCCTGGGAAAACGTAAGCACTTTTTTGGGAGAATTAAAAAAAAATCCCAGAAAACCTAAAAAGCAGGCAGTAAAATTTACCAAATTTCCAGAAAAGTAGAAATGGAAGAGAGGGATGTCAATACACACAAAAAAACATATGCAAGGCACATCACACTTGTATGGATGTTGTAAACCTGAAAAACATGTGTTACTTGTTTGATGAAATGTTACTTCTTGTCATTCTTTTATAGTTATCCCAGTTTCAAACCACTAAGTTAATCAAAATGGTTTATTTGAATTTTTAAATACCATGTCGTTATGTTTTGGACTAACGACTGGTTTTAGGATCATCACCACAATTTCAGGATATAATGACATTGTTAGCTGATTGTAATGCCATTTTTGTTTGACAAATCGCAACCAACATTTTTTTATTAATAGAATACAGACATGTAGAATTGAAGTTATGATATTTGAAAGAAATAAAAAGAACATAGGGCAACCATATTAGAGACTGACAAAAGACCAAACAGTGCACTTGTTTACTATAGTAGAGAAGACACCATCTACTTACACTACTAATCGAAGAAATAAAGGAACATAATATAAAGTACAACTATTGAATATTACAATTGGCACTCCTGTACATCATGTTTCTTCCCCTTATAAGAGAACATATGCTCAATTGGATAATCATATGTTTGTATATATGTGTTAAAAAGAATTTTTATTTACAAGTCTTGATCACATGTGGCCTAAGGGCACACACTAAGAACCTAAAAATAGTAAGAACAAAGTTTCGACACACTAAGAACCTAAAAATACCAACGACAGAGTTTCGACATACAATTAATACGACAGATTTTCAGTGCTCTCATACTTGCTATTTTGGCTCAAAGGCACATGTTATCATTTTCCTTTATTTACATATTGCTTGGTATTATTATTTTCTTTTATGATTTGCATTGACATTGCGTTCCTTCTCCTCGCGAGAGTTGATTAATCAGAGGCATTAAGTGATAGTTCTATGTTTTAGTAAGTAAATATAGATATGAGAGAACATGCTCAATTTTATAACCATATGTTTTTTTTTTCAAATTATTTATGTAAAAATTATATTTACATTACGTGGTAATATATTTTTCTTTTACGCTTTGCATTGGCAACACCGTCAACCAAGGAGAGTGGAAGTCATATTTTAGGATAATAATATTAGGAGTTTTATTTGTATTAACCGTGTTTAATTTTTATTTTAAGAGTCTAATTATGTTATTATGGAGGTCAAAGGCTTGAGTCGCGGAAACAACCTCTCTGCGTATGCACCTCTGCATATGCTGTAAGGCTGTGTACATCCCCCCCAGTAGTATCCCGCAGTGGTGGGAGCCTGTGCACTGGGTTTTCCCTTTAGTTGAATGAATTAGAGTGTTTCTTTTTGTTATCTGCAATATCGAGATTGTGTTCTTGTATTGATCTGCTTCTGCATTCGGTTCATATTTTGCATCAATTGGAGACTTGCAAGTTCCATATTTTTTCGGAAAATTTTCACACGTGTGTACCTGAGTTTCTTCCTACAAATGTTTGCAACTGTTTACAGTCAAGTGGGGCATAATCTCATCCAAAGATTATTTTGCAAGTTTGCCTTTTAATTTTATAGTTTCAACTTGTATGGATGTCAAAATATCGTAATCTTAAAAACTTGAAAATGAAACGATTCTATTTTAAACACAGCCAAATGCACCACTATTAAATAAATTTGTTACTTCAGTTAGTAGCTGAAAAATAAGGTTTTTTCTTTACCTTGCCCCTTGAAATACTGCTGTATATAGAGATACCACCTTAGATGTTCAATAATTTGACTTATGCATAAGGTACAAGGTAGTTGATGCATAAGGTACAAATAGGATTATGCATATTTATTTATTTATTTTTTTGGGGTGGGGTGGTAATGTCTAATTTTACATTACCTTAGGGGGCAAAGTCAAAAAACCACAAAAACCTTTCCTTGAAATAAATAAATTTGGATATATTGTTAGTAAATATTGCTTCGTACATTTGCTATTAGGATGCATCAGTGACAGCAATTCAAGCATCGCTTGCGCAGCAGTTGACGGCCTATCAAGACCTCAAGACCAAGCTGGAACATATTGTAAGTTTGCAGACTAGACTTGAAGACTTTGTGCGGACTAGGCCAAAATGACGTTTTGGACCAAAATGTGTATTTCTTGTAGTAAAAAATTGAAACAAAGAAGAGATTCTGATTTTGGTCCCAAGTCAAGTCCGCGTCTCTGTCTCTGCCCCCCCCCCCCCCCCCCCCCCCCCCCCTATGGAGAGAGAGAGAGAGAGAGAGAGACTACTCACTTACATCATGATGTATTTTGACCCTTATAAATAAGGTACTTTGAGCAGTTTTTTGTGAATTTTTTAAAAATAGCTACAAAATGTATTTTGACCTAATTTTTTGAACATGTGTTCATTAAAAGGTTAATTTCAAGGGAAAAATAAAAAATTATTTGGAAAATTTTTTTTAGAGCCTACAACTAGGTGTGACCTTTCTCCATGTGTGTGTGTGTGTGTATATATATCAGAAAGTTTCCTGTAAGGAGGACTCCTTATGGTGCATATCCAGGTACATACCATTTTTTTAAAATAGTAAAAAAATGATTTTTTTGATGAAACTTCATGGATTTGATCTCCACGGTCTCCAATTTTTTTCATAAAAAAATTCAATAAAAACCCGTTGAGAAGAGGTCATATGTAAAAAAAATGGTATAAACATGCATTTTCTCGACCGTTGAAATGTTGGGTCGGCTCCAGCCACTTTATTGATTGAATTTTTTGATGAAACTTCACGGATGTGATCTTCTCAATGTCGAGATCATATTCATGAAGTTTCATAAAAAAATTCAATCATAAAGTGGGTGAGATAATCGTCAACATTTCAACGGTCGAAAATGCATGTTTATACCATTTTTTTTACATATGACCCTCATCTCAACGGTTTTTTTATTGAATTTTTTGATGAAAAATATTGGAGATGGTCTTCTTACCGTGGAGATTATATCCATGAAATTTCATAAAAAAATTCATTTTTTTACTATTTTAAAAAAATTGTATGTATCGAGATTTGTACCATAAGGAGTCCTTATAGGATGGCGCCTTATATATATATATATATATATATATAGGGTGTCCCACACCCTTAACCCTCACACCCTTTTAAAATATTTAAAATACAAAGACAAATATACCCTTTCCCATTTTATTAAAATATATTATGATTTTAAAATATATTATTATTTTAGGTAAAATAAAATTTACACTTTTAAGAAAAATAGAATTTGTTATTATTATTATTATTATTATTATTATTATTATTATTATTATTATTTACTTTTAACATATTACTAATTTTTAAAATTAGACTCTAGTACATTTTATGAATTTATCAGACTTTGCTACATATTTTGTCGCTATATATGAAACTTTTTTTACAAAAAATGATATTTGGTGACCTTTAAACAATTTTTGACTCAAAAAAGCTTATAATGAAAAAACAATTTTTTAACAAAAACAATTTAAAAAAAATAAGTTTTTTAAAATAAAACTATTTTTATTTCAAAGCAGTTTTAACGAAAAAACCTTTTTTAACAAAATAAAATAACAGTTTTAAAAAAACTTCACAAAACAAAACAGTTTTAACGAAAAATACAACAGTTTTTGAAAAAACAACTTTTTAACAAAAAAAAAAAAAAAGTTTTTGAACATAAAACAGTTTTAACGAAAACACTTTTTTTAACAAAATAAAAACAATTTATAAGGAAAAAAATCAGCGATTTAAAAAATTCTAACAAAACGAAACAGTTTTTAACAAAAATAAAACAGTTTATAAACAAAGAAACATTATCTTAGAGAATCACTTTTCTAAGAATAAAAGTATTTCAAAAAAATGTTTTTAAAAAATAAAAATACTTTAGTTAGAAAGAACAGTTTTTAACAAAATTGTATTTTTAACAAAAACGTTATACAATGTTTTTTTTTTGTTAAAAAAATAATTTTTTTAAAAAACAGTTTTTTTATAAACTTTTTTTTTTATTTTGTTAAAAAAGGTTTTTGTTAAAATGGTTTTTTAAATAAAATCAGTTTTATTATCACAAACGTTTTTAATTTTTTTTTTGTTAAAAAACTGTTTTTTCATTATAAGCTTTTTTGGTTTAAAAATTGTTTAAATGTCTCCAAATATTAAATTTTTTCGGGGAAAAAGTTTCATATTTAGCGACGAAATATGTAGCAAAGTCTAATAAATTCAAAAATTGTACTATAGTCTAATTTAAAAAATTAGTAATATGTTTAAGTAATAATAATAAATTATATTTTATCTTAAAAGTGTAAATTTTATTTTACCTAAAATAATTTTATGTTTTAAAATCATATTATATTTTAATGAAATGAGAAAGAGTATATTTGTCTTCGTATTTTAAATGTTTTAAAAGGGTGTGGAGGAAGATGTTAAGGGTGTGGGAATAGCCACACCCTGTATCGAAGCTATATTTATGTGCAACATTTGTTTTTGGCAGCAATCAAGAACGAAGCAAGCAGTATTTGTGGTGAAGCCGTACTTTAACTATGAAAACGCACCAGTTGATGCAGTACGGGCTTTACAAGAGTTAGAGGAGCTTGCTACAATCAACGTAATTGCACACCCATTGAATGTTCATCAAGGCGCCCAAGAGCCGCCAATGCAACAAAATTGAGAACAATTGGGTCAAGAAGAAATTAGTTAGTTGAGGTTTGTAGAGTCAAGAAGAAACCATGCTTAGACTAGATTTGGTTCAACGTGAAGACAAACATGAATGCGGTGTTTGTGCAAACTTTCTTAAATGACATCAATTGGTACTGTATTTGTAGTTGTTGTAATGAGATTTAGTGTTTTTCAAAGGGTTATGACCCCCATATCTTATTATTCTCCTTTCAATCTCTTAAGGTTCTCTGATCTTTGCTCATTTGGTCAACAGTTGATCATTTTGAAAAGTTTGGTATGAAACTTCGGCAAAAAAGTTTGGAGAAGGTTGTGTTGACAATTAAAGGGGAGTGTGGCTTTTGAAGCCTTTAAATGGGACCTATAGCAGTTAAAAAAGTAGATAACAGAACACACAAATTATTAGGTGGTTTAAACATCAAGTTTAAAGTGGGGTATTCTTGTATTTAGCTCTTTATAAAAACTCGATGACAAGTCTCGCTAGAGTATTTGTATTCAATCACTACACGTATTTACAGTGAAGAAACAGAATATTAGAGTGGAAGAAAATCTTATCGAGGTCATCTCCTATTTATGGGGGAAGAGGGTGCCAATTCAAAGGGGGTGCCTTTTCGACGACTCAAATAATGGGACAATGTTACAATACAAGAATCTTAATGAAATGTGGACATCAAATTAAATGTGGACGCTTGCATTGTTGCCTCATCAAAGGAAAATCCTGGCTCCTTAAAAATCTTTATTAGAAAAAAAAGATTGAAAAATTTAATTAAAGAAAAATGAGTACAATGTGCAAATATCTATAATTAATTACTCCAATCACAATTATTCTTAATGTCTTTGAAGATCGACTTTTGTTAACACAACAGGTGAAGATAAAAAAATATCATTGTTTTCATTCACCATATATATATATAGTGGTAGTAATGTCAATTGGTGGAGACAAATAACAAGTGTTTCACATATGTAGAATAAATGCCGATAGCTCTATGCAATTGGAGGAAACAACCATCGATGTTGTGTGGTAGATCTCCATGAGATGACAACTTTACTACTAAGGTTGACATATCCTCCATTTGATTGTTTCTTGTGACATGACCAACTAGATATTGATGATTATATCTAATAAAAATAATACATTAATAGTTCACAAACGTATCACATAATATGATTGATATTAGGAGTATGGCTATAAGTTATTGGTAATTGTCTATTGCCAAAAGATTGGCTTTGGTCTCTTGCATTGTGATAATCAAAATAATATACCAACAATGCAAAAATGTAGTACGGTACGTCTACATCAAAATTATATTTTTTGTCATTCTCTTTAAGCCAGATTGAGCACATTTTGATAAACTTTTGGTATAGTTCAAAATCGTGCCAAAATTTGATACACTTTTGGCACGGTTTTGAACTGTGCCAAATTTTTGGATAAAAGAAAAAAAATTAATTTTTTGAAAACTAGAAAATTCACAAATTACAAATCTTGCACGTTATTGATAAACTAATGTACATACAAACTTCAAAATATGACAAGTCTTCAGTAGTTCACAGACAAAAAAAAAATTGGGCAGAGTTTCCTCTATTTTCTAGACATTCTAAAACCTGCTAATATAAAACCTGGATAACATAAAGCCTACACGACCACAAAATATAAAAAATAAACTTACAAAAGCCCGCACAGCTATAAAAGTTTACAATAAAACTACAAAAGCCTGCACGACCATAACACAAAAAATAGAATCATGAATAAACCCCTTGTCGTAAACCATTGAGTTCTCCGTATGTTCCCCGTGAATAAATGCTAATGATAAAATGTTATCCTGCAAAAAAAATAGGATACAAAAAAGATACGATATTAGTAACCAAGTAATTTATAAAAAAAGCTTACTCAAGCTAAAAAATTACATATAGGAGTGGCAATTATTATTATATTCTAAAATTAAAAATTTTACACAAGTTATGACTACCTGAGAGGCCCGTGACTATGCTGTCAGTTCGTACACGTTACATTGATCCCGTGCGAGGTGTTCGTGCCTCTTACGGGACCGTTTGGGGGTTGATTTGGGTTTTCACCCTCAAACGGCTTGTTTTCAGGACTAATCTACATATTTTGAAATTATCATCATATTCTCAAATCGGGAGACCCGTGACTATGCGGTCACTTCGTACAAGTTACATTACTCCCGTGCGAGGTGTTCGTGCCTCTTACGGGGCCGTTTGGGGGTTGGTTTGGATTTTCACCCTCAAACGGGTTGTTTTCAAGCCCAATCTACGTATTTTAAAATTATCGTCATATTCTCAAACTGGGAGACCCGTGACTACGCGGTCAGTTCGTACAAGTTACATTGGTCCCGTGCGAGATGTTCGTGCTTCTTACGGGGCCGTTTGGGGGCTGGTTTGGGATTTCACTCCTTTAAGGGCTTGTTTTTAAGCTTAATGGATATTTTTTTAAATTATCATCATAATCTCAAACCGAGAGGCCCGTGACTATGCTGTCAATTCGAACAAGTTACATTGGTCCCGTGCGAGGTGTTCGTGCCTCTTACGGGGACGTTTGGGTGTTGGTTTGGGTTTTCACCCTCAAACGGCTTGTTTTTAAGCCTAATCTACGTATTTTGAAATTATTGTCATATTCTCAAACCGAGGGACCCGTGACTACGCGGTCAGTTCGTACAAGTTACATTGGTCCCAATGTGAGGCGATCGTGCCTCTTACTGGACCGTTAGGGGGCTGGTTTGGGTTTTCACCCTCAAACGGATTATTTTCAAGCATAATCTACGTATTTTGAAATTATCATCATATTCTCAAATCGGGAGACCCGTGACTATGCGATTAGTTTGTACAAGTTATATTGATCCCGTGCGAGGTGTTCGCCTCTTACGGGGTCGTTTGGGGGGCGGTTTAGGTTTTTACCCTTTAAGGGCTTGTTTTTAAGTTTAATCGATATATTTTCAAATTACCGTCATATTCTCACACCGAGAGGCCCGCGACTACGCTGTCAGTTCATACAATTTACATTGGTCCCGTGCGAGGTGTTCGTGCCTCTTAGGGGGCTGGTTTGGATTTTCACCCTCAAATGGGTTGTTTTCAAGCCTAATCTACGTATTTTGAAATTATCATCATATTCTCAAACCGGGAGACCCGTGACTACACGGTCAGTTCATACAAGTTACATTGGTCCCGTGCGAGGTGTTCGTGCCTCTTACGGGGCCGTTTGGGTTTTCACCCTTTAAGGGCTTGATTTTAAGATTAATCGATATATTTTCAAATTATCGTCATATTCTCAAACGGAGAGGCCCGTGACTATGCAGTCTAGGGGTGTAAGCGGTACGGTTTGGTCGGTAAATAGTAGATACCAATACCAAAACCAAACTCTAGATGGTAAAACCAAACCGTACCAGTTTACCACCCGGTACACCAAAATCAATACCAAAACCAAACCGGCTGGTATTTCGGTTTTTTCGGTAATTTCGGTTTTTTTCTGGTTTCGGTAAATTCTGGTTTTTTCTGGTTTCTTTTGGTTTTTTCTGGTTTCGGTAAATTCTGGTTTTTTCTGGTTTTCGGTTTCGGTTTTTTCTGGTTTCGGTAAACAACACTAAAAGTCCCAAAAAACCAAAAACAAAACCAACCAACTTTTTTAAATATTAAAACCAAAACCAAAACCAACTTTTTTCTGGTTTTGGTAAATTCGGTACGGTAATTTTGGTAAATTTGGTACGGTACAGTAATTTCGGTACGGTTTTTTCTGGTTTCGGTAAATTCGGTACGGTATGGTAATTTCGGTACGGTTTTTTATGGTTTGAGTAAATTCGGTACGGTAATTTCGGTAAATCGGTTTTTTAAATATTAAAACCAAAACCAGCCAACTTTTTTGCGGTAATTTCGGTTTCGGTAAGACTGGTTTCTGGTATTTTAATATATGAAACCAAAACCATTTTTTTTCGGACCAAAACGGTACGGTACGGTAAAAACCCGTACCGCTTCCACCCCTAATGCAGTCAGTTCGTACAAGTTACATTGGTCCCGTGCGAGGTGTTCGTGCCTCTTACGAGTCCGTTAGGGGGCTGGTTTGGGTTTTCACCCTCAAACGGGTTGTTTTCATGCCTAATCTACGTATTTTGAAATTATCATCATATTCTCAAACCGGGAGACCCGTGACTACGTAATCAGTTTGTACAAGTTACATTGGTCCCGTGCGAGGTGTTCGTGCCTCTTACGGGGCCGTTTGGGTGGTGGTTTGGGTTTTCACCCTTTAAGGACTTGTTTTTAAGTTTAATCGATATATTTTCAAATTATTGTCATATTCTCAAACCGAGAGGCCCGCGACTACGATGTCAGTTCATACAACTTACATTGGTCCCGTGCGAGGTGTTCATGCCTCTTACGAGGCCGTTTGGACGCTGGTTTGAGTTTTCATGCTCAAACGACTTGTTTTTAAGCCTAATCTACGTATTTTGAAATTCTCATCATATTCTTAAATCGGGAGACCCGTGATTACGCGGTCAGTTGTATAAGTTACATTGGTCCCCTGTGAGGTGATCGTGCCTCTCACGGGGCCGTTTGGGGGCTGATTTGGGTTTTCACCCTCAAACGACTTATTTTAAAGCCTAATCTACGTATTTTAAAATTATCATCATATTCTCAAATCGAGAGACTCGTGACTATGCGGTCAGTTCGCACAAGTTACATTGGTCCCGTGCGAGGTGTCCGTGCCTCTTACGGGGCCGTTTGGTTGCTGTTTTTGGTTTTCACCCTTTAAGGGTTTATTTTTAAGCTTAATCGATATATTTTCAAATTATCGTCATATTCTCAAACCGAGAGGCCCGTGACTACGCTGCCCATTTGTACAACTTACATTGGTCTCGTGCGAGGTGTTCGTGCCTCTTATGGGGACATTAAGGTGTTGATTTGGGTTTTCACCCTTTAAGGGTTTGTTTTTAAGCTTAATCGATATATTTTTAAATTATCGTCATATTCTCAAATCGAGAGGCCCGTGACTACGCTGTCAGTTTGTATAACTTATATTGGTCCCGCCCGAGGTGTTCGTGCCTCTTACGTGGCCGTTTGGGGTCTGATTTGGATTTGTACCCTCAAACGGCTTGTTTTCGAGCCTAATCTACGCATTTTGAAATTATCATCATATTCTCAAATCGGGAGGCTCGTGACTACACGGTCTGTTCGTACAAGTTACATTGGTCTCGTGCGAGGTGTTCGTGCCTCTTACGGGGCCGTGTGGGGGCTAGTTTGGATTTTCACCCTTTAAGGGATTGTTTTGAAGCTTAATCGATATATTTTCAAATTATCGTCATATTCTCAAACCGAGAGGCCCGTGACTACGCTGTCAATTTGAACAAGTTACATTAGTCCCGTGCGAGGTATTTGTGCCTCTTACGGAGCCATTTTGGCGCTGGTTTGGGTTTTCAGCCTCAAACGGCTTGTTTTTAAGCCTAATCTACGTATTTTGAAATTATCGTCATATTCTCAAATCGAAAGACCCGTGAGTACGCGGTCAGTTCGTACAAGTTACATTAGTCCCGTGCGATGTGATCGTGCCTCTTACGGGGTCGTTAGGCGGCTGGTTTGGGTTTTCACCCTCAAACGGGTTATTTTCAAGCATAATCTACGTATTTTGAAATCATCATCATATTCTCAAATCGGGAGACCCGTGACTATGCGATCAGTTCGTACAAGTTACATTGGTCCCGTGCGAGGTGTTCGTGCCTCTCACGGGGCCGTTTTGGGGCTGGTTTGGGTTTTCACCCTCAAACAGGTTGTTTTCAAGCCTAATCTACGTATTTTGAAATTATCGTCATATTCTCAAACCGGGAGACCCGTGACTACGCGGTCAGTTCCTACAAGTTACATTGGTCCCGTGCGAGGTGTTTATGCCTCTTTGGGGTTGTTTGGATGTTGTTTTGGGTTTTCATCCTGTAACAATATGTTTTTAATCAATTTAGAACGTTTATTGATTTTAGATAATTTTGACATAGTTTCATTTGTTTATTCGTTAAATCCAACATGTTTTAATATTTAAAATAAACTCAACAGCAACAACAAATTCCAAAACCAAACCACTAGCAAATCCCTTCCACCAATTTAACTAAATAAGCTCATAAAGTAAGCCATGAAGTGATTTTCAAAGTTTAAAAGGAATGATCAGATATAGAATGAAAAAGACAAACTATAAATGCTGAGTAGAAATAATTCATTGCATTTTAAAAGGTTAATAAATGGGTACTAAATAATAGTTACCTGTAGTAACTTGATTAAGATTGGATGGAACTGGCCTGAGTTGAACCTTTGTAAAACAAAACCAAACAAATCACTGGCAGCCTATGCTAGCCTTTTGATCTCCAAACCTCCGCAATAACTGCATTCAATTCCCACCCATCACTGGATCAAACTCTTTAATATTGCAGTACCCATATATGATATACACACACGTGTGTGAAATTGATAACATGTCCCTTTTATGAGTATATTGTGCTTTATTATATGGATATGTATCGATAGAAATTAACACATTTGTGCATACAGTGAATAATCTACCTTTGATTGTGCTTATGATGTATTGAATTGATCTAGAGATCAAAGATTGTGATGGAAGATGATTATGGTTAATCTTTTTAAGAAAGTAGTCTATGAAATAACAAAGGAGTGCAAGCTTGCATCCTCCACTTCAAGGTGCTCAAAACAAGAAGCTCCATTCTTTGTATGGTTTTGCCTTCAAATAAAAACTTGGGATCTCCTACCTACTCATAAAAATCCACATGTCCATTATATATTAGAACATATCAGAAAGGCAAATGGTTCAATATATAATGAAATAAATAAATATTCACATTAATTTTTCTCTCACCTGTAAATCAATAATGGGAGGCACTTAAATCTCCTCCATTTTTGTTGCTAGTGAGAAACAGGCCACAGCTAACAATTGGACTATCCAAGCTTTACCCCTCTATGTGCACATTAACAATGTCACAAACATGAACAGGCACAATCAGCATTTAAACACTTAAATATTAATACATATACATTTAGCCTATGTTATGAACTTATAGGTAGTTTATAAGCTGATAGGAATCGATCGAAGTAATTTATTGAGAGACAAAAGATCAATGGTCCAAAACTATAATGTAGCCCTTTAATTGAAGGTGGAAGCATACACCTTTGACATATTTTCTTGTTTTTGTTGCTCTTGTTTTCATTATCACAATCGAAACTAGGGATTATGTTTTAATCGATAACAATGATTAAGACTATTGACAATTGAGGTATTTATTTGGTTTACGTCACTTAATATTAATAAGTAAGCGATAATGTTGAGTCGCTGACCAATTTTTTCATTCCTAGCTACTATCATCTATCTCCCATTACCTTGATTAAACCCCTTAAACTCCTATTGTCTAAGTTGAATCAAAGCTAAACCAATACAACTCAAGTTAATGTAACTGGTCCAGTATATTCTTCATTATGAATAAGTTTTATGTGTAACATACAATTATATTAAACTATAAAGTGTTGATGGAATTAAATGCAAGAATTAAATAGAAACAAAACTCCCAAACTATGCATTATTTGCAAGAAACTAGCTCGAACCATTTCAAAACAAAAAACCCATTCCAAAACATAATATTTTACTTTAAGGAGGATTTAATAAAAAAATGCAAAAAAATAGACATTTTCATTCTGGGAATGTGGTGTTTTTTTACTGGGCAAAGACAAGCCCCCCCCCCCACCCACCCACCCCCCCACCCACTATACATGCATATACTATTCAGACATGCAATTGACACATAAAATAGGAAGGGATCCCCAAAATATGCGTCTTAAATACATTCTAAAGGCAACCCATTTCCAGATCTCATATCATAGCCATTGTTATCCCGTAAACTAATAATTATTAAAGTAGTTTATTTGGGAGAATATCTTAAGAGAGAAAGAGAAAGAGAATGTAAACGTTGAAGGAGGATGAAGCGTACAACTGGAGAGAAGTGAAGCTACCATCTTTAAGGGTAGCGGAGGCTTCCGAGCGTGACTTTGTGATTGCAGTGGATCATGACCCTAAGATCAAACTCGCTTTTGATTTGAACCTCAACCACCTCTGCCGCCAAGGCGACACATACAACAACTTAAGAAACCCACACGGTGCTTAATTTGAACCAATCTATATGTTTTTGGATCATGTTCATTCATTCTTAACATGACTTTAAGTTTGTTAGCTCAAAAATCAAGATAGTCTACAAAATCGAGTTGTGAATCAAGCTTTATTTATATAAGACACGATAGAAAAATTGAACAATCAACCAACTGCTTTACTTGACCGCAGTGAATTGAGTGTAATTTATTGGTACATGGAGTAAACAAATATTTGATTATCATACCTTTTAAGGCAAAAATGGAGAGAGACTTGAAATCCCAGCATTCTTATCAATATCATCAGCTAACTTATTTAACCTTTTCTTTTATATCGTACTCTATCTACAACCTAACCCACCCCGCCAAAACAAGATTAACACTATAGTGTATAAAAATATCATTCTAAAAAATGGAATATTAAGAATATAACATATCTACCTCTACTTTTTTTTGTCCTCCTAATTTTGAATCAGAGGAAGCCATAGCGATGACAAACTGGAGTCTCTTTGTTTGGAATTACATATTCATTTTCATATCCATAGGTTTGTAACAAATATACGAAAGATAAGATGAAGACTTACCAAGGACGAAGGGTAAATTGAGAAATGGTTGGGTCTTGAGAGCTGCAGAGGTTGAGGGAGAATCGTAAGAGACTTGCCGGACGGGATCGATTTACCATAGAGCGGTGGCCGGAGGCTTGCCTGATGGAGTGGATGGATGCCATAGTAGAGAGAGAGTGTGATATTGGAGCCGGTAAGCGGGTGAGGGGAGGGAGAGAGACGAGGAGCGGGAGATTGAAAGTTGAGAGAGGAATGAGAAGAGGGAAAGTAGACATAATAATTTTTTTAGGGTCTTTTATATTTTAATAAAGTGTACTCAATTTTGGCACACTTTAAAACAGTGCCAAATTTTGGCATTGCTTTAAATTGTGCCAGATTGTCATTAAACCGTGCCAGAATCTGGCGCAGTTTAAAACTGTGCCAGATTTTTAATATTAGGGTGTGCCAAATTACACATTTTTATTACACTAATCATGCAATATAAATAATTTACGTAACATGCAAATTAATTATTTTACCAACTCAACACATATAATATAATTTGATCACATACTCATGCACAATATTATCCAAGAAATTTATTATTATTATTATTATTATTATTATTATTATTATTATTATTATTATTATTATTATTATTATTATTATTATTATTATTATTATTATTATTATTATTATTATTATTATAAATGATGCAAAAGTACAGGGTATTACATTCTCCCCCTTAATAATGGAAGTTCTTTCCTCGAAATTCGGCATATACCTGATAAGAAGAATTCTGTATACTTCTCTCGCATGTCGTCCTTTGTCTCCCACATCGACTCATCCTCATTGTGATGTCCCCACTAGACACATACTAAGGGAATTACTTCAGAACGAAGTCTATGCTCTCTACGGTCCAAGATAGTAACAAGTTTCTCCTCGTAACTCACGTCGGGCTGGAAATTTATCTCGTCAAGATCTATGTGCTAGTAGGCTACTTCGTCCCTAAAGAACCTCTGTAGTGTTGAGACGTGGACAATGTCATGGATTCTCTAAAAATGATCCAGTAATACTAACTGACAAGCCACTGGTCTAATTCTCTCAATGGTAGTAAATTGTCCTACATACCAAGGAGCTAACTTCCCCTTCTTCCCTGAGCAGCACCTGATCCACAACCTCAAAATCCAAATGCCTCCTCTCCGTATCAACGTAACTCTTCCATCGATCCTAGGAAATTCGAATCCTATCCTGGATCATCTCCACCTTTTTCGATGTGTCCTGAATGAACTCCGATCCCAAAATCTTGTTATCCCCCACTTCTAACCAATAAGAGGGTGAATGATAAGGCCTCCTATATAATGCCTCGAATGGCACTATGATAATATTGAACTGGTAACTGTTGTTGTAAGCAAACTCCACCAATGGTAAATACTGCTCCTAACTACCTATGAAGTCCAAAATGCACATACGTAAAGTGTCCTCCAACATCAGATTCACCCTCTCCGTATGACTACCCGTCTGTTGGTGATACAAGGCACTCAAATTCAACCCCTCCCTCAATTCCTGCTAGAAACTGAAGCACCCTATATCTTTGAGTCACTTGAGTCTACATTATATAGGCGCTCATCTAGTTTGGAAATAGTGACAAAATTGTGTTTATCCCTAGATGAACTAAAAAGCCTCAGAATCTTCAAAGCTTCATTGATATTCCTCTACAAGTTCATGAAGGTATAACACATATACCACATACTAGTACTGCATACATATAGTGATTTATTTATGCAATGAACTTGCGTGAGTTAAATCCCCTTAAAATAATTTTTAAATAATTTTTGGGATTTATTTAACATTTTCTAAGAATTTTAAACAATTTTTGGAAATTAAAACTGGATCTTTATAAAGTTTTAGGGTTTATTTGTAATTATGTTTTATGCCTTAAAACTGTCTTAGGTAGAAACCAAAAGCGACACAAAATAATGTCTGGTATTTTTTAGAAACCTAAAACACGCGTTTGAGGATGGATCTATAGCGTACACGTGTTGCACACATATCGGTTAAATTTGTGTTTCTTATCACTCACATACCTGTGACTTACTTTAAACCCTTGGATCAATTTAATTTACGGTCTGCATGTGATTAGAATTTATTCAAGTGAACTGTTTTTAACCAATCAGAGTTGGCTATTGCACCGCTTATTGTGAACCCTTAGATTTACATCGTTTTAACTTCATTTAATCCCAGCCCTTGATTTTAACCCGTCGTTCCAGAATATTCTTTATCTTGTATAAATAGATGCCTTAGGTGAGGCAATTAGAGACTTTTGGTTATTCCTCGTTTGAGAGGAAAAAAGAGAGAGTAGAGAGAAGAGAGAGAAAGGTTTAGAGAGAGAAATAAAACCCTAATTCAAACTTTATCAAATCCAAACTAGAAATACTTTTCTGAGAGTTAAACCTTTGAGTGTTCAATTCGTGTTTTGAGAAGTTATCCTCTCTTGTTCTTGATCATTCTTCCAACTTAGTCACGTTGGTTGAGTTACTCAGTTTCTCTATGAGATCTCGTCTTTGTGATACAAATCACATATATAGTTTACTATTTTGATTTCTTATTTCAAGAAATCTATCTTGTTGGTTATTTTTAAACTGATTTTATGTTTTCAAACCCTAAACCAACAATATTCGTTCTGATTTCATGTTACTCAAACAATCAGACTTAGATATAGATTTGAGATCTTGATTGGGGATTGCACTTTCAATCGTTACTATTTTAAAAACAAGAAAGTGTTAGGATCTTGAATATTTCACAACAAGATTCCCTCTTGATCTGCGGTTGTTTTGAAAGGTTTAAAGTCTGATTTAGTCTTGAATAAATTGATTTTGGAATATCTTGCATATGTAGTGATTCTGTAATTTGATAAATCATTCTGTCTGTATTAAGTGTGAGTGTGTTTCATGCATATGTTAGAGAGCACATCACCACTACACTTTCACTCTACCACACTTAAAGTGTTGGTTGAATGATCTTGAACTTGGTTGAGTCGACGTAAAGCTGGAATCGAGTAAGTTACGAAGCTGAAGAGAACATCAACAACAACAACCTTTAGATAAGTCAGATCTAATCCATAGGAGTTGGTAACGATTCTGAACTTAGTTTAGGTGTGTTTATGTGATTTGATTGTTAAATAACTTGTAATTTGTTACTCTGTTTTAGTGAATTTTTTATTTTGTGACGTAGAAATCACCGTGGATGTTTTTACAATTGTGTGGGGTTTTACCATGCTAAAAATTTACTTGTGCACTTCCTCATACTCTCATCAATTTCTTCTAAACTGAGTTGATTTAATAGTTTAAGTTTTGTTTTTCAAAACTGGTTCATTCTAGGTCCGAAATAACTCGTTCAAACACTACACCAAAACCGGCGATTGGTCACGGCCAAAATCCCTGACCAAAGCTGTGGGTCGCGGACTTGGGCCGTGACCATTTCGGCCGTGACCATTTTCGTGGGTCGCGGCCCAAGTCCATGATCAAAAAATGGTCACGGCCGAGAGGGGTCACGGCAGATGGTCGCGGACTTAGGCCGTGACCCATGTCGTGACGGGTCGCGGCCCTCATCCGTGACCCACAACCGTGGCAAATTGGTCGCGGCCAAAGTCCGCGACCCACGACCGTGACAAAAAAATTAAAAAAAAATTGGTCGCGGCCCTGATCCGTGACCCACAACCGTGACAAATTGGTCGCGGCCAAAGTCCGCTACTCATTACCGTGACAAAAAAATTTGGTCGCGGTCCTAATCCGTGACCCACAACCGTGACAAAAAAAAAAGTGGTCGCGGACTTTGGCCGCGAACATTTTTATGCGTGACGAAAAAATAAAAATGGTCATGGACAAAGTCCATGCCCATATTTAACTATAATTTAAAAAAATGTATTTTTTTGGTCCAATCCTAAAACTAGGGGTCCTGCGAGTGCACCATCAGTTGCTATGTGTAACGTTTGACGCATACGAGGTATTACAAATATTTATTTTTGGCAAAACAATAAAAAAAATCACAAATTGCGAATCGAGAACGTTGTTAATAAACAAATATATATACAAACTTATAAATATTACACGTCTTAATAATTCACAGACCAAAAAAAAAAAAATTGGGCAGAGTTTCCTCTATTTTCTTGACATTCCAAAACCTGTAAATGTAAAACCTACTTATTATAAAGCCTGCACGGCCATAAAATTCAACAATCAAATTATAAAAGCCTGCACGACCATAAAACTAAACAATAAAAGCCTGCATGAATGACAAAATCCTGATTGTCCACAACATATAAACAATCTTCATGCTGTAGACCATTGCCCCCTTCGTTTGATCCGCGTGCAAAAATCCTACAAATGATAGGATACATAAAAAAAATATTAGTAACCAAGTAGTTTTACAAAAAATTTAATCAAGCTGAAAAATTGCATATATGAGTTAAAATGATCAGTAACCAAGTAGAAATATACAAATTATCGTCGTATTCTCAAACCGGGAGTCCCGCGGCTGTGGGGTCAGTTCCTACGAGTTACATTGGTCCCGTGGGAGGTGTCGGCGCCACCCACGACGTCGTTCAGGGGCTGTTTTGGTTTTTCACCCTCTAACGCCATGTTTTTAAGCCTAAGCCTAGAAATATGCAAATTACCGTCGTATTCTCAATCCGGGAGGCCCGCGACTGCGTGGTTAGTTCCTACGAGTTACATTGGTCTCGTGGGAGGTGATGGTACCACCCACGGGGCCGTTCGGGGGCTGTTTCGAGTTTTCACCCTCTAACGTCATATTTTTAAGCGTAAGTTTAGAAATATGCAAATTATCGTCGTATTCTCAAATCGGGAGACCCGCGGCTGCGGGGTCAGTTCCTACGAGTTACATTAGTCCCGTGGGAGGTGTTGGTGCCACCCACGGGGACGTTCGGGGGCTGTTTTGGATTTTCACCCTCTAACGCCATGTTTTTAATCCTAACTCTAGAAATATGCAAATTATCGTCGTATTCTCAAACCGAGAGACCCGCGGATGCGGGGTAAGTTCCTATGAGTTACATTGGTTCCGTGGGAGGTGTTGGTGCCACCCACGGGGAGGGTCGGAAGCTGTTTCGAGTTTTCACCCTCTAATGCCATGTTTTGCTTAAATCTAGAAATATGCAAATTATCGTCGTATTCTCAAACCAGGAGTCCCGCAGCTGTGGGGTCAGTTCCTATGAGTTATATTAGTCCCGTGGGAGGTGTCGGCGCCACCCACGGCGCCGTTCGGGGGCTGTTTTGGATTTTCACCCTCTAACACCATGTTTTGAAGCCTAAGCCTAGAAATATGCAAATTGCCATCGTATTCTCAATCCGGGAGTCCCGCCACTTCGTGGTCAGTTCCTACGAGTTACATTGGTCTTGTGGGAGGTGATGGTGCCACCCACGAGGCCGTTCGGGGGTTGTTTCGAGTTTTCACCCTCTAACGCCATATTTTTAAGCGTAAGTTTAGAAATATGTAAATTATCGTCGTATTCTCAAACTGGGAGACCGGCGGCTGCGGGGTCAGTTCCTACGAGTTACATTAGTCTCGTGGGAGGTGTTGGTGCCACCCAGGGGGCCGTTCGGGAGCTGTTTTGGGTTTTCACCCTCTAACGCCATGTTTTTAAGCCTAACTCTAGAAATATGCAAATTATCATCGTATTCTCAAACCGGGAGACCCGCGGCTGCGGGGTCAGTTCCTACGAGTTACATTGGTCCCGTGGGAGGCGTTGGTGTCACCCACGGGGCCGTTATGGGGCTGTTTCGAGTTCTCACCCTCTAACTCCATGTTTTTAAGCCTAAGTCTAGAAATAGGCAAATTATCGTCGTATTATCAAACCGGGAGTCCTGCGGCTGCGAGGTCAATTCCTACGAGTTATAGTGGCCCCGTGGGAGGTGTTGGTGCCACCCACAGGGACGTTCGGGGGCTGTTTCGAGTTCTAACCCTCTAACGCCATGTTTTTAAGCCTAAGTCTAGAAATATGCAAATTACCGTCGTATTCTCAAACCGAGAGTCCCGCGGCTGCGGGGTCAGTTCTTACGAGTTACATTGGTCCCGTTGGAGGTGTTGGTGCCACCCACGGGGATGTTCAGGGGCTGTTTCGAGTTCTCACCCTCTAACGCCATGTTTTTAAGCCTAAGTCTAGAAATATATAAATTACTGTCGTATTCTCAAACCGGGAGTCCCGCGGCTGTGAGGTCAGTTCCTACGAGTTACAAATGTCTCGTGGGAGGTGTTGGTGCCACCCACGGGGCCGTTAGAGGGTTGTTTCGAGTTTTCACCCTCTAACGCCATGTTTTTAAGCCTAAGTCTAGAAATATGCAAATTATCGTCGAATTCTCAAACCGGGAGTCTCACGGCTCTGGGGTCAGTTCCTACGAGTTACATTTGTCCTGTGGGAGGTGTTGGTGCCACCCACGGGGCCGTTCGGGGACTATTTCGGATTTTCACCCTCTAACGCCATGTTTTGCTTTAGTCTAGAAATATTCAAATTACCGTCGTATTCTCAAACCGGAAATCCCGCGGCTGCGGGGACAATTCCTACGAGTTACATTGGTCCCGTGGAAGGTGTTGTTGCCACCCACGGGGCCGTTCGGGGGTTGTTTTCAATTTTGACCCTTTAACGCCATGTTTTTATGCCTAAGTGTATAAATATCCAAATTACCG
Source organism: Sambucus nigra (assembly GCA_949130495.1). Taxonomy (NCBI): domain Eukaryota; kingdom Viridiplantae; phylum Streptophyta; class Magnoliopsida; order Dipsacales; family Adoxaceae; genus Sambucus; species Sambucus nigra. Next base: position 368,893,829 of record OX422210.1, on the reverse strand, counting down.
TTGTACTCTCAAACCGGGAGTCCCGCGGCTCCGGGGTCAGTTCCTACGAGTTACATTGACCCCGTGGGCAGTGTTGGTGCCACCCACGGGGCCGTTCGGGGGTTGTTTCGAGTTTTCACCCTCTAACGTCTTGTTTTTAAGCCTAAGTCTAGAAATATGCAAATTACCGTCGTACTCTCATACCAGGAGACCCGCGGCTGCGTCGTCAGTTCCTACGAGTTACATTGGCCCCAAGGGAGGTGTTGGTGCCACCCACGGGGCCGTTCGGGGGTTGTTTCGAGTTTTCACCCTCTAACGCCATGTTTTTAAGCCTAAGTCTAGAAATATACAAATTACCGTTGTATTATCAAACCGGGAGACCCGCGGCTGCAGGGTCAGTTCCTACGAGTTACATTGGTCCCGTGGGAGGTGTTGGTGCCACCCACGGGGAGGGTCGGAAGCTGTTTCGGATTTTCCCCCATTAACGCCCTCTTTTTATGCCTAATTCTAGAAATATGCAAATTATCGTCGTATTCTCAAACCGGGACTCCCGCGGCTGCGCGATCAGTTCCTACGAGTTACATTGGTCCCGTGGGAGGTGTTGGTGCCACCCACGGGACCATTCGGGGACTGTTTCGGGTTTTCCCCCACTAACGCCCTCTTTTTATGCCTAAGTCTAGAAATATACAAATTACCGTTGTATTCTCAAACCGGGAGACCCGCGGCTGCGTGAAAAGTTTGTACGAGTTACATTGGTCCCGTGGGAGGTGTTGTGCCACCCACGGGGCCGTTCGGGGGCAGTTTCGGATTTTCCCCCACTAACGCCCTCTTTTTATGCCTAATTCTAGAAATATACAAATTACCGTCGTATTCTCAAATCGGGAGTCCCGCGGCTGCGCGATCAGTTTCTACGAGTTACATTCGCCCCGTGGGAGGTGTTGGTGCCACCCACCGGGACCGTTCGGGGGCTGTTTCGGGTTTTCACCCTCTAACACCATGTTTCGCCTAAGTCTAGAAATATGCAAATTACCGTTGTATTCTCAAACAGGAACTCCCGCGGCTATGGGGTCAGTTCCTACGAGTTATATTGGCCCCGTGGGAGGTGTTGGTGCCACCCACGTGGCCGTTCGGGGGCTGTTTCGAGTTCTCACCCTCTAACGCCATGTTTTTAAGCCTAAGTCCAGAAATATTCAAATTACCATCGTATTCTCAAACCGGGAGTCCCGCGACTGCGGGGTCAGTTCCTACGAGTTACATTTGTCCCGTAGGAGGTGTTGGTGCCACCCACGGGGACGTTCGGGGGCTGTTTCGAGTTCTCACCCTCTAACGCCATGTTTTTAAGCCTAAGTCTAGAAATATGCAAATTATCGTCGTATTCTCAAACCGGGAGTCTCGCGGCTGCGGGGTCAGTTCCTACGAGTTACATTGGTCCCGTGGGAGGTATTGATGCCACCTATGGGGCCGTTAGAGGGTTGTTTCGAGTTTTCCCCCTCTAACGCAATGTTTTTAAGCCTAAGTCTAAAAATATGCAAATTATCATCGAATTCTCAAACCGGGAGTTCCGCGGCTCTGGGGTCAGTTCCTATGAGTTACATTGGTCCCGTGGGAGGTGTTAGTGCCACCCACGGGGCCGTTCGGGGACTGTTTTGGATTTTCACCCTCTAACGCCATGTTTTGCTTATGTTTAGAAATATGCAAATTACCTTCGTATTCTCAAACTGGAACTCCCGCGGATGCGGGGTCAGTTCTTACGAGTTACATTGGTCCCGTGGGAGGTGTTGGTGCCACCCACGGGGCCGTTTGGGGGTTGTTTTCAGTTTTCACCCTTTAACGCCATGTTTTTAAGCCTAAGTGTAGAAATATGCAAATTACTGTCGTACTCTCAAACCGGGAGATCCGCGGCTGCGGGGTCAGTTCCTACGAGTTACATTGGCCCCGTGGGAGGTGTTGGTGCCACCCACGGGGCCGTTCGGGGGTTGTTTCGAGTTTTCACCCTCTAACGTCATGTTTTTAAGCATAAGTCTATAAATATGCAAATTACTGTCGTACTCTCATACCGGGGGACCCGCGGCTGCGTGGTCAGTTCCTACGAGTTGCATTGGTCCCGTGGGAGGTGTTGGTGCCACCCACGGAGACGTTCGGGGGCTGTTTCGAGTTTTCATCCTCTAACGTCATGTTTTTAAGCCTAAGTCTAGAAATATGCCAATTATCGTCGTATTCTCAAACCGGGAGTCCCGCGACTGCGGGGTCAGTTCTTACGAGTTACATTGGTCCCGTGGTAGGTGTTGGTGCCACCCACGGTTCCGTTAGAGGGCTATTTCGAGTTCTCACCCTCTAATGCCATGTTTTTAAGCCTAAGTCCAGAAATATGCAAATTACAGTCGTATTCTCAAACCGGGAGTCCCGCGGTTGCGGGATCAGTTCCTATGAGTTACATTAGCCCCGTGGGAGCCTCGTGCACTGGGTTTGCCCTTTAACCTCTAACGTCGTGTTTTTAAGCCTAAGTCTAACTGGGGGTTGTAAATTTCCATAATTGGTGGTTGTGGCAAAGTAATTACACGAATAGAGCTAGTGAGAGTCATATCAATAAGATTTCTTTATTCTCCAACAGACAGGATTGAAGGATAGAACTGGGACTGGTGGGAAGAGTCTTATCAGGTTATAAAGTCGATTTCTCAATATGAGGAGCTTTGGGTCCTTTTCTATTCTCTTGAGTCCATTCTTCTTCTCTAGTTACATTAGTGGTGGTAGCTTTAGTGTCAGGATTTATCATCCACACTCTTTTAATTTTGGGGCATTTGGATATATTATGGCCAAAGGCAACATAGTGGGGACATGAGTTGGTCATAGCTTGCTATTTAACCTTAACACAAGTGGAAGAACCATCCTCCAAAATGAGGTTAATGGAGTTTGGGTAGCTAACTTTTGGCACCATTTCAATGCAAATCCTAGTAAAGCTAATTCTATTCATATTTCTAGTGACTGAATCAACATAGATGGGGATTCCTATGGCACTAGCAATGTGATTGAGGCCTTTAACAGTCCAATATTGCATAGGGATGTTGGGGAAGATCACCCAAACTGGAACTCTAATAGTATCCTCTTTAAAGAACTTGAAGCCATGTTTCCATTTATTCAAAATGTTGGGGTTCCCCACGAAGTTCCAAGGGCCATTTTCCACCACCTCATCTCTGTTAGTGGGGCTGTGATATTTGAAGAAAAAGTATCCATCATCATGAGCAAACATTTTTCTCTTCATTCAACTCTTCTAGTCTTATCACATTGGTTACCAAGAAAAAGTATTCAATTCTGCTTTATGTTGGGGATGTGAACTAAAGTTTGGTTACCAAGGAAGCTTTGGATATATTTAGTAGTTTATCAGGGCTTAGGCCTAATCGTTCTAAAAGTAATATGTTCATTACTAGCTTAGATGAAGAGGAGACTCTTAGTGTGGTTAGCAATCTCAACATTAAAAGCTGGACTAATATGCATGTATATATATGTATATATATAACTATATATGCATGTTTATAACTGTATATATATGCATATAATACCAGTATATATACTGTATATATACTGCTCTGCATACATATACAGTATATATACTGCATATATATGCAGAGCAGTATATATACTAGTATATATATGCAGTATATATACTTTATATATATGCATATATATACCATTATATATACTGTATATATAGTATATATATGCAGTATATATATATGCAGATTATTACTGCAGTGTATATATATGTAGTATATATATACTCTGCAGTATATATTATATAGTATATATAGTATGTATATATATACATATATGCAGATTATATACTGCAGTGTATATATATGCAGTATATATATACTCTGCAGTACACTGCATATGTATATATATATATTGCATATATATACGCGACTGGTTCCTATGACTCACATTGGTCCCGTGTGAGATGTTCGTGACTCTTACGGGACCGTTTTGTGTTCATTTTGCGTTTTCACCCTTCGATGGCATGTTTTTATGCTTCAGTCTAACTTTTTAAAAATTTACGTTGTACACTCAAACCGGGAGCCCCGTGACTACGCGGTCGGTTCCTACGAGTCGCATTGGTCCCGTGCGAGGTGTTCGTGACTCTTACGAGACAATTTTATGGTTGTTTTACGTTTTCACCCTTCGATGGCATGTTTTTATGCTTAAGTCTAATTTTTTGCAAATTTACGTCGTACACTCAAATCGCGAGTCCCGTGACTACGCGGTCTGTTCCTATGAGTCGCATTGGTCCCGTGCGAGGTGTTCGTGACTCTTACGGGACCGTTCGGTGTTTGTTTTAGGTTTTCATCCTTCGATGGCATGTTTTTCGTAATTGAATTTCATAAATGATGCTTAGTCACTAATGTGTCTTCAAATTTTATGGAAGCATATGCAGATGTACTGTTCGGTTTGTAATGGGATATGCCAATTTATCTTAAGCTATGAGCAATTATAAAAACTTGCTCTTACAAATCTCCCCCTTTGGTTTTTTCGGTACAAAATAAAAAACCGAACCAAATTATAATTAAACCCCCAGCTAATGCCTCCCAAACCCAAAACAGAATGACATTATAGACTTTGTCTTAAACTAAAATTCTTCATCTTGTGTAATCCATGAGATCGTCATAAAAAAGGAAGAGACCTACACACATTAAACAAAAGAATACCATAACGCATACGAGAGTTTGAAATTGAATAAAAAACTCCCCCTCAATTTGTTCTCCCCCTTTTTTTCGTGATAAATAAATGGTAAGAAACTAAGCACGAATAATAGCATCACCGGAATCCAAATGAAATAACATCACAAAGATAATCAATTAAGCACATGCAATGAGATTTCCAAAAGGCTTTCAAACAACTATTTTTTTATTTTTTTATTTTTTCTAGTATGAAGAGTATATGCATAAAAGGTAAATATAGGAACAAAAAACGTAATACCATTGAATAGCACGAAAACATCTGAATCACGAAGGAGGAATGTAATTATGTGAACATTTCCACGAGTAAATCAATATATGCATTCATATCATAGGCATACGAAGTCAAGGAGATACTTCAAAAGAAAGGACTATATTTCAACATTAGGTGTAAGAATATTGAACTTAAATGAAATTGACTCGATTTATGAAACATGCCTTGAATTTAAATGCTTCTCAAATTAATCACGCCAAAGTATTTAATTCTTTTTAAAAGAGTCCGTTGGGCAAAACCATTGATCATCTACTTTATAACCCCATCAAAATCTCATATACTTAAGAATTAACTCTCAAAATTTTAAAAATATCATAATGATCATATGTAGCGAAGCATCAATGAAAATAAACTTGGCCTTGGTACTTCTATTTTTCTGTGTAGTTGACCTTTTAGGCTCTTTTTGAAAATGGAGGCTTTTAATGCAAAGAGAATTTGCTCTTTCATAGCCCCTTTCCATTGCTTAACATAACACAAATTTTTTGGCAATGGTTCTTACAAGCACAACTTATCTCTAGTAAATTTGGTTTATTATTAATCATGATTGAGATGAAAACACCTTATTCGACATATGATAAGAAATCGCAATACTCAAAAGGTCTGTGCACGTGTGCAATAAAGGTCATAAAGAGTCAAGCATGAAGAAAGGAATCATCAAAGAACAACGAAATGCTAATCATGCACACTAAAGAAATGAATCCATGTATTTAAACATCATAAAAAATTCATATGAATGGATGGAATGTAGGGGTGATCTAAATATCTTAAATGCACATCCATATATGGTGAAAATATAAATACATTTTTTTTTGTCTTTTCCAAAAAATTTATCAAAAAATTCTTTTTGCATTTTTCAAACTTTTTCTTTAAAATTGAAAATCTTTTAGAATTTTTTCAAAATGTATCAAAAAGAATAAACATGTATAAATGTATAAGTACAATAGAAATACAATCTAGCAATAGGGATAAAAGATATGAACATGATAAACATCTTACACTAGATAATGTATCTGAACTCAATCAATGAAATAAATACCCAAAGACTTCCTAAGATTCTTGAATCTAGGTGCATCTAGAGGTTTCATAAAGATATCGACTAATTGACGTTAGGTGCTCACAAAGCTTAAGTACACGACCTTCTCCTCAATGAGATCACGAGTAAAATGCTCACATATCCTAATATGCTTCGTGCAAAATTGTTGGGCCGGATTATGGGGTATATGAATTGCACTCGTATTATCCCACAAAATAACCATTGTTTCACAGGAAGACCCTATAATCTTCCAATATTTTATTTATCCATATAAGTTGTGTATAAAAACTTCCAGCGGCTATATATTCATCCTCGATTGCACTCGTATTATCCCACAAAATAACCATTGTTTCACAGGAAGACCCTATAATCTTCCAATATTTTATTTATCCATATAAGTTGTGTATAAAAACTTCCAGCGGCTATATATTCATCCTCGATTATGGATAAAGAAATGAAGTTTTGTTTCTTGCTCAACCAAGAGACAAGATCACTCCCAAAGTAAAATCATCCACCCGAGGTGTTCCTACAACCATCAACATCCCTAACCAATCGACATCCGAATAGGTAGACAAATGATTATCGATATCAAAGTAGTACCAAATACCATAGGAAACAGCGCCACTCGTGTATTTGATGATACACTTAAGTGTAAGAATGTAAGTCTCTTTTGGGGACAATTGATAATGCGCACAAACTCGAATGCTAAAGGAAATGTTAGGTTGAACAGAGATCAAGTATACAAGACTAACTATCATGCTCCTATAAAGGGTTTGCTCTATGTGCTTGCCTAAAGTGTTTTTGCTAAGCTTAGTCGATGTATTCATAGGGGTGCGTGAGTTCTTAGTGGAGTCTAAACCAAAATTTTTCACTAGGTCCCTAGCATATTTGGATTGAGATATGAATATCCCATCCTTAAGTTGATATAGATATAAGAAAAATGTAATCTCGCCAACTATTCTCATCTCAAACTCACTCTTCATCTCCTTCTCAAATGTGTGAGCTTGTTGGGAACACGTGGATCCAAATACTATGTCGTCCACTTAGATTTGGGCAACTAATATAACACCCATCTCTATCCTCACAAATAACGTCTTATCCACTAACCCTCTCTTGAGTCCACGAGCTAATATATAATAAGTGAGCCTCTCATACCGAGCACAGGGTGCTTATTTCAAACCATACAAGGCCTTCTTAAGATACAAGATATATCCCGTGTGCTTTGGGTCTTAGAACCCCTTTGGTTATTCCACATACACTTCCTCTTGTAGAATGCCATTAACGAAAGTACTCTTGATATCCATTTGATATATCTTGAAGCGTAGATGACATGCTATAGTAAGTAGTAAGCGGATGGGCTCAGGCCTAGCAATAGGATCGAATGTGTATGTTATTATCTAAAACTAATAAATATACATTTTTAGGTATTGTCTAGGAATTACTAATAATAAACTATAACAAATATAGAAGAAAATAATTTGACATTTGAGAGAGATAGGAGATAGAGAAAGAGACAAGCGGTTAATGTGGTTCGGCTCAATAAGATGCCTACATCCACAAGTACAATGATGTTTTTTTATTATAGGTGAGTACAAGCTCTCAGATATCACTCTAGGGTTTTGTGTATGTCATTTTCTTTGTATCCAAGATATGGGATATGGTATGTTCTTTATAGTGAGAGTAAAAAGAAGAAAAGGTGGAATGACTTTATAAGTCAGGCAGCTACACTTTTTGACATTATTAATGACAACTAATGACGAGCTACCCACAGATATTCCGAATATTTAACCCACGTGCAGACATATAAAGAGATCGTATGTATTCCCACATGTATCTCACACGTATGCCTTGAAACACTAACTTGCTAATAGTCGGCCAACTTGTTAATCACGAGAGAATATTGTGCCGACCAAGATAATTATTTGCTAACGGTGTCCAAATAAGTATTTCATAATTACAGGTGTGATGATTTCATTGGTCCATGTCATACTTTGGTTTTATAGTACAACAAAAGTCCCCAATACTTTATTTATGACCGGAGCCAGTAGTGGCTAACGGAGTGAAGGGATGGAATATTAACGAGTAAGTGTTGGTAGGTTCCATGGTAAATTGGTTGTAAGCCCTATGTTGTGATTTTTGTCCTGTTGAGGTGCTTGGTCGACAGTAAACTTTGAAATTTAGTATTTTAGGGAAAATATTTTATTTCTTGAAGCAAGGGTAATTTTGTAAATAAGGGTAAGAATTTTGAAGCTTCTCGGGGTACGCCGATAATAAAACTCGTTGGGTAATGGACCGTCGTCAAAATAAAATGAGAGACTCTCTTAATCATATCAACTCTATGTAACTAGAGAGACGTCATTCAACTTATAAATTGTCATTTCTCTCCATTATTCACTTTACCCGTAATTCAAAATCTCTTTCTTCCTTTTGAAGTTTTTTCTGCCATTTGTGAGAGCCATATTTTTTCTTGAGAGTCATGTTCCTCCCTTTTCACTCTTAAAACTTCTCCATCTTTGTATATTTTTAGTATTTGTTTACTAGAAAATATATTCTATACAACAGACGAGAATTCACTAGATCCTTTTAGGTCCACTCATAAAATCCCTCCTTGGGTAAAAACAGAGTTATTGACTGGTCCCTATGGCCTTTGTGCTTTAGCGGGGGCCACTAGTTACCCACTATATTTATTGCTGAATGTGTGGTCACTTTTATCTCAAGTTGCTTGTTTATGAAATTTTGTCAACATTTTGATGTAATTCTCTCCTAAGTTACCCCAAATACTTGGAGGGCATTAATGGGGTTCACCGCATTATTGAACAACATAGAACAAATATTAGAATAAAAGAGTTTACCTATTGTTATAGTTGGAGTACCACCAATGAGAACATTTATTATTTGAAGACAAGACAATCCAATAGAGCCCTAGTTGTGAATCTTCCTGATTCCAATAAAGATTATTGGGATCATGGTCTGATTGTAAAGGATTGGCAATTTTCCCCTCTTTCGGAGGGTGAGGTGTATAATTGCCCTGGTGCCTTAGGAGGGCCAATGGAATAGGTTATCACATTCACACATAACTTAGATGTTTTTCTTTTTGATCTATTCCTTTTATTTTATATCTAAATGTAAATCTCTGTTTTCTGTTTTATGGAGAAGAGTAAAAAAAGATTCCCAATAGTTTCGATGTCAATTTTGCTGATTTGGAAATAGTCTGGTATATTTAGCAGAGGATTGCTGCTGAAGATTATCCCCACTCGACTTCCTTCTTGCTCAGCTATCGAAGTTCTATAACTTCCTTTATGGCCATACTAACTGAGGAGATACCCTCAGCCCCTATTAGTTTGGACTATCATGACACTTCAACCTTTGATACCTAGAGATTTAGTTCTGAGTCCTCCCACTGACCAGAGGGGAATTTCTCGACAGAGAGCTCTTCGTTGTCCTATGAGCCCCTAGACATAGCGTTAGTACTGAGTAGCAGTTCTTCAAAATTATAAAAAAAAATATATCTAACCTACTCGTCGTGACCAGGGGTGCCTCCTCCAGCGAGAAAAAAGCTTGATGTTGGGGGATCTAGCCATCTTGGACACATCCATATCCAAGGATCATGAGCCTTAGTATAAGAGGTTAAGGAGGGGTCATGCTCTGTCCATGGAGGTGGCTAGAATTGATCCTATCGACAAACGCAAAGGGTATTGTTCAGTTTGTAGGAGCCAATATTGAGCCCACTTGTGGGCTAATTGGAGCTGGAGTTCTTCCTGCCAATGAAGCGACTGCATCTTCTCTCCTTAACTCAAGGCTGGTTGATTGGGTAATGATAATCTAGACCTTGTAAGAATATTTTACCATTACATACTTATTATCATTATTTTTGCTAACTTCCTATTCTGAATGTTTGTATTGCATTTATTGATTGACTATGACCAACTTCTGAGGAGGAACAACTAACTAAAGAGTCCTCTTATGAAGTGGAGGTTGATTTCAAAGGGATGTGAGAATCCTTGGAAGCTACTAGTCAGTCCCATGAGATGAGAGGAATAAATTGGAGGATAAGTATAAGTTTCTGGAATAGGAGAAGATCACGACGGATAAAGTTGTGACCACCACCAAAAATAAGGCTAATGATGCTAAGAGAGATGCCGACCAGGTAAAAACTTAAGTGGTAGAGTCAAGGACTAAGGCTGCCAAGGATAGGGAGGATGATTTTACTAGAGGTTGGGATAAGTCATTCTCCAGCGTGACTATACAAATTGAATATCTGACGAAATCTTCAATTAAGGAAGGTTGGGATGCTTCCCTCGCTAAGGTTAGTACTGCAGAGGAATTAAATATCTTTTTTCTGCATAATATTATCATTCCTCCTCAGATAGAAGAGGAGGAGGTTGGTGAGCCTGTGGTGGCCAAGGATCAGTTGGTGGTCATTGAGTGATTAGAGGATGATGTTACGGTGGACAAGGAGAAGGTGTGAGATGGATCTCAGTAGATTTAGGAGTTTGATATATCTTCTTTCAATTCTCTTTCTGAATGTTTGCATTGTGAATGTAACATGTTATGTAACTCTCTTTAATATTTTTATAAAATGAAGTTTTATTCTCCAAATCGTTGCCTTGATCAAATTATTACAATTCTCATTTCCTTGGCACCTACTTATATCCAACCATCTATTTTTCTATTTAACACCAGGTTGGATTATTTGGTCGCTACTCAAAATGACCTTCAATAAAGGCGCAACCATCTATTCGGTGTTGGTTATGAAGAGACGGATGGAAAGTATCTTGAGGAATTTCTTGGCCAAGACGTGTCTGCTCAAGCCAAGGAAGCATTCTTAAGTATGCATCACCTTTTTCACCAGGAAGTGGAAGATAATGTTTCTTATCACAAAATGATACTCAACCTTCAATAGAGTCACAATGAAACAGTGGAAAGTATGTATGCCAACTACGAAAAGCAACTTGTCGACTTGTAAAAGAGTAGTGGGTTTGATCAGAAGATACTATACTTATGTTTGACTTATTCTAAGAAGGAATTTATCTTCAACTCAGTGTTGAAAAGTTCCAGAGAAGTTTCCAAACTGCTTGAGCAAGATAATAATTCATAACATATTGAACTTTAGGGCCTTAAGAATTTAGCGTCTGCTGACCAAAATGAAGGTGCTTCTATCCTGTAATAAGAGAATGCCCATTTGATGGAAGAATTGGATCAACACAATAAGTCTAAGGGCAAAGTTTAGTCCTATCAGCAACTAGCTAGGATTTCCCGATTAGTGGAGGAAGAACGGGCCAAGAAGACTTTATCGGACCAGGCCTTAATCATAAAGAATTAGTCATAGACCATCAAAAGGTTGAATGAAAAATTTGATCATCGTACATATCAGTTCCATAAGCAACCGCGTACCATCTGGATGGATGGTTATGATGAAGCCTTTACATACATGAGCACAGAGCTTGACCATGCCCACAAGTTAGGCTACAAACATGGTTGGCTTAATGCCCTTACAGTAATGAAATTTTTGCAAGAAATGAGTTATGGTATTGGCATAATCCTTGCTACTTGGAGCACCTTAATCCTCCCTTCAAACTTTATGTTTCATGGATTCCTCTAGATGTTATTCCAATGAGTTTTATCAGGAAATATCTCATGGATTATGGTATATATGGTGATAATTAACTTAATCGACCATGGTATTTGATGAAAGGGCAAGTTTTAGTAGCCATGCAAGAATCAAAGATCTAAGTACTATTGTTATCCTTTATGCCTTGGATCTTCCTCTAATTAGTGTTGAGAAGGATTCAAACGAGCCACCTTATCACCTTTGATATTTTATTGTATTTTTCTTTTATTGGCATTGTAATAATTCTCTATGATTAATAAGAACTTACATCCTTCTTGCATCAACTTATTGATTGTTATTTGTTTAAATATGGTCTACTAGTAGTTTAGCCTTATGATTATGTGATTGGTTATAGCTCAACTAATCTACCTTACTAGTTATCGATGTCAGACGAACCTAGGTTGTCATTCCTTAGGTTCTACTAACGTGAAATTTAGCTTATTGTTCGCATAAATAGATCTTATCATTTTGACCAAGTGCTAAATTTAGTTACCGATGGTGACCAAATATGGTAGGATTAGTCCTTGATTTTATCCAGTTAGGGTTGGTATTTTCTGTTCATATGAATGACTGCACTGGATTTCCTTAATTTGGTTTGGTAAACTTCTCGCTGTTGACACCGTGGGGTCATACATGAAGTTTTTTATTTGGAACTTCTTGTTCTTTACCTTTTAAGGCCATACATAGAGTTTTAGTTTTTTTATTAATTTTTGTGGTTGAAATGTCTTTAAATTGCTTTTGAATTTTGAGCACATCTTCCACTCCAATGAAAAAATATGAAAAGAGCAATAATGCTTACTGGGAATTAACAATCTTTATTGATCAATCTAAATGAGTTATAGGGAGTTGAAAAGAAATTACATTTCATGCAATTGTTGATAGTGCTTCCTCAATTGTTTTGCATTCCAAGTGTTCTTAAATTGTTTCCCTTCTAGTGTTTCAATTCTGTAAGTCCCTGGTCGAACGACAACAAAAATTCTATATAGACCATGCCACTTGGGCTCTAATTTGTTTCCTTTTTGGAGTACTTTCTTGAGCACGTAGTTTCCCTCATTTATATTACTTGGCTTCACGCTTTTGTTATAAAACTGAGCGATCCTCTGTTGATAGGCTACCACCCGAAGCGCTACGTGTTCTCTAGCTTCTTCTACTAGGTACAAATCTAACCTCCTCATAAAGTCAATCTTTTACAAGTTAAAATTGAGCACCCAATGAATTGGAAGACCAATTTCTATTGGGGCCACTAATTATGTACCGAGGGCTAACATATAGGAGTCTCATCGGTTGCCGTTCTTGGAATTATCTTGTATGCCCAGAGTACACTTTAGAGTTCATTGATCTAGTTTCCTTTGGAATCATCCAATCTTTTCATTATTCCATTGAGAGGATTTTTATTTATTACTGTCATTTTCCCGTTGCACTCTGGATGACCGGGCGTGGCATGTAGTTTCTTTATTTGAGAGTGAACACAATACTCTTCAAATTCCTGGTTATCAAACTTCATGCCATTGTCGGTGATGAAGGCATTTGACATCCCATAATGGAAAATGATGTTCCTACAAATGAAACGGAATACCTTTTCATATGGCATTTACACTAGTGGTTTAGCCTCCACCCATTTCGTGAAGCATTTAACTGCCATGACTGGGTATTTTAACTTTCCTCTTATTTTGGGTAGGTGGCTGACCAAGTCAATGCCCCACATGGAAAATGGCCGACGTGATCGGTGCGAGTGAAGCCCCTGGTCTTCTATGGATTATGGCATATATTTCTAAAACTTATCACATCATCTTGCATAGTCTGCACAATCTGCTTTCATGGTGGGTCAGTAGTATCCTTGTGTAGCTACTCGCTTGACCAATGATCGTCCTACTGAGTGTTCTCCATAGGAACGTTTGTGTATCACCTTTATCAAGTTTCTAACCTCATAGTGATGGACATATCTGAGTAAAGAAATGATAAACACTCTCATGTATAAGTATCCTCCTTCTACGATATACATGCTTTATATTGGAGTCTCCTGGATTCTTTATGATCGATCGGTACAATTTTTTTTATAGGTAATTTTATACTGGATCCATCCATGATGGGTCCAAGTATATTTCAATTATTTTAGTACTTTCTTCGTCTATGCTCCGATTCGTGTGAATTTTTACTAGGATCATTATTCTTAGCTCCCTTCTAGTGCCAGACACCAGTCGATCAAGTTCGTTTACTCGGGCATTATCAACCCTAGGGATCCTGATCACCTTGACTGCTGGGAACATTGATATCACCTTTTGTGTTTCGGCCAAGTATTTTTTCATGGACTCCTCTATCACCCCCATAAACTTTCAATACCTAGTTCACTATCAGTTGAGAATCACTATTTTCTTGTATTTACTTAGTGCCAAGAGATGAAGCTAGGCCAAACCATGATACGAGTGCTTCATACTCTGCCTCATTATTTGAGGGCTCAAATTGGAATCTAAAGGCATATTATATGTCAATGTTATCCGGCATGGTGACTATCAACCTTTCTCTACTACTAAAGGCGCATGATGAATTGTTTTTGTACATCTCCAAAATAGGAGGTTCTTCTTTGAAATCTCCTTTTACCAGGGTCCTATAATTGAACAATTTTTTGTTTCTCTAAATTTTAAGCAATTTCCTCTTGATTAGCCGATGATTATGGTATGTAAGTGATCAGATCGGCTAACATGGTGTTCGAGCTCTCTCCTGTAGGAGTCTGCTTTTTAGGTTTAGATGAGCTCTCTTCTGTACAAGTATTCTTTATTGATCTTTAGGTGTAGATGATCTCTCTTCAATAAAAGTTTTATTTTCCCTTTCCCTGAGTGATCTCTCTTCCGTAGAAGTTTGCTCGACGAGTTTTTCTTCGTATGTGAGCTCAACAATGAAATATGCTATAGCTTGGCCTTTTATCGCCGTTCTTGGCTTATGTTGTTTGCCATAATCTCATAATTCTACTGTCTAAGCCATTAGTCTACTTGATTTCTCAAGTTTATGAACGGCTTATCGTAGTGGTAGGTTTGTATAGAATACATTGGTGCGAGCTTAGAAATATCGCTTCATTCTTCAGGAAGCCTCAATTAAATCTAGTTTTTCCAGCCATGAATATCAGATCTTCGCTCCTCGGTATGCTTTCCTAGTATAGTATGTGAATGTTTCACCCCATGTTCTAGTCAGACCAACATCGAGCTAACTGCTAACACGGATACAACTAAGTATAAATAGAATTTCTCTCCCATGACAGGCCTTGAGAGCAAAGGTAAGGATCCCAGATATTTCTTTAATTATAAGAATGTGACTTTACATTCCTCATTCCATTCAAATGAATTTTGCAGTACCTTAAATAAAGGAATGCCTATATCGATAGCTCACGAAACGAATCAATTTAGTATTGCTACCATGTCTATCAAATTTTGCATGTTTTTTTTTGTTTGCTGGAGACCACATATTGTTTAGTGCTTGGATCTTGTCTTAATTTTCTCCAATACCTCTTTAGTTCACTATGAAGCCAAGGAACATTCCTTCCTGTACTCCAAATACACATGTTGCTGGGATGAGCTTCATTATGTGCTATCTAATTGGTCAAACATTTGACCTGAGTCTCTGATATGGTCGGTGGCTATATTTTTCTTGGTGAGCATGTCATTGACGTATACCTTCATGTTTGTGCCGATCTGTTCTTTAATCTCTTTGTTTACCAACCGTTGGTGCATTTCCCTAGCATTTTTCAGCCCAAAAGGCATAACGTTGTAACAATAGGTACCTTGACTGGTTATTACCGAAGTATTTTCCTTATCTTCTAGTTTTATCTTAATTTGACTATAGCCTGAGTACGCATCCATGATATTGAGTATTTCATATCCGACTGTAGCATCGACCAATTGATCCATCCTTGGTAAAGGATAATGGTCCTTCGGGAAGACTTTATCCAAATCCGTAATGTTAACACACGTACACCATTTGTTATTCTTCTCTTTGACCATCATTAAATTAGATTTTCACTCTAGGTACTTGACGTCCTTAATGAAGCTTGTTTTTTGTATCTTCTTTACTTCCTCTTGTATTTCCATGTTCTTTTCCTAGCTAAAGATACATAGCTTTTATTTAATTGTCTTGGCATACTTGACTATATTAAGTTCATGACACATAAACGCTGGATCAATCCCCGACATACCTCTATGACTCAAAAAGGAAACATTCTTCCGTTGCCTAAGAAAATATACCAACTCCTTTATGATGGTAAGGTCTAGTGATGAGCCGATCTGTTTTTTTCTCTTCGGGTGCTCATCATCGAAGATAATTGACTCTACGGCTTCAACGACTTGTCCTTTATCAGGCTCTGACTCTTTACGTGATCCAGCATTTTTATCTGGTAAATAGTGATCGATTTCTTCTATTCCTCCTAGTCGATCAAAGTGTAGTAGCACTCTCTTGCTTCAATTTGATTACATTTAACCACACCGATCCCATAATGAATGGGGAAATTCAAATACTGAAGGATGGAAGAAGACTCTACTTCGAATTTTTTTAATCATACCCTATTGAAGATAATATTATACGCTGAGTTGACGTTCTTGGTAAGGATGAAGAAATGAATATTCTCAATTCGATAGTTTAGCTAGGTACCGATCATAATTTCCAGACTAATTGTTATCAAAGGATATAACTTTTTTATTGAGAAACCAATTATGGGCCTGTGGTAAGATTCAAGTTTGCTATCTCGCATCCCCAAACCTCTGAAGTAGATGTAGGATAAGACATCTATTTAACTACCGTTGTCGACCAAAACTCTAGCCAACTTTCCTTCATGTACCATCATCGTGACAACCAGGGGGTCATCATGAGGATAAAGCATTCATGAAAAATCATATTTGGAGAATCCCACAACCAAACGATACTTGTTTACTTTCCTCGGACGGGTGTCTATATTACTAGTGAGGTTGATCTTCCTAATATAAGCATAGGATTTAGCTTCATTGAGGTAGGCTTTCCTCTCTGGTATTTCATCTCCTCCACTTGCAACACCCCTGCAATAAAGTTACATCCAAAAGAGATAATTTTTACCTTGTGCATGGGTTCCTTAGGTCTCCTCGGTAAGTTCGTATTATCTTCAGAATCACCACCCCTACCTCTATTCTTATCATCTCCTCTTCTACAAGGGGATTTCGACCATTTTTTGGATTTTTGCTCGTCCGCGTGATCTGTTCGGCCTCCTTTAACCATGAACTTTGACATTTTCCCTCTTCAAATTAGGTTCTCTATATCATTCTTTAGGGTTATGAAGTTGTCAGTGTTATGGCCATGATCTTTGTGGAACTCACGTATTTACTTTTATCTCATTGGTCTAGAGGAGATTTCATCTTTCCAGTCCACTTCCGGTTTCTTCTTTCACGGATATATTCTAGAATATGGTGAACGCCAACGGTCAGAGGAGTGTATTCGTCATATCTCTTTGACTTTTCCACCTTTTTATCTTTTTTTCTCTTTCTTCTCTGATCTTTTACTGGAATCAATCTTGGTGTTATTGGTCTCTTTATCATCCATAACCTCTTTGGTGTTTGTGATTTTACCTACTTTGGCCTGCAATTTAGTAGTGGTCTTGGTAAGTTCCTTAGCCGGCACATAATATAAATTCTTGGGTAACAGGTCACTCATAAATGTAGTGATTGCCATCTTCTCATCATAGTCAACGAACTCTGGTTTTTCACTATTAAATCGGGTGATGTACTCGTGGGTGGTTTCTCCAAATCTTCGATGAACACTTGCAAATGAGCTACCTTTTTGACCGACTTGGCTCAAAAGCATAAGTTGCTAATGAAAAAATCAACCAACTATTAAAAGTTGGAGATTTGCCTTGTGGTAGATTGTTGTACCAAATTTATGCCAACTTAGTGATGATATTAGAGAATTCTCGACAACGCAACTCGTCAGGGACTGAGTAAATGTCAGTGGCATATTTGGTATTGTTATACATGTAGTATTGGATTAATTTTACCATTATATTTTGGAGTTATCACGGCTAGCTTGAACTTGGTAGGTGTGGGATAATTCACAATTGAAGGTGTGAAAGGTGATCCTTTCACGAAACTCTTGTGTACGGATATTTTTTGACTTGGATACCACCCCAAATGATCCACCAGTCATTAGATTGAGCCTTCGTACAACTGATCATCTGGTTGGCCTTGGTTGAGATAGTTTTAGTTGCTCAAATATTATTTTGCATTAAGCTCTCTTCCTAAGAAGTCTGCTCAATGTGTACTGACCCTCGTACACTTTTCTTTAACCTGATGGATCCTTCTCAATGATTTATGGATCCTCTAAGATCTTGATGATGATTCCCACTATCGAGAACCTAGCCAATCAAATGCTGAGCCCCTACTCAGGCTCTCTAACAAGCTTGGACTTTACTAGGAGAATGACTGATCATCATAGTAATCAGTGGTCCTGAGGGATGAGGTGGATATTGCGCCATATCATCTGTCATATATTGATCTAAAACATTTAGATATTATTCTTTCATTTTGTGATCCAACATTCATCCTGGTAGGGTCTATCAGAGCCCGTTTATGATAGGATGGCTGTCTATCTCTATAAGGGCAGGAGGAAGTATTTCTCCTCTCCTGTTAGAGAGATCTCATCCAGTTGGCATGATAGGGTCTGTTACGGGCCTACTTTGATTGCCCTAAAGTGTCTGAGTCAGTTGTTTCACAATTTCCTATAAGGACTCTTTACTTGGATATGCTTATCAAAATTCCTTGTAGATACCCCATCCCCACATGGGTGGAGGAAGGAATGATTTCATTCATAGGGCTACTTTCGATATTGTCCACCATTTCTCGTAACAAAGGGTCTAACAAATTAACTTGGATAGGAATAACAGATGGCTTGAGCATTGAGAGAGACAAGTAATCGGCTCAATAAGATGCCTACATTTAAAAGTACAATGGTATTTTATATTAGAAGAGGATACAAGCTCTCAGATATCTCTCCAGTGTTTTGTGTATGTCATTTTTTCAGGTTCCATCCAGGGGGTATGGTTTGTTATTTATAGTAGGAGTAGGAAGAAGAAAAGGTGTAATGCCTTCATAAGTCTATCAGTTACACCTTTTTACATGCTTAATGATAACTAATGATATGCTACCCATAGAGAGTCAGGATGTTTAACCCACGTGCACATATAGAAAGAACATATAGAAAGAGACTGTATGTATTCCCACCTGTATTTCACATGTATGCCTTGACAGACTGACTTGCTGATGGTCGGCCATCTTACCGACTAAGATAATGATTTGCTGATAGTGTCCAAATAAGTATTTCATGATGACAAGTGTCATGATTTCATTGGCCCACGTCATACAATTTTATGATACAATAGTATCATCAAAGTCTACACCCTCAATATATGTGTAGCCTTGAGCGACTAACCTAGCCTAATTTAGAACTATGGAACCATTCTCATCCATATTATTCTTGTAAATCCACTAAATACGAATCACATAAGTCTCGCTAGGTCAGAATCCTAAATCCCAAACATCATTTTTATGAAACTAAAGTAACTCAACTTGCATAGCGGATATCTAATGCTCGTCCTTGAGTGCTTCTTTCACATTCTTGGGCTATACTAAGGAGGTGGAGCAAAAGTAGCTAACCACATTCTCAAGTTCAGTGTGATTCTTGGAAACTAGTGTGGGATCACCAAGTATACTGGAAAGGTCATGACTCTTTCGAACCCAAGCAGGTGGATCCTTTGAATCAAGTGCGGGGTCTACCGAGGTAGTATGAGGAATGATGAGATCATCACTGAGGGGTGCATCGTTCTCACACTCGAGGTTAGGATCAATAACTGTGGGTAGCTTGTCATCTATAATCGTGACGTTTATTGATTCCATAACCTTAGATATTGCATGGTTAAATACCCTATAAGCCCTACTAGATGATGAATATCCTAAAAATATACCCTCATCGATTTAGGAGTAGAACTTTCCTAAATGAACTCTCTCTCAAAATGTAGCAAGGGCTACCAAAAACTTAAAAATACGATAGGTTGAGTTTCTTCCCTATCCACAACTCATACGACATGTATAATATGTATGGACAAAGATATACCTTATTCACCATATGGAAAGCGGTCTAAACCTCATCTGACCAAAAATATCTAGGTAAATTTCTCCTAAAAATCATGGATCTAGCCATCTCTTGTATCGTCTGATTCTTCCTCTTAACGATCCCATTATGTTGAAGAGTATAAATGGCCAAAAAATCATGTGTGATGACCACTCCATCACAATATCTATCCATTATGACTTCTTTAAATTCATTGTTGTTGTCACTATGCATTCAATTAATAGTGACACCCTGTTGGTTTTGTAAGACACATCACTTGGTTGTTAGGAACTCAATTATATCGAACTTTTCTCTAAGAAACCCCATGATAGAGAATCTCAAAAATTCATCGACAATCACGAGAATGTATGTCTTGTCACCAATGCTCTCCGTACAATCATGTGTATCAATTCCAACACACGAGAGGTGGTAATGGTATTCAAGTTTCGATGGGGACTTCTAATATATTTTCAATCGAGAAAGTTAGTTTCTCGAGTGATGGTAAGCCATGAACTAGGTCTTTTTTCACTAATCTCTCTATATCTCTAAAATTTGCATGACATATTCATTGATGCCAAAGGTCCATAGAGGAGACCCTAGCATTGTTGCACGCAAAGGAGGACTTGGGAATGATCCCATAGCAATTATCTTAGGTCCTTACTCCTAATAGTAAAACTTCACCGAATTAATCATATACGTTACATTCAGACTGATCAAACTTTATCGTAAAGTTTACGTCTCAAAGTTGGCTTATGCTAATGAAGTTCTCTTTTAACCCTTTGACGTACAACACATTGTCTAGATTAGGTAATATAGTCATCTCAACACAACCACATCCTAAAATTCTTGACCTACTCCTATCTCCAATGGTGACTTTTCCTTCCTTGTGATCCACAAGGTTGGTAAAAAATGACTTGTCCCCGATCATGTGCCTAGAGCACCCACAATCAAAATACCATTGGTAAGTATCTTAAACCTTGAGAGCAATGTCAGCAGCAACGTATTTGTCATCTTGCTTAGGTACCCAAGTGGAGGTGAGATTTTACTAGCTCTTATCGTTGTTGGATCTAGTCGAAGCATTAGAAGAATTCTCAAAAGGCGAAGACATCTTTTGAAATTATTCTATTAAGCTCTTCTAAGTCATGACTAAGAACTCAACTGTCTCTCTAAAACTAGCAAAGTCACTATAATGGTGCATGGGAGTATGTGTACGTGAAGTTTTACCTAATTTGTAGAAAAATTGCCAATGATGACCTCTTATTTTGTAATGGGTGAAAATATAAACATGTTGGGTTCTACGTTGGTTAGGTTTCATAGGTTTTTATGGTTTAGGTCAAGGCCTATCAGGATCCACCAAAAACATAGGAACTGATTCGGGTGCCTATTCCTTGCCTCTCCTTAAAACCTAAAGTGGGAAAGAGGAACATCTTCCCAATATTCTTTGATGTACACTCAATAGTAACCTTGACCTCCAAGTCATTTTCGATCTTTCTTTAGTTGGGATACAAGGGCTTAAAGTTACTCATGAGTCTCCAATGAAGCTTGAAGATCTCTTGTAAGAGTAGCCACTTTGTTGGTCAAGTCACCATTTCCCCTCCTCACTAAAATAACTCTCTCTCCCAAATAAACACTCATCCAGGACTCCCTATCTATCGACTCTCTCAACTCCTTCTCTAAAGCTAGCACCCTAAGTGCTAAATTTTTATTTTTATTTTTTGTTTTAAAGGACTCGGCGTAAGCACGTTAAAGGCCACTTTCTCCCTCACTCAAAATGTCATCTCCCTCACTCTCTTCGAAATGACTAGATTCACTGTTGAGGTTATTACATTTGTAAATGTCCTCAGTGACGTGATATGTAATCGATGTACTAACATGACTAGCCAAGAACGTGATGAAGTTACATCCATGCGATGATTCGTCCATAGAATCCATCGACTCGATATCGCTATCACTAAGTGTGGTATTGCAGGTAGCTTTGCCTTTTCCCTGTCACTTTTATCTCGTAGCACAATCATGATCTTTGTGACCCTTACCCTCACACTTGTAGCATCTCTCATCATTTTCCTTAAGGTACTCTCCTATCTTTTTGTCAAAACCTTTCTTTCCCCATTAAATTTTTTTATCTTTCTCAAAATTCGTGTTTTCTTTGGAATTATTTTCTTTCCTTAGCTTGAGAATTTTTTAAAACTATTTAGCAAAGAGAGAAAGATTGGTGAGATCAAAATTAGAGTCAAAATAAACCTCCTCTTTTATCTTTTTAGATTGGACTTTCAAAGCAATCCCTTTTTTATTTTTCTTTTAGTTTTTTGGGAAAATGTCAATTTCATAAGTTTGAAGGTTTCCTACAAGTTCTTCTAACCTAAGTGTATCTAAAATTCCCAACTAATTAAGGACTGTGACCTTAGCATTAAAACATGATGGTAGGGATCTCAAAATCTTTTTCACAACTCCCGTCTCAAGAATTTTTTCGCCCAAATTAAAGCTAGAATTGACAAAGTCAGATAATCGTGCATAAAATTCATCAAAACTCTCAGAGTCTAGCATAGTGATAGTTTCAAATTGTGTGATGAGATTTTATATCTTAGATACTTTCACAACATCGGTACACTCCCGAGTGAGTTAGAGGATATCCCATATTTCTTAAGACGTGGTGCACGTCATGAAGTAGCGGAACTCGTCAGGGGTGACAGCTCTAAAGAGGGAAATTAAGCCGCGGGAGTTAAAATTACTCCATTTAAAATCATCCTTTGTCCAGTCCGTGAAAGGTAAGGATGTGTTTAAAAATCGACTGAATCACCGAACAGATTAAATCGAACCCAATTGATAATTTCGGGTCGATTTATTTTTAAGCTCGAGTCTGTTCGGTTTAAGCACGATAAAAATCAATAATTTTGGTTCGGTTTTCAGTTTGGACCACATAGGGCTTCGGTAGAACCGAACCTCTCCTCAACTTATAATATAATATTACATATATTATATAATATATAAATATATAATATATAACACACAAACATTAATGGATTTAGGACACTTTTTGACCATTTTTTAAATTTGTTGCATATAAAAAATAGTGTGAGTTGAATTTAAATGGAAAATTATTAAAACAAAATTAAAAAAAATGTTAAAAAATATCATCCCTATCAAAATCGGATAATCCGAACCGACCTTGTCAATATCAGCTCGATCAAAAATTGACGGCCAAACTGCATCAACCCTGTCAAAAATCAACCCTATTCAATCGGTTTTCTTTCTGTTCAAAATACCCAAAAGCCTATAAAGTCAGTTCGGTTAAAAAAAAGATAAAAACTGAACTGACCGACCCATGCACACCCTAGTGACAGATTTAAGGCTAACGATAACGTTGTTAGTCACAGTGGGTGGTGTCCACCCTCTTTCACAAAAAAGCCAAATACGCTTGTCAATCAATTTCATTGTCGATCTCATTCGAGTTTTCTAGTAAGCATAATTGTTTCCATCGAATATTGGAGTCCTATTACACGAGTTATCCATCTAACCTCCTGGATTCATCTATGCCAAATGTTAAAACCCGCTCTGATACCAATTTTATAAGGGTTGGATATATGGATTCACTTGTATCTTAGGTTACACACATAAAGATCCAGTTTTTAACAAAATTTTATGTTGTTTAGAATTATGTGTGCATGAAAGATAATATCCAAATCTATGTATGCTAAACCAAGTAATCAAACCAAACACACAAAGAAGAAGATGTAAGGAAAAATCCCTTTCGGGTAAAACCTATATTCAACATTATTTAAGACTCAACAGACCACGACAGACTTATAAAAAACTTAGAGCTCCAATATGTTTAACACAATAGTGTCCTTAAATCTTTAACTAGAAAATTATGCAGTTCATCATGGCCCATAGGAAGTAGCTCTTCCCTTGGTATCCATTAATGATCCTTAGGATATAGAATCCTTTCCTCTTCAGCAGTAGAGTCACAACTCCATAAAAGTCAGTTATAGAGTAAACTCTACAAGGGCTTGACGTAATGTATGGAACTAGGGTTTGACAAACTCAAAAAATCATTTGAGGATGTTTGATTTGGAAAACAAAATCTTCTTTCAAAGAAATAAGAAAAGTAAAACTATTGGAACAGGTATTTGATTTGATTTTCGCCAAAAGTGTTATGTAAATCTATCCAAAAGTGTCCAATTTATAAAAAAACATGATTTTTAAGGCAGCGGGGTTGGTTAGAACAAAATTTCCACTTAGTTCGAACAAGAACCCCTTTGTCGTTCTAACGACGTGAAGTATCATTAAAACGTACTGCTTAGTTTGTTCCAACGAGATTTTAATGAGCTTCCAATAGGTGCAGCTCTGTCAAATAGAGAAATCCCATTTGAAGTTCATTCCAACGAAGATCCAACCATGTTATAACGAGAATAAGATTTCATTCTAATGAGATCCCAATCTATTTCGAATGACCCAAAAAAAAAATTATTTTGAAAAATACTTTTTATAAGAATGCCTCGAGTAAAAAAGGAACCTCCTAGAATAAATGTGAGTAAATAAAATCGAACATCTCATTTCCATATACCTCCATATTGTGTCTGTGACAATTCCAACAACTGGAATTTTAGAAACGATGTTAGGTCACTAACGTGTCTTCAAATATCGTGGAAGCATATGCGGATGTATGATTCGGTTTGTAACTGTATACGCCAATTTATCCCAAGCTACAAAAAATTATAAAAACTTTCCCTTATAAGAAAACCTCTGCCGCACATTATTCCCCTTTTAAAGGTTAGTCATTCCACCGTATCTCCTCAAAAAAGCTCAGGGACCACATCACCAAGGTTTCGTCATGATTTGCATTCAAATCTGGCCTCAGAATGAAGTGAAATGACCTCCTAAGGTTACCCAAGAATCAATCATAGGGTGTGGCGGTATGTGGTACTTCAAGATAATTTTGATCAACTCTATGACCCTTTCAGACCCCTTGGACCTATGGCAAAGCTCCTACAAGCTTTATGATAGAGTAGGTGAGAAAAAGAACACTATTACATCTAGCACTACTATCCACCTCCACTTGCATTGAATGTTACCATTAGTATTAAATGCACTCAACAACTACCTTACACCACCAACAAATACTTTGTCGAACACTACACCACCTTTATGACACCAATAGACCTCGAGGACACCCCATCCATGTTGTGACAGTCCACTTGTTCTCTCTCCATGATTTCTTCTATAAATAGGAAGCTGGTAGAAGGTGAGAGGAATGAATCTCGAGCATTCATGGAGATTTAGACATTCAAGCAATCGGACTTGTAAGAATTCCAAGCGATCATGAGTGTTCACACTTAGTTCCACACTCACAACCCACTATTGTAAGACAATGTTTGTAGCTTGGGTCATTTCCATTATTTACATAACTTGCATTTCTTGTATAGATTTAAATCAATACTTAAACACCCATAGATAAGTCAATCAGTTACTTCCTAATGTCTTTTGTACTGTTGACAAAGGCTGGAAGACCTCAGATTGTCTTGAACATAAAAAGATGCCTAAACGTCTTTATAAAAATTACAAGTTCATATATATATATATATATATAAATGGAGAAAAATATCCAAGAGATAAACTTGAAAGATTTCCTTTAAAATCAGGTAAAAAAACAAAATTTCTCCAACTCATTTGAACAAGGCACATCTTGTTCGAACGAGGCACCTGATCTCTTTTGAATGAAGCACCTAGTCTCGTTAGAATGCCCTTCAGACAACATATGTAAGGAGATAACAAGATAACAGAGCAGGCCAAAAAAAATTCAAACTCGATCTCGTTCGAAGTTTCGTTTGAAGTTGTTCCAATGAAGAATGTCTATTCGATCGAACGACATCTAATGTCGTTCTAACAACTTTTCAAATTTTTCAAAAAATACTTAAAAACTATTTTGTAAAAATAATTTATGTTTTCAAACACATTTAAATACCCTGAAATAATTTGATTACACAAAATAAACCTCATATACCTTCTCCATATGATTTTAGTGAAGATCTCAACTATTTGATCTTTGATTATTACATTCGGTCACTAACTTGTATTCACTTGAAACTCTTGAGAATGTACAAAATGAAGTAAAGGTGTAATAGAATATGCTTAAAAACATAATGAGAAATTTTAAAATTTTCTCTTATAAATATTCCCCTTTGGCTATTACGGTACAAAACACAAAATCTTAAAAAAATAATCTCTAAGACAAGTTCAACTACTGTCGCTCCCAACCCTGAAATGGAAAAGACACTAGTAAAATTTTCTATGCCAAAAATTGTCATCATGTAGTCTATGATATCATCAATGCGAAAAAAGAGCTACACAAATGAAACAAAGTAAATACCGTGATGCGTGAAGTTTAGAACAAAGTAAACTCCCCCTCAATATGTTCCCCCTCTTTTGTTCGAAATAAATAAAGCGATAGAAGCTAAACCTGAAAAGTCAGCATCATGAGAGTCTAAATATGAAGTATCATCACAAAGAATAGGTAACTAAATATATGCGATGAACTTTCAATAAACTAACAAACTATTTTTTAAATTTTTTGAGTATATACATACATACATATATATATATATATATATATATATATATATATATATATATATACACAAACAATCACACGATGGAGTAAAATGAAAATATGTTATTCATGAATATGGAATGAATGTGTTTGAACTCAATGCACAAGAAAGACAACATAGACATACGTAGCAACAGTGCACGGAGTCAAAATGACACTCCGTAAGAAAGAACATAATGCAACCGTGGTAAAAAAATGTTGAACAAAGTGAAATTGACTCAATTCATACAAAACATCATGAATTTAAATGCATCTCAAATCAATAATGTCAAACTATTTAAGTTTTTTGAAGGAATTTTATTGTGCAAACCCAATGATCTTGAACTTATAACAACCTTAAAATCTCACATTTTAAGAACAAACTCTCAAAATTTTGAAAGAATCAGATTGATCATTTTTAATGAAGCATCAATGAAACAAAATATCGTTGGCAATTTTGTTTTTATATTCCGAAATCATATTTTAGGCTCTTTCCAATGGTGGCCTTTAACTCAAATAAGACAGCTTCTTTCATAGAATCTTTCCATTGCCTAAACATATATCAATAATTTTTTTGGTAAAAAAAATTCGGGCAATGGTTTTTATATGAACAATTATTTTCTAGTACATTTGGTTCATTAACAAGCCTAGTTGAGATGAGAACATCCTATTCTACATATGATAAGGAAGTAAAATATTCAAAAGTTCATGCATGTGTGGAATCAAGGCGATATAATGAGTTTAGTATTAAGGTAGTAATCAATAATTAATTATGTAATGCTAAACATACCTGGATCCAAGGTTGAAGTTCTTGCAACTTGATTTGCGGGTCATAAGACCTTAGGTTTTTTAGATTCAAGGCTAAAATCCTTGTAACTCTTAAAAAAAAGACTTTGATTGAATACACCATGAGTAACAAAAAGTTTGTTTTTCATTTCAGTATAAGAATACATGGTTTACAATCATTTGGGTAGGATTACATACATCTCTTGACTTTCCTGTTACCTTCATTTGGACTTCTAGTTGTGGTGGAAATTTCCTTCATTTTATGGTGAGGATATATCCAAACCTTATTATGTTTATGCCTAGGATTTATAAAGAGAGCTCAAACATTGGTGGTGGTGGGGGGCAAAGCCTTTGGTAAGACCTCAGAGATCCTCTGAAGCTTTGTTGGGGTCTTCACCAAGCCCTATGGAGCACTTGAGTGAGTTTTTCTTATTTTTTATGGAAGTGACATGGCTCTTCAGAGCTATTTTCTGGTCTCCAAATGCCTCTCTTACTCCCTTATAGGCGGGGAACCTCATCACCAGCTTGTGAGTTACGATCAAAGAATCCAAGTCATTGAGTGATGGTCTTCTTATGATGACATTGTAGGCTAAAGCGAGGTCGACCATTATCAATTTGTTCAAAATGGTGTGTAAGGACAAATTTCCAATTGAGTCCATTTGTATATATTGGCTTAATTCCAGACAAAATACCTTGATTCATAGGTAGAAGTTGTGTTTGTGACCTTTCAAGCCTATGGCATATTTATTGAAGATGTAGCGGGCAAACCAAAGAGAATACATCATCATGCCGAGTTTTGTGCCATATTTTGTCATCAATGTTGTAAGGATCTCTTAGGTATGAATGCATATTTTATGCTAAGTCTTGGATATTTTATTTTTTCACTTTAAGATGTTTTTAATCATATTATAAATTTTTTTTAGACATTTTTTATAAGTAATTTTGGGTGTTGTTAGACCTCGGAGCAAACGAAACATCAAACGAGTCAAAATTAGCCTTTGTTATTTTCTCATTAGATAGGTCATTCTAACCAGAATGGTTACCTCGCTCTAACCAGAATGGATACCTCATTCGAACGAGATTCCGATGAACTAGTTTTTCATCTTTTTGGAGTCTCGTTAGATAACTCATTCGTAGGCCATCCGAATGAGATTCATACCCGCGTTTGAACAATCTTCTAACGAGGAAAATTTTTAAAAAAATTAACCTCTCTGGAATCTAGTTTGAATTCTCGTTAGATAGATTTTTTAATGAAAAAGTTTACCACGTTAGAATGAGAATGTACATCGTTCGAACAACCGGGCCCGAATTTAAAAAAAATCTATTTTTTTGGCAGTTTTTCCTTAATCGCCCATTACTTCCTTTTCTATCCATATTTAAGTAGTGAGGGATAACAATTTTATATGACACCCCGCCTAATTAAATACAGGGTGATCAGACCTTTTTTAAATTAAAATAAGGTTCCCATTTGGTTCATTCTTAGTATCACTGTCGAAAACTTTTTAAACTTTACTAACTACCTAGTATTCAAAAAACCGGTGCCAAATTTTATCTTTTTATTTAAACAAAATCCAACTGCAGAAACATAATAAAACTAAACCATCCATGCAATAAAATAAAGATCTGAATCAACACAAAAATAAACTAATTCGGAATAAAACCTCAGTTCACCAATCCAATAAAAAGTCTAATATAAAATCTCAAATAAAGTCTAACTTACATAAATGAAATAACTCAGGGCAACATGATCGAATGACATACTGAACTTCACCCAACACAAGGAATGATGTAACTAAAACGTCTAGGTCCAAATCCTGCAAGCATCCACAAGTTATGCCACTATGCATCCTTAGAACAAATCATCCTTCTCGGTGTCCCTGTGGATGGACACCTAAAAGGTTTTGGAAAATATTTTGCAAGAATGAGTCGGAGCCCAAGTAATTTTTTTTGAAAACATAGCAAGTATTTAAATCGTAGTTTAAATAACCAGTTATTATATACACATCTTACGTTGCGTACACTCGCTTGAGTTTCACACCTCTCATTTATAGTGCGCACCTAACTTCCCACCTAGTCATACTACCTAAACTAGCTAGGTCTCCAGCATCTAACTAACAACCATCTAATCAGGCTCACCCGTACGGTCCATACAGTATTCTACAGTCTGCCCTTAATTATCATTAAGTCCTTGGTTAAGTTTCTCTTTATCCTACCTCTACTGCCCATATAGTACGATACCGAACAACTAATAATTAACATCACCCTTATGTTATTAATAATTCAAGTTAACATTTTACACATGTTATCGTTCACACCATATCTTTTAGTTTCTCCACTTAAATTTCCTTTTAAACATACATTATCTATTTTTCCTACTATTTACACATTATCAGATTCAATATTGCTTAGATATACACTATCTAGTCTCACTACTATCACCCTAAGTAACTTATCAGTATTTTGGATATGCGCCATCTAGTCTCACTACTTTCACCCATAAGTAGAATAAAACACGATTTTAGACATAAACTATCCATTCTCACTACTATCATGCATAAGTAGATTAAACGTAATTCAGGTATGCACCATCTAATCTCACTACTATTGTACATAAGTATATTATTTATACGGTATATATATTTGACACACAATATATATTATATGTCCATAATTTGCATTTATGTCCCCACATCACACATTAAGGACTATTAGTTCAGAATGTCCCCTCGAACTTGTTTCGGAATACCTCATCGAACTTGGTTCGAAATGTCTCATTGAACTTGGTTCGGTTCAAGTTAGTTCGGAATGTACCCTCAAACTTGGTTCAGAATGTTTCATAAAACATGGTTTGGATTGTCTCATCGAACTTGGATCGAATTGTCTGATTGAACTTTTCAATCAGGTTAGTTTGGATTGTCCTCTCGAACTTGGTTCATAATGACTCATCGAACTTGGTTCGAATTGTCTCATTGAACATATCAATCAAATACATAATGGGTATTCACTCCACCTATAATTAAATCATTAGGTATACACACAACCTAATTATCCATGCTCGTACGTAGTATATTTCTCTCAAATACTCACCGTACATACTACTTTACGATTTACCTCATTATTGTATTTATTTGAGTATTCACATAATTCTAAGGGTCCTGGTTAGCCCTTCATTGATTTTAGTTGTAAACTTTCTCTTAACGTTCTGGTTTCTGTATAACTCATTCGAATTTTCGTACTTTGTTATCTTTCTCTCTGATAAATTACGATATAATTTAACCCAATTCATCCACGTCTTAATACTCTCAATAAGACTAAATCGCCACCATATCATAGGCCTACTGTCATATAATAAGTCTCTAATTATTATTTTAATAAAGTCCCAAAAATTTCTTGAACAAAATTTAGGAATTTTAGGCTTAAAAGGGGAAATATTTTATTTTCTGGGAAACCGAATCGATTCACTAGGAGGCCGAATTGTATCTAATTTATACTGTTCGTATCCTTCCTCTAGTTCATGCATTTTCCACCATTTTCATTTATCAAAATTACACGATACTTCACCAAAACCACAACCAAATGTCCTAAGCCATTTCTACATGTATTAGGATGATTTCTAATGTTCTAAACATATCAAATCTTCACAGAATTCCATCAAGAATGAATTAAAACACAAAACTCTTCAAGAGCCATAATTTTGTGTTCTTACCACATATTCCTTCAAAGACCCAGATTAATTTTGTCTTAATCATAATAAACCTTCTGATTTCGTGATACTAACACCAAGGAATATATCTCAATGCAATTCCTATTTCAATTCATGAATTAAACCCTCCCAAAATCATATTTTATCTCCCCAAAACATGAAATCAACCCTATTCTGCATGGGTATTATAACTTGCTTAAAATAAACGCAAGATAAATACTTGCCTCTAAAAAGCAGGTCCGGAATTCGTTGGTTTGATGCTATTGTTGTTCTCCCCTCGCTCCGACCTCGATTCCGTTACGTTCGGGTGAAAATTGGTGTAGGAAGCTTGATTCTCTCCTCCTCTTACTCTCTTGTGGCCTCTCTTCTTTTATATTTCTGTTAAACCTAGTTCCCTTTCTCTATTAGTAGATATAAACTTAATAGTTTTGGAGTTCTATAAATCACAAACTCCCAAATGACCGAAATGCCCTTAAACGATGCCGGGATGGTCTAAAATCATCCTGGGACCCAAACTATACACCCGAGTACACGTGTTTTACTATTTCAACCCTTTCGAAACCAATCGTGACCTCAAAATTACCATCCGAGTCACTTTATAAAATCATCTTATTTCCACCTCAAAATGTGACACACGTGAATTTAAACTTAAATTGAATCAATTAAATGCAAATCCTCAAATTAGATAATTTCTCCCAACTAAATGAATTTCTAAATCATCCATTTAATTGATTTCCATATTCTCGAAAAATACGGGGTGTTACATACTTCCGCCATTACAAAGGAATTTCGTCCTCGAAATTAGAATAAGGCTCATACTCTAAACTCTCGAATATAATCCTATTCATATACTCATAAGATTGCAACATTTATTTCTAACCCTTCTGATCGCAGATTATAAAATAATACCATTACCCAAGGCGCTCGTACACCCTATATCCGTGCATATCTGTACTAATCTTATACGACTTCACTAGTCTCCAATTTAACCTAGTTACTATCCCTGAGATATAACCGTATAAACAAAACATAACTAAGGTACTAACCCCATGTCCTAATGACCAAACATCTACCCACTTCCAACGTTGCGCTAGGTTTCATACGTGGGATGTCTCACAAAGCAAAATCCAAATAAGGAACCCCTCGATACACTACTAACTAACATTATCGGTCGTCGAGATCTATTAAGCCCTCGGTTCATGGCTCGTAGCCTAAAATACCTGTCTTTTGACATAAAAGAATACTCGTCCACTCTAATGCCACAAAAGACAATATATAACACAACACACTTACTATTACTAGTTTGTTAGCACAATATATCACGAGCTATATATCTCCGCAAGATAAAAGCCAATATACCTTGAATCACATCAATAACTATCCCTATGCACCGGGATCAATTATAACAGACAACATACACATATAATTCTACTACACAATATATTATAATATATATACACACATATATAGGCTCAATCGTCTTTTAGGTTATACTTAGTAAGAACAAATCATACCCTGGAACAACGAACATGAGATCTCACTATCACAATCTACGATCGTTCAACCCATCGCAAACCAATCAAATATTAACAAGTAGTCCACTCTATTCTCATAACTCTAAAAAATAGTAAACTAATCATATACTATAAATGTCCTCTTAGTGCACACACCCTCTCTCTGTCATAGGCGACACCAAAAAGCCCCGCTACCCCATGATAATTATAAATAAATACATAATAAGGTTATTATGGCCAACGCCCCCATTAAATCCGACTCACTCATGAATTCTAGTGATCCAAAATCTTACATGTGATTCACCCATTCCACTCGAACAAATCCCATACTCATAAAGATAAAGAAAATTTCTATCTCCACTTACCATCTAGCTTTCCTGGTTGATGGGTCCCTAAGTGTGACTCTTAAGCCGGGATTAACCCATGATCTACTGTATATCCTGGATCTCATCCTGTAGTTGTCCCCTGTCTCACTATGGGACAATCCATCTTCATGCGGTTCCTTTCCCCATAATCATAGCAACTTTCTAGAGAAGCTCTCCGACTTTTGGTCCTGACCCTATTGGCCTTTCCCTCGCCCTTGCCTTGGCCCTGGAGGCCCTGAGGAATGGGATGCTACTGCTATTAAGGACCCTGATGGTCCTACCTGAACTTACCCTCTCTTGGGTCGATTACTTTTGGAACTAAATCTCTTAGCCCAATTCTCCTACCAAAAATCTCACTCTTGCTACTATCATGCCTCCACTGGCTCCGTTCCATCTACCTTTCCAATCTAACTGGTCTCACTTTCTCATTATGGAAAAATTTAATACAGGTGGTCCTAATCCCCACACATAGGAAACATTTGTGTGACATCCCCGAACTCTGTCCCCACTGGCCATACCGAGGTGTCCTTCTCTTGGACCTGGTAGCCATGCCCTGATTGCTACCTTCGTTTGTCCTTTTGGCTCTGTTGGCCTTATGGAACTCGTTACTGGCCTGAACGGCCCTAAATCCATCGTCACTTAGTAGGAAATCAATTGATCTAAATCATTGAAATGGGTCTCCCACTGTGTACACCCACCCGTGGAGCTTCACTATCACTATTGAATCTAGTCTTGCTTTTCAACTAGATTCTTCAGCCCTCTTGGCTCCCTTCTCATGGAAGCGTTGATATAAACTTATAAGAGTACGACTTTGATGATATCGGAACTAGTCATATTAACCAGATTTTTCATCCACACTTGTGTATTCTCATCACGGTTCCATTATCAACCAATGAATCCCTTTTTCCCTTCTCCGTACCCCCCTTCGTCGGGAACAAAATTCGCTAAACATGTCATTGTCTCTTTTACGATTGGTCTTTATCTAACCTACTTGTCATAAGTTTCAAGACCCTAATTTCATTCTCTCTCACGATCATTCTATATCTACTTCCTTATATGGGGTGACTAAGTCATCTGATCATAATGCTGCTCCTATGAGCAAAATAATTTTGTCCTAGATTTAGTCCCGGGTGTTGCTGCATTCCACCCTACACAATTGCCTTTGGATTACCTCCGTCCATTGGTCCATCATACTTCCTCTCTTTCTCGAATCTTTAAATATGACTCTTTGAAAGAGTCCCTCTGATTCTCTCCCTACCTATTACACTGGGTGAGTCTAAAATAATTCCACCATTCTCTAAGATGGTGCTTAGGGAAACTACTATCCCCGAGTGGTTATCC
This sequence comes from Sambucus nigra, assembly GCA_949130495.1. Lineage (NCBI taxonomy): Eukaryota > Viridiplantae > Streptophyta > Magnoliopsida > Dipsacales > Adoxaceae > Sambucus > Sambucus nigra. Next base: position 368,859,795 of record OX422210.1, on the reverse strand, counting down.
TGTCGTCATCTGCCTGAATACTAATTATGGTGTCTTCGCTCGCAATCACCATTCTCAGAATACTATATGTCTTCTTCCTCTCCTTTTCTCTTGTAGTCCTTCTAGAGGCCCTCGCTGGTCGTTCCATATTTCTCGATGTATGGATCTAAATCGAACTTATATATGAATCACATCAACTATACTTAATAGCAGGCCAACGTAAGTCGCATACATAGATGAGTACAACAATCCTATCGTAAGGCTCTACATCAAAGAGAGCTAAGCTAAAATGTGAAAAGTCTCATAGACCCTAAGGACTCTAGAACCTGATGCTCTGATACTATATGTGACACCCCGCCTAATTAAATACCGGGTGATCAAACATTTATTAAATTAAAAAAAGGGTCCCATTTGGTTCATTCTTAGCATCAATGTCAAATTTTTTTAAAACTTTACTAACTACCTAGTATTCAAAACTTCGGTGCCAGATTTTATCTTTTTATTTAAACAAAAGACAACCACGGAAACATAATAAAACTAAACCATCCATGCAATAAAATAAGGATATGAATCAACAGTGAAATAAACAAATTATGAATAAAACCTCAGTTCACCAATCCAATAAAAATTCTAATATAAAATCTGAAACAAAGTCTAACAGACACAAATGAAATAACTGAGGGAAACATGCCTGAATGAAATACTAAAATGCACCCTACACAAGGAATGATGTAACTGAAGCGTTTAGGTCCAAATCCTACAAGCATCCACAAGTGCCGCAGCTACGCATCCTTAGAACAAATCATCCTGCTTAGCGTCCTTCTGGCTGAACACCTAAAAGGTTTTGAAAAATATTTTGCAAGAACGGGTCAGAGCCCGAGTAAAAACATTTTGAAAACATAGTAAGTATTTAAATCGCAGTTTAAATAACCAGTTATTAGATACACATGTTAGGCTGCGTACACTCGCTTGAGTTTCACACCTCTCATTTATAGTGCGCACCTAACTTCCCACCTAGTCATACTACCTAAACTAGCTAGGTCTCCAGTATCTAACTAACCACCATCTAATCAGGCTCACCCGTACGGTCCATACAATATTCTACAGTCTGCCCTTAATTATCATTAAGTCCTTGGTTAAGTTTCTCTTTATCCTACCTCTACCACCCATACGGTACGATACCGAACAACTAATAATTAACATCACCCTTATGTTATTATTAATTCAAGTTAACATTTCACACATGTTATCGTTCACACCATATCATTAAGTTTCACCACTTAAATTTCATTTTAAACATACATTATCTATTTTTCCTACTATTTACACATTAGAAGATTCAACATTGCTTAGATATACACTATCTAGTCTCATTACTATCACGCTAAGGAACTTATCATTATTTTGGATATGCGCCATATAGTCTCACTACTATCGCCCATAAGTAGAGTAAAACACCGTTTTAGACATGCACTATCTATTCTCACTACTATCATACATAAGTAGATTAAACATAATTAATGTATGCACCATCTAATCCCATTACTATCACACATAAATATATTATTTATACGGTATATATATTTGACACACAATAGATATTATAAGTGGACTATTAGTTCGGAATGTCCCCTCAAACTTGGTTCGGAATGTCTCATCGAACTTGGATCGAAATATCTCATCGAACTTGGTTCGAATTGTCTCGTCGAACTTATCAGTCAAGTTAGTTGAGAATGTCCCCTCGAACTTGGTTTGGAACGTATCATCGAACTTAGTCCGGATTGTCTCATCGAACTTGGTTCGGATTGTCTCATCGAACTTATCAATCAAGTTAGTTCGGAATGTCCCCTCGAACTTGGTTTGAAATGTCTCATCGAACTTGGTTCATTGTCTCATCGAACTTATCAATCAAATAAATAATGGGTATTTACTCCACCTATAATTAAATCAGTATGTATACACACAACCTAATTATCCATGCTCGTACGTAGTATATTTCTCTCGAATACTCACCGTATATACTACTTTACGATTTACCTCACTATCGTATTTATTCGAGTATTCACACAACTCTAAGGGTCCTAGTTACTCCTTCATTAGTAGTTGAATCTCTCTTAACCTACTGGTCTTCTATTTAACTCATTCAAAGTTTCGTACTTTGTTATCTTTCTCTCCGATAAACTATGACATAATTTAACCCAATTCAATCCGTCTTAATATTCTCAATAAGACTAAATTACCACCCTATCATAGGTATACTATCATATAATGAGTCCCTAATTATTATTTTAATAAAGTCCCACAAATTTCTCGAACAAAATTTAGGAATTCTAGTCTCAAAAGGGGAAATATTTTATTTTCTGGAAAATCGAGTCGATTCGCCAGGAGGTCGAATCGATTTGAATTGGTACTATTCATCTCCTTCGTCTAGTTCTGGCATTTTTTCACCATTTTCATTTATCAAACCTACATGACACTTCACCGAAATCACAACCAAATGTCTTGAACCTTTTCTACATGTATTAGAATGATTTCTAATGTTCTAAACATATCAAATCTTCACAGAATTCCATCAAGAACGAATTAAAACCCAAAACTCTTCAAGAACTCTAGTTTTGTGTTCTTCCAACATATTAATTCAAAGACCCAAATTAATTTCATCTGAATCATAATAAACCTTCTGATTTCGTGATACTAACATCAAGGAATATATTTACATGCAATTCCTATTTCAATTCATGGATTAAACCCTCCCCAAATCATAATTAATCTCCGTAAAACATTAAATCAACCCTATTTTACATGGGTATTATAACATGCTTAAAATAAATTCAAGATAAATACTTACCTCTCAAAAGCAGGTCTAGAATTCGTTGTTTGATGTTATGATTGTTCTTCACCCCCTTCGATATTGATTCCGTTGCGTTCGGGGTGAAAAGTGGGTGTCGGAAGCTTGGTTCTCTCCTCCTCTTACTCTACCGTGGCCTCTCTTCCTTTATCTTTGTGTTAAACGTAGTTTCCTTTCTCTAATGGTAGATATAAACTTAATATTGTTGGAGTTCTATAAACCACAAACTCCCGAATGATCGAAATGCCCTTAAACGATGCAGGGATGGTCTAAAATCATCCTGGGGCCCAAACTATACACCCAAGTACACTTTTTCGACAATTTTGACCCTTTAGAAATCAATCGTGACCTCAAAATCACCATCCGAGTAATTTTTTAAAATCATCTTATCTTCACTTCAAAATGCGACACGCGTGAATTTAAACTTAAACTGAATCATATAAATCTAAATCCTCGAATTAGATAATTTCTCCTGTGTAAATGAGTTTCTAAATCACCCATTTAATCAATTTCCATATTCTCCAAAAATATGGGGTGTTAAATTTTAAACATGCCTTTTTTCATCCTTTGAGAGATACTTTTCAAAAAGTCCAAGAGATTTTTCCTTAATGATTCATGATTAAACTTTAAAACAAAACCCATGTTTACATCCAATTAGTTTAGATCCAAGATTCCACATACACATACACACACACAGACACACACACACACACACACATATATATATTTATGCTTTGAGATCAAGTTTTTGGGATCGTGTTCATTCTTAACATTCTTAAAAGTTGTTTCTTGCGAAGGATTCTGTGCTTCTTGGGTTACGTATGGTGGACTCCATATGCGTGATGGTTGTTGAGCTCTATCGGTTAACTCTGAGGCATGAGTGGACTCCTGTGTGCCACTAAGTAGATGTTGAAGGAACGAAGAGTGTCAAGCCTTGTGAGGGAATCAATTCATTGTTTAAGTCTTCTGTCATGTCCTTTTTGTAATCATTAAAATGGATTGATGCCCTCTCAATTACAAAATGGTCGAGAGTGAATCCTTTTTGTAATGGACGTACTCTTCATACACGTGTTTGATGCCCTCGAAATCCTTTTTTGTAATGGGTGGACTCATCCTTTTTTGTAATCATTAATAGTTTCACAATATCGGGCCGTCCGAATTTTTTTTCATTTAGGTTTTCCTCGTATATCGAGTGTAGTGGTTGTTTATTTTATCTCAAACTTCGCACCTTAATGAATGCTTAGATTAAAAAGATAAAATTGGTTTAATCACAAAATTGTTTTATTTGCTATTTATTAATTTGTGTAATTTTCTTTATTTTAAATTAATTTTGAATTAAGTTTGTTCAAGTAAAAATTAATTTGAGAAATAAATTTTTTAATTTGGATTTTGTAAATTTCAGAACCGTCCCATCCAAATAGGGTTGCCTCAAATTCTCACTTCGGTATTAGAGCGGGTGAAGTAAATTATCGTGCTAGATACTTTTAGGCTTGAATATGGAAAATATATCATTTTTGAGGTGTCCTGATTGTGATGGTTCTAACTAAGCATACTGGAAAGCGTGTATGGGGTTAGCACTTAAGTAATTAGATGAGCGGGTTTGGAAAGAGATTGTAAGAAAGTGGTCCCCACTAACGTGTTTAGTAGGAGAAGTTCGTGTTGTTAAACCCACAGAAAGACAGAGTGAGGATGAGCATAAGCTAGCAAATTACATTTCACGCGTTTTAAATGCTTTTTTCAGTGCGATCACACTAGAGGAATTTCGCGGTATTATGACATGTGAAACTTCTAAAAAGGTTTGGGACACTTTCCAACTCACCCATGAAGGTATAACTGCTGTTAAGGCTTCCAAAATCCAAAACCTCACCACTTAATGTGAAACCATTAAAATGGATGAGAGTGAATCCTATAATGAGTTCTCTGCTATATTTCCCGATATTGTGAAGTTGTCTTTTAACTTGGGAGAGAAAATATTTGAAAACGTATCGTCAAGGAAATCTTAAGGTCCTTACCTAACAGATTTTTTCCTCAAGTAATGACGTGAAACTCTTTAGGCACTTTAGACTTTACAAAACTCGAGGAACTTGTACGTGATCTTCAAACCTATGAACTCGACATGTTTGCCTCTAAAAGTCCTACAAAAGATAAGAGAAATTCTTTAAAAGAGGAAACACGAGTCTCGGATGATGAGTCTAACATTGACTTCGATGAATTGGCTATGTTTGCTAAGAAGATCAGAAAATTTCTTAAGTTTAATAAAGAGAAATTTAAAAATTATTATAAAAAGTTTGAGAAGTCTAAGTATAACAAAGCCGATAAATTCCCTAAGAATTGTAATGATATTATTAAGAGGAAAAAGTCGTATATGTTTTATAGGTGCGAGGGATATGTCCATAGGACAACTGAGTGTCCTACTAAACTAAGGAAGGAGGGAAAAAAACCTATTGCATATAATGCCACCCTTAGTGATAGTGAACCGAAAGAGGGAACCGATTTTCACATTGAGCACAACTTTATCGCTTCCGTGGCTAATCATGATAGCTTTGATGAGAAATCTTCCCATGAAGATATTGCGGGTGATCAATCCTACACCAGCTTAAAACAGGAATCTCATATGATTCATTCTTAGCATCACTGTCGAAAACCAATTTAATTACTAATAACTTATTAGGCCGGCGTCAAAATTTTGTTTAACTAATATTTTTAATCAAACCAACCAAGTAAAACAATCACATAGTTTAGGTACCACAACTGAAATTAAATAAGGTAACCGAACTCTCGGTACAACATAATACAACCAAATCAAATTGCTGCAAACTAAAATGTGGTAAAATAACAAATGAATATTGTTGGGCTATCAACCCGAGTGATTCAACAGTACCTCCTATCTATATCACAAGGATAAAAGAGCCTAACATAAACCTGCTTTCATCCACAGTTGTTGCTGTAATGCGTGACTCGAAAGAATCATCATCCAGGCGTTCCTGTGACTGGAAACCTAAAACATATACATATATAGCAAGAGAGAGGGAAAATAGAGAAACGGGTCAGAGCCCGAGTTTTGAAAATATTTAGCAAGTGAATCAAATGATATATCTTTAAAATATGAAATCTCTCATATTTAAACTAGTATCGCACTCTCCTGAGATACACCTCACCCCTCCTCTAATAGTGCACACCAATCGTATACATTTTAAACAACCTAGTTAAGCTACCATGCCTAACTAACCTCTTTCACCCATCCTCTGAACTCTCATAACTATCACTTACCCGACGTGATATTAATATATGTTATACCGAAATCTATTACATAAGCTTTGATTGATATAACCTTCAATTTGATGTATACATAGTTCTCATTTATATATATCTATGCCGTTCATTTTTTTGAAACTTTCACTAGTTTAAAATACCATTTTCACTTTAGTATATAAGATCCCTTATATATCTTTTCACTTTAATATCTGATTCACATTTGTATAGATCCGGATATAAATCTCCCGGAAGAAGAATAACCTTTTATTCATTTTACACTTTACACAAGTCTAAGTTATATGATTTCACATCTTCGCATACGAGCAATATACCATACGCAACAAGTATATTTATACCTATATTAAAATCATAAGTATAATAACCATACCACTAAGCTATAACTCGAGGATGCGGTCTCAAAGTGCCATCATCATTCGGGTATGCTCAACTTAACCTAGGTACCAAGTCAGACTCACTCACGATCATGGTAGAAGTACTAAACGATGGAGGCGGTCATATTCCCACCTGAAAGTGGAATCATTATCACACCCATATGCGGGACGATATGACCTGGGGATATACTCTCCCTGCTCCGCAAGCCAGGGGATTCACCCACATCGCACAACCTCCCTAGATAGCACTAGAGATATGTGTATAAATAAATATATCGTTTGCATACCAATATATTTATCACCAAATCATATATGTATATATACTGTAACAACACTCGTATATATAATATATATAACTTCTCAATATGCCTTACCTATAATTACCGAACTCTTATAGCGATGGCCAAAATATCTCGAATGTTCCCATTCGTAATAATATATATGTATTTACACACTTAGAATACTAAACCTATAAGCATTATTTTACTTAAGATTTACTTACCTTAATCCCTTTTAAGGATTTATATATAATCTCGAATATACCAATTCGTAATACTTAAATAAGTATACAAACTACTTATATTAATTTCATAGGTATCGCATCACCTATAATAATAATGGTCAATAGACATACCGGATAGCCGCTCAATCCTCTTTAGCCCATATACTATATTCCATCCTATTCACATCCTAGGATTTACTCAAATGCAATAGACCCATATTTATTCTAACCACATAAATATATCTATACACACTTGCTGAAGACTTCTCTCGAATGTTATTTGTCCTAACCATTCATTAGGTCCATACCCCGGATCGTACACTTAACTAATCCAAGATTCTTTCTTTCAACCCAATGTTTACTCACCCTAAATTCCATTATCTAGGAGTCCTAATATCACGTCTAGAATCCCCTACAATAATCTATAATTTCTGATTTAATTTCCCCCTAAACTTAAGGAAGAAAACTTTCAAAATCTGATAGGGCCGAATCGATTCGCCTGGACAGAATCGATTTGCTTCTTTCTGAATCGATTCGCCCTTACCGAATCGATTTGAAAATATTCTACTTTCTTACTTTTTAAGACCGAATCGATTTGACTTGTCCGAATCGATTCGCCCTACGAAATCCCAAATCTTCTACGGGTTATCATTTTCTCCAAAACCTAAAAATTATCCCAACCTCCATTTTTGTGGTTTCTAATCTCAACTAACAACACTACAATCATCCTAACACTGATTTATAACTAACACATCAATTAATTTATGGGATAGAACAATTTCTCTTGTATTTGAACCCTAAAACCAATCAAACTCTCTTTTATCATTTCTCCCCTTTTCTAACCATTTATAAACATCATTAACATGGGTTTTACATTAGAAGTCATTAATAATTAACAATTGATCAATTTGTAAACTCAAAGTCAATTTTACCAAATTTATTTCAAGGGTTTCAATCCAAAAATAATATAGTTTACCAACTATAATATGAGATACACACACTTAATTGAATAAAGCAAGTAAACACTTGCCTTGTGTATAAAATTCGATGACCTCGAGTCGAATCCCGCGGAATTTGGCCCAGAATCCTCTTCCTCTTCCTCTTTTCCTTATTCCTTTCTTTCCTTCTTCTTTTCTCTCTTTTCTTTCTTCTCTTTCTCTCTCTCATGCCTTATAAGAGATAAATAAGGGTTATCCCTTATAAAACCCAATTTTGACTTTTATACTCAAAAGCGAGTCCTTACTAGTCCAAAAGTCCTCGAAACCTAAAACTACTCCCAAATAATCTATTCTGACTATCTCGTCCCTTCTGAAACCAACCATTCACTCAAAATATCCATCCGAGTTACTTAAACTAAAATTTACTAGTCGAACCCGATGCTTCTCAACTCGTGTTTTCTATAACGCAATCTATCACTCGTCACTTAACCCAACTGCGACATAACATAAAATATTCCGACTCGTTTACTTAGTCCCCGAAGTAAACGTAACACACATTGGTAAACATATAACACTTATAAATCCTGAATTTCTATTCACACTAATTCCTCTAATTACCAAATTACGCCCACTTATGTAATTTAAATATCTATAAAAGTACGAGGTATTACAGATATTTTTTTGCATGACACTTCCAAGTCCATTTTTTGTGAATCCCAAGTGTTTGATAATATAAAGAGTGGAGAAGATAGTGAGAATAAAGAAGAGGAGGAAGAAGTAAGTGAACTTCAAGTTGCCTTTTGTGAGTTGTAGGCGAAATCATTGAAATTGAAAAAGGCAAACTTAAAGTTGGAAGCTAAGATGAAAGAACGGGTCGCAGGTAACGATGAAAGTGTTTTAATTGAAGATTTTAGGACACATGAGAGGGCTCTTCAAGAGAAGCTAAAGTATGTTGAAGGTGAGAGAAATAGTCTTCGACGATTAATGGAGGCTATAAAGAAAAAGCGTCTTGAGTTTAAGGATACTAAGAATTTACTTGAGTGTAAAATAGTGGATCTTGAAGGTAAATTGAGAAACTCGAGTCTTGTCAAGTTCGATTTGGATTCTAGGTCTAACAAATTGGATAAGATGTTAGGTACCGTCCAAATGAAAAATGAAAAATGTGGTATTGGCTTTGATATTCAAAATGCTTTTTCTAATAAAGCCAAAACCATGTTTTTGAGACAGTTAACTATTGATAAGAATGTTAAAAAAGGTCAATCCTTGGTAACATTCCATGTGTTTTCACTTGCACATATTTTCATCAAAATGGTCACCTTAGGCGTGTTTATTTTGAACTTAAAAATGGTTTTAAGAAGTCTAAACCTAGATTCACCAAGGTTTCCAAATCCATAGGACATCATATTTCACTTATGTCACTTAGGAAATCCGATTTAGAGGCTTTACATGATAGACTTATTGATTCTCAAATGCATTCACATGATACATTCCACGCTAAATCTAGTGGTTAAGTGTGTTTGCATAATTACGTACACTAGACTTTGTACTTCATGATATATATGTTTTGTAGTTTTATATGTTCTGATCCTTTTGTATTTTTTTCTATCGAGTCTTATTGGAAAAATACAAAAATATTTTTTTGTCTTTTGAGTTGTTCGTGTTTTAAAATTATTTTTAAATAATTAAAAACTCAAAAAGATTTTTTTTTATTTATGTGTACTTTACTTATAGACATTTTGTGTGGCATATCCTTGTGTTTGAATCCTATATCTCCTTACGTATCCATGTGGCTAGAACTTTTGGTTATGAATTTCAATCCTTAATTTTTTCTTTATCATGTTTGCATGGAGTAGTTTGGCTTTGATTTGCTTAATGGATTCTCTTTGTATATGCCTCTTCACACACATACACGAGCTCTTTTGAACTTTAACTTCACATTTTATATTGAAGCTAAGTGAGATGTTCGACCATGAATCTTTTCATCTACATATCTTTATACTATGGGTGATTTGTGAATGTAAGAACCAATGCTTGTAAATTTATTGTTTATTGTAAAATTTGAGTGTGCACGGGAAAGGACTACGAAGGGAACAAATCTCCTTTGCGAGAAAGCCATTATTAGCAAAAGCCTAAAAAATTAAGACGCATAATAAAAGAATAAATTGACAAGGCCACGTTTGAATACTGATCATAAAAAATTGACATCTTCAATAGATTTGAGATAAAGAATGATATATGTTAGCTCTAAGGGTGTTTTAGTTGAATATCAATGGGTTTGTACAATGAATCCTAGTTATACTTAATTGTCACGATGCTATTAATTTATAGAATCATCAAAATTCTAAGCATGTGTACATTATGCTTATTTGTTTTTCCTTTATGATTGTCCCTTGTTCCGTTTAGTGGGAGAATTGGTTTAACTGAGGAGAAATTAATTATTTTCTGCACTTTAGTCTTTGTCTATTCCTGAACAAAAAGGAAGAGAAATGGCATCTAACTCTTTTAATTTAGGAGTGATCTATTACTCAGGGGATACGTCCTTTCTTATGTAGATATTGTTAGACAAAGGGCGGGGATTTTCTTATGCAATTTATATTGTTATATTATCTATACGTTTTATGGTATGTTTAAGTGAGCAGGTTTGCAAGCATGTGACAATATGTTAATGTAAGAAAAAGTACCAAAGTATGCGTCGATCAAGTGTCTGTACTTTTTCATTTGGGTAGTGTTTTTTATTTTTGGTTTTATCCCGGAATAGCTAAAATAGGAAATTTGTAAGGACAAATTTCCAATTGAGTCAATTTGTTTGTATTGGATTAATTTCGAAACAAAACACTTTGAGTCATATTGTATAAGTTGTGCTTGTGTCCTTTCAAGCCTATGTCATGTTTGTTCAAGATATAGTGGTCAAGACAAAAAGAATACATCATCATGCCGAGTTTCGTGCCACGTTTCATCATAAATGTTCCAAGGATCTCTCAGGTATGCGCGCATATTTCATGTTGAGCCTTGGATATTTTATTATTGGGCGTTGGAATGCTTTAGATCTTATTATAATATATTTTTAGATAATTTTTATAGGTCATTTTGGGCGCCATTAGTCCCCAGAGCAAATGGAACTTCGAATATGTCAAAATTAGACTTTGCTATTTTTTCATTAGACAGGTTATTCTAACCAGAATGGGTACCTTGTCTAACCAGAATGGGAACCTCGTTCGAACAAGATTCTAACGAACCATTTTTCTGTCTTTCTGAAATCTCGTTAGATAACTTGTTCAAAGGCCGTTCGAATGAGATTGGTACCCTCATTTGAGCAACCATCTAACGCGGGGAATTTTAAAAAAACTTGATCTCTTTGGAATCTTGTTCTAACGAAAATGTTCCTCGTTCGAGCGATAGGGTACAAATTTAAAAAATTTAGTGTTTTTGGCAGTTTTTCTTTAAACCCCCCCATTACTTCCCTTTTCTATCCATATTTAAGTAGTGTGGGATAGCAGTTTTAAACATGATTTTTTTTTGTCGTTTGAGAGATATAACTTTCCAAAATGTTGAAGAGAGTTTTTCTTAATGATTCATGATGAACTTTCAAACAAAAACCCATGTTTACACCCAATCTTATGTCATGTCCTTTTTTGTAATTCCAGACTTAACGGTCTTTGTGGTTGGGCCGTCCGAGTTTTTTTCCATTTGGGTTTTTCTCGTACATAAGGCGTAGTGGTGGTTTATTTTATCATGCAATTCACACCTAGATGAATTCTTAGGTTAAAAAGATAAAATTTGTTTAATTACAAAATTGTTTTATTTGGTGTTTAATTAATTTGGGTAGTTTTATTTATATTTATTAATTTTGTTTAAGTAAAAATTAATTTGAGAAATAATCTTTTTTAATTTGGTTTGTGTAAATTTTGAAACCATCCCATCCAAATAGGGTCACCTCTCATTCTCATGGTGGTGCATAAATCCTTAGAACTAGGGTGAGGGGGAGAGTGACATATCCCAAGGGGTAGGTTTGCTCTCCGTTTCACCGAATAAGAGGGGTAGCACCTGGATATATGTGCTTTGCACCAAGGCCCATGGATTAAAAAGTGTCTATGAATAGGATGTCTGCGGAGCTTCTCGTATCAATAAAGATGCTCCTCATGTTTGCATTTTCCATGATTACTTTGCTCATAAAAGGATCATCATGAGGTATCCGAACTCTCCCGAGGTCACCTTTTGGGAAGATCATCATTAGAACATCCTTGGGGCCTAATGCGGGAGAAAGACATGGTTGATCTAAAATCCTTCATTTTGGAGGCTCCTGGGTGGGCCTTTCTGGCTATTAGAGAGACCCCACCTCTAGAAAAACGTCCAAAAATGCATTAAACATCAATCAGAGGAACACCATCTTTGTTCTCGTTGTTATACTGACCTTTGCCTGCCTCTTTTGATGAGGACTCTTTGAGATAGTCCCTATTTACCACACTCTCAATGTCCTCCTTCAATCTAAAGCATTCGTTTATGTTGTGGCCATGATATATGTGGAACTAAAAAATAATTGGACTTGTCCCTTTTCTCTTCCCCCGTCCTTTTATGCCTCTGCTGGGGGAAGATGGCTTGGATTTCTACGACTACAAAGACCTCTTCCATAGTTTTTATTAGGGGCATGAAGTGTTTGGCCTATGCAAGCCCACTTTTCTTAGCCCCATACTTCTTCTTCTTGGCCTTAGCTGCCCTTGAGGTCTTGCCAAGGCGGGAGAAAACGTTGATGATTATAAGATTTAGCTCCACCAGATAAGAGATGATGAGCTCAAATAGTAATAACAATGGTAGCAATAGAGTTATGTATGTGTATAAGTATAGAGAGGGGGATGAGTATAAGAGGAATGAAGGCAATGATGTATAGTGGTTCATCCAAGCAGGCCTACATCCACTGTGAGTGTGTGATCCACTAAATATGGGCACTAATGTCCTTAGACACAATGCTCATAAGCTCACTCTCTCTGTACTGTGTGTACAAGAAGAGTTCTAGCTAGGGTTTTAATTATCGATCCTTTGCAAGGTTGAATATGACAAGTACATATAGGGATTGGGAGGAGTAGTGTACCCCCCAAGCATGCATTATGCATGTGAATGATAATCTAGCCAATTCCTTATTGACACCTAGCTGTGCCACTTGTGGTTAATGATGACATAATATTCTCTCACATGAGGGGATGATATTATTATAATGGTCTAGTCCACATGGTATATGAGTCCCACGCGCACTGTGCCACGCGTATCCCAAATCACGCGCCATGATGATGTCACCCTCGACTTATGATGTTAGGTCGAGGCTAAGGTTTATGCTGGTAATGGGTCTTGACTGCTGGATGTAGGCCTCATACTATCATCCCCTCATAGGGTCGTCCGGTAGTGCTGACATTTAGCCTCATCTGGTCGTGGGGTCGTCTGGCCTCGATTGATAGGGTTGACCTATCGTACAGTCGTCTGACCTCAGTTGATGGGGTCGGCCTGTTGTATGGTCATCCGACCTCAGTTAATGGGGTCTGCCTGTTGTAGGGTTGAGTCCTCGTCCTGGACGAGGATACCCTCGGCCAAGCCGAGGGTATATTTTGGTATATCAATCACCCCTAGAGCTTAGTTATCGATTCTGTTGAGATGGATGAGGGGTAATGTTGCCTTTAAATGCCACATGGGTGGTCAAGTTGATGAGTGACATTTTTCAAATTGATTGACGTCTTATCAGATGTCAGTCATCGTTTGTGTTTCCCAGATGTGATGGCTGCACGCTATGCTTGGGTCTTTTTGCCCTAATGATGATTCTCCTCGTGGGCTGTGCACTTCTTTGGTTAGTGGGCCCACTAATGACCAAGTATTTAAAACTTTTTTCAAATAATTCTCTTTCTTCTTCTTCTTCTTCTTCTTCTTCTTCTTCTTCTTCTTCTTCTTCTTCTTCTTCTTCTTCTTCTTCTTCTTCTTCTTCTTCTTCTTCTTCTTCTTCTTCTTCTTCTTCTTCTTCTTCTTCTTTCTGCTCTGCGCGCACGCTCTCTCTCTAGCCTTGGCAATCAAAGCTCGATTTTTGCATTTTCGTAAAAACTTCCAGTTCTCTTCCAGCTTCAGTCTTCTCCTCCAGGTAACTTCTTCATCAATTTCTTCATTTTCTCTCTATTTCTTTAATTTTTTTTGATTTCTCAAATACTTTTTGCCAAAAAATCCCTCTGGTCGGTTTGCCTTTCTTTCCGACACATTTCCACCCTTTTCTAGTGGTTTTAAGGCTAGAACATGGCCGAGGATGATGGGGTCGTGGACTATAGTGAGGATTGTAATAATGATCAGGTTGATACCTCAGAGGCCTCGGCTTACGTATCGTCTGTTAAGGATCGTGACCTCTTACTATGGAGGTACCTCTTTGGTATACAGCCTAATGTAAATATGAGGGTACCAAATGAAGATGAGAGGGTCTTCCAGGGGGAAGAAGGCGAAGTTACTGTTTATGAGCAGATGCTTAGGGTTGACGTTAGGTTCCCTCTTCACTCTGCTATCGTTGATATACTTTCTGCCCTTGGGGTTGCTCCTTCCTAACTCCCTCCTAATTCCCGATGGACCATCCTCAGCTATATCTCCCTTTGGAAGAACACGTTTACTGATGAACCCTCGGTTGCTTCTTCTTGGTCTGCTATAACATAAAATCCTCGTCCAAGTAACCTGGATATTTTCATCTAGGGGCTAGGAAGTCGGACAAAAAACTTCTCCATGTAGCACAAACTTCCAACCATGATCGGAAGAAGATGTTCTTCTTCATTTCTGGGGACTGGGAATTCCTCGTCGGGGTTGAGCCTCTAGAAGACAATCTGAGGGTCCCGAGAGGATGGTCTAACCCCTCCATGAAGGCAAGGTCAGACCCTGGACTTAGCTTGGATGAAAGGAATATAGTCGACTACCTGAGGGAACAAGGGAAAGAGGGTGGTCTTGCTAAGTTTAAAGATTTAATGACTCATCGTTTCCTCAAAGAAGCTGGTCTGACGGTCAGCCAATTGACAAAATTATGTGAGTTACTTTTTGTTTCATTTCTTTCCAAGTGTTTCCTCATTATTATTACTTGTTTATAATGTAGTCCTATTTTTCAGGTCGGCCTCCCAACATATCTGATCATCTTTAGGAAATGACTGCCCCCAGCTTATTGTCAGGCCTGAATAAGAACAAAGGCAAGGAGCCCCATTAGACCCATTAGAAGATAAAAGCCGTGGGAAAAACCCAAGTAGAGCCGCTGGTTGATACTAGCTAGCGAAAGGAGCCAGAAGTCCCTGCTGGCCCTGGGCCTGATTCACGCGTGAGGGCAAGAGTAGAGGTCCCATAGACGAACACCGAGGGGACTAGCTCTTCTTCGTGTATGGGCTCCTAGTGGTCGTCTAATTTGACCTTCTTAAAGGCCGACCCTTCCTCTCTGATAGCCAATTTGAGAGCCGCCAAGGCCTCCATATTCTCGATACCATCGGCTACCGACTATAAATTTTTGGCCAAAATTTCCCCGGCCAAGATTTATGACTACGGGCTTCATACTCTGGCTCATGTATTTCATTTATCCTTTTAATTTTGATTCATCAATATCTTACAAACTGTTCCCTCGTCCATTTAATTATGACCTTTCCCTTTGTTTTTTATAGTTTGTCTGTGCCTTCACCTCTGCCACCAAGTGGATGGCTGAGAACCAACTCAAGTTTTATGAGGCCAAGAGAGCTATTCAACATGAGGCCGGCTTGAAGACTAAGTTAGAGACTGTCAAGGTTAAGTTGGAGCATGTGAAGGCCGAGCATGCGAGAGTTCTGGGGGAGCTCACACAGGATCATGCTGCTCAACTGAAGCTAAAGAATGACCTCATTTTATCCAAGAATGAGGCTCTGACCAACTAAGGTACCCAATTCAAGAGCGAGCTTGCTGTGGCTGTTCAAAGGGATGAGGATGATGCTGTGGAGGCTTTCAAACTCTTCGAATAATTCTAAGGCTTCGGTCTTGAATACTTGGAGAGGGGAATCAAGATGACCTGTAGGTGGGTCTTCTTGAAATTTTCTGATGCTGTGTCCTCTATTCTCCCCTCTCTTGAAGCAGTGGAGCTAGATGACCCCTTGATATCTGAGGCTCTAGCTCATGTTGAGTCTCAAGTACATGTCGAAGGCACCGACACGTCTGAGGATAGGCCTTCTGTCGTGGTTTTCGAAGGGACTCTTCCTGGTGATGCTAGGCCTCCGCCTTCTGATGTCGCTCCATAGGGTGGCCATCTGTGGCCTATACCCTCTGCTTGTAAATCTTTTGTCCTTCACTTTCTTTTGGATGTATACTGTAACACTTAATTTTTGTAATGGGATTGCTCTCCTCTTCTTTGTCTTTTATATTTGCCTCTTTTATGATTTGTGTTAATGTGCCTTGGCTATGATGTTTTTTAATAACAAGTCCACCCTCGTCTTTCTTGAGAGTGAATGGAGAGTCATTCCTACCATTCACCCTCATCCTAGGCGAGGGTAGTTATCCACAAAACTAATGATGTTTTTTAATTTTAAGTCCTCCCTCGTCTTTCTTAAGAGTGAATGGAGGGTCGTCCCTACCATTCAACCTCATCATAGTCGAGTGTGGCTATCCACCAAGTTAATGATGTTTTTCAATTTTAAGTCCTCCCTTGTCTGTCTTGAGAGTGAATGGAGGGTCGTTCCTACCATTCAACCTCATCATTGCCAAGGGTGGCTATCCACCAAATTAATGATGTTTTTCAATTTTAAGTCCTCCATCGTCTTTCTTGAGAGTGAATGGAGGGTCGTCCCTACCATTCACCCTCATCATAGCCGAGGGTGGATATCCACTAAACTAATGATGTTTTTTAATTTTAAGTCCTCCCTCGTCTTTCTTGAGAGAGAATGGAGGGTCATCCCTACCATTCAACCTCATCATAGCCGAGGGTGGCTATCCACCAAACTTATAATGTTTTTCAATTTTAAAACCTCCCTCGTCTTTCTTGAGAGTGAATGGAAGGTCGTCCCTACCATTCAACCTCATCCTAGCCGAGGGTACTTATCCACCAAACTAATGATGTTTTTCAATTTATGTCCTCCCTCGTCTTTCTTGATAGTGAATGGGGGGTCGTCCCTACCATTCAACCTCATCATAGCCGAGGGTGGATATCCACCAAACTAATGATGTTTTTCAATTTTAAGTCCTCCCTCGTATTTCTTGACAGTGAATGGAGGGTCGTCCATACCATTCAACCTCATCATAGCCGAGGGTGGCTATCTACCAAACTAATGATGTTTTTCAATTTTAAGTCCTCCCTCGTCTTTCTTGAGAGAGAATGGAGGGTCGTCCCTACCATTCAACCTCATTATAGCCGATGGTGGCTATCCACCAAACTAATGATGTTTTTCAATTTTAAGTCCTCCTTCGTCTTTCTAGAGAGTGAATGGAGGGTCGTCCCTACCATTCAACCTTGTAAGGATATAAATTTCCAATTGAGTCCCTGTATTGTTTTGACTTAATTCCGTGAACAAAATTGTTTTTGTAATATGTCATAGGGAGATGTTTATTTTGTCACGATCCCACTTGGTCTATGACATATTGAAGAAATTGAAGAAGTTGCGGCAAAGCTTCAAATATTTAATCATGCCGATGTTTATTTGGTGCAAGTTTAATCGTCTTCAAAGTTAATTTCATTCCGAGATCACTCAGGTATGAATGCGTATAATTAATGGTGCTCGGAATTATTTTATAAAAGATAAGGATGTAATTTTTATAAAGAAAAATGTTTTTAAATGTTTTAAAAGTGTTTTAATGGTTTAAACTTTGTTTTATGATGATAAGCTCGAAATAGAGTTTGACTAGTTTGAATCTCTTTGTGAAGAGACGTTTTTATCCGAAAGTCAAAGAAAGTCAAACTTTCGCAAGGTCTCCCGAACGACATTGGATCTCGTTCGAACGAGATGAAATGTCGCGCGAATGACATGCTTAAGTCGTTCGAACGACACATTTTTTGAGGCGCCATTTAAATCCTATTTAAACAGTGTTTGCATCATAATTTCGTAAGTGTGCTTTTTGGAAAAGAGTTTTATGAACTAGAACCTTGTTTGCACATGTTTTCTAAGGTTTGCAAAGATCCGAGTTATCATTCTTATATGTTTACGTGATCTTGCTGCACCAAAGTTGTTTGTTCTACACATTGAACACAAAGGGTTTTGCGATGAAGAAGCGACGGACATCGTTTTCGACATCGTAGACGAATCAAAGCCATATCGGTGGACACCGAGACATACGTGGAGGCGTGTGTTGTGGACAGAGATTATGGAAGATTGAATTTCTGCGTGGGCACTAATGAAGAATGGTTGAAGATCATAAGGAGCGTCAAGACCCGTGGGGATCGAGTCTTAGTGTAAGGCTAATCTGTCTTTGTAAAACCATTGTTCATAGTGATTGTCTGGCTTGGGCCGTTCGAGGTTGTTTTCCCGCTTTACTTTACTTGCTTTAATCACTATATGCATGTTTAGGATTAATCAAGATAAAATTGGTTTAAAGTGAGAATTGGGTTTTTTTCACAACTTGGTTTGGTGCATAATTAAAAGTTGGATCTTTTTCGGAGAAAAAATGGTTTTGTATAAAACACACATATTTGGCACTCTTCAAATTGGTATCAGAGCTAGAAAACATTTTTATTTATTTTGTGATCCCGTGTGTTTTCAAAGATGAATTCTGGATATAATGAATATTCTCGAACTCCTGTTTTTGATGGCACTAATTACACTTATTGGAAGATGAGAATGAGATGTGCTTTAAAATCTATTGATGAACGTGTTTGGCTTGCAGTTGAGAAAGGTTGGACACCCTGTCACTATTGTAGGTGAGGTCACTAGTTTAAAGACTGTTGAGTCATGAACCGAAATTGAACAAAGACTTTCACAATATAATTCTAAGGGTCTGCACGTTATTGCTTCACATGTCACACAGGTTGGACACTCCCTTTTGGATTGTTCTGTTTGTAACCTCAGTTTGCCCATTAGCCTGAGGTTGGACTGGGGTAGAGAAGAACTGTTTGATCCCCACTCTTTCACAGTATATCTCCAGGGATACATTCTTGAATTGAGTGCCTTTATCTGAGATGAGTGTGTTGGGGAGACCATATCTGCATATAATGTTTTTCCAGATGAACTGGAAGGTCTTTAACCTGGTAATTATGGCCACCGGCTCTGCCTCCACCCATTTTGAGAAATAGTCAATCGCAATGATCAAGTATCGATAGTTATTGATAGCCCTAGGCAAGGGTCCTACCAAATCGATTCCCCACACTATAAACGGCCATGGGGACATGATGGAGGTAAGAGGTTGATGGGGTTGATGAGGGGTGGGGGCGAACCTCTGACATTTATCACATTTCTTTACGTATGCCGTAGCATCCTTCCCCAAGGTCGACCACCAGTATCCCTGGGTGACTATCCTCTTTGCTAACGACCTGACCCCAATATGGCTTGAATAAGACCCCTCGTGCACATCTTGCAAGATGTGTGGAACCTCATACGGGTGCACACATCTGAGCAAGGGGAGCAAGAATCCCTTCTTGTATAAGGTGTCTCCGATGACAGGGAATCTCATAGCTCTGTATCTCAACTTATTCCATTCTTATTTTGTTTATGTCATCTCCCCCTCTTTAATGCATCTTACTAGAGGGTCCATCCATGAAGCTTCCCTGTTAATATTTAAGCAGGAGATAAGTGTTCCATCTGCATCTTCAATCGTTGGCCGAAGTAAAATTTCTACTGGAACTGTTCTCTTGATATCTATCCTAGTTGATGAGGCTAGCCTAGCAAGTGCATCATCTTGACCATTATCCAGCCTAGGTACCCTCTTCAACTTTACCTCTCTGAAGCTCTTTAATAGTAACTTTACTTTTTTAAGATAATTGGCCATTCTCTCATCTTTAGCCTCATATGCACCTAGTATCTGATTCACCACCAGTATTGAATCACTATGGACCAAGATCTATCCAACACTAAGAGACCTAGCCAAGGAGATGCCTTATATCAGGGCCTCATATTTAGACTCGTTATTAGAGGCTTTAAAGTTGAACCTCAAAGCGTACTCAATGTCCGTGCCATCAGGTGCTGATACTATTAGTCTAGCTCCCCTTCCGCTCTCACAAGAGGACCCATCGACAAAGAGATTCAACACGACGTGTTCTTCTAAAAAATTTCCCTCGATGAGGGATCCCTATTTAAAAAGGTATCTTCCCTCATTTTTCTTAACAACTTTTCCTCTAGCTCAGCCTTATCTTTGGACGGGTCAACAATTCTGCCTTACTGGATATCCGTCTCGAGATTCTCGTTTTCAGCATCATCCTCTTCGCAAGTAAATTCAGCTACGAAATCTGCAAATTCCTGACCCTTGATGTCCACCATAGGTTGGTACATAATATCAAACTCTCCCATCTCTATAGCCCAGGACATTAGCCTTCCTAATTTTTCTATCTTGTGTATGACCTGCTTAAGAGGGGAATCAGTGAGGATGACCATTGTATGGGACTGGAAGTATGGTTTCATCTTTCTTGAGGCGTGAATCAAATCATAGGCCAGCTTCTCCATCCCGGGGTACCATTTCTCTGCCCTTGGATTGCCTTACTATTGAAATACACCAACCTCTGCACCCCGTCTTCTTCTCTCACGATAATTGCGCTGATGGATAACTCTGAAATGACTAAGTACACATAAAATATTTTGCCTTGCACTGGACGTGATAAGAGTAAGAGGGACCCCAGGCTGGACTGTAGATCTTAGAAAGCCTTTTCACACTCTTCGCTCCATTCAAAAGCCTTTTTTGAGAATTTTAAAGAATGGTAGACACTTATCAATGGCTCTAGATACGAACCAATTCTTAGCAGCCACTCGTCCTGTGAGCCTCTAAACATCTTTGATGGTTTTAGGGGTCTTCATTTCTAACAGAGCCTTTATCTTCTCAGGATTGGCCTCGATGCCTCTTTAATTGACGATGAACCCCAAGAACTTTCCTGCTCCTACCCCAAAGACACACTTTGCTGGGTTGAGCTTCATCCGATACCCGTCCATCGTGTCGAAGGTCTTTTCCAGGTTGGACACATGATCTTTGGCCTTCAAACTCTTGGTCAAAATTTCATCCACATAGACCTCCATAGACTTCCCTATTTGGTCTTCAGATATTTTATTCACAAGGCGCTGATACATTGACCTCGCGTTCTTTAGGCCAAAGGGCATGAACCTGTAATAGTATGTCTCCTTATCGGTAATGAAAACCTTTTTTACTGAGTACTCAGGGTTAATGAAGATCTGGTTGTAGCATGAATATGCATTCATGAATCTCATTAGCTCATGGTCTGCAGTAGCATCCACCATCTGATCAATGCGGGGGAGAGGGAAATTGTCTTTGGGGCAATGTTTGTTGAGGTCAATGAAGTCTATGCACATCCTCCACTTCCCATTGGCTTTAGGGACTATGACCACTTTAGACAACCATTCGGGATAGATGACTTCCCTAATAAACTTAACCTCTTACAGCTTCTTGACCTCATCCCTTATGACCTCATATTTTTCTCGAGAATAAATTCTTCTCTTCTGCTTTATGGGCTTCACGTCCTCCACCACGTTGAGCTTATGACACATGATCTCAG
Organism: Sambucus nigra; assembly: GCA_949130495.1. Taxonomy (NCBI): domain Eukaryota; kingdom Viridiplantae; phylum Streptophyta; class Magnoliopsida; order Dipsacales; family Adoxaceae; genus Sambucus; species Sambucus nigra. The sequence continues at coordinate 368,838,233 of OX422210.1, read as the reverse complement.
GGTCAATTCTCGATATGCCTTCATGACTCCATGCAAAGACGTTCTGCCTTCTCCTTAGCAGCTTGATGAGGTCTTCTTTTATATCTATCTTCAGAGCTTTGCCAACTTGGACATTTTTTTAAGCTCATCCTCATTGAGGATGATGGATTCTACCTCTTCTGCCACCTCCCCATTCTTCATCTTTGTTTCATCCATGGGGTCTAGGGTATTAATATTATAAGTAGTAGTTGCCTTCTTGTGTTCCTCTCTTTCCTCGATAGAGTTGAAGTAGCATTTCTTTACCGTCTTCTGGTCTTCCTGAACTTCCCCTAACCCATACGGGGTCAGGAATTTTATCATCTGATGGACCATGGAGGGCACATCCTCAAATTCCTTGAGAGCTACTCGTCCTAGTATGATATTATAGGTTGAGAATACATGTTCGTCCATCAAGAAAATCTTGGCCACTCATCTCCCATTCTTACATCAGCCTCATACACTCATAGGGGATGAACTCTTTCCCCATTGAACCTAATCAAGGGATGATGGTATGGGATCAGTTTAGCAAGACTGATTCCTAAACCTTTAAAACACGGCCAAAACATCACATGTGTAGAACTAACTCCATCCACTAAGATCCTTGGCACCTCACACCCGCGTACCCTAGTGGTGATGATAAGGGGGTCATCATGCAGGGCTAAGAGGCCTTTGAAGTCCATCCTAGAGAAACCCACGATCAGGGTGTCCATGTCAACCTTTTTTTCTGGCTTTACTTCGATAGAGGTTGAATGCACAACTTTTGTCACCGCCTTGGCTTCAGCTACATGGGCCGTCCTATCTGTGATTTCTGACCCTCCTCCTGATAGGCCCCCATATATCATTCCAACATCGAACGAGATCATATTGAGTCTTTTCACAGGGCCATGGTCATATCTTGGTGGGAGGTCAGGATCATCATCGTCCTTTTACGGGTCGTCTCTTCTGTTGGGGGATCTTCTCTATATGCATCACTTTTCTTCTTCCCAGGGTTGTTCCCTCGGACCCTATTGAGGGCACCCTTGTCCATGTATTTTCTTAACTTCCCTTCTTTTAGCATTTTTTCAATTTCATCTTTCAAGGCAAAACACTTATCGGTCAAGTGGCCATGGTCTTGGTGAAACTCATACCACATGTTTTTGTTCCTCTTGTGAGGAGGTGCCTCAACTTCTCGAGTAATTTTAAGGATCGACCACTCTTTATCTCATTCAGAATGTGTTCACAGCTGACCGTCAAAGGGGTGTAATCAGTGAATTTATCTTCTGCTAGCCTTTTCTTCCCCTCCTTATTCTTTTTCTGGTACTTGCTCCCACTAGTGCGTACTTTTTCATCTTCATATTTGGCAGCCATCACCTTTTCGGCATTCATCACCTTCCCCGTTGTGACCAGTAACTCAGCCATTGACTTCGGGGGGTCTTCAGTAAGTTTCCACAGTAGGTTCCCCTTCTGGAGTCCTCTAATGAGGGCTGTCATGGCTATACTCTACTCGTAATCTTTGACCTCTAACTTTTCTTTGTTAAACCTGGCTATGTAGTCTCTTAGGCTCTCGTTCTTCCCCTGCTTAACATAGAGAAGGTGTGTGGTCTTCTTCTATGGCCTCACTTTGAAGCAAAAGTTGTGGATGAACCGGTCTTCTAGATGCTTAAAGCTTTCAATGGAGTTCTTTGGAAGAGAGGTATACCAGACATGTGCGACCCCGGTCAGAGTGATGGAAAAGGCACAACACCTTATCTCATCTGAGATAGACTATATGCCTGTCTCTTATTGGTACATCTCAATATGATGGACCGGGTTAGAACTCCCATCATATCTTAGGGTGACCACAGGTGGCTTAAACTTGGATGGCGTTGGGAAGTTGACTATCTTCGCCACAGAGGGTGAGCCTATGGAATATACCCTTTGAAGAGAGTCTTGACTTTTTAGGATATCACCAATTTTATCCTCCAGCCTTTGGATCGAGTCATTCCATGGCCTCGTAGGGTCAGCTTGGCCGATGTTATCCCCTGCCGCTTTTTTGGGGTGAACTTATGGTTCCGCTGCGGCTGGTCTGTATCGGTTGTGCACTTCCCCCTGACCATCATCCCGTCCATGGTGTCAGCCCCTATGGGGTCGAACATATACTGCCTCTCTTGTGAACCGCGCAATACTCCTCGATCTGGAAAATCTTTGTCTCAGGTCATTTACTGGGCCCAGCCTCTCGAAGGCCGACCCCCTGCACAGACGATCAAAAGTTGAGCCTCGCGGGCGATCGTCGGGATTTTTCCTTCCACACTTCTCTATGCTTTCCTGGATAGGTCGTACAATATTGGTGGATACCTCATACGGTTCCCAATATTCTATGAGTGTCTCCTCTACTTCCACATCATCATACCTATCCTCTGGGCAAGGGTTTTCTTGCCTTCCCAGGCGTAGACGCCGGGGTCAGCATCATCTCTCTGCCATTATAGAGGTGGGAGGTCTTTGCATGGTGTTTGGGGTGTTCCCCTGGCCTCATGTTGTCCTAGTGCAGCTGCCAGAGTAATCATCTCCGGTGAGACTCCAAGTGGTCTCAGTATGTTTTGGCTAAGAGCTACAAACTGATCTTTCATAACTTGTTGGCTTGCTGCCAAAGATTTCAGGGCTCCCGCCACCTCAGCCATCTCAGACTGGGGTGGTACCTGGCTGGAACTAGGTCCTACTTCACTAGCTAGTGGAGGAGGATGGGGTGGTAACTCCGGTGCCATACGTTTGAGCTGTGAAGAGCCGAATGATCAAAAGACTGATGAGCTTAAGAACCTTAATGGATCTCTTTCAATAGTGAAATAACTCCACGTGAAGGGGGAACTGGTTCACCACCAGAGTTTCCGGTGAGGTCAAGCTGTACAAAGGAAGAGATAGCTTCTCGTTCCCACAGACGGTGCCAAACTGATGATGCTAAGATTTAGCTCCACCAGATAAGAGATGATGAGCTCAAACAGTAATAACAATGGTAGCAATATAGTTATATATGTGTATAAGTATATAGAGGGGTATTAGTATAAGAGGAATTAAGGCAATGATGTATAGTGATTCAGCCAATCAGGCCTAGATCCACTGTGAGTGTGTGATCCACTAAATATAGGGACTAATGGCCTTGGATACAATGCTCATAAGCTCACTTTATCTCTACTGTGTGTACAAGCAGAGTTTTAGCTAGGGTTTTAATTATCAATCCTTTGCAAGGTTGAAGATGACAAGTATATATAGGGCTTGGGGGGAGTAGTGTACCCCCTAAGCATGCATTATGCATTATGCATGTGAATGATAATCTAGCCAATTCCCTGCTGACACCTGGTTGTGCCACTTGTGGTTAATGATGACATAATATTCCCTCACGTGAGGGGATGATATTGTTATAACATTCTGGTCCACGTGCTATATGAGTCCCACACGCACTGTGCCACGCGTCTCTCAAATCACATGCCATGATGATGTCACCCACGGCTTGTGATGTTAGTCCGAGGCTAAAGTTTATGTTAGCAATGGGTCTTGACTTCTGGATGTAGGCCTCGTACTGTCGCCCCCTTATAGGGTCATCCAGTAGTGCTGACATTTATCCTCATCCGGTCGCAGGGTCGTCCAGCCTCGATTGATGAGGTCATCATGTCGCACGTTCGTCCGACCTCAGTTTATGGGGTCGGCCTATCATATGGTCGTCCGACCTTAGTTGATGGGTTCGTCCTGTTATAGGGTTGAGTCCTCGTCCTGGACGAGGATACCCTCGGTGAGGCCGAGGGTATATTTTGTTATATCAGACGTCTTTAGTCTTCCTTCTCCATGGAGAGGCTATGGAATATATTGATTGTGGCCATCTTTCCATTTCCTCCTTCCTTCCTTGGAGGTTTTAGCGCTCGCGCTCGTGGTTGTACGGAGAGAAGAAGAAGGTCTTGCTCCCTTTCTAGGGGAGCTCGTTAGTGATCATCGAAGTGGGGTTATTTAAAGAGATAGAGTCACCATCCTATTACGCACAAAATAGCAAAAAAATGTTGTCACCTTCAGAGAACGACATAAAATACATACTGATGCTTGCGAAACTAATAGTTTAAAGGTTTGGGGGATAAGTTACGAAATGGGAAGGTGTTAACAACCCATCCCTCCCTTTCGATCTCTCACCGGCATGTGTTATTATTCTCCTTAAAATCTTCGTGAAGTGTGTGCACGTGTATATATAAATGGAGAATAGAATTTCTCAACTCACGTCATATAGAAAGGTGTACTGAGATCATTCGTAGGAGTGTTCCCAAAATAGTAATTAAAAACATAATGTGTGCGCTTATCGAGATATCGATCGTTATGGTGTAACGATAATATATGTTAGATAAAGCACGGATAGGAACCATAAGTATAATATATGAATAAAAATATGCAAGGAGGACTCGAGTCTCAGGTTTTAACCCGAAACGTCTACATAGCCTAAATAGTCATCAAAGTCCACGTAGTTCTCATTCAACATGAGGGTGGAGTTTATACCATAAATATAATAGGGGATTTTATTAAGACGTGTGTGTGTATAAAAATGTTGTTTTGGTTTGAGAAAATATGATGAAGAATTCCGTTTGGAGTTTATGAGCAAACCCTATTTTTCTTATTTTTTTTATAGAAAATATGTTATGTGTAATAATAATAATAATAATAATAATAATAATAATAATAATAATAATAATAATAATAATAATAATAAAAAAGTGAAATTATTAATATGTATGGACTAACAAAGATGAAATGCTAAAGTAAAGATTAGAAACTAATGCGAAAATAAGGGAATTAAAAAAGAGGGAAGAATGCTTGGATCTTCTTTGGAGACTTAAAGATTGATCTTGATTACTGAAAAGGCTACCCTTGCAAGTGGATGGAGTATGTAGGAGGAGAGGGAAAGGATTTTTAATAAATTGGGTCCTAAAGGGATGGTAATGGAATGTGGAGGAAAGATTTCAATAGAGAAATCTCGCTGACTTTGAGAGAAAGCAACTAAGATCACTGAGTGGGATGTTTCTGGGGTGCCTTTCAAAGTGAGCTCATGCTCTCCTTATATAGGATCAAGGGGTTTCCAATCATAATTTTCCTTGTCCTGCCTATCGACAGGCATCCCCAAACACACTCTCGATAGGTTGGGAAATGGGTTTTCCATTCGGCAACCTCATGCAGATTTCTCAGAAAAATGGTCCTAAAATTCAATGCGTAAGTTCGAATCATGCATGGGGTATACCATTGGAAAGGGTATTCAGAACCTTTGAAGAATCCATCGGGCCGCTGTCGATTTTAGGAGTTGACTTTGGTCAAACAGGGCTGAAAAGCTTATGTCGGTCTTTCGAACACAAGATTCCCAGATGAAAATGGATTGTTCATTCAAATCGTAAGACCAATTTATGAACATTAAGGATCGTCAAAAAGGGTGTTCCGATACCTTCTAAGATTCATTCAGTCTCGTTTGGTTCGGAGAGTTTACGTTGGTCAAATGGGGTCCAAAAATGCTCGACGACCCTTTGGAGTAAAACGGGTCGTTCGTTCGTACCGAAAGGCGGATTCACCTACGGGGCAGACTGTTGGAAAGGGTATTTAGTGCTTTTTATGGATTTATTTAGTATCATTCGAGATAAAGAGTTGACAGGAGTCAAACAGATTCCGGGAGCGCCCAGTGGCCTTGAGATAATTTTTTAGGGGAAAACAAATTGTTTGACCTGAATGGCAAGTTCAATTCGTGCACAAGATAGATCATTGGAAAGGGGATTCATAGCCGTTCAAGCATTCATTGGGATTTCACTCGGGCGAGGAAGTTGATTAGGGTCAAAGTGGGGCCCGTAAGTGCTCGGTGGCCTCTAGATCGATTTTTGATAGTAAAATAGACCGTTCATCTGAAATGTAGGTCCGATTCACTCTCGGGGTAGACTGTTGGAGATGTAATTTACAGCCCTTTGAAGATTAATTGAGATTTTTCTCTGATGAAAAAGTTAACAAGAGTCAAACGAAGCCTGATAGCGCCCAATGGCCTCTAAATTATGACTCGAAGAATGACATAGGGTTCTATGGTAAATGGAGAAGTTCTAGGGACCTAAGGAGAGTCCTAGAATGTAGTGTCTACAAAGACCCTCGACGACTGAGCTTTGGAAAAAGTGAAGGCCGTTGAATAGACACTAGATGGATGTTTGGGAATGAGGTCAATTTTGCGAACAAAAGGGATGAGCATGACCGATTCAGAGGGTCGAGGTCAATTCTGAGGACCTAAGGTTATGCCGGGGATGACTAATTCTATGGGTCGAGGTTAATTCTGAGAACCTAAAGTTTGAGGGGGTTCGATTTTGGGGGTTGAAGTCAATTCTAAGGACCTAAAGTTATAGGGGCCGATTCTAAGGGTTGAGGTCAATTATGAGGACCTTGAGAGTTAGCGACCCATTATGCAAGCTGAGGTCAATTTTGAGGACTTAAAATTATGACCACCGATTTTACGAGCCGAGGCCAATTTTGAGGACCTAAAGATGGGATGACTGAATCTGTGGGTCGAGATCAATTATGAGGACCTAAAGTTGGCCGACTGAAATTCTGAGAACCTAAAGTTGGGACGGTCGATTCTAAGGGCCGAGGTCTATTCTGAGGACCTATAGTGATGACGATCGATTTTGCGGGTTAAGGTTAATTCTGAGGACCTAAAGTGATGACGATCTATTCTACGGCCCGAGGGAAATTCTAAGGACCGAAAGATGTAACACGGGGAGGTTTACTACACGGGGAGACTTGTGGCTTTATCGTTCTAAGACTCCACTGGGGAAATACATTGACTGGGGATCATGTCTTTTAAGGAGAAAGTTTGAAATTTTGCTGGGGAATTAGGAGGATATTATGTAATCTTCCTGGGGAAGCACTTGATTTTGGGTTTCACTAGGGAGTTATAGTGGCCCTTTTTGGTACGCACCGTTTTGCGGCATGCATTTTAGGGTTTGCGCTGGGGGTAAGAATGTGATATTAGTGCGATTGGGGATTATAGGAGCTTAAAATGGTTTTTTAGGAATTTTTTAAAGAATTCTTGGATTTTTCTGGCATTTTTTGTTTAAAATTTCAGGGGGTATGCCGATTGGCATGTGGTAGGAGCTATCGTTTGGCAAGTGGAACGGTAACCTGGGCTTCCTTGGGTAGACTGCTATTTTTATTTGACAGACTGACGTTTCTCCTTCGAGATTGCATTCCGGGGGATGACGGGGTTGAAGGATATATGGGAGAGTTTTTTTATAATGGTGCGCTGGGTAGTTACTTCTACTGGCTTTGGCTTCCTGGAACAGGCTTTGGATGAGACATCCCGTTCCACTGCAGTTTTATGTGCATTGGGAGAGAGGTGGTGGGGCACTACCCACACTATTCATTTGGGTTTTAGGGAGATGATTGTGACTCCCATCGACGTGCAGCAACTGTCACAGATCAATTGGGAGGGTGTGCAGATTGAGGTGGATCGTACGATGAGGTGGACACTAGCGGTGCTTTATGTAGCTTTAGGGGATGTGGGTAGTATAGTTTCTGAGATTCTATACACATTTCCTCTCTGAAGGAGGTTCTTTTGAGTCAGAGTATTGACGAGAAGGATGTGTGACAGGCGAGGTAAATCGCCTAATTATTTATCTTGCTTCTGTTGGGTGGTTTGTTTATGGCGACGAGTGGCGACGTCATCCATCTCTAAATCTTGCCATTTTTGAGGATCTTTACGATTGTACCCTCTGTGATTGGGGGAGCTTGACCTCTATGACCCTTCACTCTTCTCTAGATGCATTCAACCGGTTCTGCTGGATGACTTTTGTGGGGGCCACACATTCAACCGATGCATATCTTATTGGTTTTGTCTAAATACTGACTCTTGCGCTTTCTGCAGACGTGGTTCTATAAGGTGTTTGGGCTCAATGACAAGTTTATAGTCCTAAAAGATGAGTACTTGGGGGACTTTTGTTGGATGTACTGGTGGCAGAAGTCCAATAGATGATCAAGCTACTCTTTATCAACAGTGCATAAGGCCCTAAACACTTTAACGAGTGATCAAGTTATTCCTTTTTTCTTTTGAATCCTCTCCCGGGTAAATTCTTTCTTTACATGAATACTGATCTTTTTTGCTGGGGATTGAAGGTGACCTTCTAATCCTTGGGGATGTCTCCTTAGTACATGGAGATGATAGGCATGCATGCACAGATGAGACGGTTGATGGCGCTTGAGTTTGGATACTCTTGGTACTTGGGAGAGGGGGTTGTGCAATAGATAGTGGAGTACGAGGTGGAGGTCCCACCGGCAGTGCCTTCAATGTATATAAGGCGGGTGCAAGAGACATCGAATGAGCCTAGGATAACGACCATTCTTATCGAGGCTTATTTTCTTTACATGGATATGGTGGAGAGTTATGACTGCCAAGATTTTATGATGAGCTGGCTGATGCCGTCATATACTTATGATGGTGTGAACATTCCTCCACCTCCTACAGCTTTGGGAAAGAATACGAGTAGGCCGGTGGGATTTTCCCACAGGACATGTGGCACATCATTAGTGGTGACTGCAGTAGAGGAGGATCCGCTCATCCAGGTCACTTTGCCTTCATATAATTTTTGGTTGTCTAGAGGGGGATTGCTGAGACTACCATACCGTCCTAATGCGGGGGGTTTGGGATTGATGGGTCTGATGAAGGACTCCCTTCATCCTGAGGTATATTTCTCTATTCTTGTCTTGTCTCCTTCTAATTTTTGCTTTTACTTTTTACTGACTTATTTGGCTTTTGATATGTGTTTTTTCTTGCAGCACATTCGGGTGCCAACTACTTAGCTGAAGGACATCAGGGACTGGGTGGCTTCTACGACTGCCTATTCTTTTCTAGTTTTGCTTGCTACCTCGGATGACAAATTGATCTCAGGGAGTGGAGGCTCTACAGCTCGCCGTCAGGGCAGGGATTAAGGTTTTTGAGAGAAAGAGAGAGAGATTGTGGATTCAGGCTTAGTCTTGTTTCTTTCGTATTTTCTATTTCTTCTTCTTGCTGAAAAGAATGTAATTGTGAAAATGACAATATATATGAAGCAAATTTTTATTATTCATTCTTGCTTTAATGACTTATTCTACATGCACCTTTTAATTTGCTGCTGAGACTGTAAAAATGATAGATTGTCTATTAAGAAAAGAGATTAAATAATTCGAGGAAAATAATTTTGATAAAAAATGATGGATAGAAATTGATAAGTTTAGAGGAACTAACTCGAGGGGTTTGAAAATAAGGATTTTTTTGAGTTTTTGATTACGTCAAAAAATGAAAGATAGAATTTTCTAAAATACGGGGGTTGTCGATCGACATACCCCTTGACCTGCCTATAGATATATAGGTCCAGTATAATCACCATAAGGCTTTGATTGCACTTTCTTGCAACCCAAAGTACTTGGTAGGGTTGGTTTTATTTTGATCTCTTTAGGATTCTGCCTAGGTATTTGTGTATATACGGGGTGTAGTTTTTCATCCATTCTCATTCTCATTTTCTTTTCTTTCTTCTTTTTTTCTTTCTTCCTCATTGTTCCCTAAATGGTCCTTCCTATGAGTGTAGAATTCGCTTCATACCTCGAGAGTTTATAAGCCATGTGTTTTTTAATGTAGACTACGAAGCCTTCAATTTGAGTTGAGTCTCCTTATAGCGCAACAGGGCTATCGATTGGAACATGTTGGTGGTGGAAGTTCAATTCTGGTGCCCTGAGGATCACGTTTTCCTCTTTGGTTTGGATGAGGTCAGTTCGACCTACGAGGAGTTTTCAACCATGCTGGGGATTAGTCTCAGCATAGCGATGACTATGCTCGAATTCTCTTGGTCTCCTCGGGCGCTGTTAGCAGAATTTCTCCACATTTTCCTTTCGACGGCTCGACTGTTGGTCACTGGGGGAATGATATCTCCTCCAGCTGTAATCACTACACCAAAAATAACAATTTGGCACACATTGATATTAAAAATCCGTCACAGTTTAAAACTGTGCCAAATTCTGGCACGGTTTAATGATAATCTGGCACACTTAACTAAAATATATAATACCCCCCCAAAAAAAATACTAAAATCACTTTGGTCTCCCGCTCGTTCCCCTCTCTCATTTTCACAGGTCCTCGCTCGTTCCTTCAGCCAAAAACCAAAAACGTTTTCCAAACCATTTCCTTTCTTTCTCGACACACCCTACCCACCTTTTGCTGCTATTGTCGACACCGTCATACCCTCTCCTCTTCGCCTAATGCCGCCGGCCTCCTCTCCTCCTTCCCTGCCTAGTGCTACCGCCGGTCAGGTAAGAAAACTTACTTTTATTTTTGTTCTGTTTTGATTTTATGAGATATGGATATGTGAATGTGTTTGATTTTTGGTTTTGGATGAGTTGTGGTTTGATGGGTTGTGATGAAATGGGTTTAGTTTAGATGAGATATAATTATTGATGTCAATTTGTGTAGCGATTAAGTAGTAATTGGTGTCAATTTTCTTTGGTTTGATTTATTTGTATTTCAATATGAGTTGATATTGTTAGATTATGTATATGAATTGACTTCTACTATGAATCGTTCATAAACCACTTGAATATATGCGTACATATTTAGAGAATGGAATCAAATTGATTAAAATTGAATTTTTAGGGTTCTTGATATAGAATTGGGTTTTATCAGTAAATCTTGAATTAATATTGTGTTTTTGATGTTTTAATCAAGTTTAAATCATAGTTACTTTATTTAGATGTTATATGAATGATTTATGGGAGGTTTAGGGGTCATTAATGGAGTTTTGGTTTGAGTTTTGTTGAGTTGGGTAAGATTAAGTTCGTAGTGGAAAATTTTGGGCATATCTATAGCGAGCATTTTATCGGTAAATGATTGATCAACCGGTAATAATCGTTAATTAACATTTTGTCTTTGGGGTTAATGATTTGGGTATTTGGGTTTGGGGGGGTGGGGAAGGGCAATAATTTAGGTTTTCCTTTGGATTTAACTAACTTTAGTAAATCAATTTTTTAAGGTGATTCATAGGTTTATTGTATGTGATAAGTTCATTATTTACATAACTTTGTAATGATACTAGAGTGAATGATTCCTAAACTATGTTTAGATTTCCATGTGTTATGAGAATATTTTTTTCTGTGTTACATGTGTAAAATGCACACTACATGTGTACTCGTGGATATCGTACCAAGGGGGATTTAGTTATCGGGGGACGTACGACGCAAACCATGATGGAACATTCGTGAGTAGATGTTTCTGATTTAGCATCCCCAATTTTAAGTGCAAAAAATGTTTCTGATTTTGGAAGACCAGGCTTTTTCTCCTTTTAGAGCTTTTTCAGCATTTTTTTTTAATTTTTCACTCTTTGAGCGGCGGTTGGACTGCCGCGCGAGCATTTTTGCCCTCTTTTTGTTATTGCCTTGGAGCAAATCACCTCTTTGGGGGAGAAAAAATGCATTTGATCAATTTGGAGATGATCTAATACGGTATGATGAGAAGGGGAGGAGATAATTTCTCCTCCATACTTTGGTTGGTTGATCTATTGCTTTATGCCCGGAATGTTGAAAATTGGAGTACAAAACTGTAATATTCCCAAGTAGAAGAAAAATACTCTGATATTGAAAAATCCACAGTATACTAAAGAAGAAAGAACTACAAGTAAAGCTTTGAAACTTTCTTACTTATTAAAGCTTGTTTTTTGGGGTACAATATAAGGCTAGGTAAGGGGGTATATATAGTAAACAAAATACTGCAATCACCACATATTCTCTTAGCCTAAAGAAACGACACATTATTGATTTAAATAACAACCACACAACTATTAAACTAAATAAATCTCAACCACATCTTTCTAGATAAGTGGTTAACATGTTGCACACATTAATATCACGAATGAAATATAGGTAAGCAATGACATAATATAATTCAATGGGTTGTGAAGTTAAAACTCAATACTCCCCCTCAACATCGAGTGTGTGTGTGTGGAGAGAGAGAGATAGAGAGAAGTATGGTGAGAGTACTCTATGGGAGTGGTGCATTTAAGATTCATGTTGTAATTATAAGTTGTGTAATTTCAAGCTTTTGGTGAAATGAACTAATTTAAGTTTTTGTGAATCAACATGAATTGGTTCATTTTTGAATTCGTTCATTCTTGCAACCAAACACTAATAGTTATGTATTTTCAAACACTACTTTTGAACTATAAGTATATGGATATACTTATAGTTTTAATTTACTATTTTCTACTTGACACTTACTGAAAGTGAAATCCCTTTATCAACAGGTTATGTATTATTATAAATGAAAAAAGATAGTTGGATGACTATGGTTGTGGGTTTGGTAGCTTTGGAGCTCATTTTCTCTAGCTATAGTTAATGGTTGTGTGGGCGAGCATTTTAAAGTAAATTTGTTTAGAAACTAAATGGATATAGGGATTAGCTTGAGTGCGCCCGTGCCAAAGTACATTTGTATATTTAGGGATTAGCCTGCGTGCGCACGTGTGCCAAAGTACATTTCTGTAGAAACTGCATGGATTTAGGGATTAGCTTGCGTGTGCACATGGGCCAAAGTACATTTGTTTAGGAACTACATAGATTTAGGGACTAGCTTGTGTGTGTGTGTGTGTACGTGTGTGCACGTGCCAAAGTACCTTTGTTTAGAAACTATGTGTGCATGTGTGCACGTGCCAAAGTACCTTTGGGATTAGCTCGTGTGTGCGTGCGTGCTAAAGTACATTTGTTTAGGAACTATGTGGATTTAGGGATTAGCTTGCACAATTCTGCGCGTGTATTTACGTGTGCATGCGTGCACTTTCCAAAGTACATTTCTCTAGTTTCATGCTTGTATATGTTTGAAAAATAAACTATTGATGCTATTGTGGTCACTCTAGCTAGGGTTGGCTCTAGAAAGGGTCACTCTGCCCTCCCAGTAGCGGACTTCATAACTCTCAAATTTTTTTAACAGTGAATCTTATTTATTTCCAATGTCAGACCACCATATTCTGTTTAAACAACATTTATGTCTCAGATTACCTTTTTTGCCTTTATGAGCATTTGTCATTTACAATGTATGGGTTGATTTCTTTATGGCTCACTGCATTTATGTATTTTGTTTTCATTGACAATTTTTTGTACTATTTATTCAATTTTTTGCCATGCTACTAATTGTTGGTCTTATTGCATATACAGAGGATATGTTTTTTTATGGTATATATGTTGGCATTAGTGCATATACCGTACAATATGAATTGTAATGTTAATCAAACTACAATATGCTTATCATATTTGTAACTCTGTTTTTTTCTATTACCGTGATTGAATTAAGAATATTGAAGTGTTTATGTTAATGATTGGCAAGTGTACTCATATTTATGGACGATCCAACCATCGATTGGTTGTAAGCACAAAAATGCTTTCCATTTGGGTCGAGATGCTTGTACAACCTCAGGTATACTGATCTTTTTTTGACATTTCGAATTATTTCTGCATGCTGGAGTGATTTTCATTAAGAGTGATGCATTAGTTCATCTAAGATATGTTTGAGCAGTTGATTCCATGATACTGAGGAAGTACCATACAAATTAGAATAGATAAATTCCATGCATTAGTTCAAGTCTACTTATAGCCACCTTAGGCTCCATACAAATTAGAATTGATAGATTGTACATTTTATGAAATTACATTGGGTAATAGGTATTTTTCAATCAGATTCTACTTATAAAAACTTACTTGGGATCTTTGGAAGCCCATCCTTATGTAAATATATTATCTTGACTAACTTGTGTTTTTCATATTACCTAATGGTTTTTACTTCACCTGGTTAAGGTATTTCTATGCCTTTTAGAGGCTCCTGAAAAAATTTAAGGTTATCACAGGGCTGGGAGTAGAACTGTGCAAGAGCATCTTGAAGGTTGCAGGATATGATAAGTTTGTTTAAGATCAGGTAAGCTTTTTATTGTGAATTGAGTTATAGTTGGAAATTCAAGTTTATTGGAGAAGGTGCATCATTTTTTCTATAAAAGACCATAAGTAACATAACACAAATATGCTCAAAGTTCCTATAGATGGGTTAGAACAGAACAGTGGGCTTGGTGTCATGAACATAAAAGGGTAGAACATAGCTACAATTGGATATGGGAAGATAGAATCAAGAATAATGCCAATATTTAAGAATAAGGCTAATAGAATCAAGAATAAGTCCAATAAATCATGACAAAGGAAGAAACCGAGTGGTCTTCTTTTTGGCAAAGTTAGGAAGACAATATTTAAGAAGCCAACCATGTTGTGCACACCGTGTCCATCTATCCCAACAATAACAAAATAGTGCAAACGAAATCTCAAAAACTATTAAATTAAAGTGATCGAGCAGGCCACACAACTGACATGCAAAGTTAGAACCTACAATCAACCTGCTAAGAAAGTCAATGGTATCTCAACCTAGTAACCATGGGCCACCTGCACAACTATAATATGCACATTATGCATTGTAATATGCATATTACAATGTAATATGCATATTACAGTTAACTGCTGTAATATGCATATTACAAGTTGTAATATGCATATGTTCACCAATGTAGCCTATTCTCAATAGCGTCTTTGTATTTGTTAACATTGTGTGGAGGCAATGATCGTTTGACATAGCTTATACTTTACTCATGCTTATTCACAAATACTTTATTATGGGAACTTCTCATCATATTTGACTTCTGAAAGGGAGCTATAGTGTCAAACTTAATGATCTTTACCACAATGGTTGTATAAATTTTAGTGAATTATATAGGCATCATTGCTTCTAAATTGATGTTCTTTTGTCAGGGATTTGGTTTGTGTTTTTATTTCAGGTTAGCTGGTTCAAGCTCTTGTGAAGATCCCATCGAGGTGTGATTGAGGATTGTTTTGATTTAGGGTAAGTATTGTTGGTTTTGTATGGTTTTAAAAGAAAGAACTAGTGGCATTAACCAGTATATATGGCTTATACTAGCACTGTTGCTATATATATATATATATATATATATATATATATATATATATATATATATATAACAACATGTAATAGAAGTAATCAGTTACAATGACGAGTTCGCGAGATTATTTGAGTATTTTTTACTTAAGGGTCTCGCTAAGGGTCAAAATTAGACTATGGTACCTCTTTAGTACATTTTTTGCCTCGAATATAAAATGGTTTACTTTATGAGCTTATTTAGTTAAATTGGTGGAAGGGATTTGCTGGTGGTTTGGTTTTGGAATTTGCTACTGTTGTTGAGTTTATTTCAAATGTTAAAACATAATGGATTTAACGAATAAACAAATGAAACTATGTCAAAACGACCTCGTAAGAGGCACGAACACCTCGCACGGGACCAATGTAACTTGTAGGAACTGACCACGTAGTCCCGGGTCTACCGGTTTGAGAATATGACGATAATTTGAAAAAAATCAACAATTAGACTTAAAAACAGGCCGTTAAAGGGTGAAAATCCAAACCAGCCCCCAAACGATCCCGTAAGAGGCACAACACCTCGCACGGGACCAATGTAACTTGGAGGAACTGACCGCGTAGTCCCAGGTCTCCCGGTTTGAGAATATAACGATAATTTGCAAAAATCAACACTTAGACTTAAAAATAGGCCGTTAAAGGGTGAAAACCCAAACCAGCCCCCAAACGACCCCGTAAGAGGCACGAACACTTCGCACGGGACCAATATAACTTGTAGGAACTGACCGCGTAGTCCCGGGTCTCCTGGATTGAGAATATGATGATAATTTCCAAAAATCAACAATTAGACTTTAAAACAGGCTGTTAAAGGGTGAAAATGCAAACCAGGCCCCAAACGATCCCGTAAGAGGCACGAACACCTCGCACGGGACCAATGTAACTTGTTGGAACTGATCGCGTAGTCCCGGATTTTCCGGTTTGAGAATATAATGATAATTTGCAAAAATCAACACTTAGACTTAAAAACAAGCCGTTAAAGGGTGAAAACCCAAACCAGCCCCCAAACGACCCCGTAAGAGGCACGACCACCTCGCACGAGACCAATGTAACTTGTAGGAGCTGACCGCGTAGTCTCGGATCCCCTGGTTTGAGAATATGATGATAATTTATAAAAATCAACACTTAGACTTAAAAACAGGCCGAACACCTCGTACGGGACCAATGTAACTTGTAGGAACTGACCGCGTAGTCCCGGTTCTCCCAATTTGAGAATATGACAATAATTTGTAAAAATCAACACTTAGACTTAAAAACAGGCCGTTAAAGGGTGAAAATCCAAACCAGCCCCCAAACGACCCCGTAGGAGGCACGAACACCTCGCACGAGACTAATGTAACTTATAGGAACTGACCGCGTAGTCCCGATTTGAGAATATGACGATAATTTGCAGGAATAATACTTAGACTTAAAAACAGTCCGTTAAAGGGTGAAAACCCAAACTAACCCCCAAACAACCCCGTAAGAGGCACGAAAACCTCGCACGGGACCAATGTAACTTGTAAGAACTGACCGCGTAGTCCCGGGTCTCCCAGTTGGAGAATATAACGATAATTTGCAAAAATCAACAGTTAGACTTAAAAACAGGCCGTTAAAGGGTGAAAACCCAAACCAACCCCCAAACGACCCCGTAAGAGGCACGAACACCTCTCACGGGACCAATGTAACTTGTAGGAACTGACTGCGTAGTTCCGGGTCTCCCGGTTTGAGAAGATGACGATAATTTGAAAAAATCAACACTTAAACTTAAAAATAAGCCGTTAAAGGGTGAAAACCAAACGAGCCCACAAACGACCCCGTAAGAGGCACGAACACCTTGCACGGGACCAATGTAACTTGTAGGAACTGGCCGCGTAGTCCCGGGTCTCCCGATTTGAGAATATGATGATAATTTGCAAAAATAACACTTAGACTTAAAAACAGGCCATTAAGGGGTGAAAACCCAAACCAGCCCCCAAACGACCCCATAAAAGGCTCGAACACCTCGTACGAGACCAATGTAACTTGTAGGAACTGACCGTGTAGTCCCGGGTCTCTCGGTTTGAGAATATGATGATAATTTGCAAAAATCAACAGTTAGACATAAAAACAGGTTGTTAAAGGGTGAAAACCCAAACCAACCCCCAAACGACCCCGTAAGAGGCACGAACACCTCGCACGGAACAAATGTAACTTGTAGGAACTGACCGCGTAGTCCCGGGTCTCCCGATTTGAGAATATGACGATAATTTTCAAAAATCAACAGTTAAACTTAAAAACAAGCCGTTAAAGGGTGAAAACCCAAACCAACCCCCAAACGACCCCGTAGGAGGCACGAACACCTCGTACGGGATCAATGTAACTTGTAGGAACTGACCGCGCAGTCCTGGGTCTCCCAGTTTGAGAATATGAAGATAATTTGCAAAAATAACACTTAGACTTAAAAACAGACCGTTAAAGGGTGAAAACCCAAACCAGCCCCCAAACGACCAGTAAGAGGCACAAACACCTCGCACGGGACTAATGTAACTTTTAGGAACTGACCACATAGTCCCGGGTCTCCCTGATGATAATTTGCTAAAATCAACGCTTAGACTTAAAAACAGGCCGTTAAAGGGTCCAAACCCAAACCAGCCCCCAAATGACCCCGTTAGAAGCACGAACACCTACGGGGTCAAAACCCAAAGTAGGTGCGCGCGGGAGAAATTTGAGCGTTTCTAAGTGCCCAAATATGGAAGTCCTGCAAAAATATTATCAAATAATACAAATAGAAAGAAAATACTATGAAATACTAAATCAAATAAATTCTAAAACAAACAAGTCCCCGGCAACGGCGCCATTTTGAGCACCCACGTGAAGTGCGTGCTCGTGCAAGGGCATGATCGTTATTTTCATTTCACTGCGATAATACAAACAAACCTAAATTATGACTACACTTGCGAGGCAAACACAACGGTAAGTCGGGTATCGAAAATCCATAGGGACGAGATGCTAGAATTTAATTGATTTAGTGCTCCAAAATAAAAGTGTAAAATGGTGAATTACAAACTAAAAAGGAAAAGATGCAAAAAGAGAAATATTTAATCTAGGTAATGGAAAATAAAGCTAGATTAAGAAAGCGAGTAAAACTATGGGTTGCGTCGAATATCCCTCACCCGAGTTAATTTATATAAAATGGATACATGGATTGACGAGTTATTACGAACGCGTCTCGTTTCGACAGTTAATTGAATCAAGGGTTGTCATGGCCCTAAATCGTCATAAAATCCTAATAAGATTTTGGCGTCAACAAATATCTCGGAAATTGCTCATGCATGGTCGTAAGCACGGGACATACATGATATGCCCCATCAAATCTCCTAGGCACAATAACTAGGACAACGCACTCGGAATAGACCCGTAAACACCATCACCACAGCAAAGCAACACGTCAACCCGTGTGAGTTCCATTCAAACACAACCTAGACTAAATTAGCTAGAAAGCATGTTAAAAACGCGATAAAGGAAAGCGGTAAATAAACGCAATAAATCTACACTAGAAAGCAAGTAAAGAAAGCATGTAAACCTAATTATGAAAGCAAGAATTAAGTAAATACGTACTATATTAATGAAGAGGGAAGGTGAAAGTACCAATTATAAACCCAAATGGGTGTCAATCCAATTGAGGAAGAAGAAATAGCTCTCAAACCCCCAAACCCTAAGCTAAACTAACCTAAAATCGAATATATCTGTTATTTACAACAAAATTGGTATTTATAGTAAGTGGAATTAAATTAGAAAGGAAAAGAGAAAAGGAAAGAAAAGCGAAAATATCTGTAGAAAACATCGATCGATCGATGGTGAAAATTGAAGCCCACTGTCTCCCAACGAATTGGAAAAACTGAAGGATCGATCGATCGATCCTTTTGATCGATCGATTGATATAGCAGGTATGAGCACACTGCATTCCTTTTCCTCCTCCTTCCTCCTTTTTTGGTTTCATTATTTTTCCCTTCCTCTAAAATCGCCGTAAATTCTTCGTTCTGAATCGGAATCGTGCACCGTTCGTGGCCACGCGAAGCTTACAAGTAGGGTTAAAACTTTCATGAGATGTTGGGCTAGGTGCCCAAGCTGTGAAAAGACTAAAATGCCCTTGAACGTGCGATCGCATACAAAAATTGAGTGAAATGCGTCCGAACTTCACACTTAGCATCCAAATACCTATAAACGCTCAATTAACCCCTGAAAAACATGTTAACATAGAAATCTTAGGTTGTTTGGTTAATGAGCATAAATATAGGGAATAAGATACCCGAGGGGGCTAAAATGCATCGATTCGAGGGATAAAATATGTAACATTTGCGTCGTATCAGCTGGCATTTGAGGCATCTACGGACATAGGCAATACAATCCTAAACCATGGTGGTAGAATAATACCCTTAACGAATAATCTTCTTAGCAAGATTATGGTGATTCATGTGGGGTCTGCATTCCCCTGTGTGAATCTTCTGCATCATTTCATTAACATCAGCCCCTGCGATACAATATAAATGGGTTCCATTGAAGTTTCTCTTGAATAGTGCTTTATTGCAGAGGATATACTGGGCATCCAGTTTGTAGAGGGTCGAGGCCGATTCTGGGGACCTAAGGAAATGCTGGGGATAATCGATTCTGCGAGTTGAGGTCAATTATGAGAACCTAGGGTAGGGAGTGACCAATTTTGAGAGTCGAAGGCAATTCCGAGGGCTTAATATGGGAGTGACCAATTCTGCGGGCGGAGGTCAATTCCGAGGACCTTAAGTTGAAGAGACCAATTTTAAGGGTCGAAGCCAATTCTGAGGGCTTAAGTAGAGATGGCGAAGTCTGATGGCTCAAGTAGAGATGACCAATTCTGGGGGTCAAAGCCAATTCTGAGGGGTTAAGTTTAAATGACCAATTCTGAGGGCTTAAGTAGGGGTGACCAATTCTGAGGGTCGAAGCCAATTATGAGGGCTTAAGATGAAGCGACCAATTTTTCTGGTCGAGGTCAATTCTGAGGACTTTAAGTGGAGGCGACCAATTTGCAAAATTAAAACCAAATTCCGAGGGCTTAAGTAGAGATGACCAATTCTTCGGGTCGAAGCTAATGCTGAGGGCTTAAGTGGAAGCGACCAATTCTGCGGGTCGAGGTTAATTCTGAGGTTCTTAAGTTGAAGTGACCAATTCTGTGGGTCGAATCCAATTCCAAGGGCTTAAAATGGGAGTAACCAATTCTGCAGGTCGAGGTTAATTTTGAGGACCTTAAGTAGAAGCGACCAATTCTAAGGGTTAAAGCTAATTATGAAGGCTTAAGTAAAGATAACCAATTCCGAGGGCTTAAGTAGAGATGACTAATTCTATGGGTCAAAGCCAATTCTAAGGGCTTAAGTGGGAGTGACCAATTATGAGGGTCAAATCTTCTTCCGAGGGCTTAAGTTGGGGTGACCAATTCTGAGGGTTGAAGCCAATTCTGAGGACCTTAAGTAGAAGCGACCAATTCTGAAGGTCAAAGACAATTCCGAGGGATTAAGTAGAGATGACCAATTCTGAGGGTCGAAGCCAATTTTGAGGGCTTAAGTACTAATTCTGAGGGTCGAAGCCAATTCTGAGGGCTTAAGTAGAGATCACCAATTCTACGGGTTGAAGACAATTTGGGGGGCTTAAGTGAGAGTGACCAATTCTGAGGGTCAAAGACAATTCTGAGGGCTTACGTAGGGGTGACCAATTCTGCAGGTCAAAGCTAATTTTGAGGGCTTAAGTTGGGAGCGACCGATTATGTGGGTCGAAGCCAAATCTGAGGGCTTAAATGGGAGTGACCAATTCTGAGGGTCGAAGCCAATTATGAGGGCTTAAGTAGAGACGATAAATTCTGAGGGTCGAAGCCAATTTTGAGGGCTTAAGTCACAGTTTTCTAGGGAAAGTTTGGAGACTCCACTGGGGAAAAGGTATTAATCCAAGGATTGGATGTCTCTTTACTGAGGAATTTTTTGATTTCTGCTGAGTCCATTGGAGAGGTTATTGGGGAGAAGTCCAATTGATTTGAGAATTCCGCTAGGGAAGTAAATGTTCCACTAGGGAAGTAAGTATGGTATTAAATATTTTTCTTAGTGAAAAAGATTTTAAAATTCATTTGGAAAATTTAGGAATTTCCTGGGGATTTTTAGGCCTTTTTTAGGAATTTTTGTTCAAAATTTTAGGGAGGGTGCTGACTAGAAGGGTGTAGGAGGTTCCAAACGGCAGTGGCATGATATTTTAGGATACCTCAGGCAGGTGAAGGTATAGTATCGATCGGGTAAATTCTTCTTTCCTCTTGGTACCACTTTTCCTTGATGTCCTTTTTTATATATTGATTTTTCGCTAGGGATCTTGCAGGTGACCTTTTACCCTAGGGGACAACCATCCAACACACGAGGGTGACCAGGGGGAATGCGCAACTGCATCATCTATTGGCACACGAGTTCGTCTACTCCTGGTATTTAGGGAGAGAGTAGTTATACATGTGGTTGAGATGAGGTGATGGTGCCACCTGAGAGGCCCCTGATGTACATGAGGCGATAATGGGAGATGTCAAAGGATACGAGGGTGCTGATGATGGTCAGCAAGACTTATTCATCATATACCAATATGGCGGCGACCTATGATTACTTCGATTTCATGTCGAGCTGGTTGATGCCACCTAACATATATGACATTATGCCTCCCCCACATAGGCTCTGGTAGGGGAACGATTCGGCCAATGGGGTCTGCCCATAGTAGGACTATCAATGGATCGGATTTTATCCTAATCTGAATTCAAGTTTGATCCATTTAAGCGGATATGGATCATTCCTAAAATCCGATTAATCGATTATCCGATTACCCGATTACCCGTTTATTAAATGGAGAGGATTTAGATTCATCTACTCCGATCCGCTAATAAATCGATCCGATTGATATTTTTAATATATATATATATATATATATAATATTTTTAATTAATATATATTGTATTTAATAATAATTTTAAAATGTTTGTTATAATAGTTCTTTATTTCATTATTTGTATTTTTGCAACATTTGCAAAATAAATTTATGAAATAAGAGTCGAAAATAAAAATGTTGCAAATCAAGTTTAACATAAACGGATAATCGAATCATATCCGAATCCGTTTAACATAAATGGATATGGATTTGGATTTGGATTTGGATTTACCTGATATGATCCGATTAATAAATGGATCGGATTCGAATCCGTTTAACATAAACGAATATGGATTTGGATTTGCCTGATTCGATCTGAATCCAATCCGTTTACAGACTTAGCCCATAGTGTAGGTGGTGCGTTAACATCGACAGCAGTGACAACATCATAGGTTCCCTTTATGAGGTTGGATCGTCCTTCTTATAACATTCGATAATCTGACGGAGGGTCGGTGCACCTGCTGCATCGTCCCAATGCGATGGACCCGGAGAATCTGGGACTGACAGAGGATGTTCTTAAACTAGAGGTATATCCTTAATTTTTTTAGCCTTTTGATGCCTCAGACTGGATGATTTTCTTTTTACTATTTTTCTTGCAGCACATTTGGGTGTTGACCACCTGGCTGAGGGATATTCGGGATTGGGTAATTTCTACGACTGCTCATATTTGGGACTTGATCCCAATTTTGTCTTGCTTGGTTTTGTCTGGCTCGTCTGGGGAGGGGTCTGGTTTAAGGAGTGGAGTGTCATCATCTCGTCACTGGGGAAAGCGAATACGCCACAGGGATGGACGGTCTTAGAGGGGGAGAGAGAGGAAGAAAAGAGAGATAAAGAGAAAGTGAGAGGAAGAGAGTGTAGGTGAAGGTGAGAGAGAGGGAAAGAGTATTGGGGGGTTCGGGCAAAGTTCCGTTGTTTTTGTATTTTCATGTAAGGCAAAATATAAAGCAATATATAGGCAATGAAATGGGATTTTGTTAATTTTTTTGCTTTAGTGAGTTAATGCATATGTACCTTTTACTTTGATGTTGAGACCGTAAAAAGGATTTGAGTGAAAATTTATTTTAAAACAAGAAAAGTAAAAATATAAGGAGAAGAAAATTATGAATTCCATAAAATAAAATTATTTTTATTGAGTTTTTTTATTTTGACAAAAAAGGAAAAATGGAATTTCCCAAAAATGGGGGGGTTGTTGATTGGCATGCCCCTGTCCTTCCTATCGCTAGGTCAGTCCAGTCTAATCAACCCAAGGATTTGATTACACATTCTTCAATTACTTAGTCATCGGTGGGGAAGGTTTTCCTCCGGGATTTGCTGGATTTTTGTTTTTGGCTAAGTTTTCCAAAAATAAAAGGGGGTAATGGTGGAGTATTTTCTTCACCCACCCACATTTACTCTCCTTTTCATTCTTCTTGCTTCTTGTCTTATCATTTTGCAATATATCTCTCACCGAAAGTGTTGAATTTTCCTGTCACATCAAAAACTTAGAGGCTATGTGCTAATATAATGTAGACTACGGTACTTTTGACATGCGTTGGGTTTCCTTACGGCACAACCGGTCTATTGAATGGAACATACTGATGGCGCTAGTATAATTCTGATACCCTTAGGACCATGTCTTTTGCTTTGGCTTGGGAGAAGTCTATCTGACTTTTGAAGAGTTTTCTGCCACGTTGGGGATAAATCCTAGTGTTGTGGCGCCATGCTTGAATTTTTCGGGTCTCCTTGAGAGCTGTTAGCAAGACTTTTCCATATTTCACCATAACGGATCGATCCTTGGTCACGGGAGGAATGATCTCTCTCTCGACAGTACTACATTCCATCCATCTACAGGATATTGGTGATGCGGTCTATGTCAGAGCCGTAGTTCTTAACTTAACTTCAAAGTTACTGTTGGTGATTGAGGACCTATTGGCGAACCCAAAACTCATATCCATTGCTTCATGGATGTTGTACCGTCGTAATCCTGCTGCGGTGATATTGGCGAAGACTCTAAATGGTCTGGATGCCTGGCGAGAAAGCCGTTCTGACTTTCTGAGAGGTATCCCAGTTATGTTGTTCATATCATTTTTGAAGAAATTCTATATGGTGGTCCCTCCTGAATATCCTTTGGCAGCTGTGCCGAACTTCTTTACTTGCTACTTTATTAGCGTGGGCCTGGATATCGAGATCTGGGTGAACTAGTTTATGGATCACGGGGTTCTAGGTTGGCACTGGTCAGTGCCTTAGTGGGGGGAGTTGTAACCCATTCTAGATCTGGGAAAACTCCAATATGTCCGGTTCGTTGGCCTCCGGCAGACTTTTTTCTACTTTTCCTGGAGGCTCTTGTGTCAATTTGGCTAGGAGCAAATTGTGCCACCTCAGATAAAAGACTTTTTATCCTGTAGAGGATTTGACAGAGCGTCTGCGCATGCGGCTGGGCTCTTTGTGGGATAATCTTTGATCGTCGAACGTCAACCCGTCCTTCCCACTATATTGTCCGAGTCTTGCATGTTTTTAGGGATTACATAAAGTGGTTATGGAGGAGGGTTGTTGCTAAGATGCTGGCTATGGATATCGAGCAGAGGTGGTTTACCATATCAGACACCATGGAGGGGGGTGTTTTTCTTTTCCCTTGGTTGGTCTGGGCTTACCGTTCCATGGAGCTCCTTCGGCATTCTATTCAGGTAGGGGAGGTTTGGGGACCACAGGATGTAGATGATGATGGGGCTGATTCCTCTGGCTGCTATGGGTAGGATCCCTAGGGAATTTTATTTGTGAGTCTTTTGTGATGTGTTTGGTTATATGTGGGAATAAATTTTAGGAAGGTTAGCTAGGAGTAGTTTGGCTTGTTTTATTTTTTGGACAATAGGGTTAGGCTGGCAGGGGATGTTACTTGACTCCCTACGAGGATGTAATTGCAACAAAATTTTTAGTCAATGAAATAAAGAAAATTTTAATTATATTGTTGTGCCTCTTGATGAGTTTTGTTTTTGAATTATCTATACCAATCTCTACGGCACACGTAATCCTTTTATTCATGTAAATGATAAAATGAAACGTCGTTCTCTGGGATAAGAAAAGAATAATATTTTATAAAAAAGAAGGGGTCCGCACTCATGTGAAGCGTATGAGATGCTTACGTACCTCTGGGGGTTTTGAATTTTTTTTGAGTTTCACTTTTGCAAGGAAAGAGATTTTTAGAGGATCAACCCCACTTAGTTCTGAGTAGAGGGAAATGAAGATTTTTTTTAGAATAGAAGGGAGGTGAGAAGAATTACAACGTCTTGAGATTTCAGACTAAGAGAAGAATTTCTTGAGATGGTCTACGTTGATAGGACGGGATATCTCTTCCCTATCTAGGCCGGTGAGCATAGCGGCATTGCCAGATAGGATCTTCTTTACATTGCAGGGCCCTCTCCAATTAGGCTTGAATTTCCATCTGGGGTGACATATGAGTTCTACGATTTCTTTAAGTGCTAAATATCCTTCTCAGACACCATGTTCATTGAATCTATTTTTGAATGATGTTGACATTCGACAATGGTATCCTTATATATGATATGGAGCCTTCAATCTCCTTTCGTCCAGGAGTGATAACTCGTCAATATGGCTTTGATGCCCCTCTTCCTCGCTGACTTTTGTTTCAAGCATGACACATAATGAAGGAATTTCTAGCTCCATGGGTAGGACTGCTTCCATGTCGTACACTAAAGATTAAGGTTAGCCTCAGTAGAGGTTCAAACTGAAGTATGGTAGCCCCAGAGGGCATAAGGTTTCAATTGGCCCAATCTTGACAGCTTTTGATCATCTTGCTGATGATGGTTTTGAGGTTTTTATTAGCGGCTTCGACTGATATGTTGGTTTGAGGTAGGTTGGGAGAATATTTGTGTTTTTTAATCCCATAGTCTTCAACCACCGTTGTAACTTCTACTTCAAAATGGAATTCTTTGTCCGATACTAGATCATATGGGATCCCATATCTACAGATGATATTTTTTCAAATGAACTTGGCCACTTTCTTTGCATTAAGAACTGCATATGACTTGGATTTAACCCATTTGGTGAAGTAATTTATGGAAACAAGATGAATTCATGCCCGTTGGAGGCCTTGGCTGTAAATTTCTCTATGATATCGATGTAACGTGTGGAGATAACCAGGGAGAGGTCATGTTGTATAATTCTCACAGAGGCAAGTGTTGGCGATTGGAAAATTACTGGAATTTAAGGCATATCTAAACATAGGCGGTGCAATCCTAAACCATGGTAATCCAATGTAAACCTGTCGGATGATATTCTGGGCAAGCATTTGGCCATTAATGTGGGGTCTGCACTCCCCGTTGTGGATTTTTTTTCATCCTTTGTTCAATGTCATCCCCTATGATGTAGTGTAAATGGGTTACATCAAAGTTTCTCTTGAACAATGCTTTATCGCAGATAATGTTTTGGGCAGTCAGTTTATAGATGGTTGCTCGGTCTTTCTTGTTAGAGTCTTGGGGATAGCTACCATGCTTTAGGAGGCATCAAATAATATAGTACCAATAATTGACTATATCAGGATCTTTTTCTGTGATGAGCTCAATGTGTTAGAAATGGGTAGGTTTAGCTTTCTTTTGGACTAGGTAGGAGGCCATTGTTATTCCTCAGGGCATGTAAATCATGGAGGCTAAGGTAGCAAGGTCATTAGCGCGATTTCTCTTTGCTCGGTGCAGGTAATGGAAGGCGATATCTTAGAATTGGGAGGCTAATTATTCTAGGTGGGCATGGAAAGTTAAGAGTTTATAATCCTTGAATTTCTATCTTCTGAGTAATTAACCGATGATGAGGGATGAATCCCCATGGACATCAAGGTATTGAATTCCTTTCTTGAGAGAAACTTTGAGGCCTACCGTGCATGCCTCATATTCTGTCACATTGATAGTGCAGGGAAAATCTAGTTTGATGGCAATGTGGGTGTAAGAGTCATCAGGGGTGATTAGAAGTATCCCAATGCCATACACTTTCTTGTTGGTGGCACCATTAAAGAACATTTTCCATCGAAGGTCTTCCTGGGAGGAATAAAGGATATTCTCATCCGAGAATTCAAAAATCCAAACATCGGTTTCTTTCATAAGGTAGTTAGTGAGGTAGTCAGAGATGGATATTCATTTATGGCTTTCTGTGTGATATACACGATATTAAATTTGGCTAGCATAATCAACCATCGATCCATTCATCTATACAAGGCAGGATTCTCGATCAGGTATTTGATAGGATCCATTCGGAACACAAGTTTGTTAGCAAAGGGGAGCATGTAGTGCCGTAATATTTATGTGACCCAGATACGGCGACACACTTTTTTTAAAGAAGAGTAGTTAACTTTGTACCCAACTAACTTGTGACTGTCATAGTAGATGGCCCTATCTTTTCGAGACTCTTCAAGGTCTAACAAAGACCTCGTGGCAGTATTTGTTATGATCAGGTATAGGAATAGGGGTAGACCAGGCTGTGGCGGCATGAGTACCGATGGTCGGGTTAGGTATTGCTTGATTTGATGAAAGGCTTCTTGGCAAGCTTAGTTACAAAACTTGGTTGAATCCTTACGAAGGAATTTGAAGTTGGGTTCACAAATATAAGTCAATTGGATGATGAACCTACTGATATATTGTAATTTTCCAGGGAATCCTCGGACTTCCTTCTCCATTTGGGGTGGTGGCATTTCGAGTATATATTTAGCTTGGCAGGATATGCTTCAATACCTTTTTCACTAAACATGAATCCCAAGATCTTTCCTTTGGTAACTCCCAAAACAAATTTTTGTGGGTTAAGTCGCATCTGGTATTGCCCTAGTCGCTCGAAGAACTTTCGGAGAGAGGGTACATGACCTTCCCTAGTCTTTGACTTGATAATCATATCATGCACGTAGACCTGACTTCTTTGTGTATCATATCATGTAAGATAGTTATAGCAGCCCTCTGGTAGGTAGCCCATGCATTTTTTTAGACCAAATGGCATAACAGTGTAATAGAATGTTCCCCAAAGGGTAATGAATGCAGTTTTCTTTTGATTATCTAGCTACATCTTGATCTGGTTGTATCCGGAAAAACCATCAATAAATGACTTGAGTGTGTGACAAGCTATGCTATCCATTATCATGTCGATATTGGGTAGCTGATAATCATCCTTTGGAGAGGCTTTGTTCAAGTCTTGGCAGTTAATGCACATGTAAATCTTTCCTCCTGATTTCGGCATGGGTACGACGTTGGCTATCCATGTGGGATATTCGATCACCTAGATGAAGCCTACATTCAATTGTTTAACCACTTCTTCCTTAACCTTGAGTGACGGTGTGGAGCTCTCACAATTTTTGTTTGATCACTTTGCATTCTAGGCAAGTTAGAATCTCATGTTGAGGTACTTTGAGATTAATGTCAGGCATGTCATCATAGGACCATGCAAAGGCATCCACAAATTCCTTTAGTAATTACTCGAGTTGTGCGCATTCTTTCTCACCAAGGGTAGACCCTTTCCTAATCTCATGCAATTAGATACTAGAATCGAGGTTAATAACAATAATTTATCTCCGTTAACTTAAAGTTGTTGGTTATTAATTTTATTTAGATAAGTTAAGAATTATTCATTTGAAAGATCATCATCATCAAGAGTTTGATTAGAATCGAGACAATTAATGTAAGGCACAACAAGATACTCAAAATATTCATTTATTTCATTGTTGGTAAAAACAACAATGAGAACCTCATCGAATGAGGGCTCGATTACATTAGAATAGGGAAGAACAACAAAATAAGAGGAAATGGGACAAACATCAGAGTTGGGTCATATTTTAGCGGGTGGAATAGGTAGAGCATGCTAGTTGAGGAGAGGTGCATCAATAATTTTAATCAGGCAAGATGTATCCAATGATGTAGAGCTTGAGTGGACTATGCAGAGTGTCAGCCCTAGCGTCTGTAATTTGAACTAATCCTCGGAGTCACTTCCCTCCGAATGTCCTGTAGTAACAATGGTCTTCTCAAAGAGTGGTTGCACATGATGCTAGGAACTTTCGACCCATGAGTAGCTTTTTTGGAAAAAGATCTCTATTCCTGGTTTTATTTTCTTATCCACATGATCATACCATGGTTCGAGAAAGCCGCAAAAGAGGCAATCTTCACCCTCTCTGATGAATCTTCCATTCAAGTAATCTCTTGAGACAGTCTTGGAACTTTCTAGCCTTCTCTTCAACCAAGGTTGGTGGAGCATCATGAGTTCTTATGCCGACGGTTGATTACTCAGGCTATAAGGAGGAAAAGTTTTTTTCAATACTATGGGTTCAAGTATTCCCTGTTGTTATTGTCCCAGCCCCATTCCATACATGAAGTGCATGTTCTTGAAAATATATATCATATTGATATTACCATCAGGGATGTGTTCTATACAAACTCTATCTTTAAAATCTTCCCCTACTGGGAGCAGAAGCTATTCTACTCGAAAACCTGACAGAAGCATATCATTCGCTCCATGCTGTATCTCTAGTACCGAATTGCTGGTGCTTGCTTTCTCAGTATTATCATTATTGCCCAAGATGGTGATGACCTACCCATTGGCAAAGAACTTCAGTTTTCGATAGAGGGAAGAAGACCCCCCTGATATTATGGATCCGTGGTCATCCAAGCAACAAATTGAAATGAACCGGGATGTTGCTGACTTAAAATTCAGTAACAAGATTTATAGTGCCAATTTCTATTATAAGATTTATGGATCCGATCACTTATCGATGAGTATTATCACAAGCGTGTACTGTGGAAAAGGTTGGAGCAAGGTTTCTCACTTTTAGTCCCAAGCAATTGAGGGTTCTTAATGGATAAACATTAAGAGATGATCCATTATTGACAAGCGAAAGTGGGACGGTCTTTCCCATGACTTCAACAAAGATATTGAGAGTATAGTTGTGATTTGGTCCAATCTTAGGGATTTCTTCTTTGAAGAAAGAGAGCATTCTAGTAAAGGTTCGATATTCGACTAAATTCACTGCTTCTTCTTGCGCGGTGGAAGGAGGAACTGTGAGCCCGGTGACTAGTTTGATCAAAGCATTTCGGTGTAGTTGGGAAGACATAAAGAGTCCCCATAGAGTAATGTTATCTTAGGTTTTCTTCAATTAATCGAGGATCTTGCTTTCCTAGAGGGTCATTTATGGAATATGAAGATTCTCAACACCTTTTCCTTTATCGATCACTGATGATTGTGGGTTTAGAATTCGATAATGCCTCCTAATCTAGTCATATGATTCACAAAAGAGGGAGAAAATAGAAACCTCATTTCCTCATCGATCTCACGTTGTTCCGCCACCTTGTTGATTTCTCCTAGTAGCTCCTCAAATGATATTATCCCACATATGCTAACTATTGGGCAAGTCTTATCTGGACATTGCTCTTTATCTGAACTATCGAATTTGTTACCCCATCAGGTGGCAACTTCATCATCTTTGCATGAAAAGTCAATTCACTCCACAACCTCAACGACCTCTTCGTATATATCCTCCCACTCAGGGGGAGGTGTATAAAGTGAAGGGACCAGGAACCCTTTTAGTTTTAAAGCATCAAGTAGTTCAGATATACTACAAATTTCACCAGTATATCGGAATAAGTCTGCCATGATCTGGATAACATCATCTACATGGACTTTATCGGTAGGTACCACCCAACTATCTGACTCTCGAGCCCATTTTTGAGCTTCCAAGAACAGTGTACTAAATCTTTAGCAGTCAATAGTCATTTCTGAGGGCATTTTTAGCCTGAAATCTATAAGCTGATTTAATACTACTGATAAGTCCATACCCCTATAGAATGAGTACGAACAACAATGCATGCTCTAGTAAGAAGTGATTAAGACTGATAAAAAAAATAGGTAGGATGCAGGAGAAAATATGGGCAAATTTGGCGGGGTTTAGGGGAATATATGGGTATGATGGGTGCTTTACTGGGTACAATTTGGGTAGATGGATCAAATTTTGAGTCTTCTTCTAGGAAAATGGCATTTGTATGATATGGGAGTGGATTGTGGCTAGTGTTTGGCTTAAGATTGACTGGTGGGGTGATGATACCCTGGTCAATAAGAGATCGGATTACATTTTGGAGGTGGAAACATTGATCAGTGGTATGGCCAACACTTTGGTGAAAATCGTACTGGGCATCTGTTTTGAAATTTTTGGGAAGTGGGTTTATTATTGGAAGATGTTCCAATGGCTTGATAAGATTTCAGCTTTAGGGAGACTGATGTTCAATGTATTCCTTTTTGACAGGGTTAGGGCGATTTTCTGGTGCCCATGAAGTGGTAGGCTAACAGATATTATTGATGGTTGAA
The DNA here is from genome assembly GCA_949130495.1 of Sambucus nigra. Classification (NCBI taxonomy): domain Eukaryota; kingdom Viridiplantae; phylum Streptophyta; class Magnoliopsida; order Dipsacales; family Adoxaceae; genus Sambucus; species Sambucus nigra. The sequence continues at coordinate 368,806,990 of OX422210.1, read as the reverse complement.
ATTATGGTATTTCTAGGCTTCTCATACTTTTTAGGAGTGAATTGTCTGGAGACTTTCGTTGATTCAACTTCTATTTTGGCAAGACTTTTTGTGAACTCTACCCTTTCTTCTCAAAGGGCTTAAAAATAAGGGTAGTACTTTCCTCCCATCATCGCTCGAACATAGGTTAATAAATTATTCTTCACAATACTGACTTGCTCCTCTTCAAAAGGGTGGTTGGCCATGGTTGTTGCTTTCTCTCTTTACCTTGATTTGAAGTCACTGACTAATTCTTTAAGATTCTATTTGAGAAGTTCTAAATCACGGCGGCTAACCTCTAATTCTTTGTTATACTTATACCGTGACATAAATTCATAAGAAACATATTCCCAACTGCGGGTCCTCGACTAGTCGAGAGATAAGAACTAGCGAAGATCACTGTCCTTCAAAGTCTATCGAAACATTTGGGCCAGTGTTTCCTCGAAGGCTCCTAGGTGAGTCATGACTCAGTGGTAGCTTTGGAGATGAAAAATTTGGGGTCCACTACCCGTGAACTTCTCATTGTTAGACATCTTATAATTTTCTGGCAGCCTTGCTTTAAGATAAGGAGACATATGGGTGTAATATATGTAGTTCCTGAAGAATCTGACTTGGTCCACATCTTGAGGTCTTCCTTGACCTTGTTTAACTCTTCTTCCTTCGGATCAACAGTCATGGGTATGTTATCCACTAGTTGGCCGAGATTCAATATAAGGAGCAAGAGCTGAGCTGATGGCGTCCCATTAGTAAGAGGGGCATGTGGAGCGTGCTAGTATTCCTCGGGGACCTAAATAGACTCAGGTGTGGGTGGACCCATATCGCAAGGGAAGATGAGACCAAGTTTTGTTTCATCTCATGAACCTTGATTTGAAGGTTGTCAATCTCGGCCACGAGTTGGGCTAGGACCGTCATTAAATACAGCTGCACATTTAGTACTTGGTTTGTGTTCTCCATGGAAAGTGAATGAAGGTGATTTCCAGACTCGAAGAAAGTTGAGAGGGAACTGACAGAGCCTCAGGACGATTCGATGGAAGATCGAAGACAATAGGGAACCAGGCCAAGGGTTGGGTATGCGATTGACCTACGAAGGAGAAAAATTCAAATTTGTTTTTGAAAAAGAATGGGAAAAAGTGTTATTATTGAAAAGGGAGGAATTATTTTAAACATTTTTTGGGAAAGATGAGGACGAAATGTTTTTGGGTAGGAGGGAGGATTTTTTTTTGGTATAAGGAACGAAACAAACTTTTGACATTTTTGATAAAGGAGGGGGGAGATATTTTTGACACTTTTGGTAAAGGGTAAAACGAGAAAAGGGGTCTCATCATGATTATTTATTATTATGTGTATTATGTTCTCACTTGTATTAGGTTTACCTAAATGTAAAAAGAAATGCCGGAAGGGACCCGAGCCTGGGAGAATTGGGTTTGAAACATATGCCAAACATGGTTGGAGTTGTTACCAGGCTTATGGACAGGGTCCTCCTTTAAAAAAGATGAAATCGTGCGAAATATTGGACGCATGCCGACCCGTCATTCCGATAGAGTTTTGGGTACAAACCAACAACTAAATATGAGTGTCCTAGGCTTGACACCTATATGAGGGTATACAATTATTGGATTAATTGGAAGGGTCCTCCCTTTGGCATGACTTTCACAATATACATATTGCTTTTGAGGGCAATCGGTACGTTTGGATAAGACATTTGATATACCTGATTGTACGTGAATTGTCTCACTATATGCCTCATGGGGATAATACGTGTGAAAGCGAATTTGATATAATCGATGTACATGAATGAGTTCCCTATGATATACCTCCCGTCATGACTTTGGTAAAGTAGTAAGATGTGGGGGAACCGTTGTATATACATCGAAGGTACTTGGCCAATGGAAGGTGAGAGTCATATCACTTAGGCTAACTGCAACCTGCCAGACTAGCGCCAATCACGAAGTGACCCCCCCAGTTATGGGATAAAATTTGGTCAACAGCCATGCTCTTTGGTGATGTAATGTGAAAAATGAATGATTCTTGATTAGTATATTATTGAGAGAGTATATTTATTTGGTATGATGGGCACTATACTAAGAGGGGAGAATGTACAAGTATAAAAAGTAAATCTAACATGTAGCATAATGATTATACTAAGCATGGATAAGTGAGTGATGTGCGAATATCTACAAGTGAGTGTGTGGTAGTGAACCTAAGCATGGATCAACTACAAGTGGTATATGACAACTGTGAGTGAACATGGATATATACAAGTGTGATAAGTGGAGGTGTGTGTTAGTGACACCTAAGAATTAATATTCTAAGTGGTGTGTGCAATATGTGGATATAAGTGATCCTATGTGTAAGTAGTGTGAAGTGTACCTGGAGAGTACCTACAAGTGTGTGAGTGAGTAGTGATATAAGCATGAGGTATATATGTACAAAAAATAATAGAGGAGAAAAAACGGAACTTACAGGTAGGTGCATATGCACACAAGTAGAAAATAATAACGCCCATATAAATAGAGTCTAGCCCTCTTATAAAATTATCCCAAGCAGAGTTGCCATTATGTCCATCTCGGAATCTCCCCCCCCCCTCTCTCTCTCTCTCTCTCTCTCTCTCTCTCTCTCTCTTCTCGAGTGGGGAAAAAAGGAAAAGGGGAGAAAGGTCTCGGGCCCTGCTTTCTCTAGGAGTGCTTCAGCAGTCATCGATGTGGGGTGAATGTAAAGAGATGGAGTTGCCAGCCTATTTTTCACATAACAGGCAAAAGAACATGTTGCCACTATGAGAGAGCGGCATCAAAGACAAACTGGTGCTTACGAAACCAATAGTTTGAAGGTCCGGGGGCTAAGTTACGGAATGGAAAGGTCTTAGGCACCCATCCCCCCCTTTCGGTCTCTCATGGGATTGTGTTACTATTTTCATTCATTTCTCCGTTAAGTGTGTGTGCGTGTATATATAAATGGAGATCGGAATTGCCTAACTCATACCATGGAAAAGATAGAGTGAGGTAATCCATATGACTGTTCCCAAAATAATATTTAGAAAAAATACGACTTATGCGTTTATCGAAATATTGATCGTCATGTTTAAACGATAATGTATGTTGGATAAAATGTTAGTAAGGATCACAAACATAATATGTATTAAAATAAAGTATAGATGAAAATGATGAAAACGCGAAGATGGGAAAATTGGAAAATTGAAAAATTGGACTCGAGTCTTGGGTTTTAATCCGAAATGTCTATGTAGCCTATAAAGGCATCAAAGTCCACGTAGTTCGCATGCGGCTTAAGGTTGGGGTTTATCCCATAGATTTGAACGGGAATTTATTATATGTGTGTGTGTAGAAAATGTGTTTTAGTTTTGAAAAGTATGATGTATATTCCCATTGGAATTTATAGGTGTAACCCTCTTTTTGTTTGTTTTGGATTTTTTTATTAAAAATAAAGTATGTGCAATATAATTAATAAAAAAGGTGGGATGTTAATGTGTATGAAATAAAGTAAAAGCTAGATTATGAATTTAATGTAATTAATGCGAAAACAAGAACCTTCTTAGAAGAATTGAAGCTTGATCTTGGTCTTGGATGAACTCCCTTGAATGTTGAGATGAATGTTAGAGGATGGAGAATGATATTTTACCAAATTAGGTACGAAGAGAATAGAAATGTCAGATGGAAAGGAATTCCACATAAAAAAACTTCGCTGATTGCAAGAGAAAGTTGCTGAGATCATTGATGCTGATATATCTGAGGTGTGATTAGGGACTTAGGTAATTCCCTTTATTTATAGGGTAAGGGGGTTGCAGATCAGTATAGCCCTAGCCCTGCCAATCGACCAGTAACCCCAGACACATTGCCGAAAGGCAGGGAAATGGACTTGCCAATTGCCAGTTTCGTGCATATTTTTCTAGAAAAAAGTCATAGAATGCAATCTATTGATCCAAATCGTGCATGGGCACACCGCTAGAAAGGTAATTCAGAGACCCTCAAGAGTCCTTTGGGATGGTCCTGGGTTTTAGAGTTGACTTTGGGTCAAACATAGCTTGGAAGCACTCATCGGTCTTTTGGGTGGGAGATCGTCGGACAAAAATGAATCATTAGTCCAAATGGTAAGTCTGAATCGCACAAGGGGTGGAACTTTGGAAAGGTTATGAGCGTTACTTCGACATTCCAAGGATCTTCACTCGGTTTGGAAAATTAACCTTGCTCAATCGGGGCCCGAAAGCATCCGGTGACCTTTTGGAGTAGGGTTGTTCATCCGCATCGTAAGATTCATGCACGGGGCCGACCGTTGGAAAGAATATTCAATGCCCTTAAAATATTCATTCAGTCTTATTCGAGCTGAATAGTGGACCTTGGTCAAACGGATCCCAGGAGCTCCCGATGGAATCTAGATTAATTTTTAATGGTAAAATGGTCCGTTCGTCTAAACTATTATGTCAATTCGTGCACGGGGAGGACCGTTGGAAAGGGGATTCAGAGCCCTTCAAAGATTCATGAACTTTATCTTTAATAATAGAGTTGATCTGAGTCAAATAGGGCCCGTGAGTGCCCGATGGCCTCTAGATTAGTACTCAGAATATGGGTTTTGTAATGAAATGGGGAGGTGCTAAGGACCTAAGGAGAGACTTAGTAGGTCCTATAATGTGGTGTCTACAATGATACTATTGTATTAATTTATCTTGTCACATCAGCCTACATTTAGGGTTTTGAGGTGACACATTTCAGATGGGGGAACACACATCCCATCATTAGGGAAATAATTTGCTCCCTTTTTTATTGGCAGGGTGCGTGTGGATTAATAGGGTATAAAATCCCTTTTTTAACTTCGTATTTGTTTTCACCTTAGCATTTTTTTGCAGGCTTGGTTGTGTTCTAGAGAAAGAGAGAGAAAATAGACTCAGAGAACTTCCGTTGCCCCCATCGTTTCTTCCGTCCTTTACCACCACAAATGGCTTCCTCATCTCCTCAAAACCTTATTTCCACTGTCTCCACCACCACTAGCAAGGTGCTAGTGGGCGTGGTGCCCATTTCCATCACCATCTCAATGGTTTTAACCACTAGATCCACCACTATTTTTTTCGTCGTTATGGATTCTACCTCTACTCCTTTGGGTAGTTTGTTTGTTGGGATGCCCTCAAGGGAGGGCTCCTCGTCGGTTGCTTACTCGAAATCTCAGAAAGAGTATCTCGCTACTTGCAAACAAAGAGATTTTAGCCTTTATCATCTGGTACCTTACTTTGGCCAGGAGTACATCTTCATTGATTCCCTCAAAATTTTTGAGAAGGAGTTTGTAGCAAAGATAAGCGAGCAACCCCCTGTGGGTATAGGTGAGTCTTCTGACCTTCCTATTATGTTTCCTAATTCAATTCTTAGGGTGCGAGTGGACAAGTGTGATTTTACCCATTCTAACATTCAGGTAAAGGCCTGTGGGGGCGCCACAAAGGAATGGAGTCTTTGGGTAGATTAGGTCTTATCCACCCCCTCACACAAATCTGTCATGGAGGGGCTAGGTCTTCTAACCACCATTAGCAACCTCAAGTCCTCCTCTATTGTAAAACAATCCCTTACTTTTACTCTACTAACTTCTCGCTGGATTAGAGATTTACACACTTTTATTACTGGTTGGGATAATTTACTATTACTTTGGAGGATATCTGCGAGTTGCTCGCTGTTACTTACTTGGGGAGCCATGTTCTTAGTGATGGATTTGAGGATGAGATAGAGGAGCATGTGGTGGGAGAGCTCCACTCTTCTTTAGGTGAGTTCTCAAATTATGTTTCCATCAATTTGACTGGGACCACCAAATATATTTTCACCAAGTGGCAAAGGTATTGGTTCAAAGATTTCGAGTAGCTGCCCAAGGGTGAAAGTTCAAGCAGATCCCCGAGGATTTAAGAGGGTCCAAAAATTAACTCCCCTTCACACTTGGTTGCATTCTTTGTTAATTTTTTAAGTAGGTTCCTTCTTCCTAGGAGGCCAGATGATTCTCCTCATAAGCTTATTTTCAAGCTTTCTGTGAGGTTTGCTCAAGGGAGGGCAGTCCCCCTCGCAGCTTTAACATTAGGATCTCTATACACTTGGTTAAACAGGGCTCATGTGGATGTTGAGCATTTTTATTGACATTATGATGCCATCAACTTTGCCAATACGTTCATCATCATGTCCTTTTGAGAGATTTCCTATATTTTCCCCATCGGCTAGGACTTGTCGTAGTAGGGCTGTTCATGCTGCGAGTGGCACAAAAAGACTCCTAAGGCTTCTCTAGGGTCTTTAATATATAACATTAATGAGTTATCCTTCAGGCCTTACTGCAAGACAGTTGGTAAAATTTTTACCTGGAACTCCTTCTTCACTTCTGGGGGCACCTACTATTGCCCTGTTGATGCTGAGTTTGTTCCCACCCCCCCCACATCTCTGTAACTGTTATGCTTCTACCATGCATATTGCCTTTTGTGACTGACCTGGGCCAAGGTGTTGAGTTCTACCACCCTGAAAGAGTGAGGAGGTTGTTTGTCTATGATCAGGGGATTCACACACCTATTTATCCTTCGAGCACCTCCCCCTTCGAGCTATATCTTGAGTCCTTTGCCAATTTTACATTTGAGGAGGTGGTCCACAGAGTTAGCCATCTGGGCAATCTGTTTGTGCCATCTCAAGATTACTCGACTTCTTTCACTCGTTCATGGTTTAATCTCTTCCAGAGGTAGGTACTCCTTGTTCCAAATTATGTGAGGGATGTCCCTCATGAAAATATTTCCACAAAGATTTCCAACAACAACAGGTATTTAGGAAAGAGGACACAAAAGTTATTAGGGCACCAGAGCACTATCCACAAGGCTCCTCTCGCACAAGTCATCCCAATCTTGGTGAGGTCCCTTATTGATGAGTCTATTTATTCTAAACAGCCCGAGCCTCAACCTGGTAAGCCCAAGTTAGAAGGTAAGGCACTAGCCCCTACTGCTTCAAAGAGGAAGCATCCTGATGTGGATATTTCCAACTTTATACAAATTACTACTGCCCCTGATGCTACCGTTACTACCACTGCTACTACTGCTGCTGCCCTTACTCCCTCTGGCCAGTAAGAGCCAGGGCAAGCAGGAAGAAGAAGATTAGTGCTGGGGTTTTTGCTCCTTCCCTTGCACTAGACCAAGGGTCTAACACTGATGACCTTATGGTGGAGGAGACATATAGAGCTGTGCAAGAGCAGGGCTATGAATCCCTAGGGTTATTTTCTAAAGAGCCTGAAGTTAATTATATTCCCATTGGTGAAGGTACGACACCTTACTCCTTTTTACTTAGTGAAACTGACTTTCACGGGGTTTCACTTGTTGGTTCTACTTATCTACCATTTGAAGAGGAATTAGTCGATTATAAAAGCACTCCCTCCTATGATGATGATGGTCCTTTTTTAAATGAGATGAGTGTCACTGATCCTTATAATGATTAACACCTGATACTTCTTCTTTCTTACCAATTTCGGGGTAGTCTTCTAGCGAAGATGTCATAATAGATTCTCTGTTGGCCAGTAGCCCCACTACTGGGCATCTACTATATGGGCAGACTACCCGCTCCATTGCTATAAGTCTCTTTTTTAAACTTCTTTTATACTATTTATTGTTCATTTACATATGCGTAGCTCAGATGTAAATTGTCTTTATCTTTGTGGCCTTTGCAAGGTGTCTTCATTGTGGCGAGTGGTCCTTCGCCTCCACTTCCTGCCCGGGGGAACTTTCCTAGAGATAGGAGATCCATTTTTGTCTCATATTTGGGCCTATCTAGAGAGGTTTGTCACTTCCTCCAAACTCAGTCATTATTATCTTTCTTTTCAGCTATACTGATACAGTCTATGCTCTCATCTAACTGTTTTAGTTATCTTTTGTATTTTTGATGATAGCGAGGACTTCTTCTGTGCCCTACTCTTTAGTCCCGGTAACCATTAGCTCTCCTGAGTATTTTATTTAACTTGTCACATTTTGAAGCATATCTTTTAAAATCTTTCTTTCTTTCATACACAGGTGACCGTTTCTCTTAACCGCACTCCCTCACTTCCCAACTCTTCTGCGGCAAGTGGTTATTCTATCGGGTTATTTGAGGTACTTTAAGATCATCACCTCTATTGTTCCTCCATTCAATTTTACTATATGTATAGATATATAATTGTATTGTCTTTGTCTTTCTTTATTGCATGGATTATCTTTCGGTGGCCCTTCCTCTACTAGGGGAATAACACAACTCATTGGAGGCAGTGCCCTAGGTTTATCACTTTCGAGGGGGGGGGGGGGATTACCATCTCACGGGTCTTTGTGCCTATGGACAATAGGCCTCACATCCTTTAGCCTATACCTTCTGGCCAATTTTCACTATTGCTTCTAGTGAGACTGTTACACAGGCTAGCTCCACCCCTTAGGTATTACTTACTCTTGTTAGGCTACGTTTATTTATTTATCCATTGTTTGGTTATTTGATAACTTTGTAATGACTAGGCCACTACATCTACTACGACTATCCCACCCGTCGTCTTCCCCTCTTCTTCCTAAGAAGGACTTTAGGCACACCAGTTTCGAATCTGTCATCTCCCGAATCATTTTTCTTTGTCATTGGTATTTCATTCTCATACTCTGATTCTATTCATTTATATTTAAGTTGACCAGGGCTACCACTTCACCGATCATTTCTTCAGTTCCCTCTTCAGTAGACCCTACTACTTCTGGGGAAGCTCTTACAGCTATTATCTCTATGAGAGGCATTATTATAGCTCCTCTTTCGGTAGTCATTCTAACTCATCTATGCTTTTCTTATATGTGCTTTTTCTTATTACTACGAATAACTTGTGATTACTCATATCTTTCTTCTATTTGCAGGTCAGTGCCAGTGAGGCCTCTTCATTTGTGGTGCTTTGAAGAGGTCTATAGAGACATCTCCAGAGGCACCACCCACTAGTTTCACCTCAATTTTTATAGGTGAGGCTGCCTTAGCTAGACTAGATGAAGTCCCCTTATCTGAGGAGCCTGTTCCCAGCTCTGTAGGAATAACTTCCTTGGTATGTTAGCCTTTGCACATCTGTTTGCTTTACTTATTGCATATCTGGATGTTCTGGAGTTTCTTCTAAACCTTCTATAACTATAGTCCCTTTGTCTGCAGGACCTATATTTGTGTTCTCAGGTCAACACTGCGCCAGTTCCTATGTTTGAGGAATCTTTGGCTAGCGTCCCGGAGGAGACTACCCCGGTACGTATGATGCTATGTATATTCTTTCATTGACTCATATTATGTGTACGGGGGTCTATTAACATACTCTTACGCTGTTATCTTGTATGTCAGTGTTATTTTTGTTCATACTACTACAAAGTGTCTTGCCAGGGTCTCAAAGGAAAGATCCCAGGTAAGCACTTGGTCTACTTAGATCTAATGGGATTGCGTTTTCAATGCAAGTGCTTTGTTGATTCTAACCTATTTCCTTATTTTTAGGTTAGCGCTGCAGCTGTTCCTCTGAACTTGGAACATTTAGGGGAAGCTGCTGCGAGAGAGGTATTATGCTATCATACCTTACTCGCTTTTCTATTTCCCCTTGCTTCCTACTTTTAAATGTGTATGTAGGATCATCCTCACTCCCCTGTTTCCCTTTTTTCAGGTTAGTGAGGCGGTCATCCCAAGTTCTATGGGACATACGGGGAGTGATACGCTGCGCACCCCCCAGGTATTAGACTATCATCCCGAATTAATTTTGTCGGATAAAGTTACCATTTGTTCTCTTCTTTTCTTGACAAGAGAAAATGCTAACTCCTACCTATTTTTTTTGTTAGGCTGTTGTTCAGGGTCTTATGGTGCCTCCTCAATTTGGTGGCAACGTACTGACCCCTTTAGGCTACGAGGTGAGATTTACGTAATCTTTTTATTTTTTTTAATTTGAGCATGGGTCTTCTACCACCTGCTCCTTATCTTCTCTATGACTTATCTCTTTTTAATTGTCCTTCTATAGAATCCAGTTAGTGTGCCTATTGAGGTGACTGGTGAGGCCGATCAGAGTTCTGAGGCCACAGGTGATGCAGGTTTCGATGAGGATTCCTCTATTTTTCTTTCAGAGCTTGAGTCTCATAATACAACCTATGATGATATAGAGGTAATGTCTCTTGGAGCTTTCAATAACGTGCCGTGGTTCTCTGAGATACCGTCTAGGTTCCGTACGCATGGGCAAGAGGTGTTGGAGATGCTTCTAGAGCACCACCCAGAGACTTTTACTTCTCAGAGCATCCTTAACATTGACAGCCTTACAGTCTTCAACTTGAATGTGACACCCCGCTCAATGAAATACCAGGTGATCAGTCCATATCAAATTAAAATAGGAATTTTATCTGGTTCATTCTTAGCATCACTGGCGAAAACTTTTTAAAACTTACTAACCACCTAGTATTCAAAAGCTGATGTCAAAATTTTAATCTTTTTATTTAACAACAACAACCATATAAATATCAACACGAACCATTCACACAAACCATAAATCTAAAGCAATACTGAATAAATCAGTAAATGACCGACCGAATAAACCATCGGAAGAAAATCAACGTCCACTAATATAATTCAACAAAGAATAGTAACCAGTACAAAGTTCGACTGCAATGAAAATAACTGGGGCAACATGCCCAAAAGAAATACCAAGATGCATCTTACTCTAGGAAGGAAATGACTGAAGCGTCTATGTCCAAATCCTGCAACATCCATTCCTGTTGCAGCTACGCATCCTTGGAACAGATCTTCAAGTTTGGCATCCCTGTGGCTGGATACCTAAAAGGTTTTGAAAATATTTTGCAAGTATGGATCAGAGCCCAAAGTCCTTTTGAAAATATTTTGCAAGTGAATTAAAATGCAACAATTAAAATGTATCAATGCTCTTCATATTTAAGTTAGTGTCGCACTCCCTTGAGATACATCTCACCCCTCCTCTAAAGTGCACACCTAACGCTTTCTTCCTGACCCTCCTTGTTACACCACCCCGTCTAACTAGCCTTGTCATGAAACTCCTTGAACTCTACTCTAAACCGAGTAATTTGTATCTTTACTTCGTAAGTTATTTGTCGCATTAACTTAATTAATCATTTCTTAAAAGTCATATAACATTCACTAGTTATATAAGTAATACAAATTCTCTACATATATTTAATTACTCGTATATAATTATCTATTCCATTATATACGTAGAACTATATTCCACAATTATTCATATGTTGAATATAAATAAAATCGCTCTTAAAAGCCATATAACATTTACTAGTTATATAATTAATATAAATTCTCTTCATGTATTTAATTACCGGTATATAATTATCTACTCCATTATATACGTAGAAATATATTCCACAATCACACATATGTTGAATATAATTAAAACCATCCTTCCAAGTAATACCTCATCAAATGCATTCTCTAAAGTACTATCTTCCTAGGTCTACTCAGTCCCACCTGGATTTCTGAGATAGCTAGCCACCGCCGAATCAGAACATAAAAATATAAACGTATTGGAGGCGGTCATATTTCCCCGAGTGTGAAGACGATCATCTCAATGCCCACCTCTATTTGGATGCCATGACCAGGGGATATACTCGCCCTACTCCTCAAGCTAAGGGATTCACCCACATCGCGCAACCTCCCCCGATAGCACTAGAATCATATAATTCTAAATAAATACCTAGCCACCGGTATTTATGAGCACACAATATATATATATATATATAAAATTTAATCTCGGCTTTACCGTGTACAAAGTCCGTAACACTAGCCAATATATTCCCAAGTCTATGGTCCGACTCTAATTTAATTAATTTACCCATTAATTAAGTTAATATCTCCCCGAGTTTATGGCCCGACTCTAATTTAATTAATATGACCATTAATTAACTTAATATCTCCCCGAGTCTATGGTCCGACTCTAATTTAATTAATATGCCCATTAATAAACCTATTATCTCCCTGAGTCTATGGTCCGACTCTAATTTAATTAATACACACATTAATTAATTTAATATCTCCTTGGTGGCACACAACCAATGTACCCGGACTTGCTCACCTGGCCCGAATTTCCATCTCTTAGAACGTACTCCTCAAAATTCCTTTATAAAGAGAACGCTCCTAATTAAATAATATTTAACAATTTATTATATCATCCTATAATAAATTATTCCAGCTATAAGATTTAATTAATTAATCCCCCATTAAGTAATCTATTATCATGGCATCACTCAACCAAAATATTCAGACACCCCCTTGGTCCATAATACAATATCCCCAAATTCGAGATTTTCAATTTACTCAATCTGCCCAGATTTTTAAAATGCCGTTTTAGGGACATTTTGGAAAAAGCGTATTAGAGAACGAAAGTTAGAAAACACCATTTTTTAGAGGGCTTCCGGGACAGAATCGCCATTAACAGCTTCTATGAAGATTTTTTCCCAGAATTATCCACTAAAATCCTTACGAATCAAAACCAGTCCCAATAACTTGATTCGTGACTTCCCCAAATCAAAACCCAATTTGTATAAATCATTTGTATAACACCTACTATCATATGAATTGAATATCACCAATTTAAATTGAAGCAATTTAACCACTTGCCTTATAAATTCATAGTGTCTGATTATCCTTTGGTGTATAGATCATTGTGTGATGAAGTACACCTTCCTTCTTCTTCCTCTTTGGCTCTAAAGAGTCCTCCCTCTTTGTCCCCTATGTTCTCAAATTTCTCCCAAATGAGTTATGGCTTCCCACAACTCCAAAACTTAGATTTTTATCTCCAAATCCCGTATTTAATCACATGGGCCAATTAAAATGGCCCAAATACTCCCGAGTGGACTCGGTTATGTCCAAAAATATCCCGTGACCCATTTACTACCCCTGGGTACACTTCTCCGACTATCTCGGACCATCCGAACTCAATCGTGCACTCAGAATTGACCTCTTAATTAATTTATAAAAAGTCTCTATCTCACACCCAACTTAGTCTATATCCGACTTCTGGCTGAGATAAATAAATGCCACGTCACTTATACACGTTATGACGTAAATAAATTATTACTATTCACTTAGTAATTTTGTAAGGACACAAATTTTCAATTGAGTCCTTAGTAGTTTTGCCTCAATTCCGGACAAAAATGTTTGTGTCATAGGATAGAGTTATTGATCATCCTTCAAGCCTATAACATACTAAAGTTGAAGACGTAGAGGCTAAGTTTAAAGCTTAATCAAAATGCCAAGTTTATTGTGCCTCGTTTCTACGTCATCAACAATGCTCCGTTTACTCCTAAGGTATGAATGCATTGTATATATATATATATATATATATAGGAGCTTGGAACATTTTTCATTGGGTGTACTTCGTTTTTAAACAGTTGTTTATTTTCAGAAAGATTTTATTAAAACTTTAAAATAAAGTATATAAAGTTTCTGGGCTAATAATAGAAATTTCAGCTTTCTGGAAGTTCGTTCGAATTGTCATTCGAACGAGTTTGTCGTTCGAACGAGATTGTCGTTCGAATGAGTTTGCCAACGAGTTTCCACATTGGCCACTGGAATGTCATTCGAACGATAATGATGTTCAAACGATATTTCCAATGAGATTTCTAACGATTTCACACTGGAACTTCATTAGAAGGCTCGTTCGAACGAGATTTGACGGGAATAGTTATTTGGCAGTTTTGAGCAGTCTTCCCCATGTTTCACACTTCTTTTCCCACTAACTTTTTCCCTGAACATGTAAGTGCGGGAACCAAGTTGTTTAACTTAACCTTTTCATACGATTCCATCTCTAAGAGAGAGTTTGAGAGCATAATTCCAAAAAGAAAAAGTTCATTGTTATAGTGTTGTTGTTTTTCAAGAAAAATATTTTAAATAATTTTTTGACACCCATTGTTTATTATACCATGCTTCCATATATATACTTAGCTTGGAGTGTTTGACACCGGTTTATCTCTACATCCATTTGAAGAGAAGTTTGAGTTTTCTTCTAAATCCCACAAAGAAGAAGAAGTTTGCATTTTCATACCCACTTGGAGAAAGGCTCCTTGTTCGGGTGGCGGTGACCGAAAAAGTCCGATCGGTGGATTCTGAGATCGCGATGGAGCTCCCTAGTTATTCACTAGGAAGAGGTGTATACAATAAGAAGCGTCAGGGCTTGGACGGAGTCAAGTCGAGGGTTGTAAGTATTATTGTCTTGTATTTGTAAAACCGTACTTAGTGGATTTGTTGCTAGGGCCGTCTGAGGTTTTTTTCCGTTGTGGATTTTTCCTCGTATATCGCGGCATATCGATTCATTATTTAATTTTATCTTGCTATATCACCTAGAACGCATGCTTAGGTAAAAAATAAAATTTGATTTAATCACTACTTGTTTAATTTGGTGATAAATTAAATTTGGGTAATGTGTAGTTAATTCAAGCCTTTAATTTAATTTATTAAAATTGGTTTGGCCTAATTTGGTAAAATTAAAAAATATGACTTAGGCAAATTTCTAGGACTTGGGTTAATTAATTGTGTTTAAGTGAAATCAAATTGTGTGTGTGTGTTCCATCATATTTCACTTGGTTTAATTTTAATTTGAAAAGGAATTAAAATTGGTGTATTTGTTTAATTGAACCATCTCACGCTTCTGCATATATTTAAAAGGAAATTACTCTGTTTGTAGTAAGATTTTAAAATTGGGGGCCTTCGTGATTTCAAATTGGTATCAGAGCAGGATCGCTAAATTAATGCCCTTAAGACCCTTAATTATTTTTGACAAAAATGAAATTTTCCCCATTTTCAAAATTTCCTATTTTAAAAGGTTCTAACTACGCGTATTGGAAAGCGCGAATGAAATCAGCACTAAAATCTATCGACGAGAGAGTTTGGTTATCCGTTGTTAATGGGTGGTCCCCACCTATACATTTAGTAGACAATTAGCGTGTTCCCAAAGCCGCCGATAGATGGTGTGATAATGAATTTAAACTCTGAAATTTTAATTCCCGTGGTTTAAATGCCTTGTTTAGTGCGATCACTCCGGATGAATTTCGTCGCATTATGACGTGAAAAACCGCTAAAGAAGATTGGGATATTTTTCAAATCACTCATGAAGGTACTAGTGTCGTTAAAGTTTTGAAACTCCTAAATCTCACCACTCAATTTGAAATCATCAAAATGAACAAAAAAGAAACTTTTAATGAATTTATGCTAGACTTTCCGATATTGTTAATTCATCTTTTAACTTGGGAGAGAAAATACCCGACAACCGAGTAGGTAAAGAAAATTTTAAGGTCCCTTCCCAATAGATTTATTCCAAAAGTGACCGTTTTAAATTCATTACCAACTTTAGCCTCTACGAAATTAGAAGAGCTTGTTGGTGATTTACAAACCTATGAACTGGACATGTTTCCTTTTAAAATTGAAAAGAAAATAGAAAAGGGCGTTGATTTTAAATCCCAAAAAAAGGAAAAATAAGTAGTATAGAGTGAAAGTGATAGTGACTCGGAAAATATGGCTATGTTTGCTAGAAAGTTTCAAAAATTTCTTAAATTTAACAACGATAAATTTAAAAATGATTTTAAGAAATTTGAAAAATCTACCCATGACAAAGCCGAGAAGATCCCTAAAACTATTAATGAAAGTTTAAATAGGGGCGAGTCAAATATGTGTTTTGGTTATGAAGGGTATGGCCATAGGGCAAAAGAATGTCCCACTCAACTAAGGAGAGAGGGTAAGCAACCAATTTCTTTTAATGCTACCCTTAGTGAAGTGAATATGAAGAGGGACCCGATTCCCCCACTAAGCCCAACTTTGTGGCTTTTATGGCTAGTCATGTGAGCACCGATAATGAATCTTCCCATGAAAAAATTCAAACACTTGACACTTATGTGGTCAAAGTTTATGATTCCCTTTTTTTGATGGTAGTGAGAGTGAAGAAGAAAGAGAGAGTGAAAATGAAGAAGAGGTTGATGTGAGTGAACTTCAAAATGCTTTTCAAGAACTTTATGAAGAATCTATGAAATTAAAAAGAGCTAATTTGAAGTTAGAAGCTTGTTGAAAAGAATGTGTCAAGGTCGTTGATGATAGTATGTTAGTGGAAAACCTTCGGACACGAGAGAGAACTCTCCGAGAGAAGCTTGAATATATAGAAGGCGAGAGAGATAGCCTTAGAGGTTTAATGGAATCCTTGAAAAATGAGCTTCTTGAGTTTGAAGAGAGAAATGTTTTATTAGAGTCTAATATTTTAAAATTAAAAGACTCTAGAAAAGTTAAATTTGATTTGGAGTGTAAGTCTGAAAAACTAGATAAAATCTTAGGCACGATCCAAATTAAAAATGACACTTGTGGTTTAGGCTTCAATACTTGTAATGAATCTACTCATAAAGCCAAATCCAATGTTTTAGGATAATGACCTAGGAAAGATTTTAGAGATCATTCCTTTGGTAAGTCTTTTCGCCGAGTCTTTAAGTGCTCACATTGTGGTCGAAAAGGTCATCTTAGGAAATTTTGTTTTGATCTTAAACGAGTTCCTAGAAAATCCAAATGTAAGGCAACCGAGGTAGCCAAGATTCCTACACCCCTAGATCGTCATTCTTCATTAGTTTGGATTTGGAGATCCGACTTGGCAGCTTTATAAGATAGGGTTTTTGATTCTCATTTACTATCACATGCTTCCTCACTTGCTAAATCTAAAGGTTGAATGTGTTAGTTTTCGTTGCATACTCTAGCCTTTTGTGCTTCATATTATATATTATTTCTAGGTGTATGCATGTTTAAACATTTTCTAGTCTATGCTCCATGCTTAATCACATGCCAAAATAATGATTTTTGTTTATCTTTTGTATTATATTTCTTTCATTTTTGTTTGCATTAAATAAAAAATACAAAAAGATTTTTGTTTATCATTTGGGTTTTTATCTCTTGGTACTTTAAGCTTAATCAAAAATTCAAATGATTTTTGTTTGTCTTTTGAGTATATAATTTATTTTTTTTGTTTAAAATTTTTAAAAAATCAAAAAGATTTTCATTTTGTGTGTATTTTAGTTTGACACACTTTATGTGGCATATATTTGTGTTTGAATACCATCTTTTTCACTCCCATGTGGATAGAACTTTTGGTTTTGATTGTCAATCCTTATTATGTTCTTTACTATGCTTACATGGAGTAGTTAGGTTTTGTGTTGATTTAAATGGATTCTATTTTTATATGTCTCTATTAGCACATGCACGAGCTCTTTTGAAATTTAATCATCACATGTTATATTTGAGCTTTGTGAGGTGTTCTCCTACCAATCTTGTCATCTACATATTTGTGATCTAGGAGGACTAGTGCATGTCAAAATCCATTGCACGTGAGATTTGTGTGAGATATAAAAATGATAAATATAAATGTGCACGGGGAAGGGCTCCGAAAGGATTTATTATCCTTTGCGAATAGTAAGCCACCGTTTGTTTGGACCTAAAAGAAATACGTGGTCCAAAGGCCTAAAAATAGAATTATGGCATTAAAAAGAAAAATAATTGCCAAGGCCTATTTTTGTTTGGTATATTCATTCAAATATATATGCTTATTAAGGGAGATTGGATGGTATATCAACAGTTTGCACAATATCCGTTTATCATAGTTATACTTTCAATGTCATGACTCTATTAGTTTGTAGAATCATAAAAAGTCTAGACTTTTATGCATTGTGTATGTTTGTTCATTTAGTTCCATTTATATTGTCACATGAGGTTATATTAAAATGTGATGAAGTTTGCAATCAATTGAGAACTCCGTGAACATGTTTTAAGTGATTGGGTCTAAATTTAATTGTTGCTAGTTCACACCCCAACACTTCCATTTCCATATGACACATTTTTTCCATACGAGTGTGAAAAGTTTATCTTATTTATTTTCATTTGTGTGTTTATATCTATATATATATATGCGTGTGCATCTTTGGTATATCTAGAGTATGTATATATATATGATATTTTATTTGGTCTTTGCCTTGATTTCTAGTCCATCTATGCTTTTAATTCATAATTTGTATATAACTTGTTGCATTCTTTGTTGATATCACATGCTTAATACTTTATGTATCATATTGGTATCATTTTCTTGCATCCTAGTTGGTATCCGTTATTATTTGTTGGATTAGTTATGATTTTTTTGCCCAAGTGCTTTAATGTTCTCATCACTTTATGCACATTTGCATGTTTAGCTTGTTATCCCATTTTATTTATCCCTTGTTTAGTTTAAGGGGTGTATATGCTTTTATTAGGGGAGATAAGTTACGTTTTGATTCTTTAGCCTTTGTCTATTCCTGAACAAAAAGGGGGAGAATGATAGGGGGAGAAATGGTATCTAATACTATTATAATCGTATCTTAGTTTGGGGGAGATTTAACTTAGGGAGAGTCGCTATCTTTTTAGGTTGATCATGGTTGATAAAGGGGAGAATTAATTTAGGGGAGTATTTATTTTATATGCATTTAATATTCATGATATTCCCTATGCGTTTGATAGTTTGCTTAAGTGTGCAGGAATACTTATAAATGGCAACTTTCATCGGGAAAAGATATTAATCCTTGGGATGTTTGAGTCAAGCATTGTATTTTTATTTTGGGTGGTAGATTTTTGTCAGTCTAGTAGAGCTTGCCGACCCTTTAGGATTTTTGTTGGTTTTTGTCCCGGAATAGCCAAAGGGGGAGATTTTTAAGGTCACAAATTTCCAATTAAGTCCTTTGTAGTTTTGGCCCAATTCCGGACAACAACGTTTGTGTTATAGGATAGAGTTATTGACCATCCTTCAAGCCCATGACATACAAAAGTTGAAGACGTAGCGACCAAGTTTAAATCTTAGTTAAAGTGCCGAGTTTATTGTGCCTCGTTTCTACATCATCAACAATGTTCCGTTTACTCCTAAGGTATGAATGCATTGTAAATATATATATATATATAGGAGCTTGGAACATTTTTCATTGGGTATACTTCGTTTTTAAACTGTTGTTTATTTTTAGAAAGATTTTATTAAAACTTTAAAATAAATTATATAAAGTTTCTGGGCTAAAAATAGAAATTTCAACTTTCTGGAAGTTCATTCGAATTGTCGTTTGAACGAGTTTGTCGACCGAACGAGTTTGCCAACGAGTTCCCACATTGGCCACTGGAATGTCGTTCGAAGTGTTGTTCGAACGAGAATGATGTTCGAATGAGATTTCCAATGAGATTTCTAATGATTTCACACTGGAACTTCGTTAGAAGGCTCGTTCGAACGAGATTTCGTTCGAACGAAAATCTCGTTCGAACGAGATTTGGCGGGAACAGTTATTTGGCAGTTTTAAGCAGTTTTTTCCATGTTTCCCCCTAACTTTTTACCTGAATATGTAAGTGCGGGAATCAAGTTTTTTAACTTAACTTTTTCATACTATTGCATCTCTAAGAGAGATTTTGAGAGCATAATTTCAAAAAGAAAAAGTTTATTGTTTAAGTGTTGTTGTTTTTCAATAAAAATGTTTTAAACACTTGTTTTACACCCATTGTTTATTATACCAAGCTTCCATATATATAGTTTGATGGGAGTGTTTGGCACCGATTTATCTCTACATCTGTTTGAAGAGAAGTTTGGGTTTGCTTCTAAATCCCACAAAGAAGAAGAAGTTTGCGTTGTCATACCCACTTGGAGAAAGGCTCCTTGTTCGGGTGGCGGTGATCGAAAAAGTTCGATCGGTGGATTTCGAGACCGCGGTGGAGCTCCGTGGTTATTCACTAGGAATAGGTGTATACAAGAATAAGCATCGGAGCTTGGACGGAGTCAAGTCGAGTGTTGTAAGTCTTACTATCTTGTATTTGTAAAACCCTACTTAGTGGATTCGAAACAAACACATCGATATCTCTCTTCATACCGCTCCACCAATACTGGCGTCTCATGTCTTGGTACATTTTGTCCCCTCCGAGACGTACCGCGAACCGTGAGCCGTGCGACTCTGCCATCACCTCGTGTCGCAATTCCTCCCCTTCCGGAACCACCAATCTCCCATTGAAGCGTAATCCCCCGTCTGAGCTGACGGTATAAGACTCAGCTCCCTTTGCTAGTAATCGAACTATCTGCTCCTGACAGAACGAGTCATTAGCCTATGCCCGTACTACCTTCGTGACAATTTGCGGTGTAACGGTCTTCACAGACATGAAAGATCGGGCCACTGCATCCTGGTGTCCCAACTCCTTACACTTTGCCTTCTCCACCCCTGCCACCTCATCTGCTGGCCTACGGCTCAACGCGTCTTCTACCACGTTAGCCTTACCCGGATGATACTGGATATCGAACTGGTAGTCCTTCACAAACTCAAGCCACCTCCTTTGCCGCATGTTCAACTCCTTCTGCGTGAACAGGTACTGTAGGGACTTGTGGTCCGTGAACAATTGGAACTTCTCCCCCAAAAGATAGTGCCTCCAAATCCGTAGGGCCAATACTACTGCCGCCAACTCCAAATCATGTGTGGGGTAATTATTCTCATGAGGCTTAAGCTTACAGAAAGCATAAGCTATGGCCTGTCTCTCCTGCTGCAATACACCTCCAAGTCCTTGCAAAGACGCATCGGTGTAAACCAAATACTCAACTCCCGGTCTCGGCAATGCTAACACATGTGCTGAGGTCAATTTATCCTTCAATTCATCGAATGCCAACTGACAGGCATAACTCCAGATGAATGGAACACTCTTACGAGTCAGATGTGTCAAAGGACCTGCTATCTTCGAGAAACCTCGAATAAACCTCCTGTAGTATCCTGCTAGACCCAAGAAACTACGAATCTCCGGTGGTGTCGTGGGCTGTCCCCACTCCCTCACCGTGGATACCTTCCCCGGATCAATAGATATTCCCCGGTCGGAAATAATATGTCCCAAAAATTGGACCTCCTTCAGCCAAAACTCGCATTTCTCATACTTTGCATACAACTCGTTCTGACGTAGTGTCTGTAAAACTTGCCTCAAATGTTCGGCGTGCTCCTCCTCTGTCTGGGAGTAAACTAGAATATCATCGATGAAGACAATGACAAGCTGATCTAGGAAATCCCTGAACACTCTGTTCATCAAGTCCATGAACACTGCTGGAGCGTTGGTCAAACCAAAAAGCATAACCCAAAACTCGTAAGAACCATATCTCGACAAGAACGCAGTCTTCGAGACATCCTCCTCCCTGATACGCAACTGATGGTATTCCGATCTCAAATCAATCTTCGAGAAGAAAGAAGCTCCTCTTAACTGGTCGAATAAGTCATCGATTCGAGGCAACGGATACTTATTCCGTATCGTGACCTTATTCAACTCTCGGTAGTCCACACACAATCTTAGTGAACCGTCCCTCTTCTTCACAAACAAAACTAGAGCGCCCCAAGGTGAGGTACTCCTGCGAATAAAGCCCTGACCTAACAGCTGCTCTATCTGATCTCGTAGCTCTCACATCTCTGTCGGAGCCATGCGGTACGGTGCGCGTGCTATAGGTCTCGTATCGGGCAATAGGTCTAAAACAAAGTCTATCTCTCGACTGGGGGGTAGGCCTGGTATCTCCTGAAACACATCCAAATACTCCCTGACAACTGGGATCGAATCTAAAGGAATTACAACCTCCTTGGAGGTATCCTCCTCTATGTAACACAGATGAGCGTTCAAACCTCCCTCTGGGTGAGGCATCGCCACTACAAACGTCTCTTGCCCCGGAATGGCAAAAACAATTCTCCCGCTGAAGCAATCAATCATGGCCCTATAAGCTACGAGCCAATCCATACCGATAATCACATCGTGCACATGCATATCTAATACCAACATGTCTGCAGGTAATACCAAACCACCAATCTCTACCCCCACTCCCCGGCATATAAAGAATATAAGTGACCCATTCCCCAATGGTGAGTCGACACACGTCACTATGCTCTCCGCTGTGGCTAACAACCCTAAAGCCTTCGCGAAATGTGTAGCTATAAAATAATGTGTAGCCCCCGTATCAAACAATAACCGACCCATAGTGCCATGGATAGGAAACGTACCCTCAATCGCGGGCGGTGCCTGTGGAACTGCTGCCTGGTGGACGTTATAGACACGTCCATACTGTAACTGCCCCTGCTGAGCTGGGACTACTGGAATGGGTGGCAATGATGCCATCTGTGGCAGTGCGGGGAGAGCGGCGGGAAACATAGGCCTCTGCGGCTCCTAGCGAGCACCCTGCTGCTGCTGCTGTGGGGCCCTGCCCCTATCAGGACAATCCTGTCGTTTATGGCCAGTCTTGCCCCAAACATAACACTTCCCTGGGAAGTTCCCTCCTCTCTTCCCCTGCTGTCCCCGGCCCTGGTGGCCGTTATCGTTCCTCCCTTGGCCCTGCTGGCCCTGCTAAAACTGCTGCCCATTCTTCCCCTGTCGGCCCTGATGGCCGTTTGGACCCTAATGGCCCTAACGGAAACCTCCCTGTCCGTGCCTGTAATTCTCTGATCTGAACCTCTTCTGATCCCCCTGTTGGGAACCCTATTCACCCTGTCTCTACCCCTGAACATATTGTGCCCCACCGGCACCATGTCCTCCAGTCCTGCCCTGATGGCTAGACTCTCCCGATCTCTTGCCCTTAGCCATATGAAAGCGGTGATCCTGGCAGTGTAACAAAGCAGCGTTAACCACATCAGAATAAGTGACCAACGAAAGGTTCCCTAACAGATGCTGACGGATCCTCCATGTCAACCCGTCGGTGAATTTCTCAATCTTCTTCTTTTCTGTCGGTATCTCATCCAGAACGATATTCAACAGATTCGTGAACTCAGCCTCATACTCGGCCACGGTCTTACCCTCTTGCTTCAGATTCATCAGTTTCCTCCTCATTTTCGTGTGAACAGCTGACGAAAAGTACTTGCGGTCGAACCGCACCCAAAAGTCCTGAATAGTGAGAGTATCCCTCTCCTCCATGGTGGTAATAGACTCCCACCACTGCAGTGCAGATCCAACTAGCTTGAAAGTAGCTAGCACCTGCTTCTGAACGTCCGTGCACTCATACATCCTCAAGTGCCTCTGCATATCCTTCCTCCACTGGCTCGAGACTACCACATCTGAGCTACCTGCAAACTCTGGTGGATGCGCTTTCTGAAAAGCGTCACGTACACGTTCCCAAGCAGACGGGAATGCATTTGCCTGTACTGGCGCGGCAACCGGTGCCTGTGGTGGTGCCTGCTGAACTACGGCAATTGCGGCATTTACCGCTTGGGCTACAATGGCTGTAACCTCACCGGCGTTCATCATGCCCTGAACTGGAGCGGGCTGGGGTTCTGGCGTTGCATCCCTGGGAACTCGTCGTGCACGTCGTGGAGGCATCTGAAATAAGAATAAAGTTTATAAGTTCACAGTTTATAAACTTAAAATAGCTGAAGAACGAAGCATACACAAAAAGAGTACAACAGTCCTAAAATATAGGGCTCTATATCAAAGAAAACTTAGCGGAAAAATAATAGCCGTACAGATCCTAAAGGACACTAGAACCTGATGCTCTGATACCACCTGTGATACCCCGACTAATTAAATACCGTGTAGCTACTCCTTTATTAATTTAAATCAAAATGCCAAGTTGGCTCAGTTAATAGCATCACTGTCGGAAACATTTCATTATTACTAACCACCTAGTATTTAAAAAGTAAGTTGTCAAATTTTAATTAAAGTATGATTAACATGCAGTAAAATATTTAAAGCAAGAATAATATCACCATTCACCATAACGAAACAATAGAATAACCTTCACATGATATAAATAAATCCAGAGGGAAAAACTCCTCACAACAAATCCCACAACTGAAATAAGTAACGAAATACTGAATACTGAATCAATACATGCCAAAGTCTGAAAAACTGAAATGGAAAAGTATCTCTAATGGAACTGGGCAACATGCCCTAAAACTGAGGAATACTGAATATGGGATCCAAATGATAGAAGCGTCTAAAAGCAAATCCCTGTAGCTTCCACAAACAGCTACAGCTCGTCATCTGAGTGAGAATCCTATGCATGGTGTCCTTGTGGCTGGGCACCTAAAAATGGTTTTACAAGAAGATAGATTTGAAAGCAAACGGGTCAGAGCCCGAATGTGGAGATATTTTAAAAACTTGCAAGTGCTTTAAAAACATTTAAAACATTAAATGCAAAGTACATGTTAGGACGTGCACTCACATGAAATTCTCACCTCTCGACTAAATGTGCACTCCTAACGTAAGTACCCATCTAAAATGACACTAATCCCTAGCTAAGTGACATCATATCTAGCTCGACTGTCATAGGTTCTACTCTTATTACTCGGTTTCCATTGACATTCTAACGTTACCAAAGAATAGGGGCTTTACTTAAACTCAGATTCTCAATATGTAATATATTTCACAATTGGTTAGCCCGTTATGTTTTCTCAAAACAATACCATAGTTTTATTCACAATATTAACATGAAGTTCCCATCAATTAAGTGTATATTATTCACATCATAAATATACAATACAAGCACCCCGAGACTAGCTGCGGTGCACACATACTCTGCTATCCATCCCGGTACATCACCTACATAAGGATTACATATTCCGAATCTCTCAGGAATAGTTCACAGATAACAACATCACAAATAATGGAGGCGAACACAGTCATATCACATGGGTCACGCACATACCTGCGCTCCCACGATCATCAGACTTATTAACATCCCAATAAGTCCTTCTCTGACCTATGTTCATCGAGGTAACCAGTCTAAATCCGGGCAACACAAGGATTAGAGGGCCCTAAGCGAACGCAAACCTCCCGTGATAGCAAGTATGGTAGGTATGTCATACACATAAAATCAATACATATATACTAAGTATGCACACGTCTTAGTAATCACCATAATATATTGGTACATATCTCTTCTCGTACTGACATATAATAATACACCATTTATATGTTCCCAGTTAATACAATTAATTAGGCCGTCAATAGCTCACATCATAATAGACACTCACGTCCTACTTCACATTTTCCCTTAGTTTCAAACTACACTTCTAGGTTTGACTCCTCATAATATCCCAAATATATCAATTACTCATCAAGGAAAGGCTATATCTACCTATACACAAGGTTACTGGGCACTCCGGATCAAAACAGGCTAAAAAGCCTAAACTGTCAACTCGTTTGAAGTCTCGTTCGAACGAGGCTGTTCGAACGAGACTTCGTTCGAACGAACTGAGTCTTCTAACGAGATCTCGTTCGAACGAAGTGGGATTTCTAACGAGATCTCGTTCGAACGATATTATCGAACGAACTTCACCCTCGTTAGAAGTCAATGGTCAACTCGTTAGAAGCTCGTTCGAACGAGCTCGTTCGAACGACCCGGGTAGGTCTTCTAACGAGTGGCCAGATTCAAGCCCAGAATTTCTACTTTCGTTTTTCACCAATTTCTACTCCTCAATTCTCCTCTAAAATTCGTCCCAACAATGTTTTAGGGTCTCTAATCAATCCTAAACATATTATAATCACATATTAACGTGTTTAAGGGAATAATTCATCCTAAACATCACCAAATCACAAGTCTCATCACTTTTCCCCAATTTTTCAAGAACATAAACCCTAAGATTATAAATCATCAATTTCCAGAATTAAATCCGTTTTTATAACACATAAACTTATAATTCTCTTAATTCGATCTTCCAATAACATTTCTACATGCAAACCTATCTCCAAAATTTATTAACAACTCCAGTTTCATGGGTTTTCAATTATCTCCCAATTAATTATGATTATCGAATAGTCTAAGCACGGAAGAAGCATTTTACTGCATAAAAACGTAAATTAAACCACTTGCCTTGATTTAATCTCCGATTTTGATGACGATTTGATGAAGCTCTCTCTCTCTCTCTCCAAGTTTTTCTCCTCTATCTCTCTCTTTCCAAGCTTTCTTCTCCAATAGCTATGGTGGCTAGGGTTTGTTTTTGGGAAAAATTAGAAACCTAAATTCTAATAACCTACGTAGCCTATTGGGTTAACATGGGTTGTTTAGTGGGTCAAATCCACATCAGATATAATTTACTAATTTTCGTCACTTTTAATTCCCAAAAATACAAAATTACCAAAATACCCTTTATGTTGCCGGTATGGCCTAAAAATACCCCGGGACCCAAACTAAACTCCCGGCTAGTGTTTTCTGACTATCTCGACCCTTCCGAACGCGTTGGCACACTCAAAACGACCATATGGTTAATAGAATTTAAATTCACTTTTATGATTAAAATAATTATATCCTGACGCGACTGTCTCACGCGTCCCAATAAAATATACAAATTGCCGTATATCAATGTCACGACAAATTTCATAATTCAATATTCATATATCATCATATATACTCAATATAGTCAAATACCAACTCACATCTCGCTAGTATTTTTATCCGGATTAATTCCCAATTAATTAATAAATCCCAAAAATAAATATCGCCAAAAATACGGGGTATTACAGAGACTTCACTTGGTATACTTCTTCATATGTAAAGAACTGTTGACATTATTAATGAGAAAGACCTCTGTTGGCTTCTATTATGCTGTTCATCTCTGCTTATATCTAGATATTGATATTTGTTTACTATGGCCCGCTCTAATTTTCTATGACCACTTGATCTATTTGAACAACTTCCTCTAATTGCGAGGTACTTGCATATTATCTGATCAAGTTAGAACTTCCCCTTCTAACTATAGGGTACTCGCATATTATCTGAGCAAGTTAATATTTTTTAGAGCTGGCCCCTCTAATTGTGTGGTACTTGCATGTTATCAGAGAAAGTTAATATTTTTTTAGATCTTTCCCCTCTAATTGTGGGATACTTTCTTATTATCTGAGCAAGTTAATATTTTTTAGAGCTTCCCCCTCTAGCTGTGGGGTACTTTCATATTATCTGAGCAAGTTAATATTTTTTAGATCTGCTCCCTCTAACTGTGGGGTACTTGCATATTATGTGAACAAGTTAATATTTTTTAAAGATGCCCCCTCTAACTGTGGGGCATTTTATTATGCACATTCATTTCTTAGGGAATATCAGGGAGAAAAGGGTTATCTCTTCTCCTTCCCTTAAACTTTGAATATAATTTATAGATAAAAATGACTATCTTCTATAGGAACATTGCCTCTGGTCCACGGGGTCCTTATTTCAAATAGTTTTGTTAGGAACCTTTTTTCCTCTTGCAAAAAAAAAAAATAGAGCACAGGGTGTAGTCCCCCTTTCTTCACGGTTTCTGAGAACTGGTCAAGTAAAACTTGTTAGCGCTTTTTCCCTAGGCTATGACTCTTGTTGTAATATATATATATATATATATATATATATATATATATATATATATATATATATATATATATACTTTTTATTATTACTTGGAGGATGTCCTCCTATTGGTTTGGTGACAAGTAAAAAATAATTTGTTTGATATGTCTGGAAGGACTTTGCTCAATATATTTTTCTCTTCAGGATGGATGCACCCCCTCAAGTGTAATGAGCAAAGTTATTTTTACCGAGACCCTCTTCTAGTTTAGTAGAGAGTATTCTAAACTATTCTAGTTCATCTACCTAATATAGTAGGTAAGTAAGCAACATAATAAAAAAAATCATCCATATAGTGAGCAAAATAAATGTTGATATTCATTCCTATTTATACAGTCTACTTATTTACAAGATGGTGTTGATCTATCATTTTTACAAAGAAGAAATTTTCTAGTATTAGAGCTAGTCGCTCAAATTCTTTTACAGAAATGAAATTTAACAAAAAATTAGTCATAGTACCTCTTCATCCATTTACAGTTGATGGATTGGAGATAACCACTCTCCAACTCTGAGATCTGGCAGTACCCTGATTTGCCTACACCCCTCACCACAAAGGGACCTTCCCAATTGGGTTTGAACTTTGATACTGACATGCTGTGGAGGTGATGAGTGGATGAGCGGAAGACCAAATCCCCCACCTGGAATTCTCTGGGCTTGATGAAGTTTTCATAGGATCTGGACAATTGCTGGGTGTAGACTTTAGAGTTCTCTTTCGCTTTGTCTCTATGCTCGTACAGTGCCTCCAGTTGCACATAGGCCTGTCAATGGGTCGGGTCTGGACCCGGACCCGACCCGAACCCGATCCGTAAAATAGGGTCTGAGCATATTTTTTTGGACCCGAGACCCGAAGACCCGTTTATTAAACGGGTAGGGTCTGGATCTTATACAAGACCCGGACCCGAAGACCCGACCTGAATTGTACATTATTATTTTGTATATATATACATATATACTATAAATTTATATATATTTATAAATATATCTTATCAATTTAACATGTAATTATTATATATAAAAATATATATTTATGTATATAATAAATATAAGTAATATATGTTTTATTTATACTAATAATATTCTACAATACATTACAAAATATTTTAATTTAAGATTAAATAATAAAGAAGGGGGATAAAATAAAATAAATATAAACTAAATGTACATATTTGACCAGACTCGAACCCGAACCCGAGACCCTAAGACCCGAACGGATCCGGGTCTGGATCCAATATTATAGACCCGATGAAGACCCGGACCCGAACCCGAACCCGAACCCGATGAAGACCCGATTACACGGATCTGGATTTCCCTAAACCCGACCCGTCTCCGACCCGTTGACAGGCCTAGTTGCACATGTCGTGTATCGGGGATGAATCCATTGCTTAGAGTGACTCTTGCTGAAGGTACGACCAATTTTACTGGTAGGACAACTTCAGTCCTATATACCAACAAAAATGGTTTTTATTTGAAGTAAGATAAGTCCATAGTACCATGGGCAGCTTCTCATCCCATACCCCCGACATGTCCTCCAGCATTTTCTTTAAGATATTAATCAGGGTCTCCGCTTGGCCATTCCTTTTAGGGTATGAGATGGTTGAGATGTTGTGCATAATCTTATACTTATCTGTGAGAAACACCATCTCCTTGTATACGAAGTGTTTCCTATTATCTGTTAGATTCACCTTAGATATACCAAACCTGCATATGATATATTCCTAGATAAAATGGGTTACAACTTGGGCAGTCACCCTTCTTAGAGGAATGACCTCTGCCCATTTGGTATAAAATTCCGCAGCCACAATAATAAAAGCTTTGCCACGAGATGCTGGGGTGATTTTTCCAACCAGGTCAAATGCCCATGTGTGGAAAAGGTAAGGAGATGCTAGGCTTTATAGGTGCATGTACCATATTTCCATGCACTTGATAGGCTTTGCATTTATTCACATAACTGATGGAGTCAGCCTCCATGGTTGGCCAGTAGTACCCTAGTGTCATCAGTTGATCACATAGTTTGGCACCTCCTATGTGAGAGGGCTCATGAGCCTCATTCAACACTTTCCCTGTATCTTCTCTCGCTATGCATTTCAACGCCTTCTCATTGTAGCCTTTCCTATAGATCCCTCATTATACTAATTAAAAAGGGGC
Organism: Sambucus nigra; assembly: GCA_949130495.1. NCBI lineage: Eukaryota > Viridiplantae > Streptophyta > Magnoliopsida > Dipsacales > Adoxaceae > Sambucus > Sambucus nigra. The sequence continues at coordinate 368,777,512 of OX422210.1, read as the reverse complement.
TACTCTCTTTCAAAGATAAATCTCATCTGCTCTCTTTATGGGCAACTCACCGTCTTTCAAATAAGCTATGTATGGTTGCCTCCAATCTTCAAAGGCCTCACAAAATTAGCTTCTGCTGGCTGGTCAAAATGTGTTTGCCACTTTAAACAATTTTTTTTGTAGATGAGAAACCTCTGCACTCATGGTGGGCTAATAATAGTCCCCCCCACTGCAATCGACGATTAAGAGGGATATCAATTTTCCCACAATGCTTTTCATGCATTTTCGACAACCTCTTTGTAGCTTCCTTTTAACCAACACACTTTTCCAAGAACCCTCCAGGGCTCTTGAAGTAAAGTGTTCCCTACAGCAAGTGGTAATTAGCCAATTCTAACATCTTCATTGTCCCTTATCTTGTTTCTAGTTGCTTTATAACCAAGTGCCTTCAATTTTTTGGCTCATTGCTTGGGAACAAGGAATTTAATGTGGTAGGCACTATTCTCCTACATACTTTTATTATTACTTATGGCTCATCCATGTATAACTTCTAGGATATTGTAGCTAGCGTGTCAGGGTGCCTATTCATTATTCGTACTTGTCTCTCAACAACTACTTCCAAGAACTGTCCCAACAACTTCTGAATGATATATTTTTAAGGTGACAAGTTAGAATGTTTGAGGGAGAACTCCTCATTAACCACTTTCACGACCAGGTTAGAGTCCCATTATATGCACAATACCCTGATGCCTCTTCAGAGTGCTTTCAATATTCCCAAAATAAGAGCCTCGTACTCAACCTTATTATTTGAGAATTTGAAGTCTAACTTAAAGGAGAGGGTGATCTTCTCCTTACTATTTAAGAGTATAATGCTCATACCTCCTGTTCCTTGAGCACTAGAACCATCAAAATCCATTTCCCACTTCTCCATATCTTATGCCACGCTTGCTTGTAAATTCTCCCTAGGTAACTCTTCAATGGGGGCTCAAAATTCCCATTTGGGAAATGGGCCAACAGATCTGATACCGCTTGAATTTTGATGGTTTTGGGCACTATGCACTTTAGATCATACTTTGAAAAAATTAATAACAATATTGCTTCTCATCCCACCAAGATCGTCCGTGATAGGAGGTACTTAATAGGGTCATACTTAGTGGCTATATGGACTGTGAAGGTTAACAATAAGTGTCTCAACTTTTGAGTCATGAAGACTAGGGAAATGTAGTGTCTCTCCACATTGGTATATCTGGATTCTGTACCCGAGATCACCCTTGACAAGTAATACACCAACTTCTCTAATCCTTCTTTATCTTGAGCCAAAAGTTCTCCTACGGACCTTTCTGTTGAAGTGAGGTAGAGCAGCAGTAGTGCCCCAGCTTTCGACGGGATCATCGTGGATGGAGAGGCTATAATTTCTTTGATCTTATCAAAGGACTTCTTCTGCTCATCTCACCAGGTCCACTTGGCTTTTTCTTTCAACAGGGGTGTGAATGGGTGGCTCACCTCTGCTAGAGCATGTATGAACTTTCTTAGGTAGTACACCTTCCCTAAGAAGCTATTGATATGCCTTTGACTCTTTAAAAGTGGCATCATCATGATGGCTTTCTTCTTTTCGATATCAACTTACACCCCCTGATGTACTAGGAGTGGATTCTTGTTAACATCTACCGAAGGTATTTGCAATGTTCCATTGGCCACATGCTTGCTATTGATCCTACTTAGATAGTAGCAATGCTTAGTGAAGTGCTACAACCTATGATGTAAGTCATAATACTTAGGATTAGTTTTGTCAGTTGCGGTTGGGATTTTCCCATTCAAATAAAGAGGACCTGCTACCCCCTCTCATACTAATGTATGATAACAATCCATTGCTTCCGCTACACTGCAAGGTAGTGATGGTGGGTCATCCTCTTCGAACTTTCTCTTGTTACCTGGGCAGTTATTCTTAGATCCAGGGCCTCCCTTATTACCCTTTGAAATTCCATCCACATAATTAACTTTTTTACTCCTCGAGACTTGAAACCTTACAAAAGTTAGTGTCACTCGTTTCCTCCACCTTCAAGACCTAGGCTTGATTATCATGGCTATATTGCTGGCAGCCATGGTAAACTCTCTAAAGGTTCCATCTTTGGTCTCATTAACTAAATGGAGCTTTTATTCCTCCAAGAGCCCCTCGACACATATTTGAAGCAACCTTGCCTCTGCTACCTCCTTATGGACATCTAGTGCCCTCTAGAAAAAACACTTGATTTATTGTATTAACTCCCCACCAAGCTTTTGCACCTCATGTGCCAGGTGTCTCAACGTGAACTCATCCTCTGTTACGAAGAACGTTTGGAGGAATTCCCTATGAATTTCTTCCTATGTGGGGATATTGTTGTGTGCTAAGTGGAAATACCACCTGTAAGCCTTGGAGAACTCCCTCTACCTCAAATTTTTGTTATTTCCAAGCACTCCTAGGTACTCAAAGAACCTCTTCACGTGCTCTCTTAAATTCTACACTTTGCCATTGAACTTGATAAATTTTGATGGAATGTACCTTTCGGGGTATGATTCTTATTCACAGCCTATGGGTAACGGTCCTGCAACTCCTCGTATAAATGAGGTTCTTCTCTTTGAGAGGAAGAAAACAACTTCCTCACCTCCTTTATAGTAACTACTTTGGAGGGAGATTCCTCCAAACTCATTCCCATTGCTGTTGGTTAACTTGATAGTGCCACAACTTGCTCTGGCACCACCTTTCGCGACGGATCCACTTCTGCCTAAATCGCTGCTGGAGTGGCTTCCCCTCCAGAGGGACGGTAGCTGGTGTTACACCGCTTTATCTCAAACTTTCCAAGTCTACATTATTTTCTTTCAAAAACTCAAAAACATGCCCATAAGGCTCATACCTGTCATCGGAGCTACTGCCGGTGAGCTGGTCAGCCCTCCCTGAGGAGCAAATCTCTTAGCTCCGATCACCACCACATCCTTCTGAGTGGTTTGATCACTTTGAGTTCCATTCCTAGGTGGAATGTCTTCAAAAACTAGCTTCTTAGAAATTTTTAAACTTTATTTATCTGTGAAAGTGAGGATATCTCCCTAGTGGAGTCGATAAATGTAGGAGGGTAGTGTGACTGGGGTCTGGTAAGATGCTGAAATAGGGGAGGCGTGACACACTTAAATGAACTCTACCTTCAAGGTTTTCAAGAAATTTCAGAGCAGCACCCAGTAAAACTTTCTCCTTTTAGTAAAAATGGAACCAAAGAAAGAAATACTCCCTGCAACAAGATGAACTTCATAACAATAATAGTAAATTTTCTCAAGATAAAATCCTGAGAATGATGGCTGTCAGTGTGGGAGTGAGGTATGACTTGAGTGATTGTTACTTGACCTTGCCTAGGGTACCTATTTATACTTGGTCACTAGGGCTGAGTTGGCACTTTTAGGCACTAAAACTGAGGGGGTTGGTGAGGGACAAGTTCTGCAATGTAATATTTTTCCCTACCTGTGTGCAACTGCCTGTCCCCTTTGGCTGGTGCCATTTGGTCCAAACCAAAGTCAAAAAGCAAATATATCTGTGCTTGCAGACAAAATATCGAATTTGGTAAATATCTTTTGAAATGGTAACTTGTTGTACAAACTTTGTAAGCTTGAGGAGGGCCTAAAAAACCACCTCCTCTAAAATCTTTTCTAAACTTGAGAAGGGTCTCAAGGACCACCTCCTCTAAAATATTTTATAAACTTGGAGGGAGGTCTCAAGGACCACCTCCTCTAAAATCTCTTATAAACTTGAGGAGAGGTCTCAAGGACCACATCCTCTAAAATCTTTGAAACTTGAGTGGGTACTTAAGGACCCCCTTTATATAAAATTATTATATAAACTGTTCATTATTTGTGAGAATCCTCTTGGTTTCTTACTTCAGTTATGACTCGGTGTGACTGTGCAAGGGTTATGTGACCCCTAAGGTCTTTCTACTAGTATTCTCTCAATTTTAAAGTGCTAAGTGGTTGAGATTTCTCAACAAACCTTGTTACTCAGCCGTCAAGCCAAAAATTCCAAAAGATCCCAATTATCCTATTTGAGCCCTGCTTGCTCAACTAGGCTCCCTGTACTTAAAAGTATCGTATCAGTCCAAATAATATATATTTGAGTAACAAATCTTGGGGAGGAGGTCACTCGAGGTGGACCTTATCGCCCATTAGTACTTTTAAGTAAATCATTTTGGAGTAAAGGGATCATTCTGAGTAAGCCTCTTCAGTCTTCTTTCATTTATGTGACATGTCAACTGGGGTGGAGGGGGCTGCTCATAATGAATCCCTTTGTCTTGGCCTTTTTCTGTGGCTTGAGTGTAAGACAAGGAGCTGCTCGCCAAGGTCTTCATTATTTCTATTTATTTCCTCAGTGTTATAAGATTTGAGGACGAGGGGCTTCTCAAGATGGTTGCATAATATGTAACTTCATTCTTGTGACCTTTGGACTTCTGGGGACGAGGAGCTTATAATGGTGGGACTCTTCGCCCAAACTTTGTTTCTATAATCTTTGAGCATTTTGGGATAAGGAGCTCCTCATGGTGGGCCTTCTCATATAAACTTTATTTCTGTAATCTTTGAGCATTTTGGGATAAGGAGCTACTCATGGTGGTCCTCCTCGCCCAAACTTTTTTTCTATAATCTTTGAGCAATTTGGGATGAGGAGCTCTTCATGGTGGGCCTCTTTGCCCAAATTTCCTTTCTGTGTTCTTTGAGCATTTTGGGATGAGGATCTCCTTATGGTGGGCCTCCTTACCCAAATTTCCTTTCTGTGATTTTTTGAGCATTTTAGGATGAGGAGCCTTTTATGGTGGGCCTCCTTGCCCAAACATCGTTTTTGTGGTTTCTGAGCTTTTTGGGATGAGGAGCCTCTCATGGTGGTCCTCCTCGCCATATGGACCTTCTTGCCTAATTTTTTGGGCAAATGAGTGTACACCCCTCTATAGAGGGAAATCGATAATTATTGACAAGCCATTTGATATTATAAGAGGGTAGTCCCCTTGTAGCTAAGAGTAAGGTAGTACTAGTTGAGGTGTAACCCCTATAGGTATGGTGATAAATGATAACCCATAAACTATTTAACGAACACAAGTAAACGCACAATGTTATATTTGATCAACACTCAGATCGAAATCACAATGCACTCATGTATAACTCAAACAATAATAGAGGGAACTCAGAAGTAACTCAGTCAAAGGGAGAGAGGAGTAAGAACCCTAGATACACCTTAGAAGGAATCCAAACACACCAACAACCTCTAAAAGATCTCTGGTTATCTATTAAAAGCTTCATAATAAATGACAATGGTGGGTGAGTAAGAGCTCTGGTTTGCAATAACTTCTTTCTCTCTGATGATAATCTCTCTAGAGAAGGACTCTAAAAGAACATTCCCCCTCAGAAGTGGTTGAGGCCCATAAATATCCCCCCACCACTCCCGAGGTGCCTTAGTCTTTGATAGTTGTGAAATACATCCCCTCTTACTTAATGTCACAAACATTAAATGCTTGATGTAATAGTTAGCTCCACATCATAAATATTAAATGCCGAGACATGCCTTTCACCTAACCACTGTGCGTCAGGGGGCTGTCATCACAGAAGTGGCTCACCAACTGTCTGACAACCCCAAATACCATGGTGGTTTACTCAATTGCAGATTTGACAGTGCTTAGCTATCCAGTGACATCACCTAAAGTATATGTAGCATTAGGTAGATGGATTTTTGATTCAAAACTCAACGCACGATGGAACTTAAGGTTGCTCTGCACAAGATTCCACATTCAAAGGTCTTTCGGTGTTTTACCAAGTGTATCTAAAATGGTCAGGACAAGCCCCAACACTTCCTCACTTATCAATCCTCCAAACCAAGTCCCTCTGAAGTTACCACAGTGAGGTCTCCCGATAGAGAATGAAAGCTCTCCCAGGGTCTGTCAGGCCTAGTCTCTCGCGAGTACTGTTTGACCTCACACTGAATAACACTATAATTATTACATCATTACAATTGTTATAGCCTGTAGCCAATATAAAAAGATACAACATAACTAAGTAAAATAAACAAAGCTAAAGGATCATCTCTCTCGGACAGTTTCTACGCTGGAAGATCTCCCTGGGCTATCATGATGAGCTGCCTCACTTAAGCTGCCCTGCTGAGTTGCCTCATTTGATCTGCCTTATTCCCTTGAGTCTATTGTATTAGCTGGGGGGATTATCTCTAATCCTGAAATTATCTTCAATCCCCCCGTGCACTCTTCGATTGAGCATGGTTTAAACTTTTCCAAACTTTTTCAACTTCAGAAAAGTTAAACTTTATATATGACTCATCCTCAGCAAGTCACGAATAAGAAGTCAGTAAAATTTCTTAATTAGAAGTTTTACTCGACCAGGTTAAAATACTGTAATAATTATACATTCCTAATACACTTGGTCGCCACTGATAACTAATGCTACAACTTAATACAATAATGCTATTTACAGTTTTATCTAAGTGCATTAGTCGAATCCAAGACCGTATATATGATTCAAACATGAATTATATATTAAATATTTGGGAAGGTTATTTAGTCTATAAGTCTATTAATTAATCTTTATATAGTTTACCTAGTTGGCAAAAAGATTAATAACAACCATAAGCTTAAATAAAGTGAAATCAATAAAAATTGACTTCGTTTTATTAATGAAAATGCATTACAATGGAGATAAATAGGCAAAAGGTAGTACAAGAAAGATATATTCATTTTGCTAGGTGATTTCCTTGTGCCTTATCCATTTTTGTAGGAGGATCATCAAGAATATATGGATAGTTGAATTTATTAAAATCCCTTAACATCTACTTATTGCTGCTGCTCGGTCTATTAAGAAATGAGGAGGATGGACTATCTCACACTCATTATGAAGGCCATAATCCCCTAAATGCTTAGCTATCAGGCATTGGGGAATGAAATTAGGAGGAATCCATTCGGTGTCCAACTTGAATGGAGTCTTGTCACAATTCAAGAGACCTGAGTCATTCTAATTCCACAAGTCACTATTTTGATCAAACTTCAGTAAAATTAGCAAGGTGGTCCATCCCCATTTGTAGCCTTCATGATTGCTTTGAGAAAGATGATCGTCCATGTGGGTTAAGGCCTCATTATAACCCTCTATCCAAACTTCCCTAGGCTATTTGTGAAATTAAAATGTTAACCTCTCCCCCTGATTTTGAAGCTTATTAAGGACACTATCTTTAGCTTTCAGTTGGGCCTCTTGGTCGGCAATAGAAGAGTCTTTGATTTTCAACTGGGTAGCTTGGTCGGTAATTGTAGAATTTTTAGCTTTCAACTGGACAACTTGGTCAGCAATAGTGTTCTTAGTTCTTTATTTCTCAATGGTTGGTCAAACAATTATCCTTTGCCTAGAAGTTTGCCCAGGCTTAGTCTTCTTATTTTTCCATGCCTCCAGTACTTCCAACAATCTTGCATTTTTATTCTCTAAAAAGTAAGCATATTCATCGGGACCAATAGCAATTGATCTCTTCAGGCTTTCTAGTTCATCTCTTAAGGCATTATTCTCTTTTTCTAACATTGCAGCAATCTACCTAGCATTCTGCAAATCTTGCTTCAAAGAAAGTTCCTTCTTGTTTAGTGAAGAAGTAATATCTTTCAACTTGGTGTCGAAGCCCCAACCTTCACTTTATGCTTTATATTTTTCCTCATAATCAGAGTGAAGTAAATCCATGAATAGTTTGTGATCCTCTTACAGTTGCCCAATCATTTCATAATATGTAGCATTATTAGCAACATCCTTGTCCAACAAGTAATGAAGATGGATATATGACTCCTTGACTTGGTCGGATACATCTGGGTCGAGCAACCCAGTTAAGTCTTCTTCAATCATGGGAACATGACCGGCTTCCAGAAGGTTTCTACTTTGTTTGAGAAGATGAGATTCATCAGAAATTATAGATTTCTTCCAAACACCAAACTAGAAATTCATAAATATATATAAGTTTGTGGGATAAATACAAACGATCAAACAACACAAGTTCAATAAGAATTAGAAACACTCTAAGATATGAACAGTAGTTGAAGAGAAAAAAATATTCTTTCACTAATGGATAGTTTAAGTACAAAAGTTGTTACATCAAAATAAGTAAAATTTTCTATACTTTCTCCCTGTCCTTAGCCTGTTCTTGGCCAATAGCTAATAGGTCGACACTGGTGTTGGGCACCATTGAAAACTCAAAAGGCATCACAAACCCTGGTGTAGGCATCTTCATTTTCCTTTTTTAACTTTTCCTTTAATTCCTAAAATTTCCTATCGGCATCCAAACAGCCTGCTCAGCCCTCTTAACAGCATCACCAGTAGTCTTCTCGACAACATTCTTATCACTCTCCAACTTCTTCACCACGTCCTTCCACTCTTCTGATTACTCACATAGGCCTCCTTGGCATCATCCATAGAATTCTTCAAGCCTAGAAATACAGTCTCAACATCCACTAAGGACCCCCTCAATTGGTCATCCCTTCTCAATAATTGATCATAATCAACCAAAAACTTCAAAGTCTAAGTGAATTATAGAATTCAAAAAATGAATAACATGAACACAAGTAGATAAAAAAGAATAATTAAAGAAATAATTATCAGTGCCAAGTTGTGATTGGCTCTTTCTAACAATATAGCCATGGATAGGGAAATAACAACTTCATCAATAAGGAGAACCCTTGAATCTATAAGCTTAGAGCAAGACCAGGGGTCACTTCCACAGAAGGGGCGCCTACCAAACCTTGGTCGACCTAGTTGTTCCCTGATAGCTCCATTGAGTAGAAGGGTCTTTCTTCAGCCTCTTAAATTAAGGCTCCTGGGTCTTTATCTCATCACGCCCATAACCAGAGGACATTTAGAGCGTACCTCCTCAATTTTCATCTTCTTAGTTAGAAGTGGAGACTTAATTCTAGCAAGGAGATTGAGGATCTTCCTATATACCATCTCAAGGGAAGGATTTGTGGTCAGCACGAGGATGATGCAAGTATTTAAAAAATGAAGATATACCTCCAGCACCTAGATCTCCCTCTAATTGGGGAGAAGATTCTTATTCAGTGTCCCTCTAAATTAATGGGAACTAGGGGAATATCTTCGGTGGGCCAAGCAACAAATGATGTAATGGAACTTTGGTGATTTAATAAGACAAACGGTAAATAAGGATGACTTTCTCCAATTCTTTATTGAATAGACCAGACAATCTTTAAGTCAGCGAAATTGAGTTTAGACAAGTGCGAAATATCTTTTTTTCTCTACCAAACACCAAAATAGAAATTATGATTAGTAACTGAATAAATTGATAGAATAAAGTAGAGAAAGATAAACATATAGGAGGATAATAAAAAGGTGTCAACCTATACCTTGTCCTTCTTGAGGTTAGCGGGGCCTAGTGTACTCCTCACCCTTAGGAAGAGGGGCAGATTGGCAATACTTTACTATCAATCCATAATCCTAATAATATGTATTGGAATTAGGAAAATTTACTACCAAAGACTTTTTAGAATATCTGGTCTTCATGTAATAAATATTGTATGTGGTCCCCTAGTTTTAGTAATACATCAGTCCAGTTAATCCTACATTGGTTCCATACCGTTCGTTAATACAGTTGACCCCATTTACTACTCTTTAAGTATTAGGTGCCACTTGGGCTGGGACCACATGAAAATATTGATAAAATTCAAGGAATAAGAGTTTGGGAGGGAAAATAACTCCACACTTTGCTATAAAAATAATAGGAAGCTAGTAACCCTCTTCTAATGAACACATGTTACAAGGACATGTCACTAGCTTTATTTTCACCCACTCAGGGATCCTAAGTGTTGTTCTAAATTCTTTAAAGGAGATCTCATCTATGATATACACCATCATGACAAATAAGAAAGGAAAATACAAGAAAGATAGAGTTCTTACAGTGAAAATAAAGACATAATAGCAGTTTTCTCAAATAGTAGAGTAAAAGCTCAAAAGTGAAGAAGTGAGTTTGAAATTCAAGATTAGAAGATACTTAGAGGGAAAGGACTCTTTATAGGATTTGTGACGTCTCTTGGGTTACCAATTTTGAATTGATTAAGTGTATTATTATTTCAGATTTTGATAACGTATCGTTTCTCTAGAAAACCAAATGACTAGCGTAACCTAGGATAGTTCGCTATTTTTCCAACTATTTATGAAATTGTCACCACCTTAATATGGGAGTCTGAGATTTACAAGTCCTAGAGGTCGGTGGCTGACTAACCTCTTTCAGATAGCTAAGCAGTTCCAGACAGAGAATACTCCATCCTTTCACTGAGTATATCATTCCAATCTAAAATTAAGTATTTGGGGCATTTGTTGTAGCCTAAAATGAGTAGACCTCATGGACTAATAAAAGAGTGACACTTTCCATCATGATAAGTGGACCCTTAAATAGCACACGAATGTGGTCGGCTTATTTATCTTTCTGTTTAAATATATGGCTGACCAACTCCATGAAAATGAATAGGTAAGGATATGGATATATACACGCGTGGAATCTCAATAGGCACTAAGCACATGCACGTAAATAATATCCAGCTGCTTATTATCATGTAAAGATCTAAATACCTAATATATAAATGTATTCCATCTCTTTAACTTTTAACTATTATAAATAGATCACAACCTCTCTAATCTAAGGGCAACTGAAAACATTTTCTCTAAAATCTAGAGAACTCTTGAGAGGATTGTAATCAAACCTAAAATTTAGTATCATTGCACCCATGAATGCAGGTATCATATTGGGTTAAACCACATAAAAATCTTTGTGTATCTTTCTTTCGCTCATCCGCCTCTAGCTTATTATTTTATTCGTGGTTATATTTGTTGGTTTGATTGAACAAAGAATATTCTCAAATCAGTAAACCAATTTTAGACACCAACAATTCCCCTTCTAGAATTTTAATCTAATACGTGTAAGGTCGTACAACTTTAGATACACAGTAGGGACTATGATAATTGGCTATTGACTTGTTGGACTTCTGTGTAACCTTCTTCAAGATGTAGTTCTCTTCTTTGAGAGTGATAGGCTTGACTCTTTTGTTGTAGAAATATTGTTGTATTGTGTAAGTAGAGTGCTGCTGCCTCCCTAACTTCATCTATCAGGTCAAGATCTAGTATTCTCACAAATCACTTTTGGGAGAATCAAAATTTTAAACCCTATGGATTGGGAGGCTGACCTCAACTGGGACCATGGCTTCATTTCCAAAAGCCAACATGTAAGGTGTTTCTCATGTTATTATTCATGGTGTTGTACTGTAGGCCCACAACACACTTTGTAGTTCATTTATCTAATTTTTCTTGGTTGCTTCAAGTATCCTTTTTATCCTATCTAGCAAAGTTCGGTTTGTGACATCCATCTGCCCATTATATTATGGATGAGTTATGACAAATAAAATTTTGTTCATCACATTGTTCCATATAATCTGGGACACTTTTTCTTAAGTCATCTCTATGAGTGGTTCGGCCAACACCGATTTTGTAAAGTAATTCACTACCATGACCAAATATCTGAACTTTCCTTTAGTTTTCGATAGTGGGCCGACTATATACATACCCCAGATGGTAAAAAGACAAGGTGATGTGATTGGAACCATCTCGGCTCATATTCTTTTATGTATTACTCCGAACCTCTAGAATTTGTCACAATTTTGCTTGTATCCTTCACAGTCTTTCCTCATTACAGGCCAATAATATCCTCGGATGGCTATTCTCTTTACCAGCATCCGACCTATTGCGTGGGTGTTACATGATGCTTTATTTATTTCTTTGATTAGGCTTGGTAGGTCCATTGTGGGGGGGGGGGAGGGGGGACACAACCATGGTGTACTTGGCAACTTCATAACAAAGTCTCCTTATCCCATTTTTATCGGCTGACAGGATGCCTTCTTCCAAGTATGTGATAATTTGGTCCATATAGGATTGGTCCATAGTCAACTCCACGAAATTTACTTCTTCTATATCAATTTTTCTCTATAACAATATTTCCATAGGTATAGTTCTCCTCAGTTTGGCCCTCGTAGATGATGCCAAATGAGCTAATACATTTTCTCTAGTATTTTTAATTCGGGGATCTCGATCATCTGGGGACCTTATTGCTTTGGAATTTACAATTTCACTCTTACAATATATTTGAAAATGTTCCCCTCTCTTACCTTCTATTATCCCAGCACTTAGTTCATCACAAGTTGTGAGTCATTGTGAGCCATTATTTGCTCAACTCCAAGTAATACAGCCAACTCCAATCCAATAATCAAAGATTCGTATTTGGAGTCATTGTTGGATGCTTTAAATTTAAAATGCAAAGCATATCCTATGTTAATCCCATAAAGTGCGTTTACTATTAAACCATCTCTGCTATCGCTTGTATACGATGATCCATCCATAAATACCTTTTATACTGACAACTCGTGCTTAAAATCTCCTTGTACTAGAAAACCATATATGAACAGTTATATAGTAGAATTTTCATTGGGGTGAGGCTATTTTTCTTCAGGTAAAGATTCCACTAGGCTCTAAAACTTATCGAATTGTAATAGAGTGCTCTATTGGATATTGGATTCGTTCGTCTAGGACAACAATTATTGTTTGAGATGATTGTTTTTCCTCATATATGAAGTCTATAATGAAATTTGCTACTGCTTAGCCTTTGATTCCAAACCTTGACTCATATGAAATTTATATTTACCCATCTCTATCGTCCATGCCATTAACCTGCCATATTTCTCAGGTTTGTGGATAGTTTATTGAAGTGGGAGGTCAGTGTAGACTATGATAAAATGGGCTTGGAAGTAATGATTCATCTTTCTGGATCTCACTATCAAAGCTAAAGCCAACTTCTGCATTTTATAATATCCAATTTCTACACCAACAAAAGCTTTTCCCTTGTAATATACCAATTTTTGGACCCCTTTATCGCTTGTGGATAGGGCCGAGCTGAATTTTGATTCCAAAATTGTCAATACAAGTATAGTTTTCCCCTAGGATTGGACTTGATAATAATAGTGGCCTTCCTAGGTATCTTTTTATCTCCAAAAAGGTTGCTTGTCATTCCTCCATCCATTTTTTTTTTATTATTTTTTTTTGGGAAGAGGGACGGAACCCCCACAAATATTATTCAACCAAGCCTAAGAATAGGAAATAGCTCGCACATAAAGAAAACTAGAGGTTGAGCCCAAAGCTCTAGCTTGAATGCAATAAATTAGGGGATTTATAAATATCCCCTTTACAAAGAAATAAGAATTGATGGAAAGTAAATTTGGGGTTTTATAAACAACCCCATTACACAGAAAGTTTCCTAAAATGAGGAATACCTATTATATCCAATTGCAGAAAGCCCTTAATCAATCCAGGTAGAGAAGAAAAGGACCTATAATTAACTGAGTTTTGAGAAGAAGTAGCCATCGACACCAATGAATCAGCTACAGTGTTAAATTCTCTCCAACAATGAGAAATCTTAAGAGACTGGAATGAGATAATGTTATCAAAAATATCCTGTATAGCCCATGGAGGTTTACCTTTATTAACAATCAAATCTACCAAGATTTTAGAATCAGATTCCACCGTAACGAGGTCCAAATTGATCTTGAGGTTTATGCACATGTTAATACCTTCCATAATTGCGTTAGCTTCAGTAATTAAAGAAGTACTCACCCCATGAATTTACTGAATCCCCCTACAAAATGCCCTTTAAAATCTCTTAATACACCTCCAATACCACTTTGACCTGGGTTACCCTGGGAAGCACCATCTACATTTAGCTTAAACAATCCTTGAACTGGTTTTGACCAGATGCACTTTGTAAGCTTTATTTGATCCTGTTTGATTCTGATCTTGAACCAAGATATAACATAGCTATCATCAGCTTTACATCTTTAAACACATGAACTGAGCATAAATCAGTTAAAGCTGATATTACATTATAAGTGATGGATCTAGCTGACACAGGATAGTTCTCAAAATGTTTTTGATTTCTGGCCTTCCAGATTTCCCACATGATAATTTTTGGAAGATTTGAAAAAATGAAGTATTGATGATCCCTATTTGGAATGTTCAACCACCAAGACATAAGAATATCCCTACAAGAGACCATTTTCATCTTGATACCAAGTCTTGACCCAAAAAATTTCCAAACTTCTTGAGCTATGAGACATTTACACAACAAGTGATCTATAGTTTCAACATCTTCTTCACAGTTCCTACAACGGGAAACAAGTCTAATACCATAGGATTGAATTATCTCATCAGTAGGAATGACTTTATGCATGACTTTCCAAACAAATATGGCAATTTTTTTTTGGACAGAAGTTAGACCATATAAATTTCCAGCTCCGAGCCAACGGTCTAACCTGCCTGATGCAGTTATAAGCAGACTTAAGGTTGAATTCCCCTGAATTTGAAGGAAGCCATATTTGTCAATCTTCGTTTATGAGCTCAGAAGCTGTATCTTTAATAGATATAATTCTCTTAAATGCTTTAGACCCTTTTGGGTTAGATGAGATATCTCCAAATTTGTTCCTCATGAATTTACCCCATAAACCATTATCAAATCTCCACTTCCAATAAAGCTTAATGCTAGAGGCTTTGATGATATCTTCCAGATTTCTGATACTGAGACCTCCTTCCTCAAATGGAAAAAAAATATTGTCCCATTTTATCCACTGATATTTCTTATCAGCAGAAAAGCCACCCCACCAAAATTTACTTAGCAAGGCTTTGATCCTGTTAATTACAGCTTTTTGGGGGGAAATGACTGCCAGAATGTGGAGGGGAATAGATGATAAAACATGTTTGATTAGAATGAGCCTCCATCCTTGAGATATTAGCTTCGAAGACCAGTTGAAAATCTTATTTCTCACTAAATTAATCATACCAGTATAGTGCTCAATTCTCTATCTACCATTACTAAGGGGCATCCCAGGTATTTAAGAGGAAAGGCCTTATGATGGAGACCCGTGGTCTTAGCTATGTTAATAATTCTACTCTTCTTTGTTTTCTTCGCCATGTAGAAAGAACTTTTCTCCAAGTTAACTAGTTGCCCAGAAGATTTTTCGAATTCTGAAACCACCTTAAAAAGGTTTTTGAGGGATCTTTTACCTGCATTACTGAAAATAATGAGGTCATCTGCAAATCTCAAATGACTGATCAGTATACTTCTAGGAGGATGAGAAAAGGGAATAGCCTTGTTCTTTTCAAACAAAAGATTCAGATTTTTACTCAGGACCTCAGTGGCAACGATGAAGAGACTTGGAGATAGAGGATCTCCTTGTCTAAGACCTCTGGATGATTTGAAAAAGCCTGCATTTTGGCCATTCACTATGATGGAGAACCGGTTATAAGCTATCAATCTCCAAATCAAATCTATGAACACCTCACAGAACCCAAATTTTCTCAAAGTGGAGCACAAAAAAGGCCAATAGACTCTGTCATAGGCTTTCTCCATATCTAGCTTGAATAGAATATTACTACCATTAATTTTCCCCCCAAGGATTGGATCATTTCTTGAGCCAAGAGGATATTATCTTGGATACATCTACCTTTAACAAAACCACTTTGATTTGGGGATATAATTGATCGGAGAATAGATCCTAGCCTTTCACAAATGATTTTTGAAATCACTTTGTTGGAAAAATTACACAGGCTAATAGGTCTAAATTTAGAACAATATATTGGGCTACATACCTTAGGGATAAGAATGATGTTAGTGCTGGACCAGCTTCTGGACATGTCTGCACCATTAAAAAAACTTTGCACTGCTTTAATAAAATCTTCCTTAATAATCCCCCAATACTTTGAATAAAACAAACCTCCAAATCCATCTGGTCTAGGGGCACTGTCTTCATTGAGGCTTTTAATTCCCTTAAGTATTTCTTCTTTATCTGGAATTTCAATTAGTCTGCCATTTTCTTCTTCTTGAATTGAATGAGGGATAATATTTAAGTATTCTTAATTGATTGATATGCGTTCTCCTTTCCAAAGCTTTGAATAATGGTTGATGAAAGTTTGGTAGATACCTTCTTTTGTTTCTTCTATCTGCCTCTCCTGATTTTTAATTTTGTTAATGACTAAAAGATTACTCTTAACCTTGACAGCTGTATGAAACAGTTTAGAGTTAGAGTCCCCATCCTTAAGCCATTTTAACTTACACTTTTCAGCCCAATAGCTTTCTTCCATACTGAGAGCCTGGTTCAGTAAAGCCTTGCATTCTTGAAGATCTCTTCTGGTTGTGTTTGAAGGGGCAGCCTCAAAGATAGCCTCTTTGATAAGAAGCTGATCTTCCAAATCATGGACTTTTTGGAAGATATTCTTGACATGATTTTCATTCCACTCCCTCAGCTTCTTCTTGACATTTTTCAATTTCTGAGCAAAAAAGTTCATTGGAGTGGCAGACACTGTTATATTCCAAGCATCTTTAATCACCCGGTCAATATAATTATCCAAAGTCCACATATGGAGAAATTTGAATGGCTTGGGGCAACCATCTAATGCTATTTTAATGGACAATAATAAAGGGCTATGATCTGAGTAGTGTTTATGCAGATGAGTAATGGATTGATTAGGAAAATCCATTAACCATTGAGGGTTCACTAAACCTCTATCCAGCCTACTAAAGATAGTACCTTCCACTCTATTATTGGTCCAGGTAAATATGGAACCATTAAATCCCAAATCTATGAATTCACAAGAGGCAATCATATCTCTGAAATCTTGAGTTGCATTAAAGTCAATATCATTCCCACCAATCTTTTCATCTTCATTAGCCACCACATTAAAATCCCCCATCACCAACAGAGATTGGTAACAAAACTCAATGGCTATATCTTCAAGCATATCCCAAAGACTTTTTCTCTCTTCAGTAGTACATTTAGCATACACTATAACTATGAATAGAGTTTTATTATAACTAGGAAATTGAACCTTCAATAACAGAAGTTGATCCTCATCTCTGATCATTGTAGCTTCAATTACAGAATCCTATAGCAGCCAAATTTTATTAGACCTGTTATGAACACTATTGGAAAAGCCCCACTTTCTCTTATACTTGTTCATTTTACTTGAATCAACTTTTGGCTCTAACAATGCAATGGATGGAAGGGAATGTGATCTCTTAAGCCTCTTTGCTCTGCGATTTGTTGCTTTACTTGCTACACCTCTAATGTTACAACAAATGAAATTAATCATTTATTAACATAGAATGGAGAAGTTGGAGTGTTTACCTTACCACTGGATCTAGTGATCCTTTTATATAGAGGATCAAAGATAGCAGTTAATTGTCTTTTGGGATTAAAACCTTTTTTTCATTACCAAAAATTGGGATTTCTTTATGAACTTAATGCTCCTTCTTGTTCCTTAACTCTTTAGCCTTCTGGTAGGAATTCCATTTCTCATCAAATGAAGCTGAAAATACCTGTAGTTCCTCGACCAGTGGGACATTTTTCTTGCTTTTCTCAGAGTCTGATAGGCATTCTTTAGTATTCTCCTTGGTGTATTCCTTATCTGGGATTTGAGTACTTCTTGGAGAAACATTGACTATATCTATAACTTCTACATCAGAGAGATCATGATGAACAATTTTGAAGTGGTTTGTTTCTACTGCAGGTTGCCTCAACTGATTGAATAGAGCCATTTCAGACTCTTTTTGATTAATTTCTCGTAAAGAACCATTTTCTTGATCTTCTTTCTCTTCTATCACTTGAATAGATTCCTTCTTCTTCTCCACATAAATTGGCTTTGTAGAAACCTCCTTTCTGTCAATGTTCTTCTTGGTCAGTGATTGAGAGGGGTATTTAAATACACATCTAATTTCATCATGACCTTGTTTCTTACAAAATTCGCAATAGGATGGTATCTTTTCATAACTCACTTATTGCCAGAATCCCTGCGAGCCACATCCAATCCACACTCGGTGAATTCTCTCCTGTTAAAGGTTAATTTCTACACATACCCTTGCAATGCTAGGCCTAGACATAGGAGCAGTAGAAGAATCCATTTTAAGGGGCTTACCAATCAACTGAGCAATGGAATAAAGGGAGGACTTTGCAAAAAAATGTAAAGGAAGATTGGGGAAATTGATCCAAACTGGAACAATATGAGACTCTTCATCAGGTCTAAAGTTGGCTGTTCATTTAAACGTTCTCATGGGGAATTTGCCAATGTACCATTGATCTTTTAACCATAATCTCACGTAATCTTCTTCACAATTAAGCTGGATGAGAATATGCTTTGAGTCAATCAATCCTATGGTAAAGGCAGCCTTTAACGAGAAAGTTTGAAAAGATTTTTGTATAACTTCTAGCGTAGGTCTACCATGGGAAAAATTCCCAATGATAGAATACTTGAAAGGCTCTGAGGGGGGTACAATGTCTTCTTCCAAAAAAAGCACAGCAGGTTCACCTCTGAAGGAGGAGGGACTTTTTAGGTTTGGTTCTTTAGGAACTTTGTTGGCAACTACACTTGCGAAGGATCTAGTCCAAGGGTTAGGATCAGGGGGTTTAGGGATAGGGGGGCTTGGTTGATTGGTGGCATGGCAGTCATGCAAACCCTAGTACGCACAGGGTCGCCCTAGGGAGAGAGAATTTCCTCCATCCATTTGAAAGAGTTTCTAATCACTTTAAAGAATGGAGGCATTTATTTGTGGCTCTAAATACAAATCTATTAAGAGCTACTACTCGTCCTATTAGGCTTTGGATTTCTTTCTTGCTTCTAGGAGGATACATAATGATCAATTCTTGGATCTTGTCAAGATTGGACTCTATGCCTCTTTGATTCATAATAAAGGCCAGAAATTGTCTATCCTTGACTCTAAACACGCATATGGTTGGATTAAGCTTTATCTGGTATTTCACCAGCTCGTTGAAGATTTGTCCAAGGTTATTGATGGGGTCGTCTTCTCTTATGATATTGGTCCTCATGTCATCCACCTTAACCTCCACGTTCTTCCTTATTTGTTTCTTAAATACTTTGTTCAACAATTGTATTTTCTTAGTTTAAAGGGAATACCTCTATAACAAAAGGTACCTCGATTAGTGATGAAAGAAGTCTTCTCTTTGTCTTTTGACTTCATCTTAATCTGGTTATAACCAAAGTATGTATCTATGAAGCTCAGTAGCTCATGCCTAACTGTTGCATCCACCAATTGATCTATCTAAGGGGAAGGATAATAATACGTAGGACATGCTTTATTTACATCTTTGATGTCCACACACATCCACCATTTGCCATTTTTCTTTGGTACTGTCACCAGGTTTGCTAACTAGTTGGGATACATCACGTCTTAAATGAATTCAACTTTCTTCAGCTCGGACACTTCCAATTGAATTGACATATGATGCGGAGGTAAAAGTGTGTTCGTGTGAGGACACAGTCGTTGTTTGATTTGCCGTCGCGATGCTAAAATAACCTAAACTATGACTACACTCGACAAAGGAGTATAACGACTAGTTCGGGTATCAAAAATCCACATGGAATGTTTGATAGATTGTAATTGATTTATCACTTCTACAATAAAAGTGTAAAAGGTGATTGGTTTAAAACGGGAAAAGGGGGTAAAATAAGAAGTTAAAAATAAACAAGAATCAATAAAACGAGAGTTAGGATCACATCCATGCCATGGGATAAACAAGGCATAATTAGAATTTTGGTTCAAAAACATTTAACCGAGCATATTCAATTAATTATAAACATCACGCATGAAGGAATCTAATTCAAAAATAAGAGATAAAATATTTAATAAAAAATGGTCACACGCGGATTAAATTTGGAATATCGCTTTAAACACTAACGTTGTCTGATAAAGAAAGTTAAACAAATAATATTCCAACTTTAATACACGAGGTTTCAATTAAATGTGATTTTACACAAAACCTAACTTTCAGAGCTCAAGACGCAATAATGGAGGGCACATGATCCCAACCCTTAAACTAGCTATGAGACATAATGAAAGACAAGGAATAAACTAATTAACTAAATTAAACAAAAAATAAACTAGATACAACTAATTAACAAAGCATGTAAATAAACTATAAATCAAGAAAACAAGGAAAAACAATTATATTAATAGTAGGGATGATGAATCGTACAACTTACAACACCCAAATGAGAACACCCAAAGAGAGAGATGGAAGATGAGCTCTCCACCACACCAGAACCTAAACTAATCTATCTAAAAATGAAATATGTCTCTTCAAAATGAAGAGAGAAAGTATTTATACAAAAATCCTAATGGTAAAATTGTAAATAAAGAAAGCTAGAAAAGCAGGGGTGAATCGATTCGAAATATAACCGAATCGATTCACATAGGAAAATATTCGAAATGCTGGAAAAGCGAATCGATTTGGAATATAACCAAATTGATTCAAAAATGGGAGATTGAGCACTAGTTCAAATCTAATCGATTCGGCAAGGGGCCGAATCCATTCGTACTTGCTTGACCTGATTTGTTCCCCTGGTTTAGTTTGCTTCTAGTTCCCTTTCACGGAAAATGTCGTAACTTTTCATTAGGATTCGTATTCGCGTACCATCAATGGATACTCAAAGATGACTAAGAGGGCTTCAACTTTCGTGAGAAATTGGGCCAGAAACCCAAATAGTGAAATGACTAAAATGCCCTTGCGCGTGCGATTATGGATCGAACTTTCTCGAAACGCTACTGAACTTCATACTAAGCACCATAATACCTACAAAAGCTCAATTATACCTCACAAAAGTTGTTAAACATATAAAATAGAGATTTTATGGTTAACGAGCACAAATATAGGAATTAAGGTACCCTAGGGGGCTAAAATTCATAAGTATAAAGGGTGAATAAATGCAATATTCGTGCCGAATCATACCCCCTAACTTACACATTGCTAGTCCTTAGCAATGAAATAGAAAGCAAGAAGAATTACAAGTAAACCAAAATACATGAGATATGTACAAAAGAGATAAAAGCGACTTTCGCGGGTGAACGATTGCATTTAGCATATGCAATAAGCTGTTAAACCCCTAGGTTACCCTAGTGGATGAGTATTGTCTCGTGAGGGGTTTCAGGGATGAAATCCGCAAACATCAAAGTTTACTAAAAAAGTATGCCCAAACACATGCGACAATCCCAAAAATAACAAAAAAAATTTCAAACACGATATTAGCATAGTGAATGAATGCACTCAAAAGTCCGTAGTTATTAACATTATAGAACGAACTTCATAGAATTGAAACCTTAAAAGTGGGAGGGGAGAGAGAACATGCAAAGTATAATTTGTCAAAAACTTATATAAACCGGATAATAAACATTAAAGCATGCATATATCAATCCTCACCAAATATTACACACAACAAATGAAATCACTTTGAAAGGGAGGTAATACATGAGACATGCGGGCATAAAGAGTAAATGGAAATGGAAACAAGATTGCGCACATGTTACAAATGAAGAACGCTATATATAAAATAAAAAATTATAATTTCAATGAAAGATACCGCCATTAAAGGAGGCAAAATGTATTTTCAAAGATTATCAAAATTATTTAAACTTTTGAATTGAATTCACCCTAGGATCACATAGGACTTTATATGGTTGCAATGTAGGTTTGGGGGTTAAAGGTAGGAAAAGAAGGGAATATATATTGATTTAATGGTGTACGGAGATAAAAACTCGGGATAATGGAAAATTATGGGCAATTACAAAATTAGAATATGATTTGCATAAAAAACATTGAATATAACAATAGGGAGAGTAAACAAAGGTTATTGAACACTATATACAACATATACATATTTTCTCTTTCTCTTCTTTTCCGTGTTTTCTTTTATTTTTCGCTTTTCTTTTTCACTCTCACTTGCTTATTTGCAACCACATAGCACGAACATCATTCAATCCCAAATATCATTCCAAATATAGCTATGGAAGGTGATACATATGGTTTATAACTCCAATGTATGGGATTTGGGTTAAGAAATGAAAAGTTATATTAAGGCTCAAAGGGGTTGACTGGGGAATTATGTAAGGTGAGATCAAGGTCAATATGGATGATATAAAAAAGATGGCCTATGATCATTTCCTAAAATTTACGCAATTCTAGAGTCAAAGCAACTTTGATAATCATGCTCAAGTAACACATTTCATAAATGAACTCAATTAATGAACGATCAAATGAAAGAATAGTGAGATTACTGATGAATTTAACATTTTCAAGGAGGAAAGAGTAATGTATAAACACTCACAAATGAAGTAAAGCACAAAGCTCACTTGGTGTAAGTGTATAAAATGCAACAAAAGATTATCGAGTTATAAAAATCTTAAACCAAATTAATGAAATAAGAAAATCGCATGCATCATTGTATTATCTATTGGATCGGGCATTTATTGAAATTTATCATCGGAAACAAAGGAAAAATGCCCCACAAAGGAGAAAAAAGAAAGAAAATATTTTTGAAATTTTTCAACAAAAGCATGCTTACTTACTAACATGTGATTAAATCAATGCAACAAAATAAAATAATGGGAAGAATAACCCACACCCCTAACTTAAATGTTGCATTGTCGTCAATGTGAATCAAGAACACAACATAAAGAGAGGAAAATAAAGATATTACCCCAAATTGGAGCGATCTCCGATATGTACTAGTCCACTGAATCTATAAAACATGTTAGTACTAAGCATAGAAAAAAGAATAATAAAAAGATTAACTATTTACACTAGACTACATATAAAAAGAAGGAAAAAGAAATAAATAAAGAAACACTAAGGTCCTGTTTGGTTTGCAACTATAATTCTGCTTTTTGTATTTAAATATAATTATGATAAAAATTTGTGTTTGGCAACCTATTTTTAAACATAGAATTATAATATTTCTATGTTATAATCAAAATTTTCATAAAATAACAAAAGGTTGTTTTATAACTTCTGTTTTTTTATTTTTCAACTCAAAATTATTCATTCTTAATATTTTAATGTATTTATACCTTAATATATAATATACATATATAATACATTAATATGCATGTAATTCTTGTAAATAAAAAATATATATGTACATGTACACCGAATTATGTATATTTATATTATTAACTTATATAATATACTAAGATCCATATGTTAAATAATATTACCAATAGATACATGATACTTATATATAGTTTTATATATGCATTATTAATGTATGGAATACTATAAAATATACATATAGTACATATGTATTAAAAAATATTTTCAATTCATGTATGTATATAATTTTATAGTGAATTATACTTGAAATATCATATTTTATATATATATATATATATATATATAGAGAGAGAGAGAGAGAGAGAGAGAGAGAGAGAGAGAAAGTTAAACTCCCCAACATACCTTATTAAATAGACACAAAAATACATGATATTAAATGTACATGTATAATTTATGATGTATGTATGTATTTATGTATACATTCATGTATCATCTATACATACACACACACACACACACATGTATAATATAAATATATATGTTTGCCAATTTTGTCAAATTTAAAAAAATGTATTTAAAAACAAGTTTACCAAACGCACACGAATAATTATAAACATAAAAAATTGAATTTTAAAACACTATTAAAAAACAGCGTTTAAATTGAATTTTCTGAATACAGAACTAAACGGGCCCTAACTATTTACATCCTATAATTTTAACTTCTAACTACGTATACGCTAGAAGTCGAATTTTTTTAGGGTCCACCCAAAATACGATTTGACTTTGAGGGATAATCGGTGTACCCTCCTTTGAAAGCATGCCTCCTGGAAAATAGGAATTCTATTTGAACAAAGAAAGGCATGTGTAAGGCAGAAGAAATGAACCATCGCCAATACAAAATTTGAGAGGGACGATGGGGGATTTGGATGATAAGGGTGACAAGACCACAATCATCTCAGGAAAATTAAAATCACATCCCTAAGGTTTTTCAATTGGGAAGGGAGGTGGGGCTAGTGCAAGTGAATAGCCCATGTGATGAATCATCTCAAAATAACATTCCCGTTTAAGAATGGGATCAAATTTCTCAAGACTTTCAACCGATTCTTATGATAACTTTAATAGTTTGAGAATAGTAGGGAATAAAGGAAAGGAATGACATTCAACCTCAATACAATTGGAAGAATTAATGAGAGGCTGAAATTAGAAAGTGCTTGGATCACTCTCGATTATTTATTCCTCAAAAAAGGGTGGAGGTGAAATGCAAGTTTCAACCTCAATTGACCTTTGTGAAGAAGAAACTATCTCATCGAGTTGGGAATTTATTTCTAAAGACCAAGCTTTACAACAATCGAATTTGTCATTCAATTCCTTTAAAGCCAACTCATGATCAAACCAAAAAGAAGACATGACATCTTCTTGAGAGGTTTTCTCATTTCTAGATGATTCCCTGATTTCCAAATTGCCTTCAGAAGGCGATGAGGGATTACTTACAAATTCTTGAATTTCACGC
This sequence comes from Sambucus nigra, assembly GCA_949130495.1. Classification (NCBI taxonomy): domain Eukaryota; kingdom Viridiplantae; phylum Streptophyta; class Magnoliopsida; order Dipsacales; family Adoxaceae; genus Sambucus; species Sambucus nigra. The sequence continues at coordinate 368,753,059 of OX422210.1, read as the reverse complement.
TCAATGCGCTCATCCTTAAGAATTTATAGGCATTCTTGCATATTATTGGGAGTGTAACTTGGAAAACTATTCTCATAATAATTAAGGTTATCTAAAGAGTTTTAGTGAGACATTTCAAAATAGGCAATTCAATAAAGAGACAACCACCAAAATTTCAATTTCTCGAAATATCCTAGCACAAGAAAAAATCAAAGGATAAAATAAAGAATACCAATATGAATAAAATAATATTATGAAATAGTAAATCAACTACAGTCTATAACTAAACATTCCCCAGCAACAACGCCATTTTGAAAATCTTTAACCTCTATTATAAAATCCCTTATCATCTCAGACTTTAGCTCCAATTTAGAGAGATAAGAAAAAAGAGAGAGCATAGAGTAAAGAGAGAAAGAAACTTCTGTAACTATTTGAGAGAAAAATAGAGAGAGAAAGGAAGAAAAACTTAGTTTCTACCTAGGGTTTCTTTTAAACACCCGAGTGTTGAGTGTTAATGAGTTTAGAGATTTAAAGTCCTTGGGTTTTGCTCTCCTTATATCAATCATGTTTCTGCTTAGTTTTTAGATCTTGATTTTACTCTATAAAATCAAGTTTTCAAAACTCTGAGATATATTTCACATATTGTTGAGTTTTGGTTTTTTGACATACCAATTTCAAAACTATTTTTGAAAAACTTTGTTCATATTATGATATTTCGAGTGGATCTTGGTCTGCATGTACTATTTCTTTACAGATTCATAAATTATTCTTTAGAAACAAGATATATCAAAACTCGTTTTAGTGTTTAGATTTCAAAACTTTTTAGAAACAATTTATATATGTTTTGAAATTGATTTTCAAGAAAAATTCATTTTAAATCTATTTTTATAATGATCTCACTACACTGTTTTCACACATATCACATACTCTGTGTGGTTGTTCTCTTGAGAATAAGACTTCTTGTCGACGTAAAGACTTGTTGGATTTGTGGTTGAATCAAACTGATGGATCAAAAAGAGTACCTTGAGGTATAACTCAATATTTAGGTATACTTATTTTTAATTTAATCTTGTTTCATGTTTGTATAAGTATTATATATTTCTTATTTTCTTGGATTTTGTTTTGTGGCGTAGAGGTTTGCGTGGAAGTTTCCCCTAGGTTTGGGGTTTTACCACATTAAAATTCGTGTTATGATTTCTTTATATGTTCTTAACTCTTACATACTTATCTGCTTGAATCGGATTTAATAGAGTCATTTTATTTGACTTATTCTTTTACTAAGAATTTTAAATCTAAATCCATACAATTGTTTCTTTTTTTACACACCTTGTGTTAAATCAGTTTGATACAAATAATATTTTCCTCAAAAAGATGTTTCGGATTATCAACTTTAGACTTTTAACTTTGTTAAAAACATAAGTTTGTTCGATTTCATATTTACCCTCATCCTTTGAGGCTATTGCTTATAGAAGAGATCCTGATGCTTGAGAGGCTATTGACCTCGAATAGTACGATGGAGAGTTAGAGCATACCTTATTTCTTAATCTTTCCACTGGATACCCTCCTTTGAACCATTTTATTCTTAAGGAGGAGACAGTTGATAGTAATGAGGTTTACACCTTAGATTTTTTACGAGCCTTTCTTTATAGGATTACCATGGATAGGAAGAAGGTTTGTAGTATCAAACACTTCTTTGGTATAAAATCATCTATCACTGTGAGTGTGACACGCTGTAAAATTTAATACTATTTTGATTAGGTTTATTAACAAAAATCATGGGAATAAAAAACATTTGGTAACATTCTCAACATAACTTAATAAAAAAAATGAATAAGTATAATAAAGAGATAATAAACTGTTGAGAAAAACGCACCAACTCTGATACCAATCGCAAAAAAATAACATAATTCGTATTTGAATGTAAATAGACAAATAAAACCAAATTGAAAATAAAGGAGTACAATAAAAGGATGAGCTTCACTTTCTCGACTCCTATAATCCTGGGAGTAAAAAATGGGGAATCGCTGGAGATACTCCTCCGACAAACTTGCATCCATAGGAACTATCACAATAAGAGCCTGTAAAAATAGTTTTTGAAAAAAATGTAAACAATAATCCTATATACAATAGTATTATAATTGATCTAGGCCACATCATAAATACACATCTTCCTCTCGTGTTTTAACATATTTTAAGTTATAAGTTACCCAAACCAACAACCTAAAATATCATGTGGTTTTGAATCCCGAAACCATATGTAGCCCATGTGATTAAAGATTTACATCTTCATTCTTTAATCTTAAGTTTTCATCTTTGTGTTCATCTCTTTCATTTTAAAACATAAGTATTATTGTAGTCTCAAACCTATGGTTCATCTTTACAAATAACCAATATACCAATAACATGCATATATCTCAAGTATATACACATTTTACCATCTCATGCCAATAATACAATATACACATCTCTAGTATATGAAATACACAAACCCAAAATATAAGCATATAGGTGGGCATCCCTATTATAAGTCATATACATCTATAGCATAACACATGAAATGGTATAACTATCTTTGGTACCGCCATACAATAATCACGTATTTTAAGATAAAGACTCTACTGACGTATAATATCCATAAAAAGGTATATCCCTGGCATATACAAATAAATGAGCATCTCTCATGACCACACATAATGAAGGACTACTTTTATTGCTTTTGAGGATCTCTCGAACGTACTAGGTATAGTCTTAGGTCATCCCAAACCTAAGACCTCAACACGTCAGTGGATATATCACCACGTCTACCCATCAGTCATAAAGCGTACCATACCCAAGACTTTGTGAAAAAAATCTCCTAAAAGACCCTCTCGGTCGCAGGTAACTAAACGTGTGACCTAGGGGTAAACTATACCTAAGGAGGAGCCTGTCTACTCACCAGTTTACATGCGTGATCCTCATTGCACATTCCCCTCTCATGGAATCCCTCTTAGTACGATATGACATGAGCACTCACACATGGTATGAAATGCACATAAAACACGTAAGTAATTTCCACTCTCACTAACAGGATAAAGCATACACATACATAACTCTCACAAACGGGTTAAGGCAATCCACATTCACATACTGACCTTACGCTACTGGGTCATACTAGCATAGCTATCATAGAAAGGTATATCACATCTATATCCCTATAATCATCCCATAAAAAATCAATCCTAACCTCTTAACTTCCTAATTCTAGGTGTAGTCTCACTCTATCATACATTAAAAGCCATATATTAACTATATTTAATCTATATTAGCCCTAATATATTCTCCCAAGGCATCGCGTCTAGGTATAATTGCACACCTAAATTAAATGAAACCACGATACATAATAGCTACCTTATTCGATGGAAGTTATAACCTACCAAGTCTAATCAATCCTGGCCAACAAGTCTAATCCTATAACATACCAATTTTCCATCAACAACCCATTCTACACTTGGGTCTACCCTTGAATACCAAATCCTCCATTAACCCCTTTAAATAAATTATTTTACAATTATTTCCATAACCTCAAGGACCCATCCTCAAAATCTCACCTCATTTGAATTAATATCCATTCTACAAGTATAGGGAAACTTATGGACAAACAACCTAAGTCCTAAAAACCAAAAATCTAACCAACCAACCAAAGGCCTAAATTAGGCAAAACTTGCTATTTTCGATCGATCGATCGATCAACCCAGAATAATCCCAAATCTCGTTTATTATAGGAATCTTAACCTTCAACCCCCATTTTTTTTCTCTCAATCCTCCATTAATGAATCTAAAAAGTTCATCCAATTATAAATTCTTTCATTCGGTGGTCAAGAATAAGATGAATAAGCTCTTCATACACCAAATTGATAATGAAATGGGTGTAACTCTTAATAATCCAAAGGAGGTGGAAGAGGATATTACTTCATATTTTCAAGCTCTTCCAGGAGAGCCTTCAGCTTGTGTGGAGGAGGACTTGATTATATCTCACATTCCATAGATGATTAATTGTGAGGATAATCTTCTGCTTCTAAGGTGCCAAATGAAGATGAAATTAAACAATCCATTTTCTCCATGGATAAAGATAGTGTCGCGGGGCCTAATGGATTTAATGTTTTTTTTATCAAACTTGTTGGAATATCATTGCTAAAGATATTGTTTATGATATTCGATCTTTTTTTGTTGGCAAAGATATTCCAAGAAGTTAGTCTTCCACTAATATAATCCTTATTCCAAAAGTGGACAAGCCGAAAACTTGCTCTGATTTAAGACCCATTAGTCTTTGTAATTTCTCTCATAAAATTATTTAAAAGATTTTATCTAACCGTATTGGTTCTTTGCTTCCAAAAATTATTTTTCCATCCCAAGCAGGTTTTATCAAAGGTCGATCCATCTCGGACAATATTCTTCTTGCTTAAGAATTGGTTTCTCAACTCAATAAAAAATCTCATGGTTCCAATGTGGTGGTTAAAGTGGACATGGAAAAAGCATATGATAGGATATCTTGGCTATTTTTATCAAAGTGCTTCAGGATTATGGATTTTCAGAAATGTGGATTTATATGATTTGGCGAATTCTTTCTAACTGCTGGTATTCAATTATCCTCAATAGAAAATCGTGTGGGTTCTTTAAATCTGGTTGATGAGTATGCCAAGGTGATCCACTATCTCCAACATTGTTTGTTATAGCAACTGAAGTCCTAAACTGAGGTGTCCACGATCTCATGATTCAAGGGTCTATTGAGTATTTTTCTATTCCCAGTGGCTGTCCGATCATATCCTCTCTGTCATTTGCTAATGACATCATTTTTTTCCTTAATGGCAACGTTAAATCGTTTTGACAGTTCATGGATTTTTTGTCACTCTTTGAAACTCAGTCTGGGCAAAAGATTAACACGTCGAAAAGCTGCATTATTTTTTCTCACCATTTCCCTTTGCGCCAACGTTACATGCTTCTTAACAGGTCCAATTTTAAGCAGTCATCACTTCCGATAACTTATATGGGAGTTCCTCTTTTTATCGGCAGGAAGAAGAACTCTTTATTTCATGGTATCATTTCTAAGGCAGTGGATAGAATAAAAGGTTGGAATTGCTCCTTTATTAATCAAGCAGGTCGATTAACGCTCATTCAATCTGTTCTGCATACATTGGGTTTACATGTGTTTTCCATTATACGCCCGACGAAATATTTTTTTAAGGACTTCCAAAAACCATGCTTGCATTTTTTTAGGGTCAGCTGGATGAAACTCGAAAGCATCAATGGGTATCTTGGGATGTAATTTCTCGTCCCAAATTAGAAGGTGGCCTGGGTCTCAGAGATTTAAAGGATATTTGTAATGCATATGTATGCAAAATTTGGTCCCAACTTTTAAAAAACAATTCTCTTTGTGCCAACTTTATGAATTAAAAATATAAAAAACTTGCTCAAGTTAATTTTAGGGGGATTCCTTCTTTTGATAGTGTCACATGGAAGAGAATGCAAGCTGTTGAGGAATTTTTTGATGAAGATAATCTATCTTGCCAACAATATTGGAGGGATAGAAATTTTACTTAAAAAAAGGCTTGGGAATGAATTCGAATAAAACATTGTTCTCAATTCTCATTTTTCATGATATGGGATCCGAGGATAATGCCTAAAGCTTCTATTTTATTATGGAGAATTCTTCATAAAGATCTACCTTTGGACCTCAAACTCAAGACCATTTTTTTTAATATGGTTTCTAAATGTCGATACTGTACTCAATCCCAAGAAGAAGATGATGATCACTTATTCCATTCCAGTGAAGTTGCTATGGAAGTGTGGGTTCATTTTGAAAATTTAATGGGCCTCAGAACACAAAATTTTTCATTAAGATCTAAAATCATTTCATGGTGGATCAATTGCCGTGGAAAAAATATTAGATCTATTCTTTGTAAAATTCTTCCTCTCTTTATTTGTTTGTAGATTTGATGTTACATGAACAAATCTAACTTTAAAGGTATCCCAATTAAATCCAAATCAATCATCAAGGCCATTCACTATGATATTGTTGTAGCCTTTAATGCTCGGCCTTATAAAGGACCTTTCTCTAGATTTTTTAGTTCTTTTATTGATGACTTTGATATCTCCACTTCTAGACTGTAAGCCACCGAAGAAAGGCTCTTTTTCTTTTTATTATCAATAAATTTTAATATATATACACACACACACACACACACACACACACACACACACACACACACACACACACTAGGGTATGCCCGTGCCTGAAAGCACGACACAAATTTTTGAAAGTGTACCTCATTAATTGGACCATATGCCGTATTTACAAAAATACATACAAACACCGTGTTTATATACATATGTACATACACCGTGGTATGAACCTATTATGTCAAAAAAAAATTACAACACAAAATTGTAAACAATTTTAAAACATTAGGCAAATTTTCATATGTTTATGTAACTATTCAACGTGTTTAATACATACATACCCGATTTAATTACAATACAATAAATTAGAATTTTAATAATATTTGGAGAGAATCTCCTTTATTTATAGGACTATCCACCTGTTTAAGGTATAAAAAACACTCCAACAACCAAATAAATACATTCATGGACCTTGTATAAACTAAATAAAATGGGCATAGCTCCATTTGTTTATAGAGTTGTCCACATGTTTATGGTATAAAAAACACATCAACAATGAAAATAGTGACTCATTCGTCACCTATTTAGCAATATTTTATAAAAAAAAAGTTATGTACAAAACCTAACAATTAAAAAAAGGGGTAGAATTTCCTTTGTTTATGGGACAATTCACTCATCATCATCATAAATTACAATTGCTCATGCTCTTAAAAGGCAACACTTTTACAAATTGTTCTGTATAAACAGTAGACAAAATATTTAAAAAAAAATCCAATATAGGGCTCACTATTCTAAAATAAGAGGGTTACCTCACGGTCACCCACCCAATTTTATACACTATATGAAATAAAAAAAACACATACACACCACATCGCATTACTTAAATTCAACTAATTAGGCTAAGAAATTATGAGAACCAACCGATAACATATATGGTTGGTCTATCGGCAACATGGTCTTGGACACAAAGAATCCCGACATGTATGCATATAGTATTCATATGTAGTCATTGTACTAAGTTTTTTCTTCAAGACTTCTGCAATTTCCTTCCCAATCTATCCTCTTAAATGCCATATCTAATATCTTCTTAATTCTTGAACCTATATACAATAAATCCATGTGTATAAATAGTAAAAGTTAATGAATCTTTATATCCAAAAAATATATATGCATATAGAGTGGACATGTTAAAAAAAGCAAACAGTATCCATCAAAATCAGTTTAATCCTTCCCACTGCTGTACTTCTATATTTAATACAAATTCGAAACTAAGAACAAAGTGCATAATAGAAAGAAACATATGGGATACCAGATGGAAATGGATAGATAGACATCTTATCTGTAGTTTAATCCATAAAATTCTCCCTAGTGTAACGCTTATTTGCAGCAATATGTAATGCTTTGAATATCCTGCAATGTATTAAAACAGGAAAACAAATGTAAATTAAAGAAAGTACAAATATGTTCGTCAATGCTTTATCAAGTAAAAGAAAGATGGGGAAAATAGTGAATAAGTTTACAAATATGTTATGTTTGTCAATATATAACATATTTCTACACTAATATTGGTTTTAACATAATAAATCAGTCAATTCATTGAAGTACACATAAACAATTGGTAAACTTTGAGTAAAATGTAAAGGCTCTCTAATGAAGAGAAGTCATTGATATCAATGCTGACCTAAAGCAATAACATAGAGGAAATGGTATTTAGGGATCAGTTTTGATGGTTTACCCTTTATATAATTGATAGGGAAATAGGTAATTAAGATTAAGAATTTTATTTTGAAGCACTAAAAGTATATAGTGTGAAATATTAGTGTATATATACTCCCCAAAAATGAAATAAATAGCAAATATCTAACCTTAGAGTCACTGGGACAGACGGAGGTGGCAGTGTGAGCAGTAGCATGGGAGGCAGTTGAAGGGAGGCAGCGGCATGGGAGTGTTTGTGAGGGGGTAACAGTTAACTCAAGGGCAGCAGCAGTGACATGGGAGCCATGATGTTGTCTTTGTTTTGCACATGTGTCACCTATGCATCGTTTTCACTAACTAATCTGATTCACTAACTAATCAATGATGTTCTCTTCTCAGTTAATCATCATTGCTAACTAAAATCAATCTAATCGAAACTCAAAAAAATCGTTAGATAACCCCTTGTAAAATAGATCAATAGAATATTTCGATACTCAATTGAAACACAATTGAAACATAGTTGAAACACAGTAGCAAATCAATCGATTGTGAGCAGTGATAAAAGTTGAAATACAAAGTTGAAACATACATATATATATATGGGAATAATTGTAAACTCTTCAATGAAGTTTTTAACTCTTCACCAAACTTTATTTGCTAACCTTCTACTCAAAGTTATACATTCTAGAAAATTTCATCCAACTCCAATAGTTCTCAATTCACTGAAAGTTTATGTGCTTAACGAATAGTTTTGTAAGAACATACATAAAAGTATAATGTGTGTGTGTGTTTATGTGTAGGAGGCAGGGCATACAACCCTTTTGTACTAAATTTTCAAAATAGAAAAAAATTGTAACCAAACTCGGTGGAGATGATTCAATAGTGTGAAGAAATTTTCAAATCAACTGCCATATGTATCTCTGTTCTCCCACTCTATTTGGCCAATTTCCTGAAAAAATTAAGAGAAACCAAAATCATTAGGATAAAATAAATTTAAAATTAGCTCAATATTCCAATGGAAAATAGTAAGGCACGCAGTAAAAAAAGGACAAAAAATACGACGACATGAGGAAATGGAGAAGGTATAATTGTGGCTGCTAAGAGTGTGGTGGAGGTGTGATTGCGGCTTAGAAAGAGGCCAACTGTGATCACGACTAAGTTCCATTTAAAATCAATTTAGTGTACTCAAGGAAAATCGGTGATTTTTTAAAATCCACACTATTTATTGTTTTCTAACAAAAACTTGGTGATTTTTTCAAAACCTCAAAAAAATTCATTCAAGGTAAGAAAACCCTCTCCTTAGAAAAAATAATTAGCCAAAATCCACAATTAGTACAACTCTAATATATTAGACATATCATCAAACACTTGTAATGCAACTGAGAAAATGTTGATGGTTCTTACTATAGCCACACCATTATTAGTTCTGGTGCAAATAAATTGGCTCTGAACATAAAAAGGTAACAAATCCCAATGTGAATCGATAAATAAAATTTACTTGAAAACGAAATTGAAATTTAAGATAACCCAAAAACCTTCAGATATGTGGCTGTTTGTGCGTGTGTAGGAAAGATTACCTACAAATGGAAGCTTTGGAGACGAAGGGCGGCAAAAATGAAACTCTAATTAATACATGTCAAGAACCAAATTCTGTCATCTGATCACAATCTACAATCAGATCAAGTAAAATTTCATCAACCTTATTTCTTGCCAGTTCCACATTATGCAATTCAAAGATCCCTTTCAGCCTGGGACAAATTAGGTCTCATATCTATATGATCAACCTTGAGAGGCAACTGAGAACTAAATTCTTGAGTCCCTACATTAGCAGATGGCTCTATTTATCTATCATCAGAATGTGGAACATTGCCATCATGTTTACCAACACAATGATAATCCCCTGTTGTCAACAAATTGGGGTTAACATGAATTGAATTCTGAACTTTGCAGCGAAGACCCATTTCAAGCATCTCAATTTGGGAAATACCTACAAAGAAAAAGCACATCAAAGTGAGTTTACAACAAACATGGCCGCAATATCACCGTCCATATTTTCTAAAACATTAAAATTGATAGATAATAGAAATGAATTACCTGAATCATTTTGTGCAATACCTGTTAGAAAAGGTAGAAATCTTCTATAACTAAATAACCATGAAAGCACAAATTATGCGTTCTTTGAAGAACCGTTCAATCACTGATTCACGACTCTAATAACCAAGTTATCCACCACCATCATCAACTAATTCAGTAACACTTTACCCAAGAAGCATGTGAAGTTACTGACATCACCCATTCTATTATGAATGGGCACAACTTAGATCACGTCACTGACTTAGCAAGAGTGAGCACCTCAGATCCGTCAAGCACTGCCAAACAACTTGAAGAAATTAATACAGATGTCAAAGGTAACATAAGCTAGCATGCACAAAATCTTTTAAAAAAACCAAACTAAACAGAGTGCATAACCCAAATCAGCAGATTTTTAGCAAAATGTGAAACAAACAACAATGATCACAACTCATTTTAGTCAAATTAATGAATTTTTGGCAAAAAAAAAAATAAAACGAACATTTTTCTTCACAGGCCCATTTTACTCATAACCTAAAATAACAAAATACACCGCAATGAAACAAACAAACACAGTCGTTGTGTGTTGATACATGAAACTTAACTTTAAAAAACTAATAAGAAAAAAATTAAAATTAAAATAAACTCAATGTCATTATTTAGTCATTCCCACCATCGTCTCGTCTCTATGCACAGACACATTTTGGTCTCAACCCAAAACAGATTCAGTGTCGATACACGCACCCCAACAGTTTAAAAAAAGAAACTACCTATTTATTATGAATAAGGCCAATACCCTTGTCCTCATGCTCTGAGTTTACCCCATCACCTCTGATAGCCACACTCTATACTCACACGGGAAGTGATAGCCATAAGTTTATGAGAAGAAAGAAGGGGATGGGGATAGGGAAGACATGAATCAGTTGATGGTAAAATAATTAGTAATACACAATGTTAAAATACCTGATAGTTTGGAATCTCAAATAATCTTGCATCTGTCTTCAGTTTGCAGAACAAACAAAAAATTGCAAAAAAAGGAACTAAAGCGTTTGCATAACAACCTAAAAAATTGCAAAAAGAGAAGGAAATGAAAAGAGATAGCGTTAGAATGAAAAAAGAAACATCAAATGAAATTATAACAATAAAATATTAAGATGCATAAAATGATTTAAAGGAGGAAGAGAAAACCTACCCCGACATTGGACTGAAATATGCAAACTGAAATAACACAATATGCAGACCAATATACAGACTAATTTAGAAAATTAGCTGAAGGCATCTCGCGACGTTGCAATAGAAATGGATGCAAAAGAAAGCAAAGCTTCTTCTTCTTTGGGAGATGAAAACGGTCAAAGCAGATATCACTTTTGGGAAGGGGCGTTGCGAAAAACAAAATGAAAAATAACAAAAAAGACATAAATATACAATAGAAAAGGAAAAAAAATTGCATAAAAAAAAGCAGAACAAAAACTCTTTTTTTCTTTATGTGTGCCATCGTCTTGGGTGAGAGATGAATATAAAAAATGGGTTGAGAAACAAAACCCTAATTTTGAACTAAGAAATCTCAACCTAGAAGCATATGGTGACAGAGAGTATACCTGAGATCTAAAAAAATACGAACCATAACCTTGACAGGGGAGCATCGAGAAATAGAAATAGAGAAGATCGGGGGTTAGAGGTGAGCAGGTGATTGGAGATGGGAGTGGGAGGTTTGTGAGAGTGGGTGTTAATCCGTAAATCTCTAGAAAAATTTGGGTAAATAAAAGAGAAAATTGGGAGAAGCGTGTATTGCAGTAATGGGAACTGATGAGAGAGATTAGAGATCTTTTGGATTGTGGCAATTTACTCTTTTGTCCTTGGTTTTGAATTTTGAAAAAAATGGGGAAAGAAACCAAAAATTATAAGGGTAAAATAGGAAGTGCAAAAAAAAATCATACTGATGACATCATGGTCCTATCTTATGACATACATAAGTTTTTTACTTTATTTTATATATATATATATATATATATATAAACAACCAAATGATAAAAACACATCATCTACACAATTGGAACCTATTTCCATTCTCAAATTCCAAATTTACACCAATATTCAACAAAAAAACAATTCAAAATCTAAGAACCCTAGTTTATCCACTTCTACACATTTTTCGTGGATTGATTCAATTAAACATTGGTTTTTTATGAGATTAACAATATAAAATAGATTTAAATCATCATCTATTAGTTTTAATCCAACTTCATGAAGAAATCAATCATTGTAGATGGGAGATCAACCTAATTAATATCTACATTAAGTTAATTACAAACATTACTAATTAATTATCTAAAATCAAATTTATAACTTAATTTGATTTAGATTTGCAATGAAATAGGTAGAATTATTTCACACATACAATCATAATCATATTCTATATAGAATGTCCTATGGATTGATTGAGAAATCAATCCCTAATTCCCCCAAATCTTCCTTTTTTCTTAGTGCTTTCTCTCTCCAGCCCCTCTAGTGATTCACCATTGTGTTTGTGATAAAACTTCTTTAACTTTCTTGTGCGGAGCCTTAACAATTTTCCCTTATTGACATGGACCACAAACAATATTTCAAATTGGTTTGATCTAAGTAATACCTTTAACTATTTATTGGGAGCATAATTTACCAAGACTATCATAATTATTGTGACCCAACCCATTAGGCCATATCTCATTATCATCCATTATGGCAATGTTACAAACCTCTGTACTTGGATTGACTGTGTAACAATTATATGGAGTACGGAGTCCTGTAATAATGCAATCACCTTTTTCATTTAAAACTTTGCAATTGTTCTTTAAAAAAGTGACAGTATGGTTTGAGTCACAAAATTGTGATATACTTAGTAAATTGGCTTTAAGTCCTTTTACCAAGAGAATATGTTTAAGGATGGGTAATCCTTCTTCATGGAGTGTTCCTTTACCAATGATCTGGGATGATACACCATCTGCAAATAAGACTTTTCCTCCCGAGAAGTTAGTTTTGTTTGAAAGTTTGGAATCATCCCCGGTCATATGTTTGGAACAACTAGAGTCTAAATACCATCCATGTCACACCCTAACCCCATTAGGATATAATTAACTAAATAGCTCACAAACCACACTTATTATTTATTTAATTATTTATTCATTTTGTAATACATATTAAAACAATTTCAAGGTTAAAATGCGAAATACTAAAAATCCAATCGTTTTAAGGAGACATAATTTAAACAAACTCCTATACCATTTAACTTAATTACAACTAGTACAATGTATAAAACAGAACTGACGAGACCATACTATTCACTCAACCTCCTAGACCTGGCAGTGGCAGCTTCAAAACCTGAAAATGTAAACATATAAAACCATGAGTTTAAAAACTTAGTGAATGTACTAAATCCCTATATAGTAAAAGTACTACATTAACATATCAACATATCAATATATCCATCTCTGTGCCAAATTAGTCCATATACATATTCGGAGTTAATAAACCCTACATCTCCTGCTCGTAGGTAATAATCATATCCATGGGTTTTAATAACCTAACATCTCCTGATTGCATATCAACTCAACAGATCTTGACTTTTATAAAGCCATAACATCTCAACATCTCTTGACTTTTAATAATCCATAACATCTCATGACTTTTAATAATCCATATCATCTCAACATATAATACATACACATCATATCCATAATCAACTCAGTAAGTACACTCACATTGGGTTGTCAACTATGTATTCACGTTTCCTTCGGGTGGAGCTGAACTGGGTTGATTTGACCTTACACCTGTTAATACAACTAAATCAGTACTGAATCTGAATCATAATTATTATCTTAATATATCTATGTAACTTTTAATGACTATACAATAACAATATAATTCTAGTCAAGTCACATTCCATCAAACATTAGTAAAGACGAAATAGTGGTATATATGTTGATAAGGTTATGAACATTCAACCATAGAAAATACCTCGTAAGGCATTTATAACTAAAATCAAGTAAACATAAAAATATACTTCTCAATGTATATACACATGAAACATGTACTCAAAATACCCTTGGGAAAGAGAAGATAAAAACATTCTTTCATGGGGTATCCAGTTTGGCCTCAAATTATTGTCCTCCATAGTTAACCATCCCATATTCATAAATTGTACATATACAGGTGTCCAAGCTTATCAATATTAAAACATATCTGAATATAATTTCCGTTACAAGTGACGGTGTAATTTTTCAAGCTTCCTACAGCAAGTTACGACCATTTCCTTACAACCTATTAAATCTACCCCACAAGCTCCTCTATTGTTCCTTCAACTTCCAGGAATTTTCATAGTTTTTCTCCAGCATAAATTTCCATGATTTTCCACCCATTTTCATTAAACATACTAAATAGTACAAAATTAAAGTTTCTTAATTTTTTGACTTCATTTTCTATGTCAAAAACTTGACCAAACTCAGGACATAGCGAAATGAAATATACAAACAGCAACTATGTACCAAATTACAACCATCACTAAGGCCTAATCACAAGGATTTAAATTCTAATTTTCGGATATGATATGGATATATGAGTCTAGTTTCATATCTAATTGGAATTTTATAATTCCAGTAAGCACCCAAAATTATATGGAAGTTTGAATAGAAGGAGTTCCAATAATAAGCAATATGGGCTACATATACCACTTATCTCACATGCGAACAAATACTTATTAGCATAAAGGAGGATGGAATTTTAATCAATAATTCACGATTTATATACTTTGAAACAAGTACAATACATGATTAAAAAATATAAATCACATAATTATACCTTGGAAACACTTTAAGGATTTTCTTGGAATTTTCCTAGCTTTTCTTGTAATCTTTTTTCCTTAACTTCTACTTTCTCTTTCCACAAGAAAAAACTCTCCAAAATAGAACCTAGGGTTTTATTTTTTGAAGAAATAGGTTAGAAGAAGATTTTTAAGTCGGCCAATGATTCCTCCCATGCCAACCAATCAAATTAAAAAAATTGGTTTACTAAAAGACAATTTACCTCTTAAAGGGAATGGACATATTTACCCTTTGTTCGTAAATTCGGGCTAGCTTCTTACTCGAACATCCCTTTGATGATCCATTTGTTTTTTTGTAAACCTATATCATATATATACAACTATATAGTTTTCACCTTGAGTCAATTGTTACATTATAAGGGTCAAACTAGTCTCCAACAGGAACATTTCTACCAAAAATAACAAAATATTGTGTTAGTTTATAATTCGACATTTCATGATTTATTAAAGTATGATTATACTAACCATAATCACTTAACATTAGATATACTAATAACACATTATTCATATCACATAAGTTAAGCATGATTTAAATATAATCTATCATAATTATATCTGGGTTGTCACAACTTCCCCCTTAAGAAAATTTCTCCCCCGAAATTTAATATGACAGTTTCTTCATGATATCTTTCGTTTCCCAAATCGCTTCTTTAATTCCATGGATGATCGACATAACTTTAACTAAGGGAATAACTTTATTCCTCAATACTTGCTCCTTACGATGAAGAATTTCCACAGGTTCCTCGATATACGACAAGTCTTCTTTCAATTCAATAGGTTGGGTTTTTAGTTAATGAGATGAATCTTCCAAATACTTACGAAGCATCGATACGTGAAACACATCATGTAAACAAGAAAATTCTGGAGGTAATGCTAATCTATATTCCAGGGTCCCAATTCTTTCCAACACTTCACATGGTCCAATCTATCTTGGACTTAGTTTCCCCTTTTTTTCCAAATCTCATGACGCCTTTCCACGGTGAAAGATGTAGGAATATAAAATCTCCCTTTTGAAATTCTAATGGATACTTCATTTTATTTGCATAGAATTTCTGCCTACATTGCTCTATCTTTATCCGTTCCCGGATCATTTTAATATTTTTGGATGTCATATCTATCAATTCAATACCCAAGATTTTCCTTTCACCTACGTCATCCCAACATAATGGAGGTCTACACATCCTCCCATATAAAGCTTCATAAGGATCCATACCAATGGTGGATTGATAACTATTATTATACACAAATTCCATCAATGGAAAATGAGCATCCCAACTACCTTTGACGTCAAATACACAAGCTCGTAACATGTCTTCTAATGTTTTAATTGTTCTTTCTGATTACCCATCGGTTTGTGGATGAAATACAGTACTGAACTTCAAACTTGAGCCCAGGTCATCCTTCAAACAAGGCCAAAACTTAGAAGTGAACATTGGATCTCTATCTGATACTATTGACACTAGTGCTCCATGTAAACGGATAATCTTATCAACGTATATACGTGCATACTTGTCAATAGTGGATGTCATCTTAACTGGAAGAAAATAAGCTGACTTTGTTAGTCGGTCTACAATCACCCAAATATCATCATGCCCCTTTAGTGATTATGGTAATCCTACAACAAAATCCATCGTTATATGTTCCCATTTCCATTCCAAAATAGGGAATGACTGTAATAATCCTATCGGCTTCTAATGCTCCACCTTCACTTGCTGGCATACTAAACATTTAGCTACAAATTCTTCAATCTCACATTTCATATTATTCCACTAGTAATACTCCTTCAAATATCTATACATTATGGTACTTCCAGGATTTATAGAGTAAATAGAACTATGTGCATCTTCTAATATATCCTTATTTAAGGATGGATCATTCGGTACACAAATTTTATTTTTATAACACAACGATTCATCATTCTTAATTTCAAACTCACTCTCTTTACCATCCAAGATTTCTCGTTTCTTCTTCTCAAGGAATGGATCACTGCTTTGCAAATTTCGTATGCGTTCTGCCAGTAAAGGTCTCACTGTAACATGTGCAACTCCCCCATTTTAGTTAAGTTCAACTCTACTCCCATCAGTCTTAATTCCATAATATTGCCAACCCGTGTACATTGAATACAAGATAACCTCCCCAATGACTTTCCACTTAAAGCATCTGTAATAACATTGGCCCTCCCTGGATGATAGCGAATGGTACAATCATAGTCTTTAATTAACTCCATCCAATGTCTTTGTCTCAAATTCAAGTCTCTCTGTGTAAATAAATACTTCAAACTTTGATGGTCAGTGAAAATTTCACACGTCTCTCCAAATAAATGATGTCTCCATAATTTCAAAGCAAAAATAATTGCCGCAAGTTCTAAATCTTACGTAGGATAATTACATTCATGCGTCTTTAACTGTCTAGATGCATAAGAAATTACCTTTCCATGTTGCATGGAAACACAACCCAAACCCAGACGTGAAGCGTCAGTATTAATCACAAAACCTTCTCCACTTGATGGAACAGTGAGGACTGGAGCTGATACTAGTTTATTTTTCAACTTTTCAAAGTTGTGACATTCATCACTCCACACAAATTTCACTTCCTTTTGGGTTAATTTAGTCAACGGTAGGGCTATAGATGAAAACCTCTTTATGAATCTTCTATAATATCCAGCCAATTATAGGAAACTCCTTATCTCCGTTACGTTTCTTGGTCTTTCCCATTGTACAATTGCCTCTACTTTCTTAGGGTCAACATAAATTCCATCTCCCGAAACAACATGCCCGACAAAATACTACCTGATTTAACCAAAACTCACATTTGCTAAACTTAGCAAATAATTGACTATCTCGCAAAACTTTCAATACAACTTTTAGATGCTTCTCATGTTCCTCTTGGATATGTGAGTATATCAAAACATCATCGATAATGACAATCACAAATGAATCTATGCAAGGATGAAATACTCGATTCATTAACTCCATAAACACCGTAGGAGCATTTGTTAACCCAAATGGCATCACCAAAAATTCATAATGATTATAACGAGAATGAAAAGCTGTCTTAGAAATGTCACAATCTCTCACCCTTAATTAATGATAACCCGATCTCAAATCAATTTTTGAAAACACTTTAGCCCCTGTAATTGATCAAACAAATCATCAATACGAGGTAATGTATATTTATTTCGAATAGTTACCTTGTTCAACTACCGATAATCAATGCAAAGTCGCATGGTGCCGTTTTTTTTCTTCACAAATAATACCCGAGCACCCCATGGTGATACACTGGATCGAATAAAACCTCGATCTAGCAAATCTTGCAGTTGAACCTTTAACTCCTTTAGTTCCACATGTGCCATTCTATATGGAGAAATAGAAATAGGAGCTGTACCAGGCACTAAATCGATAGTAAACTCTACCTCTCTACTAGGTGGCATCCCTAGTAATTCATCTAGGAACACATCTCCAAAATCCTTAACTATTGGGATATCTTCTAATTTTTGTAATTACCTATTTATATCCACATTATATGCTAAAAATCCTTGATATCCCTTATTTAACAATTTCCTCCCCCGAATGGTAGAAATAAGACAATTTGGAACCACATTTCTTTCCCCGGTAAATTTGAATTCTTCCTCCCCCGACATATTAAATGTAAACTCCTTGCGAAAATAGTCACTCGATGTATGGTAGGAAGATAAACAATCCATACCCAAGATAATATCAAAATCTTGAATATCTAGTGGAATTAAATCAATGGTTAACTCCCTCTCCCCCACATACAATACACAATTTTTATACACAAGCTCCACTAACATCACATCCCCCATATGTGTAGAAATATATAAACCACTATCTAGATAAGAAAATGGTTTACCAAATGCATGTTAAATGATAGTGCTATAAATGAATGAGTAGAACCTGGATCAATAAGCACGTAAGCATGCTTGTTCATGATAGAAAATGTACATGTCACCATCTTTGGAGTAGCCTGAGCATCTTGTAAAGTCATAACAAATATCCTTCCCGGAGCCCTGGAATCACTAGCCTGTCCTCTACCTCCTCCTCTCCCTATGCCTCCAGGTGATGAACCTCGACTAGTAGTAGCTGACTGAGTCCCTCCTATTAGCATAGGACAGTTCTTTTTGGTATGGCCAATTTGATGATAGTGATAACAGTCTACCCCCTTTAACTTGGGATAATCTGGACTGATATGGCCGTTAGCTTTGCAAAAATAGCATATAACAAGATTAGATTGCCCATTCTCATTCCCCTGCGATCTATTTTGTTGGCCCATCAATCCTACACCCCTAAAAATGCTTGGTGTCCTATTCTAAACATAATTTCTAGTCCCTCTACCGCACTAAAATCTTTGACTCTTCTGTTTTGAGTATTCTATATTGCCTTCCTTTTACCGAGATGGATCTATTTACTCCTCTTTCCCCTTTGTTGCCTATTATTTATTGCATCATTAACATCTCCTTCTACCCTCATAGCTTTCTTAACTAAAGAAGTATTGATGATGCTAAGATATAGCACCACCGGATAAGTGATAGTGAGCTCAAACAGTAACAGCCATGGCAGTCATAGAGATGTATGAGTGTATAAGTGCGTAGAAGGGGATGAGTATAAGAGGAAATAAGACAATGATGTATAGTGGTTCAACCAATTTGGCCTACATCCACTGTGAGTGTGTGATCCACTAAGTATGGGCACTAATGGCCTTGGATACAATGCACATAACCCTCCCTCTCTCTCTCTACTGTGTGTACAAGCAGAGTTTTGGCTAGGGCTACAGTTAATTGATCGATCCCTTGTTGGGTTGTAGGTGACAAGTATATATAGGTCTTGGGGGATGTAGTGTACCCCCCAAGTATGCATGGTGCATGTGAATGATGATCTAGCCAATCCCTTGTTGACACCTGTAGATGCCAAATGATGATATAATATTCCCTCACGTGAGGGTGTGATTTTGTTATAACGGTCTCCCATGTGCTATGTGAACCTCACACGCACTATTCCACGCGTCTCCCAAACCACGCGCTGCGATGATGTCACCCTCGGCCTATGGGCCGAGGCCGAGGGCAAAGTTCCTTCCGGCAGTGAGTCTGGCCCAATTCTGGGCTCGTACTGTCGGCCCCTCGTAGGGTCGTCTGGAACCTGGTGAAGGGTCGGCCCCTTGTAGGGTCGTCTGGAGCCTGGTGAAGGGTCGGCCTCTCGTAGGGTCGTCTGGAGCCTGGTGAAGGGTCGGCCCCTCGTAGGGTAGTCTGGAGCCTTGGTGAAGGGTCGGCCCCTCGTAGGGTCATCTGGAGCCTTGGTGAAAGGTCGGCCCCTCGTAGGGTCGTCCGCTTGGTGGTAATATTCAGCCAGGCCGAGGATATAAACGGGTATATCAATCACCCCCCAGCCCTTAGCCATAGGTGCTATTGAGATGGCTGGGGGATAGTGTTGTAATTGAGATGCGTGTATAATTAGTTAGGTGAGTGACACCTGGGCAGATACTCATTGTTGTTCCAATTTCCAAGGCATGGCGGCTGCACACTTATCTTGGGGCTTTGTGCCCTAATGATGCCTTCCTCGTGGGCTGTGTCCTGCCTTGGTCAATGGGCCCACTCATCACTAAGGTATTTAATGGATTTTTGAATTCTCTCTCTTCTTCTTCTTCTTCGCGCCCAAGCTCTCTCTCTATATCCTTTTACCAGTTTCCATCGCCATTTCTACAGCCTTCAATCCTTCAAGCTTAGTAACGTTCTTGCTCTTTATTCATCAGGTAATCTTTCTCCCTCAGCGCTCTCATTTACCTTCATTTCTGTTTGCTTTTTAGGCTCGTAAGGCTGCATTTTCTTTGAGTTATCTCATAGATTTTTTCGGTGTCTTCTCCGGCAACTGTTTCTTGAATGTTCGTGAGTGTTCTTGAGTGAAAACCATCAATTCCCTTTTCTAATTCAAAAGTCTAATTTGGTCAACTGCAAACTTGTTTGTAGTTAAGTTCCCCAAATTTCTCCAAGTGTAGCGTCTTCCCTTTTAATGCTTAGGAAGCTTTATAGTTTAGCGTCTGAATTCCCATCCTTGAGAGAGAAGCTCTTTGCAGAGATCAGACGAGTAGAGGAAGAGGAAGAGAGGAGATGAGGGGCCGAACTTAATTGGGTACGACCCATCTTTCCCATTCCTCTAGCCACAATAAAACCATTTGAACCGTCTGAGTCTTGTGGGTCGTCCCATCGTCCAGCCGAGTGTCATTCAAGTGAGATGGATGAGAGAGCGTCGTCACCAATTGGCGTTGGAACTTCTGGTAGGAGAGAGACATCTGACCTAAGCCCAGGCCGAGAGGCCGAGGGTATGGTCCCCTCCGAGGCTGTCCCTGTGACAACCCTATCTCCCCATGCCTTTCAGATGGCCTTCCCCCAAGGGCCTCTGGAAGATGACGAGGCTCAGGGGACTGAGGACGAGGGCGATGATACAGATGACCAGATTGATACCTCCCATGCCTCATCCTATATCTCCTCTGTTAGGGATCGCGACCTCTTGATATGGAGGCATGCCTATGGAGTGCCCCCCCAGCGTAACTATGAGGGTTCCCTCTGAGTCTGAGAGGGTTTTTGATTGTGAAGATGGAGAGGTTGTAGTTTATGAGCAAATGTTCAAAGTTGGAGTCAGATTCCCTCTGCACCCTGCCATCGTAGATATCCTGTCTGCCCTTGGTGTTGCCCCCTCTCAACTTCCTCCCAACTCTTGGAGGACGATCCTGGGCTACATCTCCTTGTGGAAGAATGCCTTCACCGACGAGCCCTCGGCCGACCTATTCTTGGGCTGCTACAACATCACCTCCTCGTCCAAACAGCCTGGATACTATCATCTGGGGGCGAGGAGGTCTGAGAAGAAACTCCTCCACGTGGCACAAACTTCCAACCACGATTGGAAAAAGAGATTCTTCTTTATCTCTGGGGAGTGGGAGTCCACCGCCGATGGTCCGAGGGTCCCCAGAAGATGGTCTAACCCTTCCATGAAGGCCAGGTCAGACCCTGGGCTTAGTCTAGAGGAGAAGGACATCGTTGAATATCTGAGGGGACGAGGGAGAGAGGGTGAACTTCCAAAATTCTAAGACCTGATGACCCCCCGGTTCCTTAAAGAAGCTGGTCTGAGGGTCGGCCCTTTGACAGAACTATGTGAGTTATACTGAACATTTTCCATTCTTTACTTTAAGTGTTTCCTCTTTATCTCTGCATTTTTCTGACGTGTCGTCCTCTTATCAGGTCGCCCTATAGGTATATAAGACTATCTTTGGGAAATGACTGCTCCCAGCTTATTGTCAGGCTTGGCAAAGAAGAAAGGAAAGGAGCCTCAGCAGGATCCGAGGAAGACAAGGGCCGCTGGGCCGACAGTGGTGGAGCCGACCGCTGATAGCCATAAAAGAAAGGAGCCTGAGGCCCCTGTTGACCCTCGGCCAGATGCTCGGACAAGGGCCAGGGTCGAATCCTCTGAGGGGACGACCTCTTCATCCAGCATGGGGGCCTTCTAGTCTCAAAACCTGGCTCATCTGAGGGCCGATCCCTCATCACTTATTGCAAACTTGAGGGCAGCTAAGGCCTCAATGTTTTCTGCACCCTCGGCCTCTGACTATGAGTTCCTGTCAAAGATGCCTCCTGCCAAAGTGTACGACTATGGTCTGCATGCCCTTGCCCAGGTATTGGTCTTGACCCATTTCTTTTAATTTCATTCTTTCACCAACTGTTTCCTCGGCCTCTTGACATGTGTTTATTTTTCTTGTGCAGTCTGTGTGTGCCTTTACCTCGGCAACAAAATGGATGGCTGAGAACCAAGCAAAGTTCCATGAAGCCGAGAGGGCTATCCAACATGAGTCAGATCTTCAGTCAGAGCTTGACACTGCAAGGGCCGAGTTGGAAAGTACCAGGACTGAGCATGCAAGGATCCTGGATGAGCTAACAAGGCAGCACGACGAGGACATTAAGGCCAGGGACGAGGACATTAAGGCCAGGGACTTGCTTCTCAAGGAAAAGGACGAGGCCTTGACCAACATGGAGGCCAAGTACAAAGCTGACTTTGAAGCAGCCATCATGAAAGCCGAGGCCGATGTTGTTGAGGCTTACAAGGTTTCTGACGAGTTTCAGGGCTTCGGCCTTGAATATTTGGAAAGGGGGATCAGGACGGCCTGCCGATGGGTCGTCCTCAGATTTGGTGATGTTGTCTCCTCGGTCCGCCCTTCGATTGAGGCAGTCGGATTGGAATACCCTCTGATCGCCGAGGCCCTGTCCCAGGTAGAATCCCAAGTTCAGGTTGAGGGGGTCGGCACATCTGAGGATCAGCCGGTTATGGTCATCGATGAAACCCCTCTAGTGGATGTTGAGGCTCTGCCCTCCGATATTGTCCCATAGGGTGGCTGTCTGTAGCCCATACCCTCTTAGTGTATTTATCATTTTTGTGCTCTCTTTTGTAAAACACTTTATAATTTGTATTAACACTGGCATTTCATTAATACCATCGTCTTCATTACTGTCTTCCATGTTTCTGCCTTTTGTATTTGTATGGTTGTGTTGTGAATCTTTGTTATTGACACTAACCTCTCCCTCGTCTTTCTTGAGGACCAAGGTGGGGTCGTCCCCTCCATGTGGCCTCATCATAGCCGAGGGGTCAAATTACCAAACTGGTTTTTAATAAAGTTTTCCCTCGTCTTTCTTGAGGATAGTGGTGGGGTCGTCCCCTCCACTGGCCCTCATTATAGCCGAGGGATCAACTTTCCAGATTAATGTTTTTTTTACAAAGTCTTCCCTCGTCTTTCTTGAGGACAGTGGTGGGGTCGTCCCCTCCACTGGTCCCCATTATAGCCGAGGGATCAACTTTCCAATTTAATGGTTTTCAAGTCTTCCCTCGTCTTTCTTGAGGACAGTGGTGGGGTCATCCCCTCCAGTGGCCCTCATTATAGCCGAGGGATCAACTTACCAATTTAATGGTTTTCAAGTCTTCCCTCGTCTTTCTTGAGGACAGTGGTGGGTTCGTCCCCCATACTGGCCCTCATTATAGCCGAGGGATCAACTTTCCAAATTAATGATTTTTTTACAAAGTCTTCACTCGTCTTTCTTGAGGACAGTGGTGGGGTCGTCTCCTCCACTGGTCCCCATTATAGCCGAGGGATCAACTTACCAATTTAATGGTTTTTTACAAAGTCTTCCCTCGTCTTTTTTGAGGACAGTGATGGGGTCGTCCCCTCCACTGGTCCCCATTATAGCCGAGGGATCAACTTACCAATTTAATGGTTTTTAACAAAGTCTTCCCTCATCTTTTTTTAGGACAGTGATGGGGTCGTCCCCTCCACTGGTCCCCATTATAGCTGAGGGATCAACTTACCAATTTAATGTTTTTTAACAAAGTCTTCCCTCGTCTTTTTTGAGGATAGTGATGGGGTCGTCCCCTCCACTGGACCTCATTATAGCCGAGGGTGGTTCTCTGTAGATGTTTCCATGCGTGCAAGAACTGACAACCACAGGATGAGGGGAAACACTGACATTTCTCATTAATTTTCAAAGTGTTCTGTTGGAGCGACTCTTATTACAACTATGGTCTATCAAGACCTTACAGCACTACTGATAGTATTTATTCAAATGGTCTGCATTCCAGGGGTTGGAGAAAGGTTCCCTTTCTAGGCTTTCTAGTCTATAGGTCCCAGGGACGACTTCATCGATGACCCTATATGGGCCATGCCAATTAGGATGGAGCTTGTTGGGCTTTTGCCAAGTCTTCTTGAGGACCAAGTCCCCCACTGCGATAGGCCTCTGTTTCACCCTCTGATTGTAGAACCTTGCGGTCCTCTGCTGGTAGGCAGCCTGCCTTATCTCAGCGTCCTCCCTCCTTTCCTCAATCAGATCCAAGTCGAGTCTTCTCTCTTCCGCATTTCCCTGGGGGTCGTACATTTGGACCCTATGAGTAGGAAACTCAATTTCGGTGGGGAAGACGGCTTCTTAGCCATAATCTAGCATGAATGGGGTCTCCCTAGTAGAAGTCCTCACTGTCGTCCTGTATGCCCACAGCACGGCATATAACTCCTCGACCTATCTTCCTTTTGCCTCATTAAGCCTCTTCTTGATTCCATCTAGGATTGTCCTGTTCGTAACTTCGGTTTGCCCATTGGCCTGAGGTCGGCCTGGGGTGGAGAAAAATTGTTTGATACTTACCCTCTCACAGTATTTCTGTAGAGAGGCATTCTTGAACTGAGTCCTGTTATCCGAGTTGAGGGTGTTGGGGAGACCATATCTGCATATGATGTTTTTCCAGATGAACTGGAAGGTCTTCTGCTCTGTGATTGTCACCATTGGCTCCTCCTCCACCCATTTTGAAAAATAGTCAATGGATACGATGAGGAACCGATAGTTATTGATGGCCCTAGTCAAGGGTCCTACTAGGTCAATTCCCCACACTGCAAATGGCCAGGGGGACGTAATGGAAGTAAGAGGATGATGGGGCTGGTGAGGGATGGTGGCAAATCTTTGACATTTGTCACACTTTTTTACATATGACGCTGCGTCTTTCCCCAAGGTCGGCCACCAGTACCCCTGGGTGATCACCCTCTTCGCTAAGGATCTTCCCCCGATGTGGCTTGAGCACGATCCTTCGTGCACATCTTGCAAAATGGAAGGGACTTCTGAGGGATGCACACACCTAAGTAAGGGGAGCAAAAACTCCTTTTTGTACAAGGTGTCTCCGATGACAGTGAATTTTGCAGCCCTGTGCCTCAGTTTCTTCCTTTCTTGCCTTGCTTCTGGCATCTCACCCTCTTTAATGTATCTGATCAGAGGATCCATCCACGAAGCTTCCTGAGAAACATTTAGGCAATTGCCAAGTGTTCCCTCGGCGTCTTCAATAGTTGGCTGAAGCAAAATTTCTACTGGGACCATCCTCCTAATGTCTGTCCTAGTTGCAGAGGCCAACCTCGCAAGGGCGTCAGCATGGCCATTGTCGAGCCTAGGTATCCTCTTGAATTTCACTTCTCTGAAGCCTTTCAGCAATGTCCTCACCTTCTCAAGGTACCTAGCCATCCTCTCGTCCTTGGCTTCGTAGGCTCCTAGTATTTGATTCACCACTAGCCTCGAATCACTGTGGACCAAAATATGGCCGACACTAAGAGACTTGGCCAAGGAGAGGCCTGCTACCAAGGCCTCATATTCAGCCTCGTTGTTGGAGGCTTTGAAGTTGAACGTCAGGGCGTATTCAACGTCTGTGCCATCGGGTGCTGATAGTATCAGTCCAGCTCCACTTCCATTGTCACAAGAGGACCCGTCAACGAAGAGGCTCCACAGAGTCTTTCCCTCTGAAAAATTTCCCTTAGAGAGGGATCCCTGTCTAAAGATGTATCTTCCCTCTTCGTTTTCAATCTCTTTCCTTCTAGCGGTGCTTGTCTCAGCCCTATCTGCGGGTGTGTCAGTGGGTCTGTCTCGTTGTGTATCTGTCTTCCCGAGGGTCTCACCTTCGACTTCATCATCTTCCCAAGTAAACTCAGCCACGAAATCCGCCAGCGCCTGCCTCTTTATGGCCGTTCTAGGCTGATACACTATGTCAAACTCCCCCAGCTCTATAGCCCAGGCCATTAACCTGCCTGATTTTTCTGGCTTGTGCAGGACCTGCCTAAGAGGAGAGTCGGTGAGGATGACCATTGTATGGGACTGGAAATACGGCTTCATCTTCCTTGAGGCATGGATCAAGGCGTAGGCTAACTTCTCCATCCTCGGGTATCTTTGCTCTGCCCCCTGAAGTGCCTTGCTGTTAAAATACACAGGCTTCTGTATCCCATCTTCGTCTTTCACAATGGCTGCACTGATGGCCGATTCTAATACGGTGAGGTAAACCTGAAGTCGTTCACCCTGCACGGGTCGTGACAGCAGCAAGGGAGACCCTAAGTATGACTTTAGGTCCCTGAAAGCCTCATCACACCCTTCACTCCATTCGAAGGCCTTCCTGAGGATCTTAAAGAATGGCAAACACTTGTCTGTGGCCCTAGACACGAACCTGTTTAAGGCAGCAACTCTCCCTGTAAGTCTCTGCACGTCTTTAATGGACTTGGGGGTCTTCATCTCAACAAGGGCTTTTATCTTTTCAGGATTGGCCTCGATGCCTCTTTGGTTGACAATGAACCCCAGGAACTTCCCTGCCCGGACCCCGAAGACACACTTGGCCGGGTTAAGCTTCATCTGGTATTTGTCCATCGTATTAAAGGTCCTTTCCAGGTTTTCTACATGATCCTCTGCCTTCAGACTCTTAGTCAGCATGTCATCTACGTAGACCTCCATAGACTTCCCAATTTGGTCTCCAAACATTTTATTTACGAGACACTGGTACGTTGCCCCCGCATTTTTTAGGCCAAATGGCATGACCCTGTAACAGTATGTCCCCTTATCGGTGATGAAGGCTGTCCTCTCCGAGTCTTCAGGGCTCATGAAGATCTGGTTATACCCTGAATAGGCATCCATGAATCTCATGAGCTCATGGCCTGCGGTAGCGTCTACCATCTGGTCGATGCGGGGGAGAGGGAAGCTGTCTTTGGGACAGTGCTTGTTGAGGTCTATAAAGTCCACACACATTCTCCACATGCCGTTGGCCTTTGGGACAATGACTGCATTGGGTAGCCATTCAGGGTAGATGACCTCTCTGATAAATTCAGCGTCTTCTAACTTCTTGACCTCGTCCCTAATGACCTCATACTTTTTTCTAGAGTAAATTCTCCTCTTCTGCTTTACCGGCTTCACTCCCTCTACCACATTGAGCTTGTGGCACATGATTTCAGGATCAATCCCTGGCATATCTACATGACTCCATACGAAGATGCTTCGCCTTCTCCTCAGCAGTTTAATGAGGCCTTCCTTGATATTGGGCTTCAGAGACTTGCTGATTTGGACGGTTTTTTCTGGGTCATCCTCATCGAGGATGATGGATTCTACCTCTTCCGCGGCCTCTCCTTTCTTTAGCTTCGTCTCATCCCTGGGGTCTAAGGTATCAATATTGTAAGTGGTAGTAACCCTATTGTGTGCCTCCCTTTCTTCAGCGGAGTTGTAGTAACATTCTCGCACTGTCGTCTGGTCTCCCTGAACTTCCCCCACCTCGTAAGGGGTAGGAAATTTGATCATCTGGTGGACCGTAGACGACACAGCTTCAAACCCCTTGAGGGCCACACGCCCCAGTATGATGTTGTAGGCCGAAAACACATGCTCATCCATCATAAAAAAACTGACCTTCTTGGTGAGCCATCTCGGCCATTCGTCCCCCATCCTGACATCAGCCTCATACACTCCAAGGGGATGAACCTTTTCCCCACTGAACCCAATCAGTGGATGATGGTACGGGACAAGTCTAGCACGACTGAGACCTAAGGCTTTGAAGCATGGCTAAAACATCACGTCTGCAGAGCTACCTCCATCTACCAGTATCCTCGGCACCTCACACCCGTGCACCTGGTAGTGATGACGAGAGGGTCATCATGCAGAGCCAAGAGGCCCTTGAAGTCCATTCTTGAAAATCCCACTATCAGAGTGTCCATATTAACCTTCTTCCTCTTTTCTGACTTGACCTCCAGAGAGGTTGAGTGTACCGTCTTCGTCACTGCTTTGGCCTCGTCCACATGGGCCTTCCTGTCGGCGACCTCAGATCCTCCTCCTGCTAAACTACCAGAGATCATTCCCACTCCGAGTGATATCATATTAAGCCTCTTGATAGGGCCATAGTCGTCTCTCGGCGGGAGGTCAAGGTCATCCTCATCATCGGAAGGGTCGTCCCCTCTTTTTTGAGGACCTTATCTACATGCATCGCCTCTCTTCTTTCTGGGGTTGTCCCCTCGTCCCCTCTTAAAGGCACCTTTGTCGACGTACTTTCTGAGCTTCCCCTCCTTCAGCATCTTCTCTATCTCATCTTTCAGAGCAAAGAATTTGTCTGTTACGTGGCCATGGTCTTGGTGAAATTCACACCACAGGTTCTTATTCCTCTTGCCGGGGGCTGCCCTCAGCTTCTCAGGCCACTTCAGGGACCGGTCACTCTTTATCTCATTGAGAATCTATTCACAGCTGACTGCCAGAGGGGTGTACCCAGCGAACTTGTCATCCGTGGACCTCTTCCTGTTCCCTGAATCTTCCTCCACAGGGTCGGCCTTGGTCTGACCGACCTTGCCTACCCCCTCTTTGAGAGCCTACCGCGCTCCTCGACCTTGATAGCCTCTGTCTTAGGTCAATCATCGGGACCAGCCTCTCGAAGGCCGACCCTCTGCTC
Source organism: Sambucus nigra (assembly GCA_949130495.1). Classification (NCBI taxonomy): domain Eukaryota; kingdom Viridiplantae; phylum Streptophyta; class Magnoliopsida; order Dipsacales; family Adoxaceae; genus Sambucus; species Sambucus nigra. The sequence goes on along the minus strand of OX422210.1, from coordinate 368,724,049 downwards.
AATCGGTTAAAGGTCGACCCTCTCTGTTGGGCCTCATCTCTTCTTCGGCCGACACATCCTTGACTCTGCCTATCAAAGGACGACCCTCTTTGTTGGGCCTCATCTTTTCTTCGGCTGACACATCCTTGACTCTGCCTAAGAGGTCATACGGTGTTATCTGACACCTCATATTGTTCCCAGCAGTCTTCAGGGGCCTCTTCAGCTTCTAGGTCATCATACCTGTCCTCTGGGCAAGGGTTTCCCTGCCTCCCCAGGCGCAAGCTCCTAGGGTCAGCAATGTCCCTCCTCCGCTGTGGTGCAGGTTGGTCCTTCATGGGCGCCTGGGGTGGTCCCCTGGCGTCAGGATGAGGCTGAACTGCCGCCGGAGTTATCATGTCCGGTGAGACTCCAGGTGGCCTCATCATCATAGTTTGGCTGAGCTGGGCAAATTGCTCCTTCATGGCTTGTTGTGTTGCAGCTAAAGATTTCAAGGCTGTTGCCACCTCCGCCATTTCGGACTGGGGAGGAGCCTGACTGGAGCTAGCCCCTCCACCTCCGGGCAGCGGAAGAGGCGGTGGTAATTCTGGTGCCATGTGTTAATAATAAAGATCTTGTGCAGCAAGTGAGCTTAATACCCTAAAGGACCTCTTTCAATGGTGAAACAACTCCACACAAGGGGTGGTTCCTGGTTCACCACCAGATTCTCCGGTGAGGTAAAGCAGAAAAAGAGGAAGAGATAGCCTTTTCGATTCCCACAGACGGCGCCAAATTGATGATGCTAAGATTTAGCACCACCGGATAAGTGATAGTGAGCTCAAAGAGTAGCAGCCATGGAAGTCATAGAGATGTATGAGTGTATAAGTGCATAGAAGGGGATGAGTATAAGAGGAAATAAGACAATGATGTATAGTGGTTCAGCCAATTTGGCCTACATCCACTATGAGTGTGTGATCCACTAAGTATGGGCACTAATGGCCTTGGATACAATGCACATAACCCTCCCTCTCTCTCTCTCTACTGTGTGTACAAGCAGAGTTTTGTCTAGGGCTACAGTTAATTGATCGATCCCTTGTTGGGTTGTAGGTGACAAGTATATATAGGTCTTGGGGGGTGTAGTGTACCCCCCAAGTATGCATGGTGCATGTGAATGATGATCTAGCCAATCCCTTGTTGACACCTGTAGATGCGAAATGATGACATAATATTCCCTCACGTGAGGGTGTGATTTTGTTATAACAATCTCCCACGTGCTATGTGAACCTCACGCGCACTGTTCCACGCGTCTCCCAAACCACGCGCTGCGATGATGTCACCCTCGGCCTATGGGCCGAGGCCGAGGGCAAAGTTCCTTCCGGCAGTGAGTCTGGCCCAATTCTGGGCTTGTACTGTCGGCCCCTCGTAGGGTCGTCTGGAACCTGGTGAAGGGTCGGCCCCTCGTAGGGTCGTTTGGAGCCCGGTGAAGGGTCGGCCTCTCGTAGGGTCGTCTGGAGCCTGGTGAAGGGTCGGACCCTCGTAGGGTCGTCTGGAGCCTTGGTGAAGGGTCGACCCCTCGTAGGGTCTTCTGGAGCCTTGGTGAAGGGTCGGTCCCTCGTAGGGTCGTCCGCTTGGTGGTAATCTTCAGCCAGGCCGAGGATATAAACGGGTATATCAAGTATAATCTACCATTTCAAGTGCAGTGAGTCTAGACTTGATAACCAAATTTAACCAATCTAGAAATCTTTTGTATTTATCCTCCTCATCATATAAGAAACGTAATGAAAATTGAGACAAAGATATAAATATAGTTTCATAGTCCCCGACCGACATATTCCCCTGAGTTAATGATAAAAATTCTCTTTTTTTCCTTCCGATACATATGAGGAAAATACTTTTCATATAAGGCATTAATAAAATAATCCAAAGTAATTACCTCACCTTCCCCCGGAGTAAGTAGTAAATATTTGGAAGACTCCCACCAATATTTAGCTTCGCCCTTTAACATGAAAGTAGCCAAAATTACCTTCTGCGCACCAGGTACATTCATCACCCCGAAGATAGTTTCTGTGTCTCTAACCCAAGACTCAACTTCTAAAGGATCTACATAACCTGAGAATGCTGGGGGGTTCAATTTGATAAATTTCTCGTACAGAGTATTCTATTCCTCTCGTTGTATTTACCTTTCTCTTCTACCCAAAGTCTGCTCCTCCAAGTACTTGTCTTGTTGTTCTTCTATTTGCGTCATAAACATGTTTTATTGTTATGCCATTAAAGTCATGGCATGAGCCATTCTTTGCATATCTGTAAGTTGTTCAGGTGCCCTCTATACATTATTTGGATTTTGTTGATTTACTGTATTTTAAGTCTCCTCATCCACCCTCTCATGAACATTTTCTCATTCCATATCTTACTATCTCTCATAAACCACAATTGCAGAAACAAGAATGCAACATATATATCAAACACAATGGTTAGTATTTCTCACAAGTTAACATAAATGACCCACACCACACTATTTCTGCCACTGCCACATCTAGACTCTCTAACCCCAGAATATAAAAACCTAAAGCTCTGATACCAAGTTGTCACACCCTACCCCCATTAGGATATAATTAACTAAATAATTTACAAACCACACTTATTATTTATTTATTTATTTATTTATTTTGTAATACATATTAAAACAACTTCAGGGTTAAAATGCGAAATACTAAAAATCCAATCGTTTTAAGGAGACATAATATAAACAAAACTCCCATACTATTTAACTTAATTACAACTAGTACAATGTATAAAACAGAACTGACGAGACCCTACTATTCACTCAACCTCTTAGACCTGGTAGTGGCAGCTTTAAAACCTAAAAATGTAAACATAAAAAAGTATGAGTTTAAAAACTCAGTGAATGTACTACATCCCTATATAGTAAAAGTACTATATTAACATCTCAACATATTAATATATCCATATCTGTGCCAAATTAGGCCACATACATATCCGGAGTTAATAAACCCCACATCTCCTACCCGTAGGTAATAATCATATCCATAGGTTTTAATAACCTAACATCTCCTGAATTTCATAGCAACTCAACATATCTTGACTTTTATAAAGCCATAACATCTCAACATCTCTTGACTTTTAATAATCCATAACATCTCAACATCTCATTACTTTTAATAAGCCATATCATCTCAACATATAATACATACACATCATATCCATAATCAACTCAGTAAGTACACTCACATTGGGTTGTCAACTATGTATTCACATTTCCTTCGGGTGGAGATGAACTGGGTTGATTTGACCTTACACCTATTAATCTAAATAAATCAGTACTGAATCTAAATCATAAGTATTATCTTAATATATCTATATAACTTTCAATGACTATACAATAACAATATAATTCTACTTAAGTCACCTTCCATCAAACATTAGTAAAGACGAAATAGTGGTATATATGTTGATAATGTTATGAACATTCAACCATAGAAAATACCTCATAAGGCATTTATAACTAAAATCAAGTAAACATAAAATTATACTTTCAATGTATATACACATGAAACATGTACACAAAATACCCTTGGGAAAGAGAAGATAAAAACATTCTTTCATAGGGTATCTAGTATGGCCTCAAATTATTGTTCTCCACACTTAACCATCCCATATTCGTAAATTGTACACATACAGGTGCCCAAGATTATCAATAGGAAAACATATCTGAATATAATTTCCGTTACAAGTGATGATGTAATTTTTCAAGCTTTATAGAGCAAGTTATAACAATTTCTTTACAACCTATTAAATCTTCCCCACAAGCTCCTCAATTGTTCCTTCAACTTCCAAGAATTTTCATAATTTTTCTCCGGCATAAATTTCCATGATTATCCACCCATTTCCAATAAACATACTAAATATTACAGAATTAAAGTTTCATAATTTTTTGAATTCATTTTATATGTCAAAAGCTTAACCAAACTCAGGGCATATCGAAATGAAAAATACAAACAGTAACTATGTACCAATTTGCAACCACCACTAAGGCCTAACCACAAGGAGTTAAATTCTAATTTTTGGATATGATATGAATATATGAGTCTAGTTTCATATAAAATTAGAATTTATCAATTCCATTAAGCACACAAAAATATATGCAAGTTTGAATACAAGGAATTCCAATAACAAGCAATATGGGCTACATATACCACTTATCTCACATGTGAACAAAGACTTATTATCACAAAGGAGGATGGAATTTTAATCAATAAATCAAGATTTATATACTTTTAAATAAGTACAATACAAGATTAAAAAAAATATAAATCACATAATTATACCTTGGAAACAGTTTAAGGATTTTCTTCGAATTTTCCTAGCTTTTGTTGTAATCTTTTCTTCCTTAACTTCTACTTTCTCTTTCCTCAAGAATAAAACGCTCCAAAACTGAACCTAGGATTTTATTTACTGAAGAAATAGGTTAGAAGAATATTTTTGAGTCGGACAAGTATTCCTCCCATGCCAACCAATCAAATTAAAAAATGTGGTTTACTAAAAGACAATTTACCACTAAAAGGGAATGGACATATTTTCCCCTTGTTCGTAAATTTGGGCTAGCTTCTTACTCGGACATCTGTTTGATTCTTCGTTTATCTTTTCGTAAACCTAACTCATATATCTACAACTATATAGTTTTCACCTTGAGTCAATTGTTACATTATAAGGGTCAAAACTAGTCTCCAACGGGAATATTTCTACCGAAAATAATAAAATCTTGTGTTTGTAAATAATTCGACATTTCATGATTTATGAAAGTAGGATTATACTAACCATAATCACTTAACATTAAATATACTAATAACACATTATTCATATCACATAAGGTAAGCATTATTTAAATATAATCTATCATAATTATATCCGGGTTGTCACAATCCAGCTATTGTATGTTCACCTCTAATAGCACTGATCACCATGTTGCATTGCAGCTGGGGTAATAGATCATCTTTTCTAACCCAAATTGCTCTAGTTTTCAATTTGCACTTATTAGCTCGTATTTGATAAAACTTGCGAGCTTCTTTCTTTTCTTTAAAAGATTTTTGCGCATTTTTATTGTTGTTATAAACAGTTGGAGCAATTCGTCTAGAATAGAATCTAGGATTACTTCTTGTTGATGGTCTTTTAGTATTAGTCTTTTTCCTTCTATTATGATAGTTAGAATTCTTGTTCGGTTGTCTAGGAAGGACATAATTTTTCGGCTTCTACTAGAATAGTTGAAGTTATGGTAAACAGGAGAGTTGTAGAAAGGGTTACATAGATGTTTGGAATAGCAACCTTCTAGAGAATATCCATAGACATCACAGTAGGAGCAGTAAAGATGGCACGTAGAACTCACAACCTTAGGAAAATTTGTATTCAAAGGTTTATCCAGATTTTGAGCTCTAGTCTTGTTCCTAGATGGCATGGGATGAAATGTCGAATCTTCTTATCGAATAGGGGGCAGGTGTATTTAGTCTTTCGTTCAACATTATGCTTAGAGTTGCTTGATTCACTAATGTATAACTTCAGTTTTTTTTTTATCAAACTCATTTTTCAAACCTTGAAAATCTGGACAAATTTTAATAGGTCTTTTGCCACTGGACACAAACTTTATAGTTTCAACGTTTTTAGTTTGTGTCTTAGAGTTGGGATAAAATCCTATTCCAGTTCTGTTATCAGAATTGGTTTTTCTTTCTGCAAAACAATCTTCAAAACATTTAGAATTCTTTTCAAAATTTTCCAACTTTTTGAAGATTTTGGATGTCTTTTCTTTGTTTGTTCCAATTCTAACAATGTTCCTTTGTATTTTTTTTCTAGAATTTCGTTAGAGTTAGACAACTCTTTGAGTTTTTGTTCAAAATTTTTGGTTTCATTTTCATGAGTTAGACATTGAGTAGTTTACTCTTCTGCATTTTGTTTGATCATCAGACTTAAGGTTTCAATCTTCTGGGTAAGATCCTTGATAATGTTTTCAAGCCTAGTGCTTTTCTTGAGAGTTTTTATGTAGAGTGTGTGAATGTCAAGAAGGTCATCATTTTCGAAGTCGCTAAGTGTGCTGTGTGCACTGTGCAGTGTCCCCTAGCGATTCATTTTTAGGACTCATACAGCCATTAACATCAACAATAGAGCATTCCCTTTGACTCACACACACGATGTTTGAAGAATTATCAATATTCTCAAGCAACAAGGCAGATAAACCAGTAGGCACAGTATCGATTAACATAGTATGATCAGATTCCTCATCATCATTTTAGATTATCTTAGCAAAGAATGATATACAAGGGTCAAATGTGTTAGATGACTCAGGTTCCTCATTTTCAGAGTCTCTTGAGTCATCCCAAGTCTTGCTTAAATGAAGCCTATTACGTTTGTGAATTTTGTCTAAGTTAACCCTACAGTCACTAGCTATGTGTCCTCACTTTCCACATCCATAGCATTCAACATTTTTAAGATCTTTATTAGGTCTCTTGTGATTGTCAGTCTTGTTTTTGTCTTGTCTTGTCTCTTGTGGTATGTTGTTAGATTGATTTGGATAAGTAGGTTTGCCTTGTCTTTTTTCTATTTTGTTTCGAAAGTTCACAATTTTCTTAAACTGTTTAGACATTAAGGCAATCTGATTATCCAAAGTATATAAATTATGATCCTCATCAGAGTCTAAGTCAATGTTAGGTATGATGAATTCAGGTGTGGTCAACTTAGTAGAAAAAACAAGACTGGAGGGAGACTATCTCTTGTAGGACTGAGTTAATTTTTTCTTGAATTCTAATTCCATTTCCACAGTTCTCCATTTGCTATTGATGAGTTCAGGTGTAAGATTTTGATCATCCATCTCCTCAATTGCTTATCTCTTATTATCAAATTTTTGTGGAAGTGATCTTAGTATTTTAGAGATAATTTCCTTTCTATCATAAGCAATCCTATTATCATTCAATTTGGTCACAATATTTGTCAGTCTAATATAGAAGTCATCAAATGATTCAGTCTCTGTCACGATCAAGGAGTTATATTGCTGAATTAACATTTGTGTTTTAGCAGATTTAACTGTTGGTATCACCCTCATGTTCAGTCACTAGGGTGTCCCATGCTTCTTTAAAGGTAGAACAGAATGATATCCTTTTAAATTTGTGTTCATTAATAGACACAAATATGGAATTTTTTCCTTTATTGTTATTAAGTGAAATCAGTTTCTCTTCTTTAGTGAATTCACTTAGTAACTTTCTAATCCTCACAGTACTTCCTTCAGTGGCTGGTTTAGTAGGAAATGTGTAACGATTTTCAATAATTTCCTAGACATCATCTCCCAATGTCCCTTGCATGAATGCAACCATCTTTAACTTCCAGTAAGGAAAGTTGGTTCCATCAAAGAGAGGGGGCCTGACAGGTTACCTAGTCTCTCAAATTTCTCGTCCATAATTTGTTTTTGAGAAAACGATTTCAGAAACTCAAGATCTAAATAATTTTATTTTGAAAAACTAAAGCTCTGATACCAATTGAAAAAAATACTACTTAAGTCGTTTAATTCAAGATTAAACTATCTACATGGCTCCGAACAGTTTGTTAAAGAAACTCTTTTCTTGCAATAAATTTTAAACACAAGATGTGTAAAACAACATGAACAATTGATTTCAGTTATAGGTTTACCAGTTTTAAAAAACAAAACTTGAGGAAATTAAACCAACAAAGCCTTAAGAAAGGGATGAGAGGAAGAGGAAGTATACACGAGTAGTTTTAACGTGGTAAAACCCCACCCAATTGGGAAAACATCCACGGAGGTCTCTACACCTCAAAAGTAAAAAGTCCACTAAAATAGAGTAATAGGTTACAAACTATATAACAATCAACACACACAATCAGACCTAATTCTAAGTTAAAAATATACCAACTCCACTGGATTTTCTAAATTCTCCCAAGGCTTTAATGTTGTTGATGTTCTCTTAGCTTTGTAACTCCACTCCTTTTAGCTTTATGCCGACTCAAAATGTCCAAGATCTCAATACCAACACCTTTTAGTGTAGTAGTGTGACAATGTAAGTGGTAATGTGCTCTAAATCACATGCATGCAACTCACACACACTTAATTACAGACAATATGCAAAATAAATCACAAATACGCAAAGGAATTTCCAAAATCAGTTTAATCAAAATATCAGACTTTGGATCTTTCAAATATCCACAGATCAAGAGGGAATCTTCCTATATACAAGAGCCAAGATCCTATACACTATTTATTTAAAAATATTTACACTTATTTCACAAAATGTGAAATATAATAAATTGCAAATCCCCAATCAAGATCTCAACTAGATCTAAGTCTGAATATTAAAAGAAAGTGAAATAAAAAATGTTTTGTTCGTTTAGGGTTTGAAAATAACATATCAGTTTGAAAACAACCAACAAAGTAAGATTTCTCGAAAGAAAAAAGCAAAACTATGCAATATGTAAGTGAAATGTATCACAGAGATAAAATCTCAAAGTTTTATGAAAGAAAATGAGATTTAACCAACGTGATTAAGTTGGGAAAGAGATAAAGGACATAAGAGGATAGATCTTCTTGAATCTCAAACTAACTCACTCACAGAAAGGGTTTTCTGGAAAGATTTTGCCAGAGTTTAGTTTGGGGTTTGATTTCTCTCTTTTCTTTCTCTCTCTCTCTTCTCCCTATTTTCTCTCAGAAGTGAGGCTGGCCAAAGATTATAAATGTATAACATATGGAAAGTATTTATAGTAACAGATGGAATGCTCTGGAAACTCGAGGTAAATCAACGCTCGGGATTGAGTTTAAAAGATCGAAGTAAATCCAAGGGTTAAGATTGCACTGCTTCAAAGTTAACCCTCATTGGTTGATCCGGGTATTACAAGGATCATCTCAGATAACATGCAGGTCATTGATTAAAAAGATCCAAGGGTTCACAGTTAGGCACAGGTATGTGAGAGCGTAGAAACACAAATTTAGTCATTATAGAGACAACAAGTGTAAGGCTAAGATGGAATGTTAAACGCGTGTTTTTGAACTTCTACAAATACAAATTGCACCCACATATTTCTCAAGCGCTTTCGATTTATACCCAAGCAGGTTTTTAACAGCTTACGGAATTTACAAAACAACCCATAACTTTATTAAAAACCAATTTTTAATTTCAAAAAAATGTTTAAAAAAATCATAGAAATTATGTAAAATATACCAAAAATATAGAATTTTTTTAGAGGGATTTAACTCACACAACACCAATTAATTAATAAGGAAAGCACATATGCAACACAATAACGCATCCTAGGTGAAGTGTTGTGTACTACCATTCGGACAATTAGAGGAACTAACTATGAAGACTCTGAAGGTTCTTTCGTTTGAAAGGGTATGACTCAATTGTGTCATTATTTCCAAACTAGATGAGCACCTATATAATATAGACTCAAGTTGGTCAAAGATATAGGATGCTTCAAAGTCTTATGGAATTTTCATATATTCATTTTGAAGAAAACTTAATTATTGGTCTTGGTCCCTAATATAATTCATAACCTAAGTAGTAAGCCCAAACTCTATACAAACCTTAATTGGCCCAAGTCCACTTCATGTACACACACACACACACACACACACACACACATATATATATATATATATATATATATCGGGGATCTTAAGTGAATTAAAATAATGAACTTTTTAATGGACCTAATAAGACATTAAAAATAACCCTTAATTCCTTGTTGTAATTTGTTCGTGCCAGCGGCAATGGACATGCATGTGACATACAAACACACACACACACAATCATTTCTTTTAATATACACCCCACCCCCACCCCATCTCATGTAAACCTCCATTTTATGAGCCCAAGTGGGTTTATTCATCTATACCACCACCTGGACTGCTTGCAAAAATGAACACCTCAAAGGGTTGAATCCCGTTTTCAACACTTCCTCCAAACATCTCTTAAACTTATCATGATCCTGATGGGCTATAGTGGGAAAATTAAATAACATAAATAAAATTAAGGACTGAGGAACCCCAGTTGTTTTCAAACAGAGATATTAGGATCAATTCTTTTATCGACATCATGAAGAAGTATTTTCGAAACTATGATTTAACATCTTAACCACGTGCTGATTAACCACTACACCAAAATGCGCCTTTAGTAACGGTATTTTACCATTACTATAAAATTTAAGTAACCAAATTTTTTCGTTAGAAAAAGGCGTGGGGAACAAAATTAGTAACAGAATTTTACCATTACTAATAGTAACAGTAAACTTTTTTTACTAATTATGAATTTACCAACAATATTTTATCGTTGCTAATTCTAATTTAGTAACGAACTTTTTTGTTACTATTTTAACCTTATTACACCCTGTTTATAACACTATTGTCTGATTTTGTAACGGTAAAGGTCTGTTAGTAATATTAATACATATTTAAAAAAAATCAAGATTCAATATCCTAAATTTAAATAAATTCAATCATTCTTACCACAATATTCAAATCCTAAGAACATATAAAAAAATAGTCCACTAAACAAGGGCATTATATTCAACATTTACATTTTATATAAACCTCCACTTTTTATTTACAAAAGAAACTTAAACTAAACAAATGAAACATCGTAATACAATCACCCCGAAAGTTACATTATTTTCATAAATGCATTCAATATAACTTCCTAATACAATCATCCCGAAATGAGATGCTTTTCTATTATAACCAGGCAAATGAAATATAAAAAATAAGTCTGTTGTTATTGACTATCAACTTCCATTCTCTTATCATCGCCATCAACGCCACAACCCGCAATGATGGAAACTTGACGAGGATCCAAAAATGACATTCTGTCAAAGAAAATAATGTCATATTAGTTATAATATCAACATTTAGTCATACAAAATTAATTTAGTATACAAAAAATTATCCACTAGCAAAATTAATTGCACAAACACTGAAAAAAATTGCACAACACTGTCATAAGTGTAATAAGGCTAAATGTCAACTATTTCAAACAATTATGATGCCATGGCAACTGAAGCCCAAAAAATATGCTAAAGAGATGGAAAATTAAAAAAAAATCTTAGTTCGCATACACAGTTACTCATTTTTATTGTTATCCCAATGTGAAAATATTATAAGTTGAATAAAGGTAGTGAACTTTGAGATGTGTGCCATTTGCTTCATCTTCTTCTCTATCCATCTCTACTAGTATTTTGCATTACTAGGAAAAATTAACACAATTGATTATTTAGGCATATACCGTAATAATAGGAAGTAAAGGACCTAATATCTCTTCATTCATGATCAAGGAGTCTTCTGGGACATCCAACAAAATAGTGGGAGCAATCTTTCTTCCTCACAAGAAAAAGAAACACAATGATACAAATGGCTTGCCCCAGTTAGGTTAATTTTTATTTAATACAAAAAGAAACGTTGAACAAATATGAACTAAAACTCATAATTTAGTTTCGTTTCTCTGGCCTGCATGACCTATCCTACCGGAAACCTTATCATCGTACAATAGTTTTGCTAACCGAGCAAGGTGGTTGATATTAATAATGCGAGACAAGTCTTTTGATATCAATGGATCCTACCCATAGAATTTCTTCAACTGAATTTTTAGAGAGTGTACTTGGAAAAGAAATGGCATCGGAATATAGCAAATAAACATATCAATATCTGCATTTTGATGAGATAGGTTGTTCACATACTGGAAATCATACCAACTTTGGAGCATTATCTTTTGTTGTTATAATGTAATCAAGAGAAATGTAAGCTTGTCCATTGTTTCACCCCCACTTGCCAGATATAATAAGTCTTGCTGTAACCTGCAAAACACCGCATAGAATTACAAGATCATACAAGACATATGGTAAAATACAAGAAACCCTGTAAAATATCGGTTAGATTTTAAATACCCCATATCCTTTCAAAGAATCCCTAGACTATGAAAGTTTTGCATATAATCTATTATGTGTCTCCAAAAATTATTGCTAATTTTTTTAAGTAATACAGAAATGGGAAATAGAAAAAGCATCAAATAGTTCAAGTATTTTTTTTTTTGCAAAATTAATAGCTGAGTGAGGTATTTGCAACTAGTGTCCTAGTTGATAGAGTTTCTTACAAATTATTCTTAAGATGTGAAAATATCATAGTCATGTAACCATTATTCTTTAGATTTTATATTTACTTTTAAATTGATGTTTGAATAAACAACAATAGGCGTTTTTCCTCCAAGCTCCAACATTACTAGTGTAAGATTATTTGTAGCTGCAACCAAGATGATCCGCCCCACTCTTCCATTACATTTGATGGTCAGTTTTGTTATTATAAATTTTAACTAGGGATAATATATAAAGAAGATCTGTTTAAAGTCGATGCCTGTTGGACATAAATATTTATTTCAGCTGGAAAAGTTCCCCTCATCCAAATGAATGAAATACAAATTTACAATTTGCTTCATAGACCATTATGTGCAGTAGTAACAAAAGGCAGAATGCTTGAAATAGATGGAAACCTAAACTATCTTGTTTTGAAATTATAAGATAAGATCTCAGCTTATTACATATCATTGCCTAGAGAAAAGACAAAATAAGAGAATCCATGTGGTTGACCTCATTTGTTGGGATAAGGAAACGATGAGGAGGAGGAGGAGAAATATACAATATACAATCTATTAAACAAGAATGTATGTAACATTTTCCATGTTTCTCTCTTTACAAACTCATTATACAAAACATATTGAAATTGGCATATTCTTGTTACAAAACAAATAATTTACTGTTACAAATTTCATACACCTTATGAAGTTACTTGTGAATTTAATTTCAACCTCATTATCACTTATCAAAACACTCGCAAGAAAGTATTGGAACTTTCTACTATTAGAGACTGGCCATATTACCATTTTAACGCCTTTTATTGAAGCATCTTATACTCTTGACTCACTTAAGTCTACATTGTATAAGTGCTCATCTAGTTTGGAAATAGAGACAAAATTGAGTCCCCATCCTAGATACCAAACAACCTCAGACTCTTCAATACATTTCATTCCTCTTTTTTGATTGATCAAGGTATAATCACAAACACTCACACACTTTAGGACTGCATACTTTGTTCACACATATTGCATAATTTGTTTGTGTGTGTGTGTTGTGTTCATTAATTTCCCTTAAAACATTTTTTTTAATTTTTGGGAATTTATAATGATTTTAAAACAATTTTTTTCTTAAAAAAAATGGAATTAAATAGTTTTGGGGTCTTTATATAAATACTGGTTATTGGTTTTATCCCTGAAATGTTCACTTGGGTAGGAATTGAAAGCACTAGAAAAGTCAGGGTGTCTATGTAATTAAGTTTGGGATGCGCATTTGTTATCCATTGATTGCCTTACACCTATCGTCCTTTTATTGGCTAAAAGTGTGTTTCTTTTAAGAGAGTAAACTAGCGTTTATTATCAGCCCTTCGATTAAGAGTATCAACATTGTGCATGCGTCCTTGTCCCAATCCCTGTGAACATCTATCCTCCAATCAGAAGCCTCATAACCAACATCTTACCTTTAACCATTGTATGGAAGTTAATGGTGCAAGACTTAATCTCAGCCCTCGATTTCAAACCCCCTTCTCGATCCTTCTCAGTCCTGTATATAAGGAGGCTAACCCTCAACCTTCTAGAAGCTTTTGCCACTTCATCATTTAGAGAGAGAAGGGAGAAAAGAGAAGAGAGAGAAATCACAGAGTTAGAAACCCTAACCCTAATTCGTCCAAACACCTTATCAAACCCTAACCTTTTTACCAAAAAAAACCTATATATTCCAAACACAAACCTTGAGTGTTTGAGAGTTTTTGAGTGTTGGTTTGAAAGTGGTTTCTTACTGTAAGATCTTCATTTTAAGATCTTGTGTTCAACTTAAACATTAGGTTAGATCTATGTTTCTTTTTCATAGAAATCCTAGATCTTGTCATTTTATGTTACATTACACCTAGATCTGCATTTATAGTTTCTTGCCTTCAGAAATCTTTTGTTGATTATTTTCTGTAAATGTTTTCATCTTCAAAATCAACAAAATTATTTTATGTTTCTAGTTCTTTTGAAACAAGGCATTTGACCTACTTGGAATCACACTTGGTGGTTTTCAATTTCAAAAATCTTTTTAAAACCCTGAAATTGATTAAGATCTTGAAACGTAGTCTGAGCAAGATAGCCGTGGATTCTGGGTTAATCTTAAAGTTTAAACAAGGATCAAGTTTCCTAAGAAGAGAAACTGAAAATCACAACATATAAATCTAATTTGTAATTTTCTAGGACTGTTTGTAAAAATAAGCATGAGTGTGTGCATGCGTGTGTTAGATCACCATCACAAACACTTACACACCACAACACTGAAAGTGTTGGTAATAAGATCTTGAAACAAGAGTCGACGTAAAGACTGGAACAAAGTGAAGTTAGCAAACTGGGAGAACCACATCAGCAATCAGAACTGCAGAAAAGTTTGAAGGACACCAGTGGGTACATTCATAAACTTGTATAGGACTGATTTGTGTGCGTGTGTGTTATATAGTTTTTAACTGTTATATTTTGTTTTAGTGGATTTTTCTTTTTACTCCCTAGAGATCGTCGTGGATGTTTCCTCAGTTGGGTGAGGTTTTACCACGTTAAAAATCTCCTGTCATTAATCTTTCTACATCTACTCATCTCATTCTTGGTGGTGTGATGATTAAAAACAGTTTTAGTTTTGTATTTCAAAACTTGCTACAAATATTAAACGGATCTCGTGCATGGTTTATTAAACACATCTTGTGATTAAAACTGATTTGATTTTTAGAAAAGAGTTTCTTCAAAAAACAGTTCAGAGTTACTTAAATAGTTTAATCTTGTATTAAACGGCTTTAGTAACAGTTTTTCAATTGGTGAAATCCTTTTAAAAGAACTTGAGTTTCTGAAATTATTTTCTTAAAATCAAAACAATGGATGAGAAAAATGAAAGATTTGGTAACTTAACCAGATCCCCACTCTTTGATGGAAACAACTTCGCTTACTAGAAGGTAAGAATGGTTACTTTCATACAAGGAACCTTGGGAGATGATGTCTGGGATATTGTTGAAAATTGATACACTTATCCTACTAAACCATCCACTGAAGGAAGTAATGAGAGGATTAAGAAAGCATTAAGTGAATTCACACAAGAAGAGAAGAAAACTTCTCGAAACAATAACAAAGGCAAGAATGCCATCTTTATGTCCATAAATGAAATTGAGTTCAAAAGAATCTCATCTTGTGCCACTTCTAAGGAAGCTTGGGATACACTGATCACTGCACATGAAGGTGCCACTAGATTTAAGGCTGCTAAAACCCAAATGCTTGTTCAGCAGTATAACTCCCTAATTATGTCAGATTCTGAAACCTTTGATGACTTTTACATGAAATTGACTGACATTGTGACCAAACTGCATGCTAATGGGATAACATATAACGGACATAAAATTGCATCTAAAATTCTAAGATTATTACCACAAAAATTTGACAACAAAAGATATGCTATTGAGGAAATCTGTGATCAAAATCTCACTCCAAATTACTCAGTAGTAAACTACGAACTGTGGAAATGGAATTAGAATTTATGAAACAAATGACCTAGTCCCATAGGAAATAGATAAGTTCCAACTTGAGTTTTTCCACTATGTTGATGAAACACAAGTTTAATATTCCCACTGATGACTCTGATGAGAAATGTGATATAGATAGTTTGGATACTCAAATTTCCCTAATGTCAAAAAAATTTAAGAAAATTGTCAAAGTTAGAAATAAATTGGCAAATAGACAAGGCAGGCCAAATTATCCAACTCAGTCTAACTACAAACCTCATGAGAAAGGTCAAGATAAACATCACAAGGACATGAGACCCAACAAAGACTTCAAGAATATTGAGTGTTTTAGATGTGGAAAACTAGGACACATAGCACAAGACTGTAGAGTGAAACTGAACACTGCTAATAAACATACTAGGGCCAACATTTGCAAAACATGGGATGATTCAAGCGATTCTGAAAATGAGGAACCTGAATCTTCTGATTGTTTTGATCCTTGCAAGTCTTTCTTTGCTAAGATAATTTACAATGATGATATGCCTATGTATGAGAATGATGCTAGTAACTCTACTTATGCTGTTATGAATCATGCTGCTACTGGTTTAGATGCTTTAATTTCTAAGAATATTTGTAGTTGTACCACGAGGTGTGTGAGTTAGAGGGAATGTGATAATGACGATGTCAATGGGTGCGTGAATTCAAGAATTGAATCCTTAGGGGTCATTTCACACACTACACTTAGTGACTCAGACACTGAAGACCTCCCTGACATTCATACACTTTATGTGAAAACTCTCAAGAAAAGCACTAGACTAAAGAAGATAGTGAAAGATCTCACTAAGAAATTAGAAGATCTAAGTCTGATGGTTAAACTTAATGCTGAAGAGTATACTACCCAATGTCTAACTCATGAAAATGAAGTCAAAATATTTGATCAAAAATTGAAGAATTTGATTGAAGAAAATGAAACTCTGGAGAAAAAATATAAAGGGACATTATTAGAATTGAACAATCTAAAGAAAAGACAGCAACAGTTTTAAAAAAAATTGTTAAATTTGAAAATAATTCAAACTGTTTTGATGGATTTGTTGCTGATTACAAAACTAATTTTGATGATCGAAATGGAATAGGATTTTGCTCCAATATGAAGACTGAAACTAAAAACTTTCAACCAATTAAGTTTGTGTCAGGAGGGAAAAGACTCGTAGAAACTTGTCCAGACTTTCATTCTCTAAATAATGAGTTTGATGAGAAACAATCAAAGTTTGGTATTGGGGAATCAAATTTCTCTAAGTGTGAAAGTCCACCTAAGTCTAAATATGTCTGCCCCCCGATTAGGAAGAGTGATTATGTCTTTCAAACTGTACTCCCTAAGATTAAGGTTCAACCCCAAAATTCCATAAATCCTATGTTTAGAGACTTTCCAAAGGAGATACCATCCTCGAGCAATTTATATTGTTCTTATTGTGACTTATATGGTCATTCCTTTGAAGGTTGCTACTCTAGAAGTTTAGTCAATCCTGTCTATTGTACTCCTGTTTTCCAAAACTTTAACTATTCTAGGAGAATCCGTAATAATTATGTTCTTCCTAGACAACCAGACAAAAACTCTAACTATAGAATGAGAAAGACCAAACCTAAAAGATCATTTCAAAGAAGGATCCCTAAACACTTTTCTAAACCAAATGTTCACACTTTCCATAAAATTCAGCCTCATGCGCAAAATATTTATCAACAGAAATCTAAGGCTCGCAAATTTTATCATTTAAGAGCAAATAAGCGCAAAATGAAAACAAGAGCTGTTTGGGTTAGAAAAGACGAACTATTACCCCAGATGAAGTGTAATATTGTTATTACTACTTTAAAAGCAGAACACACTCCCTATGGTTGGTATTTAGACTCTGGATGTTCAAAACAAATGACTGGGGATGATACCAAACTTTTGAACAAAACCAAATTTGCTGGAGGAAAAGTTATTTTTGGTGATGGTGTATCATCTCAAATAATTGGTAAAGGAACACTCCAAGAAGAAAGATTACCCTTAATTGAAAATTTTCTTCTAGTAAAAGGTCTTAAGGCAAACCTACTTAGTATCTCGCAATTTTGTGAGTCAAATCATACTGTCACCTTTTTAAAGAATAATTATAAAATTTTAAATGAAAAAGGTGAGTGCATTATTACAGGACTCAGGACTCCAGAAAATTGTTATATTGTTCAACACAGTGCTGAGGTCTGTAACATTGCCAGAATGGATGACAATGAGATATGGCATAATCGTACGGGTCACATAAATTATGAAAACCTTAGTAGACTGTCTTCTCAAGAAATAGTTAGAGGTATTCCTAAGATCAAACCTATTTCTAATATTGTTTGTGGATCTTGTCAAGAAGGAAAAATTGTTAAGGCCCCTCATAAGAAAGTCAAAGATATCCTTACCTCTAAACCTTTGGAGCTAATCCATATGGACCTAATGGGTCCTTATCGAACTGTTAGTCTCTGTGGACACAGTTACATTCTTGTTATGGTTAATTAATTCACTAGATTTACTTGGGTAACTTTATTAAAACAAAAGTCTGATACTTTTTAAACTTTTTGAAAGATTTTACTTCGAATTGAAAATGAGAAAGATACTCAAGTAAATAGAATTCATAGTGATAGAGGTGGAGAATTCACTGATACTTGTATTATAGAGTATTGTGACTATAATGGTTACAAACATGAATTTAGTGCTCCTAAGACACCTCAATAAAATGGTATTGCTGAGAGAAAGAATCGTACCCTTCAAGAGATGGCACGTGTTATGATACGTGCCAAGTGTTTACCTAAGTATTTTTGGGTAGAAGCTATTCGTACTGCATGTCACCTTATCAATAGGTTCTATCTTAGAAAGAATTCTAAGCAAACTCCTTACGAACTTTGGTATGGGAAGAATCCTAATCTTAAGTACCTTAGAACCTTTGGTAGTACTTGTTATGTCTGCAAAGATAGTGAACACTTATACAAATTTGAGACTCGTGGAGATAAAGCCATCTTTCTAGGATACTCTCCTAACAGTAGAGCATACCGTGTCTACAATCTTCACACTAAGACCTTAATGGAATCCATAAACATTATTGTAAGTGACACTACTGTTGAAAGTAATACTAGAGAACCAACTATTATGGATGAGTCTGAAAATGTCTTAGAAAAAGACTCTACAAAAATAGACGATTATTTACCAATTGAGACACCTGAAGTACCTAATTGGGTTTCTAAAGACCATCCCATAGATAACATTGTTGGTAACCCAAGTGAGCCTGTACGTACAATATCTCAATTAAGAAACTATGCTCATTATGCATATTTTGTTTCCCTTGTGGAACCAAAGAATTTAAATGATACATTAAATGGTCCTTATTGGATTTCTGCAATGCAAGAAAAACTTCTTCAATCTGTCATTCATGATGTTTGGTATCTTGTACCTAGACCTGATCACAAAAAGGTTATTGGCACACGTTGGATATTTAAAAATAAATCTGTTGAAAGTGGGATAGTCATTAGAAACAAAGCTAGATTAGTTGCTTAAGGATACTCTCAAATTAAGGGAATAGATTTTAACGAGACTTTTGCTCCTGTTACTTTATTAGAATCTGTTCGTCTTCTCTTTGCCATAGCTTGCTACTTATATTTTACGCTTTACCAAATGGATGTTAAATCTGCCTTCCTTAATGGAATATTAACTGAGGAGACCTATATAGAACAACCAAAAGGGTTCATTGACCCTAACTATCCAAATCATGTTTTTACTCTTAAGAAGGCTTTGTATGGGCTAAAACAAGCGACAAAAGCCTGGTATGAGCGCCTTTCCAATTTTCTCTTAGACAAAGGTTTTAAGAGAGGCATAAATGATCAAACCCTTTTTGTTAAACATTTTGACAAACACATCATTATATTAGACTGCTATATGTAGATTTATTTTGGTAAATCTACATATAACACTATTTGATTAATACAAACATGGAAGAGCAGAAATAGGTAGATTTTTACCAACTTTTGCCTACTACTTGTATGGGTATTATTAACCCACACTATAGGATGAAATCCTTTTATCCCACCCACCCACATGGGCCTATATAATATTTTGAGTCCATTTCGTTCAAAAATAAAAATTGATAAAAAAAGAACATCTTACTCTTATTTTGGATATGATCCAAAGTTTACACTTGAAACAAATTGAATTTGTGAAGAGATATGCTCAGCCCCCACCCCAGTGATTGCAGTGTGCCCAAACCCCATTCAACTATAGTTGTCTTATAGGGAAGGAAAAAAAGAAACAAAAAATAATGAAACTTTCATCCATCATCCATACGTCTTATGAACAAGTGTTTGGTGGTTTTAAAAGCAACCCCTGCATCCTGTAACACAAAACAGATCATTATAGAAAATAATTATATTCAATCACAAAATATGAACACAATCATTTCTTCATAAACATCCAAGTTAGTCTCCACTATTCACCAAATATCTCAAATTCAATCAATACCTAATCCAACTAAAACTTTAATTCCAAATATAAGAAATATAATATATATAACATAATCAATTCAACTTAACAAGTAAACCTAACAATAAACAGAGACATAATTTTTTCCCAGCACAAGTTATCCAAATAGTCAATCATATATATAAAAACTCAAAAAACTTATTCAATACATCACCTATATCCCATCACAAAATATGAACAGCACAATCATTTCTATATAAATATCCAAGCAATGCCTAATCTAACTAAAACTTTGATTCCAAGTACATAAAATAATACACACACAGAGAGATTATATTTCTGATGCCTTACATATATAAGCATACAAATAAATCTCTACAAAAGTAAATCAAAATATAAGAATTAATACAAATATTTTCATATAACAGTCTAATTGAAAATACAAGGAGTGGATGTAAACCTCTACCAAAGTAAATCTACATAAAAGAATTAATACAAATATTTATCGATTAGGGTTCATTGAGGGGTAGTTTATGTTTTAAACGGTTAGAGTTTTCGAAAGCCTTAAGGCCACATTTAATACAAATTACAAATTTACATATAAAAAGGACAAAACATACCTCAATACTATTGTGGATTCTTTCAATAAGAGAGGGGATTCCAACCATCTATCTCCAATTCTCAGATTCGAAGATTTTGTTTGAGAGGGCTAATCGGGGATGTGTGAAAGAGAGGTGAGTCGTTTTTTGTTTGGGAAAGTATTAGAAATTATGGTACTTTTCGTTTGGGAGGGAAGACAAATTGCACGCCTATTATTTTTTATTAAAAGCGTTAATATATTTTATTCTTTTTGCATTTTTGTAATTTGCAAACTAAAATTACTAACACATTTAGTAAATTAGTAATGAAAAATTATCGTGAGAATTAGTAACGGTAAAACCCTCTTAATATTTAAAAAAATTGGTCTGTTACTAATAGAGTGTTTTGGTGTAGTGAAAAAGTATAGCCTTGAGGAAGGTATAACAAGGAAGGACTTGATTCTGTACGCTTCTAATCAAGAGATAAGGGTTATGTGAGATGATTTTAGTGAGTTGGGGGTAGATAGGCCAATAGATTGAAGGAATTGAAGTTTGTAGTGGGGGTGAGGGGTTGTATATTAAGAAAAAATGTGCATGTGTGTATGTCACACGCGTTTTCGTTACCGCTGACGTAGACCAATTACAACAGGTAATTAAGAGTTATTTTTTAATGTCTTATTAGGTTCATTAAAAGGTCCATTATTTTAGTTCATTTAAGAACCTCTCTCTCTCTCTCTCTCTCTCTCCCCCCAGAGAGGGGGAGAGAGAGAGAAAGAGAGGATATAACTATTTATGTTTTCATGAAAGGGTGAGAAGGGAGAAAGTTATTTCTCTCACAAATGTAACAACTTAAGATTTTTAGGACAATAATTAATTTACTTTGGGAGAAATAAATATCATTTTATTTGGAGAATTATTAAATTGGCACTTGAGTTCAAAATTTAAAGATGTTAGAAAGTGTTTCAAATGGCAATTCTGAGGTTGTAGTTGTTTCCGGAAGGGTCGAGATAGTCAAAATGACTGTACTTGGGGTCTATTTAGGTTCTAAAATATTTTTAAGTTCGTTTGACTCGAATTAAAGTTACCGAGTCATTTAAAGTGTGTATTATCGTTTAAAGATGTGTATTTTGGGAAACAATGCTTATTAATCCCACAGGGGATCAAATCTCCTTAGAGAGAAAGAGAAATGGAAAGAAAGAAAGAGAGAAGAAGAAAAAAAGAGAAAAGTTGGGATTTTCGGCCATTACGCGATCTCGAGGAGGATTCAGACCCTACGAACTTGAGGCAAGTGATTAAACTTGCTAAATAATTGTTGTGTACCATTTATTTCATGATTTGTGGATAAAAATTGTGATTTTTAGGTTGAATATGTAAAACCTATATTTTTGGGAAAATCTTAGATTTGTTGTATATATATGGATTTGAGGATAGAAATTAGTTGGGTTGAGTTATATTAGGTATTTGGGTGTTATATATAGGTTTGGATTGAAAAGAAATGGTTAGGAGATGATTATATTGATTTTTTGGTTTTTGGCTTTTGAGGAAAAATAGCCATTTTAAAAGTTTCTGAGAAGCCGAATCGATTCGGCCCCTTACCGAATCGATTCGAAAAGTTGTAGGTGCCCAGGTCTGAGTGAACGAATCGATTCGGATCCCAGCCGAATCGATTCGGCCTGAGACAAAATCCCAGGTCTTTGGACCCGAATAGATTTGCCTTGGAGGCCGAATCGATTCGCTGGGCCGAATTGCTTCGGATTGGGCCCGAATCGATTCGAAAACAGGGCAGTTTTGGGGATGTTTTTCTAGGGTGAGTTTCATCCCGTTTCGTTGGAGTTTGCCGATGGGGAACATCTATAGGAGTTATTAGAAGTGTGTTTTGGGGACTTTTAGTGAGTTTCCCTTATAGCAAATTGTTGTAGTCATATTGACTTAGTTCGAGAAAATGTCGATTAGAGAATATAGTATATACTAAGGGGGGAGGTCCACTACCATTTAGGTTTCTATTTGGAGATAATTATGGGATTATATGAAAGAGTGAGAATGCGCTTATTGATATTGGATTTTGGAATTTAATCCCAAATGGGATAACTTTAAAGTTTCATATGATTGACTGAACCATATTATGAATTGAGACTAATAAATGATGATTGATGTGCATACGGATATATGAAATATCCTTAACGCTAATTAACTTGGGAGATGTCTCACATAAATGAGAAATGGTGTTCGAGGTGCATTAGGATATAGAGAATATCCTCAACGTAAATAGAATGTAGATAGAATTCATATAAATAGAAGTGATGTGGGAACTTCAAATGAGATATTGTATAGTGTATACTAAGTGGGGAAGTTATGTGAGAATTGACGAGTAGCATATTTAGAGTAGAATATACTAAATAATGATATTATTTTCATTTACGCCTAAGGGCGTAATACGAGTATGTAAACAGTGTGATACATATACCTTATGTGATGGTATAAATTGATATGATGTGATGATGTATGTATATCTCATGTGAATGATATATATATATATATATATAAGTGAAGCATACCCCCTCCTTGCCATCATTGGGAAGTTGCGTGATGAGGGTGAGCACCCTGGCTCGATGAGAAGAGTGTGGATATTCCCCAGGCCATAGCGTCCATTTATTATTGTATGATTTTTATTAGGGGTGATACGTGGTGGGTATGTTTCGTCTCATTGCCGGGGAGGAACTATGGCCGCTTACCGTACGTTTTGATTGGTTGTTCTACCATGGTTGTGTGATAATAATCCGATATATGGTAACCTGTGATAAAATGAGTAATTCCTGGAAGATGATAGCATTGAGAACCTGCGTCCTCGAGTTATAGATCGTTGGGATGGTTTGTAACACCCCGCCTAATTAAATACCGGGTGGCCAGTCCCATACCAAATTAAAACAAAATATGCAGTTGGCTCATTCTTAGCATCACTGTCGAAAACATTTACAACTCACCCAATACCCAATTAAGCTGGTGTTAAAAACTTTTCAAATTTTAATTACAACAAAAACCCATTTTTAGTTTAAGAATAACACTACACATATTATTCTACAAATAACTGAACAGATAACACAAAAGAATTTAAATGCAATTGGAATAAACATTCCCACATAATAATCCAATACAGTGATCCCAACAATAATAAATGTATTAAAATGACACGAGTACAAGAGTATTTTGACTCAGATAGAAAAGAGATAATTGAGTTCCTTTGGGCGACAAGACCTAACTAAGAGAATACTGTGAATAAAATGAAGATAGGCGTCTAATCGATACTCCATAGCTCCATAGCTCGTCAGAATCCGCTAAGGTTGGCGTCCATGTTGCTGGACACCTGATATAGAAGATACAATAGAAAAGAAAATATGTAAGGAAACGGGTCAGAGCCCGATGTGAAAATGATTTAACAAGTGCAATAAAGCATTTATTATGTACATGTTAGTATCCAACTCTCACTTGCTATTCTCACCTCTCATCTAGAGTGCACACTTAACGTCTCCTATTAACCTCCTAGTTAATGGTTCCTCCTCACTAGTTTCCATTCTATGATTCCATCCTATATCATAACCCCGTATGTCCCATACCATACGTCAGATAATTATTCTCATACGTTTCTCATTTATATGAATCGTTTCTCATTAACATGAATTAATCTCTTCCATAAATATTCATTAACTTATTTCAATTCTTTTCTCAATTCACCGTTATCTACAATTATCACACAGTAGATGATTTAACCACAATAAATCCAATCATTCATTTAATTCATTATATATATATATATATATATATATATATATATATATATATATATATAATACGGCACCCCGAGTCACAGCTGCGGTGCAATGCATTACTCTGCTATCATGTCCCATCATTGTTGGTCGCCGAATAGGGGACAAAAGGTTCGGTAAGGATTCCTCTAACCATAAACAACATCACAAACATTGGAGGCGAACATAGTCCTTGATCGTGGAGGTCCGTCAAATTCAAATATGCAACCGGAATAACCTCATCCCCTTTTTCAACCAAATGTGGTCTGAACTCCCATCTCTATCCAGGAGCCATCACACTAAGCGTTGGTACTATACTCAGTCCTCCATAATGAGCTTGAACTCAGTTCTTGATGTTCAAATTGTAACCCTAAGGCTACCCAGGTATTATATTAAATTTCCCCTACTGGACCTATCCTTAATCCTCAAGCATACAAATTAGAATCTAACACATGAATCTAGCAACCAAAATTTCTTCCAATTTAACTAACATAATTCCAATCAATTAAATCCCAATCAAATCAATTCAAATCTTATCTAGGGCTTACTGATCTTCTCTAAGTCCCATAATATCCCATTAACAATCACCAAAGATCTACCAAAGTTTTGGGATAAGAACAAACATTAAAAAGAAACAACTTCAAAGATTCAGGGGAGGTCGATCGATCGAAGGCAGGGGGTCGATCGATCGATTGCTCAGGTAACAGCCCAATTTTTTGCATTTCTGCAACTACGGGTTTAGCCATTGTTTATCATTAAAACCTTCATATTAACATACCAAATGACTTATAATCCTTACTACATGATATAACAACATATATAAATGATTTCTAATCATCTAAACATCCTAGAATCATCAAGAGATTGAATTAAAAGCATGTTTATATCCTCTCTTTTTTTAGAAAATTATCAACATAATATCTTCAAGAACACATCAATGGTTTCCATAATTTTTTCAATAGATTTATGATTATTTCATGGATTACTAACTACCTACAACATGAGTTTGATTCCTATATATTTTTAGTTTCCAGAAAATCCATTAACAACTCTATCCTTTCATCTTCCAAACATGAAAATCATCTCTTTTTATAACTATCCTAACATGGACAATATACAAACTTAAATTGCCATTATCAAACACTTGCCTCTAATGAAGATCTGATCCTTTGGTGTTGTATATCACAGGTGGTTCTCCCTTTTCTTCGGCCAACTTCCGGTGGTGGTGGGTGGTGGTGACCTTTGGTCTTTGTTCTTCTCCTTCCCAAGTAAACTCTTCTCTTCCCAAGTAACCTTTCATTTTCTCTAGGAAGATGACTTATCTATTTTGTGTAGAAGATATGAATAACCCACATACACTTAATCTCCAATTACTTATAATAAGACAAAACCGGAAATCACTATTCATCTCCCTTGTAAAAATGACCAAAATGCCCTTTTGGGTTGTCTTTTCATTTCCAAATGACCCGAGACCCAAATTCAACATCCAAATAGACTTTTCTGACTATTTCAACCCTTCCGGACGCAATGACGCAATCGAAATGACTATAAGGTTGATATAAAAATAAGTTCCCTTTTTAATTTAACAAATTAGTCCCGAAACGTCCCATACCGTGTCTGACTAAAAATTCAAATTACTGAACTGAATTAACAACTCACAGCAATATCAATAATCATCACATTCATATATTACCTAAATATCTTTAAGTAATATTCAGAATCTTACAATTTAATATCCACAATTCGAATAAAACCCAAATGAATTAATTTATAATAAAATCCAATTAATCCATTAATTTAAAATATAACCCATTTTAAAGTCATTAAAATCACGAGGTATTACATGGTTATGATTATAATGGTGTGATTAGTACTTTGGGTATCGAGGGCATAATGGACCTCAACGTCCAACATTGCCAAGGAGTAGTGTATCGGGGGGTTCCTTGTTTGGATTTCGCTTACAAGACGTCCCATGCACGAAACGCAGTGAAATATTGGGAGTGAGGAGAAGTTAGTCCTTAATGCTAATATTTATATATATTAGTATATCTCGACGATTGACAGTTCCAGGAGTAGTGTATTGGGGGGTTCCTTGTTTTGATTTCGCTTGCGAGGCGTCCCACGCACGAAATGCACTGCAGTATTGAGAATTGGGAGAAGTTTAGTCCTTAGCACTTAGATGTTATTAACTCATATAACTATATATGATTATGTCAATGACTAGAATATGAGAAATTCTTGTAAAAGATAATGTTTATGTATAGTGTATATGTTAGTAAGAGAATGTTTATGTAAACTTTATATGTTAAGTAAGTGAACAATTTATTGAAATCAAGAATATTAGATATTGAAGGATTAGGTTCTAGATGGAACTTAGAAGACTATCATTTGGGTTTAAGTTAAATTACCTTGCCTAGATATATTCGGGCACTTATTTGGAGATCTTGTGCATATGTTTAGTAGCGCGCTTTAGTTGAGAGGTGAGTTGGATTTTATGGAGAGTGCGACTCCACCTGAATCAAGTCATAATGCATTTATAATTATTATGCACTTTAATGCACTTGATATAAAATGTTTTCGCACCTCGGGCTCTGACCCATTTATATTTTCTCTTCCTACGTATATATTTATTCTAGGTGTTTCTCCGTAAGGACACCATTGATGTTCTCCTTCCAGTGTATTCGTGGAGCTATGGCAGTAGCGGACTGTTGCGGTATTTTGTTACAGTCGATTCCTATCTTTTGTGTATCTTGATTAGGATTCAGTTTGTATATCGGGTTTACACCCAAGTGTTGTAGAGTAGAACTTTTATATTTTCTTTCTCAGATTATTGTATTGTCTGTGACCCTACAGCATATTCGGGTATTTTATTTTGTACATTGGATTGTACTCTTTACATTATTGGAGTGTGTGTGTTTCTCATCATATTTAGATGTTATGTTGTTGGTAAATGGTTACATGGTTGGTTTTATTTGGTGTTAAATATAAAATTTTAAATTTTTTTGACACCCTCTTTTTGTAGTAATGGGTAGTTAGCCGTGTTTATTGTTAGGATCATCAGTAGATGCTAAGAATGATCCACTTGTGATTCCTAATTATTTTTGTATAGGGCTAGCCACCCGTTATTATTTTAAGCGGGTCGTCACATGTGGTATCAGAGCATCAGGCTCTAGTGTCCTTAGGATCTTTGTGGGTTACTGCGATCTTCCGTAAGCATTCTTGATTTAGAGCCCTATTATTAGGACTGTTGTGTTCATACGTCAATATTTCTTCTGTGATGAGAAAACATTTGAAAGGCGTTCTGATGCAATTGTTTTTGTTTCAGATGCCACCGAAGAGAAGTCATTCAGGAAGGGCAGATAAAGGGGCTGAGAGTGTGGAACCCCAAATGCCTCAAAGGACCATGACTACGGATGAAGTTTCTAATATTGTGGCACAATCAGTAACTACTGCCATTTCTATGATGGCGCAGCAACCTTCCATTCAAGCAGCCCAAACCCATTTAGGACCATCTTTTTGGGAAGGAGTTCGGGAAGATTTTAGCAATGGGCATCCTCCAGAGTTCTCGAGGGGAGTTGATGTGATGGATGCAAGTCAATGGAAGAATAGTATGCAAAGGCAACTTCGTATGATTGAGTGCAGCGAGGTGCAAAAGCAATTTCTAGCCACCTTTAAGTTTAAGGGTGCAGCTCTCTAATGGTGGGAGTCTGTCACCACATTAGAACAGAGAGATACTTTTCCTATAACAGATTTTTGGGAACTCTTTGACCGAAGGTATTTCCCTTCCCTGATTCAGAAGGAATTGAGGAGGAAACAGATGGATGTGTTTCAAGGTAATAGAACGATGGTGGAATATGAAGTAGAATTTACTCGATGGGAGAAATTAGTACCTGATGAGGTAAATACGGAAGAGGTAATTACAACAGATTCGAGGTCATTTTAGGCCAGGGGACTTTATGTGGGAACCCTATGATGAGGAGATGAAATCGGACCAAAGATGGATGATGTAAGTTATTTTCCTTTGTAATTAGGATTATACTATATGAAGTTTTGGGCGTATTATGTGAGAGATAAAAATGAGAGGGTAGTGCTATAACCCTATTATGTATTAAATGACCCTAAAGGGGAATTTTGAGAAAGTGAGGCTCTTATGTTTTTATCTTTTGAGAGATTAGATTATGTTGTAATGTGCTCATAAAGATCTATAACTTTCTTATGAATGTAAGAATTGTTATTGTGTGTTAAGTAGTAATGATAAAGCTACTTATTTTTATATGGTCATGTTAGAATTATATAATTGTTGTATTCCAGTTATGGAAGAGCCTAATGAATGGCAATATATATTAATATGATGTGAGAGATTATTTCTGAAAAGAATTCAGAATTTTGTGGACTATTGTGGGGCAAGAAATTTTAGCTCATAATTATGTTAATTTTTGTGAGCTATATGTTATTATGCGGATGATGATTGTTAAGACCTTGTGTTATGGGAATAAGGTATTTTATATAAATATCAAAAGACACAAACCGTTTTAAAATAAACTGTTTTCAAAATAAAACTTTTATAGGCCTTTTGGAAATATCAAAATGATTTTTATAAAAATATTTTTTTTACTCTAGTCCGGATCTAACAAACTCTCAATCCCCGACGTCGCTACATATTAGTGTATTGGGAGGGTTCCATGTTTAGATTTCGCTTGCGAGACCTCCCCCGCATGAACGTAGATAATGTCAGGAATTGAGAGGAGTTAAATCTTTGGACCTTTCAAAATTTTTATTTTATTAGTATGCTAGTATAATCTATATATCTTTAGAATTATGGTACTATTGAGGCAAGTGAAGCCTAATTATGTTTATATGAGTAGAGATAAAAAAATAAAGGGTGTATGGGTGCCCTAGTAGTTATAATTGGTTTTATAATAAATTAAAATAAATTCATCGTGAGAAGTGGGAGGTTTGGGTATAGTGTTTGTGAGGATAAGTGTAGTAGAGATTAGCGGAGCTTTGGAGTATTAGGCTTAGCTTAATTTCGAGGACGAAATTCTTGTAAGTGGGGAAGTCTCTAACAACCCAAGATTTTTGGGACAATAATTAATTTACTTAGGGAGAAATAAATATCATTTTATTTGGAGAATTATTAAATTGGCACTTGAGGTCAAAATTCAAAGATGTTAGAAAGTGTTTCAAATGGAAATTCTAAGGTTGTAATTGTTTACAGATGGGTTGAGATAGTCAAAATGACTGTACTTGGGGTCTATTTAGGTTCCAAAATATTTTTAAGTTCGTTTGGCTCGAATTAAAGTTACCGAGTAATTTAACGTGTGTATTATCATTTAAAGATGTGTATCTTGGGAGACAAGGCTTATTAAGCCTACGGGAGATCAAATCTCCTTAGAGAGAAAGATAAATAGAAATAAAGAAAGAGAGAAGAAGAAAAGAAGAAGAAAAAAAGAGAAAAGTTGGGATTTCCGGCCATTACGCGATCTCGAGGAGGATTCAGACCCTACGAACTTGAGGCTAGTGATTAAACTTGCTAAATAATTGTTGTGTACCATTTATTTCATGATTTGTGGATAAAAATTGTGATTTTTGGGTTGAATATGTAAAACCTAGATTTTTGGGAAAATCTTAGATTTGTTGTATATGTATGGATTTGAGGATAGAAATTAGTTGGGTTGAGTAATATTAGGTATTTGGGTGTTATATATAGGTTTGGATTGAAAAGAAATGGTTATGAGATGATTGTATTGATTTTTGGGGTTTTGGATTTTAAGGAAAAATAGCCATTTTCGAAGTTTCTGAGAAGCCGAATCGATTCGACCCCTTATCGAATGGATTCGAAAAGTTGCAGGTGCCCAGGTCTGAGTGACCTAATCGATTCGGATCCCAGCCGAATCGATTCGGCCTGAGACAGAATCCTAGTTCTTTGGACCCGAATCGATTCGCCTTGGAGGCCGAATCAATTCGGATTGGGCCCGAATCGATTCGAAAACAGGGAAGTTTTGGGGATGTTTTTCTAGGATGAGTTTCATCCCGTTTTGTTGGAGTTTGTTGATGGGGAACCTCTATAGGAGTTATTAGAAGTGTGTTTTGGGTACTTTTAGTGAGTTTCCCTTATAGGAAACTGTTGTAGTCATATTGACTTAGTTCGAGAAAATGTCGATTAGAGAATATCGTATATACTAAGGGGGAAGCCCACTATCATTGAGGTTTCTATTTGGAGATAATTATGGGATTATATGAAAGAGTGAGAATGCGCTTATTGATATTGGATTTTGGAATTTAATCCCAAATGGGATAACTTTAAAGGTTCATATGATTGACTGAACCATATTATGAATTGAGACTAATAAATGATGATTGATGTGCATACGGATATAGGAAATATCCTTAACGCTAATTAACTTGGGAGATGTCTCACATAAATGAGAAATGTTGTTCGAGGTGCATTAGGATATAGAGAATATCCTCAACGTAAATAGAATGGAGATAGAATCCATATAAATAGAAGTGATGTGGTAACTTCAAATGAGATATAGTATAGTGTATACTAAGTGGGGAAGTTATGTGAGAATTGACGAGTAGCATATTTAGAGTAGAATATACTAAATAATGATATTATTTTCATTTACGCCTAAGAGCGTAATACGAGTATGTAAATAGTGTGATACATATACCTTATGTGATGGTATATATTGATATGATGTGATGATGTATGTATATCTTATGTGAATGATATATATATAAGTGAAGCATACCCCCTCCTTGCCATCATTGGGAAGTTGCGTGATGAGGGTGAGCACCCTAGCTCGATGAGCAGAGTGTGGATATTCCCCAGACCATAGCGTCCATTTATTATTGTATGATTTTTATTAGGGGTGAGACGTGGTGGATATGTTTCATCTCATTGTCGGGGAGGAACTATGGCCGCTTCCCGTACGTTTTGATTGGTTGTTTTACCATGGCGGTGTGATAATAATCCGATATATGGTTACGTGGGATAAAATGAGTAATTCCTGGAAGATGATAGCATTGAGAACCTATGTCCTCGAGTTATAGCTCATTGGGATGGTTATGATTATACTGGTGTGATTAGTACTTTAGGTATCGAGCGCATAATGGACCTCAACGACCAACATTGCTAAGGAGTAGTGTATCGGGGAGTTCCTTGTTTGGATTTCTCTTGCGAGACGTCCCACGCAGTTCATTGTTGGGAGTGTGGAGAAGTTATTCCTTAATGCTCATATTTATATATATTAGTATATCTCGACGATCGACAGTGTTAGCAGTAGTGTATCGGGGGGGTTCCTTGTTTGTATTTTGCTTGCGAGATGTCCCACGCACTAAACGCCGTGCACTATTGAGAATTGAGAATAAATAACAAATTGGTTAATCTGTTATAAATTAAAAAAGAGAATTTGGGTTATACGCGTTATGCATTGAGGGCGTAATGAATCTCGACGATCAATACTGCCAGGAGTAGTGTATCGGAGGGTTCCTTGTTTGGATTTCATTTGCGAGACGTCCCACGCACGAAACGTAGTGCAGTATTGAGAATTGGGAGAAGTTTAGTCCTTAGCACTTAGATGATATTAACTCATATAATTATATATGATTATGTCAATGACTAGAATATGAGAAATTCTAGTAAAAGAGAATGTTTATGTATAGTGTATATGTTAGTAAGAGAATGTTTATGTAAACTTTATATGTTAAGTTAGTGAACAATTGATTTAAATAAATAATATTAGATATTGAAGGATTAGGTGCTAGATGGAACTTAGAAGAGTATCATTTGGGTTTAAGTTAAATTACCTTGCCTAGATAGATTCGGGCACTTATTTGGAGATCTTTTGCATACGTTTAGTAACGCGCTTTAGTTGAGAGGTGATTTGGATTTTATGGAGAGTGCGACTCCACCTTAATCATATCATAATGCATTTATAATTATTATGCATTTTAATGCACTTTCTATAAAATGTTTTCGCACCTCGGGCTCTGACCCGTTTATATTTTCTCTTGCTATGTATATATTGTATTATTCTAGGTGTTCCTCCGCAAGGACGCCATTGATGTTCTCCTTCTAGTGTATTTGTAGAGCTGTGGTAGTAGCGGACTATTGCAGTATTTTTATATAGTCGATTCCTATCTTTTGTGTATCTAGATTAGGATTCAATTTGTATATCGGGTTTACACCCAAGTGTTGTAGAGTAGAACTTTTATATTTTCTCTCTCAGATTATTGTACTGTCTCTGACCCGACAGCATATTCGGATATTTTATTTTGTACATTGGATTGTACTCTTTACATTATTGGAGTGTGTGTGTCTCTCATCATATTTAGATGTTATATTGTTGGTAAATGGTTGCATGGTTTGTTTTATTTGGTGTTAAATAAAAAGTTTTAAATTTTTTTGACACCCTCTTTTTGTAGTAATGGGTAATTAGCCGTGTTTATTGTTAGGATCATCAGTAGATGCTGAGAATGATCCACTTGCAATTCCTGATTATTTTAGTATAGGGTTGGCCACCCGTTATTATTTTAAGCGGGTTGTCACAACAAATCACTAAGTTTTCATCTCTGGGAGTGCCCACGCACAATGTTTACTTTGAGGATATCATATAATAAAATATCTGAGGCAAATAGGACATCCTAGGAAGGATTTCGAGGTTGAATAAAATCATCCGCATCATCATATTCATCAAATATTTCTCCTCATTCGTATTACCCATAAGATCCGCAAAGGTATCGTGATTTTAACCCCATATATATTCATTAGATCTAGTTATTTTCTTCTTGTTTGTAATGCATGGTCAATCGAAGTTCTTAGGGAAATATTTTTCTAAAATATTTATTAGATCATATTTTAGAATGGTTCATGCTATCCACCATGGGAACATTGTATTGCATGTGAGAAAACATGTTCATGGATTTATGTGTTTTGTACTAACATGGTTTCAAAGGATTTTAATTACTCCCTTTATCATTGTCACCTATTTTCATTATATGAATGGATCCTATAGTGATTTATCCCTAGTTACTTTTCCCAGATTTAATTTGTTTAAGATTATTAATTTTTTTATTTCATTAATATATGTATATAGAGGAGTTTGGGAGGGGTGTAATAGTTTTTAATTTGTATAATTAAATATTATTTTGGGTTTAATAATGGTGGAATATCTATGAATTTTGACGGCATTCTGATCGAGTTTAAAGGTCCAACAATGGATTTTTTGAAGTTGTTGGAGGGTCAAAATAACATATTTTTTTTATCAAAGAAGTATGAACCCTAGAAACATTAGAAGAAGGTAAATAGAGGACGACATGACCACGGGGTTTAAGCTGCGAGTGCAGGGTTCCTATCCACGACTGCAGTTAAACCTTGTGCAACAGCGGGGTTCTTACCACGACTGCGACCCTCAATTGCATGAACTGGGGATTCAATATGGGCAGGTAGTGTTTTGGTAGTATACTACTTCTTTTCTTCAACAAATAATTTCATGATGAACTCTTCTTCAAAGGAGTTTTTCCCCTAACGGAATATACTTAGGAAAAAATGTTGGCCACGATCGAAGGAGATTTTGTTTCTTTTTTTATATATAACTATATGTGTTTATGATTGGATATATCTCTATCATCTCATATTTAATTGTTGTGTAATTTTGTGAGTTGATTACTCATTTAATTAGGAACTACATTTTATTGAAAACATGGATTTATTTATAAGACCAGATCAAATCACTATTTTATTGGAAAATTAACTTTTAATTGTTCTTTTCTAAAATTGAATTTAATCTAGTAACTAATTTAAGATATAAGTTAAATTATGATCTCTGTATTTTATTTTAGTTAACATGGTTTTATTTTTGGAAAATTAAAATTGTGGGACCAAATAATTTGATTTGTACAAGTAATTAGAAAATTATTGGTAATATAATTCAAGGGCTTAGAATTAAACAAATATTTTAAAAATACCCTCAACCTGAAAATATCAAGTGGGAGATGGGTTTAAACATAAACGCCATGGTCTTCATCGGTGTTTTAATAATCTGATATAATTAGTTCCCCGAGTTAGCATTGGATTTCCTCCCCAATGAAAGGAATTTATATTGGTATTATTAAAAATCATAAGTAATAATTTTTTGAAATTGAGTGTAAATGAGTTTGGTTTCCCCAACGGGATTTATACATGAGTAGATTAAATTTTATGGAATGAACCAATGGTATACACTTAAATACAATTAATTATATCTTCCTCAACGAAGTCATTGTCATTAATTTTGGAACCAAAAGATATCGGCTATTTGATTGTGTTGGACAAAGCTATCTTGGATTATCAAGACAATATAATTAAAAGATAACAAATTTGTCTAGTTCACGGTGAGTCCATTTAAGATCCCAACGAGAAATATCACTTCACAAGGAAACTATGATTCTCGACGGGATAAATTCGAATTGGTGATGGAGGGAAGCCAAATTAAAATTTAATCAAAAGTTAATTATCACTTATTTAATAAGAAATTGATTTTTTTTCAAGTGGTGATTTATATATTTCAAAATTGGGAACTTGCTTCAATATTCAACAAAACAAATTAATTGGAATGAATTTCATTGACCGAAAAAAGAACCTTGACATTATCCTCACAATTGAGGATTACAAAGTTGAGTATCTCAACCATGCCCTTCCAAGCCTGTAGTGGAGTCATTTCAGTCGATGTTCGAGTTTACTAGATGTGGGAAAAAATGATTAGATGACTCGTTGATATATATTTTCTTCTTTGACCAATGTATTACTACACCAACATCAAAATATTTCGAGTTCTTACGACATGATTCTAAACCTCATGGACATGTTTGAGGATCATAACCGTGCGATAAGGATGGATGTTATAGCATGATTGGAAAACACAAAGATGGTTGATTGTACTCTCGTATGTGACCATGTTCTAAATATTATATCCATCTTAGGAGAAATCAAAGTGATTGGATATAAATTGATGAAAAAAATAAATCAATTTTGTGATCTAATCACTTTCGGAGTCTTTTAAGTAGTTTTTTTAAACTATTCAATGGATGAATTTGATTACTACTTGTCACAACTACTTAAAGACTACAAGTTAGGGATGATATCATCAAACATAAGGTTGTTGTGTAGGTTGTTAAGAGAAGTCCATCTTCTTCTATTACAAAAGGTAATAATAATAATAATAATAATAATAATAATAATAATAATAATAATAATAATAATAATAATAATAATAATAATAATAATAATAATAATAATAATAATAATAATAATAATAATAATAATAAGAAGAAGAAGAAGAAGAAGAAGAAGAAGAAGAAGAAGAAGAAGAAGAAGAAAAAGAATAAGGGAAAATATCTAGTACAACATGTGATGGTTAAGACAGTGATTAAGCCTCGGGGAGCATGGAAACAATCTAAAGGCATGTTTTACATTTGCGAAAGATTAGAACATTAAAAGAAGAGTGTCTTATCTACTTAGATAAATAGAGGAATGGAAACGATAATTTATTCAATCACCAGACATGTTATGTAGTCCAATTTATTAGGACCTGGTGTGTAGATTAGGGATCCACTAATCACATTTGTAATTATTTGTAAGTGTTCTAAGTAACCGGGAAGCTCAGTGAATGGGGGAATGTTTCTATTCTTGGGTGACAATTATATGGAATCAGTATTAAAAGTAGGACATATATCTTCAAATTTGTGTGGAGACAAGAAGATAATTCTAAAAATATTATTTTTATGTATTTACTATTAGAAGAAATTCAATTTCGATTCATAAGTTAATTTTGAATGGATATTCGATTTATTATAATAAAGATGTTTTTATCAAAAATGGAATTTCTTTTATTTGTTCTGGTGCATTGGAAAATTATTTGTATGTTGTAAAGCATAACTCACAATTACTACTAAATACTGAAATGAATGGCTCAAATTAAAATAGCCCGAAGAGAGGGAAAATACTGAAAAGAATGGCTCAAGTAAAAATAACTTGAAGAGACAAAAACCTTCTAAGTTGAACTAAACATATATCTAGCACTTGCGCTTCAGTCACATTAATCTAAAAATAATTGAAATACTGGTGTTAAATGGAAAATTAAGCTTATTGGAAGTGGAGGCACTTCTAGTCAAGGTAAAACAACCAAAAGGCAATTTATGGCCAAAGGTTATAGAGATAAAAATATGTTGGAGTTGGTTCATTTTTATTTATGGGTTACTTCATCACTTTCATTAATGATTACTCAAGGTATGGATATTTTTACCTTATCCACCCCAAGTTTGAAGCTTTTGATAAGTCCAAATCATACAAGGATGAGGTGTAGTATAGGCATGGTAAACTAATTTAAACCCAATGATTTGATCATAGGGGTCTGTACCTCTTGGTATAGTTTAGGATTCTTTTATTAGAGGTGGGGATTACATTTTAATTTTCTACACTGGGAATTCCACAATAAAATAGTATAATAGAAAGAAGGACCATGAATCTTTTAGATATGTTTAGTCTATGATTAGATTTTAATATTTATAGTATTATTTATGGGTTGTGCATTAGAGACGGATACTTATTTAAAAATTTAGTTCCTTATAAATTGGTCAAAATAAATCCCACAAAACTATAGAGTCGGATCGATCCTAGTCTAGGACATGTTCAGATCTGATGTTGCCCATAACTGGTTCTAAGGGAGGAGACAGGGAAATTGGAATCAAGAATAGAAGTATATCCCTTAGTAGGTCACTCGATAGGAACAAAAGTTAGTCAATTTTATGATCCTAGGGGTAAAAGGGAATTTTTTTAGCACAATTCTAAGTATTTAGAGAATGATTATATAATATATCAATAACCCAGGAGTGAGTTGATCTTACAATATCTAAGAGGGAAAAACTATGTAATTTTTTTTTAACAATTTGGTGATATCTTAGATGAACACAAATTAAATCCCAAGAACTATAATGAGGCACTCCAAGATAAGGACGGTGAGCTTTGGCTTAAGAAAATGAATATTGAGATGGATTTTATGTTCGAATCGAGTTTGGGTTGCTTTAGCTTTTTCAGATGGGATTTAACCCATCGGATGCAAGTGGATCTATAAAAGCAAAAGAGGGGTAGATGGGTAGGTGGAAACCTTCAAGGCAAGGATTTTTATTATAGGGTTTTACTAAAAAAGATGGGATTAACTACGAGAATCCTTATCACTGGTATCCATGCTAAAGTCTATTCGAATTATTTTAGTTATTGCACCTCATTACTATTATGAGATTTTAAAAATAAACATCAAGACTGGATTCTTTAACGTTAGTATTAAAAAGTACATCTATATGATGCAACCTGAGGGATTGATAACGATTAGAGAGAAAACAAAGCTTTGTAAGCTTAAGATATTCATGTATGGACATAAACATATGTTAAGTTCTTGGAACATCCAGTTTTATCAGAAAATATAATATTTTGGTTCTGATCAATGCCCGAATAAAACTCGTGTGTATAAAAAGCATACATAATCATGGTGGTATATTTAGTACTTTATGTGGATGATATTCTCCTCATCAGGAATGATGTGGGTGTTTTATATAGCATAATATTGTAGTTGTCTATTCAGTTTGATATTAAGTACTTAGGAGAATCCAATCATATGTTGGGATCAAAATATCTTGTGCGATATCTTGTGAGAATTCAATCATATCTTGTGCAATAAAAAATATGATGTCGGGATTATTCCAAGCCACTTATATCGATAATTTTCTCAAAATAGTTCACAACAAATATTCCATAAAATACATATATTCTTTTCAGTTATGGAATGGCCTTGTATAGGGATCACTATCATAAGACAACTGATGTGATAGAGAAGATGAGGAATCTACCTTTATTCTTTTATGTTGATTAGCCTGATGAATTATGTATTGTGTACAAAATCGGATAACTACATTATCATTGGCATGGTCAACGAGTTTAAGTATAATTTAGGCCATGAGAGCTACACTAAAATATAGCACATTCTTAAGTACCTGGAAAGGACTAAAGATAATGTGTTGGTTGTGACACCCCGCCTAATAAAATACCGGGTGATCAGTCCTATGTAAAATTAAAACAGGAATCCCAGTTGGTTCATTCTTAGCATCACTGTCGAAAACCCTTTTTAAAACTTACTAACCACCTAGTATTCCAAAAAGCTGGTGCCAAATTTAAATTTTTATTTCAACAAGACAAAATATGCGGAAATACATATAAACCATTCATGACAACTGAATCAAATTAACAGAATAAATAATTAAACTACTTGCCGAATAAACCATCGGACACCAAAGTAAATAGTCCAATAACAATCATCCAACAATAATGAATGAACCTGGAAACCATACTGAAAAGTCTGGGCGACAAGCCCTAAGTAAAACTGAAACTGATACTGATTCCTACTCTATGAAAGAATGAACGATGCGTCTAATCCAAGCTCCTGCTAGCATCGACATGTGCCTCAACTATGTGTCCCTGAAATAGAATATCAAGTCTGGCGTCCCTATGGCTGGACACCTAAAAGGTTTTGAAAATTATTTTATAGCAAGGGTTAGAACCGAAAACATTTTGAAAATATTTAGCAAGTGAATTAACTGTAGTAATTAAAAAGGTATGAATGCGCTTCATATTTAAGTTAGTGTCACACTCTCTTGAGGACATACTCACCCCTCCACTAATGTGCACACCTAACGATTACCTTAACCCCCACCTAGTTGTACTACCCCGTCCAACTAGTCCTAGTAATCCTCCCTTGCCTTTCTACTCTAAACCGAGTATTATTATTCATGGGTTATAAATTATTTCTCAAATTAACTTAATTAATTCCTTTTAATTAATATCATATAACCATGGCACAAGTTATATAAAGTAAATACACCAGACACTATATTGTTACCCGTATATAATATTTAATACCATTATATACATATCTTTAGTACAACAACCACACATATTTCATATGTATATCCATCCCTCCGAGTATACCCTCGCCGAATGATTTCCACTAAAGTGCTATCTCACTAGGTATGCTCACATAACCTAGTTACCCAAGTCGAAATCGCTCACCAACCTGGCCCAAAATATAAACGTAGTGGCGACGGTCATATTCCTTCCCTGAAAGTGAGATAAGACCCTCACCCATATACCGGACGCTATGACCTGGGGATATACTGGCCCTACTCCTCGAGTTAGGGGGATTCACCCACATCGCGTAACCTCCCTTGAGAGCAGTAGAGTATATAAATTAAATAAATATCTAGTCCCTGATATTTAATATTACACACAAAGTACATACATATATATATACTATCACCACACCGTTTATGTAATATAAATCCCGGCTTTACCGTGTACTAAAACTCGTAACACTAGCCTGTATATATTCCAGAGTCTATGGTCCGACTCAAATTAATTAATTTTCTCCTTAATTAATCTATTACCTTCCCGAGTCTACAGTCCGACTCTAATTTAATTAATTTACATATTAATTAATTTAATACTTGGCGCTAATATACCCGGACTCGCTTACTTGGCCCATACCATCATTAATACCCGATTCCATATTCCGCCCCCTAATTAATTAATTACACCTCAATTCATTTAATAATTTAGTGCCACTCAACTACAATACCCGAACATTTTCCCTCGGTATGAAATTAACACTAAAATTTATTTCCCAAATTCATCCCTCGAGACATCCAATCATTACCCTC
Organism: Sambucus nigra; assembly: GCA_949130495.1. Taxonomy (NCBI): domain Eukaryota; kingdom Viridiplantae; phylum Streptophyta; class Magnoliopsida; order Dipsacales; family Adoxaceae; genus Sambucus; species Sambucus nigra. Next base: position 368,683,867 of record OX422210.1, on the reverse strand, counting down.
ATAAACCCAATTATATCCCCTTATAATTCTAAGGAATATGAGCTACATATGCATTTATCACTAAAAAAAGTAGGGGAATAAATCTTAAATTAATTTCCCTTTATATATTAAACTAGCCAATCTGCCAAAAATCTGGGACCATTGATCAATCGTTCCTTTCCATCGATCGATTGATCGAACATGTCTGCTCCTTATCCGACCTTATGTTTTGCCATTTATTAACCCTCAAGCCTTTAGTTTCTTTCCAAACCCTTACCCAATCATAACCAACATTTCAATTACATGGAAATATGTTTTAATCTTCCTAGTAGACCTAAATCATTCATCGTTTCATCAAAATCCCAAATTTTTCCCGAATTGGGTTTTCCCCGGGTTTATTCTATTGAGATATGAATTCGTCATACAGATTCGAAACTTGTCATCAATACTTACTAATTAAAACCCTACAATTTATTCCAGCAGTCCCATATCCAAATCCACCTTTAATTTAGTCTCAAATCTACATATACTACTCAAATTCGAAAAACCCTTTTTAAATATTTAACCCATAACCAAAAATTGATTTTTGATTCACATACTATGATATGAATTGATTATCACAATTTAAAAATCACAACGGTTAACCACTTGCCTGGAATTGTTCGTAGAGTCTGTTCCGTTGGTGCAGAGGATGGTTGATGACGAACCCTCACTTTGTCCTTTAATTTGACTTCAAAAGATCCCCAATTTGCTCTTGATTTCTTTCCTCTATCTCTCTCTCAAACCCTAGGTTTAGAATTTTATTAAATACCATTCAACACTCCCTCAATTAGTTTTAAAACCCCTAATCCCGTTTTTAGCCACGTGATCCTAATTAAAAAGGCCCAAATCCCCCCGTGTGGGCCGGCTATGCCCAAAAATGCCCCGAGACCCAATTACTACCCCGGGAACTCTTTTCTGACTATCTCGACCCATCCGGACGCAACCGCATACTCAGAATTATCATCCAAAATACTTTATAACATTCTCCAATTTTGACCTCAAAATGCGACACAAAATTTCGAACAATTAAGCTTAAAGTCGCCAAATATAAATAACTCTTCCCACTTAAATAAATTCTCCAAATCATAAATTTAAGTTTCTCCAATTTAAATATTTTTATATCTCCCGAAAATAATTAAATACTAAATCCTCAAAATTGCGGGGTGTTACATTGGTTTACTGATTAAAAAATTTGTACCCTTAAGGTACAAGGACTCAAACTTTTCATCGGACAAGGATTCTAGGAAATTAACCTCAGGATATGTGTTTACCATAATAGGTGGATCCACCAGTTAGATGTGTACTAATTAATCGTGTATTGATAATTCGACCATGGAAGCTAAAAAATTTATCGCTCTGGGGTCAACAAAGGAGGTTATTTATCTGCGACACTGCATAAGTGTTTTGGGTGTGGTTTCTTCAATGTAGTTGACTACTAAACTTTGCTGTCACAATAGCGGTGTTATTGGTAACTCAAAACAACCAATGATTCATAAGAAGGATAAACACATTGAGTGTAAGTACCACTTAATGCGGGAGATCTTGGGAAGAGGCAACATCATCGTGACCAAGATTGCATCTCAGGATAACCTAGAGTATACTTTAACTAGATATTACCAGCTAAGGATTTTTACAGTCATGTAAAGGTAATGGTTATTAGATGAATAAGTGTATGGGTTTAAGATGGAGTGGTAGATTGTTGGGGTTTTATTTTTAAAACCATCATGACGTTTATTTATAAATATAGGTGTGTTACAAATTCATTTTGAAATGAGAATCATATTTATAAGAGTCCCTTATATTTGTTTTAAATATATTCTAATATGTTAGTTAATTGAATTTAGTAGGAATTGTGGTGAGTTGGGTTCCACCTAAGTACTAAATATCATAATTATGGTTCTTGTTCAATTGAACGGGTCACAATTTAGATATAGAGTTCATGTTTGATGGTTTAGGAACCTGTTTGATACTTCAAATGGGATTATACTAACACATTAGGAATGCATTGAATAGGGCGATGGGTTATATTTAACTCTAGATTTTGACTGGATTAGACTCGAACAACCTCATAACGTTTGCAAAGGGTGCATAGAATCTCATCCTGAGGATTGGAATGTACATGAAATTATTTTTTGATTGTTATTTAATTTTTTACTTGTTATGGGTGAGTTTCAATTTATTGGGTCCAAACCTCCACAAGTTAGGAAATCATTGTGTGGACATGTCTGAGATTATAATTCGGAGGAATCCGCATATGGTAGAGATCTTGGATTATGATACCGCCTTGACAACTTATAAGTTTTGATTCTACAAGTAACCCTAATCAATATTTTTTTATAATACGGTAGAGTATCAAATAAGTTAAGTTTGAGATCAAAGAATAGATAATATATTTGTGAAAATAGATTAAGGACAAATAAAATTTCACCAAGTAGGTATTGTACTCTTTACAAGGGGAATGATATTGTGCGCCACCTAACTTTGCAAATAAGACCTCACTATTCATTTAATTCTGAGATAATTAGATTATAGTGAAAATTTAATTATTTAATTGAATTAATTATAATTAAATGAAAAAAACAAGAAGTCGGTTTTTTGTAGCCTGTTGGGATATTATTAAAGTTGACCTTTTCAACACGATTTCTTCATTTTTTCTGGGTGACGATCTTCCGGTTAGTTGATCATCCACTAATATCATTTTGATTCCAAAGATTTCAAGTCCAAAAAATTGTAATGTTCTTCGTCCGATTAGTCTATGTAATTTTTCCTCGAAGATTATATCAAAAATTTTGGCGAAAAGATTAGGGTCAATCTTGCCTAAAATTATTTCTCCATCCCAATCTGGGTTTATAAAGGGTAGGTCTATTTTGGAAAATATCCTTTTGGCTCAAGAAGTTATGTCGTCCGTTAAAAAGAAGGTGAGGGGCTCAAACCTTATTGTGAAATTGGACATGTCAAAGGCCTACGATAGACTATCATGGTTTTTATGACAAACACTTGTCGAAGATTTGGTTTTTCTGAAATGATCATTGACTTAACCTGGAGGATAGTCTCTAATTTCTAGTATTCAGTTGGAGTTAATGGGAAATCACGTGGATTCTTTAAATCTAAAAGAGGAGTGAGATAGGGGGATCCATTGTCACCGGCGTTATCTGTGATAGCATCGAAAGTTTTGAACAGGGGAATTCAAAAAATGATGGAATCAGGAAAAATAAATCAGTTTGCACTTACAAGAGGGTGTCCTATTATTTCTTGTCTTTTTTTTGCAGATGACACGCTTATTTTTGTAAATGGAGGGGAAAAATCTGTAAATCATTTAATGGATTTTTTAAAGGCGTATGAAGAGACATACGGTCAAGAGATAAACAACAAGAAGAGATCTTTCTATCTTCCAGGCAATGAGTCACACGCTACAAATATATCCGTAGATAATATTACCAGGTTTCAATTCAAAAATCTTTCGATCAATTATTTGGGGATACCCCTTTTTTCGGGAAGAAGAAAAAATCTTACTTTGCTCCATATATTGATAAACTGGTAAAAAAGCTCAATTTTTGGAATCACCAGAGTATTTCCCAAGCGGGAAGAATTACCCTCATCAAATCTGTAGCGGAATCCATGCAACTTCATCTTCTTGCTTCCATTGATACTGTGAGTAGTTCTCCTCCATATTAATAATCCCCTTTCTCGATTCCTATGGGGTAAGCAAGACGACAAGGCAAAATTTTAATGGGTAGCGTGGTCGGACATTTGTAAACCAAAAGATGAAGGGGGATTAAATTTAAGATGAATGTTTGATTTATCTAGTGCCTACGCGATTGAACTGTGGTGGAAATTTTTCAACTCGAACTCCCTATGGTCTAGGTTCATGCATAGTAAATTCAAAAAATTCAAGGCGCAAAACTTTAAAGGATCTACATCGGTTTCATCGCAAGTGTGGAGAAGGATGCAACTTGTTTGGCCTGAATTTTTGAAAATGTTTGACTTTGATTCGGGCACTTGGTCAATGGACACAAACGGCAATTTCAGTATCAAATCGGCTTGGAAATTGGTGAGGGAAAAAGGATTTATTAGAAGATCCTTTTCACTTATACGGGATAGGAGAATTACCCCTAAAATTTCGGTTTTCATGTGGCTCCAACTTCATAGAGGGGTATCCATTGATGCTTATATAAAACTCCTTAAAATTCCTTTGGTCTTAAAATATAGATGTTGCAATACACCTTGTGAAGAAGACAGAGATCATCTTTTTTGGAGTAGCCCACTTGCTCAATCTATTTGGAGATGATTTTATGACCTAATAGGGTTGAGGATTTCTTCATCTACATTTATGGGCAATTTGATGATGTGGTGGCTTAACTCAAAAGGTGACAAGATCAGAGGCACTCCTTGTTGTATGATTCCGGCTTTCATTTGTTGGCATTTGTGGTGCGCTAGGAATAAATGCAACTTTGAGGGGGTGAAAATGAAGGAAAATTCCATTTTCTCTCTCATTTGTGGGGAGATTAAGATTGCTTTTCGTATTTTACCTTTTAGAGTTTCAAAAACTAGATTTTGTACTGATATTTTGGAGTCCTTTTCGAGCATCGGTGCTCACATTACCCTTCATTGATGTATGCCACGGGTGGGGGGATTTTCCCCACTATTTCTTTTTTCAATAAAAGTTGGGCATGGTCCTTTTCATAAAAAAAATGAAAAAAGAAAATATATTGCGGGAAGTAATATGTGATTTTCATATTTTCGTTTGGAATCCAATTGAGTTATAAGTATTGGGTCCATAATATTGTCCAAGTAGTAATCCCAAGCTCTATGGAAACCCTACATGGACCAAGACCACTTAATGAACCTATATATATGTGTGTAAATGGAAGGAAAATAAGCAACACAACACACCTTAAGGGTTAAAGAGAGAGAAAGTGATTTCACTCATAAATCATAAAGTTTTCATTTTTGGGAGTTCCTCCACACAAGGCTTACCCTCGAGAATCATATACTAAAGGATTTGAGGTAAACATGTCACTGTAGGAAGGATTTGGATGTCTAATAAAACCCACAAATCATATTCTACATCAGATACCTATCCTCGTTTGGATCATCTACAAGATCCACAAAGGTATTATGATCCTAACCTTAAATATAGTCATTTTATCTAGTCATTTTCTTAATCTTTCAAATTCATGATTAATTGAAGTTCTTAGGTCAACTAGTTTTTCTTAATAATATCAATACTAACACTTATGAAGTTAAGGCAGGATAACCGCATGGTTGCGGATCATGAGCTGGATATTTCTAAATCAGTCTGTGAATACGCCAAAATAGGTAGAAACTGAAAATAAGTGGGGTGATGTTTTTATTAATTAGGTGTTGTGAGATAGGTTTGTTTATGCATCTTGAACCTGAATATAGGACACATTAGTTACGCTAAAGTTTAAGGAGTGAGAGAGTTTTAATATATTAGAGGAAGAATATAATTTGACCGAGGTTTATATTCGTAAGAGTAGGACTATTAGGGTCTCTATTAACAATATTATAAAAATGACAAAATGACTCTATAAGATAGTGAGGGGAGCTACGGTGGAGATCTTCCACGGTAATTTACAATGATTATTATAAGATCTTAGCGTATATCTAGGTAGTTGTAAGGAACCAATGGAAGTTTGGTTGATGTCTATAGATTTCCCATCATTGGCGTTACCACCAGAGCCCGAGAGGTAACCATAGGTTTCACATGATTTAGTGGTCATGTAACACCTCGTCAAGAGTGGGGGAATCTGCCAGTGGATTAAAGTGTACAAAAATTATGTATGGATTGTTGAAGTCATCGTTTGTTTTTTATTCCTATCACTCGTGTCATAATGGGATTTAGTGTTTATATAGATTTTGTGTTAATATAGGGTAAGATATTATATTACAGCTTTGTCTAGGGCAGGGGAGTGATTGAAAATACACAGCCCGATGCTACTAAGTGGGTATGAGCACCAATTATATGAGTTAAAATGCGAGCCGAAGTTATATGTATGGGTAAACATAGCTTGATGTGTGTAGCAATTAGGTGAATATATTGGCCCGGACTATGCCTATTTTATGATATTGTTTAAGAATGAATGAGTCGAGTGAGATCCTATAACATGTTGACATAATAAACTAGACAATTACATTCTTTCATAGGAGATATAATGAAAAACGCGATTCATTATAACTAGGCATCGCATGTTTAATAGTTAATTAAGCAATTTTATATGTTATGGGAGCATGATTTATTTTCCAAAGATTACTGACGTGTGTGGATTGGTTGTTGGTGAAATCACATGATTATGACTTGTGTTATTCACTAGGATATTGTTTTAATAGTGAGTGACATCGGTCCATATGGAAGTGAATACGAGGCTTGAAGGAAAAACTTAATTGAAATCCTAACCTATGACTCAAAAAAAAATCTTCAAATGGAATAAACCCAATATACATTCAAATTGAATCATTTGGAAATTTTCCCTTACATCTAGAAACCCTACACTCTTTACTAGTGTCTAAACAAATTCCCTCAAATCTTGAATTCCTGGTCCTCCTTCAAACCCTAACTGTAACAATATTGCTCTCTTGATCCCATTTGACATTGATAAAATCTTGAACCTGAGAATTATTCTCTTATAAAAGCATAAAGCTTTAAATTACCTTTTCAACGGTATTGATTGTGCACAAATCGAACCTACGGATTAAAATTTAAGCCCTAAAAACCAAATTTTCAGGATTCCGACTATCTGCAAGAAACCTTACCTGCCTATAGGCAGGTAGGGTTTCTTAGAATGCAAGTCTAACTAGCCTTCTAGCAGACAAGCTAGGGGCCCTGCCGATCGACAGGCCATCGAGGGAAGGTTTGTCCTTATGCATTTTGAGGTTATCTTATATAAGGAAACCATAACCTCATTTTCACAAGACCTCGATTTTAGCGCGGGATCCCATTTCAAATATAACACATGTCATTTTCTCAAAATTCTCTAATACTTCCCTTACATCACCTTTAGCCACCATTCCACCACCATCATCTATACACCAAAAATCATCAAACAAAATTTCTCAAACACATTTTCAAAGTTCTTGAATGTCTAAATCCTTTCACATTTTACTATTATCATAAAGGGCAGTTTAAATTTTTTAGTGTCCTTTTTCCATTTATAGTTACTTTATTTTATTTATATCTATAATTATACCTTTTTACTATCATATATATCCTCAAGTCTATTTTCATAAATTAAAAACCCAAAAAAGGGGTCTAAAATTATAATTCTGAATTTAGAGTGTAATCACACATTTGCAAAATTTCACCACATTTCACCTCTTTTTTTTATAAACCAACAGAGACATCCTATATTCGGATTTTGAGTTATACCCAAACGTTGTTCATTACACGAACCACGTAGACTTTGATACCTTTTTTTGGCTACGTAGGCTTCATGAAGCTATTTTGGGATTCAAGTTCATTTTCATCTATCACATTTAGCTTATTTTTGTATTTTATCATTACCCTCATAGAGTTAGTATATTATACTCATCTATCTAGTTATTTAACTTTCATTACTCTTTTATTAGTCCCATATATGCATAATCATTTTCCCATAGTAATATTTAGATTTCAGGGCATCGCTCACATTTATGGTCATATTATATGGTTATTTTATCATATTACTCGTGATTAATTAGTTTACTCTTCTTCTGTCTACATCGTTTATCGTAATCACTCTCTCTATAGTAAGGTTACGATTTCAGGATTATGCGCAAATTTGATCTCCTTGGGATAATTCATACCCATCTTTCCAATTATGTGTATATGATGATTTCACTCGGTAGGCTGAAAGAAGACCTCAAAATTCTTTCTCGCAAGTTTGATCAAGTGAATCTATCCATTAGCTGTGTGGATTGTACCCATATGTCCTTATATTTTAGAGCATGTTTACCAGAGAAGTTCAAAATTCCACACATTAAGAAGTTTGGAGTTCCCATTGTACATTTGCATAATTATCGTAGAACCATGAGTTTGATAGGAGCAACTGAAGAAATCATGGTTGAAATATTTCAACAAACCCTCAAAGAAATTTCCTTATTGGTTCTTATATCTTGAAGAACCCCACACTTAAAGTTGGGAGGACTTCACTCATGAATTCATGGCTCGATATAAGTACAATGAAGAAGTAGAAATAACTCATCATGATTTAAATTGATTAAATAAAATTTGGGAGATTTCGTAAACAAATTCATAGTTAGATGGGGAGAGAGAGAGAGAGAAAGAGATGAAATTATGACCAACCGCCCATCAGAGGAAGAATAGGTTAACAATTAAACGAGAAGTTTCTTGATGCATATCAAGCACACCATTGCTAGTCAATAATACCCCCACTTTAGAGACCTTTGGGAAGCTAGAGTCAAAATTGAACAGAATATTTCCAATGAAAATGTGAAAGTTAAATAAGAGATAAAGAAATCAACAAGTCAATTCACTCCTTGAAAGTTTGAAAATCCAGTTGTTTCCGTTAACAACATAATTTTGAATCCAATCACTTCATGGGAATAAGAAGCCCATCCCATTACCATCATAAGGGATTACACCGAGCTTCATGCTCCCTTCTCTAAAGTTTACCAAGCCATTATCTACTATAATATCATCAAGCCATGGGACCCTTGTCCACTACCTTATTCACTTCCCCTATATTTTAAGAATGAGTTCACTTCAATTTCCATCAAAATGTTGGGAAAATACTTATCATTGTCATTATCTTAAGAATGTTTTCTAAGGACTTGTTCATGACGGCATCATCACCCCTCAGATCGGGCCGAAGCCATACACCTCTAAAATCCTTTAGCTTTACACCAAGCTGGTGTGAATGCCATATTGATTGATGAATAATTAGTTTTCTATCCCTCAATAAAATGCAAGCCCATAAATAACCCCACTTTTCCCATTCCCTTAAACAATTCCCTAACTCCGTAAAAAGCATGCCCAACTAACCTTATTTATCTAAAAATTGCTTATTTTCAGGACCTTGCCTTGATGTCGAGAGCCTGTATAATGGTTCACACTAAATTTAATACATAACCTGAACTTATCACCCATCCTAAAGAAATTAAAAGAATTTGGATTGACATTTCCATCAAACTTAACTTTTGAAGCATAATATTTTACAAAGATAATCAATCTCTATATAGAATCTCGTAAGTTGTCCCTTTAATCCCATGACTAGGTGGTGTCCCCAAAAGAATTTAGTCTAGACAATGTGGGCCAGATTCTAATAGAAAAAATCCTTTAGAATAGAAGGATTTTTTAACCTTTCAATCTACTTGTTGCCATAAAAATCAGAGGGTACTTGGTCCGTTCTCAGAATCACTTATCCTTAGCATGGGAAGACTTTTAATTTGAATTCCCTAAAGTTATTTAATGTATATATTTTTCATGGAACAATCATATAACAACCACAAGGTAGCATGATGATTTCAACCACTCATATGAATTAGACAATGAGCCCGAGAATGAATCTGCAGATACTCTTATCTCCTTTTATGGAATGATCTCCTTTAAAGAAATCTTGTTCAATATTAATGAGGTTTAAGGTCCCCCCCCCCCCCCCCCTCGAGGTTTATGAAGAGACGGGGTTCCTTAAAAATAACCTTTTCTATCCATCCTTGGTGACTTGTATGACCCGTGAAAGGTGGTACCACAAGGAACCAATTCCTATTATAAACAATGTGCCCATCGACAAAAGGTAATTTGTATTGAAGGACTAAAAATGCCAGATATGAGAATAAAGGAGAGAGATATCCTCAAACAATATACAAAAACCTAGGCTAATATCGCACTATGGGGGCTACTCATGTTCTTATATCTCTATAAATACTCTCTAGTCAAATTGCACACGTAAAACCAAGTTCCTCCCAATACATCTCCCGACGAGTCCATTAACATAATCAATACATTGATCGCTAAGAGACTCATTACCTTTATTGATGAATATATCTCCAAATTTATCCCTTACCATAACTACACACTTAATATCTCGGTTGATCTCCTTCAAAAAAACTATTTATTTGGTTTTATTTTACAATGGTTCTGGACTTAATGTCTGTCCACTTTGCTTGGGGGTAAAAATTAGTGACCTCACTTCTACATCTAATGTCATGCGTGCTTATGATAATAATTTTTCTTAAGTCATAGGATCAACTCTTATCATATTAGAGGCTCACCAAATTTTCCCTCAAGTTAACTTTCAAGTGATCGACATTCCGGTTTGTTTCAACTTATTTATTGGTCACCTGTGGTTGCATAGTATTGAGGTATCTCTTCCACCCTCAATCCAAAATTGAATTTCTTTATAAATATTAAGATCATCACCGTCATTGGAGACAATGATATTTCAGATGATATCAGCACCAGAAATCTAGTCTCAGAGATTCAAAACAACCCCAATAACATGTTACTCTATGGATTCAAGATTAACCCACTCCCTTTATAAATAGAGGATAATACTAAGTAAATGGTAAGTCTAGAACACATCCCATATGGGAATGTCAATGTAATCCAAATGTTCAAGAAGATTCACTTCATTCCCCGAATGGGGATTAGCTATAGACAGTAAGAAATCACTTTATATATCGCTCTAAAGACTACCCATCCACCTCATGGTTTGGGGTATAAACCTTTGACAACGAAAATCATGTCTCTCCCCCAATTATACAATAAAAGGGCACTGAAAATAAAAGAGTTCATAATTAGATACTCCCGCAAGAGTCTCTTCATCGAGGAATGCAAAGATTTCCCATATTTTGGTTTCCTTGAGTCGTGGTATGATCTAACCAAGTGGAAGATAAACCTAGGGTTTGAGATAAAATCCTCTTAATCAACCTCTTCTGATAATGAAAGCACTGAAAACTCTAATTGTGAAGAATCTTTCGGCCTTGTTTAACTAGGGATATATATTTTCATGATTCATGTTGAATACGATCGATCTAATCTAATTGGAGCATTATTAATTTTAACAATCTGTTGTGTAATTGGTGTACCATCTCGACTATTATGGCCCTACCAATGAAAAATCCTGCCATTTACCAGCTCGTGATTGAACCTACTCCTAATTTTTTTATTTCTAATCTTAATGTAAATTAGGCCTCCTTTGATGAGGTCTCATTGTCCTTTTTCCAGCTAATAATCTCAATGAAAATAATGTCAATTTTGATCATCTTAGTTTGCTTATATTAATTGCATTGATAATATTAATAAAAAAATTGATGAGATGACTTAATGAATGAATAATTCTTAATTAATCTCAATAAGGAAAAAATTATACGACATAATTTCTTTCAAACTAATAATGAGGAAACTATTATCATTAATCCTGTTTCTAGTAGCAATTTGTATGAGATCAGAATAAAATCAACTCTCAGCAAGAAAAAATTGGTCACAATTCGAGGAGCTTCTGAAGGAGCTTATGGATGTCTTCACGTGGGCTTATAGTAATATGCCCATCATTGATACTGAGATTGTACATCACAATATTCCTACATATCCTGAGTGTAAGTATTTTAAGAAAAAATTAACGAATCTTCGACATGAATGGTCCCTCTAAGTCAAAGAAAAAATAGTCAAGAAGCTCTACGTAGGTTTTATTCGTTTGATCGAGTATCCTTCTTGGCTCGCCAATATAGCCCTTGTGCTAAAGTCTAGAAGGAAAGTCTACATGTGCGTTGACTATCAAAACTGGAACAAAGACTCTCTAAAGGATGAATATCATCTGCCTAACATCGATATGATCATTGACAACACTGAAAATCACACCCGCAAATCATTCATCGATGGGTTCGTTGGATAAGATGAACTTGAAAGAAGACCAATTCCACTATCCTGTGGGGAACTTTCTGCCACACCTTCAGGCCTTTCATTCTTAAGAACATTGGGGCTATATACTAAAGGGAAACCACAATCATCATTCATGATATCATCAATAAAGATGCCAAAGTCTATATTGACAGCTTGATCATAAAATGCAAAACTTGTGAAGGTCATATCCCTGATTGAGGAAATTCTTCGAGTGTCTACGACAATACCAAATTTTCTTTGACCTACAAAATGCATCTTCGGTGTCAACAATGTAAATATCCAAGGATTTATAGTCAGCGAAAAGGGAATTAAAGTAGACCCTACTAAAATCCAAGCGATACTTGACATTGTATGCATTATATTCATTTGCCCCAGTAGTATTATATTATCTTATACCGTTGACCAAAATATACTTTAAGTCTTATCTTTGAGGTCGTTTCGTGAAAGCTACAAGACTATCATTCAACAGGACATCCTCTTGTTTGTGCATGTCTTTTTTATACCACTAATAGGAATGTAAACGGACACGTAGACTCACGCACATTTTTCTCACACTAGATATTTTATAGAAAAATATTTTTTTGTGTGTTTATGTGTTTTGATATGGATCGTTAGACTTTAATATAAAATGCAAACAAAACTATTTTGAAAAACTCTTTTTCTACATTTTATAAGGTTGTTGTAGGTCTGTCGCAGGACCTTAGTCGTGCCGATACTTTGTTTTGCTATAGTGACAGGGTGTCACTGGCCTCACTGAGTTATATATATTTATCCTCATCCTTTTCTTAGTATCATCATTGAAGGTTCCCCTAGCAAGGAGAATCCTCACTGCATCGATGCACAAGAAATTGTGTCAATTTGGCGCAAAAAATTACTTTTTGCACTAGATTGTGCACATATTTCTTGGTACTCATGTAAAGTAAATATCTGACCACAACTTTTTCGCTTCATGTAATTACAAAAAACTTTCCTATTTGTCCCCCTAAGCTTGAAATACTCGCTCCCAATATTTTATTCTTTTCTATACAATTTGTAAGTTAATGGAATCGAATTATTATTTCATGTAATTTATTCCATCATCCAACTGTTTAGTGGTATTTAGGTTATTTTATAAAAAAAATTGGGTGGAAATTGGAAGAATTTGTAATCAAGGTGGTTCGAACGAACCTATGGTCGTTCGAACGAGATCCCGGTCTCGTTAAAACTAGACCCAGTGGTTCGAACGAAAAAGCCATCTCATTTGAAGCAAACTTCTAACGAGTATCAAATGAGACACTACTGAATTATAGTCCACCCTAGTTAGAAGGTCGTTCGAAGGTACATTTGAATGAAAGGCATTTCTCGTTTGAACGAGGTCAGTCTGGTTTAAATGAATTTGTCAGGAATCAGACCTGACTTGTGCGCTGTCACTTTTTTCCCCTTAATTTTATAACGTGTCAGCTTCGTGTGGCTTGGTTAATCTGATGGGTCTTTAATGGTTTTTTATATGTTATTTGTGGGTAAATGTTGGGTTATAAGAGGGAGAAGAGGTGGAAGTATTTTCCTCACATTTTAAGATTTTCTATCTCTTTCTAAAGAAGCTACACCCATTTTCCCACTCTAAACCCCTTATTCCTCCATTTTTAAGCCTAACCTACCTCTGCCACACCATAAGTTACACCATATATACATCCATTATACCATTTTCAAGCTTCATTAAGAAAAAAGTGGTGGAGCAAAGTTATTGAAAAAGTTTTTTGGGAGCTTTGAAGAACCTTGGAGTCTTGGAGATTAGGAGTTTTAAGAGCTTTCAAGTCATCCATTTTTTTGTGTTCTCCTCTTCTAATTCAAGGTAGGATTTTCTTCTTCCGTGTTTTTAAGGTTTTCTAACTAAGGAACTTATGTAGGATGACTGCTAGATGGATTTTAATTCCTAAACTGTAGTTACAATAATAAAATATATGGTCTTGCAAAAGTGAAGTTTTCTACAAGACAAACCCTTAAATGGGTCTTCTTATAAAAATGGTATTCTACCTTGAAATCTGGAAGAAAGTATGTGAACTTACACAAACCTATTGGTTTAAATGCATATCTCTTGAATATGTATGAACATGTAGAGGATAAATGAATGTGTTGTAGACTTGACTAAACATGTTACAAAGGGTTTTGTGACAAAATGAATAAGTATGGAGAAGCAACCCCAAAGCATGTTAAATATTATTACGATAATGGAAAATAATGCTAGGGTTTACATGTGATGATGAAATAAGACTAGGGACTTTGGTTAACAGTGGTCTTAAATGTTGAAGAATATTTTATGCTGTAAAACATAAAATGGGTGAATATTGTTGTTGAACATGAAATAATGGAATAGTGTTGAAAGAAAAATGGTTTACTTAAGCCAAATGAAAGAAAGGTAAATGTTTTTCGTAAAATTACGGAAAAAAAAAAGATAAAAAGGGGATTTTGACAAACTTGAGGTTCCTACGGGATAGGCTCCCTATCAAGATCCTATCGGTCTATTTTTGGGTGAAATGGATAAAGTGAATTTTGGCACATTGATAATCCGAAAAATGGTTTAAAACCGTAGCATGAGGAAAAACGGTAAAAAGTGATGGAATAATGTGGACATTGGGTAAAATGTTAAAACACAATAAATTAAGGACTCGGATGACAGTCGGATAATTAAGAAGGGCCCAGAGCCTTGGGGTGAAAGATCCAAAATCACTGGCCAGAGCATATGGTAGCATATCTGGCGGTGTGGAGACCATTAAAATATGCGGTAATTGGATGATTCTGAGAAAAGATAAAGTAAAATGGAAATGGTAATGGTTGTACGTGAGAATGTAAAAGTAAGACAACCTAATGAACTATGATAAATGAGACTAAAGGATAAATATGATTAATTAGTTTGTAGACCCAGTAAAGGGTGATGAAAATTGTTAAGTGTGAGTATGAGCTCATCGCTCGGGTGCATTGCATAGTAGTTGCATAAATACTATCTAAATTGTTAAACATTTTCAGAATTGTTTAAAATACACCATATATGTATAGTATTTTATAGAAAACGTATAGCTTAGTATTACCCACCCTGTTGAGCGTTCGTTCACCCTGCTTTTTATGATTAAACCCTCACCCCCACCCCAAGTACTTCTAGTAGGGACATTGAAAAGGACGCTAGTAAGGCCCCGAAAGGGAACTCACGTCGCTAGATGCTCTACAATTTATTTTGGAAATTTAGTATTCAAACATTGGTACTTTAAACATTTATTTGGGCCTATGTCCATGGTTTGTAATAATATAGGTTGAATATGGTTTATTTCCTATTTATTTAGCATTATGGACCAAATTGGATTTTTTATAATTAAACCTCGTAAATTGGATAATTAATTAAAGTGATCAATTCTTTTCTCAAGTTAAAATCGATAAATTTAACTCATAACTAATAAAGAAAAGTAAAGGATTTTCTTGAATAAAGAAAATGGACCTTCCCCCTCCCCCTTTAACTCCTTGACTTGGTGTGGTTTGACTCAGCGGTGACCCAAATCCGGGTCGGGGTGTTACAAAAACATTTCAGAGAAATAGGATCTTAGGGTGTGACATAGTGGTTTCTCTTTCTTAATGCACTTTCCTCTTACGTTTCCGCGTATTTAATGCTTTAGTTATTGTTTAAATCACTTCCGCTACTGCCTTTAATTCGTATGTTTGTGTATTAAGCTCTATATTCTTGTGTAGATGCCTCCACTTCATGACATTTCTAGCGGGTCGGGAACCAATGAGCTTTGACGCATAGATAAATCCTTGCTTTAGCTAGACGACTAGTTTACTCAATAGTAGCAGGAAAATAGTGGTAGGACTATGGGGAGAACCACCTCTGCTTTTATCCTCAAAGAATTCAGGAGGTTGCACCCACCTACTTTTAATCGGGCAATGAGCCCCGAAGCAGTTGAGGAGTGGCTTGAAGAAGTCACTAGGCTAATGGATATTTTGGATGTGCCAATAGCGCAAAAAGTCAAAATTTCTACGTTCTAGCTAACGGAACAAGTGCAGCGCTGGTGGAGCGCTTATATTGCTAGAACCACTGAGACAATTGACTTGAGCAGCTTCAGGGTGGTCTTCCTCGATCAATACTTTTCACATGCATTCAAGGATGCTAAAAAAAGATTTTTCCATGTTGATTCAAGGGAAAACTTTAGTAAATGAGTATTTGGTAAAGTTCCAAAGCTTGTGCAAGTATGTTTATGCCATACCAAAAGACGAGGCGGAGAAAATGAGGCTTTTTGTTAAGGGCCTGAATTTGGGTATTCAACGAATCATAGCAGGTTTGGATCTGCCCGTTTTCATAATTGTAGTGAACAAAGCCATATGATTAGAGCTTGTTGCGGGAGATAGAAGGGATATATAGGATAAGAAGAGGGAGCCCAATGGGTTCCAGTTAGGTGGGCACAAGAAGTATCAAAGAGAGGCTCAAGGCTTCTTAGTGAAGCTTAAGGCAGCCATGGAGGTTGGCTCTTCATCAGCCCAGTGCACTAGCGAACAGAGCCCCATTTCCCCTACTGAGAGGACATGTTTTATCTGCGGGTCCCTAGGTCATTTCAAAAGGCATTGCTCTCAGCGAACATTAGGTAATCAGCATCTATAAATTTTGTACTAAATCAGAGTTCCAGTTATACAGACCCTACTCAGTAGCAGCAACAGTTTCCTTTAGGCTATTATCATCCCATAAGGCACAGTGTGGATAGTTCACGTTCGATTCAGGTACAGGGTAGCCATGGGCAGGGTCAGTTGCCCAGCGGTTAGACTAGTCGGTTTAACCCCGGACAAGCTTACGCCATGTCACAGCAGGCTGCACCTCCTAGTAATCCCTTAGTAATGGAAGGTATGACACTTTTTTACAATACATTGGTAAAGGCATTATTTGATTCTGATGCATGGCATTCCTTCATATCGAGTTCCTTGGCTTTTAGTTTGGGATTAGAGGTGGACCGATTTCATCCTCCTATCTTCATCGGGTTTCCAGTGGGTGGAAGTGTAGTTCTTGATAGGGTCTATCATAGATGCATAATCATGGCTGGAGATTATGTCTTGGAGTATGATCTTATTCTCATGGACATGGATGGGTTAGAATTTATCCTAGATATAGATTAGTTGTCGTGTTTTCAAGCTACCATTGAATGCCATCGACACAGTGTCCTAGAATCTCTCCTAGGCGGGTCTCACCATCGCTTTAGAAATGAGCGGGGCATTGACTACCCTTGTAATTTTTCTACAGTTTGAGAGAAGAAATTGTATTTGGTTGGTTGAGCATCTTGATGGGTCAGGATGAGTCGGATGGTTTGATTTTAGACTACCCCATAGTATGGGAGTTTCTTAATATTTTTTTGGATAATCTCCCTGGATTGCCACCAAGGCAGGAGGTGGATTTCGCTATAGAGGTGCATCAGGGTGTCTCACCCATCTTGATTCCACCTCACATAATAGTACCAGTGGAATTGCAGGATTTAAGGATTCAGTTGGAGGAGTTAATTAACAAGGGCTTAATCCACCCCCAATGTGTTACTGTGGGGAGCCCATGTCCTCTTTGCGAAGAAAAAAGACAACACCCTGAGACTCTGCATCGATTATAGACAAATGAATAAGGTGATAGTAAAGAACAAGTACCATATGGACCATATTGATGATTTATTCGACTAGTTGCATGGGGCGGTAAGGTTTTTGAAAATTGATCTTCGGTCCGGGTACTATCAGCTGCGTGTCAGAAAGGAGGATATTCCTAAGACTTCATTCCTGATAGGGTATGTAGACTACGATTTCCTGGTAATACCCTTTGGACTGACCAATTCCCTAACCACATTCATAAACTTTATGAACTGTATCTATCATCCCTACACAGATCGATTTATGGTGGTCTTTGGGGAAAATATATTGGTCTATTCAGCCTTAGACATAGACCATGAGGAGATCCTTTGCATGATGTTGCAGGTACTCGGGAGAACCAACTGTAGCTAAATTTAGTAAATGTGAGTTTTGTATGGAGGAGGTTAGGTTCCTTGGCTATGTGATCTATGACGAGGGTATTTTTTTCGATCCTTCTAAAGTTGAGGTTGTCTTGGGGTGGGATAGGCCAAAGACAGTTGCAGAGATATGTATCTTCTTAGGTTTGGTCAATTAATACAAAAGATTCGTATAAAATTTCATGAGGGTCGCCTTTCCCCTCACGATGTTGATCCAGAAGGATGTGCATTTCGAATTGTCAGATGATTACCAGATGGATATTTAGGAGCTAAAGTTAAGGTTGACCTCTGCACCTTCTCGTCTTCCCAGAGCGTGACACGGTTACACGGTGTATTATGAAGCTTCAAGTTTAGGGCTTGGGGAAGTGGTGATGCAAAAAGATCAGGTGGTATCATATGTGTCCCGCCAATTAAAGGTGCATGAGAGGAACCACCCCACCTATGACTTAGAGATGGCTGTCATAGTGTTTGCACTCAAGAGTTAGAGGTATTATTTGTACAGAGAACGTCTTGAGGTATTTTTAGACCACAAGAGCCTTTAGTACATCTTCACACAATGCGATCTTAATCTTCACCAGAGATGGTGGATGGAATTGATGAAAGATTATGATTTCTCGTTAGAGTATCACCCCATTAAGGCTAATGTGGTGGTTGATTTTCTAAGTAGGAAGTCTTGTCTTTCCCTTACAGTGATGAGATGTTATCGGGTGAAGATGTTTGGGGAGTTACAAAAGTTTGAATTTCATGTTTAGCGGGGTTATGGCAGGGCATACCTGTGGGTCGTGGTAGCCAGGTCATTTATTAAACAAAAAGACATTGATGCCCAATCGCGGATCCTTAATTTTCTTAGTATCAGGATCGTATTCTGAATTGGGAAGTGTTCTACACCCTTACCGTAGATATGGACGGTGGGGTGAGACATAAGGGTCGACAAATTTTCCATGTTATCGAGGAGCTTCAGGATGAGGTGATTGCATAGGCCCATCACTCACGCTTTAGCATACATCCCAGAGCTACCAAGATATATAAGGTTCTTTGTAGGGATTTCTGGTGGACCGGCATAAAAAGAGATGTAGCGAGGTTCATAGCAAAGTGATGAACCTGTTAGCAGGTAAAAATCGAGCATAAGAAGCTAGTAAGGCTATGGTAACCACTACCCGTGGTGGAATGATAGAGGTAGCACATTACGATGGATCAACGTTACCACGGTTTGAGCATGGACATAATGCGATTTGGGTAAAAGTAGATTGTCTCAAGAAGTCTTCACATTTATTACCGATTAAAGTTATGGACCGCATGGCTAAGCTGGCAAGGTTTAGGTATTTTAACAGAGAATCATGATGGCATAAAGTCGATAAAAGAATTATGTCTGTTGATGTAAAAAATTAGATTATCTCTAATTATTCAATCACAGATAAAAATAAAGAAGACAAAAGAATTTTAAAGTGGTTTAGCCTTGAAGTAATGGCCTACGTCCACTATTTTGTTATTGATGACTGTTTGGGAATTCTTGATCTACAGGTTTTGCTAAGAAATTCCGAGTCCCCTTACAATGAGGATGATACAATGTATTTATAGCCCTCAGGCTGTCAATGTGAAAGGGTAATGCATAGCTGTCCAATAGACGTATACATCTGTATGATAATAATGAGCATTTAACGCGCAGTCGATTTGTTGATTATCCTGATATTAATACTTTTTACGAGATGCAGCTCGGACCGCCTAAGCTGCTCGGACCGCCTAAGTAGCTCGGTCATCATGAGTTGCTCGGTACAGTAAAGTTCCTCGGGGAGCACCTATTGCTCGGAGTGTCTATGTTGGTCGGGGAGGTTGAGTTCCTCGAAGTCAAGGTGTTGTTCAGAAATGTTTGTAAGTGCCATGTAGATTGACACGTATCTCCACTTAATTGATCCACGTCAGCAGACTAAATTTGGTATCTACAGAAGCCCCCAATGTTTCACAGTTCGAGGTCGAGGAGTGTGGAACATTCTTCTTGAAATATGGCGGGATTAAATAGTCATCCTGAATTTTAGGAGTGTTTTCCTTGTATTTAATTTTCCTTTCAAATTCCTAGAATCAGACCTTTTGAAATTTTCCCACTGCTTTGGTCTTTGTACCTTTTTTGTCCTTTTAGTCGTCGGTAGCGTAAACGTCTTTCTTTGTAATCATTATTTTTACCCCTTCCCAAGGTAAGGTATTTAAGTGTTGCAGAAAATCCCATCGTCTCTTACTTTTTCAAATCTCTATCTTTGATCTCTCCATTTCTTCTCCATCTTGTGCGTTCATTCCTTCCATCGTTCGTTATCAACTGATCTACCCTTCTTCTGTAAGATCTTCTTCCTTCTATTTTATTTTCTTTGTTCATCATGGTTTACCTTATTGAGTCTCTTGATAAATTTCGTTCTGATTTTTCTATTCCTTCCTGGGTCATTTTGGAAGAACTTTCTGGTCCTCCTGATTATTTTCGTTTGGCTGAGGGACATTGGTTCCCCAGTCTCTTAGTAGCCGAATGTGGCTTTTCTTTTCCTCCAAACCCCTTGTGTTTGGAATTCTGTCAATATTTTGATGTAGTACCTGCAAAAATAGCCCCCAATACATGGAGAATAGTTAATGGAGTCCATAGATTAAATCAGATTCATGGAACTCGCTTAGGGATTCCATAGATTATGTTTCACTATAGATGGGCTGTCAGTGATAGTACTTTTTATTTGAAAACTAGGTTTTTAAATAGGGCTTTAGTTGTCAATCTCCCAGATGCCAACAGAGATTATTTTAAGCATGGGGTTGTCATGAAAAATTGGCAACATGCTCCATTAAGTGGAGATGCTGTTTATCAAGGTCCCAGATGTCCTCCCTATGGCAATGGGATAGGTTATTTTTATTTTATTTAGTTTTTTGAAATCATTTTTTCTTTATATTCGATAAAATGCATCACTAATATTTTGATTTTTATTTATTTGTAGTTGACAGCAAAAGAAGGTCTGCAAAGGAGACAGAAGTTAATTTAAAGCATCTGGAACTTATCTGGGGTTTGCATCAAACTGTCGCTGACGAACATATCAGATCAGTTTCGTATTTATTACAGTACAAGAGTTACACCTCGTCTTTCACTGCTCGTCCAGTGATAAGTAACATAGAACCAGCACCAGTTTCTGAAGGTTCTTCTTTTGAATCGCATATTCCTCTCAGCGACAGAATGAAGAGAAGAAGAGCTCCTGCCCTATTCGATAAGTTGGCCTCTACTACTGGAGAGGCAAAGAAAAGTAAGCAGGATGTCCCAGAAGAAGGGACAAGACAAATTGAGGCACCTCCTCCAGCTGCTACTAAGAATGTTATCGAGAAGCCCCCTGTGGCTCCAAGAAAGATTGAAGTTGTTTCACCTCCAAGCGAGGTTATAGTTATATCACTGACCAAGACGACATCTTTGGTCGAGAATGTTCCTGCTCCCACGAGGAAGTTGAAGAAAAGCTCCTCGGACAATTTGGCTGAATCCATCTCTCGGACTCTAACTTCTGGAAGTGGTGTTCCCATTTTTGTTGCTCCGAGCTCTGCCATGAGCTCGGTGAAGTCTTGGATCATCCCCGAGATCCAAGGTATTGAAGACAGTCTTTCTCGGGATAGGGTTACCACCTTGGCAGCCCAACATATTACCTCTGTAAGTATTACTATTTTAAACTTTCATTTTTTTTTTCAATGTTATGTCCCTGTACTGACATACAGTTATTTTCTTTTTCTCAGTTGGTAACATGCTTTAATACTATTCTGAAGAAGGATGAGGCTATTAAAGCTTCGAGCACATCGTCAGGTGTGGAGGAAGCTCTTGTAGGTCTGACACAGTCATTAAAGGATTCTCGTCAGAAGTATGACGAAGATAAAATTGCTTGGGAAAAGCAATTAAAAGCCACCGAGCAAGAAAGAGATAAAGCTGTTGAAGTCTCCAAGAGTTTGGAGGAGAAGATAAAAGGCTTGGAAAGTAAGAATAAATAGCTCGAAGGGAAGCCCCAAATTGCTGGAGAGATTGACAGTAAACTCAAGTCTATTGAGGAAGAGTTAAACAGGCTTCGTGAAGTTGGTCGTCAGAAAGAAGAAGTTGAGAATAAGTTGAAGGCTATCGAGGAGCTCCTTAGGGAGAGGACCTCCTCGGAGAGAGAAAAAAGAAGAAAAGCTGTTAAGAAATCCTTCAGCGCTGGCTGGGATAAGGGGTAGAATAAGGGTTTGGCTGCCATGGTTTCACAAATGGAATATGGCAGCCTCAAGTACTTTAGGGATGGCTGGGTCGCTGCTCTGAGAGAGATGAACATTGATGAGAATTCAGACCTATTTCAACGACATATCCCTGGCCCCCCTCCATCTCCTGGGGAAGAAGAAGAGGACGAAGCTACCTCCGAGGAATCCTCCATGGTGATTAGAGATCAGATTTCTCATGCCCCAGTTGTCCAGACTTCCCATGAGCAACTTCAACCAACCAACATTTCAGTCGAGCAGCTTCCCACACCCTCCGAGCAACCTACCATGCCTTCTGAGCAACCTACTTCTTCGTCCCAGCCTCCCGAGAAAGTTTTAGGAGATAAGGAGAAGGTGTAGCGTTGTTCGGACTTTTTCTCTTTGCTTATTTTTGTCAAATGTAACTCTGAACTATGTACTCCTCTTTTATGATGTAATAAAATTTGAAATTTTTATTATTCATATTGTTGATTCTCTTCTTCTTGCTCTGTTTGCACTCTTATTAATCCTTGCTATCTCTTCCTTTTACTAGTTTATGGCCAGGATGGAATTGTTATCAGCTCATGATACAAAATTACTGAGACAATGCAATGAATACTTCAAAGCTGGTCATACAGATAGGACTGAAGCTCAAATCGTTGATATCCTTGGTCCAGATGCTTCAGAGCGAGCAGTTGAAGCCTACCAGTATTTAAAGTGTGTCCTCGACCGGGCAGTGGCTAATAATATAGCATATTATGAGATGATTGAAGACCTCCAGGGCACTCTCGAGGAGCTTCAACAACAATACAAGGAATCTACAGCCCTTTTGCACCAGGGATATGAGAAGAAGTATCAGCAACTAAGTGTTGATAAAGGATATGATAGATTGGTTGCTGCTTATGACATGAAGGAGAGAACTCTGAAGACTGAGGTTGAAGAGCATAGGCAGATCGCAAAGTTGCTAGAGCAGGAAAATAATAACCTGCGAGGAGAAATATCTCAGTTTAAACCTGCAGCGTCTTCCTCGAACGCTTTGGTCCCTGTCTTAGAGGTCGAAAATGACAATCTGAGAGATGAATTGGAAACTTTGAAGAGAATTGGTCCTTCTACCTCTGTACGCGGACGAGAAAGAGCTTCTCGGGGACGAGAAAGGGCTGCTCGGGTTACTGTTGAAGAACAAAGAACTCAATCAGCTTTAGAGAATCAGATCTTCCAGTTAATGGCGAAGAATCAAGCATTAGCTGAGATGTCCAAGAAGGTTCTGAATCTGGACGAGCAGCTCTCTGCACAAAAGTCTGCCTTGGAGAGTAAAGAACTTTTAACGAAGAACCTCCACGAGCAACTGGAGAGGTTAACGTATCAATTCCACAAGCATCCCAGAGAGTTCTGGATGGACGGTTATAATGAAGCCCTCTACCATCTAGATGATCGGATCCAAAATGCAAATAATGAGGGTTACAAGCAAGGATGGCTGAATGCCGTGGGTGTTCTGCAGTTGGAACAGGGTCACTATTTGTGGGATTACTATGACCCTGGGTTGCTCGAGTTACCGGTGCCACCTTTCAAACTGGATATGAGCTGGATTCCTGATCGAGCCATTCCTCGATGCCTGATTTCAAAGTATCTCGGTGACTACAGTCTTCATTCTAATTTCCAGATATCTCGCCCCGAGCACCTGCTTGCTCGGCCATCAGTAATGAATGTCCGGATGCTCAAAGATCTGAATTTTATAAATTCCCCCTATGCTTTAGATGATCCTCCTACTGGTGAAGAACCTGTTTCAAAAGCAGAGGGGAAGAAGCCAATAGAATAGGATTCTTGATGTAATAATTTCTCATATAATATGTATTTCTTTTCTCAATGTATTTTGTTCTGGATTTAATGAAAAACTTCTATTTTTCTTTGCAATCTTAATTGTCATTGTCTTTGGAAATATTTTGTAAGACATTTCTAATGAATGTGCATGTATATCTATTGAAAATATAAAGATATTTTGTGCTATTTTAAATTGTCGACCAACTAGAGTTGGTGAAAATTTATTGTTGAATATCTGAATTGATGATAATCATTTGACGACCAAGCAGAGTTGGTGATATTTTATTTCTTGACCAACTATGGTGGTAGTTTAAAATGTCATAAGTATAAGTATCAAGAAATTTATCATTTTTTAATTTTAAGCTCTGAAATGACTTTCATTTGTTTAACCAATTGTTTCCGACCAACCGGAGTTGGTGGTTTTTGTTCCCGACCAACTTTAGTTGGTAGATTTTGTTAAATTTTCATTCCCGACCAGCCTTAGCTGGTGGATTTTCTTCCCAACCAACCGAAGTTGGTATTTCTGAGAAATTTTTATTCCCGACCAACTTATAATTGGTGGATTTTCTTCCCAACCAACCGTAGTTGGCATTTTTGGGAAATTTTTTATTCCTGACCAACTTATAGTTGGTGGATTTTCTTCCCAACCAACCGTAGTTGATATTTTTGGGAAATTTTTATTCCCGACCAACTTATAGTTGGTGGATTTTCTTCCCAACCAACCGTAGTTGGTATTTTGGGGAAATTTTTGTTCCCGACCAACTTATAGTTGGTGGATTTTCTTCCCAACCAACCGTAGTTGGTATTTCTCGGAAATTTTTGTTCCTGACCAACTTATAATTGGTGGATTTTCTTCCCAACCAACCGTATAGTTGGTGGATTTTCTTCCTAACCAACCATAGTTTGCATTTTTGGGCTTGATGCGTAGTGTGTAGCACTAGTACTCCGAAAAAAAATTCAACAAAAGGAGAGAATTGGGCGAAATATCCAAGACTTTATTCATAACAAAGAAAACTGCATTATATAGAGATTAAATTACTGATAATATTTGTGCAGATGCTTTGCGTTCCATGCATTCTTAAACTCCTCTCCTTCTTAGGTTTCGATTCTATACGTCCCTGGTCGAACAACTTCTGTTACCCTGTAGGGCCCATGCCAGTTAGCTTCCAGTTTGTTATGCTTTTGAATTACTTTCTTTAGCACATAGTATCCTGCTTTCAGGTCGCATTCTTGACTCTCTTGTTGTAGAACAGAGTTGTCCGTTGTTGGTATGCAGCGTTTCTGATTGCTGCTTCTTCTCTAACTTCCTCAAGCATATCCAAATCTAATCTTCTCATCAAGTCACTGATAGGAGAGTTAAAATTCAGCACTCTGTGTGTGGGGAGACCCAGCTCGGCAGGTATAACATCTTCACTTCCAAATGCCAACATATATGGAGATTCTCCAGTGGCTGCTCGTGGAGTAGTACGATAAGCCCATAGTACAGAATGCAGCTCATTGATCCAATTTGCCTTTGAATCATTTAATCTTTTCTTCAAGCCATTCAGCAGTGTTCTGTTTGTTACTTCAGTTTGTCCATTGCTTTGAGGGTGGCCTGGTGTAGAGTGGGTTTTTAATATGTTCGACTGATGACAATATGCAGCGAACTCCTCGTTGTCAAATTGTGTTCCATGATCGGTGATGAATGCATGGGGAAGACCATATCTACAGATGATATTCTTCCAAATAAATTGGTACACCTTTTTGTACGTTATGTCGACAAGAGGTTCAGCTTCCACCCACTTAGTAAAGTAATCCACTGTGACGAGCGTTGACATTTGTCACATTTTTTGGCATAGGCTATGCAATCAGCCCTCATCGTCGGCCAATAGTATCCTTGTGTCATTATTTTTTGCAAAAGTGTCCGACTAGCAACATGGGCTCCACAATACCCTTCATGTACCTCTTCAATCAAATCTTTCACCTCGGAGGGATGGACACATCTCTGCAAACCTGCTATGATTCCTCGTCTATATAAAATGCCATTAGTCAGTACATAACGAGCAGCTTTAAATTTTAGTTTCTTGGCTGCGAGTTTATCAGTTAGCAAAACCCCCTCTTCAATATATGCCCTGATGGGATCCATCCAAGATGGCTCTAAATCAAGGGTAATAAAGTTCATCATCAGATCTTCATCTATGCTCCGACTAGCCAAGACTTCTATTGGGATTGTTCTTCGTAGCTCGGTGCGTGTGGCTGAAGCTAACCGAGCTAAGGCATCTGCTCTTGCATTCTCCAATGTTGGTATTCTAATTATCTGTACTGCACTCAGGCTTAATAAAACTTCTAATGCTTTGCATAATACCTGATCATTAATTCTCCTTTGGCTGCGTATACCCCCAATATTTGATTCACGATTAGTTGTGAATCACTGAATACGATGGCTTGCTCTGCCCCAATAGTTTTTGCTAAACTAAGACCTGCAATCATAGCTTCATATTCAGCCTCATTATTAGAAGCCTTGAATTGGAAGCGCAAAGCATACTCCACATTGACCTTGTCCGGGCTGTTCAAAACAATCCCTACTCCATAACCTGCAGTACATGAAGATCCATCTACATATAAATTCCATATAGGTACCTCATCTTCAAATTTTTGATTGGACAGAGTTCCTCAGTGGAATATTTGTTGCTTCCTTTTATCCTCCTCTAGTACTTCTTGCTGCTCGTCGACCATCTTCTCTTGCTCTCCGATCACCTTAAGCTGATCGGGGTTTAAATTTGATGGTCCTGTAACATCCACAGGTTGGTCGGTGTGCAACTTTTGCTCCTCGGAGGTATCAGGATAAGTGAACTCTGCTATAAAATCTGCTACTACTTGCCCTTTTAGCGACGATATAGGCTCATAAACTATGTCATATTCACCAAGTTCTACTGCCCAGTACATCAATCTTCCTGATTTTTCTGGTTTATGAAGAGCTTGCCTCAATGGCATATCAGTATACACAACTATGGTATGAGCTTGGAAATATGGCCTCATTCTCCTGCTCGCCTCGATCAATGCTAGTGCCAACTTTTCCAGTCTTGGATATCTGATCTCTGCTCCTCGGAAGGCCTTGCTAGTGTAATAAATTAGTTTTTGCACTCCATCCTCCACTCTTATTAATGCCGAGCTAACTGTATTTTTTGAAACTGCCAGATATAAATACAATCTTTCTCCCATCACTGGACTGGACAACAGTGGAGGTGCTCCCAGATATTTCTTCAATTCTTGAAAGGCTTTCTCGCATTCTTCATTCCATTCGAACGTTTTTCGGAGTGTTTTAAATAATGGGAGGCATCTATCAGTTGCTCGTGATACAAATCTGTTAAGTTTTGCAACTCGCCCTGTAAGACTTTGGACCTCCTTCTTCGTCGTTGGAGATCGCAGCCCCAATAGAGCCTTGATCTTTTCAGGGTTTGTTTCAATACCTAGTTGGTTGACAATATACCCGAGGAACATGCCTTCTCGTACTCCGAATATGCACTTGGTGGGATTCAACTTCATTTGATATTTATCTAATTTATCAAAGGTTTGACCTAAGTCAATTAGATGGTCAGCAGCTCTCTTGCTTTTTGTCAGCATATCATCAACATAAACTTCCATATTGCAACTGATTTGTTCTGCAAACACCTTGTTCATCAGCCGCTGATATGTTGCAGCTGCATTTTTCAAACCAAAAGGCATAACATTATAATAATAAGTTTCCCTAGGGGTAATGAAAGAGGTACTCTCCCTGTCTTCAGGTTTCATTTTAATCTGGTTGTAACCAGAATAAGCATCCATGAAGTTCAATAACTCGTGTCCTGAGGTAGCATCCACTAATTGATCAATTCGGGGCAAAGGAAAATGATCCTTTGGGAATGCCTTGTTAAGATCGGTAAAGTCTACACACATCCTCCACTTGTTGTTTTTCTTCTTCACCATTACTACATTTGCCAACCAGTCTGGATATTTGACATCGTCAATAAAGCAAGCTTTCTGGAGCTTTTCGATTTCCTCTTGTATGGCTTGGTTCTTCTCAGGGCTGAACACTCTTCTTCTCTGCTTCACTGGCTTGATCTCCTTATTCACATTGGGCTCGTGACATAAGAAATTTGGGTCTATTCCTGGCATATCCTCGTGACTCCAAGCAAAAGTTTGTTTTTTGCTTTTTAGGAAAACTATCAATTCCTGTTTTAGTGAGGCATCTAACGACGAACCTATTTGAGTTGTTCATTCTGGGTGTTCGTCGTCCAGAATGATATTTTCAGTAGTTCCCACCACCTGACCTTTCACGAGCTGCGACTCGTCTCTAGGATCCAATGTTTCAATCTTTGCACCTTCATCCACTTGGTAGGTAGTAGTCTTTTTCCTAGATTCCTCCAGTTCTTCCTGCTCGACAGATGAGTAGTAACATTCCCGAGCTACTTTTTGGTCACCCTTCACAACTCCCACTCCAAAATTGGTTGGAAATTTCAGGCATTGATGTACAGTAGATGGTACTGCTTCGAACTTCTTCAATCCTACCCTTCCCATGATGATATTGTAAGCTGACTAGACATTCTTATCCATCACAAAGAAATGTACTCTTTCTGTTCGACAAGCAGGCCATGTACCGATGAACATATCCAACTTGATCATCCCAAGTGGAAAGACTTTCTCGCCAGCAAACCCGAGGAGGGGCCTGTGATAAGGTTCCAACTGAGGCAACTTTAGATTTAAACTATCGAAGCATGAGTAAAACATGATATCCGTCGAGCTACCATTATCCACCAGCACTCTTGAGATTATTACTTCCTTCATCCTCATTTTGATCACCAGCGGATCATCATGAGGATATAGTAAACCTGCGAGGTCATTCTTAAAGAAACCGATAACCAGTTTTTCTTTGTTCACCTTCCTCGGGCGATCATCTTCAGCTAGATTTATTCGCTGAATGTATGAACAAGCTTGAGCCTCATTGAGGTAAGCTTTCCTTTCCGCAGTAAGATCCCAACCTCCTGCATCTCCACCTGTAATAACATTACAATCAAATGATCCAAAACGAATTGAAAATACCTCGCGCTCTGGTTGTCTTGGTCTCTTGGGGAGATCGGGGTCGTCTTCCGGATTATCTTTATGATCTCTTTTCTTATTTTCTTCTGCTCGACGAGGAGATTTAGACCTTTGTCTTGCTCGGTCGTTGCTTTTTCTTTCATTTCTTCGATCAACATACTTGGTCAGCTTTCCTCGTCTTATGAGTGCTTCGATTACATTCTAGAGAGCTATGCAATTTTTGGTCGTGTGACCATGGTCTTTATGGAACTCGCAATATTTGGCCTTATTCCTCTTGTCAGGATCTGACTTCATTTTCTCAGGCCAGTTTAGTTCCTCGCTGTTCTTGATCTCTTCCAGGAAATGGTTTATGTCTACTTTCAAAGGAGTATAATTTTTAAATTTCTTCAATATTTCCCATGATGGCCTTGCTTTTGACTGCTTGTCACCACCATTGTTCTTATGTTCTTTCTTTTTAGCCTTATCGACCTTCACCTTGGTCTCTTTGGTGTCCATATTCTTCTTCGCAACCATAGACTCCTCGGCATTCATGATCTTGGCCGCTTTTTCCATTAGTTCTGACATGGTTCTGGGTGGATCTTTGGCCAAAGTATAGTACAATTTATTGGGTAACAGTCCACTCATCAGAGCAGTTATTATTGTCTTTTCCTCGTAATCAATAACTTCGAGCTTCTCGTTATTAAAATGAGTTATGTAATCCCTGGTGCCCTCACCTATTTTTTGTCTAACACTTAACAAACGTGCCACTCGTTTAACTGGTTTTGCTCCAAAATAGAAATTCCCAATGAAGAGCTCGGCCAGTTGAAAGAAAGTTGAAATCTTCCCCCGAGGAAGATTATTGTACCATATTTGTGCAGATTCGGTAAGAGTTCTCGAAAATGCCCTGCATCTCATCTCGTCTGGCACGGTATAGATGTCGACAGCAGCTTGGTATTGTTCTATATAAAGGACAGGGTCAGTTTTTCCATCATATTTAGGGGTCACAACAGGTGCTTTGAACTTCGATGGTGTGGGGAAATCCACAATTACCTGTATAAAAGGCGTCCCTTAGACAAAAGTTCTTTGTAGAGGATTCTTGGCCTTAGCCATTTCCCCTAGTCTATCCTTCAACCTTTGAATAGAGCCTTTACATACATCATTTCCCTTCTAGGGCCTATTGGTTCGAGCAATTGATCGTGTTGAAGTCGCTTCCTAGGATCTATCATGTCGAGCAACTGGTTGTGATTGGGCAGAACCCTCTCTTAGATCAGATGGTCGTCGAAAGTTTCTCGACGCAGCCTTAGGAGGACTTTTATTCTTCCTAGGGCCCAATCGATCAAAAGGAGAGACCCTACTTAATCTTTCCAATGCAGTAGTCCTTTCTGGAGAGAGAGTGATGCGTTGTTCAGTATATGTGGCTCGTACTGACGAAGTTCGACCTGGTTGATAAGAAAAATCATCAGATCTTTCAATGTGATATGAATTGCTCTGCCTAATACGCAAAGAAAGTAAACGGGTATTTCTTTGAACACTTCGTTGTCCTGAATGGATCAACACTTCACCCTGGATAGTTTGCATGAATTGTCGCATAGTCTCTTGCATGTCCGTCTGGCCTTGAGCCAAATTGGCCATAATTCCAACCAGATCTTGGACATTTAGAGGAGCGGATGGATTTAGGGGGTTTCCAGCGTTTCGATTACTGGATTCGGGATTATCAGCCATTGGTGATAAACTGATTTGGTGAAAAATGATAATTACAGTCGTTTCCCATAGACGGCGTCAATCTGTTGATGTAAAAAATTAGATTATCTCTAATTATTCAATCACAGATAAAAATAAAGAAGACAAAAGAATTTTAAAGTGGTTCAGCCTTGAAGTAATGGCCTACGTCCACTATTTTGTTATTGCTGACTGTTTGGGAATTCTCGATTTACAGGTTTTACCAAGAAATTTCGATTCCCCTTATAATGAGGATTATACAATGTATTTATAGCCCTCAGTCTATCAATGTAAAAGGTTAATACATAGTTGTCCAATAGACATATACATCTGTATGATAATAATGAGCATTTAATGCCCAGTCGATTTGTTGATTATCCTGACATTAATGCTTTGTACAAGATGCAGCTCGGACCGCCTGAGTTGCTCGTTCTTCATGAGTTGCTCGGTATAGTAAAGTTCCTTGGGGAGCACCTGTTGCTCGGAGTGTCTATGTTGGTCGGGGAGGTTGAGTTCCTCGAAGTCAAGGTGTTGTTCAGAAATGTTTGTAAGTGCCATGTAGATTGACACGTGTCTCCACTTAATTGATCCACATCAGCAGACTAAATTTGGTATCAACAATGTCAATAATTGATAGTTAATCCTGGAGTTTTGGGTAGGTGACCACATGATGCTGAAGGTTAGAGCAAGGACTGGTACTCAACGATTCGGGCAGAAAGGGACTTGGCCTTATGGTACATTGGCCCCTTTGAAATATTAGAACGAATCGGGGACGTGTCGTACCGCTTTAAACTACCCCCAAAGTTGTCCCAAGTGCATAATGTATTCGATGTCTCAATGCTGAAGAAGTATCTCCATGAACCCCGATATGTCATCGATTAGAACCTCATCGAGTTCAAGGAAGATGTCACGTTCCCCACGCGACCCATATCCATTTTAGATTGAGGAAAGAGGGTCATACACAACAAGGTTATCCCGTTAGTAAAGGTCCTTTGGGAGTTTCAAGGCGTTGAAAGTGTGACTTAGGAGCGCTAGTCGGAGATGCGGGAGAAGAACCCAAAACTTTTCCCTTAGTCGGATGTTCTTATTTCAGGGATGAAATCTCCTAAGAAGTGGATAATGTAATACCTGATCCAAATATTTTATTCTTTTCCGAATAATTTGTAATTTTGTGGAGTTAATGGAATCAAATTATTATTTCATGGGATTTATTCCTTCATCCAACTACTTTAGTGGCCTTTTTATTATTAGATTGAAGTTGTTTGGTGGAAATTAGAAGAATTTTGAATCAGGGTGGTTCGAATGAACTGAGGGTCGTTCGAACGAGATCCTTATCTCGTTCGAACTAGACCCGATGGTTCGAATGAAAAAGACATCTTATTTGAAGAGGTCTTATAAAGAGTATCAAATGAGACCTTACTGCATTATAGTCATTAGGAGGTCGTTCGAAGGGATGTTTGAACGAAAGGCGATTCTCATTCGAACGAGGTCAGTCTCTTCAAACAAATTTATTGGGAATCAAACCTGACTTGTATGCTCACATTTTTTACCCTTGATTTTATAGTGTGTCAACTTCGTGTGGCATGATCAATCTGATGGATATTTAACGGGTTTTTATATGTTATTTGTGGGGAAATGGTGGGTTATAAAAGGGACAGGAGGGGGGAGGCTTCTCCTTAAATTTTCATATATTATCTCCCTCTCTAAAGAAGCTACACCCATTCTTCCACTCTAAAACCCTTGTTCCTCCATTGTTAAGCCTAGCCTACCACTCCCACACTATAAGTTACCCCATATCTACACACATTCTACCATTTTAAAGCTTTCTTCAAATAAGAAAGTGGTGGAGCAGAGTTGTAG
Source organism: Sambucus nigra (assembly GCA_949130495.1). NCBI lineage: Eukaryota > Viridiplantae > Streptophyta > Magnoliopsida > Dipsacales > Adoxaceae > Sambucus > Sambucus nigra. The sequence continues at coordinate 368,651,359 of OX422210.1, read as the reverse complement.
AAAAGGTTTTTAGGAGCTTTGAAGAAGCTTGGAGTCTTGGAGCTTAGTAGTTTTAAAAGCTTTCAAGTCGCCCATTTTTTGTGTTCTCCTTTTTTAATTCAAGGTAGGGTTTTCCTCTTCCATGTTTTCAATGTTTTCTAGCTAAGGAACTTATGTAGGATGATTGATAGATGGATTTTAATGCCTGAAATGTAGTTACAATAATAAACTATCCGGTCTTGCAAAATTGAAGTTTTCTACAAGACAAACCCTAAAATGGGTCTTTTTACAAAAATGGCATTCTACCTTGAAATTTGGAAGAAAGTATGTGAACTTACACAATCCCATGATTAATGTTGGTATAAATTCATATCTCTTAAACATGTAGGAACATGTAGTATGATAATTGATGGTGTTGTAGACTTGACTAAACATATTAAAATTTGTTTTTGTGATAAAATGAACAAGTATGGAGAAAGAGACCCAAAGCATTTTAAATGTTATTATGATGATGGAAAATAATGTTAGGGTTTACATGTGATCATGAGACAAGACTATGGACTTTGGTAAAAATGGTCTTAAATTTTGAAGAGTATTTTACGTGGTAAAACATAAAGTGGGTGAATTTTGACACCCTACCTATTTAAATACCGGGTGATCAATCATTTATAAAAATAAAATAAGAATCTCATTTGGTTCATTCTTAGCATCATGGTGGAAAACATTTTAAAAGTTTAGTAACCACCTAGTATTCAAAAAGTCGGTGCCAAGTTTTATCTTTTTATTAAACAATAACAACATGAGAAAACAAATACAATAACCAAGCCATTCACCTAGTAATAAAAATCAGAACCAATCACAAGATAAATAATTGAATAAAAATAATACTGAATAAACAATAGGTTCCCAATACACAAGTCCAACTAAATATCTACTGAAATAAACTGATTTCACAAATACAAAGTCTACTAAAGTGAATAAAATGAACTAACTGAAGGGGAGACATGCCCCAAATGGAATAACTAAATTGCATCATGCTCTAGGAATGAAGAGACTGAAGCATCTAATCCAAATCCTGCAACCATCCACAAGTGCTGCAAATAGGCATCCCTAGAATAGATCATCAAGCTGAGCGTCCCTTTGGTCGGGCACCTAAAAGGTTTTGAAAATATTTTGCATACGAGTCAGGGCCTAAGAAAATATTTTGCAAGCATTTAAATAAAATTTTAAAAGTAGTTATTGATTACACATGTTAGTTCAACGAACACTCCTTTGAGTTCCCCACCTCTCATCTATTGTGCATGCCTAATGTAATCTATCTAGCTAGGCTACCCAGCCCGACTAGGTCTCATCAAAACTCTCTAACCACTAACGTGTTTGGCTCACCCGTACCTCCCATACAGTATGCTATCATAAACTAATAATTAACATGTCCCGTATGTTATTATTATACCATCGTTAACATTTCACGTATTTTAATTAAATCATATTATTAAGTTTCTCTACTTAGATCATCTTTGGATATACACTATCTAACTTTACTACTATCACACACTAAGTATATTATTCATAAATAAGTCACTTTTAGATAATTCATCCTTCCTACACTACACACAAGTTGGATAAATATCCCATATATATATATATACACAATATCTCCCGGACTGGCCACCGTGATGCACACTCACATACTCTGCTATCAAGTCCATGTACCTCACATACCAAATTAAGGACTATCGATTCACACATCACTCTCGAACCATAAATCAAATCAACACATATTGGAGGCGAACAAAGTTTTAAGCCTTTAGGCTACGCACACACCTAACGCACCCAAATGATCGGTCACACTATCATACACACAAGTAGTGCTCAATCCCTAAGTTTTATATTCTGAGGTACGAGTCTAAAATCCCCCCCCCCCCAATGGGCTCATTAGGGTAAGACTGCCCTTTGCGCAGAAACTTTCGTGATAGCAGGCAACGTAGGTATGTTCACACATATAAGAAAGCACATAGTAGGCATTCACATAACCTATCCATATGTCGCATATAAGCATACTCATAACCCATAAATATAATCCGTATAGGTAGACACACAACCTATAAATATAATCCGTATAGGTATACATTCAACCTATAAGTATAATCCATATAATCTATACTTATAACCCGTATAGGTATACACTCAATCTATATTATACTCCGTATAGGTATACACTCAATATATATATAATTTTTATAGGTATACACACAACCTATAAATATGAGCCCCGCACGTAGTATGTATCTCTCGAATACTCATCGTACTATTTAACTATGATTATAGCTCTCTATCATATATTCTCGAGCATCCCCACTACTCGAAGTGTGCCAATTATTCTTTAAAGTGATTAAATAGGTAATTCATCCATACCCTACTGGTCTAATTCATAGGTTCTCTCATCTTTATTGTGACTCATTCTCATTCCCCGATCCATTACATCACAAATTTCACCGATAAATCTTAGCCTTAATTCATCTCATTCATGACTAAGTTCCCATCTTACCAAGGCCTACTTTCAATCATAATATAGCCCATTATGTTTTAAGTATGTCTCATAATTGTTCACATTAGGTATACACAATATTAGGGTTCAAATAGGGAAAATCTCACAATTCTGGACAAACAGAATCTATTCTCTCAAGGGCCAAATTGATTCGCCTTGCTAAATCGATTCGCCCTTGGGCCGAATCGATTCAAAAAGTAGTAGTTCATCTTCTTTATTCAATTCTTGCATTTTCACCATTTTTATTCAACACAACCATCACGTTTCTTGACCAAACTTACAACTAACATTCTCCAACATCATATACATGTACTAGGATGATTTCTAACATGAATATAACATCAAAACATCACATAATTCTATTTAATAATGGATCAAACTTTTTATTCATTAAAACCCTAGGTTTTGTGTTCTTCATCTATTTCAATCCAAAAAATAATATTTCTTCCATTATTAACAACACTTATGTACTGATTTCATTTTATATACACATAAGGATCCAATCTACATGCAATTCCTACCCAAGATATATGTATTTATTTCTCAAAATTCCAAGAACAACAATTCATCATCAAAATATAAATCCTACACTACATGGGTATTATAACCTTTTAGAAACATGCAAGATAAACACTTCCCTTGAGTTAGAGGTCTGATTTTCTGCAAACAAGTGGTGGGGTTGCCTTCCTCTCCTCCTGATCTACACTCTGATGGTGGTGGTGGTGGTGGTGGTGGTGGTGGTACAAAAATGGTGTGGAAAATCTTGGAACTCCTCTCCTTCTTCCTTTAATGGCCTCCCTTTAATTTTCTAATTTCTAACCCTAGCAACCTCAACCTACCAAATGATATAACCTTAGAAATTTCGTAGCTCCTTTTACCCTAAAAAGCCAAAAGACCAAAATACCCTCCCGGGATGCTAGTTTGGCCTAAAAAAACCCGGGACCCAATCCAAACCCCCGAGTACACTCTTCTGACTATCTCGGCCCTTCCAGACACACTGACGTACTCGAAATGACCATTTGGATGACCCATAATTAAATCATTTGATATCTCATAAATTTGAGTCCCGGCACGACTCATACGCACGTCCTGACTAAATTATCATAACTGTCATATTTCTCACTCACAACAATCATAATGCATTCTTACTAATTTATTACTCGTTCACTAAGTAACACTCAATATTCTTCATACAAATAAATATTAACCTTTATCACGCTAATTAATAAATATTTTAAACCAGATTAATTCCCCATATTAATTTAATTAATCCCCATATAAAATTCATTAAAAATTACAGGGTGTTACATGAATATGGTTTTTGAACATAAAATAATGGAATAGTGTTGAACAACACTTCTTGTGCCAAATGAAAGAAAAATAAATGTTTTTCATAGAATTATGGAAAAAATGGATAAAAATGGGATTTTGACAAACTTGAGGGTCCTAAGGGCTAGGCTCCCTCTCGAGACCCTATCGGTCTATTTTGGGTGAAAACGGATAAAGTGAATTTTGGAACATTAATAATGTGAAAAATGATTTAAAATCGTAGTATGAGGAACAACGGAAAAAAGGGGTGGAATAATGTGGACATTGGATAAAATGTTAAAACACATTAAATTAAGGATTCGAATGACACCGGGATAATTAAGGAGGGCCGAAGCCCGGGGTTAAAGACACAAACAAAATTATTGGTCAGAGCATATGGTTGCATAAATGGTAGTATGGAGTTCATTAAAGTATACATTAATTGGATGATTTCGAGAAAAGATAAAGTAAAACGGAAATGGTATTGGTTGTACGTGAGAATGTATAAGTAAGAAAACCTAATGAAGTATGATAAAAGAGACTAAAGGATAAATATGATTGATTAGTCTCTATACTAGGTAAAGGGAGATGAAAAGGTTTAAGCATGAGTATGGGATCGTCTCTCGGGTGCATTGCATTATAGTTTCATAAATGCCAACTAAATTGTTAAACGTGTTCGGAATTGTTTAAAATACACCATATATGCATAGTATTTTATTGAAAACATATAGCTTAGTATTACCCACCCTGCTAAGTGTTCGCTCACCCCTGCTTTTTATGATAAAAACCCCACCCCTACCCCAGGTACTTCGAGTAGAGATGCCGAAAAGGACGTTAGTAAGGCCCCGAAGGGAAACTCACATCACTAAATGCTCTGTAATTTATTTTGGACATTGAAAATTTGGTATTCAAAACATTAGTACTTTAAAATTTTATTTGGGCCTATATCCACGATCTATAATAATACAGGTTGAATATGGTTTATTTCTTATAAGGACCAAATTGGAATTTTCACAAATAAACCTTGCAAATTGGTTTAATTACTTAAAGTTATCATTTATTTTCTCAATTTAAAACTGACAAATTTAACTCATAACTAATGAATCAAAGTAAAGGATTTTCTTGAATAAAGTATATAGACCTTCCCCCTATCCATTTAACTCCTTGACTCGGTGCGAGTTGATCCAACGATGACTAAATTTAGGTTGAGACGTTACAAAACTTATCTTTGAAGCATTGTGTGTATAAGTAAGTAATTTGAAACTTCATTTTGAGTAGGTGTGTGAAGTGTGATTTCTTTCTGGACAAAATATTTTTGCTAAATCTTTGTTGCCATAAGAATCATTTTTTGTGTTTAATCTTGTATTCTTCTAAGTTTCAAATCTTTTTTCCCCTAAAATATTCTTGAGATATTTTAAGCTTAAATACTAGGAAAACTTTGTTAACTTCAAAATATTTTTATATCTTTAACAAGTCTCTTTATAATTTTTTCTTATGCTATTTTTAGATTTAATTTATCTCAAAAATATATTTTGTGAGTTAAGCCATTACTTTCAAATAAACTTTCACTTTAGGTTCATCACACACCTAAAAAGTGATACTACACCTATTAAAGGCTTCTCATTTTTCTTCTAAGACTTGGAACACAAATTTTTTCTTCAAACTCTAAATGAAGAATTTATTGGCAAAGGTCTTGAGAGCATTGATTGTGGACCAAAATCGGCTGTGGTTGTATAACTTTCTCCAGTTATTAGTTCTCTCTACAAATAATATGGTGAGAAAGAGTTTTTAGATGGTCATAGCATCGAAAGGGGGTAAGTATATGTCTTCTAGTTGTAAAACTCTACCATAGTATATTTGTCATTCTGTCAGCCCAATATTTTTCCCGTTGTGGGGTTTCCTTATATGTCTTGGTGTTGTGATATATTGTTTACCTTTTCGCACTTATATTAACTCTCCTAACTATTGGAGATAAAATGTGATGTAATTTACTTGGTAAACAATTTTTCACATAGAGCTTAGTCCTTGTATATGTTTCCCTAACTTGAACTTGAAAATAAATCCTTGTCATTTCTTGACAAGAGATTTTAATTAGGTAACTTTTGTCCATCTCAGTTTTGAACACATGCACTCTCAACTAGTATCACAGCTATACATCCCTTTATTTGGTTTTATCAATTAGAGGAAGATAAGGTGTGTGTGATTATGGACTTATGTGAATGCCCAAATGTGTGAAATTATGGAAATCATGAAAGCTTATGTTTTACCCAGACTTATCACACCATCCGACATTTTGAATCACTCTAGGACAAGCATTTCTTATACTCATGTTAGTTATTTGAATCACTATAGAACAAACATTTCTTATACTCGTGTTAGTTCTTATGAATATAATGTTCTACGTTCTTCTCTTTATGTTCTTATTTCTCAAAACAATAGCTTATCTAAAACTAATGTCAAAATTTCTATGAGAGTGAAACACGTGGGGAAAGAGAAATTCGTTAAAGAAAACAAAGACCATGAATCTTCTAAATTAACTTTTGATAAGGATATTTTTCTTGATAAAATTTAATCCCTTGAAAATGAGAATAATGAAAATTTTAATGAGCTTACTTCCATTAAAACGAGAATGAATTTTTTCAATCTATTGATGCTCATGCTCATTCCCTTTATCCTAAAGTTGAAGCTCAAGATTTAGACTAGAATGACTTCTTAAAATGTCTTAATAAACTTATTAAAGATAAGAAGTTAACTTTTGTTGTGGAAGAATGTGTCTTCACATTAAAAAAGGATGGAGATGATTTATCCATCCTTGTGGATACTTTTAGGTGGAATTTCACAATAGTCTAGATCTTTGTGCCAAACTTTTAAACAAGGTTGAAGATCTATCTTTAGAACAAATTAAAGATATTGTGAACTTCCTAGAGGAAAGTCTTTGAATGGAAAGCCCTCATCATCAAATCATTCATCAAATTTTCATCATGGTTCCCAAAACTTTCACAAACTACAAAAAAATGTGAGGATGAATAATTTGAAAGAGAAGTGAAATATGCCTCCTCCCATTTTTAAAAATGATAATCATAATGATAACATACCCAGTAGAGGTTGTATTTTCTCTTACTGTCATAAAAAGGGTCATCATAAGGATTTTTGCTTTATATTGAAAAAGGTTCAACATTTTGAAAAGGTTTCTCCTAAGACTTCTTACAATGTGTATCATCGTAAGGTTTATAAATGTGATTACTGTAATAGGAAAGGCCATTTGAGATAAATTTTTTATTTTCTTAAATCAACCTCTCACTTTGCTAATGCAAGGAAGAACTATAGTTTTTGTAAGAATAATACTACCACAAAAACATCCTCAACATGTTCATTGAAAAAAGGGCAAAAAGATTGCTAATGCGCCCAATATACAACATACTCACATTTCGCCTCGCTTTAGAAAAATATGGATTAGAATGGATCGTCTACATACGATATATTTAGAAATAAGACCTTATCAGTTGTTGATCCCCTCAACTTATAATTGTTAGAAGGCTTCACCTTGTGCCTAGGAAATCTTAGAATGCTTATCTTGTTCCTTGTCTTGTTCTGTGTTTTGATTCTTTATTTGCACAATGTGTTTCCATATACTTTTGTGATTATGTGCTTATAGTTAACCTTTGCAAAAACACTAAGACTAAAGAATGGGTGTAATGAAATTTGGAAATAGTATCCCATAATAGTAAAGAATGGGTAAAGCCACCACATGCAAAATTTATTTTCAAAGCTATGTTTCAAAGATTTATATCCATCCAAAAATTAAGTACACCATGGATGTGAAAAAAGGTTTAACCAAAGAATCGCTTAATGGGGAGGAAAAAGTGTTTGTTTAAGATTTTAATTTATCAAGGAAAATGAAATCTTTTTCAATAAATATCATTTAAAGTTTGAAATTTCCAAGTAAAATTTTTCTTTTGCCATTTTTTTTATTTCATTGGACAAGTTCTCATGTTTGTATACTTATTTTTTCCCCACAGGTTATTTAATTTGTGCTCTTTTAAATTAACCTTAAACGTGATATGAATCTTTCATTAGGTAGTTTATTCTCCATATAGAGTAATTGGAATAACATGTATACCTTGACAATGATAAATAAGAATGAAAATATATGAAACTTTATTTGTCTAAGTTATTTTATAAGTGGATCATGTGATAATGATCACTTTGTATCATTTATGAGTTCATTACACCAAAACACTGATTTTGTCACCAAGCCTTTGACTGCCATTGGTAGTGACAAAAATCACTGCTCATGGAAGTGACAAAGAATTTTTTAGACAAATAAAACTATTTGTCACTGCCATGGGCGGTGATAAATTATTTGCTCAAATTGTCACAAATATTGGCAGTCACAAGTTTTAAGTGAATTGATATTTCACCGCTACTATGATGAAAAACTTTATTCCTATTATTTTTTACTGTTATTGAAAGTGATAAGATTTGTTTTTAGTATTTGTCACTATCAATATGAGTGATAAAATTTGGTTTGAGGATTAGTTTGTCACCACTATTGGCAGTGATAAAGTAATTTTCCAATTAGTCACTATTGATGAGAGTTATAAAAATATTGTTTTTTTTACTTTAGTCCTATCTACAAAGATTTTTTAGGCACCACTCCCATGTGTTTTAAAAATTATAAAAGGTCCCATAACCACTCAAAACTGCCTATAGCTTCTATGTAACTACCCATCTTTCTTTTTACAGAGAATAGCAAGTGTTCCATATTTATTATAATAGAACCAACAGCTAAAAAAATAAAAATACAAGAGTATTTACAAATGGAAGTAAATACTTGAGATCTTACAAAATACGCCTCACCTTTTAACCCTAATCTCTTTTTCCTTCCTCACGCCTCTTCCCACCCCAATTTCGTTCTCTCTAAAGTACTCATGAAACCAAGAATTGTTCAGGGACAAAATGAACAAAACCGAAAGAACCAACTTTGTTTGAAAAATTACTGTGTGAAGTCTATTGACTTGATTTACATAAAACACTAAACAGTTCAGGTGATCACGTTCACTCATCAGTTAGTAAATCTGATAGTCTCTCACTAGGGAAGATTCAAAGCCAAAAGCTATCTCTCCCGATACATGAATTTTTTATAGAACATTCTTAGTGTCTACATAGTCGTTTATGTCGATCCAACCAATTTTCATTCATGTGGGGGATTGTTAGAATTTATGGTTTTTCTTAAGTTGACAAAATCAGATTTTGGGGTCAATTTATTATGGGACCCATATGTCTTTCGAGACAACTCAAAATGGTAAATCGTTTACCTCCGCAAGGAGTATAACGTGGTATACTCACATACGAAAAACCATAAATTATTCAATGAGAAATTGTAGCTCAAACTACTCACTTGTAAAATGGAAAATGGTTGAAGTGTTTAAGTTAAAGTTTGTCCCACATAGGAAGAATGTGTAAAATGGGTACAGTATATATGACCCAATTTGACTCAAAGGCTTGGTTCCCTAGGGGTATCCCAACTCTTTGAAAGAGGGAAGAATTACATGGGCTTGATTTGGCTTCCAAGCCTACACACGTGCGCGCACCGCTGCCGCCCGAGCTCGAGCCGGGGGCTCGTGGCTCATGCCTCGTGGGACCTTGGGCTTTAAATTGGCTAAAGTATAAACTTTGTGGTAAAAATTCCATTGGGTTTTTTAATTTAATTTCGAGTTTCTTTTACTTTATTTTATTTTATTTCGGCCCAGTTTTATTCTGGCCAAGTCCAGTCCATTTTTTTTGTTTTTTATTTTTATTTTTCCATTGACAGTTAAATTCGGTTATTCCCAACAGTTGACCGTTGGGATTTCCAACCGTTATTAACTGCCACTTATTTTTGTATAAATAAGTGGCCTATGGTCTCATCTAAAGGTTACGAAATTCAGACAGTTCAGTCCATAAATCCAGTATGTTCATATGAGAGTTCTCAACTGTTGGTTCAAACAGACTTGCAAATATGGGTGCTACTTTTTCAAGTGAAGATTGTTGTATCCTGGGAGAAGATTGCCACTGCGTCCGAGAAGCACTAATTCGGGGCAAAATTCATCTTAAGGTCAGAGTGTTTAACACTTTCCTCAATCTAATTTTTTGTGTCAGTGCATTAAGTTCTATAATTTTTCTGTAAATTTTCTGTAATTACAAATTTCATAATATTTGTAATATTATAAAAATTCATTCTGGATAACAATATTAAGACAAATTTATTTTTATATATTTTGATTCCAAAATGATTTTTTGTGTTACTTAATTACAGAAATATTTATAATACTTGGTGTGTAAAGAAATTATTTTCAATATTGCACAATATTATTGTTACATTCTGTAAAGGTTTTTTGTAAAAGAAAAAAAATTATGTTATACAGAAAATATAATTTATTTGTTGCATATATTTCGGTTACTCAAAAAATTAGTATATCATTACTTATTGTCTAGTGAATTGCCAACAAGTTAATTTCATTACATTCGTGAAACTATATTAATATAAGTTTTCACTCACATATCCTATTATAAAGATACATTTATTTTTGTTTAAAATAGAAATGGCATCTACTTATGCTTTGCTTGTTGTGGCAGTACCAAATAATGTTGGACATTGTGTAAAACCCGAAAAGTTCAAAGGGAGTGATTTCAAACGTTGTCAACAACAAAGGTTATTTTATTTAACAACTTTGAACTTGGCAAAATTACTTAATGAAGAGGAACCAACTTTGAAAAAAGGTGAAACTGACACGCAAATAATTATCGTTGTGGATGCATGGAAACATGCTGATTTTCTATGTAAAAATTATATCCTCAACAATCTGGAAAACACATTATATAATGTGTACAACCCTCTTAAAAATGCTAAAGAGGTGTGGGAGTCTTTGAATCAAAAATACAAAATAACAGATGCCGGAATGAAGAAATTCATTGTCGGTAGATTCTTGAATTTTAAAATAGTTGATTCAAAGACTGTCATTAGTCAAGTCCAAGAGCTCCAATTGATTTATAATAAAATATGAAAAAATGGAAATAAGTGAGTCTTTTCAAGTGGCTGCTATGATTGAAAAATTGCCACCATCTTGGAAAGATTTCAAAAATTCTTTGAAACATAAACGTAAAGAATTGGAGCTTGAGGACTTGATTGTGAGGTTAAGAATTGAAGAGGATAATCGGGCATCAAAAAAGAAAACTGGAAATCCTATGGAAACCAAAGCGCATGTAGTGAAAGAAGGCCAAAGTTGAAAGAACAAGAAAAGAAAGTGTGTGAACCAAGGCGGCCAAACAAAAGGCCTAAAAGTGGAAACCTTAAAAAGTTCGATGGAAAATGTTTTGTGTGTGACAAGTCGTGATGTCATGCTAAAGATTGCCATAATAAAAAAAATCAAGGAAATAAGAAACATAAGCGAGAATAAGACAATGTCACTGAAGTTGAGAACATTTTTGAAAATATTAATGATTTGAGCCTCTCGGCCGTGGTTTCTAAAGTCAAATTGTGGGAAACACTAGGGAATGGTGGGTGGACATTGGGTCCACTCGTCACATATGTTCTAAAAAGAATATGATTACTTCCTACCAACACTCTGATCACGAGGAACAACTTTTCATGGGAAATTCTTCTACTTAAAAGATCGAAGGAAAAAGGGAAGTTATAATCAAGATGACTTCGGGAAGGGAGCTCACTCTCAACGACAAGCGTCATGTCCCCGATATTCTAAAGAACTTGGTTTCAGGATCACTGCTTAGCAAGAAGGGATTTAAACTTGTATTTGAATCTGATAAATGTGTACTCACTAATAGTGGCATACATGTGGGCAAAGGATATTTGAGCGATGGTCTCTTCAAACTCAATGTAATGACTGTAATGTCTATTAATAATAATAATAATAATGTATCTTCTGCTTATTTACTTGAGTCTTGTAATGTTTGGCATGGTAGATTAGGTCATGTTAATGATGATACGATTCGTAGATTACTTAATTTAGACTTAATATCAAAATTTAGTATTAACTCAAGTCACAAGTGTTAAACGTGTGTGGAATCAAAGTTAACAAAAACTCCTTTTAAAAATGTGGAAAGAAATACAAACCCTCTTGAGTTAATTCATAGTGATATATGTGATTTAAAATTTGTACAAACAAGAGGTGGGGAAAAATAATTATTACTTTTATTGATGATTACACAAGATATTGCTATGTATATTTGCTTAGAATCAAGGATGAGGCGGTAAATGTTTTTGAACATTATAAAAATGAAGTTGAGAATCAACTTAGCAAAAAGATTAAAGTAGTTAGGAGTGATAGAGGAGGTGATTATGATTCCCCTTTTGAACAATTTCGTTCAAAATACAGAATTATTCATCAAACTAATGCTCCTTGCTCACCTCAATCTAACGGGATTGTGGAATGCAAAAACCGAACTCTAAAGGAAATGATGAATGCTATGTTGATAAGTTCGGGTTTACCTCAGAACTTGTGGGGGGGGGTAGATTTGCTTTCTGCAAATTACCTTCTTAACAAAATGACTCATAAGAAATCACAAAATACACCATATGAATTGTGGAAAGGTCGAACACCTTACTACAACGTGGTGATGTCTAGCAAACCTAGTTGTTCCTGATCCTAAAAGGATTAAGATAGGACCAAAAACTGATGATTGCATATTTATTAGATATGGGATTAATAGTAGCGCATATTGATTTCTTGTACATAAATATGAGATTTCTGATATACATGTAAATACTATAATTGAGTCTAGGAATGCATATTTCTTTAAAGATATATTTCCTAATAAAAATAAAGTGGCTGATTCAAGTTCTTATAAAAGAAATTATGATATTGCATCTAGTAGTCATCAAAATTGTATGGAAAATGAATATATTGAGAATGATGATGACCTCGAACCTAGACGCCACAAAAGGATGAAGACTTCAAAATCTTTTGGTCCGGATTTTCTAACATATATGTTAGAAAGTGAGCCTAGAAACTTCACAGAAGCGATGCCAACTCCAGAAGCCCCGTTTTGGAAAGAGGCCATCAATCGTGAAATTGAATCCATCATGCAAAATCATACTTGGGAACTGGTTAACCTTCCACCGGGATGTAAACCTCTTGGATGCAAGTGGATATTCAAGAGGAAATTAAAAGTCGATGTATCAATTGATAAATACAAAGCTAGGCTTGTAGCTAAAGGCTATAGACAAAGGGAAGGACCGGATTACTTTGACACTTACTCACCTGTTACGAGAATAACATCCATTTAAAAGTTAATAGCTATTGCGCCATTATATAATCTTGAAATACATTAAATGGATGTAAAAAGTGTCTTCTTAAATGGAGAGCTAAATGAAGGGATATACATGGAACAAGCACGTGGGTTTAAAGTTCCAGGTAAATAAAAGAAAGTGTGTAAACTTGTCAAATCCATTTACGGATTAAAACAAGCACCTAAACAATGGCATGAGAAATTTGACAATGTAATGATGTCAAATGGATTGAAAATAAATGAGTGTGATAAATGTGTATACTTTAAAAACACTACAAGTGGCTGTGTCATTATTTGTCTCTATATAGACGATATGCTTATTATTGGAAATAATAAAGATATTATTAAATCTACTAAGAAAATATTGTCCAATAAATTTGATATGAAAGATATGGGTATTGTCGTTGTTATATTAGGAATTAAGATTTCTAAAACATCAGAAGGACTTTTTTTGTCTCAATATCATTATATTGAGATATTTGATAAGTTCGATAAAGATAGTGATAGCATTGCTAAAACACCCATTGACCCAATTCTTCATTTATATAAAAATACTGGAAATGGTATATCTCAATTAAAATATTCTCGTATCGTAGGTAGTTTAATGTATGTCATGAACTGCACTCGTCCAGATATTGCCTACTCAATTAGTAAATTGAGTCGATATACAAATAATCTAGGTAAAGACCATTGGAAAGACATAATGAGAGTTCTTAGATATCTAAGATATACTCTTAATAATGGATTTCACAACACAAGATATCCAGTTGTACTTGAAGGATACAGTGATGCTAATTGGATATCTGATTCAAAGGATTCTAAATCGACAAGTGGTTATGTATTTACACTTGGAAGTGCAGCGGTGTCTTGGAAATCCTCTAAACTGACTTACATTGCTGGGTAAAAAATGGACTTTGAATTCATTACCGTAGATAAAGCTGGAGAAGAAGCATAATGGCTTCCAAATTTTTTTAGAGGATATTCCAATGTGGCCAAAACCCATGCCTACAATTTGCATACATTGTGATAGTCAACCGTCAATTGGAAGAGCATAGAGTCATATGTATAAAGATAAGTCTCGACATATAAATCGAAGACATAATACTGTAAAATAACTTCTCTCTAATGGAATAATTTCCATTAATTATAATAAGTCGACAATATAGCGAATCCGTTAACCAAAAGGTTAAATAGAGAGAAAGTGTATAATTTATCGTGGGCAATGGGACTAAAACCTATAAAATAAATAGTTATCTTGATGGCAACCCTACCTAGCTGACTGGAGATCCCAAGATCTAGGTTCAAAGGGACAATCGAATCTTAATTGACTCTTTGAAAAGAGCACTGATGAGTTTCAAACTCATACCTATTCCTATAATAAAACAGTGTTGTCAACAAAGTAAGTAAGGATAAGCTTAAATTTTAATGACTCCTATATTTTGGAAATTCAAGTGGGGTATACTAGGATACTCTTAATGGGAAGTCACCTATGTGAGTGTGAAGGGGCTGCTTCCATGAGAATTCAAAAGGAGGAAATTCTCTAAAGCACTCATGAAACCAGGAATTGTTCAGGGCTAACACAACTGAAAGAACCAACTTTGTTTGAAAAATTAATGTGGGAAGTCTATTGACTTGATTTACATAAAACACTAAACCTATGTTTTTGGTAGGTTCATTACTCATGCACACATTCAATTCATCATCAACATTCTCACTTTGACTCACACACAATCTTTCAACAGTTATAGGACCAGAATTATCAGGAATATCATTAACAACGTCAACAGGCATAATGGATTCATGAGAAGACAAGAATGCATCATCATTATATATTATCTTAGCAAAGAAAGACATGCAGTACTCATTTATTTGGGTTGAGTCAGTTTCATCCTCATCAGAATCACTGGAGTCGTCCCATGTCTTACACATATTGGCCTTGTTATTGTTATTAAAACTAGTTGGACATTTACTAGCATAGTGACCTAGTTTATCACAAAGGTGACATTTAATATCTTTTATGTCAGGTTTAGGTCTGTTTGGGTCATAATTCCTCCTATTGTCATAAGTGTGTTTGGTATTGTCTCTATCATGTGGTCTGTGAAATTGATTGCCTTGATAATTTGATTTGCCTTGTTTAGAGGCTACAGCATTTCTAAATTTCTAAATCTTTTTTAAATGCTTACTCATAAGAGATATTTCATTGTCAAGATTTTCCAAATCACAGTTTTCAAGACAGTCGGTGTCAAAATCTATAGTGTCCAATTTAGGCATTGGAAATTTAGATGAAAACACAACATTTGAACTAGAGGCATTATTAGTCTATCTGGTCAATTGATTTTTAAAGTCTAGTTCTAATTCTACAGTTCTCAGTTTACTGCTAAGTAATTCAGGAGTCGTATTAGATTATTCATTTCTTCAATAACATATCTCTTATTTTCAAATTTAGATAGCAAGGACCTAAGAATCTTTGAGACAATTTCCTTTCTACTATAGGTTATACCATTAGCATGAAGTTTTGTAAAGATATCAGTTAACGTTATGTAGAAATCGTCATAAGATTCATTGTCATTCATAATCAGGCTGTTATATTGCTGAATGAGCATTTGAGTTTTTCCAGCTTTGACACATTCATCACCCTCATAAGCAATGACTAACATGCCCATGCTTCTTTAGAAGTAAAACATATGGATACTCTTTTGAATTCATGTTCTTGTATGGACATAAAAATGGCATTCTTCCCTTTGTTATTATCTAGAGAGGCTTTTTTCTCTTCCTTAGTAAATTCGCTGAGAAGTTTCTTAATCCTTGTTGGATCAGTGGTTGAAGTAGGTTTAGTAGGATATTCAAACTCTGTTTCAATCATTTCCCATACTTCATCACCCAGGGTTCCTTGAATGAAAGCAGTCATTCGTACTTTCCAGTACAAAAAAAATTTTCCATCAAAGAGTGGTGGTCTGGATAGGTTACCTAACTTCTCAAATTTCTCTTCCATATTCAGAATTTTTTTCCAGAAAGAAGTTTCAAAAATAATTTCTCAAGTTTCAGGATCACAAAAGTTGTTCCTTCTCTGATACCAGTTGAAGAAAAGCTTTAGGGTTAAAAATCTTGTTTACAAGATTAATAACAAACTATTATAAGTTGTGTAAACTCCGAATAAACCTTTTGGGCAAAACTCTTTTTGAAAAACACAAGATGTGTTATAAAAGACTTTCTGAATGTATGGATTAAATTTGATAGTTGATTACCTTATTTTTAATTTTTAAGAAACATCTACTAAAGTTACCAAGCAGTCCCCATCACAACAACAGTTAAGAACATTCAAAGAAATAGACACGGGAATTTTTAACGTGGTAAAACCCTTAAACAAGGGTAACATCCACGGTACCCTCTACGACACAAAACAAAAAATCACTAGAATAAAGAATCAAGTGACAAAACTTAAGCAAACCACAAAGATCCTAACCTAAGTTCAGAATATACCTACTTGACATTCTCCACTCCAAAGGTAATCTGAATTGGATTGATCTTTTCTTGCTGCTTCTTTGATTTGTCCTTGATCTCCTTCTCTGTGAATTCTAATTCCAGCAACTCGTTCAAAATCCAAGATTCTCATACAGAACCACAGTGTCTAAGTGTTCGTGTGAGATAGTGTTTGTGATGTGCTACTACATGCAAACATGCTACTCACCCTCTCAAAATTATACAAACATTCCTAACAAATTACAATAGTTCCAAAATGATAGGTTATTTCTGAATCTGTATTTTCAAGCCAAGACTTCTTGATCTTTTTATTTATCCATAGATCTCAAGGATACCTTTCTCAGAAGACGGTTCAAGGTCTTAAATAATTTTAGTATTTTGAAAATATATTTGAAATTGTAAACCTCCAATTGAGATCCAAACTAGACTAGAAGTCTACTTTCTTAAAACAGATTCAGACTTTACATGCAGAGGCTGATTTAACATAATTTGGCATAAAACTTCTTTTCTCAGATCTATGGTTATTCTTTAAAACTTTAACTAAAAATTCTTTGTGCCCTTTTTATTTTTGTACACACGTATTTCATAAAACATGAAATATAAAACCAGAAACACAAACAACTTCGCTAGATCTAAAAATGTTTTGAAACTTAGACGTTTCTATTTCAAAATTTGTTGAAACATAATAGATCTAAAATACCAGATCTAAAAAGAGTAAAATAAATTGTGTGATGTTCTCTTTTTAGAAACACTCAGTTTCAACAATGAAACTTAAGTTTCTCTAAGATATGAGTTTTGAGAGAATCAATAACTTGAAGAGGTATTCTAACGAAGAATAAACTCAACACAAAAAACACAAAAACCCTAAAATTTCTAACTCTCAAAGATAGGCTTTCTGTTATATGGATCGTTTAGGTTTCAGTGTTTGGTTTTGGGAGAAATCACTCAAAGGTTGAACTACGAAGAAACTATGGTTTTTTCTTTCTTTTTCTCTCTCTTTTCTTTCCCTCTCTTCTCTCTCTTCTCCCTACTACATGCAAACATGCTACTCAAAAGTTGAACTATGAAGAAACTAGGGTGATCCCATTAAACTTGATGTGTGAAGTGAGATTCCCCATTACAATCCCCACATTCACAGACACAATTGATTTGGAGGACTAGTTATCATAACCAGAGATCACCAAAGTCATTGGTATCAATCTTGTCTCGAAAATATTAGATGCGTGGAATGAGTTGATAGGCATGATGTTTATGGATGCTCCCCCATCCATCAGGGCTCTCGAAAAGCTCACCCCGTTAATATTTGTCGTCAAGTATAAGGATCTGTTGTGACATAACCTTACAGCACTATCGGCATCGCTAAAAGTCACTATGGATAGGAATTTCCTTACCAGCAGCGATGGAATTGCATTCTTTCATACAATGTCCAAAATCGCTTTGGTTATCTCTAGTCTGCTTTCCTTCAGCATTCCCACCTGATTGAAGAACCATGAGAATTTGGGCGACAGCGATACAGCATGATATTCCATTCCTTGGTCTACTTCCTTGCTATTAAGGTTATCCACATCCCTTTTGCTTGCTTTGTCATACGCTATTACAATTATAGCCATCCTTCTCATACAGTCTTCTAACGCTTACTTAAATTTTTCTTACTCCACCACCAGTTCTCTCGCCTCCCTCTCTGTTTCATCATCATAAGCATCTACTAGGTTAGCTACATGTGTTGGTAGTAGGTTATTATTGACGTTGTCATAAGGGATATGCAAAATCCCCTCCTTCGTATGCTTGTTTATGATCTTCCTCGGCGTAAAATAGGTTGCCTTTGCATAACCAATCTTTGGATGGATCTGGAAGTATTAGGGATTACCTCTCACTTCTACTTCTGGCTCTATTACTAAAGTATCCTTGGTCTCATAGACTACCCCTCCTCGCAGCATTTTTTTTAATAGTTGATCACCTCCTCAATGGTGCAAGGAAGTGGTGGTGGATCCTATATATCACTACTAAACTTCCTCTTATTATCCTCCTTCGGCTGTTTGGCCTCCTCTCCTCCATCGGAATACCCCACTCGTGGGTATGGCCACGTCCTAGAATAGTTTGTACTTGCTACTTGAATATCATAGACACCACGATCGGGTTTGGATGTACAACCAGTGAGATGATTCTTGCAGCTTTTAAAAACACCGTAAAAGTTCCTCCACGCATCTCATTTATAAGGTGACAGATGTTCTTCGGGAGCAAACCTTTAGCATAAATCTAAAGATGTTTGGAATTTTTAGCCTCCTCTATAACATTGAGGGACCTTTCTCCAAATCTTAGGGCGCATGCTACCACCTCCTCTCCTAAAAGGAGAAGGAGTAAGAAAAAGAAAATGAATTTTCAAAGCCATTTAAATACTGGTAATCATTATACACAACTTCCAAGACGGCCATCATTAGGGAACAACACCTTAGAGCACACTTACAGCCGTTACTCTTGGGCAGTATGCTAATCAATAGGATGATCACCAAGTGTCAATCTAGGGTTCACGTCCAACATCACAGACCTTATATATGAAAAGACATATGAGACGTCAATCAAAGACGTCTCATAAAATTCTGCCCAAAGATTCTTTATTTGTTAGCCTTGAATTCACATTGAAGACTAAGGGCTAGAGGGTTATTAATATACCAAGTATAACCTCATCCTTAGACTATACCCCCTCGGCTAAGGCCGACCAGTGCCAGACCGTTAGTTTGAGAAAGTTATGGCTCAGTTTTGGGCCTAGCATAAAGGGTCTCATCCTCACCCATAAACTCATCACAAGAGGTCTCATTATCATCTCAAAACACAGTCAACAATGTAAGTATCAGTGGTCTTACGACTCAAGTCCCCTCGTCCTTTTCCATCATCTAGAGGATGGGGGACGAATGAAGACTCAGCTCACCATGACAGTTACAGTACCATCAGAGCATCGAACTTAATAACTCAGCCTCGGCTAGATTTTTACGACCGATAGTCAACAGCTCGCAAAGCATATGGATTGGGGCACGCATGGAGAAATGTGCATGGGTTGCATATCCCATGTGCACAAAACTATTATAACAAGATCTCCCTCACACGTGAGGGAATATTTCATCATCATGATCTACATGTGCTGGTGACAAGTGGTTGATCCTTATTGGCAGGAACATTCTGCACATGCTTATTACATGCTTAGGGGTTATAGTACATAACCTAGGCACTATATATACTCATCTTATTCATCAGTGTAAAGGATCAAAATATTAAAACCCTGGCCTAAGCTTTTTTGGTATCATGTTAAATAGAGAAAGTAGTGTGAATTGTATCACTCAAACTATTAGAGCCCATTTTATAGTGAAGTTCATACTCACCTGCATAGTGGAGTAGGACAAATGGTTGAACCACTTATATTATAGTCTTTCTCCTCTGTACCTCATCTCCTTCTCCACTTATACTCCTGCTTAAACACCATTGTTGCACTTACAAAGTTATTCTGGATTGAGCTAATGCAAATTTACTTCTTGGAACTATATATGGTATCATCAATGGCCTTTAGCCATATTTTATAATGAGATATTCATCTGTTTTCACACTGGAGTAGCTAAGGTCAAACCACTTACATACTTGTGCTATTGTTATCTCTCATTCCTTATTTTAGTTACATATGTCTCTTCCACTGTTGCTCCAATCTCACCATTGTTAATAGGGATGAAAATTGAGTTGTTTACTCACTTGAAGTGGTGATTTACTATTTCATCATGGGTCCCCTACATAAAGCACCAGGAAATTAAAAGTATCTCTTGGTCAACACAAATGACTTCACTAAATTAATAGAGTATGAACCTTTAGCTAACATAAGGCTTATCGGTATGATTAGGTTTATCTGGAAGAACATCGTGACCCGTATTACCATCCCAAGTATGCTCATCACCGATAATGGAATGTAATTTGAAAGTTTCAAGACTTATGCAACACTAACAATATACGGCACTACTACAACTTGGTGGCCTATCCCTAAATAAATGGAAATGTCAAGGGTTTGAACAAGATAATCCTCAATGGAATGATAAGAAGATTGGAGAAATAAAAAGGTGCTTGGGTGGATGAATTTCCCCATGTCCTCTATTCATATCGAATAATGACCATAAGATTGAGGAGGAAACACCATTCGCCTTAGACTATGGAATGGAAGCTGTAACTATACTAGGAGCTAACATAATGATAATAAGTACGATCATTACCAATAAACTTATAAATGAAGAAATTGTAAGGACTGAGCTTGACCTGGACAAGGAAAAAAATAACATTCCTTGATAAAAATCACCTCCTACCAACAACAGTTGGCCAAGAAATACAATACCCGCATCAATCTAAAGAAGTTTCAAGTCAGAGATTATGTCTTCAGAAAGGTTATCGATAGCCTAAGGAAGCCATCAGATGGAAAATTGGGTCCCAGTTAGGAAGGACCATTCATAGTCATCAGAGACGACCTTCAAGGTTCCTACCATCTGGAAATAATGGGAATGGGGAGATACCTAGAACCTTGAATGCTTCCAACCTTAAGAGATTTTATTTCTAAAACCTTATTTAGCTTCATTTAAGTTTAAAGTTGATCTTACTCTAACTTCTTGGATTATTTAATGTTCAATTAATGCAATTAGATTTCTTATTTTTCAAATGGCAGGCCAGCTTCGATAATTGTAAATTATCATTATGGCAAAGCTATCTATATTAAAAATTTGTTCAAATTTGTCTGATCAAGTTTTGATTGCCAATTTAAATTCCTTGATTAGATTATGCTTAATTGAATCTTATGGTTACATGTTTTATCACTAATAAAAATGGAAACATCAAGAATTTCCTAGGCAAGAAAATACCTACAGGGGATCCCTAAGCATTAAGTATCCCAACTTTGGTTGACTAAAATCTAAATAGGTGGATTGCCCTACGACTAGGGGCATTTTCACCATAGTTTGTTTTAGTCCTAAGATGATGTGATGACACTCATCCTAAAAGGTAAGGTATCTAATAAAAACATGGTCGACATATAAAATGGGAAAAATGCAAGAAATGGGAAAAACATGCTTACGGTGAGGTAAGCGCGAGGGACATTGAGGAAGTATGAAATGTTAACAGCTAATAGGTGGATCCAGGATTGGAATACCATGTTGTATAACAGTGGCCCAAGTTCGCATGGTTTTTCGATCAGGTGGGGTTACCTCAAGAAAGTAGGGTGGAGATCACTCAGGCAATCTTCGATATTGCCCGAAAAGATGTAGTTCCATCATTGAGATGGAAAGGGCCTATGACTAGGCTAATAAAGAAGTTTTTGTCTGAGGTAACTTTTTCTGTCACCGATAGAGCAGAGAGGTTCCCTCACAATAGGCCATTGTATGTGACTATAAGTGTCAATGAGTAAGCTTTGCAAGAGCTTTGATGGATGGGGGAGCGTCCATAAATATCATGCCTATTAGCTCCTTTTATGCTCCTAACATCTCTAATGCTAGGTTAATACCAATGCCTTTGGTGATTTTTGGTTATGATAACCATTCTAAAAAATCGATTGGGTATGTGAATAGAGGGATAGTAATGGGAAATCTTACCTCACATATCAAGTTCC
Organism: Sambucus nigra; assembly: GCA_949130495.1. Taxonomy (NCBI): domain Eukaryota; kingdom Viridiplantae; phylum Streptophyta; class Magnoliopsida; order Dipsacales; family Adoxaceae; genus Sambucus; species Sambucus nigra. Next base: position 368,629,133 of record OX422210.1, on the reverse strand, counting down.
ATGTTATTGAGAGTTTTACTTCCTAGCATCCTTTGATAGGAAGGGTGTAGATTCATAATCATAGCTTGGTCCTTCGACATACCACCAGTGCGCCAAGACGAATGTAAAGGGAATAGAGATTTTCATATAAGAGATCAAAAAGTCATTTGCCCACAAGATGACTCATTTAGTCGATGATGCATTCTACACAGAGTTAGAGAAAGATGTGTGAGTTTTAACAAGGCATATGTAGGGTGTCAGAGTCCCTTCTATCATAGAAATGATGGAGACTGTGCAAGTAGAAGGAAAGACGCTGAGGAAGTTAACAATGTAAGCCATAAACCTCAAATTATCTCTAAGCAATTGAAAGGTGGAATAAGTCCTAGGATTGATCCCATTGAACATGAGGTCAAACGGTAGAGTGAACTAAATAGGTTTTTCGAAAGAAAATTAGAGGAAGCTTTGTGAGATAGGAAATGGAAGGCCGTTGCATCGGCCAACCATTATTGCAAGAAAGTGCATCTAGAAGATGAAATGGTGGTCTATCGCTTTTGAAGGTGTGAGTGGGTAGTTGAAGAAGCTGTTGGAGACGCTAATGAAGAGGCTGCTAGAGTATGAGTTATTTCCGGTGGATAATCATAGGTAGTATATGGTCATTGATAATTCCAATATACATGAGTTTTTAAAGGATGTAGAAGATAAACCTGAGTGCATGATTGATCGCCCAAAATCACAAGTACAAAAGTTGGAGTAGCTTAATCTGTTCGAAGAAAGAGAAGATCCAAGGCCCATCTTTATTTCGAAAGATCTGAGTGCATAGAAAAAAGGGGCTTTGGTTGAGCTGATTCGAGAATACAAGGATGTTTTTACATGGAATACACTGAGATGGGGGGTTAGATGGAGAATTAAGTTGCCATAAGTTAAACATTACGCCTTCGATCGTACCGGTGAGCAAGCTACGAGGAATTACAAGCCAGAGCTAGATATGAAGATCAAGGAAAAGGTGCAACGGCTATTGATGACAGGGTATATCAAATATATTCAACACCCCATTTGGTTGTCTAGCATCATTCTATTGGGTAAAAAGGGTAAGAATAAAATACGGATATACATAGACTTCAGCGATTTAAACAGAGCGATGATTTTCCTTTACCCTCCATTGACAGCTTAATCGATGCAACTACTGGGCATACAGCTTCATGGATGGGTATGTTATAATTAATTCAAGATGGATCCAAATGATGCGGAGAAGATAGTGTTCAGGATTCCATTGGGTAATTTTATATATGAAGTGATGCCTTTTGGGTTGAAGAATGCTGGAGTAACGTACCAAAGAACAATGATGGCCATTTTCCATGATTTCCTTCATGATATCATAGAATTTTATATGGATGGTCTGGTCATCAATTTGAAGAAGGAGGAATCCTATCTGGATGATTTGAGGAAAGTGTTCATCAGGTGTAGAAAGTACAAGCTAAGGATGGATCCGTTGAAGTACGCACTTGGGGTAACGAGTGGGAAGTTTTCAGGCTTCGTGGTGGATCGATAAGGAGTGCAGACGGATTAAGATAAGTAAAAAGCAATTATAGAGATGCCATGTTCAAGAAATTTTAAGGAGCTCAATATTTTCCTCGGTATAGTCTCATATCTTTGGAGGTTTGTACCAGGATTATGTAACAACCTGCTTAATTAAATACCGGGTGGTAAATCCTTTACCCAATTAATTCGAATTATTCAGCTGGCTCATTCTTAGCATCACTGTAGAAAAATATTTTTCTTTCTTTATTAACCACCTAGTAATCAATTAAGCTAGTGTTAAAATTTCTAATTTTAATTTTTAATAAAATTACTTTTTAACAATACCAACAATTTATAATATGAACCATTCCACAACAATGAATAATGAATAAGTATCATCACAAATTAATTAATGTAACTGGAATAAACTTCCAAGTTTCAAATATCTCAATACAATAAACCAAATAAAATCAAATGTATCCAAAACCGACATAAATAAAACCACTGAATGAGATAGAATGAAAATGACAAGAATCCTCTGGCAACATGCCCTAAAAGAAATGATGACAGAGTACATGAATCAATAAAATGATGCGTCTAATGCAAAGTCCACAACTCCAAAATATCCATAGTACTTAAATTTCTGATCCTCTATTATGGGCGTCCCTGTGGCTGGACACCTAATATAGTATATACAAGAGGGAAGAGAATATGCAAGAGAAAACGGGTCAGAGCTCGAATGTAAACGATTTTTAAAATAGCAATTGAATAAATGCTACAATTAACAATTATTATATAAATGTTAGATCCTCGGACTATCTCTTAGTGTTCACGTTGAATGTATCTCCAAATTATTCTAGTTACTATTTCCACTTTCACTAGAGTATATCATTGTGTCAACTATCCATAGCCCTTATCTTTCCCACGTATTTTCTTCGCAACACATGTAATAAATATATATTAGTTTAATTCTCAGTATAATTAAGTGTTCTCATACTTAATTAATTTCATATTTCACTATCTTTCATGTCTACTTAGATCACACAGTAAATAATACTACAATTATATATATGCATTCACTATATTATATATATACAATACTGCACCCCGAGATTCAGCTGCGATCCATGCATACTCTGCTATCTAGTCCCAGTACATATCGTCATTATATAAAGGACTGTTGGTTCGGTATATCCCACGAACCACAAATATCAAAACACAAGTATTGGAGGCGAACATAGTCCTAAGCCTTTGGGCTACGCACCCAAATGATCGTTCAATACCATTGTTTTCACTAATGGCAATCCAACCTAAGTCCTACGTTCTGAGGCAACAAGTCAAAAATCCCCCATAAGGCTCATCAAGATATGACTACCCTCAACGCGCAAACCTTTCGTCGATAGCAAGTAGGGTAGGTATGTCATACACATAAATCATCAAGCAGTATGTATATACTCAACCTATATAATAATAGGTACACACTCGACATATATAACGTATTAGGAATTTTTCCTACCCAAATACCCGTGTATCTCTCGAATACTACCCGTATTTGATTTATTCTCATTATCGTCTTATTTTATGTAGTTATCACTCACGTAGTTCCTTTCTTAATTCAATATATAATTTCCCAACATTAACCCAAGTCTCTCCCTCTTTGTTAATGTGCCATAAATTATTCAGAACTTACCGTGGGCCAAAATATGAATTTTCAAACTTTTTTGGGATAAAATAGGATTTCTGAAATCTCGTCAAAGGTCCCTTAATTCTTATTCAAATGACATCTCATCTCATTCGAACGATATTGTATCTCGTTCGAACAATATCTCATCTCATTCGAACGATGTCGTTCAAACGACTTCCCAATTCGTTCGAACGATGTCTCAGCAATTCGTCCCCAGCCTATGTTTTCTGCATTTTTCTCCATTTTCTTTCACCCAAACCAACATGGAACAATATCCCCACATCATTTATACTTGTTTATGGGTGATTATAACACATAGAAAACATCTAATTCCTTCATTAAAATTAGGGTTTTTATCTAAATCAATATAATCCTTAAAATCCTCAAATTCTATATTCACCATTTATGTTCTTCATAAATCCCAGAATATAATTTTGTGATTTACAATTTAAATCATTAATTTGATAACCTCAACATGTGGATTTCTCAACTACATGCAATACATATCCCGTTAATTAATTTATCCATCATATCATGCCCAATTTTCATAAGTTTCATGGGTGTTTAGGAATCCTAATCTAACATGGATAATATAAGCACCAATTACAATTACACTTTCCTTAAGGTGTAGGTATGATCCTTTGGAGCAGATATGTGTAGGATGTCCCCTCCTCTTTTTCGATCACTTTTCCGATGGTGGTGCAATGTGGTGCGAGGTGGCTGTCCCTTGGTCTGCTCTCAAAATCGTTTCCTCTCCTTAGAAAAACCTCTCTTTCCTCAAAGTCCTTTCTTTTATTTTTTGGGTGAATGAACCTAACTTCTCTAATCTCTTCACTTATATAATAAAATTCATTTTTTCGAGCTATTATTCGTATCCCAAATAAAATGACCAAAATACCCCTTCGGGGTGTCCTTTTGGTTCCCAATTGACCCGAGACCTAAACCAAACCCCCGGTTAGACTTTTCGGCCTATTTCGACCCTTTTGGACTCAAGGATGCACTCGAAATGACCATTTGGATGTCATAGAAATAATTTACTTTTCATTCATTAAAATTAATCCCGACACGACTCCTACGCGCGTCCCGACTTAATTTCCTTAATTCGCGTATTATTCAGTCGCGACCATATAACCATATATTACTTTTAATGACTAAGTAATATTCAATATCAATCACGTATTACTTTATTCTCTACTAATATTCACTCCGGATTAATTCCAATTATTCATAATTAATTCCAATTAATCCCTATTTTACTTTTAATTAATCTCATATTAAAAGTCATTAAAATTATGGGGTATTACAGATTGGTGAAGATAACTCATCCATTGATGGATTTTTGGTGAAAGGGCACAAAGTTCAAGTGGGAAGAATCTCACCAAGAAGCCCTCAACAAGCTAAAGAAGTTGATTACCTCTCCATAAATAATGATTCGTCCCAGGGCAGGGATGTTGTTGAAGATTTACCTTACTTCTAAAACCTGGTATATCGGGGTTCTCTTAGCATAGGAGATTAATGGGAAAGAAAGACCAGTCTAGTATCTGAGTAGGATCGTACATAGGCCTGAGGAAAGGGACACTATAATAGAAAGGCATTGTTTAGCCTTAGTTTTTGTAGCCCAAAAACTCAGACATTATATCCTATTTTCCACAATTCATACTATAACAAGATGTGATCCTATTAAGTTTTTATTGGCGAGAACTGTTTTGATTGGAAGAGCAGCTAGGTGATTCTTCAGTCTCTCAGAGTGTAATTTGAAGTGTGTGGTTCCTCACGTAATTAAGAGTCAAGCATATGCAGACTTATGGTCGATCTTTCCATCAGGGGCATTTGAGCCACCTCGTGAGAGCATTCTGGGAGATGATTTACAGGCCAATTTTTTGGATGCAAACTTAGAAGAATGGATTATGGAGTTTGATGGTTCATCAGCGCAATGAAAAGGGGGAGCAAGGGTTATTCTTTCGAGGGGGAAGGAGAAATTTTTCCTTTCCTACAAGTTAGATTTCCCTTGTTCCAATAATGAAGCAGAGTATGAGGTGTTAGTGTTGGGATTGCTAGAGGCACTTCGAAGAGGCATCCATTCACTGTGTATCAAAAGATATTCAAACTTAGTGGTTAAGCAAGTGAATGGAGAATACATGTTGAACCATTGTATTCTGGTGCCCTACGGTACAAGCATCCAAAGGTTGATCGACCAATTATATCAAGTCAAAATAAGGAGGCATCCTAGAACAATGAATAGGCTTAATGATGCTTATGCCAATATTGCATAGAAGGTGAACATGAAAAGCGATACAAATACTGTGGTGATCTAATAAAGGAAAGTTCCCTTGGTTGTACAGTTGATCTTGCCAATGGAAGACGATACGAATTAGAGAGGTGAGATCAGGAAGAAGCTGGAGTCTGGAAAAGGTGAGATGGAACTTAGAGAGTTAGCACAATACTTTACAAGCCAAGGAAGTCTGTATTATAGGAACGTGGGATGATGGTTATCAAGATGCATCGGGACAGAGGAGGCAGAATACAGGTTGAAGAAGACACACGAAGAACACTATGAGATAACTGAGATCCCTCTGTACAGAAGAATCTAATGAGAGGGATATTTTTTGCCAACGATGAAGCGGGATGCAGGAGAGGTACAACGAGGGTGCGATAAATGTCAACTTTTCTTTTAAGTAGTTGAATGTCACTTCACTGAGGCTCAAGAAGATTGGAGATTACCTTATATTTATTTCATTACAGATGGAGTTATTCCTTTGAAGAAAATAGATGTTATGGGGATCAGGAAAAGGGCCCCATGATTTTATGTTTAAGAGGAGCAGCTCTATCGTAGTGAATACTTTGATAGGCCTTTACGATGCATCACAAGGGAGAAAGTAGTAGAAGACTTGAAGCAATCTCACGAGCTAACTCATATTAAAGGAGAAAAGTTATATAACCAACTAATGGCCTTGGCTTATTATTGTGCCAACCATGTAAAAAGATTTTGCTGAGTTTGTTCGTAAGTGCAAGGCTTACTAACTACAAGGAAACATGATCCATGCCCCCTTCAATGGACCAGAACTTATTAGTTACTCCCTAAACATTCCATAGATGGGAATTTGACCTGGTAAGGGCAATACACCTATCTTCGAAAGGAAAGATCTGGATACTAGTGGCAACGGAGTGCTTCACCAAGTGATTTGAGGCAATACTATTGAAAATAGAAACACCAGGTGTGGTAAAAAACTTCATCAAGGAGTACATAATTTTCCATTTTGGTATTCCAAAGGTTATCTTATCTGATAATGTAACTTTATTTGTTAATAAAGAGGTAATGATGCTACAGATAAATACTCCATTATTCACCATACCTCAATAGTGTCATATCCCAAGGGTAATGGTCAAGTGGAGGAAACTAACAAAACCTTAGTCAATATTTTGGCCAAATAATGGAAGACTTCCCAAGGTTATGGAATGATAAGATTCCAGTAGTTATGTGGGACTATCAAAAAACCAAGAGGAATCTAATGGGGTATACACCATTCACAATTTTCTTTGTAACTGAATCCATTTTACTAGTAGAGCTGGAAGTCCCCTCAGCCAAATATGCCTTGCGAAGTAGCATGCTCCCTCAGAGTAAACATATTCAATAGAAAGCGCTTGATGAGCACAGAGATAATGTGATGCAGCACTTTTAAACGTATACGAATCAATTTTTTAGGGCATATGAAAACTTGGTAAGACCAAGGAAATTTATGGAGGGGGACTTAGTTTTGAAGGCAGTTGTGAAGCACATTCGAGGGCTCCCATTGCCCAAGTTGGCTGCCAATTAGGAAGGGTCTTATATAAAGAAAGAGGCTCACAATGCAGGATGCTTCTGAATCTCAAATATGGAAGAGGATGGACCTTTCAAGATTAATAACAAGTGGTTAAAGATCTGTTATGTCTAAAGCTGCGTCACCTGAGATGAGATTTTTTCTTAAGTTATCCACTATTATGTTAGAGTTTAATACTTTATTTTTTTGTTTCTTTTCTTCTCATGAGTTAAATTTAGAAGGAGAAAGAATTGATTATAAATTGTAAGAGTTTTTTCTTTGCAATGGTTGATAAGCACCCAAAAGTGTATAATTTATACCCCGAATAGACGTATTTTAGTTGCTAATTCTCGGCAATTTGGGTCTTATGAGCTTTATTATGTATTTTGTAGGTCGAATGCACGTTGCAGTGTCCAAACGTGTATTTCAAGTCAATTTTGCGCAATATGGAGCTAATTACCCTTGTCCCGTATCCTAGCCTACCCTAACCTAGCCTAAACTTGTCCTGAATCGTGTGTGTTTAGTTGGTCCCATTTTATTTTATTTGTGTTATTTTATTTTTAGGATTTATTTTATTATTTTATTATTTTTTATTGAGTCATGTATATATTTTTAGGGTTTTTATATTTTTTAGCGCGTCGTGCATTAGTTCTTTTATTTTCTTATTTTTTTAGTTACTCAATTTTCATTTATTTTTTTTTATTTTTATAGTTTTTATTTTAGTTATGTTTAGAATTTGTATGGTGTATCGTGTCGTGTCTTTTTTATTTTAGTTGATTTTTATATTTAGTTAGGTAAATTTTTATTTTGTTTAATTTAACTTTTAGTTTAAGTTTAATTTTTTAGGGGTCATAAATTACACACACACACAGAAACATCCCACACCCTACTACTATACACACTTCTACACCCATTTTCTTCCCTCACCCTCAAACTAACACTATACACCCTCACCCACACTAACACCCCACCATCCATCTTCTTCCCCAAACACTAAACCCTTTTATCTCTCCTCTCACATCCCTCCATTAGCACAACAACTCCACCATTACCACAAAACCCCTTACCCGAAACCATCCCCACCAACCTCATCCAAACGGTGCCAGAACTGGCTCCGATCGAGCTCCGCCAGCGACCATCATCGGTCAGCCTTACCACCTTCCCCGCAGCATCAAAATCCGGAACCCATTTTCGTCGGTGGTCTGCCCACGAACCAGCAACCCAAACCCCCATCTCCAGCCTTCATACCCGACACCCATTATCCTCCAACCCCTTATCCAAAATCCGGCAAGACTTATCCCACCTCCGACCCTACCAGCTGCCCCGACCGGCCCGACATCCCTTTACCCACATCCCACTCAAATCGTGGCACAACCCGGAATCCCCCAAACACGATCCACCCTTATCACTCCTTACCTGAGTTCAAATCCCTTAGACCCGGTTCGAACCCCCTTCAAAGTCATTTGAATGAAACCCTCGACTTGTTCCATCTTCCAAACAACCAACCAAACCCAAAACAAAAAATATAAAACCTCATTAACCCCACATGACATATAACCCACTTAAACCTTTACCCAAAATGCCCCCCAACTACCAACTTTAAACCATTTCCAAAAATAACCCTTAACTAAATCTGATTTGTTTTATTCCAATCCCCTCACCCACATAACCACACACCTCACTTACCTCATGTGCACACACACCATTTTCATGCACATTAAATCTACCCAAATTACCCCCATGCTCCATACTTACTATTTAAAGAATGGAAGACCCAATTTTAAAAATCTTTAAAATAGGAATTAGTGGAGAGAATTGTAGAGAGAGAAACACCCTTTTTAGTTTAGTTTTTTTTTAGTTTAGAATTTATTTTTATTTTACTTTTTTTAGATAAGTGAGAAAAATAAATTAGTGAGAATCCATTTTTGAGTGTAATTGTTGATGTGATTTTGGTTTGATCACACAAATTATAGGGATGTAAATTACAAATTCAAGGATTGGAGTCCAATTTCACTCAAAGAGATTTGGTTTAATTGTTCTTCTCTTCTACTTTATTTTATTATCCTTTGATTATTTGATTATCATGTTTGATATTATGTTAGGCTAAATCCCCTTTCAAGGGGTGGGGTGAACCCTCATTTGATGTTATTTTGATTTAATTAGTTTGATTACTTGAAAATTCCCTTAGAATATTAATTTTGATCCCTCACCCTTAAATGTACGCCTCGAGAGAGGGTAAATGATTTTCAAGAGAAAATCGAAATTCTAAGTTATAATACCCATTTTAGATTCGAACTGGAGATAGGGGTTTCTTAAGTGGAGTATTATTACTTGAATTTCAACTCTATTTTTATTTTCTAAGATTTACATAAATTTTAATCGATCGATCCTAGCGGGTGATTAATTAAAAAGAGTGTAGATCTATTTTCTAGAGTTGTGGCGGTTAAACTTAATTTTTTAAAAGATTACTATTAAAATTACACTTGCAACGAGAGTTGATTTGTAATTTTGATATTAATTTGGGAGAATTCAATTAATTCAATTAATTAATTATAATAGCTAAAATTTGTGGTGTAATCCCATTCCTTGATTGTTCTCACAATTATTTACCTCACTTTATCTCTTATTTTAGTGTTATACTTTATTTTTCAGTTTTAGTCACTTTCTAGTTAGTTGTTTTCATCTCACATTTTAGTTTAGTGTTATTTCACCTCACCTCACCCAATTGTTTTAATATTTGAAAAGATAAAGAAAATTAGAAAAGTGAAAAAGCATAAAAAGAAAATAAAATTGAATTACAATTGAGTTTGTCTTTAGCTTACCCCTTGATGTGGATTGATACCCTTACTTACCTCTACACTTGAGATTGTTATATTTTGTAGGTAATTTTAAGGTTTTTATTAGAGGAGCTTTTCAAGCAACGACGATAAAAATATATCGAAAAGTCAACTCTATCAAATGGTGCCGTTGCCATTCTTGGGAGTGTGAAGCACTCGGAGTGGATTCAATTTTGTAGTTCATTTATTTCCTATATTTTGTTGCATTTTAGTACCATTTTTCTTAATTTTAGAAGGCTTGTATTAGGATTTTTATCATTGCTTGTATTGCGGTGCATAGAGACACCTTTCTTTTATTCTTCATTTTTAAAAATGTAATAATCGAAGAAAGTGTGATAGGGAAACCGGACAAGGTAGAGAGAGGCCTTCCAAAGGGGAGGAAACGAAGCCTCTCTACCTTGGGTCAGTAGGACTCTCGAGGCCGACTGAGATAGGCGTGATCTCCCCCGGTCGACTCAAATTTTTCGACACCCCGCGACGTAAAAATCGTGGGAGGTACATTTCTTACACCCTCGCGCCTCTCCTGTTAGCGAGTCAATTCTTTCGTATGCTTTGTGTGCTCTTACTTGATTTTATTCTCGCATTTATTTTCGAATGGTGTGATGAATTAATTAATTAAGACCTACACCCGGTCACTCACGAGAAGGGATTTCATCACCTGACTCACCGCTTACCATTTGTGTGTTACCCTATCCATCACTAAATTTAAAATCAATCAACTATTTAGCCCACTAGGAGAAAATTTTGCAAAGGCGATCACTCAGATTCTTCCGTGATTTTTTATCACCCGGGGAATTAATTAAAATTTGACTACCCTTTCACTAAATTCAAAGATAAAAATTGTCTATGTGCTAGTTAGGAATTCTTCTTGACGTGTGTGTGTCCAATTTAATTTTTCGGTAGTCGGTTTTAATTAGTTCGTCCCAAATTTCTGAGTCCATATTTTTCCCCACCTTTTCTTCCAACAAAAAAAACAATCCAAAACTATTTTCTTTCATTTTTATAAAAAAAAAATCCAAAAATATTTTCTTTCCTTTTGAAAAAATTTAAAAAACTCCAAAAAAATATTTATATCCACGTGGCCGAAGAACGTCCTTTACGGGACTACTTTGGTCATTTTTCATTGTCACGCGACACGTGTGAGAGTGATCCTGAGTCATCTTTTTATGATATCCTTAGTGGTCTCACCTCTCTCACGAGTACCGTAGATACTCTGGACCCATCCATGCACGCATCTCATTTTTCATCACCCTCGGTGTCAAGTGTCGACGTGTCTCATCCTTTGTTGTGCACCCAGTGTTATTATGCCGATCACATGTCCCATGAGTTCCCTTACATTCCATATCCATCTAAACCCACCATGGAGCCTGTGTATCCATATGACACTGTTCCGGAACCCACCTCGGCCTATTATCCCGATGTATATAATCTCGAGTTGTGTGAGTACCCCAGCTATTCGTGGAGGCCTGATCAACCTTTCACACAATACGAATCCCAACCCGATGTTGTGGATCCTCACAAATTTCAACAGTCGTCATGGCAACCTTGTGCACCTGTTCACGATCAGTTCCCTCACTCTTCACCCACTGAATATCAACCATTTGTCCATCACGAAAGCGATCCTTTCATGTATGATGAACTTCGCTGCACTCCACACACTTCATTTGAGTATTATCCATATAGTCATGATCATAGCGAGTTGTGTCCACCTCAACCACCGCCGCCACCCATCATTCCACCACCTCCATCCACATCCGCTCTCGAACGCCTCTTGGAAAAGTTCATACTCGAGTAAGAGCAAGCCACTCAAATCCAAAATGAAGCCCTCAAAGGCTTGAACAACGATTAAATAAAATTGAGTGTGCGAGAGAGTCGGATATTCCCATGGATCCACCCATTGTTGCACTCAAGTGTGATGATGTTGTGTCCTCTTGTGACACAGATTTTGAGTGTGACCAACCTATCCTCTCGATAATCTTGAAGTTGATACCATCCCATGGTCCGAGCCCCAAATCGATAATTGTGTTGACTTACCTTTCGATAGTGAGCCTGATCAAATTCCACCATATCCAAATGAACCCATCATTGTGGTTCACACTCCCGTCATATCCAAAAATATGCCCGAGCTTTTACTTTATGCCCCAATTGCATATGTCTCTGACACGACCATATCTTTTAGGTTCGCTCCGACTACGATTGCTCACCAATGTACCGAGATGGCATCATAGATGGTTCCCACCTCTCTTAATATGGATCTTACCCCCATCATATTTGGCTCCCCCTGAGCCGAATATTGACGTTGATTCATCTATCTCGAATCTTAATGCCTCATTTTACCGACCCACCACATTTACCGATGCTACTCTTATAGAGAAGCTGATCACTCCATATTTAGAAACCACACTCCTTTGTGAGTATTACTTTACTCCTCCCAATGAGTGTGTATCTCCCACGCTTGAGTTGGATCATCTTCCTCCACCGTTTATCCCACCCGACCCACTCATTGTCGCCTCTACTCCACCACCAGGTTTGGATCTGGATTTTCCACCTTTCATATTTCCATCTACCTTTTTAGATACTAACCTTAAGCCATCCCCCACCCATGAGAGTATTTGTGGTGCTAATCTCTACTTTCGTGACACCGCGCTGGTTACTCCATGCACACCACTTCCTTGTGGTGTTGATTTTTTCCATCGACAGCTCCCTGGCGTGTCACGGTGCGACCATTATCATCACCCATTTATAGAACGATCGTGTGATTTCTCTGAGACCCAACCCATTCCACTTACCAAACCATTTTTCCTTCCTCGCCAACTTGAGCACCATTCTTACAGGGCCCTATTTTCCCTCACCTTCCAGCTCAATAAGTCCCGTGACCGGTGCCTATTCACCCTCACCTTTACCCTAATACCCACCCGTCCTTGGTCCACCGATGCTTTGCATCGTGCGATGCATTTTTCTATACAAGTTCATTGACCACTTTAGCCTGTTTCTAACAAGACTGACGCTTCAATCTTGTTTGGGGGTGATTCCCATCACCCAATTTTTTTGCTGCCCCGTGCTTTCATAGATCTTATCTTTAGGGTGAGATTCCATCGGTCTGGCTGAAGACATTAAACTTAGCGCTACCGGGAGGCAGCCCACGTTTCTTGTACTAGTCTCATCCTGTTTGGGGGTAGTGTGTCACATCACCCAATGCTTTATCATGTTTATAGACTTGTACACAATTTTTTCTCTCTCACTTCTTATTCAGGTTTATTCTTGGCTACATATTTCCACTTCATTAGCGGTTGATTATCGTAATCTCTTTCCTACCTTATGCTCTAAATTTAAAAAATCATTTTACATAACATCGAGGACGATGTTCCTTTTGTTTGGGGGTGGGTAATTTTATCAAAATCGTACATCTTTCAAAAGTCTAGGAATTAAGCTAGAGAATATTTTTTCTAAATAGCTTATGTAATACATAACAAGGCATGTTGCACTATGAATTTCTAGACTCAACAAAATTTATGCACTTATCACGTCAATACGGTTTAGAGTTGAGGAGTACTATAATTCCCAAGAGAACCTTAAGGATCACTAGTAGAGACTTTAGCTTGTGAGATTCGTGCCTTTCACCTTTCAGAGAGTTTTACACAATCTTCGAGTCATAAGTTGATTCAACTTCGTTTGGGTCCGCATTTTAATTGTTGTATGATCCCATTATTCTTCATTTTTGGCTTGATCACTGAGAATGACATCTTTTCGAGTTGTAAGAAATGCGTGTCTTGAAATTTGTCCCGATCACTAGGATTTTCATCCATACACCTACCACTTTTTCCCCATATCATATTCCCATTCATTTCCCCCATTACTTTCCCATATTTCATATACATTCCCCACACCATCCATTTATCATTCCACTCATATATCATCCATTATTTTGAGAAAAAAAGTGTTTATTCCAAATGTTAAATGTCTTCATTGTTGGTTTGAAAAGAGAGAAAAAAAAAAACAGCAAAAAAAAAAAAAAAAAAAAGAAGAAAAAAGAGAATATATAGAAAAAAGAGAGAAAAGAAATGAAAAAAAAATAGAGAGTTTTGTAGTTAGTTATTTTGCAATAAAGACATTTGTTCTTCAAGTGCTATGCACTCTTCTCAATCTTATCGCATATCCATCCATTTTACATCCATCATTTCATGCATCCATCACTCGTCATTCATCCATATATCACCATCCAACCTCATTTCCCATCCTTCTCATTTCATTTCCCCCTCACCCATAATCATCCACATTTTTCCGTAGGTGTTCGGGCAAATGATAGTCAATGTGGTGAATAAGCTGACGTTCTCACTATAGTGATTAGCAATTCTTTCATGAGATCATTTTCATTTCTAAATGTTCGTTCTTTCTTATATGTGTGTGAGACGTTTGAATTTTATTACATTTACTCACCTCCTCACACACAAAAGTGATACACTAACCCTAATCTCAAGAGTACGTTTGAGAGAGATATATCCGTGAGATTTGAAGTTGAAGCATTGATTTCGAAAAGGCAATCTAGGAATTACTCTTGTGATACTCGACTCGTTTTGACTGATTCACACTACACACGTTGAGTTCTAGGGAGGATGTGCCTTGAGTATTTACTTAGCTTAATCTTTTTACACATTCTAGCTTGTATTTCTGAAATCATTTATCTCATGATGGATTGTGCGATCATTCTATGTCTAATAAGATATTGACTGCCTTTCAATAAATCTTTGCAAATAAGAATTTTGTGGGCATATTCCCTGCAAACCCTCACGAGACACAACTCGTCCTATAGGGCAACCTATAGGTTTAAAGGCTTGTTTCACATGCTAAGTACAATCGTAAGTGCCCGCGAAAGTGGTACACTTTTGGTTACTTATCTTTCCCTTTCTCTCTATCTTATTGCTCGAGGACTAGCAACACTCGGTTTGGGGGTGGTGTGATAAGCACCCAAAAGTGTACAATTTATACCCCGAATAGACGTATTTTAGTTGCTAATTCTCAGAAATTTGGGTCTTATGCGCTTTATTATGTATTTTGTAGGTCGAATGCACATTGCGGTGTCCAAACGCGTATTTCAAGGAAACCGTGCGCAATGTGGAGCTAATTACCCTTGTCCCGTATCCTAGCCAACCCTAACCTAGCCTAAACCTGTCCCAAATCGTGTGTGTTTAGTTGGTCCCATTTTATTTTATTTGTGTCATTTTATTTTTAGGGTTTATTTTATTATTTTATTATTTTTTATTGAGTCATGTATATATTTTTAGGGTTTTTATATTTTTTTAGCGCGTCGTGCATTAGTTCTTTTATTTTCTTATTTTTTTAGTTAGTCTATTTTCATTTCATTTATTTTATTAGTTTTCATTTTTATAGTTTTTATTTTAGTTATGTTTAGAGTTTGTATAGTGTATCGTGTCGTGTCTTTTTTATTTTAGTTGATTTTTATATTTAGTTTAGTTAAATTTTTATTTTGTTTTATTTTACTTTTAGTTTTAGTTTAATTTTTTAGGGGTCATAAATTAAACACACACACACAAACATCCCACACCCTACTACTATACACACTTCTACACCCATTTTCTCCCCTCACCCTCAAACTAACACTATACACCCTCACCCACACTAACACCGCACCGTTCATCTTCTTCCCAAAACACTAAACCCATTTATCTCTCCTCTCACATCCCTCCATTATCACAACAACTCCACCATTACCAAAAAACCCCTTACCCGAAACCAGCCCCACCAACCTCATCCTACCGGTACCAGACCTGGCTCCGATCGAGCTCCGTCGGCGACCATCATCGGCCAGCCTTACCACCTGCCCCGCCACATTGAAATTCGGAACCCATTTTTGCCGGTGCTCTGCCCACGGACCTGCAACACGGACCAACAACCCAAACCCCATCTCCATCCTTCATACCCGACACCCATTACCCTCCAACCCCTTATCCAAAATCCGGCAAGACTTATCCCACCTCCGACCCTACCAGCTGCCCCGACCGGCCCGACATCCCTTTACCCACATCCCACTCAAATCGTGGCACAACCCGGAATCCCCCAAACACGATCCACCCTTATCACTCCTTACCCGAGTTCAAATCCCTTAGACCTGGTTCCAACCCCCTTCAAAGTCATTTGAATGAAACCCTCGACTTCTTCCATCTGCCAAACAACCAACCAAACCCAAAACAAAAAATATAAAACCTCATTAACCCCACATGACATATAACCCACTTAAACCTTTACCCAAAATGCCCCCCAACTACCAACTTTAAACCATTTCCAAAAATAACCCTTAACTAAATCTGATTTGTTTTATTCCAATCCCCTCACCCACATGACCACACACCTCACTTACCTCATCTGCACACACACCATTTTCATGCACATTAAATCTACCCAAATTACCCCCATGATCCATACTTACTATTTAAATAATGGAAGACCCAATTTGAAAAAGCTTTAAAATAGGAATTAGTGGAGAGAATTATAGAGAGAGAAACACCCTTTTTAGTTTAGTTTTTTTTTAGTTTAGAATTTATTTTTATTTTACTTTTTTTAGATTAGTGAGGAAAATAAATTAGTGAGAATCCATTTTTGAGTGTAATTGTTGATGTGATTTTGGTTTGATCACACAAATTGTAGGGATGTAAATTACAAATTCAAGGATTGGAGTCCAATTTCACTCAAAGAGATTTGGTTTGATTGTTCTTCTCTTCTACTTTATTTTATTAGCCTTTGATTATTTGATTATCATGTTTGATATTATGTTAGGCTAAATCCCCTTTCAAGGGGTGGGGTGAACCCTTATTTGATGTTATTTTGATTTAATTAGTTTGATTACTTGAAAATTCCCTTTGAATATTAATTTTGATCCCTCACCCTTAAATTTACGCCTCGAGAGAGGGTAAATGATTTTCAACAGAAAATCGAAATTCTAAGTTATAATACCCATTTTAGATTCGAACTGGAGATAGGGGTTTCTTAAGTGGAGTATTATTACTTGAATTTCAACTCTATTTTTATTTTCTAAGATTTACATAAATTTTAATCGATCGATCCTAGCGGGTGATTAATCAAAAAGAGTGTAGATCTATTTTCTAGAGTTGTGGCGGTTAAACTTAATTTTCTAAAAGATTACTATGAAAATTACACTTGCAACGAGAGTTGATTTGTAATTTTGATATTAATTTGGGAGAATTCAATTAGTTCAATTAATTAATTAGAATACCTAAAATTTGTGGTGGAATCCCATTCCTTGATTGTTCTCACAATTATTTACCTCATTTTATCTCTTATTTTAGTGTTAGATTTTATTTTTCACTTTTAGTCACTTTCTAGTTAGTTGTTTTCATCTCACATTTTAGTTTAGTGTTATTTCACCTCACTTCACCCAATTGTTTTAATATTTGAAAAGATAAAAAAAATAGAAAAGTGAAAAAGCATAAAAACAAAATAAAATTGAATTACAATTGAGTTTGTCTCTAGCTTACCCCTTGATGTGGATTGATACCCTTACTTACCTCTACACTTGATATTGTTATATTTTGTTGGTAATTTTAAGGTTTTGATTAGAGGAGCTATTCAAGCAACGACGACAAAAATATGCCGAAAAGTCAACTCTATCTATGGTAATATAACAGAAGAAAATTGTAGGACAACTTGAGAAATGATTTGGCAAAAGAGATCTCTTTTTATATATTTTTAAAAATTATAAGTATGAGAACTACTGCCCATAAATTACATATAAGAAACCAAAAAGATACATGAATGCCAAAAGGCCTTATACTAGATGAAACCAGAGATCTGGGAAAAAGAAGAAGTCCCCAGGCAGGCTCGAAGAAGCTTGAAGGTATGTTTGATGGGCTGCGATGGAACTCTCAAGTGTAGTTTGGACTTGAGCATGTTGAATGACCAAAGTCTCTCATTTTTGCATAGCTTTTTCCAAAGTTTCCTCGACCATTTTCACCTATTGGTTAGATGCTTAGAGCAAAGGCACCGTCTCTACCAGGGCATCTCCCTCAGATCATTGAGCTTCCATGTGCCTTTAGTTAAGCTCCCTTTGGCTCTCCAACTTAGCCTCCCTCGGTAATTTTAGATACTTAATCAGCTAACCAAAGTGAATCCCATCCTTAGTAAATTCTCTCAAGTTTCCCAAGTGTTGATTAATAAGGGGCTTGGAGAGATCAGTTGTCTGGGTGCCCATAATCACCACGATGATACTGGAAATGGCATGTAACCTGTAGCTCATCATTACTTAATTGGGTCACAGGCATTCAACGGAAGAGGTCTCGGGATGGAGAGAGACTAATTATTCAATAATTGTTCGGTAGCAGGCATGAATTTGGGGAGTTGGAGGAAGAACTCATAAGGAGCCCAATCCGACAGAGGAACCTCACGTCCAGAGCTATCAATCACAACGTCAGTCGTTAAACCACTGTCATTTTGGCTGGACTCATCCGTGGGATGAGGTTCACAAAGTGGTGAAATAATTGGAGAGGGAGCATGATGAGGTTGACCTTGGGCAGGTGTGGGATCCCTCGTAACCGAAAATGAGATATACAAAAGGGATTTTAAATTTGAATAAAAAATTAACGAGTGGGTTTCATTGTTTAGTCACCGTGCAAGCCTGAGATTTTGAGAAAAATGTTAATAAGTGGTTTTCATTATTAAGTCACCACGCAGGTTTAAGATTTTGAGAAATTCTTAACAAGTGGTTTCGTTGTTAAGTCGCCAATTGGGTGTGAGATTTTGAAAAAAAAACTTAGCAAGTGGTCTCATTGCTAAGTCACCAATTGATGTGAGTTATATGTTCCATTTTATTTTGAATATAGGCATAATGCTAACTTATGCAAATGAAAGAAAAAAAAATTACCTCAACAATAGGCGCATTGACAGAAGGAACTGATGGTGAAATGGTACCCTTAATTCCCCTAACGGCCTCAGATGGACCTTCTGGCAGAGGAACCTTAGGGAGTTGCGAAGTAGGTTCTCCACGAAAGAGCACATGGGCCAAAATGGGGGAAAGATCCACTGAAGCTTCTGGAGCCCCAAATATCTTAGTCTCCACGAAGGCCGAAGGAACTTCAGGCTAAGAAGCTAAAGCAAATGCAACTTCGGGACCTTAAGTAACCTTAGGGGGAGAAGGGGAGAAGACGAAGAAACATTTTGAGAAGGCTGCATAAAATAACTTAATTGCTAGTCAGACACAACACATGAGTAGGGGGGAAATGCACAAAGGTTTTAATGTTACCTCAGCAATTATGGGGGAAGGAACCAATCCACCGATAGGCCTCACCTAAGGAAAGTGAAGTAACATTACAACAAGTGTTTTCGCCAACGAAAAATGATCACATGGAAAACAGAGAAAATATAACACTTAGTGTTGAATAAGTCAAGTTTGAAAGATTATTGAGAGGGGGAAACCGTTACCTTTGGAAGGTTCGAAGTAGCCAAAACCTCTATCAGAGGAAGCATAAGCAAAGGGAATTTCTGAGAAGAAACCAAGGGAGTCTCCTCTGGATGAGGGTTACTCCATCGGTGCCAATAGATGCAGTAGATTTTTTTATCAGCTTGCTCTGCACGGCATGAAGGGGAATGTCTAGAGTAGAAAAGTCCAGTTATGGCAGAACGGGTAGGTGCAATGACTTTAGAAAACCATCTTCCCACGGCAGGACTTAGGGGAGAATATCCATCTGATTACGTTCCTATAAAAACAAAGACCATTTTTTTATATTAAGTGTTGGAAAATGTTCCTTGCTTAAGGCATTGGGAAAACATATAGTTATGAAAGGGCAAGTTACCTCTTGAACTGGAGAAGAGGGCTCCGAAATAACTATAGGAGAAGGAGGTGGTAAGGGCATTGTGGTGGCTTCAACTGGTCCTTACTCCACTACAAGACTATCTTCTATTTCTATGGTCTCAGAGGAAGGTGTAAGAGGGGATGTCCTAGAATTTGAAGGAATGAGTGTTGGGTGTACCTCATAAGCACGTTGCTTCTGAGTCTTTGTGCCCAGCGTCTTCTTTCTTTGCAAAGAACCACCAATTCTAGGTGCTCCTTTAGAGCTTTTACATCACGAGGTGGCTCCCCTCGTGGGAGTTATGGAAATTGGTTGGAAAGTAGATGGTGGAGGCACAATAATAAGTGTTTTTCTTACAAACTCAACTATAACCAAAGCTATCTCGGCTTGCCAAGATGCTTAAATTTTTGGGTTTTTAGGAAGAATGTGGTCAGCGGGAACTTCGATAATTTTAGGAAGACATATTGTGGTTTTATCCTCAGACTTAAATGAGTTTATACTCTTGGAGATTTTCACTCTCTTGTGGGCTAGCTGAGAAGTCCCCTCACTGGGAGCACCTTTGGCAAAAATGGTCGGGGCTGGTTATTTTGGGATATGGAGTTTCTTTATTTTTTGAGCAATAATGACCATAGGGGTGTGAGGAGGTAACTCGATTGAAGGATCCTTGGGTGTACTAATGAGAGGGGACTCAATCCCCAAAACAGAGTTACTTTGTGGCCAAGCTCAAAAGTGGGAAATGACAAAACTGGCAGATAAATAGGAGGACTTCGAATTAATTCTTCTATCTTCTCCAGTTATATGGGTCAGTACTTAATTGCAAATTGGGAAGACATATCTCCCTTCCTTTATAAACCAGGAATTGTGACCTTACCACTAAGTGCAGAACATAAAGTTGAGGTGCCTGAGATGGTGTAACTATCACAAGCTTCAAATAAATTGCCTTGGGAAGAGATGACTGATAAAAATGGAAAAGGAAACCTTGATCGAAGCCAAATTAACGTGAACATTGATTTGGGTTGTATGCTTTTGAGTTAGTACCCTACTTAATGTATGAAGGTAAGAAATTTGGAGATATCAAAAGCACCACAACCAACGAAAGATCTTCAATAATAAGTTCCTTTGAAATAGCTTTGATCTTTTTGTCCTCACGGGGAAAGAAAGACCAAGAGTGAGCAAAAGTCTCCTCGGCATATGGCCTCTTCATGAAGTAGTTGTTCATATTAATTATAGGGAAAATGTCTTTTTTACTCTATTTCATTGACCTACGAATCATGCGATGAGGTTTGAGGTTTTCTTGAAATGTCTGAGTCACATGAGAACGAGCAATCTTAGGGAAACGAGTATAGAGGAAACCCGTTAAGAGAAGTACACTCGCAAAGTTGGCCACGTTATACCTGCCAACGAAATAGTCCATATTCAGACGGGTTTTGTCCAACCAAGTGCAGAGGGACCCCAAAGCCATTGCATCCAGAGGGAGATTGAACCCCCAATGCTAATCTGATGGAAATATTAATTAGGTCCCTTCGGGCCTAGTTATTGGGTTTCCCAGATAATAAAAATGAGAAAGAAAGACCAAAATGTATGTAGTTAACTCTAATGGTGTTTCTTTCCCCTTACCATAAGCAAAGGATCCTTCATTGATAGAAGGTGTATGGAAGAAGTAACAAATGAGAGGAATGAAGGTGGTTTTGTTTGAAGTTCCTGTACAACTTTGGTAAATTTAGTCTAAGTCCCCATGGGCAGCTGTCTCTTCAGTATCTAAGGCCTCGTAAGAGTAAGACGATGCACATGTGGGCTTAATCCCAAGTAATTCACAGACATCCTCAAGGATGATGGTGATTCTCCCCATGATGCCAGAAAAGTATGAGTGGTGATATTCTATCGAAACACCAACACTTGGAGAACAGCATTGTGTTTTGATAAAGTAAACTCCCCAAACTAAGAAGCGCAGCAAAGTGAGAGGGAAACGTCTAGGTCCTTTGAAATCGATTTAAGAACAAGGGAAGTCCCCATAGTCCTAACGGAATCTCAGATTTCCCTCTGAGGGAAAGAATCCCCAAGTTACATCATTAGTGTCTTCGTCATCAAGTAGCATTAGGTCACACTTGGCATTGGTGGAGAAAGTTATGCACTCTCCGAAAAAGTCATTGCATTGTCAAAAGATGGCGAGCGATGATTGAAACTTAGTTATTCCTGACATGCCACTATCTGGGCGGCCAGAATCTGGGGCAGGAACGGTGGCAACTGTGGTGCCTGGAATAGCAGGGATGCTTGAAGAAGCCATGAAAGAAACTTGAAATTTGAAAAAAATGGCGGTGCTTTAAGAAACAGAGGAAAACGAAGGATAAATATGGTGGTAATGGAGGAAAAAGAAAGATTTTTAGAGCTCAAAGCTTAAAAAAAAGTTAACAATGGGGAAAATGGATTTCTCTCTCTTTAAAAGCTCTGATGAAGGTAAAGGCAAATGAAAGCTAAGAAATGAAAAAAATGCTAAGTGTATAGGTATTAGCCGTTTGAAAAAAATCAAAAGAACGTTTGAGTTTCCCACGCTATCACATGCTCATCCATCAATAATCATTTCAAAGGATATGTGGCACTTTGGGAATAGCTCTCGAAGTTGAAGAGACAACGTCGCATCATTAATGAGGTTACACGTGGAAGAGAGAGAATGTTTCTTCCAGGAGAAGCAATAACTTGTCGCCAAATTTGAAAAAAATAAAAGCCTAAAGATTTAAGTGAATGATGTTCCCTCTCTATAAGCCCAAACGATGATAGAACACGCTGAGATATATCGGGAGAAATTTTCACTAAAGATGTGAAGTTCAATCGAATGGAGGCCACTCGTAAAAATGGATGCCAGGCTTTTTCCCGCAATTAAAAATGTTCACGATGTCCCCTCTCCATAACCCTAAACGTTAAGAACTTTGACTCAGGAAGTTCAGGGAGAATTTTTTTTAACAGTCAGAACAACGACGACTGCAATTCAAATGCATTGAGAGGAATTTAGGATAACAAGTGGTTCATTGGATTAAGAAGTTTCTTGTAGATATTTCTTGAGCTCACAAAAAATATTTACATGAAGGGTCAAATATATTACTCTCCCACCTAACAAAATAAGATCAAGAGAAGGATTGAAAGAAGAAGCTCTGTGAGGGAGCTCAGTGAGGACTCTTCAGGTTACCTGCGAGGAAAGTTTCTAAGAAAGCTCATCTTTATTTTTGTTTTGATTACTTAGTCAAATTTTAATTTTTATTATATTTATTATAATATGTCATGATTGTAACTTTGAGTGTGAGGTCAAACGATACCCGCGAGGGACCATATCTTGAAGGTCTTAGGAGAGCTTACATGCTCTATTAACTGGCCTAGTCGTGGGAACTTCAGAGGGAACTAGTTTGGAGGATTAAGAAGTAATGGAGTGTTAAGGTTTGTCTTAACCATTTTAGATACACCTGGTAAAACACTGAGAGACCACATTCTGAGAAAACTTACCTAGAGTAAGCTTAAGTTCCATCTTACATTGAGCCTCGTGCTAAACAGACCTCTACCAAATGTCACACATACTCTGAGTGATGTCACACATTACGTACCTTGTGCCCAATCATAACATGAGTACACCTTCACAGTTTGAGGTGATACCAGGTAGTTTAGTGGGCAAACCACTGACCTGAAAGCTGCCTGATGCAGTTAGTGGCTAAATGGTGCTTGTTGGATTTTAATGCCTAGAACCTAGACCTATCTGACACATCAAGCCTTTAATATTTGTGACTTAAAGAACGAGGGGAGTATATTTCACAAGTATTACAACTAAGACATCTCAGGAGAGGTGTGTGGGTATATTTATCAAGCCCAACCACTTCTGAGAAGAGAGGGAGGTCCTTCCTAGAGAAAGAGAAAATACCCTTATAGAGAGCAAAACGTTATTACAAACCAGAGTTTTACTCACCCACCATTGACATTTATTATGAAGATTTTATTAGCTACTAGAGACATTTTATGGTTGTTGGTGTCTTGGCATCCTGCCAAAGTGTATCTAGGGTGCTTACTTTTCTCTCCTACTGATTGAGTTATTTTTTAGGTTCATTTATTATTTATTTTACGTTATACACGAGTGCTTTTGTGAGTTCAATATGAGTATTTGTTATATATGATATTATGTGTTTATTTGGTGATCGTTAAGGACATTAGGCTTATTGGTTTATCATCATATCTATAGTGCTTATGCCTCCGTTTATATTGTAATATCCCGACTCTCCAGGGGACTCCCCTCTTACATTTGGCGACTCCGTTGGGGAGGCATTCTTCTAGAAATATGGAACAAGATAATGTTAATAGTGTCCTTGACTTTGACAAAGTTTAACAAAGGGAAGATCAAGCAGAGGTCCCCCAAGTTCAAGTGACGACAGGAGTTCTAGCGGTCACGCAAGCTTTCATGAATGCTATAATGGGACCAGTCCAGATGTTCCATCTGATGGGTAAGTTCATGGAGTTTTTGCAAACTCCCGTGGTAGCCATGGATTTTGGGGTTGTGATGGACCCCAGCTCTTTTAGTACTCCCATGGTAGTTCTGGAAGCCCCACCAAGCACATTTCCACCGAGCTCAGTCCCCACGGACATCATCCCCACCTCAGCTCTCAAGGGTACTGTCCTCTTACAAACATAGTTTCCCACGCACCCTCATTAGGGCACAACTTCCCAGGGGGCATGCTGTCGCCACTATTTGGGCCACATGCCACACCATCCGCAAGCTGACAAGTGTCCACTTGAGTAAATCAAAGTGTCACTTCTATTAGGACTCTGAAATGATGATTTTGACACCTATTCATCCCAAGCACGTCACCAAGATGCTCTCTGACACTGGGGAGAATCTCATTATAGGAGGGCAGATGATTTTACACCTCAGCCTCCCATATACATTGAAGACTAAGGTCTTGGGGGTGATTAATATACATAAGTATGACCTCGTCTGGATGAGACTCGGCCTATTATCATGACCCCCGAGTGCAATCGGGACTCATACTCATATGGGCCCATATCACGATGGCCCATGTCAAATAGTTTCAGCCTCCAAGACCCAATCAAGAGAACATTGGAGATCGTTCATAAAGGCTATCACTATGCTTATAACATGGTGTTTCCAAGTCTTGGCCCTTCCATATGTCAGCGTCGTACGACGTCTTTAGGCTAAGACCAGTCACAGTATTTGAAGAACATGTGTCACTATTGTCCCCATCCTCCATGAAGGCCACCTCACCAGCCTTGGTCGGTCGAGACATCACGGATATGAAATTAATAACTCACGCAACCTGGATATCAACAAGGCACGTGGAAGATCTGCCCACGTGGGGAGAATATTCGTTCACCATGACACACATATGCAGGGGATAGCAAGCATTCTCTCACTCATATCGTGCACACTAGGTGTATGCTTAGCGGTGATACTATGCACCCCCACCCTATAAAAAGCTACTTTATCATCATAAAAAAGGATCGAAAATACAAATCCCTACTGTTATGCTGTTGAATTCTACCTGTAGAGAGAGAAAGCTTGTAACCTCCATTAATGGCCTTTAGCCATACTTTATAGTGAGATATTCATTTGTTTTCACACTGGAGTAGGATAAAGCCGAACCACTTATATGCTTGTGTCATCCTTATCTCTCATCCCTTTTTTTAGACATATATATTTTACATTTTTGCTCCAACCTCACCATTGTTAACAGATCTAGAACTTGAATTGCTTACTCACTTGAAGTGGTAATTTCCCATGTCGTCATGGGTCCCCTATATAAAGCACCAAAAAATTGAAAGTATTTGTTGGTCACCACAAATGGATTCACTAAATTAATAACCTTAAGAAAACACAAGGCATACCGATACGATTAGGTTTATCTGGAAGAACATCGTGACCCGTATTGGCATCTTAAGGATGCTCATCATCGATAACAAAACACAATTTGAAAGTGGACCATTCAAAGACTTCTACAACAGCAAAATATCAGGCACCACTACAACTTGGTGTCCTATCCCCAAAGAAATGGACATTCTGAGGCTTCCAACATAACAATGATCAATGGAATGATGAAAATACTAGAGAAAGCAAAAGGTGCTTGGGTGTATGAATTTCCCCATGTCCTTTGTTCATATCGAATAATGCCGATGAGATCGATGGGGAAAAACCCTTCGCCTTGGACTATGGAATGGAAGTTGTAATTCCACTAAAACCTGACTTGACGATAATGAGGACGACCATTACCAATAAACTTA
The DNA here is from genome assembly GCA_949130495.1 of Sambucus nigra. Classification (NCBI taxonomy): domain Eukaryota; kingdom Viridiplantae; phylum Streptophyta; class Magnoliopsida; order Dipsacales; family Adoxaceae; genus Sambucus; species Sambucus nigra. The sequence continues at coordinate 368,603,233 of OX422210.1, read as the reverse complement.
TAAACAAAGAAATCATAAGGACTGAGCTTGACCTGGACAGGGAAAAAAGAAAATGCCTTAATAAAAATTTCCTCCTACCAATAACAATTGGCCAAGAAATACAACAAACGCGTCAATCTAAAGAAGTTCCAAGTCAAAGATTATGTCTTCAAAAAGGTTATCGATAGTGTAAGGAAGCCATCAAATGAAAAATTGGGTCCCAGTTAGGAAGGACCATTCATAGTAATCAGAGACGACCTTCAAGGTTCCTACCATATGGAAACAATGGGGGGTGGAGAGATACCTCGAACCTTGAATGCTGCCAACCTTAGGAGATTTTATTTCTAAAACTTTTTTTAGCTTCATTGAAGTTAAAATTGATCGCACTCTAACTTTTTGGATGATTTAAATTTCAATTCATACAATTACCTTTATTTTTGTTTCAAATGGCAGGCCAACTTCGTTAATTGTAAATTACAATTATGGAAAAGATATCTTCATTAAAAAAAATTCAAATTTGTTAGATCAAGTTCTACTCGCCAATTTTAATGCCTTGATGAGATTACACTTAATCAAATCTTATGGTTGCATGTTTTTATCACTAATAAATATGAAAACATCAAGAATTGCCTTGGCAAGAAAATGCCTACGGGGGATACCTAAACGCTAAGTGTCCCAACTTTGGTCCGCTAAAATCCCAACAGGTGGATTGCCTTACGACCAGGGGCATTTTCACCATAGTTTGTTTTAGTCCTAAGATGGTGTGATGACTTTCATCCTAAAAGGTAAGGCAACTAATAAAAACATGCACGACATTGAAATTGGGAAAATGCAAGATATGTTATTGACTAAATAATTTAATTCATATTCCATTAGTTATAAGTTGCCAGATCAAAAAGTTACAAAAGTGAAGTACAAAAGGGATGACTAAATATTTTATTTTCGATAATTCAGCTCGATAATATTTAATGCGCGATGACCATCGTCTAGATCGAGGCGTTATTCATCGTTGCTACCATGATCAATTGAGATAATACTTGATCATCTGAATTGGAATGGCATCTATAGGAATCCATAACTCCTTATTTCCAAGAGAGGGAGCCGAACCAATAGGTAATTAACCTAATAGCAATGCTAGAGTTGGGAATCAGGGGGAACTTTCATAAATGCAAATGCATTCATCCACCCATGCTTATAAGAGACCTATCGGGCTTCGTCCAAGTAGGTCAGAGCATCCATTCAGCTTTCATCATATCCCTCCAACCAAACCACGTGAGTCCCATGAAGAAACTAGTATCTCAATCTCACCACCTTTTGATGAAGGCTTCTTATAATCACTTGATCATCTCTGAAGCTTTAGTCGGCCTAGTCAAGATTTTCCCATAAAATGTTGTTTTCATTTTGAAGGAGACTAGAAATGTCCCTAACATCTTAATTCCTGACCCAAAGAGAAGCCACAAAATGGGTCTGCTCGCCATAGGCACATGTCATGTTTTGAAGTGCTTGTCGAACAGACAAAATTCTTCACGTGGTATATCATAAGCATCCCGACTATAGACTAGGTCCTAATATTCACTCACTTGAGATATTGGAACCAATACGAAGTTACTACTAGACTCAAAAAATAAAAGAGTAAAAAGAGGAAGGCATATAAAAACTAAAGCAAGCATACATTAGTAATTAGAAATATATAAACAAGATGCATCAAGGCCAAAATATGTTTCTTTATTAAATTATAAGGACAGTCAATCCCTTACAATGCAAACAATCAAAATACATCGGGGCTGTGGACTCTTTCACCTCCTATATTCCCTTATTTTATTGGTCGTTACCTAAAGCTTCACGCTCCTCTTTATCTATCTTTGGGGTAGAACCTAAGTGGTGTTCACTGAAGAGTGCAGACTCGATAGATATTTCTGCCCTGATCACGACCTCATACTAGTATTTCTTAAATAGAACTTACGAATGTAGTCCAACTATTTCTTGGCATAACCAAAGCCATCTTCCCACTCTTGGTCATAAGCCTTGTCCTTAGTTACTAATGCGTCAAACAAGGCCTGAGCAAACTCGTTAACATCTTTCTTAAATTACTAGTTCTTAGACTTCAACTTGGTAAGCTCCAGCTACTTGGTCTTATTTTCGACCTATAGGCCTTATTGGAAGCCTTTAAGGCATTTTGGGACTGAGTCAAGGCTTAGCCAAAATCGACATTGGCTATGTCCTGGTCAAACCTTTTATCTAAGATATTGACAAAGTCCACCAGTAACTATAATAAAAAAAATCTGATCAAAATAGTTAGCATAAAAAACTGAAGAAGTAAAGGTTCGAACAAAATGTGAAGACTTACCACAATCAACCCCTAGGCGGTGTGGGAACCAAATTTGTCAGTTGATAGTTTGCCAACCACCTATTTCTTAGCCTGTAAGTATGCCCCTTCAGCAGTGAAGGTTCCAAGTCAGGATTTTTTACCACTAAAATCACGATGGGTCCCTTCCTTTTACCAGGGCCATCCACCATCTTAGTGGGAAAAATAATAACAAGACTGGATTTAAGTCAAGTTTTTCTTCACAAGTTGGGCATGCAATTTATCTAGGTAATCTCCTAAATAGATGGATTCATTTGATCCCCCAACTTCCTTACTTTTGCAGGATTTGGATTTTTGGGAAATGGTGATATCAGATTCCTCCAGCAGGTTGGGAACTCTTCTTCTTCATGTCATCTCTTCTTCCGAGGTAGAAGGAACGATAACATGGATTTAGGTGATATTTACGAACTCAAATGAGATAAGCTATTTTCTCTTGAAGACTCCTTACTACCAGAAAGAATTAGGATTTTTGGTTATTTATCGATAGCACTAGCGACCAATGAAGTAATTATGCATGTGTAATTCAGCAACACCGAGGTCGACCTTGGATGATTGGCACCAATAGTTAAAAGTCTTATAAGTTTCCAAGACATGCTCAACTTGTCAAAACTAACGTGGGTTTGGTTGGGATCTTCTTTTTAGAAGAAACTGCAAAAGATTAAAAAATAATCAGCCAAGAATTATATAAGACTTGGTTGATCAAAATAAAGGACAACTAGAAATAACAATCAACCTATTTCATGCCCACTATTGGGACACATGTATCCCCTATATGGTTCACTACCCATAGGAATGGGTGGGTATTCCCATTTCTTCAAAACAAACCCATGAGACCAATAATCTTTATTAGAATCAATAAATTTACAACTAATACTCTCTCTGCCTTCCTCGCTTCAGATATAAGGTATCATCATTTGTTCGTACCCACATGTAACATTACTGGATCTCTAGTATCCCTAACTGAGTGTGATATAACCCATTTATCCTATTGAGTCCATTTAATATCCTCCATGTGTTTGGGGAACAATTGTTGGGGAGTACAACAGAATTTTTACAAAACTATAAAAAGATCTAGTTTGGAGGCAATGTTATGGGAGTTTCAACAATTAATTGGGAGAACATCCAATGTCCTCCTTTAACATTAAATTAATCTCTGAATTTTCCCCCAAAATCTATCTTTACCCCCTCGAGGATAGATAAACATCTTCCAAACTCCCCTATGGAATTCACACCAAAAGGATAACTGTTTTCACAACTCAAGAAAGAAAAACCACAAAAAATGGAGAGAGAAAATTACTAAGAAGTGAGGAATAAGGAAGAAGATAACTTATAGTGAATGAAGAATGCAATAGAGCTCTGAGTTGGTTTTGAAAGGTTGAGTAATTCATCTCAAACTGGAGGTAAGGGAATCATTAACTGGTAAGGCATAACTTTCGAGACGAAGTTATTATCAGTAAGACACGTCCCCAAATGATAGTACACACACTACTGCCCTTTCATTAAACATTACAATGTTACCAACGTACCCTTGAAACACCGAAAAAAATTTCAAGCATTCCATTCATACTGAACGGGCTGAATCAAGTTTATTTTTATCTTAAAAAATACCAAGTGTTGATATTCTCCGACCATAGCTTCAATGGGTGATCAAATCTCACTATCGATCAGTGTCATGACTAATAGACGACCAAACCTCTACACCCTATTCAGGCTACAAAACTTTGGGTGCAATTATGGGGAAATTATCCAAACTATTAGGAGAAGATGAAACATGTATGGTAGCCATAATAGACAATCATATCTTAGAGATAAGGACTGAAGGATGTCGATCAATGGAAACTCAGACTTAGATTCACGTGAAAAAATTACAACAACAATCCAAGGCCAAGGATGCCCAGATGACTCAATCTCCTTCTATTCTCTATATATGTAACTAAATACCCTAGGAAAAGGGGAGTGTAATTTTTTTTTATCAATAATAGATTAATAAAGAGAGAGGGAGAGAAACACCCCATGGACGTAGCTCCTTATCGAACCACATATATATTGTGTTGTGTGATTATGATTATTACTTTCTACTTGGGTTAATTGTGGTTGAATTAATTTTAGTAGGATTTTAACACGTAAAATTTATATTGATGATATGCTCACTAAAAACCAAAAAGTTGAACATCACATAAGAGACTTGGAAAACACGTTCGATATGATGGAGAAACATAAGATGATGCTCAATATGGCTAAATGTGAATTTGAATCGGGTCAGAGAAATTTCTCGCTCTTATTTTTAATTCAATGGGAATTGAGGTTAACCTAACCAAAATTAAGACTTGGATAGAAATAGAAGTGCTGAGAAATAGGAAATAAGTCCTGGGATTTATAGGATGGTTGGTAGCCTCAAATGGATTCATTTCAAGAGCTACAAATAAATGTTTGACCTTTTTTAAGGTACTAGAAAGGATTTTGAACAAAATGAAGAATCAAAGAAAGCATTTCAGGACTTGAAGATCTATCCCAAAACAACATCTTTGTAATCTTAACCCATCTTTGGTAGAAATTTATACTTGTATCTAATAGTCTTAAAGTTAGTCATTAGCTCTATTATAATCTGCAATATTATGGGGATAGGAAAACGTGACAAGTAAAGATTTCCAGGGGATGAATCAAGATATCATAAGATGGATATAGTATCCTCCGCACTCATAATGTAATGAGTAAAATACAAACATATTTTCATGACCATTCAATTGTTGTCTTAATAGATTAAATGCTACGGAAAATTGTTCACAAGCCCAATAAATTAGGTCGACTCATAGCCTGGTTGGTAGAGTTGAGAGCAAATGACATAAAATTATAACCTTGTACGACAATTAAAAGGAAATTACTTACAGACTTTATAGAAAATTTACATGGGCAAATAAAAATAACCATAAGACAGATTCAGTCTCATCAAGAACTGAAGCCTCGATCCAAACTTCTTTATATGACAATACACTGACCACTGGGAAACCTATAGAGATAAAGATATCAAAGAGAAAGGAATATAAATGAAAGAAATAACACAAATAGAGCAACAAGAGGCTAAAAACCCCTTGTGTTGAGAAAATAATTTGGGGTTGACATATAAATGCAAAACAAATTCAACCCTAAAGATTTTGATTAATTATGCATTGAAAAGAAAATAAGAACTAAGGTTAAATATTAAACCTAAAGTTTAAAGAATTCATACCATAGTGAATCTTATTATGATTCATATGAGGCGATAAAGGTAGTTGATGATGAAATCCTTGTTTCCTTACAAGGTATCCAAACAAACCTTGATTAACCTTTTGTACATTAAGATATTTTAGTGTATGATCCCCAGTAAAGTCAGGTAGGTGGTTGTACACCTTTTAAGATGAAAACCCTTCATTACATGTGAGATATGGTGGTCTCTTTCTAGACATCTTCACAAAAATGTGAATATCAATTTATCTCACCCCTCTTAAACCCTAATGATCAATAATCATCATTAAAACCTATTTCCATACCTTTATATACAAGTACAAAAGGTGGGGTTAGGCCAAACTGGGTTTCTTGAGTGTATGGGGTTGACTACTTGGGTATATGGACTACACCAAGTACTCGAGACAAATAATTGTACTAGCTCAAGATGAATACTTAAAAATCCAAATTACAATTACTGTACTTATTTCCTTTATTTATTTAATCGTCAAATAACTCCACTAAATAATCGCGATTGCACTCCAATTTAATTATCTCAAAATTCATTCAGAAATAATGAGGTCTTATTTGCGACGTTGATTATGATATATATTCTGGTTCCACACATTTAGTGTTCAATACCCTCTTGGTCAAATTAATTTTCTATTAAATGACTTTAACCATTATCTAATCAATTCATTCATTCTCATATTTAACTTATTTGCTACTCCACTAGAATTATAAAATAATCCATCGGTTGGGTATTACTTGGTGGAAACAAAACATATAAGTCTATCAAGGAGGTATCACAATTCTACGGTATCCTCAGGATGCAGATTCCTTTGAATTATGATCTTGACCTACTATTACAACTGTTACTCAATATGCAGGGATCATTTGACACGATTTAAATCAGATCGCACCCATAATAATCAAAGTGACCTTTACGCATGCATTCCAATCCTCATAATCTTTAGAATTAAGAGTCTATGCAGCCTTTGCAACTGGTGTGAGATAGACTGAGTCTAATCAAGGCAACCCTCAAACTAAAATCTCACAAGTGACCCAATTTAATATATTATTGGGATGTATCGATCACAATCTTCTATCAAACCATCAAAAAGTTCTCAAACCATCATGCAGGTTTTCGTAGTTTGAGATAAACTACTATTATTTCATCTCAACCATTCCAATAGGATGGAAACTCCTTATCTAGGTTGTGAACATTTCTATAGTGCAAGATACAAAATCTCGATCTGCTAGTGATCCACCCGAAGCTGACTCACTAGAATTCTTACTGATCTCTATTGATAGACATATATACAGTATATTTAAACCAAATATAAGGCATTATCATGACCATAATAATTATTTCAATATAAACTGACACATCTTTACATAAGAGGTAATATTTATACATGGTTTTAAGAATAAACCCCCCATAAGCTCTCACTTAATCTTAAATCCATGTAACTAACTCCCAACCCATCTACACGACAATTTCCACCTCTCGATAGAGGATTAACAGAGTGAAATCCGATATAACCTTAGTCATAAACTTACCACCTCCTTGTTCGATTTCTCAAACTAGGTAAAACCTACATTTTTTGTGTTTAACCCTCTTTTGGGTCATCGGTTCTCTCAAAATCAAAATCATATCACTAAAATCATTAAAAGTGTAATATCTAATTTCACTTGAAGTAACCTCAGCCAAGTTATAATTGAGCTATATAGCCAATTTAGTTTCCTCTGAAGTGACAACAACTTTGTCCTCCTTAGTGGAGTCAGCCATCTAAGATTGATTCACACTCCTCCAACTTATAGCTCAACCTCCTTGTGTAAAACATATTTTGAGGTGGAAAACTTGGACTCCTTATATGATTGAAGACCTTAGTCTTTCTGTCTAAAAGGTACAAGACTATTAGACTAAAATCTACTAACCACGCCAAAGGCATAACAAATTTTAATCTTTGCACACAATGTAACAAGCATGAGGTTACCCTTCATCGAAGTATTAGGTATATTCCTCGTTCCTTCCATCTATTAAGTGTCCTAAGACATTGATCCCCAACGTAATGATTATATTCTTGAAAGAAACTCTATTTATGGAATCTTGATGCTAATCATTTGTATAAAATATTGATATAATCAACTTGGGATAAGTCTAACATCCTTTGCAACCGATCCAATGAAAGCTTCTCCATAAACATGTTCTTAGATTTTCCTAACTACTTTATATTAAAATAATAGGACAACCACACCCTTATTATAAAATAATAATCCCACCTCTTTCTCGATTAGGCAAATATCATCCATAAATCGTACATAGAAATACCACCATGTTTACGTCACGCTTCTTATACAAACAAGTATTTTTTAACCTTAATTAAAATCAAGACTCAATTATTTGATCAAACTGAATGACGCAAGACCTTGATGTTAGATTAAATACATGAGTGGATGTCACTAGATTAAATCATTTAGGTTTTCTCAGCTTCTTACTATGTACTTATCAAGACAATAGTTCAAGAACGCGGTCTTAACATTTAAAGAATTCGAACAGGCTTTAGCATGGCTCTCGCTAAAAGGTTTGCTCATAGACAATCATTTTCTTTATGAGAAAACCCTTTCGTAAGCCTTGCCTTGAATGTTTACACCTTCCCATACATATTTCTTTTAACTTCTTGTACGTCCACTTGCACCCAATGGGTTTTTTACCCCACCAACAAGTCTACAAGTTCCAAAACTTGATTCGAATACATCGAATCCTTTTCGGTATCCATAGTCATAAGTCAAAGTAATTTTTTTGTCTTGGTATGCTTCATTGTAGTTCTCGAGACCCGATTCATGATTTTTTATGATTATATCGAAATGATTACCCAAAACACTACCATTCAGGATGACTCTTAAAGCTCTCACTACGATGTGGAAACACTTGCTATATATAAGTGACACATGAATCCTAATCATCAGTAATACTCCCACTATGACAAGGTATTATATTATCTATATTAGGTCATATTTAATCATGTACGGGTGGTCTAGCAACATTGATAATATAATGTTCCATTATACCATGTAACTTATACTTAGACCAGCGGTTTATTACATAATACTTTTACAAGAACCTAGCATAGATGCAATTAGAAACATTCTTGTACTTATAAATATGATATAAACTACCTTTATCATGTTTGGGATAACCAATAAAGATACATAGATATTTCCATAATTTTAATTTCCTTAGCTCGTTCCACAGGTCGATCTCCCCAAAATCCGAACATGCCCTAAAAAGATGTTGAGCTCACTTCAATGTTCAATGGGAGTTGAAGAGACTGATTAAGAAGAAACTAAACTAAAATGTATATACATGTCTCTTACATAAAAATCCTAATCAGAATGTTGTAGTCCTGAATAACCTAACAAGAACCTTATCATATCCAAAAGAACCTTTTCCCTTTCTTTTCCTCTAAACCATTTCGAAGTGGACAACTGGGATATAATCCCATACCTCCAATAAACGATCCCTTAACTGTATTAAGAGGTAAACACCTATATGATCATATCGTATAATTTTAGATTGGTTTACCTCATCCATATTCCACCTTAGCCTTTCACATTTTGAACTAATCAAAGGTTTCAAACTCATGGTGCATAAAGTACACATCCAAACCTTCGAGTGATCATCAATGAAAACGATGAAGCCCTTAAAACCACCTCTTTCATGGATAGTCATCAAGTCACATTAATCTAAGTGAATGATTCCCAAGACATCGTTGGCTCTTTAGCATTGGGCTGTGAAGGCCCTTTGGTTATTTTACCTTCTAAATGGGATTCAAGACTAGAATTGCCTCCTGATATGTCACAAATATTACATAGTAGCACCCGTAATCTTGATGCATTCTAGCGCTTTTATCTTCGTTATATCTTACTTTTATGATTATGTATTGGTTATCCTCAATTTTTTATATATATATATATATATATATATATATATATATATATATATATATATATATATATATATATATATACTTTGCATGGTTTATGTGAGATTTTGTAGGTATTAGAACGCTTAACAGAGCAATTGGTTGCATTTTAAGGAAGTTCTATCATCTCATGCAACTTCAAGGGAATTTTAGTCTTATAATACTTTATGTCCTGACCAGTAGATCTCTGTGGGAGCGTATTTCATTGAGTTAGCTTCGCGTGGCCGCAAATGGATCATCATTTTGAGTCTGAATGATGAAGTTATGGTCATTTTTATAAATGCATTTTTCTCCCTTGTAAAGACCAAAGTGCCAAAGAAAATAGAGTACCGGTTGACCGGCCCCTTGGCCCCGATCAACCGGCCTTTCCATTAATGCCTATGGAGGAAGGCAGTGGGCTTGATTCCATACCTCCAATCATTCCGACCCTTGGCCCCGATCGACCGGGCCCATCAGATATTGTGAAAGTGTTTCCTTTTCTCTTCTTTTCCATTTTTGTTTGATACCAACTTACTATAGATATGTAAGTTGGTTTTATTCTTAATATATCAGATTTTTATAGAATAGGGTTTGAGAAGATTTTTGGATCTTCTCCTTCTCTCTCCTAGGATTTCCCATTTGGGTATGTAATCCACTATTCATTGTCTTCTTCCTTTAATTCAAGATTTCTATTGCAATTTCAAGCATTGTTTATTAGTTTTATTCATTTATTCATTGCTTTATTAACTTTCTTTCAGTTAATTACATGTCATTTACTATGCTTTGTAGGTAACTTAGTTTAGGTTGACATAATTGAACTCACCTTGGAATAATGGGTTGCTTTGCTTTGGTGATGGGTTTTGTGAGTTTAAATGGTTTAGGTAGTTTTTGATTTTATGCCTATGAGATTTAACGGTGTATATCATGTATGCTCCGTATTTACGACCTTGCATATGTAATCTTGGGGATATTTGTTGACACTAAAATCATATTAAACTTTATGACAATTGAGGGGGTGACAACTCTAGATCTAATTAATTGTGAAAATGAGATTTAATCTTGATAAATTTGTCTTCTCATGTAACCATTTGTACTTATTAATCCGGGGTGAGGGAGATTATTCTCAATCTGTAGTTTTTAATTATTTTGTTAATCTTGGTTTAAATACATGCCTAGATTTATCTTTTGTTATAACTTTCATCTTTTTCACTTTTATTCCTGAAATAATAAATCAAATAAAGTCTAGAAATATTCCACGTGGATTCGATACCTGGACTAGCCATTATACTCCCGTAAAGAGTGTAGTAATAGTTTAAGATTTTTTTGCATAACGATGGGAGCCAAAAATAATGATTGGCATAGGCAACGCGAGCACCGCAGTTTCCACCCTATTATCAAAATGGCACCGTTGTCGGGTAGTGTTTGTTTTAGAATTTAATTGATTTACTATTTCGTATTATTCTTCTTTCTAGTTGTATTCTATATTAATTAGTTTTGTAGGATATCTACATTTGAGCACCAAGAAACTCTTGAATTTAGTAGACGCGCATTACTTTGTGAATTTTTCCATCTTGAGCCTATTAGGGTAAGCATGTCTTATTATATTGTTTTCATTAATCATAACGATAATTTTCAAAATCCCCCTAAACCTATGAGTTTAGGTGTATACTCATAAAGTTAAAATCTTGAAACATCCAAAATTACTTTGGGTGAGTATTACAAAAGTTAAGTTATGTATTATGGGAATTTTGATAATGATCTTTTCGAGAATGGGTCGCAAAATCCTTATAATAAGAATGTTAAAAGTAATTGCAATAGCTTTCAAAAAATTTATAATAATAATTTTGATAATAGTTCTGACGATAGTTTTCAAAGTTCTCGTTTTCAAGAATTCGCGCCTCCACCTATGACATTGTATGAGTGCTTGCACATTCTTGGAAATGAAAAGCTTGAAAACCATTATCGGGAAGAAAATACTCGTGGGAACAAAAGTTAGATGCATTATTAAAATCCAATAGTGATTTTTCTTCCGAGACTTTTGAAGTTGAGGAGTGTTTTGAACCAAATTAGGAATCGCTGCCTACTTTGGAACAAATCATTCTTCTCTTTGCCCATGTCATAATAGAGGGTGAAAGTGAGGAAAAAATGGATGTAGTATCCATTTGCAATGAAATTATTTCTTCTTTGGAAAATAAAGAGTAGGTTGATATGTATGTTTAACCTCAAGCAGTTTTAGAAGAACATTTCATTGAAAGTGAATCCTTATCCTTTGGAATCCAATCTTCAATCAATGATAAGTCATCTCCTTAGATTGAATTTCTTTCCTCCATGTATTTATTCTAAATTATCAAACCATTACAAGTATCCCATGAATAGGTTCAAAATTTTAAAAACGTTCAGCCTTTTCACCGATGAGGATTACTTGCTTGAGTTGCTTTTCATAAATTCAATCTGGCCTCCATGTGCGCCACCTCCCATTCTAATTGCAAAATATTTTGGAGGAAATTTTATTTTTTTTATCCCATGTGTATTCGTCACCCGTTGTATCCAAACCCCCCATCAGACTCAAAAAACTTTTAAATGGTAATGGTTCCTTTCTTCGTCTTACACATACCTTCTATTGTTCAAACGGAATTCTTATTTTTCGGAAGGTATGCATGCAAATGAGGGGACACCAATTATCCCTCAAAGTCAAATCGTATTTTGGATGGACCCTCAAAAAATTCAACTTTTAGTGTATAGTTAGTTAGAAGTTAAAATTGTAGGTTGTACATATTAAGTTATTTTTCTTTTTACTTAGTGTATAGTGGAATTAATTAAAGTTTTCATTCTTGTTTTTGTTATGCTTGGTGCTAACATGTTTTGTAGAATATTTAGACTTGTACTTTTCGAAGATCGCTCCATTTCGGGTAGCATAACTCTTTTTCTCTCTTTAACTAGGTTCTTGGTTCACATTGAGGACAATGTAAAGTTTAAGTTAGCGGGTGTGGGATATTCTATCCATTATTTTTTTATTTAGTCCATGATTTGATTATATGTTTTGTCAAAGCATGCTTTTGCTGTAGAAATTGAAATTTCAAAAATATTTTCTTTCTTTTGTCTCCTTTTTGGCAAATTTGGCCTTTGTTTTCAATGATAAATTTCAATAGATGCCCAATCCAACAGATAATTCAATGATGCATGTTATCGATTTTAGAAGTTATTAGACTTAGTCCTCAAATCATTGATATTATGAAAAACTTCATGAATTAAACTTTAAACCCATGAGCACATGCACTTTTCTTGTTTTATTGATTTGGTTTAAGACATTTATAACTCGATAATCTTTTATTGCATTGTATATACTTAGACCAAGTGAGCTTCGGGCTTTACTTCATTTGTGAGTGTTATAGATTACTCTTTCCTCCTGGAAAACATTAAATTTGTTGGTAATCTCACTATTCTTTCATTGATCGTTCTTCGATTGAGTTCATATTTTGAAATGTGTTATTTGAGCATGATTTTTAAAGTTATTTTGACTCGATAATTGTGTAAGCTTTAGGAAAGGATCATATTCCCTCTTTGTTATATCACCCCTATTGACCTTGACCTCACCTTAAATGTTTCCCCTCGTCAACCCCTTTGAGTCTAAACATAGCCTTTCGTTTTATAACCCAAAATCCCATAACCAACTCCATAATGGAGTTATAAACCATATATATTACCTTTCATACCTTTGTTTGGAATGATACTTGGGATTGAATGATGTTTTTGTTATGTGATTGTAATTAAGCATGCGAGAGTATGAAAGAAAAGAAAAAGAAGTGGAAAAAAAAACTGAAGAAAAAGTGAGAAAAAGAAGAACAGAAAAGAAAGAGAAAGTATTTCCATTTTGTGTATACTGTTCAATAAGCTTTGTTCACTCTCTTAATTGTTATATCTAATTCTTGTTATGGTAATCATATTCCAATTTTTAAATTGCCCATAATTTTTTACAATCCCAAGTGTTTCATCCCCAAACACCTTCGAATCCGTAAATATTCCCTTCCTTTCATAACCTTAACCCCAAACCTTCATTACAACCATATAAAGTCCTATGCGATCCTAAGGTATATGTAATTCAAAAGTCCTAATAATTACCATAATCTGTGAAAATTCGTTTCACCCCGTTTAATGATGATATCCTATCATTAAGGTTACATATTTTCCATTTTCATTTGACGACATGTGTGTGACCTATTTTCCATTTACATTTACTCGTTGGCTCGCATGTACCGTGTGTGTTACACCACTTTTCAAAGTGATTCATTCGTTGAGTGTATACACCAGTGATGATTGATACATGCACGCTTTAATGCTTATGCAAATTATAAAAATTTTACGAAGTCAGACTTTGAATGTGTTCGATCTTCCTCCCACATCTTAAGGTTTCAATCCCATGAAGTTCTTTCTATAATGTTAATAACTAAGTACTTTTGTGTGAACTCATTTACTTTGATAATAACATGTTGAAATCCTTTTTTGTTATTATTGGGCTGTCAATTTTTGTTTGGGCATACTATTTTGAGGAAACTTAATGTTTGTGGGTTTCATCCCTGAAAACCCTCACGAGACAACACTCTTCCACTAGGTTAACTAATGCTCTAAAAATATTGTGTGATCCAAGTGCAAATCATTCGCAAAAAGTAATAATCGAGTAAGTTCGAGATTATATTCCATATGGACTGGACTCTTCTAAGAAAACAAAGACGGTCTATAGGATGTTCGCCATACATCACAAAAGAAAAATGTAAAAGACGATTTGTTTTATTTGGAGTGGTTAAGATTAATTAACCGCTATCCTCACATGCGTTTAATTAATAGTGGAAGAGTAAACAGTGAAGATAGTATGAAATAATCTAAGTAGATCTTGAGTTCGAGAAATAAAAGGAATTGGGGATCATTCTCCCACCTTTGATTTGCTAAGTAGATGATGGATTTAATTCAAATTTATTATATTCCAGATCAATGGAGAATTAGGGGATAATTAGTTATGGTGATAAATGGTTTGGGGTTATAGTAAAGCTTCAAATACTACCCTTTCAAGATAAGAGAAGTTAAGAAACTAGGATACTCCAATAAACACAAGAAGTTCCATTAAAATAATTATAGACCAAACCCTAACTATGAATCTCAAGCATCCATGGTGGGATCATGTTACCCAACCTATAGGACTAGCCACTCATGATAAAAACTAAGTAAAACATTCAAGAGAACATAATAAGTGAAGAACTCGTTTATTTAAATACCAACCAACACAAGAGAGATCAATAAATGCAAGTTAAAGCAACTAGAACAAGAAAAGATGAAGTAGGTGAACAAGTAGAAAACCATATAAGTCAATGACCTAGGAGAGAGAAGAGAGAGTTTCTAAAATTAAAAATAAAATTGGATCATTTACAAGAGGCAAAATAAAGGGATATATCCCAAACCTTTACAAAATGGCAAACTAGTAAATACAATGAAACAGGGATGAATCGATTCGGTCTGAGACCTGAATCAATTCACAAAGCTAATTCACAGCACTGGATGATATCAAACCAATTCGACCAAAGGTCTGAATCGATTCGGACCTATTTGTTTTGGGTGGGATGTGCTAACTGGAAATATTAGGGCTCATGATTCATGGAAACTTCTGTAACTTGTTTATTCAGAATCAGATTCATGCACCATCAGAGGCCACGCAAACATAACTGGATGAGCTTCAACGTTCATTAAATTTTGGGATTAATACCCACTTAAATTACTAAAATACCCCCAGAGTTACTATAATCAATGGAACTTTCCCAAAACTCAACCAAACTTCAAGTATTGCATTCCCAACACCAATAAAAACTCAAATACCAAGCGCAATATATATATATATATATATATATATATATATATATATATATATATATATATGAAAATAAGGGTTATGCAGTAAATAAGTAAAAGTTTTGAGAATAACGTGCACTAGAATGCTAGAACGCGCAAATATATGGGGCTTTAAATGCAATAATTATGACTAATCACACGCACTAACTTACACATTTCTAGTCCGGAACAATGAAGCGTGAAGAAATAAAAGCCATAAAAACAACATAGGATATATGTACAAAGAAGAAAATGCCACTTTCGCGGCAGAACGATTTCATTTAGCATATGCAATAAGCCGTTAAACCCCTAAGCGGCCCTAGGGGATGAGTTTTGTCTCGTAAGGGTTTCCAGGGATGATACCCACAAACATCAAGGCAACTCATTCCAAGATTACCTGAAAACTGATGCACAACTCCATAATACAAAGAAAGCGTAATTTATCACCAAAGTGAACGATGTTCACACAAAAGTTTGCAATTATTGACATTATTGGAGGAACTTCAACAAAAATGAAACCATAGAAATGCGAGATAAGAGGACACGTGATAATTTAGATTTGGTAAAACTTTCACAACCCATTTAGATGTTAAAGCATGCATAACTCAAGTCATCTCCAGTTGTTACACTCAATAATTTAAAGCACTCAAAAACATAATTTAATGGGACATGCGGGCATAAGGAGTAATTGTAAATAGAAGGTATGTCGCGCACATGTCACAAGTAAAGAATGATATATAAAAGTGAAAAATACAATATCATGAAAGGGTATTACATATTAACCAATGTGAAATTAACTCTAACAGATTATCGCAAATATTCAACCTTTAAATTAACTTCACCCTAGGATTAAATAGGACTTTTTGGGTATGTAACTTGGGCTAGGCTAAGGTTTGGAAATGAAAGTCTATTTACGGGAGCAAGGGGGATTTTGGAATAACACGTAGGATAATGGGAAGAGGGGGCAATTTCAAAATTTGAATTCAAGTACCAAAAGCAAGATATTCGTGAAAGTATGACTTTGATATTCATATACGCAGAAGAATGGGATTCAAGCATTTTGGAGCCTTTTATTCTATTTTACTTTTCTTTTTCTTTAGTTTTTTTCTTTTTCCGTATTTTTCTTTTCTTTTGGGGTCCATTAATCAATCCACACAAACAACATCATAAATCCCGGGTTCGATACCAAATTGAGGTGCATAAAGTGTACTTAAGGTTTAAAACTTCAATGTAGAGTTGCTTAAGGGATTTGGGTGTGAAATGAAGGGCTTTATTTAGGCTCGAGGGGGTTGAGAAGGGATAATAACGTAGGCAAGACTAAGGTCGATATGGGTCCAATAGTAAAAATGGCCTATGATCATTTCCTAGGGTTTCATCTGATTATCAAAACTCAACACTTTTGAAAATCATGCTCGATTGTCAGTTTTCATGATAAACTCAATTAATATACAATCAGTGAAAGGATAATGGGATTGTCAACAAGATACGTTTTTCAAGAAAGAGTAAGTGTATATGCTCACAATTAAAGGTGTGTCTCGAATCTCACCAATGTAAGTGTATAGCATGCACCTTATGATCAACGAATTATAATAGCTTTAAACCAAATCATAAACAATTATTTTTGTATGGTTCTCATGGGCTTCACAGTTTAATTTATGAAGTTATTCAAAATGTTAACAAGACATGGGCTAAGGGCTAATAAATCATAGACTCTAAACATGCATTATTGCTACACAATTGGACAGGGAGATCACTCAAGTAATCATTGGAGACATATGTTCGACACCTAAGTAAGAAAAAGGGAGAAATTTTAATTTTTTTTAAATAATTGTGAATTGATAATAATATATTATGCAGTTGCCAAAAGGATGAAATGAGTAAATCACACCCCCTAACTTGAAACAATCATTGTACTCAATGTTTTTAAGGAAAGAAATGGAAAAGAGGGTGAGAAATTATCACCCCATATGGAGCGATCCCCGAAAAGAGCAACGGCATACCTACAAATATGTTGGTACCAAAATAGCAGTATAGAAAACAGATAGTGATATAAAAATGACAATAAGATAAGAAATTGTATTTACGTCATTATTATACTCAAAGTTGTGATACATGGGGTTCAAAAATGCAAAAAGAGTACATTAAAGATATCCTCATGACCCCCAGTTACACGACTATAATATCTGAAACAAACCAATAACAAAGTAATAAAAGCATAGCAAACTAAAAAGGGGAACTCCTATTGGCAGCTCGATGGTTCAAGAGCGGCGGGGTCATGTGGTGCGTAGGGGTCGTAGAAATACGGCGGTATTGGCGCATCACATGACCCCGCTCAATGGGTTGAACATCTCCATTTGCATCCTGGTAATAATGTTGATGTTTCTTCGATAATCAACTCGAAAAGACACGAAATCGACCTGGAGAGCGTCCATCCTAACTCCCAAGTCTCAGATAGGATCAGCCAAAGGCGAAACCTTTGGGGCCTCATGCATCATCACCTCATCATCATCGGGATCCGAATCTGCACCCCATCTCCACACCGGTGGGTGGTCTAGCAATCTCTTATTCCTTCTTTCCCAATAGTCTTCTCCAAAACATTTGCAAATTGCCAATCACACAAGAAATTTGAGGAGTCTTAAAATCTTATCACACGAAACTAACTCACATTCGACATTCTTACAAATCCGAGAAACAAGATGTGCATAAGGGAGAGTGACCATTCCCTTCTCGTCGTAGGCAGAACCCAACATATTCTACACACAAGGGAATGTAGGATAATAATAGCATCATCATCCTAAATTTTGTATAGAAAGTTGGCTTGCTTGTATCGAATGATAGATTTGGTTTAGGTAGGAAGATGGTATTGATAGCCATAAGATGAATGAGATGGTGCACTTAGAAATGCCGAAAGTAGGGAAAGTGTCCTCGGCCCATACTTTACCGAGCACAAGACATGATATGAGTGTATCGTTCGATAGTTTTGGTGTGTTATCGCTGATGGGGTAATGGTCCGCTCAAGTTCAATGCTATAATAGGATATGAAATCAGAATTTTCCTACCACGCACATACACCTCATATGTACCGTCACCGATTGATACGAGTGAAGCGTAGAAGAATAGCACATGGTTTTCATTCACGTATCCCCCCAGCCAAGTGGGCCTCCTATGAGAACATGTTATGAAAATGCCAAACAGAGGCTGAAAAAACCTCCAAATGCACCTACATTTCAATTGCGATAATGCAGCTTAGTTTGAACTTGGCATGATAACAATCTCTCTCCTCTTTTGTTAAAAAAGATACAAAACCCGTGCATCCCGTAACTGTATTAGTCGAGGGATTTAAAGACATCGAGACCTACAAAATAGTAATTTGATACACACACAATTAGTGCAATGCATAAAATCAAAGTACGTGTGAAAATGGGGTTGAAATGGGTTGGAGGGTGCACATGGGAAAAATCGGACGAAATAGTCGACGACCACCATACTCAAAGCAAGTCTAAACAACATGTATGTAAGGTAAATGATGCAAGATTGAAGCATTCGTGCACACAATACCCATTGGGGAATTTTATCAAACATGTTGTGTGCAAAATGTGCAAACTAGGATCAAAATGTCATTAACACAATGAAATACCCCCAACAAATACAACAATAATAATAAATAAATCATACATAATTTGTATTTGTTCGATAAACATAGAAAATAGTAAGGAATTGGGTATTTCAATGAAGAATGAGCAAATATGTACATAAGGACATTTTAACACACTAATTTGAACACTTGGAACACAAATCAAATGTTGAAACAACAAAGGAATGATGGGATTGATACCTTGAATGAAGAACTCGTGAGAAATGAACAAGAAATGAGTGCGGAAATGGGTTTTGGGAGGGGAGAAAATTAGGATGAATTTGGTGTGCAAAAGGGAAGGAGAATGGGGCCTTAAATAAGAAGTGGGGGAATTTTAGAAGTAGTAGGTCCGAAATGATTGGGCCCAAGGGGCGAATCTATTCAGTAATATCGAACTCAACATTGAGCAAAAGTGAATCGATTTGGTCTGGGACCTAAATCGATTCGGACCTAGGAAACTCTACACTGGACGAAAACGAATTGATTCGGTTTTGCGACCGAATCGATTCGGACCTGGAATTGTTCAATCCTCCCCTTGCTGCATATTCCAACAAGTCTGAACATGGAATATAGTTGGTTTTTCTTGGATTTGTAGGACCCTAAGGATATGAAGGATACGTATAATGGTTCGAAACAAAAGTGTGCAATCTTTCACATATCGAGGGTTGCACAGCACAAAAAATCTAGGCTCGGTGGAGCATATTCGGCCTCGTAAATAGGCTCGAATAACGAATTGATTCCTTTAACGGGTCAAATAACTCCAGAAAAGGTTTAAGGCATTGACCATTGGCCTTAAACACATTACCATCTTCAGGATTCTCAACTTCAATCGCACCATGAGGGGAGACGGTCTTCACAACGTACGGACCCATCCACCTCAACCTCAACTTCCTCAAAAATAGATGCAACTCGAGAGTTGTATAAGAGTACCTTTTGGGATGGATGGTACGACTTATGCGATATGTTCTTGTCATGTTTTTCCTTCACCCTTGCTTAGTAAATGATAGCACTCTCATATGCAACATTTCGGATTTCCTCTAACTTATTGAGGTGGAGCATCCATTTCTTCCTGGCTTTGTCTAGTTATAAATTCATCTTTTTAATTTCCCAATAGGCCTTATGCTCAAGTTCCACAGGTAAATGGCAAGGTTCTTAGTACACAAGCCTAAAGGGGAACATGCCAAGGGGCGTGTTTACATCATGTGATAGGTCCACAAAGCATCAATTATCCGTAAAGACCAATTCTTGCGGTTGAGATGACCATCTTTTTTAGGATATATTTAATCTCATGATTGTCTAACTCGGTTTGGCCGCTATTCTGAGGGTGGTAGGTCATTCGATCTTTATGAACGACCCCATACTTTCGTATGAGATTGGCAAAAGGACCATTGCAATAATGGGTTCCATTGTCACTAATTATCGCTTTTGATGTTCCAAATTGGGAAAGTATGTGTTCCTTTAGGAACTTCAAAACCACCTTATGATCATTAGATCGTGAATCTATTACCTCTACCCACTTGGACACGTAATCAAACATGACAAGGATATAAAGGTTACCCAAATAGGGGGAATGGGCCCATAAAAGAAATGCCCCAACAATCAAAAACTTTTATCTCAATTATGGGGGACATAGGCATCATGTTCTGATGAGTAATAGCACCAACTTTTGGCAATGCTCGCACGTAATGCAAAATTCATGTGCATCCTTGAAAAGCGTGGGATAATATAATCTTCATTGTAAGATTTTTATGGCAGTTTTCTTTAGGATAAATGGCCCTGCACGCTTTCGAGTGGGAAAATTAGATGAAGCTTAGTATCTATTCATTTGGAACACATTTTTGGATGATTTTGCATGCATAGTATTTAAATAAGTATGGGTCATCGAAGAAGAACATGCGCACCCAAGTCAAGAACTTCCACTTTTCCTAAGGGGTCCAATAAGAAGGTATGGATCCTATAACAAGGTAATTCAAAATGTCGGTGAACCACAAAAGAGATGAAGTGGAGAACAATTGTTCATTCGAATATAATTCATCGATGGGAAATTAATCCTTAGGTGCCTCAAATGTCAACCAAGACAAGTGATCGACAACTACGTTCCCTACTCCCTTTTTTTTCTTTTATCGTAAGAATGAATTCTTGGAGTAGGAGAACCTACCTAATCAAACGCGGATTGGAATTCTTCTTTGAAAGAATATATTTCAACATTGTGTGGTCTATGAAGCACACTGTGGGAGATCCCACTAAATAATCTCCGAACTTATCCAAAGCGAGAACAATCGCTAGCAACTCCTTTTTGGTGGTAGAATAATTCAATTGCATATCGTTTAGAGTTCAAATAGAATTATAGATAACATGGGGTTTTTTATCGCTTCTTTATCCCAATACCCCTTACCACGAAATCACTCACATCGCACGTGAGCTCAAAGGGCAAGGTCCAGTCCGGGGCTTGAATAATGGTGGGGTGGTAAGCGTGTTTTTCAACTTCTCAAAAGCCACTTAACACACATCGCTCCATTCGAACGGGTTCTATTTTGAGAGGATATTACACAAGGGCCGAGCAATGGAGCTAAAGTTCTTGATAAATCTTCGATAAAGTCCCACATATCCAAGGAATGACCTCACATCTTTGAGTGATTTTTTAGTGGGAAATCGGCAATCACCTCGATTTTTGCCTTATCCACCTCTATGCCTTTGGAGGATACAATATACCCAAGAACAATCCCTTTAGTGATCATAAATGGCACTTTTCCCAATTTAAGATGAGATGTTTCTCGATGCATCTAGGCAAGACCCTTTTAAGAATGGAAAGGCAATGGTCAAAGGAGCTACGAAAGACACTAATGTCGTACTGAATACCTCCAACCCTCATTTTACCATATAGCTAAAAATGCTCAGCATGCACCTTTGGAACATAGTCGGTCATAGCCGATTCATTACACAACCTAAAGAACATCCTTTTATAGTCAAATGTGCCAAAAGGGCATGTAAAGGTGGTCTTGTTTGTGGTATTGGATATCGAGCTCGATTTGGTAATATCCAGAATAATCATCGAGAAAGCAATAATATGGGTGGCCCGATATGTGCTCGAGAATTTGGTTAAAAATGGAAGGGGGAAGTGATCCTTTTTGGTCACGATATTAAGATTTTAATAGACAATGCACATGCACATCAATTCACCCTTCGCATTTTCAACAACCGTGATTCCTGATTTTTTAGAAACCATTTGAATCGGACTCACCCACTTACTATCTGATATCGGATATATGATATTTGTCTCTCAGATATTAATGACCGCAGCCCTAACTACCTCTTTCGTTAAGGGGTTCAACCTATATTGCATTTCCCGGGTGGGTTTAGCTCCCTACTCGTGGTGTATCTTGTGAGTGCATATCAACGGACTCACTCCCTTTAGGTTCCCTATTGTCCACCCAAAGGCACTTTTGTGACTTTTTAACAAGTTCATCAATTGACCTTCTTGGATATCATTGAGGTGAGATGAGACGACGGGATAAGTCTCATTCTCACCTAAATACACATACTTAAGGTCGAATGGCAATTACTTGATATTAAGCTTTGGGAATCGCACATCTGAGGAAACCTCATAAGACTCGTGAGGGGGTAAATCCTCAAATTTCGAACACCAACTTACCTGCTCTACTCTCTCTTACTCATCCAACATATAACTTACAAGGTTGACTTTGTGATTATAAGGAAAATAATCATTCTCTAAGTCAAACGAGTTTACCAAACATGCCTCGAGAGAGTCTGCATAATAATTGACATTCAAGTGATCTTGGGCAATCTCCTCTATGAGGTCTACATAATGGCTCTCCTCATCATCACCCATTTTTTTAGAAATATTTAATATGTTAAGCTCCAAGGTCATGTTCCCAAAGGTGAGATTCATTTGCCCATTTCTAACATTGTCTAAGGCGTTAGAGGTTGTTAGAAAAAACCGATCGAGGATAATGGGGATATAGTTGCTATTGGGAGAAATGGGATGAGTATCCAACACCATAAAATCCACCGATAAGTATAATTTGTCAACTTGAATGATAACATCTTCTACTTCCCCTCTTGAAACCTTAATGGAGTGATCCACTAATTAAAGAATGATTTTGGTGGGTTAAAGATCGCCTAGGCCGAGTTGTTCATACACAGACTATGGTAGCAAATTGATAATTGCTCCTAAATCGAGCAATGCTTTCTCAATTTTAAAGTTCCTAATCACACGTGAGATGGTGGGACATCCGGGGTCCTTATATGTGGGTGGTAACTTGGATTGGATGATATAGCTCACATTTTGAGCCAAAAATTCCTTCTTCCTCACAAAGAGTTTTTGCTTCACCGTAATTAAGTCCTTGAGGAACTTGGCATATGTGGGAACTTGTTTTATCACATTTAGGAGGGGGATGTTGATTTTCACTTGCTTGAACATCTTTAGGACATCGGCATTATTATTGTTACTTTTTTTAGCTAGAAGACTTTGAGGATAAGGCACAAATATGGGGCATTTCAAAACTACCTCTGGCTCTACTTGAGGATCATCTTCACTCTCTTTTGGAAAGTGTCTTAAACCTATATTGGCTTGGGTGAGACTTCCTTAGTGGTAGGGAGTGCGTGAGGGATAGACTTATCGATGACTTTCCCACTCCTTAGAACGGTAATAGCCTTCGCGTGATCGGGAGGGAGATTATAGTCGTCAGGTTTTGAACTATTTTGCCCAAGGGTCCTTTAAGGTTATGAAGGAAACTTCCCCTTTTATTAAACACTTAAAGATGTGGTCAAATTAAAGAATGAATATTTGAGTTCCGCAAAGTTTTAAGCATTTTGATTGTTTACCACTTGTTGAGCACTCATAAAATCTTGAAAAGTAACTTCAAGGCTTTTCTTGTTTGGATGCATGTAGGGATGTGGACTGGGGGAGGAGGAGGTCATGAGTACAGTTGTTGATAATTTGGAGACAGGGGTGGACCTTGATAATTCACATGAGAGGGATTTAGATCTTGTTGGGGTTGACCATAGGAAAAAAACGGTGTGGTTCCTCCAAGAAGGATTGTATCCTTATCAAAGAAGATTCAAGAATTACTTCTTATAAGTGGCCATTGCGTTGGTTTGATCATCAAGCATTACTTTATAAGTCGGGATTGTAGGATAATCCTTAGTAGAGTGATCTTCGATGTCACAGATAGCACAAGCATCAATAATGCGAAATGACGGGATCACAACTTTTTACGGCCATTACCCCAACTCTCTTTTCTAGTTAGGCGACTATCATTCGCATATCATCCCCATCGATGAGGTGATATATCCCATGGCTAGAGGCAGTCGGATTAGAAGATCACAGATTGGCTTTTGATGGGCTTGAAGTGTCCCATGCTTGATTGGTTTCGGCAGAATATTTGAAGAGCACCTCGGCATCATTTGGATCTAAGCCAAAGAATTCCTCGGAGCACATGATCTCCACCATTTATTTGGCATTAAGTGTAAGCCTATTGTGGAAAAAGGAGATGAGTCTTCATTTTTCAAAATCGCGGTGGGGGAAATTACTCAATATCTCATTAAATCTCTCCCAACATCTCTCAAAGGTATCACTCTCGCCTTGGAAAAAGGCTTGAAGGTGTTGGTACGGTGGGTAGGGAAGAAATTTTTCAAGAATTAAGATTGCATGTCGTGCCAACTCCCAATAAAATTTGGTCCAAGGACCAAAGATAAGTTTTAGCTTTGTCCTTGAGTGATAATGGAAAGAGTTTGAGTCATGTAACATCAAGTGGATAATTTTGATCGCTAAAGGTAGAGCACACTTCCTTAAACTACCACACATGTAAGTACAATTGCTCACTTTCATTGTCGTAGTATGTGGGTAGTAATTGTATCATCCCATTTTAAAATGGAATTGCGTGGCATTATATAGAAAAATGATGCACTAAGGAAAGGTGGTACTCTCCAGTTGTAAGTAATCTCTCATTGGACGATATGGAGGTTGAACCCCTCCTCGGATACCATTCTCACTTTGATTATCACCCATGACCCCTCCTCGGATACCATGCTCACTTTGATTATCACCCATGGTGGTCGAATTAGAGTGGGCTCTGGAATGTGAGGAAGTATATGGGGAAAGATATGGTCTCTAATAATCCGAATGTTCGTTAGAAGATGAGGATTTTACTATGGGGATCAAATTTCTACCGCTCACATCTTGTATAATGTGACTTTTGGATTGGTTTCAAAAATCGTGTTATCAAGGTGACCACAGGAAATGGAAGAGTGTATAGAGAACTTCGTATAAGCTAACTTTATTGTCAATCCCCAGTAACAGTGTCAAAAACTTGATGATTTAAAAATAGTGTGCGATTCAAGTATAAATCATTCACAATAAGTAATAACCGGGTAAGTCTGGGACCGTATTCCACGGGAACTGGATTCTCCTAAGAAAATGAAGATGATCTCTAAGATGTTTGCTATACATCATAAAAGGGAAGTGTAAAAGATGATTTCTTTTTGGAGTGGTCAAGATTAACTGACCGCTATCCTAACATGTGTTTTATTAATAGCGAAAGAGTAAATAGTGAAGATACTATGAAATAATCTAAGCAAAGCTTGAGTTCGAGAGATAAAAAGGATTGGGGATCATTCTCCCACCTTGGATTTGCTAAGTAGATGATGGGACTTGATTTAAATTGATTCTAATTGAACATACCTAATTAAGTTTGAACATCAATCATGTAGAGACAAAACTCATCAATGGAGGATTAGGGGTTAATTAGATATGGTGCTAAATGGGTTGGGGTTGTAGTAAAGCTTTAAATACTACCCTTGCAAGACAAGGGAAGTTAATAAACTAGGATACTCCAATACCAACACACGAAGTTCCATTAGAATAATTATAGACCAAACCCTAACTATGAGCTCAAGCATCCATGGTGGGATCATAATCCCCAACCTATAGGACATGTAAGAGACAAAATTAGTCCAACAGATAGCGATATAAAATGTATATAAGCATAAAATATAGAGATGTGACTTTCGCGGCCGAACGATTGCATTTAGCATATGAAAATAACCATTAAACTCCTAGGTTACAGATTATTCATGATTATTGCATTTAAAACCCTATATATTTGTGCATTGTAGCATTCCCGTGCACATTATTCCCAAAATTTATGCGCATTTACTGCATAACCCCTATTTCATCATATATATATATATATATATATTGTTCATGGTTTATTTGAGTTTTTATAGGTGTCGGGAATGCAAGAGTTGAGTTTGGTTGAATCCCGAGAAAGTTTCGTTAATTGTCGTAACATTGGGGGAATTTTAATAATTTCAGCACTCGGGTTTTGATCCCAAAATCCCACAAAAGTTTAAGCTCATCCAGTTCACCCTCTAACGGTGCATGAATCTGATTTCGAATATAGTAGTTACGAAAGTTTTTGTGAATCATGAGCACTAAGGTTTCCACTCAGCACATCCCACCCAAAACACGTAGGTCTGAATCGATTGGGGCCTTTGGCCAAATTTATTAAATCTCATCTAGTGATGTGAATTTTCTTTGTGAATCTATTCGAGTCTCAGACTTAATCGATTCATCCTTGTTTCATTGTATTTACTAGTTTTCCATTTTGTAAAGGTTTGGGTTATATCCCTTTGTTTTGCCTCTTGTAAAGGGTCAGATTTTATTTTTAGGAAGTTTCTAAGTTTAGAAACTCTATCTTCTCTCTCCTGGGTCAAAGACTTTTATGGTTTTCTCCCTCTTGTTAAGCATTGAATACATAAATATAGTTGGATTTATTGCATTAAATGTTCACCTACTTCATCTTTGCATGTTCTAGTTTATTTAACTTGAATTTATTAATCTCTCTTGTGTTGGTTGGTATAAAAATAGATCGGTTCTTCATTTATGTTTCATCACTAGGGACTAACAATGTCTAAGTTAGTGGGTGTGATGCGTCATGAATATTGCGTTGTAACACACGTTATCTTTATGCATTCTAGCACTTTTGTCTCCATTATATCCTACTTTTATGCTCATATATTGGTTAACCTCAGTTTTGGATATATATATTGTTGATACCAAATTTAATCTGCTGACATGGCCCAATTGGATAAAGACACGTGGCAATTTACATGGCAACAACAAACACTTCCGAGGAACCCACACGCTCCGAGGAACAAGACTACAACGAGGAATACTATTTCCCCGAGGAACACTGCTTCCCCGAGGAACTCATACGCTCCGAGGAACAAGACCTCACCGAGGAACTCTTAAATACCGAGAAGCTTAGGCAGTCCGAGCAGCTCAGGCGGTCCGAGCTGCACCTCGAACCGATCATTAATAGCTGGATAACCAACATTTCAACTGATTCATTAAATGCTTATCATTCAGACGCACACGCTTAAGGGGCATTAAATGTATTACCCTTTCATATGTACCTCATTTAATGTATTATCCTTTCACATTACAGCCTCAGGGCTATAAATACATTGTACAATCCTCATTGTAAAGGGACTGGAAAAACCGAGACCCCAGAATCCAGACGGGAATTTCTTAATAGAACCACAAATCGAGAATTCCCAAACACTCAGCAATAAAACAACAGTGGACGTAGGCCATTCTTATAAGGCTGAACCACTTTAAAATTCTTTGTCTCATTTATTTATCTGTGATTGAATAATTATAGTGATCTAATTTTTTACATCAACAGATTGGCGCCGTCTGTGGGAACGACTGGTAATATCGTTTTCTCACCAAAAATAATCCATTACCAATGGTTGATATTTCAGAATCCAGCAAACGAAACACTGTAACCCCTCTAAATCCATCTTCTCCGCCTAATATTCCAGATCTGGCTGGAATAATGACAAATCTCGCTCAGGGCCAAACCGTCATGCAAGAAACAATGCGACAACTCATCCAAACCACCCATGGTGGTGCACCAACCCATTCAGGACTGCGGAGTATTCAAAGAAACACCCGTGCACCATCCTCACGTACTAGGAATACCAATTCACATCGCAATGAAGAATCTGAAGATTTCTCTTATCAACCTGGACGAACTTCGTCAGTGCGAGCCACGGATATTGAACAACGTGTCACTCTCTCCCCGGAAAGGACCAGCGCATTGGAAAGGTTAAGTAGGGTTTCTCCTTTCGACCAATTAGGCCCTAGGAGGAACAAAAGTCCTCTTAATGCAGCGTCAAGGAGCTTTCGATGATCAACAGCCTTAAGGGAAGAATCTGTCCAGTCGCGACCAGCTTCTCGTCAAGATAGATCCTATGAGCGACCAGCTGCTCGTCAAGATAGATCTCAGGAAGCCACTTCAACGCGATCAGCTGCTCGAACCAATAGGCCCGAAGAAGGAAATGATGCATGGAAATGTTCTATTCAAAGGCTGGAGGATAGATTAGGGGAAATGGTTAAAACCAAGAACCCTTTACAACGAACCTTTGTTCGAGGAACACCTTTTGTCCAGGCCATTGTAGATTTTCCAACACTATCAAAGTTCAAAGCACCTGTTGTGACCCCCAAATATGATGGAAAGACAGACCCCGTTCTTCATATAGAACAATATCAAGCTGCTGCCGACATCTATGCTGTCCCAGACGAGATGAGATGCAGGGCATTCTCGGGAACTCTTACCGGATCTGCTCAAATATGGTATAATAATCTTCCTCGGGGTAAGATCTCAACTTTCTTTCAACTGGCCGAGTTATTCATTGGAAATTTCTGCTTTGGGGCAAAGCCAGTTAAACGAGTAGCACATTTTTTAAGTGTTAGACAAAAAGCTGGTGAAAGTACCAGAGATTATATAACTCGTTTTAATAACGAGAAACTTGAAGTCAGTGATTACGAGGAGAAGACAACGATCACTGCCTTGATGAGTGGGTTGTTGCCTAATAAGTTGTATTACACTTTGGCCAAAGATCCACCCACAACTATGTCAGAATTGATGGCGAAAGCGACCAAAATTATGAACGCCGAGGAGGCTATGGCTGCGAAGAAGAATATGGATAAAGAAACCAAGGTGGAAGTCGACAAAGCCAAGAAGAAAGAGCATAAGAACAATGGTAGTGACAAACAATCCAAAAATAGGTCGTCATGGGAGGTCTTGAGGAAATTTGATAATTATACTCCTTTGAAGGTAGATATCAACCACGTCCTGGAAGAAATTAAGAACAACGAGGAGTTAAACTGGCCAAAGAAAATGAAGGCAGACCCTGACACGAGGAATAGGGAAAAATATTGCGAGTTTCACAAAGATCATGGCCATATGACCAAAAATTGTATAGCTCTTCAGAATGAGATTGAAACACTTATCCGACGAGGAAAGCTGTCAAAGTATGTTGATCGTGGAAACGAAAGAAGAAACAACGACCGAGCAAGAGAGAGGTCTAGATCTCCTCATCGAGCAGAGGAGAACAAGAAAAGAAACCATGAAGTTGATCCAGAAGATGACCCCGATCTTCCCAAGAGACCAAGGCAACCAGAACGAGAGGTATTTTCAATACGCTTTGGGTCATTTGACTGTAATGTTATAACAGGTGGAGATGCAGGAGGAGGAGACCTTACTGCAGAGAGAAAATCTTACCTCGGTGAGGCTCAAGCTTGCTCGTACATTCAGCGAATAAATCTAGCTGAGGAGGATCGCCCGAGAAAGGTGAACAAAGAGAAGTTGGTCATTGGGTTCTCAAAAAATGACCTCGCAGGTGTTCTATACCCTCATGATGACCCATTGGTGATCAAAATGAGAATGAAGGAGGTTATGATTTCAAGAGTACTGGTCGATAATGGTAGCTCGGCAGACATCATGTTCTACTCGTGCTTTGATAGTTTAAATCTAAAGCTATCTCAACTGGAGCCTTACCACAGACCCCGCATCGGTTTTACTGGAGAGAAAGTATTTCCACTTGGGACGATCAAGTTGGATATATTCATTAGTATGTGGCCTACTTGTCGAACAGAAAGAATACGTTTCTTCGTGATGGATAAGAATGTTCAATCATCGTACAATATCATCATGGGAAGAGTAGGATTGAAGAAGTTCGAGGTTGTACCATCTACAGTGCATCAGTGCCTAAAATTTCCAACAAACTTTTAAGTAGGAGTTGTGAAAGGTGATCATAAAGTAGCTCGGGAATGCTATTATTCATCCGCCGAGCAAGAAGAACTGGAAGAATCAAAGAAAAAGACTACTACCTATCAAGTGGATGAAGGTTCAGAGATTGAAACATTGGATCCTAGATATGAGTCACAACTCGTGAAGGGTCAAGTGGTGGAAGCTACTGAAAACATCATTCTGGACGACGAGCACCCTGAGCGAACTACTCAAGTAGGTTCGTCATTGGAAGCCTCATTAAAATAGGAATTGATAACTTTCCTTAGAAGCAGAAGACAAACTTTTGCATGGAGTCATGAAGATATGCCTGGGATAGACCCAAACTTCTTATGTCACGAGCTCAATGTGAATAAGGAGATCAAGCTTGTGAAGCAGAGAAGAAGAGTATTCAGTCCCGAGAAGAACCAAGCTATACAGGAGGAAGTCGAGAAGCTCCAGAAAGCTTGTTTCATTGAAGATGTTAAATATCCAGACTGGTTAGCCAATGTGGTGATGGTAAAGAAGAAGAACAACAAGTGGAGGATGTGTGTAGACTTCACCGACCTCAACAAAGCATACCTAAAGGATCACTTTCCATTGCCCCGGATTGATCAACTGGTGGATGCTACCTCAGGACACGAGTTGCTGAGCTTCATGGATGCTTATTCTGGTTACAATCAGATCAAAATGAAACCTGAAGACAGGGAGAGTACTTCTTTCATTACCACTAGGGGAATTTATTGTTATAATGTTATGCCTTTTGGTTTGAAAAATGCAGGTGCGACATATCAGCGGCTGATGAACAAAGACTTTGCTGAATAAATCAGTTGCAATATAGAAGTCTATGTTGACGATATGCTGACGAAAAGCAAGAAAGCTGCCGATCATCTAGTTGACTTAAGTCAGACTTTTGATCAACTGGATAAATATAAAATGAATCTGAACCCGACGAAGTGCATATTTGGAGTACGAGAGGGCATGTTCCTTGGGTACATTGTCAATAAATGAGGCATTGAAGCAAATCCTGAAAAGATCAAAGCTATATTAGGGTTGTGATCTCCAACGACGAAGAAGGAAGTACAGAGTCTCACAGGACGAGTAACAGCACTCAACAGATTTGTATCACAAGCAACTGATAGATGTCTCCATTCTTCAAGACACTCAGAAAGACTTTTGAGTGGAATGATGAATGTGAGAAGGCTTTTCAAGACTTGAAGAAATACTTGGGAACACCTCCACTGTTGTCCAGGCCGGTGATGGGAGAAAAATTGTATTTGTACCTTGCAGTGTCCGAGAATGCAGTTAGCTCGGCGTTGATCAGAGTGGAAAATGGAGTGCAAAAACCAATTTACTACACAAGTAAGGCCTTTCGAGGAGCAGAGATCAAATATCCAAGGCTGGAAAAGTTAGCACTGGCGTTGCTTGAAGCGAGTAGGAGAATGAGGCCATACTTCCAGGATCATACCATAGTAGTATATACCAATATGCCATTGAGGCAAGCCCTTCATAAACCAGAAAAATCAGGGAGACTGATGTACTGGACAATAGAACTCGATGAATGTGATATAGTTTATGAACCCAGATCATCATTATTAGGGCAAGCTGTGGCAAATTTTATAGCAGAGTTCACCTATCCTGATACCCCCGAGGAGCAAAAGTTGCTCCCTGATCAACCTGTGGATGTTACAGGATCAATAAAAACAAGCTCAGACCAATTCCGGTTGGTAAAAGGGCAAGTGGATGTTACAAAATCATCAAATTCGAGCTCAGACCAATTCCGATTGGTAAAAGGGCAAGAAGAGATTATCGACGAAGAAAAAGAAAAATCCGGGGAGGATGAAAGGAAGCAGCAAGTATTTCACCGAGGAACTCTGACAGAGCAGAAATTTGAAGACGAGTTACCTATATGGAGGCTATATGTAGATGGTTCATCTTGCACTACAAGATGTGGCGCGGGGATAGTTTGGGCACTCCGAATGAGGTCGACATGGAATACGCACTGCGTTTCCAATTCAAAGCTTCCAACAATGAAGCTGAGTATGAG
The DNA here is from genome assembly GCA_949130495.1 of Sambucus nigra. Classification (NCBI taxonomy): domain Eukaryota; kingdom Viridiplantae; phylum Streptophyta; class Magnoliopsida; order Dipsacales; family Adoxaceae; genus Sambucus; species Sambucus nigra. Next base: position 368,571,066 of record OX422210.1, on the reverse strand, counting down.
GCCATGATTGTAGGACTTAGTCTGGCAAAAATTATGGAGGCGCAACAAGTCATTGTTTTCAGTGATTTTTAATTGATCGTAAACCAAATGATGGGAGTATATGCAGTTAGAGGAGAATTAATGATCAGATATCATGCAAAGGCAAAGGAGCTGGTGTCAGAATTTTCCGCTATCAGCTGGTCAGAATACCAAGAATGGAGAATGCGAGAGCAGACGCCCTAGCTCGATTAGCATCAGCTACTCGCACCGAGTTACGACGAACAATCCCAATTGAAGTGTTGGCTGGTCGGAGTATAGATGAAGATCTGACGATGAACTTTATCACCCTTGATTTAGGACCATCTTGGATGGATCCCATCAGGGCGTATATCGAGGAGGGAGAATTGCCAATTGACAAGCTCGCAGCCAAGAAATTGAAGTTTAAAGCGGCTCGGTATGTATTAACTAATGTTATTTTATATAGACGAGGAATTATGGCAGGTTTCCAGAGATACGTACATCCCTCCGAGGTGAAAGAATTAATTAAAGAGATCCATGAAGGTTCATGTGGAGCACATGTAGCAGGTCGGATGCTTTTACAAAGGGTGATGACGCAGGGATACTACTGGCCGACGATGAGGGCTGATTGTATAGCCTATGCCAAGAAGTGTGATAAGTGTCAGCGCTTTTCCTTCATCCGAATAACTCCATAAGCATTGTTGACACCCGTAACTTCCCCTTGGCCATTTTCCATGTGGGGAATTGATTTGGTTGGGCCACTGCCAACGACCCGAGGAAGGTTCAAATACCTCATCGTCGCAGCGGATTATTTTACTAAGTGGGTAGAAGCTGAGCCACTCATTGACATGACGTATGAGAAGGTGTACCAATTTGTTTGGAAGAACATCATTTGTCGATATAGTCTTCCTCATGCCTTCATCACAGACCATGGAACACAATTTGATAACGAGGAGTTCGCTACCTATTATCGTCAGTCAAATATTTTGAAGGTCCACTCAGCACCAGGCCATCCTCAAGGCAATGGACAAACTGAAGTGACAAGCAGAACGCTGCTAAATGGCTTGAAGAAAAGACTGGATGATGCGAAAGCAAATTGGATCAACGAGCTACAATCAGTACTCTGGGATTATCAAACTACTCCCCGAGTAGCAACTGGAGAATCACCATATATGCTAGCGTTTGGAAGTGAAGCCGTTATACCTGACGAGTTAGGCCTCCCAACACACAGGGTACTGAATTTCAATTCCCCTGTCAGCGACTTAATGATAAGATTGGATTTAGACATGCTCGAGGAAGTTAGAGAAGAAGTAGCCATTAGAAATGCTGCTTACCAGCAGCGAACAGCTTTATTCTACAACAAAAGAGTGAAGAAGTGCGACCTGAAAGAAGGAGATTATGTGCTGAAGAAAGTAATTCAAAAGCACAATAAACTGGAGGCAAACTGGCATGGACCATACCGAGTTACAGAAGTTGTTCGACCAGGAACTTATCAAATAGCAACTCTAGAGGGGGAGGAGTTTAAGAATGCATGGAACGCAGAGCACCTGCGCAAGTATTATCAGTGATGTATATTCCCATGTAACGCAGTTCCATCAGTATGAATAAAATGAAGATATTCTGCAATTCTCTCTTTTTATTGAAAATTTTTCGGGGAATACTAGTGCTACACACTACTCGGAAAAGCTCAAACTACTCAGCAAAATATTCCTAAAAATGCCAACCTGTTTGGCTAGGAAACAAAATATTGCTAAAAATGCCAACCTCGGTTGGTTAGGAAACAAAATTTTCCTAAAAATGCCAACCTCGGTTGGTTAGGAAACAAAATATTCCTAAAAATGACAACCTCGGTTGGTTAGGAAACAAAATATTCCTAAAAATGCCAACCTGTTTGGCTAGGAAACAAAATATTCCTAAAAATGCCAACCTGTTTGTCTAGGAAACAAAATATTCCTAAAAATGCCAACTTGGTTAGGAAGTACATATATTCTCGAAAATGCCAACTTATGTTGGTCGGGAGGTAAATATATTCTCGAAAATGCCAACTTATGTTGGTCGGGAGGTAAATATATTCACGAAAATGCCAACTTATTTTGTCAGAAGGTAAGATTATTTCAAAAAGCGCCAAAATCGCTAGTAGAGGAAAAATCTACTAACTATGGCTGGTCGAGGATAAAAACCCACCAACTGTAGTTGGTCGACAAGGAAAATTTACCGACCTTGGTTGGTCGGAAACATTTAAGAGAAAAATTTACTATGGCTGGTCGGGGATAAAAACCCACTAACTGTAGTTGGTCGACAAGTAAAATTTAATGACCTTGGTTGGTCGAGAAACAAAACTTTATTATTAAATGATCGAGCAACATTTTTTATACTTGTAATTATTACTAAGTTGGTCGAGAAACAAAATATTATTTTATGACAACCATAAATTCAAGCTATTCAACAATAAGTTGATCAACAAACTACACAATATTGTTATTTTTTAACAGTTATGCATGCACAAATATAAATTGTATTACAAGACAATAGCAATTAAGATTTGCAAACAAAAATGAAAGTCTTTCATTGAATTCAAAATAAATTACATTGATAATGAAATGAAAGTTACATTGATATTGATATGTATACTAACTATTACATCAAAAATTCCTATTCTACTGGTCTTTTCCCTTCTGCTTTTGACACAGGTTCCTCGCCAGCAGGCGGATCATTTAAAGCCAGAGGAGAATTTATAAAATTGAGATCCTTCAACATCCTGGCATTCATCACGGATGGTCGATCTAAGAGATGCTCAGGACGAGATATCTCGGTTTGTGAATGGAGATTGTAGTCACCGAGATACTTTGAAATCAAGCTCCGAGGAATGGCCCGTGCAGGGATCCAACTCATATCCAATTTGTATGGTGGCACAGGTAAGTCAAGCAACCCGGGATTGTGGTAGTCCCACAGGTAATGACCCTGTTCGAGCTGCAGCACACCTAAGGCATTCAACCAGCCTTGCTTGTAGCCCTCATTGTTAGCATTCTGGATACGATCATCCAAGTGGTAGAGCGCTTCGTTGTATCCAGCCATCCAGAACTCCCTGGGCTATTTGTGGAACTGATATGTTAGCCTGTCTAGCTGCTCGTGGAGATTTTTGATGAAAATCTCATTGTTCTCCAAGGTAGACTTCTGTGTGGAGAGATGCTCTTCCAGGTCTCTGATTTTCTTTAATATTTCAGCCAAAGCCTGGTTCTTCGCCATTAGCTGGAAGGCCTGGTTCTCTAAGGCAGACTGAGTCCTCTGTTCCTCGACAAGAATCTGAGCTTCTCTTGCTCGTCCCCGAGGAGCTCTTACTCATCCACGAGTTGATGTAGAGGGGCCAGCTCTCTTTAAGGTTTCCAACTCGTCCCTCAAGTTAGCGTTCTCGACCTCTAGGAACGAAAATCCCTCATCGGTCACTAGGATTAGGGCTTTTGAAGAAGAGGCTGCAGACTTCAACTGTGATAGCTCTTTCTGCAAGTTGTTGTTCTCTTGCTCTAGCAACTTGGCAATTTGTCTGCACTCCTAGACCTCACCTTTTAGAGTTCTCTCCCTTACATCATACCCAGCAAAAAGCTTCTCATAGCCCCTGTCGGCAATGATCAGCTTGTACTTGTTCTCATACCCCTCATGCAACAGGGCAGTGGATTCTTTGTATTGAAGCTGAAGGTCTTCGAGGGTGCCTTGGAGATCCTCGATCATATCATAATAGGACACATTATTGGCCATCGCTCGATCAAGTAGACACTTCAGATATTGATATTCTTCCACTGCCTGTTCTGAAGCATCTTGGCCGAGGATGTCTACAACTTGTTCTGCACTCAGGTCTGTATAACCGGCCTTAAAGTATTCGTTACATTATCGCAGTAGCTTTGTATCATGGGCAGATAACAATTCCATCCTGGCCAGAAACTAGAAGAGAAAGAAAAAGCAATAATCAATAAGAATTAAGACAGAGTATGAAGATAGACAACAGTATGCAAAAAGTCCAATTTTTATTAGATCATAAAATTCAGAGTTACAAGTTCTGGGTTACAGTGGATAAAAGAAAAAGATAAAGATAAACACGAACAACTCTACACCTTTTCCTTGTCTCCGAAAACCTTCTCGGGAGGCTGGGACGAGGAAGTAGGTTGCTCGGAGGGAATGGATAGTTGCTCGGGCAGCACTGGCAATCGCTCGGAGGAAATGACGATCTGCTGAAGTTCCTCGGTAGCAGGCTGAATGGCTGGGGGATGATCTCCCATCACCATATAAGACTCTCCTGAGGCAGCTTCGTCCTCTTCAAGATCTTCTGGGGTTGGAGGGGAACCAGGAATGTGTTGCTGGAAAAGCTCAAAAGATTCATCAACTTTCATTTCCTGGAGAGCAGCAACCCATCCATCCCTAAAGTATTTGAGGCTGCCATAGTCCACTTGCGACACCATGGCAACCAACCCCTTGTTCCACCACTTGTCCTAGCCAGCGCTGAAGGACTTCTTCACAGCCATCTTCCTCTTCAATTTCTCCGAGGAGAGCTTCTCGGACAGCAGGTTATCAGCAGCTTTCAATTTGTTCTCAATCTCCTCCTTCTGCCGACCTACTTCCCTAAGTTGAGCCAGCTCCTCCTCAGCAGCCTTGAGCTTATCTTCAAGCTCCCCAACAGTTTTGAGCTTCTCTTAGAGCTCCTTATTTGCCTTCTCCAGGGCATTTATTCTCTTCTCCAACTCCTTGGAGGCATCAACAGCTCGAGATTTCTCTTGCTCGGTGGAGGCAAGCTTTTTCTCCCAGACAGCCTTGTCAGTAGCATATGTCTGGCGAGAATCGTCCAAAGACTTGATAGCTTCTGCCAGAGCTCCCTCCACACTGGATGAGGAGCATGAAGCTTTAATTACTTCATCCTTCTTCAGGATTATATTAAAGCAGATCGTCAACTGTGAAAGTAAAAAGAAAGCAAGTCAGAAATAGAAATGACAAAGGAAATATGAAAAGTTCAAAGTAATAAGACTTACAGAAGCAAGGTGACGAGCGGCTAATGAAGTGACCATGTCCCGAGTAAGGTTTTATTCAGTACCTTGGACGTCGGGAATGATCCAGGACTTTACCGAGCTCATGGCAGAGCTCGGAGGAACAAAAGTGGGAACCCCTGTCCCAACAGTTGTGGGCTGAGTGATGGTGTCAGCCAAATTGACCGAGGAGCTCTTATTCAGCCTCCTCGGGGGAACAGGAACAGATTCAACCAAGGAAGAACCCTTGGTCGGTGATATTACAATCACCTCTCCAGGAGCAGCAGACCTTCTTGGAGCCACTGTGGGCTTCTCTACAACTTTCACGACAGCAGCCGAGGAAGGTGCATCATTCTTCTTTGTCCCCTCCCCTAGGACATCAACTTTATTTCTTTTTGCCTCTCCAGAACCAGAGGCAGGTTTCTCGAACAAATTGGGAGGTCTTGTTCTCTTCATCCTTTCGCTTAAAGGGATGTGAGATTCAGGCGAGGAGCTGGTGGAAGCTGGTACTGGCTCTGATTCACTTATCACTGGACGAGCAATGAAAGAAGTGGTGTAGCTCTTGTATTGCAACAGATATGAAGCCGACCTGATATGCTCATCGGTAACAGATTGATGCAGAATCTAGATAAGTTTCAGATGTCTTATATTCACGTCTGCTTCCTTTGGACACTTTCTTTTACTGTCAACTGCAAATAAATAAATATTGCCATCAGTGACACATTTTATCAAACACAAAAGAAACATGATTTTAAAATAAGTAAAATGAAATAAAAGTAACCTATCCCATTGCCATAAGGAAGGCATCTGGGACCCTGGTAAACCTCATCTCCAGTTAATGGAGGGTGTTGCCAATTTTTTATGACAACCCCGTGTTCAAAATAATCCCTATTGGCATCAGGGAGATTGACTACTAGGGCTCTATTTAAAAATATAGTTTTTAAATAAAAAATGTTATCATTAACCGCCCATCTATAGCAGTACATGATTTCTGGAATTCCTATGCGAGTTCCATGGATTTGATTTAATTTATGAACCCCATTAACTATTCTCCATGTGTTGGGGGCTATTCTTGCAGGAACAACGTCAAAGTAATGACAGAATTCCAGACACAAGGGATTTGGTGGAAAAGAAAATCCACACTCAGCAATAAAGAGGCTGGGGAACCAATGTCCCTCAGCCAAATGAAAATAATCAGAAGGCTCAGAACGCTCTTCCAAAACAACCCAAGAGGGAATGGAAAAATCAGAGCAAAATTTATCAAGAGATTCAACAGGGTAAACCATGGTGAATAAAGGAAATGAAGAAGAAGGAAGAAGATCTTATAGAAAAAAGTGGGGCTGTTGACAACGAACGATGGAAGAAGATGAACACACAGGAGGGAAAGAGACTATGGAAAACTCGAAAATACAAATTTTGAAAAGTAGAAGACGATGGGATTTTCTGCAGCGTTTAAATACTCTACCTTGGGAAATGGTAAAGTAATGATTACAAAAAGAAACAATTACGCTACCGGCGGCTAGAGAAACAAAAAGGGCGCGGCAATCGAAGTGAAAAGAAATGATTACACTACCAACGGCTAAAAGGACAAAAAGTATGCGGAGATCGAGGCGGTCATAGAAAAACTCAAAAAGCCTGATTCTACGAATTTGGAAGGAGAAATAAATACAAGGGAAAAGCTCCTAAAAATCAGGAAGACCATTTAAAGCTACCATATTCCGAGAAAGAATGTTTCATACTCCTCAAATTTCGAACTATGAAACATTGGGGGCTTCTGTTGATACCAAATTTAATCTGCTGACATGGCCCAATTGAATAAAGACACATGGTAATCTACATGGCAGCAACAAACACTTTCGAGGAACTCACACGCTCCGAGGAACAAGACTACAACGAAGAAGACTATTTCCCCGAGGAACACTGCTTCCCCGAGGAACTCATACTCTCCGAGGAACAAGACCTCACCGAGGAACTCTTAAATACAGAGAAGCTTAGGCGATCCGAGCTGCACCTCGAATCGATCATTAATAGCTGGATAACCAACAGTTCAACTGATTCATTAAATGCTTATCATTCAGACGCACACGCTTAAGGGGCATTAAATGTATTATCCTTTCACATTACAGCCTCAGGGCCATAAATACATTGTACAATCCTCATTGTAAAGGGACCGAAAAAACCGAGACCCAGGAATCCAGACGGGAATTTCTTGATAGAACCACAAATCGAGAATTCCCAAACACTCAGCAATAAAACAACAGTGGACATAGGTCATTCTTATAAGGCTGAACCACTTTAAAATTCTTTGTCTCATTTATTTATCTGTGATTAAATAATTAGAGTGATCTAATTTTTTACATCAACATATATATATATATGCATGCATGCTTTGCATGGTTTACGTGAGCTTTTGTAGGTATTGAAACGCTTAACGAAGCAGGTTGTTGCATTTCAAGGAACTTCTATAATCTAATGCAACTTTAAGGGAATTTTAGTCTTTTCATACTTAATTTCCTGATTAGTTGATTTCCATGGGAGCAGAGTTCATAGATTTAGCTCCTTGTGGCTACAAACGGCTCGTCATTTCAAGTCCGAATGATAAAGTTATGGCCATTTCAGTAAATGCAGTTTTCTCCCTTATAAAGAACAAAGTGCCTAAGAAAATAGAGTACCGGTCAATCGTCCCCTTGGCCCCGATCGATCGGCCTTTCCATTTATGCCTACGAAGGAAGGTATTGGGCTTGTATCTATACCCCCGATCGATTGGCCCCTTAGCCCCGGTCGATCGGGCCCATCAGATATTGTGCCAGTGTTTTTTTTTCTTTTCTTTTCCATTTTTCTTTGATACCAACTTACTACATATATGTAAGTTGGTTTTATTCTTGATATATCATATTTTTAGGTTAGACAATAAGGTTTGAGAGGATTTGGGGAGCTTTTCCTTATCTCTCCTAGGCTTTTCCCATATGGGTATGTAATCCACTATTCATTATCTTCTTCCTTTAATTCAAGCTTTCTTTTTCCATTTCAAGCTTTGTTAATTATCTTCCTTCATTTATTCATTACTTGGTTAAATTTCTTTCATTTAATTACATGTCATTTACTATGCTTTGTAGGTAACTTAGTTTAGGTTGAAATAATTGAACTCACCTTGGATTAATGCGTTGTTTTGATATGGTGATGGATTTTATGAGTTTAAATGGGTTAGGTTGTTCTTGATCTTATGCCTAGGATATTTAATGATGTATATCATGTATGCGCCATCTTTATAACCTGGAGTGTGTAATATTGGGGATATGTATTGACGTCAAAATCAAATTAATCTTTTATGATAATTAGGGGGTGATAACTCTAGATCTAATTAATTATGAAATTGAGATTTAATTTTGATAAATTTGTATTCTCGTGTAACCATTTATACTTACTAACTCGAGGTGAGGGATATTATTCTAAATTTATAAATTTTAATCATTTTGTTAATCTTAGTTTAAATACATGCCTAGATTTATCTTTTGTTATAACTTTAATCTTTTACACTTTTATTCCTAAAATAATGTATCAATTTAAGGCTAGCAACATTCCTTGTGGATTCAATACCCGGATTAACCGCTATACTCTCATAAAGAGTTTAGTAATAGTTTTAGTGTTTTGCATAGCAATGGGAGCAAAGAACAATGATTGGCACAAGTAATGCAAGCGCTGCGATTTCCGCCCTGTTATCACCTCCACTTCGAATTAATTCAATTTTCCATTTTAAACCAGTCCTTAAATTCCTTTCAGAATAAAATAACTTAAGCTCAATTGCCAATATTGTGTTTGGTTCTAGTAGAAAACTTTCTCTTTAATGATCTTTGTCGATAAAATTATTCAATTCAATATCTAGAAGTAATGGTGAGACAAATATTATGATGTATAAATTATTTTCTCAATGTACTAGAATATATAAAAGATATTTTATTTTGATAAAAAATAATTTTATAAAATCAATCGAATATAGATCAATGCCAATTTAGACAATTGAAACTGATATTTCTAAAACCCGAGAATATTTCATTAATTACCTACATTAAGTTCAAGTCCACAGCAAAATTCACAATAATATCCCACTGCTAATACCGATTCCTTGTTCTAATTGCCCAAAGCTAGGAACATCTCTCTTCTAAGTAACTGCTCGATTATCTGGAACATTTTGCAACGAGTTACAGTCCTGATTTGTGGTTCCCAAATTTACATACCAGGTAATCATAGATCAGACCATAAATCATGCATTTACTTTTAAGAGACAAACGATTACCATGTACTTTTACTTACAAAGCAAGGAAAAATAGAACACATTATTATAAAAGTTCTAACTACTAAAGTGAGAATACTTTTCTTTCGTCTATTTCACTACTACCGAGAAATATGAACTTTCATTAACCTAAACCATTGTACTTGAGATTTAGCCTTATCCTCATACGTCCCTTTTAGGAAATAAGTAAAGCTCTTTTCAAACGTCCAACACCAACACCAGCCTTTGGTTACGGATGATCCTCACTCCCGAATTATGAAATGGTACTGGGTTTCCCCACCATGTCCATTCCATAGTATCCTTAGTTCAATAATGATGGGGATCATTTCAAGAACTTGATTCTTGTTTTAAGTGCCATCAACCAACTTAAGTGATAACAATTTCCCGTCGGTCAATTCTCTCAAATTGAAGATGCACATATAGAAGTTCCCCATAGAAGGGGGTGCGGACGAACATATGAAGCACTTGATTTAATAGAATTACCATGTATTTTAAAATGACGTGATTCCATGATTAAAATCATCCATGGGGGGACAACCTAACTAATGCGAGGAGTTAATCACATCACAATTTAAAAATATTATTGAGAATTATGGGTTAAATTAGTTTATTACCCCCTTAAGTTAGGATAATATCCAATTAAATTTTCAATCCCTGAGATTTTTCCATTTAAAACTTTTAAGACTAATAACCAATGAGAGAAAAATGAATTCATTTTTGAAATCTTAGAACCAAGAAATTGAAAAAATTAATTTCCAATTAAACACACGATAATTATTTGATTAAATTTTATAGTGGCATTTAAAATTAATCCGTGAGACATCCTAGTTCCTTTATGAGGTGTGATTTTTCATGGGGATATTAAATCACCTCACCTTGAATCAGACAGAATTTCATCTTTCATTATGTTATCCGAATAGTGTATGACCCTTTTGTCCAACATAATGAATAGACGGTGACTTTTGGTCCTACTCCTAATGACAATGACTCCATAGTGGAGGATATCAAAAGTTATGTTTAAAAGTATACCATCAATTCACTCCTCGAAATAGAACCCACGCGTGATGGAATTTCACATTCTAACTCTCAAAATTATCACTTAAAGTGTTTTAATGAATCTATGGTGCCCCAATTATTTCCATCCGGGGGCACAACCTAACTGACTCGGGGAATTAATCACATATGATTAACAAAACATCGATCAACATCGTGGGGTTTATGTTGAAACTCCTCTTTTACTTAGTATTTTAAAAAGTGAGGGTTTTGAAAAAGTTTTCATTCAGTTCTAAAAGCCCGAATTTAAATCCTTAATAATTTTCAATTTACTTGTACAAATATATGATCTTACTATTTTAATTTTCTAAAAAATAAAACTATTTTTAAAATAAAATAAAACTCGAAAATAAACATTTAATATATACCTATAAATTAATTACCCCGATTTAATTCTATTTAGAAAAGAATAAATTAAGTGGATTTCCCAAAAAAATTCTAATCTAGGGTGGTCTTAAAATTAAATCCATATTGTCCATAAAGTGGATGTTGCTAATTAATTAATTATCATGCAAAATTATGCAACAAAATAATAAAGACACATACATGCAAATATAAATAAATAAATGCATAAAATAAAATAAAATAATAAAGAAAAATATGCCCTTATCCATCATGGCCTCAATTCCTTCTTGACGTAAAACTCTTCAACCCTAGAATCCTTGTTGTAGAAGACTTTCTTTTGACATAGAGTCCTACTTGAAGTAGAATTCATCATAACCACGAGTTCTTAAAGACATTTTCTTTGTAAAAAACTCCTTTGCAAATTTTTGGATTGATTATAACAGATAACCAAAGAAAGAATCATCAAAGCGGCATCAAGAACATCCAAAAAGGGGATCTGCCCAGGGGGTCGATCGATCGGCCATTTTAGGGACAACCTTCGTTCTCTCATTTTTTTTCTTGCAAAAACCTCCTTAACTGATTCAAACCTTCACCAAACTTCTTGAAACTTTGTCCAAAATGCAAAACCATGAAATACATGATTCTAACTATAAAAGAAACGTTACAACCCTCTTCTAAATCCCCCAAATACATCGATGTAGAAATAATTACAAAAACTAAATATTTACAACTACATCAAATCTAAGAGGAAAAAATAACTACGGATAAACCACTGTACGTTCAATCATACAAAATAAACATAGGTGGAAATTATGGAATGGATATTGTAAAAGTGCGCAGTGTAAACTTAATGGATTGATTTATATAAATAAATGTCCCAAACACACAAATCCACCAAATTTTATTCTTTGATTAAATTAGTCTTGCATATGATAATTATTCTAATTACAAAAAATGAACTACGCATGCAATCAACCACATATATGAGGAAAAATCCCTTTATAAGGCAAAACCTATATTCAGCAATTTAGAATGTTTTACAAGACAATGGACTTACAAATCACTTAGAAAAACTGAGTATGATGCGCTGTCTTCATAAAACTACTAAAGAAAACGGATCAGTCCCAAGTCGTCCATAGGTAGCGGTCTACCCTCGGTATCCACCGATCAACCTTCTTCCTTCTTCAGCTGTGATCCCTCGGGTCACACGATCAGCTGTAGAGAATCCTCTCCACAAGATGTATGCAAGATACAAAAACTTCTAGGGATTTAAAATGATTCACAAAATATTTGGGGATGTAAACTTTGTGAATCAAAAGTGTTTTGTAAGAACAAAAAATGAAAACCTTTCATAAAGATATGTAGTTTTGCATTCTTTCAAAAGTCCCAAGCAAAAAGGGTTCAAAACAAGTATTTATAGAACTGCCATAATTTTCGAGGCAGTGGCTCATTCGAAAAAAATAAAGTTCATTCGAACGAGAATGTCAATTCGTTCAAAATAAAAATCCATGTCGTTCAAATAACAAAGGAAATCCATTTGACGTCTACATCTAATGTGCTTCTAACGAAAGTTCACTATAAAACAGTACGCCCTCGTTTGAGTACGTTCAAAGTAAATATGTAACGAACTTCTGGCGAAATGGATATTTCGTTCGAATGAGCTTCAAGAGTATACCTTCTTGAGATGTAAATGAGTCTTGAACTTGGAGATGTTGGAGTTCAGTTTGATGTGTTAGTACGTGTCGGTTTGTAACTGAATATGACAAAATGTAAATAAAGGTCGAATCTATGAGAAACTTCTGAAAATTTTCCCTTAAAAATCTCCCCCTTTGGCTATTTCGGTACAAACTTAAAACAAAATCCAAATTACATTAAAAAAAAAACCTCTATGGCAAAATATTTTAATACCCTCCCAAACCCTAGAAATGGAATGGCATAGTGAAACTTTGTCTTAAATCTCATCTTGTTCTTCCCTTGGGCAACTTTGTCTCCATTCGGTGTAATATGTTCCTCCTCTTTGATACCTACACGCATGAAGCATAGAAAACACTGTGATGCATAGAGTTAGAAATAGAAAATAAAACTCTTAATGTGTTCTCCCCTATAAATCAAACTCTTCAACTATCTCCCTTAATTTGTACTCCCCCTTTTTGTCCGAAATAGATAAAGGAGTATAAACTAAGCATGGTATATAAAGCATCACATGTAATAAATAGGATATCATCATAAAGAAATATAAATAACGCACATATAATGATAATATCAAAGGCATCACCAACTATTTTTGAAATTTTTCTCAAAAGAAGTATAAAATATAAAAAAACAACTCACCATGAATTAATATAAAAATATTCGAATCATGATCGCATAATTTATGGATGTGAACGTATTCCATTGGTTTATCAACATAGACAATCATAACACATGTGCACGTGGGATTGAGAAACCACTAATAAAAGATCTCAAAGTCTACCTTAGGTGTCAAAAAGGTGAACTCATGTGAAATTAACTTAACATAATCAGCAAATCAAGAATGAAAGTGATTCTCACACCAATGATGCCAAAACTATTTATTGTTTTTTGATAATTTTATACTATGTGCAAACCCATTGATCTTAAACTTAACTCCCTCAAAATCTCACATAACTAAAAATACTCTCAATTATTTTTGAAGAAATTAATGCTAATATGCAGAGAAGCATCAATGATAAAAAAAAAAATTGACCTGGCAATTCTATTTTTATGTGCCTCAAATCTTTTTAAGTAGTTTTATTGTAAATGGTGGCTTTTAACGCAAAAATATTTTATCTTTCATGGCCCTTTCCATTGCTTAATATATAAAAATATTTTTCAAAAAAATGATGTAAATCCGGGAAATAATTCTTACATGTACAACTTTTTATCTCGTTTTAACATTTGGTTCATTTTAAAGCAAAATTGAGATGAGAACACGATGTTTGACAAGTGACAAGTAAGTGTAATGCTCAAACAAGTTCTTGCATGTGTGCATTAAATATGACTAAGAGTCAAACACGCAACAAGTAATTATCAAAGGTCAACGTAATGACTCCACACATTATTAAGCACATAATTGAAACGACGTCATGTCTCAAAGCACTACTGAAAAGTCACATGGAAAGATGGAATGAATGGGTGATCCGAACATCTTAAATATTCATCCATATATGGAGAAAAAAATAATATTATAATACCCCTCCCTAAAAATTAGATATTTAACATTATTTGAGGTGTTTTGTCCAAAGGAAAATTCGAGGAATAAATAATCCAAGTGTAACATGTAAAGTAATACGTAAGGTGACGTATTACGTAAATGGTTTAAACGAAAAAATCTCAATACGCATGTGTCGCATGATTACATATATAATCTCTAATAGTATTAGCTAGGATGTCCGTTAAGTTTAAGGGGAAAATGTCAAGGAACGGATGTGACATGAACAAGCTTAATAACACGTGATTTAAATGGTACGAAAAGAAAAATATCGCAATATGGATTACACAAGAAATTTTTGCATTGCATGACTCTCATGAGTTTTATTTTGAGTTTACATAATTTTTTAAAAACTTAGGTTAAGTTTCTCGCGATTCGGACGAGCAACGAGCACTACGCGAGTCTGTCTGACGGTGCGCGACACTGCGAAAGTTCAGTTTGAAGCCCTTATACTTTTGACTCATTTGAGTCTAGACTGTATAAAGAGATCATCTAGTTTGGAAATTGTGACAAAATTGTGTCCATCCTAGAAACCAAAGAGCCTCAGAGATTGTTTTGCTTCTTCTCCTATTCATCTTGTAATGATCCTGAGACTATAGCCATCACTCACACACTTAGAACTTATTTTTTGCATATCATATTGCACCTTTATGTGTATTAATGTGGTGAGTGTGTTTAAATCCCTCAATTTGATTTTTATTAATTTTTTGGGAATTTTAAACATCTTTTAATTAAGGTTTTATTAAACTAAAACTTGATTTAAAAAGTTTTGGGGTTAATATCCAAATATGTTTTGTTGTGGTTTTTGGCCTTAAGTTACTCTGGGTAGAAACCAAAAGCGCCAGAGACTCGAGGGTTGGCTTTGTAATTAGTTTTGGACGCGCGTTTGTATTCGTTCTATGGCCAACACTTGTTGCTCCCTGATTGGCCTGGCTTGTGTTTCTTTACAGAGACATTAGTTGAGAATGTTATCAGCCCTTGGATCAAATGTCATCGATGGCCTGCATGTTGTTTTGGTGAATCCCCGTGTAATCCCCTAAGCCAATCACAGCCTGTTTAATCCACCGCCTGTTGTGAGCCCTTGGATTGAAGTCAAAGAAGCTTGACTCAATCACAGTCGTCTGTTTTGATTGAACGTCTGGAACCTTCTCCTCTTGCTATTTAAAGGACTCTCATCTCAGCCTTCGAGAGCTTTTGTCATTTTGAAAATTCTCAGAGAAAGAATAGAGAGAGAGAGAGGGAAGAAAGAGAAGAGAGAGAGAGAAACCAGAGAGTCAAGTTAGAAACCCTAACTTCGTCTAAAACTTCTCCAACCTAAACCACTTACCTCTCCAAAAAACACCATAACCAAATAAACACCATCTTTAGTGTTTCTTGAGTTTATGAGAGTTCGAGTTGAGTGATCTTGGGTTGCTGTAACCTTGTGTTCATAAAATCTTATTTCCAACTTAGACACCTACTCAGATATTGTTTTTGATTCAATAGAAATCATAGATCTGAAGTTTTTCATGTCATAATACACTTAGTTGCATTTTATTTCTCATCTTGAGAAGTACATTGTTGATTGTTTTCTGTTAAAACATTTTATTACTTCAGAATCAACAATAAATGTTTTATAGTTTCTGTTTTTACAAAACTTAACCTGACCTAGTTGGATTCGCACTTGGAGGGTTTTCAATCTCCTAAATATTTTCAAAAGAGATTGAGAAAGGTATTGACCGATTTCTTAAGCAAGATCTCCGTGGAATCTGGGTTATATTGAAAGGTCAAAAGGTTTTTGGTTTTGTAAGAAAGAAAAATAACAAACTCACTGCATATAGACGTTATATGTATTTTTTATAGGACTGTTTGTAAATCTAAGTGTGTGTGAGTTCATGCATGTGAATAGGATTCACTACACAAACACTTAACACACTACATACACTGAAAGTGTTGGCTATAAGATTTGGTGAACATAAGTCGACGTAACGTGCTGAAACAAAGGAAGAGTTGACAAACTGAGAAGACTACATCAACAATCAAGATCTGCAGAAAAGTTTAAGGACGCCAGAGGGTACAATCCTGAACTTTTATAGATTTGTTATTGTGTGCATGTTAGTTAAATAGATTGTAACTCACATATTTGTTTTAGTGAATTTTTTTGTGTTACTCCGTAGAGGGAGTCGTGGATGTTTCCTCAAGGGTGAGGTTTTACCACGTTAAAAATCCTGAGTATTGATATTTCTACATCTTCTCATCCCATTCTGATGTGTGCTGAGTTTAAAATATTTTAAACTGTTTACTAAAACTTGTTATCAAATCTTGTCCTAATCTCGTACATAATTTTGTTCACACATCTTGTGTTCAAAATCAGTTTGATTTAAGTAAAGAGTTTCTTCAACAAACTTTTCGGAGTTACTTAAATAGTTTATTTTCAATAAACGGCTTTAGCAACGCTATTTCACAGTTTTGCTGTTTAGGACAATTAGTAAATCAAAAAAATATTTTGAGCATGTATTTAGATTCATAAAAATATAAGTAATATTACCATGCGAAGAAAAATCGAAAAAATATATTTTGTATGGAGGTCCCGATTCTTGCACGCCTAGTATAGGACAATCCAATAGGCCAAACGACTATTGTAAATATGACTTTTTTAGCTAAATACAAGGAATATGAGTCTTGAGTTAAAATTTTCAAAAAAAGGGGGGGTTGGTACCAAAAGTGATGCAAATCGCCATTTTTGGGTTATTTTGGGTGGTGTTAGGGGTCACATGTGAGTTTATTTTTATGTTGTCTCAATCCACCTCAAAAAAATCAGATGTAAGAGTCTTGAGAAGATTTTTTCACTTAATTATAAGGCTCTAGGTCTTGACTAGTAGTGGAAAAACTATGGCTTGGGCCTAATGTGGGCGGGCCAAATATGGGTTGGGCCTAATATGGGCGGGCCAAATGTGGGTTGGGTCAACCCATTTTTTTGCCTCAATTAAGTATTACAATTCCAAATATATGTACAAAAAATATAGTTTACTCTTAACTTTTAAAAATAGGCTTTGCATTTGACTCATAGCTTTTGAAAATTGACTCCATATTTGATTCTTATCTGTTAAATATAAGTCCCATATTTGACTCTAAATTTTAAATATGGGCCCCATATTTGACTGTAATTTTTAAAAATGGGCTTCATATTTAAATCACTGGACTAATATGGGTTTTTTTATTCTTTAAAGCCCATTTTTCCACTACTAGTCTTGATCAGGGGCTCCTAGGGTGCTACGTTACCCCTTTTGTTTAATAAGAAAATGGGAGGGAAGTGAGTTGGCCATTTTTATCTCACTCCTTAAAAGATTTTCCTCATCACCATGGTCGATAAAGAGCTCTTCCTTCACCCCAAATTCGTATCTCTTCTTTCCCACCATCGTTAAGCCATGAAAGCACCATTGTGGAGGTCACAAACACCATTAAAATACCTTCGAGTTTTGGGATAGCTTATAGGGAGAATTTTGGAGAAGCTTTTGATGAGGTTTGGGAGTTGTAGAATGGGGTTTTAAGCTTGAAGAGTGGGATATTATTACTCCCTTTAAGGCCACCTTTGGAGGTGAGGGAGTCACCCACCTTCTCTACCATTATGTGAGGACATTTTAAGGTGGGAAATACTTATCTCTTACTAAGTTAAGTTGATGATGATATTAGTATGAGTACTTTGCATCATATTGATATTGGGTGTGTAGAAATAGCCATCTATGATTAAAGATTTAATACTACATGATTTCAAGATATAGTTTAGAAGAAAATGATATTTTCTATCTTTGAAATGGGTCTTATAGTAAACCTATGTTTAGCTTGATTTTTCTTATATATTTAGAGCTTAAATTATATTGATTAAGGTTTTAAATGTACTAATATATTTATTAGTATCATTCTTACTATTTTATATGAAAATGGGAACTTAAAATGAAGGATTGAATGGGTTTTAAAAATGGATAATTTTCATCCCACTATTCACAAACATTTTATGAAATAACACGTTTTAAACTCATATTTTAAGGTGAATAGATGATTTTTTTTATGTGAAGAACACTTGGTATGTATATGCCTTTTATGAGATTAATATAGTGATTTTAATGTTAATGAATCATTATAAAATGAGCAAATGGAGTTTCATTTACAAAATGTACTATTTAGTTTATTAAACTAAGTTTTGGGGTTAAAAGTGTAAATATGTGAAAATGCAGTCTTCTTGCAAACTTTGGGTGAAAAGGTAAATAATGAAAGTGTAGAAGATTAAATGTGAATAAAATGACTAAGTAAGGTGTGACACCCCGCCTAATAAAATAGCGGGTGATCAGTCCTATATCAAATTAAACAAGAATCTCATCTGGTTCATTCCTAGCATCACTGTCGAAACTTTTTCAAACATTACTAACCACCTAGTATTCAAAAAGTTGGTGTCAAATTTTATCTTTTTAATTAATCAAGTCAACATGCAAAAATATAAACTAAGTCAATCACACCATCTGCAATTGCACAAACTGAATAATTAATAAAAGACTTGTCGAATAAACCATCGGCTAAAATTCCAATCCAAACAAACATCCAACAATAATAAAATAATCCAAAAACTAAATCTGAAAATAACTGGGCAACATGCCCTACACTAACTATGACTGAGAATAAATCCCAAATCTAGGAACAAAGGAATGAAGCATCTAATCCAAACTCCTGCTAACATTCACATGTGCAGCAGTTGTGTATCCCTGGAATAGATATCAAGTATGGCATCCCTGTGGCTGGACACCTAAAAGATTTTGAAAATATTTTTATAGCAAGGGTTAGGACCCAAAACATTTTGAAAATATTTAGCAAGTGAATTAAAATGCAGCAATTTAAAATGCATGGATGCTCTTCATATTTAGGTTAGTGTCGCACTCACTTGAGATACTGTTCGCCCCTCATCTAGAGTGCGCACTTAACGTTCTATACTTAGCCCAACTAGCTGTACTACCCAAGCTAACTATACTATAGTAATAAACTGAACTTATCTACACTTCTAAGTTTCCCGTACCGCCCATAAAGTACATCATTTTATTAACATCTCTTCTATGTTAATTACTTCCCGTGTAACATCTCACATGTGTTATCTATCCATATTTATCATTAAGTCTCACTACTTAATTTATTCCTTAGATATTCACATCTCGTAATTAAATATTTATAACTAAGTTTCTCTACTTAATTTACTTTTTAGATGTATGCAAGTCATCTAACTATCTACTACCCCACGTAAGTAGATTATTCATACGGTGTATACTTCACACACAATATATACTATAAGTTTATACTTCAATATAAAGTCCTAATATCACATATTAAGGACTTATTGGTTCGGACTGTTCCATCGACCCCAATTCATCCTATCATTCACATTGGCCCAGACAGCCATCGACCCCAATGTAAATTATATACATAACTATATTGGTCCAGACAGCCATCGACCCCAATATAATTAGTATGCTTTAGGCATTCACCCCGCCTAAGTATTTGATATAGTAGGCATTCACTCCACCTACAAATTTACATTGGTCCGAATAGCCATCGACCCAAAGTAATGGTTATAAAAATATATATATTGGTCCGGATAGTCATTGACCCCAATATAATTAGTATACTTTAGGCATTCACCCCGCCTAAGTATTTGAAATATTAGGCATTCACTCCACCTACAAATTTACATTGGTCCGGATATCCATCGACCCCAATGTAAATGTTATAAAAATACATATATTACTCCGGACAGCCATTGACCCCAATATAATTAGTATACTTTAGGCATTCACACCACCTGTGTATTACTACAAAGTACACAAATATATATATATATATATATATATATATATATATATATACACACACACACACACACACACTACACAATCACCGCATATATATATATATATATATATATATTTAATTTAAAACCGGCTAATCCGTGCTCAAATCTCATAGCTCCAGCCCAAAATACCCAAGTCTATATCCCAAATTGTAATTGAATTAATTACACATGAATTATATTTTCATCTAAATAGTGTCACCCAACTACATTACCCCGACTTACTCATTCGTTCTGTACCTTTACCCTTTAGGGTTTCTTACATCAAGTCCCACTATTAAGGTTAACAACTCTCATTAAATTTTAATATTCGATAATTTATTATACAAATCTAAAATAAATTAAACCGGCTACTTTGTGTCTAACACCCATCGCACTAGCCCTTAATATCCGAGCCAAATTCCTCGACTCTTAATTTAATTAATTTCACATTAATTAATTTAATTAAGTAGCGTCACTCAACTACGATACCCGGACGTTATCACTCACCCCGTTATTTAACATTTTTAGAATTCATTTCCCCAAATTCGTCAATAATGTGTCACACATATAATGTCCTCCTAATCCCAATTATATCCCGTCATAATTATTAGGAAATTATGCCCCATATTTTTATTTCACCAAATAATAAATCCGAAAAGTCATTTCCAAGGAATTTACTTCTATAAAAAAAAGGGCGAACTGCCAGAAATCTGGAACCGTCGATCGATCGACCCTGACCATCGATCGATCGATCACGTCCTTTGTCTCCTCCGATTGTCTATTTTCCCCATTGACATACCACCAAGCTTTTTATTGTATCTCCCAACATTATCCAATCACAACCAACAATATATCTACACAGGAGTAAGTTCTAATCATCCTATAACATTTAATCCTTACTTAATTTTGACGAAAATCAAGTTTTTCGATTTAGGTTTCCACCTGGGTTTTGCACTTCCGATTTTCAATTCATAACAATAGTTCCCAATCAGACTTCAATAACTACTGGTTTTACACGACAAACCAATTTCACTTATTACATATCATAGACAGTCATCAATTGAGTAATAAATTCATCATACTTTACCCAACAAAATACAACCCATTTTCATGTAATTCCCACACCCAAAAACGAATTTAGTTTTACACATCACCATAATATGAATTGGTTATCACAAAATTATAATTACAGCAAATTAACTACTTTCCTTAACAATCTTAGAGTCTGATTCCTTTGGTGTTGATGATGATTCCACAAAGAACACCCTCAATTGCTCCTTGATTTGTCTCCGAAAGACTCCTAGTTGATCTCCAATTGCTCCCTCTGCCTTGCTCTAAATTTCTAGGTCTAGAATTATGTTAACTGTTGTTCCATACACTTACAATTGGGTTTAAAAATTCTAATCCCATTTTTAGGCTTATGGGCCAAGCCCATATGACCCAAACACCCACGTGTGTGCCCGGTTATGCCTAAAAAGGCCCTGAGATGCGATTACTACCCCAGGTACTCTTTTTCATCTATCTTGACCTATCCGGAGTCAACCGTGCACTAGGAATTGTCAACCGAGTCACTTAAAATATATCTCTCATTTCTCACCTCAAAATAGTCTACACGCGACTCTCGATGAGTTAAAATAAAATACGCACATATCACTCGCTATGTCATATAACCATAATTAATAAAATACGCACATATCACTCGCTATGTCGTATAACCATAATTATCAATTATTTACTATACGCACTTAGTAAATATCATAATGCAATATTAATCAGTATTTATCTCTCGATTAATATTTAATAGTCACAATTATTATCTAATAGCATTAAATTACTTTACTCGCGTAATTTAATTAAAATGTATATACACAGAAATACGGGTTATTACATACTTACCCCCATACAAAGGAATTTTGTCCTCAAAATTAGGGCAAGACCAGTACTAATACTTAGGCTCCTTAACATCACGACATCCTTTAGTACCCAAATTCAGATCCTAAAAATATAGGGGTCACTCCACCATACACCTGCTAGTGGTACCCACCTATCAAAAGGCTTAATCACTCTAGCCCAAGTTTATCAACAAGCTTTATTAATTCACTACATACTGATACACTCCATCAGTCATGTGATCTCAGTATTAGCTATATCGTCCCCATACAGAGAAAAGGTTGCACATCCCTAAGTGCCAACTCCCCTTATTCACTACCACTCAGAACTACCTTCTTGGGAGAAATAAAGATAATCTCTGACAACTCATGTCAGTATTTAGAACTTCGATTCACGGTGACGTAACTCTTATGACATTCAAAATCCACCCAAAATAGTTTGTGGTTCACTCCACTATTAACAACACACTCCAAATCACGGTTAATCCAAAAATCTAGTTATCCTCTCCCCTCTAATCAACCAGAGGGTGAATGACAAGGCTTTCCACATAAAATCTTAAAAGTTATCTTGTGCCTGATAAAACGGTATAAGTTATTACACGCAACTCTACCAACGGTAATTTCTCCCATCAATTACCCTACAAGGCACCACCCGCACTACTCGCATTAGCCAGCATAATAAACCACTTTGTCTAACCATCTGCCTATAGGTGATATGATATGCCCAATACAAAACTTCATCCACATCACTTCCTGATAATCCCTATCAGAGGTGGGATTGCAGGATCTCATCCTGATTCACAACAATATTTGCAGGCACCTTGCACCGGTGCAATCCTTCCTTTCATAGAAAGAAGAACAATTACTTCCTCTCATCCAATCCATTTTGTACACTCAGAGGAATTCTTGACCTAGACACGATGTTGACAGCCTACTAATGAATTTTATCAGTCTACCTACCCATTATATCACTAGAAACGTAGGCTTGTTACTAAGTTCTAGTTGATCATCTTGAGCCAACCTTTTTCCATCTATGAGTGGTGCACCCCGAGACAATCTCACTACGTATCACCCAACACCAATTCCAACTTATAATATTTAGATTAAGTGGTAATTTATACTCCCCTTCTCCCCCCCCCCTCCCCCCGGTATGCCAAAAGTCACGACCCTCAATTGCTCCTTGATTTGTTTCCCAAAGACTCCCAATTGATCTCCAATTCCTCGCTCTGCCTTGCTCTAAATTTCTAGGTTTATAGTTATGTTAACTTTCGTTCCGTACACTTACAATTAGTTTTGAAAAACCTAATCCCATTTTTAGGCTTATAAGTCAAGCCCATATGACCCGAACACCCCCGTGTGGGTGCGGTTATGCCTAAAAATGCCTCGAGACCCGATTACTACACCCAGGTACTCTTTTTCGACTATCTCGGCCAATTCGGAGTCAACCATGCACTTATAATTGTCAACCAAGTCACTTAATATATATTTCTCATTTCTCACCTCAAAATAGTCTACGTGCGACTCTCGATGAGATAAAATAAAATACGCTCATATCATTCGCTATGACGTATAACCATAATTAATAAAATATGCACATATAACTCGTTATGTTGTATAACCATAATTATCAATCATTTACTCTACGCACTTAGTAAATATCATAATGCAATATTAATCAGTATCTTTCTCTCGATTAATATTTTAGAAACATAATTATTATCCAATTGCATTAAATTACTTTACTCGCGTAATTTAATTAAAATGTATATGCAGATAAATACAGGGTATTACATAAGAGACTTTATGCAAAAGGTCATAATTAAAATGTGTAACACTAAGTTTTAAATGGTCAAATGTGTTAATGTTGGCTAAAATAGGTTTTTAGTGTTAAAACTCATAAATAAAGTGTGTAGACTTTAATATGTGAAAAGTATGATTTTGTATGTTAAAGGGAGTAATGTGCAAAAATGTGATTTTCGACAAAGTGAGAAGTTGAAAAGGTGTCATAGTGACTAAAATTCGTACGTGTTAAGTTTGAAGCTTAAAAATGGTGTTTTTTGTAAATAACACTTGAATAAGGAGTGAAGTTATGTATTCTAATGTAAATTGGGTAAATTGAAAATTTACTTCAAATTTAACATTTTCATGAAACAACAATGTTAAAGAGTGTTTTGACACGTATGTAGAAAAAATGAAACAAGTCCTTAAACGAAAATGATTTTCGATGTAAAGTCAACATGTGTGAAAAATGGACTTTAATGGAATATAATGATTCTTCCTAAATAAATAATGGGCAAATGGACGGTTAAGTCCAGGCTTGGGCTTCGGTTCGAAAAAATCAATTTAATGTGAACATTATGAAAATGCTGAACACATTGGTAAAATAATGATATTGGATATTGTCGGGTTAAATAATTAAGCAGGGCGATATTGTCCCTAGGGTGAAAATTCAAAAGCAACTGCAGTTTACTTGGCGCTCGATGTCGGACGGTGAAATTTTGTGAAACCATGGGTGTGCGTGTATTATAACGGGTGTATGTGTCGTCGGAATCCCTAAAGAAAATGCTAAGTGATGAATTGAATATTCATGAAAGAGGCAAAAATGAATGGTATTGATTCATTGATTTATTAATGAAAGAATAACGCATTAAATATTTAATGTTCATGTAGTGACGTGGGATGGTTAAATAAGTTGACTTAATGATGTTTAAGCTACCTAATGAGGTTTGAATCATAATAAATACAATCGTGTGTTATATGAGACTTTCAAAGTAAAATGAGTATTTTTCTAAACACAGTGTGTGCGTACTTTGAATGGAAGTCCTATAAAATGGTTAAGTAACTCTGGCGTGAGTTAATAAACATTGAGTTAATGAATGTTTGAAAGTAAATGTAAGGTCTTTCCCTAACAAATGTCATTTATTTCACGGGGTGAGTTAATAGGAAGGAATATGCTTGTTTTATGCATAATGACACAAATTGACTCTTTTGTAAAAATAAGGAAGTATATTGGAGTAAAAAACTTTTTTCGAATAGAACGGTATAATACATTGGGATATGTATTTCCAAAGGTATGTATGTAGATACATACGTACTTTTGCATGCATTCTATGTAGCTTGTGATTATTCTGCACTTTATAGTTCCAACTGAGCATTCAGCTCACTCCCTCATTTTATTACGACAAGTTGCATGCACTTTCATATTTTGAGTGTGTTATACAGGTAAGTATTTACATGGATTTACGTTAGTAGTTCTATTTACTTGGCCTTGGGCATTTCCCTTGGGTTATATTACATATTGATTGTAAATCGAACTCACATGCTAATAAGTGTAACGTAAAATATCAATAAAATTGGATTTGAAACATTATTAGGGTGTTTTATTGCACTTCAAGATTAACGCGTGGTTCAGATCAGGTTGATCCTTTATTAACCCTTATATTCGGGTCGGGGTGTTACAACTAGGTATCAGAGCTTTAGGTACATGTTCCTTTCGGGTGTGACATGGTGAGGTCGATAGTGTATCTTTCGGTGTCGTTGGTTGTTGGATTCGATCACGCTTACCTAGTGACGATTTTAATTTGTACCTTGATGGTAAAGTTGAGGTCTTAAGAATGTTGTGCCATTCTCATTGAGTTGGTGATCGGTTAAGTTAGTAGTCATTCTTATTCCACTAAATTTGTTGTAGTAGTGTTAGCTAGCAAGTATAGAGTTTTGGTGTAGGATGTTAGGTGGTGGCACTTTAAGCTTTTGTGAGATGTATGACGTGGAAGTTTAATGATTAGAAAGTCCTAATGATTTCAGTTACATCCTAGCTGGTATGCTTGTGGTTTCATCTTCGGGATTAGGTGACTAAGTAGCGTACCTTGTGAGTAAATAATTATAAGGAAATCATAATGACTAAGTGACTTGATTATGATTTGGCTTTAGATAATCATATTGATTCAGGGTAATTTAAGAAAGAATCTATATAGTCCTTATTACTTAGTCTCAGAAATGATGGCATTGAATGACGATTTTAGAAAAATAAAGTGGTATTGAGGAATAGGATCTCTTGTGGCGTCAAATGAATTGGCTCAAAGTTGTATAGGTAGTACTCGACGCCCCGTATCCTACCAAAAGTTTTAAAGTGGTGATAGCTTGTCATCTATCAAATGAGTGTGATGGCTATGTAGTGAGGCAAGTTTGTTATCATATCTGAGTGTTAAATAAGGTTAAGTTATACGCCATGATGAGTTTGATCACGGGTTATAGTTATGGACAGGAATGCGAATTTTTACTGATAATGCCTTGGATATATATGCAAAGGATTAGCTAATGAGTTGTTAGTACAAGTAATAAACACTCCCTAGTAATGGTGAACTTTAGATTGCGATTCGTGTATTATGATAACAAGGATGTCTCTCTTTGAACTTTGGGGATTTATTATAATGTCAAGGATATATAGTTACATTTGGTGTAACACGTAGTAATTGGGTTAGTGTTTGTCCCTCCAACAAAAAATTAACGGCCATGATCGGCTGTTATACTTGGTAAGATTGTATTGTGATCACTCCTACACTAGAATGTGCATGATCATTTGAGATGATTGAATTGGTGTCCTTTCTATAGAGCATTGGGAAATTTATTGCGTGGATGCATAGGCTGTTGATGTTGTAGTACGATTTAATCGTATCATTTTTTTTGGCAATACTTAGGAGTTAACGCCATCGCTTGTTGATAAGCTTGTGTTAAGATATGGCCCTTGTGGATAATATCTAAAATAGGTTGATACATGCTAGTTTTTACACTTAGGAGACTTCAGACACGATGATGTTCATCAAGGTTTTAGAAATAGCCCTCATAATGTAGTGTTAGGCTTAATTGTAGCACCTGAATGCGCTACTCGTATGGCTTAGTATGACTCTAGTGAGGATAATAATTAGGTATTAGGCATGGATAGTGCTTGAAAATGGAGTTGTCATTGTAACTAGTTTGATAATTATGATTCGGGATCACATAGGACGCTGTTAAGGATTGTAGTGATGGCTCGTAGGGTAAAATTATGTGAGTGTTGTGTTTCACTAGATGAGAAAGATCTTGAGGTTTAAAGGTTAGAAATCGCATGTAGGAATTGTGGAGACTTGAGTTGGTAGGTCAGTGACTAACATAAAGAAATGAGAAATGTAACTTCACTTTGGTATGAAGGATAAAAATTAACCACAGTCTTAAGGAAGGAAGCCTAGCATTTTTTCTTCCCAAATGAATCGGTTCCCATGACGTTGCCTTTCAAAATGGGTAGTCGTGATTAATAATGCAATCCAGGGTGAGTGCTATGGTTAAGACTTTAGCGCGTGTGTAGGTCGATGAAATTTTAGAATTCAAGTGTACGTTATGGTTCTTACTTTGTGTGGCATGATTCGTTACCCGAATTTATTTATTTTCATTCTGGCATGGCACTCGCCTTATCTATTGCATCTTATTGTGTCTTCTTTGATCCCAGTGATGAGAATTTATTGTGTCAGTTAGGGATCTGTATTCAGGTATAGCGTTGTATAAGCTCAATAGTGATGCAGGATAGGCCAGGTTAAGGCTGATTCATCACGACACATGAGTACGCTCGTATTCGGAAGCACCTTTATTTTACATCGATTGGTGTATATGCATGATCTCACGATTTCTTGCATGTAGTTTACATGTGTACTTAATAGCTTTAGGTTAACACACTCACTAGTTAACCAGTATAGCTGGTTATAATGTATATCGTGGATTTGAGGTTATGACTCTAATATATTAATATCAAAACTTGATGGAACGTTAAATGCTAGTGTTGCACTCCATATGGAATTTGTGAATTGAGAATGTAGTCTCTCATGTGAATTTAGGTTGTCGTACCTAGGATGACTCTAGCTTAATGTGTAGTCTTGTAGGAAGTATCGATCGGATGGACCATTGGGATTAAATGGTTGTCTTGAAATCATTGATGTGAATAGTTATTGATGTTGAGGATGTATCGTCCTAGGCTAGGCAAGATCCAAATCGTTTAATGACACGTAGGCTTGTAAATACTGATGGTTGGAATAATTCACGATAATGAGTTCTTTGGGTGTTAGCATGATATTTGGTGATTATAAATTATTTTGAGGTATTATTTAGATGGACATAATAGGCATGCTTGGGAGTTATCAATCATAAGTAAGGACCCGCCGTGGTTATATCAAATTAATGCTATGAAATCTTTGGGTTAAACTAAAGTATTAAATACATCTAGGATTAGAATTAAATTGTTGGACGAATAATTTGTGAGCTTGATGATCAAAAATTTCAAGGACCAAATTTCCTAAGGAGGGAAGAAAGTAATACCCCGCCCTAGAAATTGGGTATTTAACATTATTTGAGGTGTTTTGTTCGCAGAAAAATTCGAGGAATAAATAATCCAAGTGTAACATATAAAGTAATACGTAAGGTGGCGTATTAAGTAAATGGTTTAAACGAGAAAAATCTCACAATGCATGTGTCGTATGAATGCGTATTTAATATCTAAAAGTATTAGTTAGGGTGTCCCTTAAGTTTTAGGAAAAAATGTTAAGGAACGGATGTGACACGGATAAGGTTAATACAACACGACATTTAAATGGTACAAAAAGTAAAGTATCGCAATATGGATTAAACAAGAAATTTTTGTATTTCATCACTCTCGTGATCTTTATTTTGAGTTTATATAATTATTTTAAGTACTAAGGTTAAGTTTCACACGATTCGGATAAGGAACGAGCGCTACGTGAGCCTGGGTATGGTGCGCGATACTACGAAAGTTCAGTTTTGCACGAATTGTTTAGGACAATTATTAAGTCAAAAAATTACTTCGTGTATATATTTAGACTCATAAAAATATAAGTAATATTACCATGCGAAGAAAAATTGAAAAAAAATTGTATTTTGTACGGAGGTCCCGATTCTTGTGCGCCTTGTATCGGAAAATCCACGAGGCCAAATGACTATTGTAAATATGATTTTTTTGCTAAAAAATACAAGGAATATGATTCTTAAGTTAAAAGTTTCAAAAAAAAAGAAATTCGTTTTTGGGGCTGGTACCAAAAGTGACGCAAATCACCATTTTTTTATATTTTGGGTGCTCTTGGGGGGCACATGTGAGTTTATTCTTGTGTCGTCTCAATCCACCTCACAAAAATCTGATGCAAGAAACCTGCAAAGAGTTTTTCACTTAATTATAAGGATCTAGGTCTTGACCATGGGCTCATAGGGTGCTACCTTACCCTTTTTGTTTAATAAAAGATATGGGAGGAAAAGTGAGTTGGCCATTTCTATCTCACTCCTTTCGTCATATTTTTTTCATCAACATGGACAAGCAAGAGCTCTTTCTTTACCCCAAATTAGTAGCACTTCTTCCCCATAATATTTACACTATGAAATCACCATTGTGGAGGTCACAAACACCATTAAAACACCTTGGCATTTTGGGACAGCTTATAGGGAGGGTTGTGGAGAAGCTTTCGATGAGGTTTGGGAGTTGTAGAAAGGGGTTTTCAGCTTGAAGAGTGGGCTATTGTGAATCCCTGTAGGTCCACCTTTGGACGTGGGGGAGTCACCCACTTTATTTATCATTATTTGAGGATATTTTGAGGTGGGCAATACTTATCTCTTACTAAGTTAAGTTGATGATGATAGTAGTATGAGTACTTTGCACCTTGTTAATATTAGGTGTGTAGAAATAGCCATCCATGATTAAATATTTAATACTACATAATTTCAAGATATAGTTTAGAAGAAAATGGGATTTTCTATCTTTGAAATGGGTCTTGTAGTAAACCTATAATTAACTTGATTTTTCTTACATATTTAGAGCTTAAAATATGTTGTTTAAGGTCTTAAATGTACTAATAGACTTATTAGTATAATTATTAATATTTTCTACAAAAATGGGCACTTAAAATTGAAGGATTGAATGGGTTTTAAAAATGGATTATTTTCAGCCCACTATTCACAAACATTTTATGAAATAACATGTTTTAAATTCATGTTTTAAGGTGAATATATGATTTCTTTGATGTGAATAACACTTGGTATGTATATGACTTTTTATGAGATTAATATAGTGATTTTAATGTTGATGAATCATTATGAAATGATCAAATGGAGTTTCATTTATAAAGTATACTATTTAATTTGTTAAACGAAGTTTAAGGGTTAAAAGTGTAAATATGTGAAAGCGTAGTCTTCTAGCAAACTTTGGGTGAAAATGTAAATAATAAAAGTGTAGGAGACTAAGTGTGAATAAAATGACTAAGTATGGGTCTTTATGCCCAAAGTCATAATTAAAGTGTGTAACACTAAGTTTGAAATGCAAAATGTCAAATGAGTAAATGTTGACTAAAATGGGTTTTTAGTATTAAAACTCATAAATAAAGTGTGTAGACTCTAATATGTGAAAAGTATGATATTATATATTAAAGGGAGTAATGTGATTTTCGACAATGTGAGAAGTTGAAAAGGTGACACATTGACTAAAATGCTTACGTGTTACGTTTGAAGCTTAAAAATAGTTTTTTTTGCAAATAACACTTGAATAAGGAGTGAAGTTATGTATTCTGATGTAAATTGGGTAAATTGACAATTTACTTAAAATGTAACATTTTCATGAAACAAAAATATTTAAGAGTGTTTTGACACGTATGCAAAAAGAATGAAATTAGTCCTTAAACAGAAATAATTTTCGGTGTAAAGTCAACATGTGTGAAAAAGGGACTTTAATGGAATATAATGATTCTTCCTACATGAATAATGGGAAAATGGACGGTTAAGTCCAAGGCTTTGGCTTCGGCCCGAAAAAAGTAAATTAATATGAAAATTATGAAAATGTTGGACACATTGGTAAAATAATGATATTAGATGATGTTGAGTTAAATAATTAAGCAGGGTTATGTTGTCCCTAGGGTGAAAAATCAATAAGCAACTACAGTTTACTTGCGCTCTGTACCAGGCGGTGAAATTCTGTGAAACCGTGGGTGTGCGTGTGTTTGACGAGTGTAATACCTATAGAAATTGCTAAGTGATGAATTGATTTTTATGAAAGATGTATAAATTAATGGTATCGATTCATTAATTTATTAAAGAAAAAATAACACAATAAATGATTAATGTTCATGTGGTAACATGGGATGGTTAAATAAGATGACCTAATGATGTTTAAGTTACCTAATGAGGTTTGAATCATAATAAACACAAGATTGTGTTATATAAGGCATTCAAAGGAAAATGAGTATTTTTCTAAACACGGTGTGTGCGTACGTTGAATGGAAGTCCTATAAAATGGTTAAGTAAATCTGGCGTGAGTTAATAAACGTTGATTTAATGAACGTTTGAAAGTAAATGTAAGGTTTTTCCCTAACAAATATCATTTGTTTCACGGTGTGAGTTAATGGGAAGGAATATGCTCGTTTTATGCATAATGATACAAATTGACTATTAAAAATAAGGAAGCAACTTGGAGTAAATAACATTTTTGAATAAATTGGTTTAATACATTAGGATATGTATTTCCAAAGGTATATATGTAGATACATACGTACTTTCTCATGCAAGTAGTGTAGCATGTGAGTATTCTTTCTGTCGTTCGTTTCTATACCGCATTGTATAGTTCCCACTGAGCATTCAGTTCACTCCCTCATTTTGTTACGGCAGGTGGCATGTAGTTTCGTATTTTGAGTGTGTTATACAGGTAAGTATTTACTTTCATTTTCATTAGTAGCTCCGTTTACTTAGCCTTGGAGCTTTTACCTTGGGTCATATCACGTAGTGACTGTAAATCAGACTCGCATGCTAATAAGTGTAACATTAAATATTAATAAAACTGGATTTGAAATATTATTTAGGGTGTTTCATTGGCCTTCATGATTAACATGTGGTTCGAATCAGGTTGATCCTTTATCAACCCTCAAGTCTGGGTCGAGGAGTTATAACTTGGTATCCAAGCTTTAGGTTCATATTCCTTTCAGGTGTGACGTGTTGAGGTCGGTAGTGGATCTTTCGGCATCATTGTTGGTTGGAACCGATCACACTTTCCTGGTGACGGTTTTGATTTGTACCTTGATGGTAAAGTCAAGGTCTTGAGCACATTGTACCATTCTCTTTGACTTGGTGATCGGTTAAGTTAGTAGTCATTCTTATTCAGTTGCATTTGTTCTGGTAGTGTTAGCCTGCAAGAATCTAGTTTTGGTGTAGGCCGTTAGGTGGGAGAACCTTAGGCTTTTGTGAGATGTATCATGTGGAAGTTTGATGATTCGAAAGTCTTAATGATTTAAGTTGTATCTTAGTTGGTATGCTTGTGGTTTCATTTAAGGGATTAGGTGACTGAATAGTGTGATTTGTGAATAAATAACTCTATGGAAATTACAATACCTAAGTGACTTGATTATGATTTAGGTTTGGATAATCATATTTATTCAGGAAAATTTAATATATTCCGTGGGAATTAATGTTAGAAATAGTGGTATTGAATTATGGTTTCAGAAAAATGAAGTGGTATTGAGGAATAGGATCTCTTGGGGGGTCAAAGGTATTAGCCCAAAGTTCTATAGTTATTACCCGATGCCCCGTATCCTACCAAAATTTTTATAGTGGTGATAGCTTTTGATCTAGCAAATGAGTGTGATGGCTATGTAGTGAGACAAGCTAGTTGTCATAGTTGAGTGTTAAATAAGGTTAAGTTATATGCCATAATGAGTTTGATCTCGAGTTATAGTTATGCACAGGCATGTGAATCCATACTAATAATGCCTTGGAGATATGTGCTAAGGATTAGCTAATGAGTTATTAGTATAAGTGACAAACACTCCCTAGTAATGGTGAACTTTAGATTACGTTTCGTGTATTACGATAAAAAGGATGTCTCTCTTTGAACTTTGGGGATTTCTTATAATGTCAAGGACATAGAGTTACAGTTGGTGTAACATGTAGTACTTGGGTTAGTGTTTGGCCTTTAAAAAAATTAACGACCATAATCGGTTATTATAATTGGTAGGATTTTATCGTGATAACTGCTACTCTATGATGTGCATGATCGTTGGAGATGATTTAATTGGTGCTTTTTCTATGGAGCGTTGGGAAATTAGTTGCATGGATGCATAGGCTGTTGATTTTGTAGTGCGATTTAGTCGTATCGTTTTGTAGCAATACATAGGAGTTAGCGCCATGGATTATTGATAAGCTTGTGTTAAGATATGACCATTGTCGATAATATCGAAAATAAGTTGATACGTGCTAGGTTTTACACTTAGGAGACTTTGGACACGATGATGTTCATCACGGTTTGAGATATAGCATTCGGAATGGATTGTTAGGATTCATTATGGTTTGAGAAATATCATTCGGAATGGAGTGTTAAGATATGACCATTATCGATAATATCGAAAATAGGTTGATACGTGCTAGGTTTTACACTTAGGAGACTTTGTACACGATGATGTTCATCATGGTTTAAGAAAGAGCACCTACATGTGCTACCTGTATGGCTTAGTTAATATGACTTTAGTGAGGGGAATCATTAGGTATTAGGCATGGATAATGCTTGAAATATCGAGGCACCATTGTTACTAGTTCGATAGTTATGATTTGGGATCGCATAGGACGCTCCTAATGATTGTATCGAAGGTCTCTAGGGTAAAATTATGTGAGTGCTGTGTTTCACTAGATGAGAAAGATCTTGAGGTTTGAAAGTCATCAATCGCATATGGAAATTGTGGAGAGTTGAGTAGGCAGGTCAGTGACTAACATTAAGAAATGAGAAATGTTACTTCGCTTTGATATGAAGAATAAAAAGTAACCTCAGTCTTAAGGAGGGAAGCCTAGCTTTTTAGCTTCCCAAATGAATCAATTCCCAAGTAGTTGGCTTTGAAAATGGGTAGTCGTGATTAGTGATTCAATCCAGGGTGCGTGCCATGGCTAAGACTTTATCGCACGTGTAGCTCAGTGAAATTTTAGACTTCAAGTGTACGTTGTGGTTCTTTCTTCGCGTGGCCTGGTTCATTGCCCAAATTCAATTATTTTATTTTGGCATGGTAGTCGCCTGATCCGTTTCATCTTATTGTGTCTTATTTTATCCCGGTGATGGGAACTTTTTGTGTCAATTAGGGATCTGTATTCAAGTATAGCATTGCATAAGCTCAGTAGTGATGCGGAATAGTCCAGGTTGAGGTTGATGTGTCACGGCACATGAGTATGCTCCTCTTCGAAAGCAATTTTGTTTACATTGATTGGTGTGCATGCATGATCTTGCTCCTCTTCGAAAGAAATTTTGTTTACATCGATTGATGTGTATGCATGATCTTGCAACTTTTTGCATGTAGTTTACATGTGTACTTAATAGCTTTAGGTTAACACACTCGCTAGTTAACCAGTATAGCTAGTTACAATATATATCGTGGATTTGAGGTCACGAATCTAAGATATGAATATCAGAACTTGATGGAACATTAAATGCTAGTGTTTCACTCCATATGGAATTTGCGGATTGAGAATGAAGTCTCTCATGTGTATTTGGATTATCGTACCTAGGATGACTCTAGCTTAATGTGTAGTCTCGTATGAGGTATCGGTCGGATGGACCCCTGGGATTATATGGCTGTCTCGAAATCATTGATGTGAATAGTTATTGATGTTGAGGATGTATCTTCCTAAACTAGGCAAGATCCAATTCATTTGACGACACGTAGGCTTGTAAATCCTAATGTTTCAAATAATTCATTATAATGAGTTCTTTGGGTGTTAGCATGATATTTGGTTATTATCAATTATTTTGAGGTATTGTTTAATTGGACATGATAGGCATGCTTGGGAGTTAGCAATAATACGTCAGGATCCACCGTGGTTGTATCAAATTAATGGTATGAAATCTTTAGGTTAGACTATAGTGTTAAAGACATCTAGGATTAGAATTAAATTATTGAACGAATGATTTGTGATCTTGATGATCATAAATTTCAAGGACGAAATTTTCTAAGGAGGGAAGAATGTAATACCCAGTCCTAGAAATTATGTATTTAATGTTATTTGAGGTGCTTTGTCCAAAGAAAAATTCGAGAAATAAATAATCCAAGTGTATCACGAAAAGTTATACGTAAGGTGGCGTATTATGTAAGTGGTTTAAACGAGAAAAATCTCAAAATGCATATGTCGCATGAATGCGTACTTAATCTCTAATAGTATGACTTAGGATGTCCGTTAAGTTTGAGGGAAAAATGTCAAGGAATGGATGTGACACGGACAAGGTTAATACAACACAGCATTTAAATGGTACGAAAAGCAATGTATCGCAATATGGATTAAACAAGAAAGTTTTGCATTGCATGGATCTCATGAGTTTTATTTTGAGTTTATATAATTATTTTAAGTACTTAAGTTACGTTTCACATGATTCGGAAAAGGAACGAGCGCTACGCAAGCCCGAGTACGGTGCGCAACACTGCGAAAGTCTAATTTTGTGCAAATTGTTTAGGACAATTGGTAAGTCAAAAAAATATTTCGAGCATATATTTAGACTTCTAAAAATATAAGGAATATTACCATGCGAAGAAAAATTGAAAAATATATATTTTGTATGGAGGTCCCAATTCTTGCGCGCCTTGTATAGCACAATCCGGGACGCAAAACGATTGTTGTAAATATGATTTTTTAGCTAAAAATGCATGGAATATGATTCTTAATTTAAAAGCTTCAAAAAAATAAAAATAAAATGGGTTGGTAGCAAAAGTGATGCAAATCACCATTTTTTGGTGATTTTGGGTGGTGTTGGGGGTCACATGTGAGTTTATTCTTGTGTTGTCTCGATTTACCTCACAAAAATCAGATGTAAGAGCCTTAAGAAGAGTTTTTCACTTAATTAGAAGGCTTTATGTGTTGACCATGGACTCATAGGGTGCTAGCTTACCCCCTTTTGTTTAATTAGAGAAATGGGAGGGAAAGTGAGTTGTCCATTTCTATCACACTCCTTTCATCAAATTTTTATTCATCACCACATGCAAACGCTCTTACTTCACCCCAAATTCATATCTCTTCTTCCACACCATCTTTACACCATAAAAGCACCATTGTGGAGGTCACAAACACCATTAAAACACCTTGTAGTTTTGGGACAACTTATAGGAATAGTTTTGGAGAAGCTTTTGATGAGGTTTGGGAGTTGTAGAATAGGGTTTTGAGCAGAAGAGTGGGCTATTGTGACACCCTTTAGGGCCACATTTGAAGGTGGGGGAGTCACCCACCTTCTCTACCATTATTTGAGGATATTTTGAGGTAGGAAATACTTATCTCTTACTAAGTTAAGTTGATGATGATATTAGTATGAGTACTTTGCATATTGTTGATATTCGGTGTGTAGAAATAGTCATCCATTATTAAAGATTTAATACTACATAATTTTAAGATATAGTGTAGAAGAAAATGGAATTTTCTATCTTTGAAATGGGTCTTGTAGTAAACCTATATGTATAGCTTGATTTTTCTTACATATTTAGAGCTTAAAATATGTTGATTAAGGTTTTAAATGTACTAATAGACTTATTAGTATCATTCATACTTTTTTCTATGAAAATGGGCACTTAAAAATGACGGATTGAATGGGTTTTGTAATGGATCATTTTCAGCCCACTATTCATAAACATTTTATGAAATAACAGGTTTAAACTCATATTTTAAGGTGAATAAATGATTTCTTTGATGTGAAGAACACTTGGTACGTATGTGCCTTATTATGAGATTAATATTGTGATTTTAATGTTGATGAATTATTATGAAATGAGCAAATGGAGTTTCATTGACAAAGTGTACTATTTAGTTTGTTAAACTAAGTTTTAGGGTTATAAGTGTAAATATCTGAAAGTATAGTCTTCTTGCAAACTTTGGGTGAAAAGGTAAATAATGAAAGTGTAGAAGACAAAGTGTGAATAAAATGACTGAGTAGAGGTCTTTATGCAAAAATTCATAATTAAAGTGTGTAACACTAAGTTTTAAATGCAAAGTGTCAAATGTGTTAATGTTGGCTAAAATAGGTTTTTAGTGTTAAAACTCATAAATAAAGTGTGCAAACTTTAATATGTGAAAAGTATGATTTTGTATGTTAAATGGAGTAATGTGCAAAAATGTGATTTTTGATAAAGTGAGAAGTTGAAAAAGTGTCATAGTGACTAAAATGCTTACATGTTAAGTTTGAAGCTTAAAAGGGGTGTTTTTTTGTAAATAACACTAAAATAAGGAGTGAAGTTATGTATTCTGATGTAAATTGGATAAACTGGTAATTTACTTAAAATGTAACATTTTCATGAAACAAAAATGTTAAAGAGTGTTTTGACACGTATGTAGAAAGAATGAAATAAGTCCCTAAACGGAAATGATTTTCGGTGTAAAGTCAATATGTGTGAAAAGGGGATTTTAATGGAATATAATGATTCTTCCTAAATGAGTAATGGGAAAAAGGATAATTAAGTCCAAGCCTTTGGCTTCGACCCAAAAAAAGCAAATTAATGTGAACAGTATGAAAATATTGAACACATTGGTAAGATAATGATATTGGATGATGTCGGGTTAAATAATTAAGCAAGGTTATGTTGTCCCTAGGGTGAAAAATCCAAAAGCAACGGTAATTTACTTGGCGCTCGGTGTCGGGCGGTGAAATTCTATAAAATTGTGGGTGTGCGTGTGTTGTGACGGGTGTGTGTGTCGGCGGAATCCTTAAAGAAAATGTTAAGTGATGAATTAAATATTCATGAAAGAGACAGAAATGAATGGTATTGATTCATTGACTTATTAATACTAGAATAATGCGTTGAATGTTTAATGTTCATGTGGTAACTTGGGATGGTTAAATAAGATGAATTAATGATGTTTAAGCTACCTAATGAGGTTTGAATCATAATAAACACAAGCATGTGTTATACGAGGCTTTCAAAGGAAAATGAGTATTTTCCTAAACACGGTGTGTACTTAGGTTGAATGGAAGTCTTATAAAATGGTTAAGTAACTCTGGTGTGAGTTAATAAACGTTGATTTAATAAACGTTTGAAAATAAATGTAAGGTTTTTCCTTAACAAATGTCATTTGTTTCATGGCATGAGTTAATGGGAAGGTATATGCTCGTTTTATGCATAATGATACAAATTGACTCTTTTGTAAAAATAAGGAAGTATATTGGAGTAAATAATGTTTTTGAATAAAATGGTTTAATACATTGGGATATGTATATCCAAAGGTATATATGTAGATAGATACGTACTTTCGCGTTTATGTACTATATCATGTGAGTATTCTTTATGTCGTTCATTTCTATACTCCATTGTATAGTTCCCACTAAGCATTCAGCTCACTCCCTTATTTTGTTACGGCAGTTTGCATGCAGTTTCGTATTTTGAGCGCGTTATACAGGTAAGTATTTACTTGCATTTATGTTAGTAGCTCTGCTTACTTGTCCTTGGGACATTTCCCTTTGGTCATATCACGTAGTGACTATAAATTGGACTCGCGTGCTAATAAGTGTAAGGTTAAATATTAATAAAAATGGATTTGAAATATTATTTAGGGTATTTCATTGCACTTCACGATTAACGCGTGGTTCGGATCGAGTTGATCCTTTATCAACCCTTAAATTCAAGTCAGGGCGTTACAAATACGAAACTCCTTTTGTCTTTTTCAAGGATTTATCAAAAGAAAATATTTTTGCCTTTTTCACATTTTTCTTAAAACTCGAAAAAAAAATTGTGTTTTTTAAAAAATTTCAGAAAAGCAAAACTCTTTTTGGATTTTTCTAAAAGTATATGAAAACAAATATAGATACAATGATAACACAATTATAGTACAATCAAGCAATAGGAATAAATGACATAAACATGAAAATCATCATATACTAGAGAAAAGTGCTAACCTCAATCGTTAGACCCGGAGGAGTTCTCAAAAGGAAATGACATCCTAAAAAATTCCTCCATTAAATTTTGTGAAGTCTTGACTAAATACTCTACTTGCTCTCAAAAACTCTTAAAATATATCAAGTCATGTGCGGGATCATGCGGAGTAACATGTGTGGGAGTGTAAGGACAAATTTCCAATCGAGTCATTTGTAAAATTGGCTTCATTTCGTTGGACAAAACGCTTTTGGGTATCTTCTAATCAAGCTTCATACAACCTTAGAGAATCGAGCTTTCAAAGTTCAAGCTACATCAACTTACATCTCAAATCCATTCTCCTAAAAAGGTATATGACCAAAAAACATTTTATGTGTTGGAGTATTTTTCATAACGAGAAATTTTCATATAGAGAAATGTTCATAAAAAATTAATTTTCATAAAAACCATTTTTGAAATTAATTTTAACTCTTTTTTAATGAAATAATAAATCTCGTTGGAAGTTTCTCCAGGTCGTTCGAACGACCTGGATCTAACGACATTCCCCAGACCTCTCTGGTAACTCGTTAGAAGCTCGTTAGAAATATCGTTCGAACGACCTCGTTCGAACGAGATTCCTAACGACTTATTTAACTCTACAATGGACTATCGTTAGATAACTCGTTCGAACGAAAGGTCGTTCGAACGAGATCCGTCAGTTTTGAAAAAATTTATCTGTTTTCCTGTTGTTATTGTATATAACTGCTATGGTACACTACTTTTCCTTTTTTTATTAAAATGGACGAAAATCAGTTATTTTAGATAAGGAAGTTTTACATACTCTTGAGAGCAAAAATTCATATCTTCCCTTTTTGGTAAAAATCCTTCTCCAACACAATTTAAACTTTGAATCAAAACCCCATGGCATCAACTTGAAATTCAACAAGCACACTTGCGGTGGATCTCTGCATTCAAGCTTATTGGAGACGGTTCTTTGGGCTTCGGTGGATACCGCGACATGAGTAGTGTCGAGCAACGCGTTGGAGCTTCATGCAGTAGAAATTCGGAGGTAGAGGACGTCATCAGCATGTCTTGAGTATGTCAATGTTTTTAAGTCTTTTGAGTCCTTTGTAAAACCTATTTGTAATGGATTTGTCTAGGCCCAGTCATCCGAGGTTTTTCCCATTTTGGTTTTCCTCGTACACTGGCGCGTTGTGGTTATGATTTTCGCACTTTACTTTATTAAATCACGTAGATGCATGCGTAGGATCAAAAGGATAAAATTGGATAATTTTATTTCTTTTAATCAAGTTATCAATCCTACCGCTTTAACGGTTAATTATTCATGCTAACTTTTAAATTTGCAAAAGCAATTAAAATTCGTATATATCTCTACTTGGCAAATTTTTAATTGCGTTGTGTGTGTGTATTCTACTAAATAACCTAAGTACATATAACCTTACAACTTCAAATTGGTATCAGAGTTGGTCTTTAAAAGTTATTTAGATGAATCCTAGAGGTTATATGGAAAGTTTTTCATCGAATAGACTACCTTTGTTTGATGGAACTAATTATACCTATTAGAAACAACATATGAAATCTGCCCTTAAATCAATTGATGAACGTGTTTGGGTTACTGTTGAAAGAGGATGGTCTCCTCCAACTATGGTTGTTAATGATGAAATTATTTTAACATCTGTAGAACAGTGGTGTGAGGAAGAACTAAAATGGTGTAACTTTAACTCTAAAGGTTTAAATGCCTTATTTGGTGCGGTGACCCCCGATGAATTTCGTCGTATAATGACATGCGAGACGTCAAAGGAAGATTGGAATATTCTCCAAGTTACTCATGAGGGAACTAGTATTGTTAAAGCTTCAAAACTTCGAAACTTAACAACTCAATTTGAAACCATCACCATGAAAGAAACTGAAACTTTTGATGAGTTTTATGCTCGTATATCTGATATTGTTAATTCTTGCTTTAACTTAGGTGAAAAAAATACCTGAAGATCGTGTTGTTAAGAAAATTCTTAGATGTCTTCCTAAGCGGTTCATTCCTAAAGTCACTGTTCTTAATTCATTAGGAAATCTAAATACATTAAAACTTGAAGAGCTTGTTGGTGATCTTCAAACATATGAATTAGATATGTTTCCTAAATATAACAAAAGGAAAGATAAAGGTGTTGCCTTAAAAGTAAAGAAAGTAGAAGTGTCTGAATCTGATGAGTCTGATATAGATCCTGATGATATAGATTTATTTGCTAAAAAATTTAAGAAATTTCTCAAGTTCAAAAAGCAAAACTCAAAATTTGAAAAACC
The DNA here is from genome assembly GCA_949130495.1 of Sambucus nigra. Lineage (NCBI taxonomy): Eukaryota > Viridiplantae > Streptophyta > Magnoliopsida > Dipsacales > Adoxaceae > Sambucus > Sambucus nigra. The sequence goes on along the minus strand of OX422210.1, from coordinate 368,530,218 downwards.
AAAATTTGAGAACAACAAAAACAAAGGTAATAGAAAATTCAATAATCAGGATCTTAAGAAGTTCAACAGAGACAACTTTAAAAAGGATGATTCTGAGAGATGCTTTGAGTGTGAGGGACGTGGTCATAGAGCATTTAAGTGCCCTAATAAACTTAAGAGACAAGGCAAAGAAAAGGTAGTTTACAATGCCACTCTAAGCGACAGTGATAATGAGTCTAAAGACTCTGATGACTCTACCCCGTCTAGAAATAATTTCATTGATTTTATGGCAAGCCATGCTAGTAATTCAAGTGAGTCACACCCTAATGTTGATAATTTCGAGCAAAATCTTAAGGTTGATTCCACTCACTCTACTAGTAGTGATGAAAAAGGAAATGAAAGTGAAATAGATGAGAGTGAATTGCAATCCGCCTATTCTGAACTATACACTGAGTCTCTTCGTATTCAAAAAGTAAACAAAAGATTAACCTTTAAAGTCTTTACTTTAGAAAAAGAGTTGAAAGGCCTGAAGGAGAAAGAGGCTTTAGTTAGTCAACTCGAGGCAATTAAGATATCTCTTTCTGAGAAGCTTATCTTGGTAGGTAAAGAAAAATGTGACTTAATTATCTCCTTGGAAGGTGTCAACAAAGATCTTCATAAGTCTTTAGAGATTAGAAAATCTCTCGAAACTAAAATTGACCAACTTGAAAAAGATCTCGAGTCCTCTCGTGAAGTTAAAGTCACACTCAAAGATAATTCAGGAGGAATGGGAAAATTATTTCTAGGCCCTGTTTTAGGATATAAGGAGAAAGGTTATCAAGAGAGAAAGGGTATAGGATATGAAGAGTCATCAAAAGTCAAACCCGCACCCGTAGCTAAGTTTGTTACCAAATCTAACCCTCCTAAACCTTTTCTTCCTAAAATAAGTCATCCTAAGCAACCTTCAAAAGCTAATCCAAAACAACCCTATGTGTGCACTTATTGTCACAAACGGGGTCATATTAAAGATTTTTGTTACAAGCTTGGAAAGAACTCTCATTTCACAACTTCTTAACAACACTACAGCTCCTTAGCTAGTCTTAAGAGCCAAGTTGAGTATCTAGTCAATACTTCTAAAGGTCTAATGGAAAAGTTTCTTAGGTTTTCTAAAGTCCAAGGAAATAATTCCAATCATAACATTAGAGCCAACAAAGGAAAGAACACAACTCAATCTTGGGTTAAGAAAAATCATACCAATAAAGCTTTTGTTGCTCATGTTACACTTAAGGCTCAAAATACCTCTCAATGGTACTTTTATAGTGGTTGTTCGAGACATATGACTGGTAATAAATCTTTGTTTACCAATCTTGAAAACTATAAAGATGGTAAAGTCACATTTGCGAATGGAAGCAAATCCCGAATCATGGGTAGAGGATCTATTGAAATCTCCGGGTTTCCTAAACTTGAAAATGTCCTTTATGTTGATAGTCTCAAGGCTAATTTGATAAGTATTATCCAATTATGTGGTGCTAAGTTTAGTCAATCGGAGTGCACCATATATGATCAATCAGGTCAGTCTATTTTACAAGGTGTGAGAACTAGTGACAATTGCTACGGAATAGTTCCTAAATCCTCTTTAGTTTAAAATAGTGCAAAAGCCTCGTCTGCCGATCTTTGGCATCAAAGGTTAGGTCATGTTAACATTAGAGATCTTAATCGATTAGTTAGAAAAGATAGTTCGAGGTTTACCATCTCTAGGAAATCCAACCTCCACTATTTGCGGGACTTGTCAATTAGGAAAGCAAATTAAGAATCCTCATAAAAAGTTAAACTCAATAACTACCTCTCGTGTCTTAGAATTGATACACATGGACCTTATGGGTCCCACTCGTACCGAGAGCATAGGAGGAAAGAGATATATCTTAGTAATAGTGGATGATTTTTCTAGATACACCATAGTAGGCTTTCTAAGAGAAAAATCTGAGACGGTTGATTTTCTCACTGTTAAGTGTAGATTTCTTTAAAATCAACATGGTGTTACCATAAGTCGTTTTAGGAGTGATAATGGAAGCGAATTTAAGGAATCCGGTGTAAATGCCTTTTTGTGATGAAATACGAATTAAACATGAATTCTCGGCCGTTCGAACTCCACAACAAAATGGTATAGTTGAAAGAAAAAATTGAACGATCCAAAAAACGACAAGATTTATGCTCCTAGGAAGAAATGTGCCTCATAGGTTTTGGGCCGAAGCGGTTAACACCGCATGTCACACCGTAAATAGGGTTTATTTACGTCCTAATACTAACAAAACACCATATGAATTATGGATGGGCAAGAAGCCTAATTTGGCCTATTTTAGAGTTTTTGGTAGTCCTTGTTATATACTTAGAGATAGAGAACTTCTAGGTAAATTTGACTCAAGGAGTGATGAAGGCATTTTCCTAAGATATTATCAAAATAGTAGAGTTTTTAGAGTTTTCAACTTGAGTAGCTCTAAAGTCATGGAATCAATAAATGTTGTAATAAAAGACGATGCTCCGGCCACATCTATTGAAAATGAGGAAGATTTGTCATGTGAGTGTGATGTTGTTTCCAATGTTGAAAATATTGAGTCTCAAAATGACTTAGTTGTTCCCACTACTGAGAAAAATGATCCTTCTCCTTGGGTTCGTAAAAGTCATGACACTTCAAAAATTATAGGATATCCCGAGGTAGGTGTCAAGACTAGGGCTCAATTAGAATATGAAGTTACCTATTTGTGCTATACTTCTAAAATTGAACCTAAAAACTTTAAAGAAGCATTAAAAGATGAACATTGGATTAATGCCACGCAAGAAGAATTGTTTTAATTTAAGAAATTATGTTTGGGAATTAGTCCCTAGGCCTTCTAATACAAACGTCATTGGCACCAAATGGATTTTCAAAAATAAAATGGATGAAAATGGTGTCATTGTTCGTAACAAAGCTAGGTTGGTTGCCCAAGGATACACCAAAATAGAAGGTGCTGACTTTGAAGAGACTTTTTCTCCAGCTACTAGGTTAGAATAGGTTTGTCTTTTACAAGCCATAGCATGTCACCTTAAATTTAAATTATATCAAATAGATGTAAAAAGTGCCTTTTTAAATGGTATGCTTCAAGATGAAGTCTATGTTGAACAACCTAAAGGGTTTGAGGACCCAAAGCATCCTAATCGTGTCTTTTTCCTAAATAAAGCGCTATATGGCTTGAGACAAGCACCCCATGCTTGGTATGAAAGACTCACTTCTTATCTCCTTTCTCGTGGCTTTTTGAGAGGGGGAGTAGATATGACACTATTTATTCGTTGTGATGAGAAATCTATTCTAGTTGCACAAGTGTATGTCGACAACATAGTGTTTGGTTCTACATGTGATAAACATACTCAAATTTTTTCAAAAGAAATGCACCATGAATTTGAGATGAGTATGGTCGGTGAACTTACTTTCTTTCTAGGTCTTCAAGTTCATCAACTCAAAAGTGGGATATTTTTGTCCCAAACTAAGTATGCTAAAGACCTTGTTAAGAAATTTAAACTCGAATCCGTTAAGCATGCGCGTACTCCTATGAGTTCTTCGATTAAACTTAGTAAGGACACCGAAGGAAAGGATGTAGAGCACACTCTCTTTAGAAGTATGATAGGTAGTTTACATTACCTAACCGCTAGTCGTCCAGATATTTCCTTTAGTGTAGGAGTTTATGCCTGCTATCAAGCTGCCCCGAAAGAGTCTCATTTACTTTCCATTAAACGTATTATTAAATATGTTAGTGGGACCCTGTCTTTTGGGATTTAGTATTCTTCGACACAAATGATTGTCTATCGGCATATTCGGACGCCGATTGGGCAGGAAATGTTGATGGATGCAAAAGTACTTCTAGCGGTTGTTTCTATTTTGGAAGTACACTTGTCTCATGGATGAGCAAGAAATAAAATTCTATTTCTTTGTCCACGGCGGAGGTCGAATACATAGCCGCTAGGACTTGTTGCACTCAACTCATTTGGATGAAACAAATGTTGGAAGATTACGGTATTTCTCAAGGCACTATGACTATCTATTGCGATAATACTAGTGCAATTCACATTTCCCATAATCCCGTTCAACATTCTAGAACCAAGCATATTAGGATCCGTGAACATTTTATTCGTGACTTGGTTGAAGAGAAAATTATTTCTCTAAGCTTCGTTTGTACCGATCAACAATTGGCCGATATCTTTATTAAACCTCTAGTTGCCCTTAGGTTTGAAAACCTTTGGAAATTAATTGGGGTTTGCTCCATTGATTGAGATCGAAGTCGTCTATCTAGTTTAAGTTATTTCTCTTGTATATTTTAATACCTATGAACTAGATCATTTTTGTATATATTTTATTCAAAATTTCAAAAATATTTTTTTTCAAGGAAAACGGGAAAGGTTATAAATGCTTTCACTAATTTTTGTCCATATGGCTTTGTGTTCGATGTGTTCGGATCACTATCCTATTTCATGTCCACGTGGCTTTCGATGAGTAGTCAAGATGGACATCGTTTCTCTTGTCCACAAAAATGCTCTTTTATGATATGTATTTCTGTGATTACCTCATATATTTTCCTTCTTGCACACACTTTTCATGAAATCTTGCGGATATCCTTTTCCCATTGTACTCGTAAAGTGAGATTTGGTGTTTTCTTCTCAATCTTTGTCACATATCTTATAAGCAATCAAAATTGTGCATGATCATCCATTGCCTAGATTGAAACAAAAAGTAATTATATTCATCCGATTGGTTAATATTTCTAGTAATGGACTCGGGCTGCGAAAAACAAAAAGGTTTTGCTTGAATAGCCTCTATTTGCATAATAGAATAAGTGCCTAAAATTGAAGCATTGAAAATGATATATAATGCCAAGGCCAAAAGTATTTAGCTTGATTGATTCTTCAAAAAGAATAGTCTCAATCTATAGTTGTTAATGGGAGATATAAGTTGAAGATCAAGGGGCATGCACATTTATTCGATTCATTGCTTTCTTATTGTGACAACATTGGCGAGAGAAATATCTATCTTGTATGCATAGTGCTTTAGTGTTTGAGTGTCCAATGGTATTTCTTTATTGACACAGGGATGATGTGAGTGCATATTACATTTATATATTGTTTGGCATTCCGCACTTGTACGTTGTCTTGGGTAAAAACTCTCACTCGCATTGTTCACACCCCTACATTTCCGCTCCCATGGTTTAGATATGTCTTCACAAGCTAGGACTATTAAAATCTTCATTTTGGCAACTTTATGGCCTTCCAAATTCCTTCTCTTATGCTATTTTTAAGCCTATTTTATTTTTCTTCCTTTTTAATTTGGTTGATTTTCGTTAGTAAAACTCGTTCGAACAAGTTTTTGAACGAGTTTTCTTCATTCCTTTCTGGAACTTCGTTCGTATTGTCGTTCGAAAGAAACAGTTCGTTCGAACGAACTTCTAATGAATTTTCTAACGACCTTCACTATATGTTTCTGGACCATCGTTCGAAATAAATCGTTCGAACGAAATATCTCGTTTGAACAACCTGGGTTTATTTTGGGCGGTTTCTCTTCACAAAATTTTTGCTGCTTCAGCTTGTTTTCTCTCCTCATTCCCACGATTTCCCATTTCCTCATTTCCCTAATCTTTCGCCATCTCTCTCTTCCACTTACCAATACCCTCTACCATTACACTCTACTCCCATCACCCACTTTCCCTCTTCTCTCATACCCCATTTTTACCTACGATTTTTCCCCTCGCCCTATATAACACCTCTTCCTTCCTCCACCTCACTCATTTCACCTCTTCACTTCTTTCTCCTGCTAGGGTTCCGAGGTTGTACTCCTTCCTCTTCTCCTTTCTCGGTATTGCCTTCTTCTTTTTTATGTATATATATAAATTGATATATATATATATATATATATATATATATATATATATATATATATATATATATATATATATATATATATATGTGTGTGTGCTATTGGGTATGTTTTCTACACCTAAAATTTTATTCCTTTGTGTTACCCAATTTCATATACATATATGTGTATTTATCTACATTTTTGGGGGCTATATTATTTTTCCTTATTATTTTTGTGTTGCCCCTATTTAAGTTGAATTCCATGAACATTATCATTTTTTTCTTAAATTAAAATTCGTTTTAATTTCGTGGAATTTCCTTTAAATAATTTTTTTTCTTCTGTTTTCGTTTTTTTTCTAACGGAGGATGGGATTATTGCCGAATGGTTTGTTGGCTTGTTGGTGTGTTTGGCGGTTTGGTTGGAATTCCATTTGGGTAGGTTCTAGTTAAGCCCCTTTTATCATGGCCCCTCGTAGTCGTCGCACCCGTCGCATTAGCGACTCTCCCGAGGACCACTCCTCTTCATCCTCATCCGATGAGGATACTAGTGTCAATGCATCCATCCCTGATCTTAAACTGTGTTGGAGGACGCTCACCAACCACACACCATACCATACACAAGGTTTTTCCACTAGGTCTATTGTCCGAGAAAAACTTGTCAATCTCACATCTCTCACCGGCACCACTGTCCACTCCTGGATTTCGGACATAGGGTGGGACCCCTTATTCTCCCTCACTGACACTATTTTTCTCTATATTATTCGGGAATTTTATTTTGGGATGGATGTTCAGGAGGATCATATTTACTCTCGAGGGCGAGGTTGGGAGATCATTGTCAGTCCTGACTCCATCGCTCGTCTCATCTCTTTACCCCGTGTCAATAATCCATCCTACCCTTGAGCTCCCGATTCTCGTCCTGACCCTACTCTAGTTATGATCAGCATGTGTAGGATTACCCCTCCCGGCATTGTTACCATTTTTCATAAACATTTGTATCCGGATTTTATGGTCCTTAATTGGATTCTGTGTGCTTGTCTCATTCCCCGTGCCAACTCAACCCAAATCACTAAGATGCACGTGGACCTTATGTTTGCCATTAGCATAAGGGCTTCCATCGATGTCCCTAACTTCCTTTTTCTTGTCATTAGGTCGGTTAAAATCCTTCCCTCTAGTCCCGTTAGACAAGCTCTCCCCTTTGCCGCTATTATTACCCATTTTTGTCTTACCGCCGGCTGCCCCCGTCTTCCCATCGATGTCCCGGTGACACGCTACCAAACAATTGATATATCCTCTGTTGGTAGGTCTCGTGGTCACTTACCCCCCCCCCCCCGATACTCCTCACATGACTTCCTCTAACTCCGCATCTTCTCAATCCGCCACTTCCTCCACTACTGCCCCTAGTAGGCCTACACCCTCTCGTGCCACCCATATACCATCTTCTTCTCATGATCCTGCACCCATTAAATCGAAGGATATTCGGTTTATTCGTTCACATGTGGAGCAGATTCAAGAAGATAAGCGTTAAGACTGGGCTATGTTATAAGAGCTTTTGATTTCTATGCAACAAGATAGGGAGGCTCAGGCTCGCCGTGAGAAGGCTCAAGCACGCATGTATGAAGCTCAAGCACGTCGAGATTCTCTTCTTCTGGAGCACCTTGAGGCGATCCGTCATATGGAGATGTGTCATGGAGCTGGCTCATCGGGAACAGGGTCCCTTCCAGATGATTCACCTAATGATTCCCCTTCTCCTTGATTTCATTTTTATTTTAGTCTATTACTTTTGTACTTGTGAGGTCGAGCGGAACATTTATTTTTATTTTCTCACTTGTAGCTACTTATCTACTTTGGTTCCATTTTCTTTATTCATGTATAGATATTTGGGTTTTCCCATTTATATTTAATGCAATCTCTCTTGTTTCTTCAAATGTTGCACTTATGTTTCTTGGATTATGTTGCCTATATTTCTATTGCTTTCATTCTATCCATGCAGGCCATATCTATCCCATTGTCTTTTCCAGACAAAAATGGGGAGAAACATTAATATGGGGAATTCATATTTTAGGGGGAGTTAATTAAAATTTATCATATGCGAGTTCATAATTTAGGGGGAGTTAATTAAAAATTAACATATGGCATACTCATGATAATTTCCTTGCTTTATGTTCTTTATACTCCCATGATTAAAAAATTAACATATGGCATACTCATGATAATTTCCTTACTTTATGTTCTTTATACTCCCATGATTACCTAACGCTTGATTTATGTTCTCTATTTCCCCATGCATTTTTTGAATTTGTTATTTCATGTGTGTAGGATACATCTCCTACTTTTCTGCAGCACACTGTCAGTCGCGTTACTTAGTCTGTCCTTTTATTTGGGGTTTTGGGATGGGCTTTAGAATCGTCTTGACGGCTGGCTTAGAAAATCCAGTCTTTTCGTTTATTTTTTTATTATTTCGTTTTGTCCCGGAATAGCCAAAGGGGGACATTTGTAAGGAAAAATTTCCAATCGAGTCATTTGTAAAATTGGCTTCATTCCGTTGGACAAAACGCTTTTGGTTATCTTCTAATCAAGCCTTATACAACCTTAGAGAATCGAACTTTCAAAGTTAAGGCTACATCAACTTACATCTCAAATCCATTCTCCTAAAAAGGTATATGACCAAAAAACTTTTTATGTCTTGGAGAAATTTTCATAACGAGAAATTTTCATATAGAGCAATGTTCATAAAAAATTAATTTTCATAAAAACCATTTTTAAAATTAATTTAACTCTTTTTAATGAAATAAGAAATCTCGTTTGCAGTCTAACGACATTCCCCAGACCTCTCTTGTAACTCGTTAGAAGCTCATTAAAAATGTCGTTCGAACGACCTCGTTCGAACGATATTCCTAACGACTTATCTAACTCTACACTGGACTATCGTTAGATAACTCGTTCGAATGAAAGGTCATTAGAACGTCCTCGTTTGAACGAGATCTATCAGTTTTGAAAATTTTTATCTGTTTTCCTGTAATTATCGTATATAACTGCTATGGTCCATTACTTTTCCTGTTTTTAATATAATGGACGAAAATCAGTTATTTTAGATAAGGAAGTTTTACATACTCTTGAGAGCAAAAATTCATATCTACCCTTTTTGGTAAAAATCCTTCTCCAGCACAATTTAAACTTTAAATCAAAACCCCATGGCATCAACTTGAAATTCAACAAGCACACTTGCGGTGGATCTCTATATTCAAGCTTATTGGAGACGGCTCTTTGGGCTTCGATGGATACCACGACACGAGTAGTGTCGAGCAATGTGTTGGAACTTCACTCACTACAAATTCGGAGGTAGAGGACGTCATCAGCATGTCTTAAGTGAGTCAATGTCTGTAAGTCTTTTGAATCATTTGTAAAACCTATTTGTAGTGGATTTGTCAAGGCCCAGTCGTCCGAGGTTTTTCCCATTTGGGTTTTCCTCGTACATTGGCGCGTTGTGGTTGTGATTTTCGCATTTTACTTTATTAAATCACATAGATGCATGCATAGGATCAAAAGGATAAAATTGGATAATTTTATTTCTCTTAATCAAGTTATCAATCCTACCGCTTTAATGGTTAATTGTTCATGGTAACTTTTAAATTTGCAAAAGCAATTAAAATTGGTATATATCTCTACTTGGCAAATTTGTATTTTCTTTGTGTGTGTGTATTCTTCGAAATAACCTAAGTACATAAAACCTTACAACTTCAGGCAGTGTGTGCGGGAACTCGCAAGGCAACTCGTGTGAGAGCATATTGGGGAAAATACCTATAAGACACTCTCCCTGGCTTAAAACAATACTATGTAATGTGAAATCTTTGTTTTTAATGAGTACAAACATAAATGGGCTTGGATCCAGCTTCCTCAAAACGTTTCGGACGAGCTCACCTTAGTGGGTTAGGACGATGGCTATAAGGATTTATCACAAACTCAGGAACCGGCTCAGGTGCGGCAGGGGAAGTGGATGCTCTGTCATAACCTCTTCCTTGCCTCTCAACATGACCTAACACGGGACCAGGGAGCATCTTTCCAACCTTCTTAGATGTGTCCTCTAAAGTGAATGTTCGAGATCAATCTCCAATTGGGATACATAGGCTTCAAGTTTCTCATGAGTCTCCAATGAAGATGAAGATCTCTCATAAGACTAGTCACGATTTTGGTCAAATCGATCTTTTTCCTATTAAAAATAATCAATAGCTCACATAAAGAAATCTTCACCTTCTCGAGTTAACTCACCGACGCCTCGTACTCTCTCAAAACTTTCACCTCCTTCTTCTAATCTAACACCCTAAGAGACAAATCCTTATTTAGCTTTTTAATTTTCAAGGTCTCAGTGTAAATATCACTAAATGCCTTTTGGAGATCACTTTTTCCCTTACTCACAATCTCATCCTCACTCTCTCTAAAATGACTTGAAACATTATCGAGGCTTTCACGTTTAAATATTTCCTTATCAGCATGGGATAAACTATAAGTGCTAACATGACTATCCATGAATGTAACACATGGTTCATGTTGTGATTCACCCCCTGAATCAATCGACTCGACGTCACTATTGCTAGGAGTGTCTTTATTTGCAACTTTCTTGCCCTTTCTCTTAAGCCTAGTGGGACACTCATGTGCCTTGTTACCTTTACCCTCACACTTATATCACCTTATCTCTTCCTCTTTATCTCCCTCGCTCATGCCCTCATTCGTATTTTTATTTTTCTCAAAAATCTTTTCTTTGGAAGAATTTTCTTTTGGAAATTTGAGAAACATTTTGGAATTTTTTGCAAATAGGGTCAAGTCATCAAAATCAAAATCAAACATCAGATTCTGACTCACAAACTTTCTCTTTATTCTTTTTCTTAGTTTAAATCCTTAAAGTAATCCCTATTTTCATAGGCTTAATAGGTTTAGGAAACATATCAATATCATATGTTTGAAGATCTCCTATAAGTTCTTTAAACCTAAGACTATCTAGGATTCCTACCGAATTTAGCACTATGACTTCAGGAATAAAGTGGGTAGGGAGAGGCCTAAAAAATTTCTTACCAACTATTGTCTCAGGAATCTTCTCGCCCAAATTAAAACAAGAATTAACTATGTTCGACAAATGTGCATAAAATTCATCAAACGACTTGGACTCTATCATGGTAATGGTCTCAAATTGGGTGGTCAAATTTTTTATCTTAGATGCCTTTAACGCATTGGTTCCCTCGTGTGTAAGTTAGAGGGTGTCACAAGCTTCTTTAGACGCGATGCACATCATAATGCGATAGAACTCGTCAGGGGTGAAGGATTTAGAAATAGCACTTAAATCGCAACAGTTAAAATTACACCACTTAAAGCCATCCTCTATCCATTAAGAGACGGGTTTAGGGCCAACGACATGTCTACAGTCATTGTGGGTGGATTCCACCCTCTTTCACAAACTAACCAAACACGTTCATCAATGGCTTTTAAAGCATACCTCATCCTAGATTTCCATTATGCATAGTTGGAACCATAGAAGATGAGCATTCGATTATACAAATTATCCATTCAATTTTGGACTTTTTAAAGATCAACAGTTTTTTAAAACAATTGATATAAAAAAATTTGAAGAAAAAGTTAGGATCACACGATATTTTAGTATTACCCGCTCTGATACCACTTGTAAGAGTGTGCAGTGCAAACTTAATGGATTTATTTGTATAAATAAATGTTCTAAACACACAAATCCAATTCTATCAAATTTTAATCTATGATCAAATTTGGTTTGCCGATGATAATCGTTCCAATTACAGAAAATAAACTACGCATGCAATAAACCACAGATATGAGGATAAATCCCTTTATAGGGCAAAACTTTTATTCAGCACTTTAGAATGTTGTACAGGACAATCGACTTACAAATCACTTAGAACAACTAAGTATGACGTATAGTCTTTATAAAACTTCTAAAGAAAATGGCTCAGTCCAGAGTCGTCCACAGGTAGCGGCCTACCCTCGGTATCCACTAATCAGCCTTATTCGTTCTTCAGTCATGATCCCTCAAGTCACCAGATCAGCCGTAGAGAATCCTTTGCACAAGCTATATGCAAGATATGAAAACTTCTAGGGTTTTAAAAGGATTCACAAAATATTTGGGGATGTAAAGTTTGTGAATAAAAAGTGTTTTGTAAACACAAAAGGTGAAGACCTTTGATAAAGATATGCATTTTTTTTCTTTCCAAAATCCCATGCAAAAGGGTTCAAAATAGGTATTTATATACCTGACACAATTTTCAAGGCGGTGGCTCAATCGAACCAAAATAAAGGTCATTCGAACGAGAATGCCAGTTCAATCAAACCAAACAGCCATGTTATTCAAATGATAAAGGAGGTTCATTTGATGTCTACATGTAACGAGCTTCTAACAAAAGTTCACTATAAAACAGTACACTCTCGTTTGATGTTCTTTCAAAGTAATGGCTATTTCATTCGAATGAGCTTCAAACTCATTTGAAAAAGGCCAAAAAAATTTATTTTTAAATCTATAAAATCCAACGTCGATTTTTCCAAAAACACATCCCAAATATAATTATGAACTCCTAAAATTTTTATACCTTCAAGAGATGTAGAGGAGTCTTGAACTTGGAAATGATGGGGTTTGGTTTGACGTGTCGGTGCCTATCGGTTTGTAACAGAATACGCCAAATATGCTAAATGTAAATAAAGGCCTAATCTATGAGCAACTTCAAAAAATTTGCTCCTACAGATATAAACATTGAATCTCTGCAACATGATGTTAGTAAGATTCCATACACAAGATTTTACATTCATAAAACATTCCAGAACTAGGGTTTCTTAGTGGACAACATGCACCTTTTGAATACATAATTAATCTCAACTAGGGGTTTGATACCAATTGTTGGAAAAATAACTTGTGATTGACATATAAATTCTAAAAAAAAATTAGCCCTAAAGATCTTTTCTTAATCATGAATTGAAAAGAAAATAAGAACTAAGTTTAAAGATTAAACTTAGGGTTTCAAGAATTCATACCATAATAAATCTTGTTGTGATTTGTATGAGGAGACAAAGATAGTTGATGATGAACCACATGCTTCCCCCAATGTATTTGAAAAAACCTTGATTAAACCTTTAGTATACTAGGATCTTCTAGTGTAGATTTTCCCTAAAGTCATGTTGGTGGGTGGATCCCTTTTGAGATTAAAACCCTTCCTTATAAGTGAGATATGGTGGTCTCTCTCTAGGCCTCCTAACAAAAACATGAATAGTGTTTTCTCTCACCACCCCCAACCCTAGTGATCAATAATAATCATTAAAACCTCTTACCATACCTTTATATACAAGTATAAAAGGTGGTTTTGGGCCAAACTAGGCTTTTTGAGAGTATGGGTTGGAATACTTGGTATATGGACTACATCAGGGAACCAAGAAAAATAATTATATTAGCTTTAAATACATACTCGAAATCCCAATTACAATTTTCGTAATTATTTCCTTTCTTTATTCAATCATGAATTAACTCTACTAAATAATCGCGATTTCACTCTAATTTAATTATATCGAAAATCACTTGGATATAATGAGGTCTTATTTGCAAAGTTCATTATGGTACATAATATGATTCTCCACGTTAAGTGTCCAATACCCTCTTGGTCAAATTAATCTTTTGTTAATCGACTTTAACCAACATATAATTAATCCTTGATTCTCAGACTTAAGTTATTTTATACTCCACCAGGATTATCAAATAATCCACTAGTTGGGTTTTACTTAGTGAAAACAAAACATAAAAGTCTATTAAGTAGGTATCATAATCCATGGTATCCCCTGGACCCGAATTCCTTCGAATTTTGATCTGAGATCTAATATCACAATTCTCACCCAATATATGGAGATCATTCGACTCGATATAAATTATATCGCACCCATAACAATCAAAGTCATATTTGCTCAAGTATTTCAATCCTCATAATTTTAGGGATTAAGAATATACAGGTTCCCGTGGTTTGAGATAAACTAATAGGATTGCATCTCAACCGTTCATATAGGATGTTAACCCCTTATATAGGTTGTGAACATTTCAATAGTGCCAAAACCGGAATCTTGTTATCCTAGTGATTAACCCGACGCCGACTCATCAAAATTCCCACGAACCTCTATTAATCGACATGTCTATAATATATTTAAATCAAATATAAGGCATTCTCGTAATCATGATAATTATTTCAATATAAAGTAACAAACCTTTAAATAAAAGGCAACCGTCATACATGGTTTTAAGAGAGAAAAAAATACAAAATTGGAACTTATTCATGAATGGTTCAACTTGCGTAACAAGAAGTGGAGTTGGCATAATCCTAGAAGAAATAGACATATAGTATGAATTACATTTCAAATTCATAATATCTAACAATGAGGTTGAATACGAGGATCTACTCAAGGCCTCAACCTGGCACTATCCATAGGCTCACTTAAGGTTTAATCCCACGTCAATTCTCACTGGATAATCATACAAATGGTGGGAGAGCATGAAGTTAACAGTATAGAAATGGCTAAATACTGGAACCAAATGGAAATTATTATTATAATTTAAGAAAGTGAAAATGGTAAAAAGACCAAAGACTAAAAATGTTCGAGTAGATGCCTTAGCCGATTAGCCTTTGATGAAATTCAAAGTGTAGTGCCAATAGAGATTATGGTCAAACCATGCATTGACGCTAAAAAGACAGATTTTGAATTATTTAAACTTAACTCGGGATCCTCTTGGATGGCCCCAATTATAGAATACTTGCAAAATTAAAATTTTATTGATTTCAAAAGAGAAACCGGATGAGTAATGTTAAGACAAGCCTAGTTTGCAATTTATAGATAAGTACTGTACAAAATCGAATTTCCTTATTCCTCTTCTCACATGTATTCATCCATCAGAGGTCAACTACTTCTTAAGAAAAGAGCATGAAGACTCATATGTGAATCACACTGGGGGAAGAACAATGGCAAAATCAATCATGACACATAGGTATTATTGGTTGTGTCTTGCCTAAGATGCTTACGCTTATGGAGACAAATTTGATTATTATAAAAATTACGCAAATATCAAACATCAACCCCATTAAAATTTCACTCATATCACATGTTTTTAGCTCTTGTACCAATTGAGTATGTAGTTAATCAATCCAGTTCCTATGACTCATAGATAGTTTATATTCTATAGAGGGGGCTTGAAGGTAATCCTAAGATCATGGATAATCCCCTTATTAGCAACAGTGTTCTGGGGATTAAGGCACCGAGGTAGCTCAAGCGTGGCAGCTCAGCGTGGCAACTTGTATTTTAGCTTGTTGTGTCAGTCATATTGTATTTTTGTTTATATTGACTATGAGCTATAACGGTTCTAATGATGTAACGAGAATAATAATGAGTTTTAGTGTGAGGTCAAACGGTACTCACGAGAGACCAGGCTTGGAAGGGCCTGGGAGAGCTTCCATGCTCTATCGAATGACCTCATCGCGAGAACTTTAGAGGGACTTAGTTTGGAGGATTGAGAAGTGAGTCACCATTGGGGCTCATCCCAACCATCTTAGATACACCTGGTAAAACACCGAAGAACCCTGACCGTGGAACCTCAGGCGGAGCAGCTTGGAGTTCCATCGAGCGTTGAGTTGTGAACCAAATATCCCTCTACTTAATGTCACATCTACTGTAGGTGATGTCACAAGCCAGCTAAACAATGTCAGACCTACACTTGAGTAAACCACCATGGTATTTGGGGCTGTCCGGCAGTTGGTGAGCCACATCTGCGATAATAGCCCCCTGACACACAGTGATTAGGACAAGACATGTCTTGGCATTTAATGTTTATGACATGGAGACAACTAGTGTATTAGGCATTTAATGTTGTGACATAAAGTATGAGCGATATCTTTTATATTCTTTAATGATTGAGTTGCCTCGGGGATGGTGTGGAGGGATATTTAAGGACCCCAACCACCCCTGAGGAGAGGATGATCTTTTGAGAGTTCAGAAGAGATCTTTTTGAGAGTTCAGAAGTTATTAATAGAGAGTTATTACAAACCAGAGAGTTGTCTCACCCACCATTGTCACTTATTAGGAAGCTTTTAATACTTGATAGAGATTCTTGAGGGTGGTTGGTGTGTTTGGCTGCCTGCCAAGGCGTATCTAGGATACTTACTTTTCTCTCCATCTAGCTAAGTTACTTCTAAGCTCATTACTATCTTCTGAGTTATACACGAGAGATTTGTGAGTTTAAACTAAGTCTTATCTTCATTGAGTTTGTGTTTGCATGTTCTATCACTAATCCAAGGTTTTGGCTAATTAACTTATCATTATTATACTCAAAAGGGGTTACGCCTCCATCTTATCTAAACTACCCTCTTACATATTCATCATAATATCATTGATTACTAACCAGGTGGGTTAAATCAGAACCCTTGGTAAAAATCAATTATAAGAATGCCTTCAATTTATGTGGACGTATATCATGTGGAACTGCATAATGCCTCAATAATTTACTACTGACCATGGAGAATTCGATAATAAGGCACAAAAATATACTTCTAGGGCCAAAGCATAAAACACTTATTTTCAGCACGTGCTCCCCCATAAACTAATGATCAAACTGAAGTAACCAACCAAACGCAATTATCAGGAACTAAAGTAAGACTCGAAGAAGTAAAGGTTATTTTGGTTAAAAGATTTTTTTAGTATCCTATGGGCCAATAAAAAAAATCCACAAATGTTAATCGATGAACACTCTTCATGCTTTCTAATAGTTTAGACATAGTCGTACACATATAAGACTCCAAAACCGTATAATTCAATAATGTGTTGACGAACAGAATGACAAAGAACATTGACTTTACTTGGATCTAATTGAGGAAAGATGAGAAAATGCACAAATATGGCAAGAAGCCTATCAATACAAGGTTGCCTATTATTAGAACAAAAAGGCAAAATCAACCCTTTAAAGTCAATGACTGCATTTTAAAGAAAGTGTTACAAAGGGCAAACAAATTGCATCCAAATTCTCATTAACCATGCATGATTATTGAAAAAGTTTCCCTAGGGACATAATGAGGGTGAACCATCTTCTAATCGTTGAAATGAAAATAATCAATGTAAATAGTGAAATATGTTAACAATGAAAATTCTAAGTTTCTCTACTCTTCGTTATATCATGTAAACATTGGTTATTTACAGAGTTGACTTTACTCTACTGAAGAACTGCGTAAGGGTAAGGCACATATAGGAATTAATACAACTCTGTAGAGATGAGGGATTTGAATAAGCATAACTTCACTATGTTTTATAATCCTATAATACGAATGGATAGACAAAATTCTAAACAATCCTTTATACAATAACCAAACTGGAATAAGTCATCAAAAGAAAAATTGGCTTGTATGAAAAGACCTCGATTGCAAATCATGACTTATTGTTACCTGAAGTGTTGGATAAAATTTGATAATGATGTAAAAATTATCAAAATACAATTGACCTAAGGATTAATCATAAAATAAAAAACTAGTCCAACTAACGAAGATCCAAAGATAAAAATAAATAAAAAAGAACACTTGGACTAATTACATAAGGTTTACTTTGAAGAAAAAAATCCAACTTTTATATGAAAAATTAAGCTTCGACACATGATATGCATAAATAAAAATTGACTATTAAAGCTAAAAAGTATGATAAATCAAAATTAAACTATGGAAAAATTCTCAGTCTAATCACATTCATTCTACTATATTATTTAATTATTCTAAGGGTGAATCTCATTATTTGTTTAAGTATAGGGGTTATGCTTCTTCACGATTCTAAACCCTCATCAATATGGGAGGTGTTATCCTTTGAAGAAGAATCATTATCAGTCATCTTATTATGAGGAGGTTAATAATCATTATCCTCATCGACGTTATCAACTTCAAAAGTTTCATCATGTTTGTCTCACTCGGTATCTTCAGAGGTCATTCCTTTATCCTTTTGGGCGTCAAACTCAGGCGAGATGTCCTTGCCTTTAACATCATTGATTTTTTGAGATATTAACTACTTAGTGAGGTCAAGATAATGACATCATAACCTTTTATTCATCTCATTATAACCTCAACGAATTTAATATAAATAGATATCCTAAATGTCCTTCGAGATGTAATACTTATTAACCTCATCCACTTGGCTTTCTTCATTGCAAACTTCATCCTTTTATGATGATTGAAGTAAAAGAGTTTAATCACATTAGGTTGTTAAGACTTTAGGTCCTTAATGTCATATTTATTTTCTCTCTCTACATGCTTTATATTTTTTGCTTTATTCTTCTTCAAATTTTGATGAACAACCTTCAAAGTGTCAAAGGATTATTTAGTATAAACATCAGTTTCTAAAGCCTCTCTTTAACTTGTATTCCATTATTGGATGATGACGTAGGAAATAACCACTTCAAGTGAGTAAGCAACTCAAGTTTTATCTCTATTAACCACTGTTCTAAAAAACCCGCCTAGGCTTAAGGCTTGGGAGAAACGTCTCGCCTTACGCTTTTCACGCCTTATTCTTGGTAAAACCCTTAAGGCGCACTTTTTTCTAAAAACAACAATGCTTTAGTGAAACGATGTTGCCTTTTAAAGAATTTGTTTACAAACCGGACCATTATTTCATCCAAAATAATCAAATAGTATTTTAATTTGCATATATTCTGACATATTTTTATGATCTGTGCAATTTTTGTATTTTAGTAACCTTGTTATGGTTAAAAAATATTAAAATATATTAAGAAGGCCTAAACGCCTTTTCACGCCTTTTTACGCCTAGGCTTCTAAGGCTTAAGGCTTGGCCTCCACGCCTCAATCACGCCCCGCGCTTTTTAGAACCTTGCTATTAACAATGGTGAGATTGGAGAAACGATGTAAGAGATATATGTAACTAAAAGAAGGGATGTGAGATAAGGATAACATAAGCATGTTAGTGGTTCGGCCTTAGCCTACTCCAATGTGCAAACAGATGAATCACTTTAAAGAATGGCTAAATTCAATTAATAGAGGTTACAAGATTTCTATCTCTATAAGTAGAATTCAACAGCATAATAGTAGGGGTTTGTATTTTCGATCGTTTTTTAAGATAACGAAGTAGCTTTTTATTGGGTTGGGGGTGATACTCTATCATTCCTAAGCATGAACTTGGTGTGCATGAGATGAGTGAGCGAATGAGAGAATGTCAGTTGTCCCCTGCATGTGTATGTCATTATGAACGAATATTCTCCCCACGTGGGGCAGGTCTTCCATAACAATTTTATCCACATGCCATGCTAATATCCAGGTCACATGTTCCACACGAGTTATTAATATTGGCTCCACGATGTCTCGGTTAACCGAGATTAATGAGGTGGTCTTCCTGTCTAACGAGGCCAATAGTGACACCTCTTTTTCAAATGTTGTGATTGGTCTTAGCCTAAAGATGTCGTACGAGGCCAACACTAGGCCTGCCAATTGAGTCGAGCAGGCCCGAAGCCCGCTTTCTCAGCCCGCTAAATTTGGGTCGAGATTTTATTGAGTTTGAGCCGAGTTTTTAAGCCCGAATTCAATTTGAGCCGAGCGCGAGCGAAGCACTTTCAAGCCCGAACTAGGCTCGGCCCAAAATAATATATCTAAATATATATTTATATATATATATACAAAATTATTTTATTTTCTATGATATGTAAAGAATATTTTAAAGCAAAATATTTATTATAATTTTATCCTTATGCAAATAAACTATAGGAAATAAACTATTGGACTTAATATTACAGAAATAAAAATAAGGTGGGTCATTTATTAATTTACTTAATCTTACGAGACTTGTCAATATTAGTGCTGAAGTCCGTCTTTTTTAGTGTTGAAATATATTATTTTAGTGCTGAAATGTGATTTTTTTAATTCTGAAATGTCAATATTAGTGTTGAAGTCTGTTTTTTAGTGATGAAATGTATTTTTTTAGTATTGAAATATGTTTTTTTAGTGCTGAAATGTGTTTTACTAATGCTGAAATGTCAATATTAATGCTGAATTCTATTTTTTTAGTGCTGAAATCTGTTTTTTATTGCTCAAATGTATTTTTTATTGCTGAAATATCAATATTTGTTATTAAAATAAATAAATATGTATTGGAATATTCAATTCGGGCCCGCTCAAATCGGCCTCGAAGCCCAATTTACTTTGTGAGCCGAGCTTGAGCCAAGCACTCTCAAGCTCGTTCGGGCTGAGCTTGAGCCAAGTAAATCAAAATCGGATCGAGCTTGATCAACCATAGGCTCGGCTCGTAGAGCCCGATTGACAGGCCTAGCCAACACGTTGCAAGTTCGAGACTTGGAAACACCGTGTTAGAAGTATAGTGATAGCCTCCGTAAACGGTCATAAATTTTCTCTCAATTGGGTCTAAAAGGCCGAGACTGTCTGATATGGGCCACCGTGATGTGGGCCCATATGAGGATGAGTCTGAGTTGCACTAAGGGGTCATTATGTTAGGTTGAATCTCATCCAGACGAGGTTATACTTATGTATATCAACCTATGATGTCCAATCCTAGTGAGAGAAAGGACACAGATTGGCTAGTTACTTAAAGTCGTTGGCTAGTTAGTGAAGCATAGGAGAGAATTATTGACACTTCTTACACTTTTTAACATATGAGACTGCATCTTTTTGCATGTAAGGCCACTAGTTACCTTTTTTAATGGCCTTAAATTCTAAGGACCTTTCTTGACATGAATTTCATATATTCAGTCGTGTGTCTCATTTGGGACTTGATCCATGTCTTTTAATTGCACACACTAAAGGTATGGACCTATAAAATATCACTTATAGAGTGTCCCCTCATGTGATAGATTGAATTGAGCAGCTTTTACTTTAGTCTGATGGTTTTGCTTTTTATCGGTAGGCGGGATATCCTCTTGTAGGTACACTATGATTGGGTCCATCTAGATAAAATCTTTCTATGTGGTGAGGAATTATTCGACAATCTTTGTCATCATGATCCTTGGTTAAGAAATGTAATCCACCTCAATTGTTCTTTTAAAATCGAAGTCAACGATTGAATCCAAAGTGATTAAAATATCAACATGGTTATCATTTCCTCGCGGGAACTATTGGATATAAACTTTTTTAAACTTGGCAGCCATGTCCTGTGAGACTTGTAAGTATGCTAAAATGTATTCATCTCTAGTTTTGTAGTTTCGTTATATTTTATTAGATACCAGGCTTGAATCACTGAAGACGTCAATTTTATTTGCATTAAGGGATGGGGCCTTCATTAATCTGACGATGAGGACTTCATGTTCGATTTTATTATTGTATACCTCAAATTCAAGTCTGATTCCTTGCTCGAGCATGGTTTGTTCTAGAGTTATAAGGACGATTCTTACTCCAACACCTTTTAAGTTAGAAGCTAAGTCAATATAGAACGTTCATTTATTGGGCCCATTAAGCTCTATATCATAGACTTGATTGGCATATTTCTCTCCATCGGGCTCTATTCCTAAAATCATCTAACACCTACTCTTTAATGGTAATTATTGGTAGATAATAAATATTGAACCTCCCTAATTACACAAACCATTTAAACATCAGTCCAGATTAGTCGACCTTTCTAAGGACTTCCTTAAATGGAATGAAGGTGATAACTATGACTCAGTTGGATTCAAAATAGAGCTTCAATTTCCGTAACACGGTCACTAGAGAGTAAGTTAGCTTCTCCAAAGGAATATTGAATTTCTCAACGTATATTGGGGCTTAATGAACCTCATTCTTACACATTAAGTTCGAGTTGACTGTGTGGTCGAACATCGTGAGATATATATAAATAAGGTCTCCTGGATTTAGGACCGCTAGCATTGGTGGTTGGCTTAAATGAAGCTTGATTTCCTCATGTGTGTTTGAGAATTCTTTATTCCGGGCCAAGTCCTTTCTCTTTCTACAAGAGATAAAAGGATAGTCGAAACATCTCTGAGGATTTAAAGATGAAGTGGTTAAGCGTTGCTAACATTTTGATTAATTTTTTAACACCTCTAACTATTTTTTGTGGTTGCACATTATTGATCGCCTCAATATTATCAGGAATTCCCTTATTCCCTTCGGGTGACCAAGAAGCCCATAAATTTTCCAAACTATACTCTAAAAGAACATTCGACTGCATGGAGCTTCATTTTATAGTAACTGAGAAATTCAAATGTTTTTGTCAGGTCTTGCAGATGGTTTCCCTTGTGTTTTCTCTATATGAGCATATCATATATGTAGACCTCCATGGTGTTACCCAACTGATGTTTAAACATTGTGATGACCAACTGTTGGTAAGTTACTACTGCATTCTTGAGCCCAAATGGCATGACTGTTTAGAAGTACAAGCCGAGGGTGGTAATGAATGAAGTTTTCTCCTAATAGAACCCAAACATAGTGATTTGATGATACCCTAGGTAAGCATCCAAGAAACTCATCTGCTTATGCATGGCCATAGTATCGACCAATTGATCAATCTTTGGCAAAGGAAAGTTGTCTTTTTGACAAGCTTTGTCCAGATCGATGAAGTTTATACACACTCTCCATTTTTTATTAATCTTTTTAACAAAAATTATATTAGAGATCGTTTTGAGTAATTTAACTTATTTAATAGACCTAGCCTCTTTAAGTTTTCCCACTTCTTTTTCCCTAACTTTTGCCTTTGGGAGGGTTGTTCAGCACACCTTCTGTGTGATCGACAGGAATATTGGGTCCACATGAATTTAATGGCACATAACTTTTGGATCAATCACAGACATATCTTAAGGATTCCAAGAGAATACGTCTTGATTATCTTTGATAATATAGACCAACTCTTCCTTTTCGTGATCGATAAGTCAGTTACCAATCAGTAATTTCTTCTCCGAGTGTGAGTCATTGAGCAAGACTTCTTGCAGTGGTACCATGACTCTATATGCAGGGGCCACCGGTATCTTTTCAACCCGCGATCTACTGTACTTTAGTTATTACTTGGATGGGGTATCCCCATCTTTGTTCTCCTCTTCAAATATCACTTTATCTTTCTTCTTTTCTTGTTTAGGAATGATGGTAACGATAAAGCATTATCGACCAGTAGTTCGACTTAACCTTATCTTCATAATCCCCCAATCAGTGAGCCTTTGGTGATAAATGGAGAGGATAACCTTCATGGCGTGAAGTCATCCTCATCCCACAATAACGTTGCATGGGGATCAATGTTAATAACTAAAAACTCAATCATTTATAAGATATTTACAGTTCATACGGGTAGTACCACCTTTTTCTAAGGCATAGTCATCTTTTCAGCGAAGTCGACCAAAGGGATGGTCGCTTACTTTGGATCTTCCATCTTAAGGTTGAGCTTGTTGAATAATTTTAGTTACATGACCTTTGAGGAGCTCCTCTAATCGACTAGTATCTTTCCCACATTCTAGTTAACAATTTTGAGAGTGATTACAAGTGAATCGTGATGTGGATTCCTAACTCTGACCAGATATTCCTTAGTGAAGACTCTATGTTTGCTATAGTCAATGTCCTTTAATGAGCGACATTTTCTTGCAGAGGTCTTGGCGGGGTTAATTTGGAAAGCTTTCATGATCGAAGTAACCTTCTTCAGATCCATTCGAACAACGTTCCCTTGAATCTAGTCCGGACTTAAAGCCCAATTGATGATTGTAAACTCGGGCTCCATCTCATCATCATCTAAGATATTATCAGGTTCATAGTCATGATCCACGATTTACTTAACTCTTTTTTTCCACATAATGGTCCACATGACTTGCTTGGGCTAATTCCTCAGAGTAAAATTTGAGCACTTTATAATTATCTACTTTGTGGCCATGTTCCTTGTGGTAAGAACATCTCAGGGAGGTGTTTCTCTTTGATGAATCTCTTGTCATCTTCCTCGGACACTAGAAGTATAGTTGATCTTTAATCTTACTCAAGATTTTATAGATCGAATCTTTGAAAACAGTCTTGGTCGCCTGTAGGTCCTTGATTGGATCATTATATTTCTTAACCCCTTTTTTAGGGGCATTTTCTATATCATTGTTTATATTCATATTTGGTCGATCTTTGTCATGTTGGCCACCAGCCACTTTATCCCCCACTTTAGTGTACTTTTCTATTATGGATATAAGGTTGTCGATAGTATTGGCCTATTTCTTTCTGAAAGGCTCGTGCAATATAGAGTTGCTCAGCAAGATGATCTTAAATGAGTCCACAAACTAGAAGTGAATGCTTTCACGAGTTGTTTGATGTTGGTGACCTACCTGTGTGGTAAGTTCTTAAACCACTTTGTGTAGTATCCCCTACATTGAAATGGAATATGCGACACATGAGAGCTTCATTGTTGCTTCGTAAAGTCATGGCTTACCGGTACTGGCGAACATGATCGATGGGATCGGTCTTCCAATCATAGATTTGAATCCGAGATTAATAATTTCTTGGGAGGTTCTAGTTCTTCAATTAATCTTACGAATGGAGACTTCATTTGATTGATGAGGTCATTTCTGGCCAATTCCTTCGTGGATTTGTGCCCCCCCCCCCCCGATGAGCAGGATGCTTGCCCATCGCTCGTCGGATGAGATCGTAGAGATCGTTTTTTATATAACCCCCTTCCCAATATCTTCTTTCTAGTAAGCTCTTATGCCTGGATCTCTCTTGATGACCTCATGATCTCCTTCCTCGGCTATAAGTTTTTCCCGGTTGAGGGCTGGGTGTTCGAGAATGGCGTTTTTGTTTGTCCCCATTGAGTTCTTACTCCATTCTTTCCAGGCGGGGTTGCAAAGGATAATTATCCTCTTATTGGAGACGCGTGAAGTCCTCTTATTAATGAAGTATGTGTTCATAGGCATCCACAAGCTTGGAGATCTAGGTAAATCTCGATTTTTCATTTCTTTTCATAGTTTTTTCCTCTTGGGGATAATAATGCGATTTAGGAGTGTTACGACTCCTATTGCGATGGACTTCATACCTAACTCTAGGTGCTAGTGATCCACTTTAATCCTGATGATGGTCGTCGTTAGATGGTAGATGTGGGCTTCGTGAGTGAGACATATCTTCTCATTGGCTTATCTTGGCTCAAAAAAGGAAATTTCTTCCCATATACGACTCCAATAGTAAGTAGTAAAATCTTTCCAAAATTAATTTATCATAATTAAACAGAGCAGAAATATATATGTGGTTAGGCAATGGGCCAACGTTGAGAGGGTTTCTCCCTCTCCCTCTCTCTATTAACCAATTCTTAATAACAAATATTACATGCCCCCTTTTGAGGGGTGTGGATTACATTTATAGAGAGTAGAAGGAGATTTGAGTCAAGAACTCCATGACCTTAGATTGATGTTGTGATTTGATTGGGCAAATCCAAGTCTGAGATTCCTATTGAGCAGCCTCCTTCAGTCCTTATTTCCAAGTTCTGATTTCCTATCAAGAATGTCATACATGTGTTGCCTTATCCTACCAGGTTGAATAATTCCCACATATAAATCTCCAATGTTTGGATGATCTGATCTTTAAAAAATTTATTCACTAATATTTGATAAATATCCCAGACATTTTTTAAACTGAAGGTCGTGACTTTATAGCGATTGTGCCTTTATCAATAATAAATGATGTTTTCTCTACTTCATCCTTATTCAATGAAATATGGTTGTAACTATCGCATGTGTCCATAAAGCTCATTCTTGTTCATGACATCTACCATTTGACACATTCTTAAAAGAGGGACATAGTCTTTTGGGCAAACCTTGTTTAGATCAGTGATGTCAACATACATATGCTACTTACCATTAGGCTTCTAATACCACATCGGAGAGCCAAACTGAATACTTCACATCTTAAATGAATTCTATTGTTAAAATCTTTTTCACCTCTGCTTGAATAATTATAGCGATCAATGGAAAATTATATCCATTTTTTGTTGACCTCTTCAGCTAAAAGGTCCACATCGAGATGGTGGCAAACAATTTTAGTGTCTTTCCCTAGAATTTCTTTCTGCGACCAAGTAAATATGTCACTTGTCTTTCTCATAAGGTTGATTAATATCTTATTCAAGTAAAGTTTTAAGAACGAGTTCAGCTGCATAGTTTTTTTAAGGTGTTCTTTATTGAAAACCGTTGATTCCACTAGGTCGGTTTCCTCATGATTCTTTTAATCTCTCTTCGTCTTAAGGATCCAATATTTTCATATTATATGAAGTTATCTTTCCTTTATAATCTTCCATTTATTCAACTGATGAAAAGTAGCTTTTTGATGATTTTAATTATCACCATCACTCCCCTGTGCCAAATTGAATTAGTAACTTCATCATCTTATGAATTATAGAGGGAAGTGCCTTAAATTTATTTGAGGAGGTTTGACCATGATTATATGGTATGTAGAGATCAGTTCTAAGCCATAATAAAGGAAATTAACTTTTTTAGTAAGTCAAGTGGTCCACTTTCCCACGCATACATATAGCTCCACTACACCTAAAGGGAAGACCTTATATAAGTTGAATCTAATAAAAGTTTTATGGTAAGGTGTTAATTACTTAACTGATAGAGTAAGTTCCCTAAAGCAATCCTAAAAAAATGCATTGGACAAAGTTTCTCCAACCACGAGGATTTTGAAATATTGTGTTGATGAACTATAAGGCTTACTATCATTAGGTCTTATGAGGGTATATGATGTTCTTGAATTATGACTGGGAAAATTCAATGATCAGATGATTTGTGTTCACTTTTTAGGGTCAATTTTGTTCTTTATCTTTCTGAGATATATTGATATCTATGCATCGAGAGCTAACCTTAGACTCTTTAGCGTAAGCTTTCCTATTAACTAGTCCAAGTACACCCCCAACTACTCCTTCATAGATCATGTTAAGTCCACATGAAATTATATGCAAATCACCTAAGGGCCTCTTATATTTTTCTTGAAGACCTGGGTCATTCTCGGCATCTTCCCCTGAACTTTCCTCATATATTGCCTTCTTATATTCTCTTCTAAACTTATCATAAAAATTATATATATGCCTCCTAATCTTCTCCCGAGGTCATCTGTACTGATACAAAAAACTTTTCGGTTGACCTCATTTGATGAGTTTTTCAATATCATCTTTAGGGGAATATCAATAATCTGTTTCATATTTGTGATCTTTGTAAAATTTATAATGCTTGTTCTTATTCCTATTATTTAGAGAAAACTTTAACTCGGCTATCCATTTTATCCTTTCCTCGTCCTTAAACTCATTAAGTATTTATATACTCAATGGTAAGAGTAATGTAACTTGTGAATTTCTGCTTTTGCTACACTTGGGTTTTCTTTCCCCATTTTTCTTTCCTATAACCATGCTTTCTTGATCCCTCTCTTTGGATTATCCTCCCTTATAAGCCATTGCTTCCTCCATATCCATAGCCTTCCCAGCCTCAGATATAATTTCATTCATAGTGGTATGAGGTTCTTTTGAGAAAGCCCAATATAATTGCTCGGGTTGTAGAACACTTATGAGGACAATCATCGCAATCTTCTTATTATAGTCTACTACTTCAAAAATTTCTTTATCGAAATAAGAAATAAAGTTTTTGAGGGATTCACCTTTCTTCTATCTATCATTCAGGAGACGGGTCATCCTTTTAGCTGGTTCTAAGCTAAAGCAAAATTTATGAATGATTTTTTTTGTCAATTACTAACAATATTAAATTTGATCCACGCCTTAGTAAGAGTACTCAAAAAGCTTTGCATTTCATTTAATTTGCCACTTAGTAAATATCAGTGGTTAATTCACTCATATCGTATTTTTACCGTTTCTACTGAGAGTTTAAATGTTGTTATTAAGGGTAGTCCCTTTTGTTAATGCTTATAATTGGTATACTGATTATCTTAGATTAATATACGTCATCAGATAAACAAATAAGAGAACTAGAATAAACTATAGAAATATGATAGAAAGATAATAAGAATCGAAATTGCGTGGTACGATCCAAATTGGTGCCTACACCCACAGCTACAGTGTTGATCGTACTCAATACCTCCATTAACAAGTACAAGAAGAAAGCTCTCAAGTTCTCTCAATATTTTTGCATCATAACAGTAGGGATAAATCTCATAAGTTTCCCATATGGGGGTAGTTTGTGTCAAAAGATAGAGAAAATAGAAGGACACGTAGCTCACCTTTATAGGTTAAGTGAGTACACAATCTACATATATGGTGAGGAAATAATCACAAGTTAGTTATTGTCACATGGGGAAAGATTTTTGCATATCTCCTCCACGTGCACATGCATATTGGCTACTAACGTCATCAACTCGAGAATTTCATTCTTAATGTAACAGTGTTGGCTAACAGTGTTAACTATTGGGGTTAACCGTCCTTCCAGTCATGGCCAAGCTAACCAGTTGGTTTCCCTTATATGACCACATTATCTGGGTATGTATGAGGACATGTGTCTTCTTCTGGTTGGTTCGTGTGTCACCTCTATATTTATGGTATAATAATAGACCTTATGTTTTTCTCACGATTGTGGATTGTAGCATGTTCTCACAAGATTAGAATCTTCTAGGTTAGTGTTAAGTGAACTAAGTGAGTGCAGTTTTATCTGTAAGGTCTCATCATCTCAGAATCTCATCGACTTATCATTTACCGAGCACATTTACTGGAGCATTTTTGAAAATTTTCTAATGGTGGGTGCGTAACAAGTTAAATGTCGGTTGGAGCAAAAAGTGATAATTATTGCACGTGTGCAATGGGCAGTGCACATGCCATTTTAAAACTCAATTTACTTTTTCTAGGCATAATGTCATGCCTCTTTTGAAAAAGGTAACAATTATTTCTATAAAACTATAAAAGCCATATATACCTATGTTTTCAACCTTTCATAACCTAAATCTTACACATGCAATCTTAGAGAGATAAATTCTTGCCTCATTTTCAAAACTCCTTCTTCTCTACTATATTTCTTGCCATTTTATCTCGTTTTCAACTGCTATCTTTTTTGGAACAATTTTTTTGGGGGTTTGAGGGTCTTTCTTTTCAAGCATTCGCTATCATCTTTTAGTGATATAATAAGTCGTTCTCTTCCATTTGGGACTCCTGGTACTCCCTTATCCCTTTTCCTCTAGTATCTGGGGTTTTCTTCAGTTTCCTAACATTGTGATTGTGATTCCATTGAATAGTGAATGTATTGTTATTTGATTGTGGTTGATTTGTGGATTTTGGTGTTTTAGGTGGCCATTGAGTTAGTTAGACTAGGTGCTCATAGTATTTAGGATTTTTTATACCTAATTCCTTTAATTTTGGGAACGAACTGCCCCTAAATCCCTTTTTCTTAATGCCCAGGCTTTGTGGGTTGAGAGGGTGTTGAGACGTATTCTTAAGTGTAACGATAGTTGTCCAAGATTTTTTGAAGCTATAAGACCAGTTCTTCCAGCAGTTATTCATCTCATTGAGGAGGATCGTAATAATACCAACTTCGTCCCTTATGTTTCTTCTTCTATCGGGTTGGCTCTTCGATACCCAAGTGTCCAATGTACTAGGCCTGAATTCTTAGCATCTGAAAGTTCTGACAGTTCTAACCGTCTATCAGGAGGTAGGAATTATGTTAATATAACCTATGAGGTGTCCATTATTGACATCGAGTCTTCCTCTAAGGAAGTTATGGAATCTAAACCTCCTTCTAAACCTTCTAGCTCCCATATAGTGGTTCCTGTGGAGGCATTCAGGTTGTTAAATGAGGGTACCCTTGAGCATTCTGATAGATTATATGATCCTTCGACCACCGAGGCCCAGCACTATGCTTATGATATTTTTGAGTCCAAGCTTCTAGACTTGGATAATATTTGTATAGAATACCTATAACCATAACTTTTAGGTTTCTAGACCCTATAGATAGAGTTTATGATTGACATTCAACTAACGAGAGTTGCTTTCCCATTTGGACTCTACACGTGGGTCTTTGTCTTCCTCTTCACCCTATCATAAGAGTAATTCCAAATGGTTGTGGAGTAGCTCCAACCTAACTCCCCCTAATGCATACGTGACAATTCTTGGGTCCATAGTTTACTAGAGGGAGAACTCTGAGTTTGACATAACTGAGGAAGTTTTCAGACATATCTATGGTATTAAAGGAAATGACAAATACCTTGTCTACTATTAACTCTCCCCTTTAAGGTCTTATTGGAATATCAATGAAAGTGAGCCAAATAAGTAACCATTTCTGAAAACATAAGTTTCTCTATTTGAAGGGATAGGAGTTCGACCCAAATAAATGAGGAGAGCTACTAGGGTTCATCGCGCCTAGAGTGTGTCGAACGAAATTGGTATATATTTTCACTCTTTTTATTTCTCTTTTGCTAACCGAGTTGTATTTTAACTTGCACTTGTCCCTTTAAAGTGAAAGTTTCTCCTAAGCTCTCTACCCCCTTGAAAAGACTGTTGGATAATATTTTGTGTAGCATGTCCCTCGATTTTTGAAGATATTTTTAGCTTGGGAAAATTTACAAATGTTTTCTATAATAAACCTCTATGCCAAGACGAAGACAATGCTTCAACTCTAGTTAAATCCTAGGTTGATCAGGAGGTTAAAAAAGGAAAACAATTCTCAAGTGTAGGTTCGGCCTTTCTTTGTACTTTTACTGACTGTATTTACATGTGCAACTTCTACATCATTTAACTTCTACTTCATCCACCTAGGGATTTAATATCGAACCATCTTGGGAGATAGCACCAAAACCAGTTAACTGCCAAGCCCTTGAGCATATTCATCAATAAAAAATTGAGGCAACAAAGAAGAAGGTTGAAGTCAAGGCCGAGAAAGAGAAATCAAGAAAGGTAGTGGTTAGCCCCAAAGTTATCATGAGCGACCCAAAATAAACTCATGGAAACCCCAAAAATATGATGGAGTCTTTAGTTGTTGCCTTAAAAAGTCCAATTAGGACCTTCACCTTCCAACTCGATCTTAAAAAAATGAGTCTGGAGGATTCGAGGACTACAAGACTTAAGAAGGCGCCCTTTATGATTGGCGAGCAATCGGTGCATCGACTAGCGAGGGATTTTGAGGAGTATTATCAATATCGCATGGTTAAGGAGTTCAAAAACGATTCCAATAACCCAGTAACTCCTGAAATGACGAACAAGGACAAGAGATCCATTATCCACCATTTACCCCACACTTTGTATGTGATCATCTATCATGGGTGCAAGCCTGATTACGAGTGTTTTCACACTCTTAGTCATGATACACTGTGGACCTTTGTCGACCACAAGATATTTTTGGAAATCTTTTTATGATTTTATTCCTTTTATTCCTTTTATGTTATTTTTCAATCTCATTTTATTTGTTCTTTTTCAGGGTGACATGACGATCACGATTCTTCGAGAGAAATATACCATTGCTGCAACTTATGTTCAGGCCTTTGAGAATGAGAAGAAAATAAAACAAGAGCATCGTGATTAGGTCTCTAGTTTGAGCGGTCGGGTGATCACTTTACACAGGAAACTAAGGACAAGGACGAGTTGAAGACGAAGGATGATGACCTGAAAGAGAGTCATGATATGCTAATTATAAAGACCGAGGCTCTCAATAAGGCCGATCGGGAGCTCAAGAAAACTAATAAACATGATAAAATTGAGGTAGGTACCATTAGATTCTAAAGGAAACTCCAGATAAGGCTAAGAAGGATGCCCTTGAGAAGGTCGAGAAGGAAGAAATTAGCAAGTGTAAGTCTTCTTCCAAATTTGAGATGAAGACAATGTCCTTCTTCACTTTCAGGTATGCAAAGCTAAAAAGGTAATGAATAATTAACCATACATTAATGAGGTTATCAATGCTTGGGAAAGATATGGAGAGGAGGCCATGGTTTTGGTTAATGTTGCTGCCATGGTGGTTGATGGTCCTACTCGATAGGTTAATACTACTGTATAAGTCGAGATGATCATAAAAAATCCAACTCTTCTAATCCTTGAGTTAGTGGCCGAAGAAACCCCTCAAGATACTCTGATGGTTGAGGTTATTATTACCAACACTTCACAGTTCATTTGTTTTATAATGCTTCATGTAATTTTTGAAATATCAACTTTGTAATCTTTAAAATTTTGATCAATTTTTTACTTGAATGGATATCTCAACTTTATTTGCTTAATCAATTTTCTATTAAATGCACTTGTAGTATTTACCCCTTACATTTGAATTTATTCCAAGTTATTAGTCCCCATATATAATATATATTTTATGGGATATATCTTAGCATGCGAAACATTTTTGCCCAAAGTTAATTTTAACAACTATTTTTAAAATAAATCTTTTGGTTGATTTAGGTTTGTTAGTACTTGAGTCATTGCCTGGTCTTGTGGTCGGCTTATGGCCAGCCTGACTTGACTCACTATTTACTAGTGGATAAACCTGAGTTATCCTAAGAGGGTTTCCATAGTGAAAATTTAATATTCCTCTAAAAACTTTAAATGTGCAGTCTTTGGCCATGGCCAGTGACGTGCCCATCCGTAATGGGATTTACCAAAGCTTTAGCCAACTTATTAGTCAATTGGGTTGGCTCATAGCCAACCTGACCCTATGATAGCATTAATTTCCTAGGTCGACCAATTTTTTATTATATGTCCAAGGTGTAAGGGCAAATTTCCAATTTAGTCAATTTGTAGTGTTGACTTAATTCCGGATAAAACTCTTTGCGTAATAGGATAGATGTCTGTACCTATCAAGCCCATTAAGTTTCAAGAATTGAAGACGTAACAGCCAATAACTTAAAGTTTCATCCTTGTCGATTTTCGTGCCAAGTCTATACGTCATCAACATTTGATTTTCCAAAGTCTCCAAAGGTATGAATGCACTATTATATATATAGGAGCTTGGAAAATATTTTTAGGTGTTACTATTTTTGTTAAAAAAAATTGAATTCATACGATCTAAAGATTCTTTTCTCGGACACTTTTTCGTAGAAAAATCATAACAAATTAAAAAAATCAGAAAAATACGAAACTGGCGGCCACGCATTCGTATCAAAATTCTCTAGAATCATGGGCTCAAATTTTGTTAGAAAGATTGTTCGACCGACCTCGTTTGAACGAGATTTTTTTTCTTTATGAAATCTCGTTAGAAATGTTGTTCGAACGAACTTCAAACGAAATTACAGTTTTTGTCCATTTTTTGGCATTTTTCATTTTTAACCCCCCACTTTCCCATTACTTTGTACCATTTTAATATGTGCGGGAAGACACTTTTTTCTAAGACTTTTGGAGAGATTTACACACGCTTAGAGAGAAAAATTTCATCTTCAAAATGTCCCTTTTCATGTGTTAACTTTTAATGAATTAATTTCCTCAAAGCACATGTTTACACCCATGTTTGTTTCATCCAAGTACCTATTTATATATTCTTACTTGGAGAGTGTTTGGCACTAATTTTTCTTCTCTACTCATAAAGAAGACAATTTGGGTTCTTTTCTACCCCAAAAAGGAAAAACGTTTGCTGCAGCGTTCCCATACGAAGAAAGGCTCTGTGTGCGGGTTAACGGTGACCAAGCCCCACTGGTGGATACCAAGACTACGTTGGAGTCCGTGGTTGTCAACTAGGCAGAGGTTAAAGAGCGAAGGAGCGTCAAGTCTTGGACGGAGTCAAGTCGTTTTTGTAAGTTTCTCTTATCGTGTCTTTTGTAAAAATATCATACTTAGTGGACTTATAGGCATGGCCGTCCGAGATTTTTTCCCTTGTGGATTTTCCTCGTAAATTACGGTGTAGTGTTATTGTTTATTTTATCTTGTTAACTCACCTAGATGCATGCTTAGGTTGAAAAGATAAAATTTGGTTTAATTGGTGCTAAAATTAAATATTTGGGTAATCGTTTAATTTAATTTAATTCAAGTGAAGAAAATTAATTTGGCAAAATTTGTGTTTAATTTGCTTAGACTATATTAAAAATTTGAATTAATTGTTGTTAGGCTAATTTTGGACTTGAATTGAATTTCTTGTTTAAATTTAATTTTAAATTTAGTGAAATTAAAATTTGGAATTTTATTGTTAAAATTTGAAAAGAATTTTTTTTAGTTTGGAATTTAGTTGAACCATCATTCCATATTTGGACTTTTAAATTTAAAAAGGCATATTCACCCCGTATGCGCACCTTCAAATGGTATCAGAGCAAGGAGCGCTAAGTTATTGCGTTTAGGTCCTTTTTGTGCTTGCTTTAAAAATGAAAATTTCACCGTTTTCAGAATTTCATGTCTTTGATGGTTCTGGCATGCTTTCACATAACTCCTCCCTTGCTATATCTTATAAGTAATTGCTTGCATGTTTACATACACTAGCTATTTGTGCCTCATGTTAGATTTTTGCCAGTTGTATGTTTTGTTTGACATTTTCTAGTATTTACTTATCATATATCTCATGCTAAAATAATGACTTATTTATCTTTTATATCTCATTTTTTCATTTTTTTCTGTCTTAGTGAAAAATATAAAAAGATTTATGTTTTCCTTTTGAGTAGAATTTTTGTTGTTTGGTTAAAAATTTGAAAAACTCAAAAGGATTTTGTTTGTGTGTATATTTGAGTTTTACACACTTTTTGTGGCATATACTTGTATTGATTCCTCATTTTTCGCTTCCGTGTGACTAGAACTTTTGGTTGTGTATTTAAATTCCTAAATTGTTCTTTATCATGGTTACATGAAGTAGTTTGAATTTGAATTGCCAAAAGGATTATTATTTTTATGCCTCTTTTGCACACATGCACGAGCTCTTTAAATTTTAACTTCACATGAATATTTTAGCTCAGTGAGATGTTCTCCTGCCAATTTAGTCATCTACATGTTTTGTGACTATGGAGGATTTGTGCATGTTATTCCGTTGCACGAGAGATTTATGTACGAAAAGAAAATTATTATTTATGAAAGTTCACGGGGAAGGGCTACGAAAGGAACAATCATCCTTTGCGATTACGCCACCGTTTGCAATGGAACTAACAGAAATATGTGGTCCAAAGGCCTTAAAAATTGAATGGCATTAGAAATAATGACAAGGCCTAGATTGTTTAGATTGATTTTTCATTCAAAAGAAAAGAAAAGAAAAGAATAATATTTTCTTTTAGGGAGTTGGAATGGAATATCAACGGTTTTGCACAATGTCTTTATATCCTAGTTGCCCTATTTTATCATGACTTTATGGATTTGTAGAATCATCAACATGCTAGGCTTGTACGCATTGCGCTTGTTTTGTTCTTTGAATTAAGTCCTTATATCACATGAGGATTTACATATGTTTGATAAAGTTTGCAATCAAATGGAATTCCTTGAACATGTTTAAGTGATTGGGTCATAATTTAATTGATGCTAGTTCACACCCCTTCACTTTCGTTTCCATATAACACATTTATGCCATAAGAGTGTGGAAATCTCATTTTAATTTGTGTTGTGTCATTTGTGTTGTTTATATCTATATATGTGTGCTTGTCCTTCCTTAATATCATTTTTTTTGTGTGTGTGTATATATATAGTCCTCTTATGCTTTGAATTCAAAATTGGTAGCTATATTGTTGCGAATTTTTGGTTTGATATCCCATTCTTAGCGCAATACATTTTAAGTGGTATCTTTTTGTTATCGCATCATAGTTGGTATCCATTAATATTTGTATGGATTAGTTGTATTTCGTTATTTCCATATGCTTTACTGTTCCTGTTTATACATCATTGTATGTTTAACTTATTTTTCCTTAATTCATATCCCTTCTGTAAACTTAAGGCGGAGTAATAATTTTTGTTTTAATTGGGGGAGAAATAAGTTAATCTTATTCTTAACCTTTGTCTATTCTAGAACAAAAAGGGGGAGAAATGGTATCTAATCCTTTGAAATTTGGTGAGAATTAACTTATGGGGAGACGTCTTTCTAGGTAGATCATTGTTAGATAAATGGGGGAGAATTAATTAAAAGGGAAAATTTATTTTTCGTATTTTAATCTTTTGATATTACCTATGCATTTAATGGTTTGTTTAAGTGTGCAGGAAATTTATTTTTAGTGGCATTACTTAAAGCGGAAAATCATTTCCTATGAGTCGAGTCAAGCGTCTGTAATTTATTTTGGGTGGGATGTTGTGTCTAAAGTGCTTGACGGCCCTTAGGATTTTTGGTTCGATTTTGTCCCAGAATAGCCAAAGGGGGAGATTTGTAAGGGCAAATTTCCAATTGAGTCAATTTGTAATGTTGGCTTAATTTCGGATAAAACTCTTTGAGTCATAGGATAGATGTGTGTACCTATCAAGCCTATGAAGTTTGAAGAGTTGAAGACGTAGCAACCAATAACTTAAAGTTTCATCCTTGCTGATTTTCGTGCCAAGTGTATACGTCATCACCATTTGATTTTCCAAAGTCTCCAAATGTATGAATGCACTATCATATATATAGGAGCTTGGAAAATATTTTTGGGTGTCACTATTTTTGTCAATTATTATTTTTTGAATTCATACTATCTAAAGATTTTTTTCTCGGACACCTTTCCATAGAAAAATCATAACTAATTCAAAAAAAATTAAAAAAAATACGAAACTGACGGTCACGCATTCATATCAAAATTCTCTAGAATCATGATTTCGTTAGAAAGGTCGTTCGAACGAGATTTTTTTTATTTCTGAAATCTGGTTAGAAATGTCGTTCGAACGAACTTCAAATGAAATTACAGTTTTTGTCCGTTTTTTGGCAGTTTTCATTTTTAACCTCCCACTTCTCTACTAATTATATTGTGAAAGTTAATGTTCAGTTTCTGTCCATGACCCGACAAGCTTTAAACTAGTGACCTCAACTACAATAGTGACAGGGGATGTCCATCCTTTCTCAATGGATAGCCACACACGCTCATCAATTGATTTTAATGCACTTCTCATTCTCATCTTCCAATAACTGTAATCAGTGCTCATAATACAAATATTGCACCCTGCCGCGGCCCCTATCAACATAGGGCACGGTCCAACTGAACTTGGTGTGCGGCCCTGCAAGTACTGGGCGTGGCACTTACCATATGCCTTAATTTACAGGCCGCGGCCCTACCATGTACAGGGCGCGGCACCTGCGGCTCTAGCCTCATGTAGGGAGCGACACTTTGTGCTTGCCTTATAGGCCGCATCCCTTTCTTCTACAGTAACTCCGGACTTGATATACGTCACGTGCTCAGGACACGTGACAACACACATACCTCTTATAAATAGAGGACCACACCTCGAAATAACGGATCGATTCCACACAACCGAAGCAATTTCTACAGTACCGATTCTCTCTACACTTCCCCTATATACAGTTCGGGAATTGCTCGTCCATATCGCAGCTACATCTCCGGCACATCGGGATCATCAGTCATCATGTACTCTCCTTTTATTCTCATACTTGTACGCCTCTTTAGGCATGATTATATTGTACAATACCACACATATAATGAGAATGGAGCAACACAGTGGACGTAGGCCCATTTTAGGGGTTGAACCACTCTATATCTTGTTTTCTCTATACTTACTTGCTTGGTTTATTCATTACATATTTTACACTTTGACTTGCTGATATGAGAACGACTCAAGGACGAAATCTCGTATCATCAATTTGGCGCCGTCTGTGGGAATGAGATATTTTAATCGTGTTTCTCTATAGTTCGAGTTCTTCAACACCTTATTTTATTCGTGGGGATCCTTTGGATCATGGTCTCATGAGTAGATTCAGGTTATTGAGCTCTATTTTATAATTCACACCCTTAAATGGGTAATTAGTATATTCAGATATGTTCTGGTCTCTCTTTTATGACTTTGGATCTATCTCACATGCCCCTGTGATATCATTTCATCTAGATAGTGCTGAAAAGCATGATGGGCTTTACCCCCGAAAAGATGAATGGTTAGGGAAGAATTATGTTTACACCCTTTTTTTGTTCTTTGCCTATGATCTAGGGTTTTATCATTAGAATTGTGCCATTATGTGCACAGAGAGGTTATTCTCTCATGGATAGACCCTAATAGGCATGCTCTCCCCCTGTTTCGGGAGAGAACCTAGTTTATGGGTTTCAATTTTGGGATTGCTTTCCTCCCCATCCTAGCAAGGGATGCGGTAGGTAGTTTAAATACCTTCATGTCGCGGCCTGTGCTAGTGCAGTTATGTTACTGAAACTTTAAAACATCAAGGATCGGACTCGGGAGGTCTCCGGCTCAACCTTGGTGAATGTCATACAAAGGCCAGGGCAGTGCACCTAGGTGCTATATTGGTCGCGGCACCTTTCAACAGCGCAGCAGTACAACGCTGCGTCCCCATTTCCTGCTTGGTGTTTCTGTGATTACTCACTTTTACTAGTTTTATCCCAGATTATACATATACTTTGTAAAGACTAATAAAAGCAGAGAATGGAAGGAGAGTCCAGCCAGAGCACAGAAATCAAAGATGAGATTGTGCAGCTGTACAATCACCTCAACCACCTCTACGACAGTCATGCCGCACTCCAGACCCAAC
The DNA here is from genome assembly GCA_949130495.1 of Sambucus nigra. Taxonomy (NCBI): domain Eukaryota; kingdom Viridiplantae; phylum Streptophyta; class Magnoliopsida; order Dipsacales; family Adoxaceae; genus Sambucus; species Sambucus nigra. The sequence goes on along the minus strand of OX422210.1, from coordinate 368,491,898 downwards.
TCAACTACCTGACTCAGAGGGTGCTAATGCTCAAGGCCGCGACCTCTCCCAATGGGAGTGCGGTACCCAAGATCATAGCTTCAGCAGCTTTTGATGCTGTGGCAGTTCAAGAGGATCCATCTGCAAAAGCAGCCAGCAGGTGCCAAAAAAGGAAAGAGGAGAAGGCAGAGAAGAAATCTGGGCCCTACACGCCGTTGGCCTTCCCAATTGAAGAGATCTTTGGGTTCATCAAAGAAGACAAGCTGTTGAGGTGGCCAAAAAAGCTGAGAGCTCCACCCCACAAGAGGAACAAAGCCACTTGGTGCAGATTCCATCAGGACCATGGCCATGACACTGAGCAATGCTATGCTCTCAAGGATGAAATTGAAAGGTTGATCGGGCAAGGGATGCTGCGGAGGTTCCTCAAAGATGTTTAGGGGATGCAGCCTTATCTCACACGCTACATGCTTATTTTTCATGCTTATGTCTTATATTCCAAGTGTCTCTACTATACAGTGGCAACTCCTCTTATGCTGTTTTAAATTAAACTTTGTGTTATCCTTAAAAAGTCATATATATGAATAGTTATAAAATCAAGTTCACCTTTATAGTATCATATTTTGACTCTCATTTCCATGAAATCTTATCTTATAAAGATCATTTTTGTCTTAAACAGATCCCGATCTAAGACAACATGCTATATCGGGAATGATAATATCTTAAGGGGCCACAATGCCCGAGAGGACGCCTGATCATTTGGAAGTTAATGATAATTGAAATTGGCGTAAGCAAATATTGGAAGCTGTTATCCAAGTTGGACTGCAACATCACTCACAAGGGCTTCCAATGCCCGCTCTTAGCTTCCGTAATGCTTCATTCTCTACAAGGGCTTGCAATGCCCACTCTTGACTTTCGGGACGGGCCATTAAGTCGAGAGACTTGTAATATCTAGACAAGTATAGCTTTATATATATCCATGGATGTGGGTGGCTTAATAACATAACCCAGCCTGAGGAGGCTTGAAAATATCCTATATGTTAGCTGTGGGTGGCTTAATAACATAACCCAGCCTGAGGAGGCTTGATAATATCCTACATGTTATCTGTGGGTGGCTTAATAACATAACCTAGCCTGAGGAGGCTTGATAATATCCTATATGTTAGCTGTGGGTGGCTTAATAACATAACCCAGCCTGGGGAGGCTTGATAATATCCTATATGTTAGCTGTGGGTGGCTTAATAACATAACCCAGCCTGAGGAGGCTTGATAATATCTCGCTTACATACAGAAGGGCGACGCTAAGGAAGATGAAGGCCATATTCCGTGAAAAGCAATTGAAGTTCCCTTTGGAAATCCTTGGCCTTCTTTATGTACCATACTGGTAAAAAGTGCAGTAACCCTGTCAATACAGCCGCGGCCGTTAAAGCAACTAAGAGTTGGTGCGTGGTGACTTCAATCAATTCGACCGCCCACAGGCAATATGGCTGCAGCCATTATCAAAAGGCTGCGTTGCTATTCTAACGGCGGCCCGGGTATATAAGCCATGCGAATTACAGTCGCAGCCTATAACTTATACGAGTGAAGATTCCTTGGAATTACTCGAGGGTGCCGCGAAAATATAATAAGAGCAGTTATTTAATAAATACGTATGTTATAGTACCATGGACTTAATCTATTATTTTTACAAAGTTCCTTCAATCAATAAGGAATTTTAATTACGCAAGGCAGTCGTATTCAAGCCATCAGAGGCATACAGAAAGTATTCAATAAAGCATTAAAGTGAGCAAAAAGAAGATGCAAAAGGTACAAGAGAATGAAGCCAAAATAATTAATGTTGAAAAGGTGGCCACAACCTTGATATTATCAGTTAGGGTTATAAGCAAATGGGCCGCAACCACTACAGTTAAAAGTACAAAGGGGACGGATCCCTATATCAATGATAAAAAAATAAACAAGCTCAGGAAGCAGCATCATCAAGCTCATCACCCTCCTCACCATCCGCGGCTGTTTCAGTCTCTTCCTCCGTGGCCGCTGCCTCTGCTTCTGCTCTCAGCCTAGCTTTCTCTTCAGCTGCGGCTTTGAGCTCGGCTATGCATTGTTGATGCTCGGCATCACCGAGCCCCTAGTAAAGGACCTTCTACGAAGTCTCGGGAAAATTCTTTATAAACTTATGCCTTAGCTCTTGGTAGCCGCGGAGGTAGGCTCTATTATTAATGAGGAAGAAATCCCTAGAGCCTTTGAATGACTCCACTGTGTGGTCAATGGTCAGCTGAAGAGCATCGCCATGATCTAGCTCCATCTTTTTTATTACCGCGGCATGATCTATGACTTCTTGAGTGGACTTGGCCTCCAGCTCTTCATAATTCTTTTGAAGAAAAGTGAGCTTGTTACTTGAAATCTCCGTGGCACATGCAGCTTCAGCAGTCTGGGCCTGGGAGGCTTTAAGGGAGTCCGCAGCATGTTTGAAGTTCTCTTTCACTTCCTCCCTTGTCTTATTTGTTGCTTCCAAGTTCGTATGGGCTACCTGAAGGGACGCGGCAGCAAACTTCTTGCCAGCTTTAAAAGTCGAATTCCGCGCAGCATCCAGGTCCGCGGCATGAACCTTCTTCTCGACCTCTTTCAATTTGTGCAGGGCCTCGTACTTCATTTTTAGGCTACAATAACGTCTGCGGCCTGAAATTGAAAAGTTAGTATCAATATGAGTCAAAGAAAAATGAAGAAAATAAGGCATTTACCCTCAGAAGACTATAGAGGCCGCAGTCCTCTAGGTCATCGTCGTCTTCTCCCACCAGCCTGTTGAGGTTCGCAGCATCAAGGGCCCTCTTCATCCTCCGCACAGCCTTCACGGTAGTGTCCCACGAGGACTCAGGGTCGGGTTGTCTCAGCTGAGGTCGCGGACGACCGTCAGGACCAGAAGGGCCGCGACATTGGGGATGAGCCAAGTTTGCATTAACCGCAACTACAGGTGGCGACAGAGGAGATGCTGAATGAAGGGGTGCGTCAGTAGATATCAACCCCGTCGCGGCCAGGTTGGCTCCTATGTCGTCGTCAAACTCGGCTTGCGGTGTGTTCTCAACATTTTTCGTCATCTCCGCATCCTGAGTTGCGATCGCGACAGGTATATTTTTATCGCCGGAGTGAACCACGGCTGGAACCTTTGTCTCGGTCCTCTTCTTTTTCCTGCTCCGTGCAGTATTACTGAGAATGACTGCGTCATCATCCATCTTCTCTAGCTGGGCGGCCAACAGTTCTCTGTCAACCTCCTCACCTGAAAAAGTAATAGCAAATATTAGAAACGGAATTGATGGGAGGATAAGTTACCTCGGATTAAAATTATGACGGTCAGGGTATTACCTTCCGTGGCCATCAGTTTAGGAATGGACTTGTTGGAAAAGAACCCTGCTTCGAATATAGTTGCTGATGTAACAAGTGTGGTGAACTTTTTATGTTCAGGAGGAACTGTCGCGGCCTCGATAACCCTCTTCTCTTGCCGTTTGCTCAAATGTAAGTTATCAAGAACTGCAGAATGACAATCCAAAGGTTAGAAGAGATTAACAAAATATGAAGAAAGGACGCGGCTATAGTCCTAATACCTAGTTTAGATGCAGGCCTATTACCGTGGCATTCTATACGACCTCTCCCTCTCATTATCCTCGGGGTGAATCTCCCAACCTTCTTCGGAGATGTAAAAATACTTCCCCTTCCAGTTCTTCACACTGGTCGGCCTCCCGGTGTAAAGGGTCTCCTCCCTGCCGCGGACGAAGAAGTAGTAGTACCCTGCGAACTTCCCTGAATTCTCCTTTGGGCGGTAGAAATGAAAGAACTCCGCGGGAGTGATGTCCTTTTTGAATAGATTCTCCCAAAGGACGACCGCGGCAAGTATGGCCCTCCATCCATTGGGATCTATTTGGGCAGAACCCAATTTCATTGTCTGAAAGATGCGACAGATGGGAACAGGAACAAGCAGCCGCAGCCCGTAAATAAATGCATGAAGTGGGAAGTAAACTCCATCATCAGCCAGAGCTGTGCAAGGTCTTTGGTTCGCGGCGGGTGCAGAGCATATCAAATTGTCTTGAAATTCTAAAGCCTCAGCAACCTGGTCAACCTAGTCTTGAGTCATGATGCCGCGAATATTAAGCGCGGCTAGGGGTCTCGCAACCCTCCTAGATGTACCTATCGGGTTATCCCTGCAAGCCTCCCAGATGTAACTATCGGGTTATTCCGCGGCATCATCTCCTGCACCCAATGGATGATTACTTAAATTGGCTTCTTCTTCCATTGGTGTGGACTGGAAATCCTTCCTAGACGCAGAATCTGCAGAGTCCGAGTATAATATTATGCAGTTAGGGCAATCTCTCTGTTGACAAGGCCCTATTGATCTCAGAAGGGGCACGTAAGAGAGTTCAGGAGGAGAGGTTCCAAAATGCTTTGCCCAAAAGCCTCTCAAAAACACGTCTAGGTCAAAGCTCATATGGCTGCAGCAGTACCTGAAAAGCAGAGTCCGCAGTTAGGTGCCGCAACCAGTATGGTTTGGAAAAGACTTTAAGAAGCCGCAGGAAGATTATATATGGATAGTAAACATTTTCTTGATAACCTAAGGGTATCCCTCTGGCACTACTGGCCGCAGCCACCTCCTATATCAGTAAGGGAACATACACTGCCGCGGCCATTTCTAAAATTATTAGGGTTCTGTTCAAGGAATTCTAGTAGCAATCACAATTATTTATCATGGATGTATATTTGGTTGTTGAAAGTTTGAATAACTGTTCAAATTACAAGGGTGGGGATTCAAAGCCCTAAAAGACCCCACCGCCGCGTCAGATTAAATGGATATGCATCAAAGTGTCGCGGAGGGAAAATCTCAGAACCTAAGGGGGCCGCGGATAGGGTCTTCAACATTTCAAATGACCACTAGATTACTGATAGTCTATCGTGTCGCGATCTCTATCTTAAACAGTTTCACACCTAACGTTTAATCGTTTTAAGATCAAATTCACATAATTCGAAGAGTTTGTTTACATACAACGAGAACAACAAAATTATTTTCGTGTCGTTTGGAAAATCAGGGGTTAAGTACAGCATATGAAGATCGATCCTAACAAATTATTGATGTGCTCAGCGTTCATGTGTGTTCGATTATAAGGCGATAGCAGAATATTCAATTGAAACCCTAGTTTTCTATCAAGCAATGCATAAGCTCGTGTGTTTGTATATTCAAAGTAGAATTACGAGCTACGAAAGTTGTTTAAAAGAAGGATGGTTGAAAGATTTACCTGGAAACAGAAAAAACAGTGGTTCTCAGCTTCGCACCACCTTGGAACCAATGAAAGAAGATGGACGCGCAAGAAATTTGCTCTCGATTTTCTCTCAAGGTTTTGGAAACATAATGAAGTCCACGGCCAAAAACAATTTATATAAGAGAGCGCGGAAGACGAATCGTCGCTTTGAAAAATACCGCGGCATGTAAGGTAACTAAGCCGCAACCCCAATCAAATTCTCTTGGCACTACGGCTTGGGGGCTTATTGATAATACAAATATTGCACCCTGCCACGGTCCCTATCAATATAGGGCACGGTCCTACTGAACTTGGTGTGCAGCCCTGCAAGTACTGGGCGCGGCACTTACCACATGCCTTAATTTACAGGGCGCGGCACCTGCGACTCTAGCCTCATGTAGGGAGCAGCACTTTGTGCTTGCCTTATAGGCCACATCCCTTTCTTCTACAGTAACTACGGACTTGATATACGTCACGTACTTAGGACACGTGACAACACACATACCTCTTATAAATAGAGGACCACGCCTCAAAATAACGGATCGATTCCACACAACCGGAGCAGTTTCTACAGTACCGATTCTCTCTACACTTCCCCTATATACAGTTCGGGAATTGCTCGTCTATATCGCAGCTACCTCTCCGGCACACCGGGATCATCAGTCATCATGTACTCTCCTTTTATTCTCACACTTGTACGCCTCTTTAGGCATGATTATATTGTACAATACCACACATATAATGAGAATGGAGCAACACAGTGGCCGTAGGCCCATTTTAGGGGCTGAACCACTATATATCTTATTTTCTCTCTACTTACTTGCTTGGTTTATTCATTACATATTTTACACTTTGACTTGCTGATATGAGAACGACTCAAGGATGAAATCTCGTATCATCAAGTGTCATAAAAAATGGGAGTTCGAGAAAGTTCGTTAAATCCAAAATTCATCTTTGAAAACACACGGGATCACAAAACAAATAAAATATATTTTCTAGCTCTGATTCCAATTTGAAAGAGTGGTACTTTTGCGTGTGTTTCAAATCAAACCAATTTTTACCAAAAATTATTCAACTTTTAATATGCACCAAACCAAGTTGTGAAAACCCAATTCTTACTTTAAACCAATTTTATCTTGATTAATCCTAAACAAGCATCTAGTGATTAAAGCAAATAAAGTAAAGTAAAGAATGCTCACAACGCCGGATGTACGAGAAAAAAAAATAAAACGGGAAAACAACCTCAGACGTCCCAAGTTAGACAATCACTATGAACAAAGGTTTTACAAAGGCAAATTAGCCTTACTCAATGACTCGATCCCCACGGGTCTCGACGCTCCTTCTGATCTTCAACCGTTCTTCAATAGTGCCCACGTAGAAATTCTGTCTTCCACGATACCTGTCCACAATACACGCGTCCATGTATGTCTCGTTGTCCACCGATTGGCTTTGATTCGTCTACGATGTCGAACAAGAAGTCCTTATCTTTTCTTCACCGCAAAAACCTGATGTTCAATGGTAGAACAAACCTTCTTGGTGCAGCAAGATCACGTAAACATAAACTAATGATAACTCGGATCTTTGCAAACTCTAAGGATGTGTTTAAGCTTTTTAAACCTTAGAAAACATGTGCTAAACTTGTACTGGATGGTAAATTTTTTTTTCAGAATGCACACCTATGAAACTCTGACAAAAACATGCTTTAAATAAGAATTAAGCGCCGCCTCGAAAAACATGTCATTTGAACGACAGAGCCACGTCGTCCACGCGACATAGGTATCTCGTTCAAATGAGATCTTATGTCGTTTGAGCGACGCTGCGACGATTTGACTTTTTGTTTAAAACGTCTCTTCCAAAAGAGATCCAAATAAGTCAAACTCCTTTTCGAGCTTATCAGAATAGAACGAAGTGTAAACCATTTAAAACACTTTAAAACATTTTAAAACATTTTTCTTTATAAAAATTACATCCTTATCTTTTATAAAATATAATTCTGAGCACCATTAATTATACGCATTAATACCTGTGTGATCTCGGAATGCAAATAACTTTGAAAACGAATAAACTTGCACCAATTAAACTTCAGCATGATTTATTCTTTGAAGCTTTGCCGCATCGTCTTCAATTTCTTCAATACGTCATAGACTAAGTGGGATCGTGACAAAATAAAAATCTCCCTATGACATATTACAAACACAGTTTTGTTCACGGAATTAAGTCAAAACAATACAAGGAATCAATTGGAAATTTATGTCCTTACAAATCTCCCCCTTTGACTATTCCGGGACAAAACTAAACCAGTGAAATGCCTAATCCAGGTCGTCAAGCCGTATGACGCCTAAATCCCATCCCATAAATCCAAAATTAAAAATACAGGACACGAACTAGAATGTGTAGCACCGGCAAGCATGAATTGTCTGAATGTGATATAGACTTGAAATCTCGAATCGCTGAAGCATACCTACACACATGAAACAGACAAACAAATACCCAGTGAAATATGGAGGAACAAATGAAACCAATATATATATATCCAAATGATACCAAACGATAATAGATACCAATATGAATAATCTCTGAAAAATCATCTGTTAAACAATTTAAGCAACAAAATGATACCAATGTGTACGACCAATTTGTGATATCAATTTGTAAAATATGCAATAAAAAGCATGCTCAAATCTCCCCCTACATCACATTCATCTCTCCCCCTTTTTGTCTCAAATATACAATTCGGTGAAAAGATAAACCAATCAAAGTATCTAGCATGAGAATATAAACCAATTTGAATCAATGTGAAATCGCTAGATAATCATGAAACAACCAGCTAAATATGATCAATAGATGACAAATCAGTAGCTCGTAAACCAATGAATCACACAAAGAATATAGCAATCTAATCAGGTGTGATAAATGGACTATATGCAAAAACCAATTTAGAACCAATAAAACATGCATATAAACCAGTCAGCCCAGAAACACTTTTAGCAGTACCAAAAAAATATACCATAATAACAAGTGGACTACAAATGAATCAGAAGTAAGAATTTAGGCTATTGTTCGAACGAATCAGGGACGTCGTTCAAACGAGATGAGGATTTCGCTCGAACAAGACTTCGCGCGATATAGTAATGTCGTTCGAACCAGATCTCGCGACATGCCAAACTTTCACGATTTTCCAGAAATATCTTATATTTTTGCCCAGTGAAAATTTTCCGAAAAAAATCAGTGGAAGGTCATAACAGCAATAAAACAGTGTTAAGATAGTAGGCTTTTAACACAAAATGCAAAAACGCATAAAAACTAACAATGCGAGTTACATGCAAACATAGTATCGATGTGCTCAAATATGGACATGGAATGTATGGGCGTGAAACTACAACAAATGAGTCACAATTCCAACATATCGAAAAGATCAAGAAGCTCTAATTGATAGCGATAAATTATCAAACTTTATCATAGCCATATGACAATTAAGGTGTGAGCTTAATGAACTAAACATACTGCATTCACACAAATCCATAATTTTGACGATTCTACAAACAATAGCGTCAAATTGCAATGTTTCAACATTAGGATTAGTTGTGCAAACCCGTTTAAATTTTTAATCCATCCAAACTCCCTCAATATTATCATATTTTCTTTAGAACGAACTAAACTAATTTAGCCCTTTTCTTAGCATATTGCATTTTATTTGGGGCTCTTTTAAACGGTGGCTTTCACGACGAGTTAATTTTGAACTCTCGTAACCCTTTCCCGTGAATCACTCATCATTTTTTCAATTAAGTACCAATTCAAATCCTCACGGTAAACGGTTCTTACATGCACACTTCTCCTTAAGTCTACTTACTCATAGATGACAAGATTGAGATAAGAACGCCTCACCAAATTCAAATATGAAAGAGAAGTCAAACATCCATATAAACTCGTGCATGTGTGCAATGTTGGCATATATACAAAGTTGAATCAAAATGCATATCAACTTCGAAACACCCCCATATAAACAATGGTTAAGATCATTCTAAGCATCGATAATAATGACCAAATGTCCTAGCCACATGGATATGAAACGATGGGGGGGGGGGTCCAAGCACACCAATATTCCACATCAAACATGTAAACTCAAAAACAAAAACCTAAAATCTTTTTGGCTTTTAATATTTTGACTCAAATAAAAGAAAAATCTTTTGGGGTTTTCAAAAAACTTCTTAAAAACAAAATCTTTTTGTATTTTTCAATTGGACTCAAACAAATGAAAAACTATAATACAAAATGATACACATGTCTTAATACTAGCAATGAATATGTCATAAAGCAAACTAGCATATGACAAACAAGGCGACACTATCATCCTTTGGATTTAGCATGGGAAGAATCAAGTTCACCCAAATGAGAATCATGAAGTTTTATTCCTAAAGCTACTAAATCGGATTTCCTAACCTAAGTAGGTGTAAAATGACGTATGGGGGTTTTGGGAACCGGGGAAACTTTATTCCTAAACTTCCTAGGACCTTGTCTAAGGTCATAACAATAATGCCTAAGGTGACCTTTCCTACCACAAAATGAGCAAGTGTAGCGACGGTGGGAATGGTTACCTATATGTGGACCTTTTCTAACCTTCCTAGTGTTTCTCACACGTGCGGGGGGAATGGGAACAACTCTCTCATCAAAACCTATACCTCCCCTATCTCCCTTAATTTGGACGGTGCCTAGGATCTTATCTAACTTCTCCGACCTAGCCTCCAAATCAAACTTGACTCTAGATGAGTCTCTCAATCTCTCCTCCAACTAATGAATCCTAGACTGAAGCAAATTCCTAGACTCCTCAAACGCTAAAATCTCTTTTTTTAACGAATTCATCAAACCCCAGAGATTATCTCTCTCTTTCTCCACAAACTCTAGTTTCTCCCTAAACTTCTTCTCTCGTGCCCTAAGATCCTTAATCAAACTATCATTATTTTTTATGGCACGCTCATTCAACTTAGCTTACAATTTTGAGTTAGCCTTTTTCACCTTCACCGTTTCGGCATACAACTCATTAAACGCATTTTGTAATTCTTTCATATATACCTCCTCCTTGTCACTCTCTTCACCCTCACTAACATGGTATACACTCAAAACCTCCTCGGAAGTGTCATGTACATGAGAATTGTCATCGCTCACATGACATGCCATATACGCAACAAAGTTCCGATCAATAGGGGAACTCTCTCCCTCTTTCAGATCACTATCACTTAAGCTGGCACTATAGAAAATGGGTTGCTTGCCCTCTTTCTTAAGTCTAGTGGGACACTCCTTAACTTTGTGATCGTACCCCTCACACCCAAAACACTTATCCGACTCATCTCTCTTAGGTTTCTCAAACTTATCCTTAGAGGTGAGATCTACTTTGTTGTTCTTGAATTTTTTAAATTTCTTGGCATCTTTCGATTGCTTTTGAAACTTAATAATTTTTTTAAATTTCTTTGCCAGCAAAGCAACATCCTCAAAATCAGAATCGGAATCAGAATTCAAAACTTTAATTTCTTCCTTTCGGGTTTTCAAACCAATACCCTTTTCTTTCTTAGACACTTGCTTGGAGGTAATCATGTCGATTTCATAGGTTTGTAAGTCACCTATAATCTCTTTTAGTTTCGTCAAATCTAACTTACCCAAGGACTTTAAAATGGTCACTTTCGCATCAAACCTACTAGGCAACGACCTAAGGATTTTCTTAATGACACGGTTGTCGGGAATTTTCTCACCTAGGTTAAACGACGAGTTGACAATATTGGACAACCTAGCATAAAACTCATCAAAAGTCTCACTTTCTAACATCCTAATGGTCTCAAACTGTGTAGTGAGATTTTAAAGTTTTTACGCCCTAACCGTGCTAGTGCCCTCGTGAGTGAGTGCCAAAATATCCCAAGCCTCTTTTGATGTTTCACAAGTCACAATTCTATTATATTCTTCCGGTGTGACATGTGAAGAAATAACGTGCAGACCCTTAGAATTATATTGTAAAAGTCTATGTTCAGTTTCGGTCCATGACTCGACAGGCTTTAAACTAATGACCTCACTTATAATAGTGACAGGGGGAGTCCATCCTTACCCAACGGCTAGCCACGCACGCTCATCAATTTATTTTAATGCACTTCTCATTCTCATCTTCCAATAAGTGTAATTAGTGCCATAAAAAATAGGAGTTCGAGAAAGTTCGTTAAATCCAAAATTCATCTTTGAAAACACACGGGATCAGAAAATAAATAAAATATGTTTTCTAGCTCTGATACCAATTTGAAAGAGTGGCCTTTTTGCTTGTGTTTCAAATCAAACTAATTTTTACCAAAAAATATTCAACTTTTAATATGCACCAAACCAAGTTGTGAAAATCCAATTCTTACTTTAAACCAATTTTATCTTGATTAATCCTAACACATGCATCTAGTGATTAAATCAAGTAAAGTAAAGTAAAGAATATTCACAACGCCGGATGTACGAGAAAAAAATCCAAAATGGGAAAACAACCTCAGACGGCCCAAGCCAGACAATCACTATGAACAAAAGTTTTACAAAGACAAATTATACTTACTCAATGACTCGATCCCCACGGGTCTTGACGCTCCTTCTGATCTTCAATCATTTTTCAATAGTGACCACGCAGAAATTCCATCTTCCACGATACCTGTCCACAACACATGCGTCCACGTATGTCTCGGTGTCCACCGATTGGCTTTGATTCGTCTACGATGTCGAACAAGAAGTCCTTCTCTTTTCTTCATCGCAAAACCCTGATGTTCAATGGTAGAAAAAACCTTCTTGATGCAACAAGATCACGTAAACATAAACTAATGATAACTCGAATCTTTGCAAACTCTAAGGATGTGTTTAAGCTTTTTAAACCTTAGAAAACATGTGCTAAACTCGTACTGGATGGTAAACTATTTTTCCAAAATGCACACCTACGAAACTCTGACGAAAATACGCTTTAAATAAGAATTAAGTGCCACCTCGAAAAATATGTCCTTCGAACGACAGACCCACGTCGTTCGCGCGATATAGGTATCTCGTTCGAACGAGATCGTATGTCGTTTGAGCGACGCTGCGACGGTTTGACTTTTTGTTTAAAAAGTCTCTTTCGAAAGAGATCCAAATAAGTCAAACTTCTTTTCGAGCTTATAAGAATAAAACGTAGTGGAAACTATTTAAAACATTTTTCTTTATAAAAATTACATCCTTATCTTTTATAAAAATAATTATGAGCACCATTAATTATACGCATTCATACCTGTGTGATCTCGGAATGCAATTAACTTTGAAGAAGAATAAACTTTCACCAATTAAACTTCGGCATGATTTATTCTTTGAAGCTTTGTCGCATCGTCTTCAATTTCTTCAATACGTCATAGACTAAGTGGGATCGTGACAAAATAAAAATCTCCCTATGACATATTACAAACACAGTTTTGTTCACGAAATTAAGTCAAAACAATACAGGGACTCAATTGGAAATTTATTTTCTTACATGTTAACTCACCTAGATGCATACTTAGGTTGAAAAGATAATTTTTGGTTTAATTCACACTTTGGTTTAATTGGTGCTAAAATAAAATTTTTGGGTAATCGCTTAATTTAATTTAATTTAATTCAAGTCAAGAAAATTAATTTGGCAAAATTTGTGTTTAGTTTGTTTAGTCTATATTAAAAATTGAATTAATTGTTGTTAGGTTAATTTTGGACTTGAATTGAATTTCTTGTTTAAGTTTAATTTTAATTTTGGTGAAATTAAAATTTGAATTTTGTTATTAAAAATTTGAAAAGATTTTTTTTTTAAGTTTGGAATTTAGTTGAACCATCATCCCATATTTGGACTTTTAAATTTAAAAAGACATATTCACGCCGTCTGCGCACCTTCACAAAGGATAAGGCCCCTCGTGAATTGTGGTCTTGTTATAATTAGTTTGTTCTGTTCAATTTCTCTAAGATGCCTTTGGCTTAGGCTTCTTGCCCATCTCTTGAAATTTATCATCTTTTGCAGTAAATAATGGAAGAGCTTGAAATAATAACAATATGAAGGGAAGAGTGATTTTTATTGATAATAGTGAAATTATTTACATAAAAAGCTTCATTACATAAACTTCATTTTCAAAAGATTCTAATCAGCCTAATAATAATATTTCCTTAGATTCTCTGTGTTCCAAGGATTCTTGAATGGTTATATCTCTAGAGTTTCGATCTTGTAAGTGCTTGGTTGAACCACTGCAGTAACTCTATAAGGGCCATGCCAGATCAACTATAACTTGTTCCCTTTTTGGATCACTTTATTCATAACTAGGTTACCATCCTCCGATGTGCTCAACTTGATTCTTTTATTATATATTATCATCATTCTCTATTAATATGATGTTAATCAAATGGTTATATTCTCTCTGACCATATCTAGATCAAGTCGACACATCAAATCGACCCTCAACGAGTTAAAATTCAGCACTCTATGGATTCATAAGCCAATTTTTATAGGTACTATTGCTTTAGTGCCGAATTCCAACTAAAAGGGGATTCTCCTATGGAGGTCCTATAAGTCATCTTGTAAGCCTAGAGGACATTTTGAAATTTATTGATTAAGTTTGCCTTTGTATCGTCCAATGTTTTATTCATACCACAAAGTAGAGTCTTATTGGTGACCTCAGTCTGCCCGTTTCATTGGGGGTGATCAAGTGCAAAGTGCAGCTTTCGAACTTTTGATCTGATGCAATATGCCTCAGACTAGTTGTTATCAAATTATGAGTTGTGATGCGTGATGAACGCAAAGGGCATACCATATAAAAAATGATGTTTTTCTATATGAAGTGAAATACCTCTGAATGAGTCACCATCACTAATGGTTTGGCCTCAACCCACTTTATAAAGTAATCCACTGCGATGACCAGCTACCTAGATCTTTTGTTGGTTTTCTATAAAGGGACGATCGGGTTTATTATCCATATGGCAAAAGTCCATGAGAATGTAATGGGTGTCAAGGTTATCAATGGCTTTTGATAAATGATAACATTTATCTAGCACTTGTCACATTTTTTGGCATGGTTTGCGTAGTTTTAGTTCATCATTGGCTAGTAGTAACCATATATCAACACTCTCTTCGCTAACGACCTCCCAGATAAATATGCCCCACGTGATCCTTTATGTTCCTCTCTGATCAGATATGGGACATCCTTGGGGTGGACACATCGTAAGAGAGGTAATATGAAGCCTCTTCGAATAGGATCTTATTCTCCAACACATATCCCCGTCACCTTATAGTGTAACTTACGTGATTTTTTTGAGTTATCTAGAGCTGCGTTAGTTACCAAGTATGACCTTATGGGATCCCTCCAGGATGGTCCCACGTCTAACTCCATTCCACCTCAATGCTTCCCTATATTAGTATCTCCACTGACACTATTCTTCGGAACTCCACCCCAATTGTTGAGGTTAATTAAGCTAACGCATCGACTCAGGAGTTCTTAATCATTGGTATTCTCACCATTTGTATAGTAGAAAGCTTGGGCAACAAAATCTTCACTTTTTCCAAGTACTTGGGAATTTTATCCTCTCTCGCTTCATATAGCCCCAATACTTGATTGTTGATTAACTGTGAATCGATGTGTCACAAAATTTATTGTAATCTAAGTGATAAAGCTAGTCTTGGCCAACTATTAGGGATTCATATTCTGCCTCATTGTTGGAGACTTTAAAGTTGAACCTAAGGGAGTACTCCACATCCATTCCCTATAGATTTGTGATAATTAATCCCGATGCACTACCATTGGTGCATGAAGAGCCATTAATAAATAATTTCCAGATAAGAGGTACTTTCTCAAAACTTCCTTTTATCAGAGAGCCTTTCCTTAATACTTTCTTCTTTTGCTCCATATTATGAAACATTTCTTCTTGTCGTGTTGAAGATTTAGGCCTGTCACTAGTAGGAACTGGAGTAGCCTCGATATTGGCTAGCCTTTCCACTATATCTTTATCATACGTGAACTCTACTATGAAATCAGTAATTGCTTGCTCTTTGATGGAAGTTCTTGGCTCATATACGATGTGGTATTTCCCTAGTTTCACGGCCCAAGACATCAACCTGCCAGACTTTTGGGGTTTATGGATGGCTTATCGAAGGGGCAAACTAGTATATACGATGATCATATGAGCTTGTAAGTACGGTTTCATTCTCTTCGAAGATTTAATCGATGTTATTGCTAATTTCTCTAATCGTGGGTACCTGATCTCCACCTCTATAAGACTTGCCCATATAATAAACTGGTTTTTAAACCCCATATTTTAATATCATAAGGGTTGAGCTCACAGTAGACTCAGACACAACTAACTACATATACAACTTATATCCTAGGATCGGTCTTGAAAACAAATGAGGAGATCCCAAGTATTTCTTCAATTTCTGAAAGGCTTTCTCACATTATTTATTCCTCTCAAAAATTTTCCTAAGGACCTTAAAGAATGAAAGGCATTAGTTAATGGCCCTTAGCATGAATCTATTGAGTGCAGCAACATGGCCCATCAATCTCTGGATCTCCTTCTTACTTATTGAAGATCGTGTATTGATCAGCGCTTTAATCTATTGAGGTTGGCTTCTATACCCCCTTGGTTCATAATAAAACCAAGAAAATTTTCCTGCAATGACTCCGAAGACACATTTTGTAGGATTTAATATCATTTGGAACTTCTCCATCACGTCAAAAGTTTTGCCCAGGTGATGAATATGATCATTTGCCTTTTTGCTCTTGATCGGTATGTTATTGCCATATGTCTTCATACCTTTCATAATATTCTCCTTAAAGACCTGGTTGATCAGCCTTTAGTACGTTGCTCCAGTAGTTTTTTTCCTAGAGGGAATAACATTATAATTATATGTACCTTAGTTGGTGATGAATGATTTTTCCCTGTCTTCTAGTTTTATCTTTGTCTCATTATACCCTAAATAGGCATCCATGAATCTAAGCAACTCGTACCTAGTGGTGGCATTGACTAACTAGTCAATTCAAGGTAATAGGTAGTACTATTTCAAATAAACCCTAATGAGATCAGTAAAGTCGACACATGTACGCCACTTATGATTCTTCTTCCCGACCATTACAATATTTGAGAGCCAGGTTGGGTACTTCACATCTTTGATAAACTCATATTTCTTGAGCTTATTAACTTCTTCTTCAATGGCCAAATTTTTCTCTTCAAAGAAAACCCCCCATTTCTGTTTGACAGGCTTTACGTCTTTAATACTACCGAGTTAATAGCAAAGTACATCTAAATTGATTTTAGGCATGTCCTCATGACTCCATGCGAACACATTTTGCCTTTGCCTTAGGAAGTCTGCAAGTTCTTTCTTCAACATTAGATCCCGAGACGAGGCGATTTAGGTAGTCTTTTAAAAATGCTCTTCGTCCAAGATTATAAGCTCGATCTTCTTATCTGCTTCTCCCATAATCAACTTATCTTCATTTCGAGGATTTAAAGTCTCGATCTGATAAGTGGCAATTATCTTCTCATATTGCTCAGCTGATGTGTAGTAGAATTCTCATGCTACCACTTGACTTCCTTTGACCTTACCCACTCCATAATGTATAGGTAACTTCATAAACTGGTCCACTGTGGAGGCCACTTCTTCAAATTTATTCAAACTAACTCTGTCAAAAATGATGTTGTTGGTCGAGGCTAAATTTTTATCCATAACGAAGAAATGCATCATTTATGTTGGACAGGTCGATTATGTCCCTACTACAGCTTATTGTTCAATGGTTCTTGGGGGTATATTTTCTCTTATGAGTGGGTTGTGATTTGTTTGCAACTTTCTCTCAAATAGTTTGAGCCTTTTAAAACGGTCATAGTACAACATATCTGTAGAGCTTCCGTTATCTACTAGGATCCATTGATCATGGACCATCATGCTCACAACTAGGGGGTTGTCATATGGGTACAATATTCCACATAGCTCGTCTTTAAAAAAATAACAATTAGGCGATATTTGTTTACCATGTGAGGGATAGTTTTCACTACCTTGTCTAGGTTCACCTCGTTGATTATCGCACAAATTTTTGCTTCGTTTAGGTCAGATTCCCATTCGGTAGGTCCATTTTTATCGCTAATGTCTCCTCTCGTGATAGAGTGCATTTCGAATAAAATCATGCCAACGTTCTCCACTAGTTCCTTATGCTTCTTTGGTAAGCTGGTGTCACTGTTGTCATCTGAGTCATCGTCTCAGCCTCGCTTCTTATTGTCTTTTGGCTTACAAGGAGACTTTCATCGCCTCCTCGGCTTATTATCACCCCTAGGCTCAACTGCTCGACCTGATTTGTCCATGTACTTTGTAAGCTTACCCCTGCTAATCAGGTCTTTAATTTCATCCTTTAGAGCCAGGCACTTATCAGTCGTGTGGCCATGGTCCTTGTGGAAGTCACATAATTTACTTTTTCTCTACTACCCGTAGGTGTTTTCAACTGTATTATTCACCTGAGATTTTACTTTATCGGAACCCATCGAGGATATAATGTACTCCGATTGTGAGTGGCGTGTATTTATCAAACTTCTTCAACTGATTTTGCTTCAGCTTGTTAGATTTATCTTCCTGTCTAAGCTTTTCCCAGTGTCGAACTTTCTACAACCACATAACCATTACCTCTTCGACATTCATAATCTTTCTTTCCTTGGCCAAGAGTTCGACCATAGTGCTCAGAGGTTCTTTCGTTAATGCTTAGTAGAGCTTACCAGGTAGCAAACCACTCATATTGCAGTTATTAATATTTTTTTATCATAGTCTATCACATTCAACTTCTCAATGTGGAATCTGATAATATACACCATTATCGTTTTGTCATCCTTTTGTCTGACACTTAACAAGTGAGTCATCCTCTTTCTAAATTTTGTGCTGAAAGAGATGTTAGTAACAAACATGTCAGCCAACTGCTTAAAATTGGTTAGCTGTACCCTGGGGAGCCCATTGTACCATATATGGGATGATCCAGTTAAAGTACTGGAAAAAGCCTTACATCTCATCAATATATAATTGAAGCAATGTAGTGCATCAGATTCATTTTCCTATCATATCTCAGAGTTTTGAGCAGTGGCTTAAACTTCGTTGGGGTAGGGTAGCTTATTAGAGATGCTGCAAAAATATAACCCTATACGTAAACCCTATGTAAGTTTTTTTTAGTCCTGACCAGATCTCTTAGGATGTCTTTCAAGCATTGAATGGACCCTTTCCATGGATGGTCATGCTTGTCCCTCTCAGTCTTCTTAGCTTTCTCACCTCGTCCCTAAATTTTAGCCAATATCTCTTCCCTCATAGAAGTGTGTTCAGACTTAGTCGAACCTCTCACACTATGCTTGGATCTGGCTGAGCATGTAACCTTTATGGTTTTAGATCTCTAAGACTCTTCTTTGCATTCCTTGGGATCTTTGCATGGATGTTCCCATGCTACCTTTAGGCCCAATCAATCGAAAGCATACCCTCTGCTTAACCTCTCCAAAATGATGTTTTTTTCCAAATAATAAGTATGATCATCATCATAACCCGTTGACCAGATGGTTAATGTCCTTCCTAGCCTATAATATTGATCATCACCACCTGATTCAATCCTTCTTCTAGACCTGCTTCCTTTACCATATGAATCCAAATCCAATCGCCTTGAGGTTCTCTAATGCTTTTTCACGGCGCGCCTACCTACTGTCCCTGTGTGGGGTTGTAGGTGGCATCCCACGTATTCGATCTGAGTTGTTTTTACTGTAGGGGTGGAATAATTCAATTCCATCCTGTTTTGTTCGGCTAAGATGCTTCGAGTCAGCTGTTTCGTATTTTCCTACATTACCTCCTGGATTTTAGCGAGGCTCTGCAAGATTCCTTGCAAGTCACCTAAACCAACACGTGTATCAGGAAGAAAATCCTCTCTAAACCTGTTACTTTCCAGAGTTTTATCCATTCTCAATAGATTTTAACAAGAAATAGAGTGTGGCAACAATAGATAGATCTACTTACTAGAAATGTAAATCTAAATGAGTAATGCAGAGATCTGAACGAAGATTTAGGGAATAGCTAAGAATCAAACAAAATTTCTTTAAAATGACTTTAACCCTCTGAAACCCACGTGAATCGGATACGATTCACATGTTTACTGGAATTGAGTATCCTCGAGCCTTGGAAATTTAAAATGGTGGAAAACAATAACGTATAGTCATTTTACACAAACGACATCAATTTGTTAACACTTATAATTGGTATACTGATTGTTTTAGTTTAATATATTAATCACCATCACATAAATAGATAAGAGACCTAATTACTTAAACACTAACATTAGAATAATTTGTAGAGATATGAGAGAACAAGAATAAGAATCGGATTTACGTGGTTCGACCCAAATTGGTGCCTATTTCCACAAGTTCAATGTTAATCGTATTGATTACTGTGCAAGCGGCATTAACAAGAACAATAAGGAAGATCTCAAGTTCTCTTAGTATTTTGACAGCCTAACAATAGGGATAATAAAAAAATTACCCATATGGGGGTAGTGTGTGCTATTTATAGGCTGTTAGAAGAGAGATAAAAGAGGACACATGGCTCACCTTTATAGGTTAGGTGAGTACACGCTTTATATACATGGTAAGGGAATACACATAAATTAATTATTAGCACATAGGAAAAAATATTTGCATATCTCCTCCACGTGCACGTGTATATTGGTTGATGATATCATCCACTCACAAATTACATACTTGCTATAACGGTGTTAGCTAACAGTGTTAACAAACGAGGTTAGTTATTTTGCAATTCATGGTCTAGTTGACCTCACGGTGAGCTAACCAGCTGGTTACTCTAAGACGGCCACATCATCTAGGTATGTATGAGGACAATCGTCTCCTTCTGGTCACTACATCAAAATGGCCAAATTATCACCTTTCAGTCGGCCACCCTTGTCACGATCATTGACCGTGACAACAAACACGCATTTTGTGTCACGGTCATTGACCGTGACAAGACCGTGACAATACTTATAATATTGTCACGGTCAATGACCGTGACAAGTTTTGCAGCAAAAAACCCTACGCTTTCTTTTTTTCCCACCGATTTTGGTTTTTCCCTCTCTTTCTCTCTCTAAGCGACTTTCGAGGTCTCTCTCTCTCTCTCTCTCTAAGGTATGTTTTTTCCTCTCTTTCTCTTTCATTTCTATATGTGTGTGTATGTGTGTGTATATATGTGTGTATATGTATGTGCCTATGTGTGTGTATATATGTGTGTGGTGGGGGAGGGGGCAGGGGTGGTGGGGGTGGGGTGAGCTGTGTGTGTACGTGTGTGTGTGCAGGTGTGGGGTGAGGGGGCAGGGGGTGTGGTAGGTGTGTGTGTGTGTATGTGCAGGTGTGTGCGTGTGTGTGTGACAGGGGGAGGGTGGTGGTGGTGATGGGTGTGTGTGGTGGGGCAATCTTAACAATTGTATAACTTTAATTAATAAATTGTATAACTTTAATTGTAATTTTAATTGTATAGTTTTAGATGAAAGTAAATTAAAAATTAGTGCCCATTTCATATGAAAGTAGGATTGCCCCTCATTGTAAATTAGTAAATTAATAATTGTATACTTTAATTGTTAGTTTAATTGATGAAATGAATTAATTGAGTAGATGAATTAGAAGGAGTACGGGATACACATTTGTTGTTGACATTGTTGTTGGATTATTTTGTTTAGTAAATGTTGGGTTGGTTAGTTTTAAAAGTGGCATGACCACTGGATTATTGTCCATATGGGGGTGAGATTTTTCAACTTTTTTTGAAAATTACTTTGTATATCGAACAATATATATATAATATGATAATTAAATGAAACATACTTGAAATTAAATATAGTGCACATATATACTAGCCTTCTAGTTCTTATGCGTACGCATTCAATAGCCCTTAGACCCGTCCGAGAGTCATTACCCCTGTAATGAGATCTCTCGAATTGTCCCGTTTGGACAGTTTGAGACTGTATAATTTCTGTATAATATTCTTAGTGGCTTAAAGTTATTACTTTTGGAGGAAGTTCTGCAGTCGTATCTGAATGTTCTCTGGGTACATACTAGATTGACAAGTGTGACTGTTATTTCAATTGATCAATTGAAATAACACTCACACTTGCCAATCTACGTCGTGTACTTGTAGAACTACGGGGATATGCTGTCGATTTTTTTTTCAAATCGTAACAATGTGCATGAGCTGTTAAGTATATTACAGAAAAATGCGGTCTTGAATGGGATAGGACCACTCACCCTTTAGAGGAGATGGAGGGAATATAAATTTCTATTATAAATTGAATTTGAATATAAATAAGACATAATTAAATGAAACATGCTATAAATCTAAGTTTTGTTTACCTTTAATAGGTTCTTAGTTGTGGTAGTTGTGATGGGATATCCGAAATACAAAGAGTGGATGGGTGAGACAAATATAATGGGGGATGTGTTTCGCAGAGGTGCTAACGAATTTGTGAAATATGCAAAGAGATGTCATAACGATGAAGAGTTTCCGTGTTCGTGAGCTAGGTGTAAGAATGGTAAGGTGTTTGAGTGGAAAACAGTTGAACTACATTTGTTAAGATCAGGTATGCAAGATAGTTATCAATTTTGGAGTTTTCACGGTGAATTGAAAGTTCCTTTTGTCCCCGACCAACCTTCAACAAGTAGAATAGATGTAGAAGGGGGCGACGTAGATCATAATATGATTAATTTTAGATTATAATATTTAACATTATTTTATACATGATTAATTTTGTAATATGCAGAAAATATGAAGCCCGTGAGAACAATAAAAAACGAAAAATAATGGTACAATCAGACGGGGAATTTAGGCTGTGGTTGACACAAGAGGTAATTATAATGAAAATAGTCGTTATATAACGTTACATTACACTCAAATTTTACCACTAATATAATTAATTTATCTATATTCTCAGCTCCTAAAGACGGGTGATGCGACATCAAGGCTTGCTCGTCTAGCCACTGGACCCTTGTTCGTGGCACAAGAGTACAAAAAGTATCGATTGAATGGTTACATTTTCGGCGCTAAAGTGTACGAGAAAAGTACAAATGTACAGAACTCGGGAATTTCATACAAGGCTCTTACTTTCTTTCGAGCGAGCGCAAAAGATAAAAATCTCGTTGAAGCTTATGACTTATTATGGTGTAATCCAAAATATATTTGAATTGGATTATATAAGCTTCAAAGAGGTTGTATTTTACTGTGACTGGGTAAGAGTTGAGGATAAAAATGCTTGTAAAGTTGATCCTGTCACCAATTTGATCATGGCTGACTTGTCCAAGTTGAAGAGCAACGACCACGTGAGCGATGAGCCGCTTGTTTGTGCATTTTAAAAGGTTAAGCAAGTGTTTTACTCGGAGTACATCAACAACGAGCCGTGGTCAATTGTCCAACACGCGCCAAAGCGTCTAAATAGTAGTGTGGATGACTTGGCTGCTCCTACCGAATATCAATCCATTTTTTACGATAACCCGAATTTGAAACAATTTTTCAATTTGTAATAAATATTCCAATTTGTACCGAAACATCCATTTTTAATGCTTTTAATTGATTTGCACTTTATCATTTTCACTCTTGTGTAGTGTGCGTGTGTGGAGAGGAGATTAATACATAAATATTCCAACTACATCTAAGTTTTGTTTATACTAATCCATGAATATACGCTTCTTACCTTTAATAGGTGATTAGTACATAGTTATTTGGGGTGTCCTATTTGTGGAGAGGAGACTGGATCTCTTCATCTATCCGAACACTAAGAAATGTCATAATCCTATGGAGTGATATTCTGCAAATTCCTCCCACCCGTTGTGTAGCTAAACATCACCAGTTGAAGTTGTCAATTCCACTTGGAACCTCTAGCAAAATATGGGAGACCATTGGAAGGTGGAATTGACAACTTCAACTGGTGATTTTTTGCTACATAACGGTTGGAAGGAATTTGCAGAGCATAACTCCATAGGATTATGGCATTTCTTAGTGTTCAGATATGAAGGGAACTATATTTGACACGATTGCCCGGGGTACATTAGTTGGAAGGAGGTGCCATATGAGCTCAAGTTAGCCATTTGGGTGGCATTACAGGTAATGTATTTATGTTTATATTTATATGAATATTTCAATTTCAATTTCGATTTCGATTTAATTTATATTTATCTATATTTGCAGGGCCGATACTAATTTTACTTTATTTAATTTCAAGGGACATGGAGTGGCCCTAGGGGTAGGCCACATAAACTCGATACTTATGTGGCTCTTCGGACGAGAAGGGAAGGATAAGGAGGTGTCCCCGAGCGTCGCGGTACAAAATATCTTTTCCAGCTAAATAGTTTGTAGATTTGAGATAATTGATGGTGATGTTGTTTCTTCTTAAATAGTTTATATTTTGAATGTATATTTGCATTATCTCTAGTTTATTTGGATATATGATGTTTGAATAGGTACAACGTTGCTATAACAGGTACAAATATACTGCTGGGCAGTGGCCATATTGTCCAATAGATTTTTTTTAAATTCTGTCAAGAATTGTCACGGTCAATGACCGTGATAATTTTTTAAAAAATGGTCAAGGCTTTATCACGGTTATTAACCGTGACTAAACGTGTCACGGTCAGGGATCGTGACACGAGCGTGACAATTCTAATGAACTTGTCACGGTTAATGACCGTGACAAGTTCATGACAAAAAAAGTTATCTCGCCCCGAATTATCATGGTCATTGACCTTGACAAGTTGAACTTGTCAAGGTCAATGACCGTGACAATTAGGCAGATTTGGTGTAGTGGGTTGGCTCGTGGGTCGCCCCCAAATTTATGGTATAATACCTCCATAAATTATCTTTGTAATCCCTTGTTTGCGAGTTCTTAGTTTGGAGAAAAAAGAAAGGAAAGGAAGGGAAAGTGTGTTTCATTTCCTTCGTTTGAGAGTTTAAGTAGAAAATAAATTGACTTTCTATCGTTTGGGAGTTTAAAATGATAGAAAAGAAAGAAATTTTTTAAAAAAACTTTCCCTTCCTTTCTCTCCAAAACTTTTTTTTCAAATCGGAAAGAAATGGAGAGAAATGAAAGTTTTTTAATGAATTGTTCCTTCTTTTCCTTAAAAAAATTATTTTCCTTCCAAACTCCCAAACACAAGAAAGAAAGTTGTTTTCTGTTCTCTCCCAAACTCCTTTCTCTTCTATTATTTTCTTTTCTCTCTTATTAACTCTCCTTTTTTTTTTCTCCTAATAAAATTTTCATTTTTCTTTCTTTTCTCTCCAAAACTCACAAACGAGCCGTAAGTTTTTTTTTTGTTTTCAACGAGGTTACCTAGTTTGTTTTCTAGAGTCTTAATTGAATTCTTTTAGGGTGCGTTTGTTTGTTAAGAAAGGAAAGGAAAAGTAAAGGAAATGACTCTCATGTACTTTTTGTTGTATTTGGTTAGCAGAAAAGTTATGAAAAAATGGTCCACAGATTTTCTTGCAGGAAAAACTTTCCCAAAAAGCACATCCTACCAAATACCTAGGATTTTACAGGAAAGTTTAAGAAAACTTGGTATTTTACCACGTAAATTACTATTACTATTATTTTTACTTTTATTATTATTATTATTGTTGTTGTTGTTGTTGTCGCAACTACTACGAATGTATTTATCAATAACTATTCATAATAATACATTATTTATTAATATTTTTATAAATTAAATGTTCATAATTTTTATTTTATATTTAATAATGTTTAATTTAAATGGATGTTTATTATATAAATTATACTTTTTGGTGAATGAAACAAAAAAATATATGTGTATGTATATAATTATTATTTGTTAGCTTGTAATTTTGATCTTGTTAATCAAACCTACACAAGAAAACAACTTTTCTTGTTATTCATCTCTGGCTCTATCCCATTAGGGAGAGCCTGAGAGGTACGACTTCACCATCTTCATACCCATATCTAGTTAGCGTGATCTAAAAACTTTAGGGCCTATTTGGTTTGCAACTACAATTCTGTTTTCTGTGTTTATATACAATTCTGGTAAAAATTTGTGTTTGGCAACCTGTTTTTAAACACTGAATTATAATATTTCTCTGTTATAATCATGTTTTTCAGAAAACAGCAAAAGGGTGCTTTATAACTTCTGTTTTTTATTTTTCAACTAAGAATTATTCATTCTTAATATTTTAATGCATTTATACCTTAATATACATACACAATACATTAATATATGTGCAATTCTTATAAATAAAAAAATATATGTACACGTACACAAAATTATGTATATTTATATTATTAAATTATATAATATACTAAGATCCATATGTTAAATAATAATATGAATAGATACATGATACTTCATATGTTAAATAATAATATGAATAGATACATGATACTTCTATATAGTTTTATACATGTATTATCAATGTATTGAATAATATAAAATATACATATACTACATATGTATTAAAAAATATTATCAATTCATGTATGTATATAATTTTATTGTGAAATATACATGCAATATCATTATATAGACACACACACAAACTTCCTAACATACCTCATTAAATATACATAAAAATACATTATATTAAATGTACATGTATATAATTTATGATGTATGTGTGTATGTATGTATGTATGTATGTATGTATGCATGTATATATGTATGTATGTTTATATGTATACTTTCATGTATCATGTATGTATGAAAGTTTTATGTATGTGTTTATATATGACATATATGCATAATATAAATATACATGTTTGCCAATTTTGTCAAATTTTTAAAAAATTGTATTTAAAAACAAGTTTACCAAACGCACACCAATAATTATAGCAAAAAAAATTGAACTTTAAAACTGTATTTAAAAACAGCGTTTAAATTGAGTTTTCATAATAGAGAACCAAACAGCCCTTAATCACCTCACCTCATAGGGGCCAACCTTTTGAGGGTTATACAACATCTCGGTAAGGGGTTCCGAGTGCCCTTGATAGGTTAGGTATGGGGATTGATATCCGGTCTGCTTCATCAAAGGGCAATAAACCCTTTTCAGGGATTTCTGGATGGTTGAACTCAGTTACCAACAGGCGTAGTCCAAGTCTGAGGCAGTCCAGATTGAAGCTGTTAAGCAGATTAGTTTGGGTTCATGTCCTTCAGAGAATACCCCAGCAGAAGTTATTGCTTATAGGTATTGGGTAAGTTTCTTTCTTCCATGCCTCACCTCTCTAACTGCTTTCAGTTTACTTAGCTTGCTTCACAACATGTTTGACAATTTAAATTTGACAGAAAAGCGAATTCACTTTTGGATGAAAATGACATTGATTGCATTCTCTTTTAACAAGAACGGAAATTTTGTTAATGTAATTAAGTACATCACAAACAAGTCCTCTAATTCCTTTTAGCAAAGAGATAAAAAATTAACTGAAGAGACACCAAAAAAGAAGGAAAACAAAATAACTAAACTGCACAAAAGTTAGAGCTCAACCACCACAGGACAATTTGTATTTTTACTAAAATAAATCACATACTCCTCCCACATATGTCACGATAGAGCACATCTCAACGTTTATAAGATTGCTATAACACAACACTAGCGGCCATTGACCTTGACACTACTCAAAGAATGCCCGAATCAGCCAAAAGTCCTGCACATATCCCTTGTCATGTCATACAATGAAACAAAATTTGGTTCATGAATTCCTCGGTTTTCTTACAAAGCTTACATTAGTCCATCAAAGCTTTACCCATGTTTGTGAAACTTATAGAAAATCATTATAATGTTTGTTTTTGTATTCAAAAAAGCAAAGTTAAGGTTTTTGAAAGCTAACATAATGGAGACAATGTACTTTATTCAGAGAGAGAAATGGTGGGTGAGTGAGTGACAGGGGAGGCAAGTGTTTTAGAAAGAAAGTAAAAATGGGCAAGTGTTAGTGTTTATTAGAATTAGAGGGATGGCGAAGTTTAGATGACCCAACTCTTAGAAAGCGAAACTCTTAGATGGTGTGGTGGTGGTAGAAGTTTAGATGACACAGCTCCCAATTTGGACCCACCACACAAGTCATGTAAAAGATCTAGGCTTTAGCCATCTTCGATCGTTTAGAAAACATGCTTCTTCCTCGCACCCTTTATAAATGAAATTCCATAATTTTATCCCATGACGACAATTTAAATTACCAATGCAAGGTAGTCACCATTATCTGCCTCCACAAACTCCACTCCTCAATCGCAATCCTCCACAGCCTATTAAGAACCTTATTGAAGATGCTAAAATATATAGTCCCTGCACCACCTTGACATAAGGACAAAGAAAATGTCAGTCCATCCCATAAAATTGTATTTAAACTCCTCCTTACCCTTCCACAAGATGTCTGTTAATCATTTATCAGGTCTTTTTCTTGACAGACAATGGGAAAAGAAAAGTTGACAAGTGATATGTTTCAGATAATTATAGCCTCTTCCTGGTCTCTTTTTACACCTCTTAACCACACAAACTAGAGCCCAAATAAGAGCAAGGGAGGGAGCCCAACTCGCGTCCCAATATAATAGCCAAAGCATTAGGTAAGGGATCTTCTCAAAGCCAACATAGCAAGGATGAACAACAATGAAGGTAAATGGTCTCCAATGTCCCTCGAGCTGGCAAAAAGATGTATCTGCGTCCCAATGACAAGAATACAAGATCCAGTCGTAGAAATATAGATGCTAATTTACAACATTTACCATCCTCCAAACCCATCCTCTCAAGCATATATACTCCGAACACCTATACATAATCATACAAGTTACATGATCATAGGCCCTTTCAGTATCTATATTTATCACAACATTTGGAACTTTATCTTCCAGACATTTGGGACTTGCATCACATCCGGAACCTGCCTAGCCTCCGCAAAGCCATTTGTGCCATTTATGAGCATAAGCAAAATTTACAGCAAGAATAGCCCTTTAGTTCAGCAAAGAAGGCAGAATGGTGGGCCAATTTAGAACAGTATGCACTCAAAAACTTACCCCTGTAATCTCTGAAAATCAATACACACGCAGCAGGCTGGGGCACTGCGTTTCCTTTATCTAGACCATCAGTATTGTCTTTTAATCCTCCTTACAGGGGTCTGCCATATGACCTCCTTGATTATAGGAGCTCCTCTATTTGAAATAGGAACCCCCAACCTGTCAAGCACCTTAGAATTAACTTCATCCTTGGCATATCCAGGCAAAAAACCTTAATTTGGATAAGTTAAGCCTTAATGCCGCTGCAAATGACAGCTGAGTTAGGAGATTTTTCTTCAAATCTGCATTTATTCCTAGCATTCGAAATCTTGTATATAGAGTAACGAGTCTCAGCAATGAGCAAGTTATAAATTTTGGGGCTAAACTTTCTATTTGATATCCCCTGCAACAGCTGATCAAAAGTATTCGACTGGGGCATAGTAATCTGAAATATGGAGGAAAACCATCTCTAAATTCTACTATCAAACTCACAATGGAGGAAACAATGCCTAATATCTTCTTCCTCATTAAAAACTGCACATACAAGGCATGTTGAAACAATGGAAATACCTCTAATTCTTAGGTTGTCATCAGTGGGGAGTTTATTGAGGATTCTTTAAGCTTACTAGAATAGAGGAATGAAACTGGCCCACAAGGCTTTACAACCCTGATTCATCTCGCCATTGCCTTTAACAAGCTTGTAAGCCTTATCTAGAGTCAAGTCCTGAACTAAAATATCTTACTTTCAACTGCTGATAAAGCCATACTTTTTATTTCTCTGCTAATCTTGAGCAAATGCATCTTCAAAACAACAGAAAATGCTCCATTGTCTGTTACTGATTACTGATCAGAGCTGCTACATTAGTTTTGAGATTGTCTGCCCCTATATCCCCCACGTATAGAGTGTTACTAAATACTAATAGGAGATCCAAACCAGGCTTATGGACTTCCCATCTGCCACCAACCATCTAGAATGAAGCCTAATCCGAGGTAAATTCTTCTTTAAACCAGGCCAAATGATGTAAACTACACGTCAAAGCCCAAAACAAAACAAACACCAACTCTAGAGAGAGAAAGCTAAGAATTTCTTATATTCCAAAATGAAGCTATCTCCAACTGAGGGGAGTACATGGGGTATTTATAGGCGGGATATTACTTGCTAGCCAAGTAATTACCTAAATGACAATTATTAACAAAAATAGACCTAATTAGTCCCAAACATGTTTGGAGGCCAATTAAAGGACAAAAAATGAAATAAAAGAACTAAAATAAAGGAGAACTAATAACAAATACTAAAATGACCAATACATGTATATCATTCTGCTAACCTTCGATGGTTTTTTTCTTGTTATTAATTTGCTTATCTGAACACAACCCATCTATATTTTCTTTGTAAGAGTTTGAATTTCTACTCAAGACCGGGTCTTTGTTCCGTTTTGTCCAATTTGGGCATATGGGTATCGTTATCTATTAGCAAAAATGACAGGATGTTGATTGAAATGGTTGTCTTGGTTCTTAGATTTGATGGGTTCTATTAGACTGTTGACCTAAAAAGGGCATTTTTTGTGGGTTGGCTTCAACTCTGCACACCTTGTTGCTGTGAAATTGAGAGGGAGATTTGATGCTTGGTCCAAGAAAATGGGCAGATGTGTTGTTCTTTAGCATTGACTTGTGTAGGTTAGAGAGACAATATGAAGAACCTTCTAAAGAAACTCCACATCATGTCCAGTCAATCTGAAGATTCACAAGGGTCTGCTTCATCAAAGAGCAATAGGTTGAGTGAGGTTTCGGTTTCGGTTTCATTACCAGAGAGCAATAAACCCTTTTCAGGGATTTCTGGATGGTTGAACTCAGTTACCAACAGGCGTAGTCCAAGTCTGAGGCAGTCCAGATTGAAGCTGTTAAGCAGATTAGCTTGGGTTCATGTCCGTCAGAGAATACTCCACCAGAAGTTGTTGCTTATAGGTATTGGGTAAGTTTCTTTCTTCCCTCACCTCTCTAAATTGCTTTCACTCTACTTAGCTTGCTTCACAACATGTTTGACAATTTAAAATTGGACAAAATAGCGAAATCACTTGTAGGATGAAAATGACATTCATTGCATTCTCTTTTAACAAGAAAGGAAATTTTGTTAATGTAATTAAATACATTACAAACAAGTCCTCTAATTCCATTCAGCAAAGAGAGAAAAAATTAACAGAAGAGACACCAAAAACAAAATAGCTAAACTGTACAAAAGTTAGAGCTCAACCACCACAGGACAATTTTTTTTTTTACTAAAATAAATCACATACTCCTCCCACATAAGGCACCATAGAGCACCAAAAGGACCTGCACATATCCCTTATCATGTCATACAACGAAACAAAATGTGGTTCATGAATTCCTCGGTTTTCTTACAAAGCTTACACTGGTTCATCGAAGCTTTACCCATGTTTTTGAAACTTATAGAAAAGCATTATAATGTTTATTTTTGTATTGAAAAAAGCAAAGTTAGGGTTTTTGAAAGGTAACATAACGGAGATAGTGTACTTTAAATCCATTGTTATGATTTGTATGATCTATTTAACTTAAATACACTATTATAATTTAGTGATATGTATAATATCTTTAACTTAAACCAACTATTATTATGTATTTAACATTGGCTACTTTTCGAAGACTCAAGAGGAATCAATAAATTAAAATCCTATTTCTAATGGTATTGATGTAGAAATTAATTAAATTGCATGCGCTAAACAATGAAGGGGATAAAGTGAGTTGAAGTAGAGACACGTCATTAATCCATCTGCCAGAAATAAATGGGCCAACCGTTCGATCCCACTTTTATTTTTTCATCCCAATCTTTTAAACTATTAACCCTGTTTCTGTAGCTGTATTTTACCAAACAAACTTATTTATTTCCTCCTCCCAAACCACCATTTTTCCCCCTCTCTTACTCACTCTCCCTATGGACCTGTCAGCAGATCTACCGCTGGCCACCGATGCTGCCCTCCGCCCTCCTGACTTTGCTATCCCTACCCCAATCTACCCACCCTTTTACGATGTACATACAAATTCATTTCTCTCTCTCTCTCTCTCTCTCTCTCTATATATATATATATATATATATATATATATATATATATATATATATATATATATCTTTTATTTCTCTATGTTTCTAATAGTTTTAGGTATTTTTTTGACAGATGATAACAGAAGCTATTGGGGCTCTGAAGGAGAGAAACGGGTCGAGTCGACAAGCCATAGCGAAGTACATAACGAAACAGTACCCTAATGTCCTACCACCTAATCACTCCGCCTTGTTGACTGCCCATCTTAGGTTATTGAAAATCAGCGGTCACCTGCTCATGTTTAAGCACTCTTATTTGCTACCTGGATCTGTTGTTCCTGTTTCTTCTGGAATTGCTACAGCTACTGCTACTGCTACACCCGCTGTTTCTGGGATTATGAAAAGGGCGGGTCATCCTGCTAAATACAAGGTGGAGGTCCAACCCAATGGCGGATTCGGGTCCCAAGCCCAGCAGTCTAATGTTGACATCAATTCAGAGTTCAACCAGCCCAGTGATGAGTTCCAGGTGGAGCAGCCTGATATGGAGATTTCGCCAGAGGTTCAGGTTCACCCCAATGGAGGTGTTGGGGGGACTCAATCTTTGGTTGTTCCCAATGGTGGATTCGGGTCCCAAGCCCAGCAGTCTAATGTTGACCTCAATTCAGAGTTCAACCAGCCCAGTGATGAGTTCCAGGTGGAGCAGCCTGATATGGAGATTTCGCCAGAGGTTCAGGTTCACCCAAATGGAGGTGTTGGGGGGACTCAATCTGTGGTTGTTTCCCTTGGGTTAGTTGATGAGCCACGGGAGACGAAAAGAGGCCAGAGACATCCACCTCGGGTTAAGTCCAACTCTGGGCCTCTGGTGGTGGCAGAGTCTGGCGGGGTGTCATTGGGTAAGAGAGGTCGTGGCCGTCCAGCTAGGCCCAAAGTGTTCCCTTCTGTTGACAATGCAGTTGCTAATGCGAGCGATGGCGGACTGAAGAGGGGACGGGGAAGGCCTCCTAGAAGTGGGACCCCGAGTGTTGGTGTTGGAGCAGGGAGTGTAGCGAAAGCAAGAGGACGACCCAGGAGGATTGGCAGGCCACCCAAGAACATAGCTGTGGGCGGCGGTGTAGGAGTTGGCGTCGGTGGGGTTTTACTGGTGAAGAGGCGAGGTCGACCTAGGAAGCTCGGTGGAAAACCTGTCGGATGTCCCAGGAAGGTAAATTTTTTATTTTACTTTATGAATTACAAAATCACATTTATTAGGTAATCAAGTACTGGATTCTATGTTGTTAATCAATCAAATCATAGTTACATTGTTTGTGTAAATTATATTTTAAATGTTATATTACAAAAAATTCTGTCATATTATGAAATATAAAGCACATATCATATGAGCTACAGTAGGGACCTCAGCCAAACACATGCACAAACACCCCCTCATTTTTTACAAACCAGTTTTGTAATTATATTTTCCTTAGCATTGGTGCGTGAAGAGGAGTAATTAATTCTAAACTGATTCATAAATGAGATTCAAAGTAAGGGAGTTAATTTTTTGGCGTTTTAAATAACAATCGGTGGACCCCATGCCAACAAACTTGTTGCCATATAAATGCGTCACTAATTTTGATTCCCAATTGCAAAGTCAGTTTGGAATTACTTGCATGCAAACATTCCACGACAAAATAAGGCCTCGACGAAAGTAAAACTTTAAAAAAAATGTGTTGGAGCGCACGCAAAATTAACACGACTTTCGAAACATTCAAAATGGGATTGAAAATAAGGGAGTTAATTTTTTGGCATTTTAAATGACAATCGATGGACCCCATGCCAACAAACTTGTTGCCATATAAACGCGTGACTAATTTTGATTCCCAATTGCAAAGTCATTTTGGAATTACTTGCATGCAGACATTCCACGGCAAAATAAGGCCTCGAGGAAAGTAAAACATTAAAAAATATGTTGGAGCGCACATGAAATTAACACGGCTTTCGAAAAATTCAAAATGCGATTCAAAACAAGGGAGTTAATTTTTTGGCGTTTTAAATGACAACCGGTAGACCCCATGATGCCAACAAACTTGTTGCCATATAAACGGGTCACTAATTTTGATTCCCAATTGCAAATTCAGTTTGGAATTACTTGCATGTAGACATTCCACGACAAAATAAGGCCTCGAGGAAAGTAGAACTTTAAAAAGTGTTGTATTGCACACGAAAGGCTTTCGAAAAATTCTAAATGGAACTCAGAATAAAAGAGTTAATTTTTTGGTGTTTTAAATGACAATCGGCGGACCCCATGCCAACAAACTAGTTACCATATAAGCAAGTCACCAATTTTGATTTCCAATTGCAAAGTCAATAAGGAATTATTTGCATGAAGACACTTCACGACAAAATAAGGTCTCAAGATTAACACGACTTTTTACAAATTTTGTATATTTTTTTGAAAAGTCGATCGTGAAATTAACACCAATGAATACGAGTAATTCCAATTACAACCAAACTTTTCTTTAGAAACAATTGTCATTCTATATAAATTTACACCGGAGTTTATAGAAGCACACCTTTTATTTTTTTTTAACCATGTACAATTTATCATATCGTTTATTTACTTTGTATGATAGAATGTCTACGCCGGTGTTGATGGTGTCACCTATGTCCCTATTGAATCTATTGATGCTGCTGGAGGAGTTTTGCCGGCAAAGCGTCGAGGGCGAGGTCGACTTCCAAACATTGCTGGTGCCAAGAAGCCCAGAAAACTTTCTGGAAGACCTGTGGGGCGGCCCAAGAAGGTAATCATCACTTTTACCTTTACTATTGATGTGCACAATAAGATACTCCGTCGTAAAATGACTTTGAAACTAACTGCTAAGATCAAAATTAATTTAATATTATTTTCAAGTTGAATCATATTTAGACTTTCTATTTTCATTTGTTTATTTTATTTTTAAATATGCCTTTTAAATTGTGTGAAATGAGTAAGATGTTGCCGATTCCAATAATTTAGATTGCGTTTTTTAGCGCATGTGTGTAAATATGAAGTGAATAAAAAGTTTAGTATTTGCTAGAAACTAACATTTGAGTTTCTCATCATATAATTGGGTATGAAGCACAAACAACGCGTACATGTGCCACGACCCGAGTCGACATGGCTTGATGTGATGAGACCATGTTTTATTCATATTTTAGTGTATATTACTAAAAATAAAAAAACGACATTTTCCAATAATTTGAAAATAAATTACTTTCACCCCTTAAATTAGGACGAACACATTTCAACCAAACCAATTATGTTTAGCCAATTCTTTGTCATGGGTAATTATATTGTAGTCCTTGAAATGTGAAATTGGTTTGAGTATGTCTTGAGACACTATGTAGGCATTTTTTAAAGCGATACAAAAAAATGTTTTGGTGACATCACTAACTCACTAAGCAGTTTAGTGATGTTATGTTGCTACTTGTAAATGGTCATATTTAATGGCAAGTTATATAAAAAAGAATGACAGTACAAAGTGACCTTACATTAGTTCTTTTTTGGCTTATTGGAGTTTTGGTACACAAAAGTTTTGAGTGATGTTACATTGATACTTTTAAATGGTCATATTAAAAAGAATGACAGTACAAAGAGAGCTTACATTAGTTTCTTCTTTGGGTTATTTGGGTTTAGGTACCCGAAACCGTTTGCCCAATTGAGGATTGACTCCCCACCACCCAACCAAACCAAAAAAAAGAACTTTATTATTATTGGCGCAAAAGGCCATAAGTTAACCAAAATTGGCTGCTGTTTTGTTAACTAAAAAACTACCCCTATCCCCCCCCCCTCTCCCTTCCCACACCCCACTTAACCTCATTACCCCTCTCTCCAGCACCACCCCATCTCCCCAACTTTCTTTTCGGTTTTATTTATCTTTACCTGATTAGAGTTTGAGCTTGTTAAGTCGTATGTTTAAGAAATTTGGGGATGAAAGAAGGTCTAGAAACCTAGAAGATATAATCTGATCACAACTTTTAAGAGAGGGAAAAAGACTGAAGATACTGGTGGGGGATGGACGAGTTTTCAGTGAAATAAAAAACTTCAAGATGGAAATGGACGGAACTGGGTTTGATTTGGATTTTCCTGGGAAAACGTAAGCACTTTTTCGGGAGAATTAAAAAAAATCCCAGAAAACACTAAAAAGCAGGCAGAAAAATTTACAAAAATTCCAGAAAAGTAGAAATGGAAATGGAAGAGAGGGATGTCAATTTGAAATACACAGACACAAAAAAATGGATGTTGTAAACCTGAAAAACATGTGTGCGTGTGTGACAGAGAGAGAGTTAAGAAAAAAAATAAACATCCCAAATTTGGCCAATTAATGGTTTGTTAAAAAATAGGGGTCAATCATAAATAAGTCATTATATTTATTTTTTATATATTTTTTGAGTCGGTCCTCTTACGAGAAAAACATTATACATGTTTTCTTTTTAATATAAAATTATCTTTGAAATAATTCATCACATACATCAACTAAGATTCATATTCAACATTAATTTATTTTATTTTTGTTTGATGAAATATTACTTGTTGACATTCTTTTATAGTTATCCTGGTTTCAAACCACTAAGTTAGTCAAAATGGTTTATTTGAATTTTTAAATACCATGTCAACAATGGTAAGGGGCCCCATTGTAACCTGGAGGTCACGGGTTCGAGTTGCAGAAATAGCCCATATGCAAGGGTAAGGTGGCGTACATCTAACCCCCAGTACTCTGTAGTGGCCGGAGCCTCGTGCATTGCGTTCGCCATTTTTTACTGGTTTTAGCATCACCACCACAATTTCAGGATAAAATGACAATGTTAGTTGATTATAATGCCATTGAAAACGATAGCTTTTCTCAATCAATGCTTTGATACCAATTTGAAACACGAGGCCCCCAATTTTTTTAAACTCTTACTACAAAAAGTAATTTCAATTTCCTCTTAAAGATACGGAAGCGAGATGGTTCAATTAAACACACACAAACACCAAATTTTAATTTCTTTCAAATTAAAATTAAACCAAAGTGAAATTAAATTAAACGACACATGGATATTTCACTTAAACCAATTTAACCCAAGTCCTAGAAATTTGCCTAAGTCATATTTTCAATATTACCAAATTAGGCCAAACCAAATTTAACAAATTAAACGATGACTTAAAGTAAATTAACATATACCCAAATTTAATTTAGCACCAATTTAATTAAGTAGTGATTAAACCAAAATTTATCTTTTTACCTAAGCATGCGTTCTAGGTGAATTTTGCGAAAGATAAAATAAACAATAAATCACTACGCCGCGATGTACGAGGAAAAACCCACAACGGGAAAAAATCTCGGACGACCTTAGCCTTAAGTCCACTAAGTACGGTATTTTACAAGTACAAGCAAAAAGACTTACAACACTCGACTCGACTCCTTTCAAGTCCCGATGCTCCTTCTTGTACCGACCTCCGCTTAGTTGGTAATCCCGGAACTCCACCGGAACCTTGGAATCCACCAATGAGACTTTATGTGGTCACCGTCACCCAAACAAGG
This sequence comes from Sambucus nigra, assembly GCA_949130495.1. Taxonomy (NCBI): domain Eukaryota; kingdom Viridiplantae; phylum Streptophyta; class Magnoliopsida; order Dipsacales; family Adoxaceae; genus Sambucus; species Sambucus nigra. Next base: position 368,455,050 of record OX422210.1, on the reverse strand, counting down.
AGCCTTTCTCCAAGTGGGTAAGCCACAACAAACGAACTTCTTCTTTGAGGGATTTAGAAGCAAACCCAAACAATCTCTTCAATGCGGTAGAGAAAAAATCCTGTACCAAACACTCCAAGAAAGATGTATATATATTGAAACTTGGAATAAACAATATGTGTGAAACACAAGTGTTTAAGGATTTTTCTTGAAGACAAAACACTTAAACATGAACTTTTTCTTTTGAATTTTGAAGCTCTCTAAAACTCTCTCTAGGAGATGGAAAGTTATGAAAAAGTTAGTTCTAAAAGTTGGTTCCCGCACCTTATCAAATCTGGCAAAAGATAGTGGGGAAAAGTGTCAAAAGCTGCCCAAAAAATTTTCCCGCCAAAATTCGTTCGAACGACTTTTTCGTTCGAACGGATTTACTAACGAGGTTCCAGAATGAAAAAAGTAAAATCGTCAAAAATCTCGTTCGAACGACCTGGCATCCCTCGTTCGAACGACCTGGCATCCCTCGTTCGAACGAGATGTCAGTTCGTTCGAACGACATGGCAATCTCGTTCGAACGAGATTTCAGTGTGGATCGAACGACGTCTCAGAAAAAAGAAATATTAAGTTTTAAGCCCAAAACTTTGTATGAAAAGTTCTAAAAAATATTTTCTGAGTAAAAGAAAGTCGATAAAATTAATTTATAAAAATTATAAATTACACCCAATTAACTATTGTTCCAAGCTCCTATATATATATTAAAATGCATTCATACCTTAGGAGCAATGGAACCATGTTGATGACGTAGAAACGAGGCACAAAACACACGACATTTGATGAAGCTTTAATATCTTGGCCGCTACGTCTTCAACTACCCCGTCATAGGCTTGAATGGATACAATTAAAAACTATCCTATGACATAAACGTTTTTGTCCGGAATTGAGTCAAAACTACATTAAGACTCAATCGGAGAATTGTGTCCTTACAAATCTCCCCCTTTTGCTATTCCGGGACAAAAACCAACAAAAAATCCTAAAGGGCCGTCAAGCTCTACTAGACATAAAACATCCCACCCAATACTTGACTCAAGACCCAAGGATCAGTGGCTTTGCCGATGGAGGTTGCCACACAAGAAGAATTCCTGCACACTTAAGCAAACTATCAAACGCATAGGGAATATCAAGAATATTAAATGCATAAAATAAATACTCCCCCTAAATTAATTCTCTCCTTTATCAACTGTGATCTACCTAAGAAGGTCGCGACTCCCCCTAAGTTAAATCTCCCCCAAACTAAGATATGAGTACAATAGGAATAGACACCATTTCTCCCCCTATCATTCTCCCCCGTTTTGTTCAGGAATAGACAAAGGACAACAAACTAATTTAAAATGCTTAGAGTGATAAGAACATGAAAGCATACGGGCAATAAAAGCACAACTAATCCATGCAAATAATAACGGATACTAACTAAGATGTAATAAAATGATACCAATATGACACATAATTATTAAGCATGTGATATCAACAAAGAATGCAACAAGATAGATACCAATTATGAATTAAAGTATAGATGGACTAGAAAGCAAAGCAAAGACCAAATAAAAAATATCATATGTATACATACTCTAGATATATCAAAGATGCACACGCACATATATATATATATATATATATATAAATATATAGATAGATATAGATATAAACACACAAATGATATAAAATAAGATAAGCTTTTCACACTCGTATGGCAAAAATGTGTCATATGGAAACGGAAGTGTTGGGGTGTGAACTAGCAACAATTAAATTTAGACCCAATCACTTAAAACATGTTCACGGAGTTCTCAATTGATTGCAAACTTCATCACATTTGAATATAACCTCATGTGACAATATAGATTGAACTCAATGAACAAACATACACAATGCATACAAGCCTAGACTTTTGATGATTCTACAAACCAATAGAGTCATGACATTGAAAGTACAACTAGGATAAACGGACATTGTGCAAACCGTTGATATACCATCCAATCTCCCTCATTTATATTTGAATGAATATATCAAACAAAAATAGGCCTTGGCAATTATTTTTCTTTTTAATGCCATAATTCTAGTTTTAGGCCTTTGGACCACATATTTCTTTTAGGTCCAAACAAACGGTGGCTTACTATTCGCAAAGGATAATAATTCCTTTCGGAGCCCTTTCCCGTGCACATTTATATTTATCATTTTTTATATCTCACACAAATCTCACGTGCAACGGATTTTGACATGCACTAGTCCTCCTAGGTCATATAATATGTAGATGACTAGATTGGTAGGAGAACACCTCACAAAGCTCAAATATAACATGTGAAGTTAAAATATCAAATGAGCTCGTGCATGTGTGAAAAGAGGCATATAAAAATAGAATCCATTATATCAACACAAAATCCAACTACTCCATGTAAGCATGGTAAAGAACATAATAAGGATTGATAATCTAAACCAAAAGTTCTAACCACATGGGAGCGAAAAAAATGGGATTCAAATACAATTATATGCTACATAAAGTGTGTCAAACTAAGATACACACAAAAAAAATCTTTTTGAGTTTTTGAAATTTTTTTAACCAAAAATAAGAATGTATACTCAAAAGACAAACAAAAATCATTTGAATTTTTCATTAAGCTTAAATTTTCAAGAGATAAAACCCAAATGATAAACAAAAATCTTTTTGTATTTTTCATTTAATGCAAACTAAAATGAAAGAAATAGAATACAAAAGATAAACAAAAATCATTATTCTAGCATGTGATTAAGCATGGAGCATAGACTAGAAAATGATTAAACAAGCATACATTTAGCATGATAATATAACATGTAGTACAAAAGCTAAAGTATGCAAATAAAACTAACACATTCAACCTTTAGATTTTGCAAGAGAGGAAGCATGTGAAAGTAAATGAGAATCAAATACCCTATCTTGTAAAGCCACCAAGTCGGATCTCCCAACCCAAACCAATGACGAATGACTATCTCGGGGGGTAGGAATCTTGGCTACCTTTGGTTGCCTTACGTTGGGATTTTCTAGAAAATCTTTCAAGATCAAAATAAAATTTCTTAAGATGATCTTTTCGACCACAATGTGCACAAGTAAAAACACGTCGAAAATTGGTACCTAAGGATTGATCTCTAAAGGCTTCTTAGGCGATCCTCCTAAAATATTGGTTTTGGCTTTATGAGTAGATTCATTACAAGTATTGAAGCCTAAACCACAAGTGTCATTTTTAATTTGGACCGTTCCTAAGATTTTATCTAATTTCTCCGAACGACACTCCAAATCAAATTTGACTTTTCTAGAGTCTTTTAATTTATTTTCTAATTCTAAAATTCTAAACTCTATCAAAACATTTCTCTCTTCAAACTCGAGAAACTCTTTTTTCATTGACTCCATTAAACGTCTAAGGCTATCTCTCTCGCCTTCTATATATTCAAGCTTCTCTCGAAGAGTCCTCTCACATGTCCTAAGGTCTTCAACCAACACATTATCATCAACGACCTTGACACGCTCTCTTAAACTCGCTTCTAACTTCAAATTAACTCTTTTTAATTTAATAGATTCTTTATAAAGTTCTTGAAAAGCATTTTGAAGTTCACTCACATCAACCTCATCATTTTCATTCTCTCTCTCTTCTTCACTCTCACTACCATAAAAAACAAGGGAATCATAAACTTTGACCTTGGAAGTGTCATGTGTTTGTATATCTTCATGAGAAGATTCATTATCGGTGCTCACATGACTAGCCATAAAAGCCACAAAGTTGGGCTTAGTGGGGGAATCGGGTCCCTCCTTGATCACTAAGGGTTGCATTATATGAAATAGGTTGCTTACCCTCTCTCCTTAGTTTAGTGAGGCACTCAAAAGCCATACCCTTCACACCCAAAACACCTATTTGACTCGTCCCTATTTAAATTTTCATTAAGAGTTTTAGGGATCTTTTCGGCTTTGTCATGCTTAGAAATTTCAAATTTCTTAAAATCATTTTTAAATTTATCTTTGTTAAATTTAAGAAATTTTCTAAATTTCCTAGCAAACAAGGCCATATCTTCCGAGTCACTATCACTTTCACACTCTACTACTTGTTTTTCCTCTTTTCGGGCTTTTAAAGCAACGCCCTTTTCTATTTTCTTTTCAGTTTTAGAGGGAAACATGTCCAGTTCATAGGTTTGTAAATCACCTACGAGCTCTTCTAATTTCGTAGAGGCTAAAGTTGGTAAAGAATTTAAAACGATCACTTTTGGAATAAATCTATCGGATAGGGACCTTAAAATTTTCTTTACTATTCGGTTGTCGGGTATTTTCTCTCCCCAATTAAAAGATGAATTAACAATATCGGAAAGTCTAGCATAAAATTCATCAAAAGTTTCTTTTTCATTCATTTTGATGGTTTCAAATTGAGTGGTGAGGTTTTGGAGTTTCGAAGCTTTAACGACACTAGTACCTTCATGAGTGAGTTGTAAAATATCCCAAGCTTCTTTAGCGGTTTCACACGTCATAATGCGACAGAATTCATCCGTTGTGACCGCGCTAAACAAGGCATTTAAACCGAGAATTAAAATTTGAAAGTTTAAATTCATTCTCACTCCATCTATCGGCGGGTTTGGGAACACGCTCATTATCTACTAAATGCGTAGGTGGGGACCACCCATTAACAACAGACAACCAAACTCTCTCGTCGATAGATTTTAGTGCCGATTTCATCCGCGCTTTCCAATACGCGTAGTTAGAACCATCGAAAATAGGAAATTTTGAAATCGGAGAAAATTCCATTTTTAGCAAAAATATTTAAAGGATCTTAAACGCAATAATTTAGCGATCTCGCTCTGATACCAATTTGAAAACGATAGCTTTTCTCAATCAATGCTCTGATACCAATTTGAAACACGAGGCCCCCAATTTTTTTAAACTCTTACTACAAAAAGTAATTTCAATTTCCTCTTAAAGATGCGGAAGCGAGATGGTTCAATTAAACACACACAAACACCAAATTTTAATTTCTTTCAAATTAAAATTAAACCAAAGTGAAATTAAATTAAACGACACATGGATATTTCACTTAAACCAATTTAACCCAAGTTCTAGAAATTTGCCCAAGTCATATTTTCAATATTACCAAATTCGGCCAAACCAAATTTAACAAATTAAACGACGACTTGAATTAAATTAACATATACCCAAATTTAATTTTGCACAAATTTAATTAAGTAGTGATTAAACCAAAATTTATTTTTTTACCTAAGCATGCGTTCTAGGTGAATTTTGCGAAAGATAAAATAAACAATAAATCACTACGCCGCGATGTACGAGGAAAAACCCACAACGGGAAAAAACCTCGGACGGCCCTAGCCTTAAGTCCACTAAGTATGGTATTTTACAAGTACAAGCAAAAAGACTTACAACAAACGATGCTCCTTGTACCGACCTCCGCTTAGTTGACAATCCTGAAACTCCACCGGAACCTTGGAATCCACCAATGAGACTTTATCCGGTCACCGTCACCCAAACAAGGAGCCTTTCCCCAAGTGGGTAAGCCACAACGAACGAACTTCTTATTTGAGGGATTTAGAAGCAAACCCAAACAATCTCTTCAATGCGGTAGAGAAAAAATTCGGTGACAAACACTCCAAGTAAAATGTATATATATTGAAACTTTGAATAAACAATATGAGTGAAACACAAGTGTTTATGGATTTTTCTTGAAGACAATACTTAAACATGAACTTTTTCTTTTGAATTTTGAAGCTCTCTAAAACTCTCTCTAGGAGATAGAAAGTTATGAAAAAGTTAGTTCTAAAAGTTGGTTCCCGCACCTTATCAAATCTGGCAAAAGACAGTGGGGAAAAGTAGTGGGAAAAGTGGGAAAACCGTCAAAAACTGCCCAAAAAATTTTTCCGTCAAAACTCGTTCGAACGGATTTACTAACAAGGTTCCAGAATGAAAAAAGGAAAATCGTCAGAAATCTCATTCGAATGACCTGGCATCTCGTTCGAACGAGATTCCAGTGGATTGAACGACGTCTCAGAAAAAAGAAATATTAAGTTTTAAGCCCAAAACTTTTTATGAAAAGTTCTAAAAAATATTTGCTGAGTAAAACAAAGTCGATAAAATTAATTTATAAAAATTATAAATTACACCCAATTAACTATTGTTCCAAACTCATATATATATATATATTAAAATGCATTCATACCTTAGGAGCAATGGAACCATGTCGATGACGTAGAAACGAGGCACAAAACACACGGCATTTGATGAAGTTTTAATATCTTGGCCGCGTCTTCAACTACCCCGTCATAGGCTTGAATGGATACAATTAAAAACTATCCTATGACATAAACGTTTTTGTCCGGAATTGAGCCAAAACTACATTAAGACCATTTCCGTTTTGACTCATGACTGATTTTAGCATCACCACCACAATTTCAGGATATAATGACATTGTTATCTGATTATAATGACATTTCTGTTTGACAAATCGCAACCAGCATTTTCTTTTATTAATAGAAAACAGACATGTAGAATGGAAGTTATGATATTTGAAAGAAATAAAAAGAACATAGGGCAACCATATTAGAGAATGACAATAGACCAAAAAGTGCACTTGTTTACTATTAAGTAGAGAAGACGCCATCTACTTACACTACTAATAGAAGAAATAAAGGAACAGAATATAAAGTACAACTATCGAATATTACAATTGCCACTCCTGTACTCTCTATGTACATCATGTTTCTTCCCCTTATGGGAATATTGTTTTATCAAAGAGCGAGAGTGACAGTTCCATGTTTTTGTAAGTAAATGTATATATAAGAGAACATATGCTCAATTGGATAATCATATCTTTGTATTTATATATGTTAAAAGAGTTTTTATTTACAAGTCTTGATTGCATGTGGCCTAAGGGCACACACTAAGAACCTAAAAATAGTAAGGACAGGGTTTCGACACGCTAAGAACCTAAAAATAGTAAGGACAGAGTTTCGACATACAATTAATATTAACAGATTTTCAGAGCTCTCATACTTGCTATATTGGGCTCCAACATGTGACCCAAGGCACATGTTATCATTTTCCCTTATTTACATATTACTTAGTAATATCATTTTCTTTTATGATTTGGATTGACATTGCGTTCCTTCTCCTCGCGAGAGTTGATTAATCAGAGGCATTAAGTGATAGTTCTATGTTTTAGTAAGTAAATGTAGATATGAGAGAACATGCTCAATTTTATAACCATGTGTTTTTTTTTCCAATTATTTATGTTAAAAGAGTTTTTATATATACATTATATCTTAATATATTTTTCTTTTATGCTTTGCATTGGCAACACAGTCAACCAAGGGAGAGAGGAAGACATATTTTAGGAAAATAATATTAGGAGTTTTTTTTGTATTTACCGTGTTTCATTTTCTATTCGAGAGTCTAATTATGTTATTATGGAGGTCACAGGCTCGAGTCGCGGAAACAGCCTCTGCATATGCAGGGGTGGCTGCGTACATCTAACCCCCCCAATATCCCGCAGTGGCGGGAGCCTCGTGCACTGGGTTTGTCCTTTAGTTGAATGAACAGAGTGTTTCTTTGTGTTATCTGCAATATCGGGATTGTGTTCTTTTATTGATCTGCTTCTGCATTCCATTCACATTTTGCATCAATTGGAGACTTGCAAGTTCCATATTTTTTCAGAAAATTTTGACAATATTATATTTACTACGCTGTTTGTCTTTAGGTTTAGAATTGCGTGTAAGACCCCCCCTACTTTAAACCATCACAGGTGAGTCAACTGTTTATTATAGTGATTGCTTTGAGATCCATCACTTGACAATTTTTTACTGCAAATATGCACATGTGCATACCTGAGTTTCTTCCTACAAATGTTTGTGACTGTAAACAGTCGTTTTAGTGTAAGTGGGCATAATCTTGCCCAAAGATGTTTTGCAAGTTTGCCTTGAAGCTTTATAGTTTCAATTTGTACAGATGTCAAAATCTCGTAATCTTAAAAACTAAAAACTAGAAAATGAAATGATTCTATTTTAAAGACAGCCAAATGCACCACTATTATATAAATTTGTTACTTCAGTTAGTAGCTGAAAAATAAGGTTTTTTCTTTACCTTACCCCTTGAAATAGGGATGCATCAGTGAATATTGCTTCGTACATTTGCTATTAGGATGCATCAGTGACAGGGTTATGCACATTGGGGGTGGGGGGAGGTCAAGTCCAATTTTTTGAAAAGAGGAGGGGGTGAGGGTGGTAATGTCTAATTTGACATTACCTATGGGCAAGGTCAAAAAACCAAAAAAAATAATACCTTTCCTTGAAAGGAATAAATTTGGATAAATTGTTATTGAATGTTGCTTTGCACATTTGCTACTAGGATGCATCTGTGACAGCAGGTCAAGCATCGCTTGCACAGCAGTTGACGGCCTATCAAGATCTCAAGTCCAAATTGGAACATATTGTAAGTTTGCAGCCTTTACTTGAAGACATTGTGCGGACTAGGCCAAAACAGCTTTTTGGATCAAAATGTGTGTTTCTTATAATAAAAAATTGAAACAAAGAAGAAGAGATGTTAATTTTGGTCCAAAACAACGTTGTTTTGGCCAAGTTCGCAAAGTCCCAAGTCAAGTCCGCATTGGATCTTCTCTCTCTCTCTCTCTCTCTCTCTCTCCATATATATGTATATATATCTTATTATATATAAATGATACTCGTATACAAGCTTATATTTATGTGCAACATTTGTTTTGGGCAGCAATCAAGAACGAAGCAAGCTGTATTTGTAGTGAAGCCATACTTTAACTATGAAAACGCACCAGTTGATGCAGTACGGGCTTTACAAGAGTTAGAGGAGCTTGCGACAATCAACGTAATTGCACACCCATTGAATGTTCATCAAGGCGCCCAAGAGCCGCCACTGCAACAAAATTGAGAACAATTGGGTCAAGAAGAAATTAGTTGAGGTTTGTAGAGCCAATTGTATGGGAGTTTGGCTTTTGAAGCCATCAAACTATAGCAGTTAATAAAGTTGTTACAGAACACAAAAATTATTAGGTGGTTTAAACATTTAAGTTTGCAAAATGTTAGACACACCAGGTGTTAGTACCGGTTTAGTACCGGTACTGTTTTATTTGTTTGTACTATGGTTTGGGTAAACCGGTACTTGGACCCGGGTAAGAGTATCATTACTCTTTAAGTTTAGCCAAAATTATATTGTTCCCGTTTTTTTTTATTGAAAGTAAACAAACCGAAGCAGCTGGCATACAGTCCAACAAGGACAAAAAAGGCGCCAAAAGGTTTTTTTTTTTAGTGACCCGATACCGAAACAATCAAAAGCTGGCTTTTTTCTCTGGTGTCATTCTTTACGAACCGCATTGCTAAACCGCATATCGTATCCAAACCTCAACTATCAGTTGTTAGGACAACCTAAGTGGGGCAAACTCCACTAATGGTCCGTTTGGCAATTCAATTACAAGCCATGGAACTGGAATTCGAATGCCAACTTTAATTCCACGGAATTGAAATTGGCCTTCCAATTTCAATTACAAGCCTTGAAATTGGATTGCCAGACGGACCTAAGTGTCCACACATGATACAAGGAAATGTGTTTAGTGTTCTCAAAGTGTGTCCTTCTATCATCATCCTTTCAAGAAGTTATACCACAAACCAAATCTTGACTAGGAAAGAAAAAAAAGGATTTCATTTATACGGTTTAAAGGTTTTAAGGAATTAGAAAGAAGACAAAAAGGGAAACAACCCATAATTATCCTTGTTAACAACAAAATAAACAAAAAGAAAAACTTATTTATATATAAAAAGGGAAATAATTATAAAAAAAATGATTTCTTTAATGGTTTTTGTTTATAAAAAAATTAATTTTATACTTATTTCCCTTTTTAAACTTAAAAATTATACATAAAAAAATGTTTTGTATAAATTGTTTTGGTTTGAAAAAAATATTTTTACGCCTGTTTCCCTTTTTAAACATAAAAATTATTTTTTTATTTATAGAAATATTTTTTAATAAATTGGGTTTAATTTTTTTTGATAATTATTTTTCTTTTTAAACGTGGAAATTAATTTTTAACATTTTTGTTTTTATTTAAAAATTGTTTTCGTTTTTAACATAAAAACTATACTTTTAAAAAATGTTTTGTTTGAATTGTTTTTGATAGTTTTGTGTTCTTTTTTAGAAAATGGTTTTCATACTTCCCTTTTAAGCAAAAAAAATATTTTTTTAAAAATATTTTGCTTAAGTTGTTTTTAGCAATTTTGGTTTTAAATTTTTTATACTTATTTCCCTTTTTTAGACATAGAAACTATTTTTATATATTAACAAAAGTTTTTTTTAAAACTTTTTTTTTTCCAAATAAAATAGTTTAAACATTTTTTTAATTTAATCAACATTTGTATGTTTAAAAAGGGAATTAAGTTTAAAATTTTGGTCTCAAAATGTATAAGAAGTTTGGAATCATTTTATTTGTTGCAATGTCTGATATTTTTTAAAAAAGCAAATTGTGTATTAACAATAGTAATTTTTGGTGTTTTTATTTTTATTATTTTAAGTCTTTTGACGGTTGTCTCCCACTAATTTGTCTAGTTATTTGATTGACACAAAATAATAAAGGGTAAATTGGAGATTTATATAAAAAAAGGTCAAGGTTTGATTGGAACGATTACGTAAGTTATGTTTAAATAATACACATTTTTATCCTAATATAAATAATGATTTAAAAAAGTGAAAACTTGTGAAAATTATAAGGGTTAGACTCAACTACAAAGTATTAACATGGAAACCCTAAATAAACTATTTTTTTTTTTATCACTTGAGATGGTGTACTCTTTTATTCCCAATCAAGGATTGGGTTTGTGCAATTGCTTCTAGGGATGAATTTTTTTTTTTGGATTAATGATATAGAAAAAATTCTCAGTATTTTTAGAAAATATCATAATACAATTGAGGGTTGATTTGTGCAATATTAGAATGATTTTTCTCAAACCAGTGGTCTTATATCTGTGTGAATCGGTATAACAAGACACAGAAAGATATAAAAGATAGGAAAACTTTGTGTAAAAAGCGAGCTCAGTCTTTTAGTTGCGTGGTATCCAACTGACGATCAAAATTATGAGGATACATAGGATATGCAGTCTAAATGCGGTTAATATAAAATTTCTCTTTGCTCAAAATTTTCATTATCTTCTTAACCTTTAAGCTTCTTCAACAACATTAGCCATATTTTTTTTTTTGTGGAACAACATAAGCCATTATCAAGCATACAAACAAAGCGCACTCATCATATATTGGTTCATCTCATTTAAATATTTGTTTTAATTTGGTTCATCTCATTTATATATTTGTTCAAATATTAACTTTTAGCGCTTTTATAAGAGTTAATAGTCTATATTCTTTTTTTTTTTGTGTCAAAACTATTTCTTTTGTATATAATATATAAATTAAAATAAGTATTTAAAAAAAAATGAGAAAAGGTAAATATACACTTACAGTGATTTTTACGTGGCTAAAAAGTTCTAAAAAAAATTATCTTTAAAATGAAAGGTTAAAAATTCAAAAAAATATTTTATTTTTCTGCTAAATCTCATGTTTCAGTTTCTGTTTTTTTTAAGTTGTGCTTTGTTTTGTTAGAATTAAATAGGAATGGATTTTGAATTTCCTCAAGAATCTCCTAGCATTGACTTGAATAAGTATAATGAAGAAGTTGAGGAAAATGAAGTAGAAGGTATTTGAAAAAACGAGGAAGATAAAAGTAAGGAAGTTCAAGAAGAAAACATAGTTGAACCTAAAGTGGGAATGTCATTTAACACTATTGATGATATGTTGGTGTATTATTAATAATATGGTAACGAAAAAGGTATTCCTGTGAAGAAGAAGACATAAAAGAGATGAGATGGTGGTGTTGTACGATGGGTTAGTCTTGCTTGCAATCGAGAGGAAAAAAAGAAGTACCGAGTAAAAATTCATTCAAATTGCCATCAAGTTGCCTAAGTAACAGTGGTGCCAAAATTAATGTCGTGTTGTGTTCTATTGGAAAATAGATAATCAAAAGTGTATCCTTTGACCACAACCATCATGTGATCCCCGAAAAATCATGATATTTCAAGGCTAATATGGTAATAAGTAAAATGGTGAAAATGAGACTTGAACTGAATGATAAGGCCAGTATAAGACCTAATAAAAATTTCAATGCATGCATAGTGGAAGCCGATGGAACGAGAATTTGCCATTTTTTTTTATCAAGGAATGCTATAACTATATTGACAAGGTGAGAAGGTTGAGACTTGGGGAGAGAGATGCTTTAGCTATTCAAAACCACTTTCATAAATTGCAGGCTAATAATTCTAATTTCTAATATGACGTGGATTTTTGTAATAAGGGAAGAATGAAGAATTTGTTTTGGGTGGATGCTAGAAGTAGGGCGGCGTATGAGAAGTTTGTGGATGTAATCACATTTGATACAAAGTACTTGACCAACAAGTACGACATGCCCTTTGCTCCTTTTGTTGTGGTGAATTATCATGGCTAGGGCTGTAAACATATATTCGAAAATCCGCATCCGTCCGATATCCGAATTCGAATTTGCAGATATTTATCCGAAAAAATAAAAACGGATATGAATATGGATACTCTATAAAATATCCGAGAAAAAGGATACGGATAGTACTAGTATCCGACACGAATAATCCGTATCTGATGCGGAGTAACCATTTACCGGATATCCGTATCCGTTAAACATATGTTTAAAATATTACTAATAATATTAGTATTAGTATTAGTATTACTAATAAAATAATATTAAAAAAACCCTTAATCGTTTATTCCCTAGAACAAAACAATCACATACTCCACTCAAAATAAAAACACCTTAAAGTTATTATTTTATTGAGTATATTATAAAATGTAATGTATTATTATTTTATTGGTTATATTATCATGGAGTTATACTAATGTTACAATACACCCTATCACACACAACATACACCCACTAAAGAATATATACTCCACTCCAAACAAAAAAATCATAATTTCATTTCATTTATTTTTCGTACAAAACAAGAGAAAAGAAACCTTCATTTCACTCCACCAAAAACCCTCATTCCGCCACCTCCCCTTCTGCCGCATCAGCCCACCATTGCTCATCAATCCCGCCACCGCTTCTCATCAACCCCTCCGTTGCGCATCAACACCGCCGCTTCGCTGCACATCCCCTCCTCATGCAACAGAAAGTTAGCAACAACAGGTACATACAAAATAAAAATAAAAATAAAAATATATAACTGTATCTATATATTGTTCATTAGTTTCCTTAATTATAAATAAATATAGGAGAGAAACAATAAAGTAAAGAGATGGTTTTGATTGTGATGAGAAATGAAGTTAACAACAGGTATATTATATAGAAAATAAAAATGTATAATTATTAAAATAAAAATAACAGTATGTTTTGAAGAGTAAAAGATCTATGAGGTCATTACTCTCAATAAATTTGATTTAATCTAAAAGGTGTATATTTATTTCTACTGTTATGGAATGCTACTGTTATTTTTTTTTGGATGGCTTTAAGCTTATATGGTTGTAAAGTATAGATGACTTTAAGCCATATTATAATTATGGAATGCTACTAGTATTATGGAATCCATAATTATTGATGTTAGGTGACACGACTCAGAATGTGTCTCTAAAGTGTGTACTCTCTAGGCTCAAGTGCAAGCCTGTCGTTCAAGTAATAATCCGACAAGTCGGGTATCGATCCTCAGGGAAAAAGGACAACGAAATTGTGACGACGGGATAAGACAGAGGAATCCTAACGATGACTCTAAAAAGAAAAGAAAAGATTGATTTGGTTTTTGGGATTCGATTACACTAAATGCAATTATGAAAGTATGGTGAAAAATGCAACTAACTAAATGACCTAGATTAAGAATGAAGGATTGAATTGAACTTTTAAATGAGATGATGAAAAAGAGGACGAGAATACAATCCCCCAACCCTAGTGTATTGCAGTATAATATTAATCGTAAATTTTTCTAATTAATTTGACCCGGAATTTAGTACTCCCAAGCATTACGTATACGAGGTTCAAGCCCGCGTCATACTTAATCAAATGATGAGTAAATCAGTAGCACGATAACGACACTCGAATTGTATTCTCAATCATCCCGGTTACCCAGGGGCAAACGAGATATTTAGACCTACAATTGTTGTGTTCCTACGCAATACGGTCAAAATTAATTACTAAATTCAGAGGATTAACTTTATACGTGCAATGACCACATCAGGTTGGGTTCATGTAACCCGACCTTGGAAATCTGGCCGGACATACCGAAAATGATGAAAACAGTGTTTAACATGCAAGAGTTCATGATTAATCTAAGGACAATTGATAGAATACTGTAAAATAGAATCACAAAGAAGAAACAACTTACTAAAATTACCCAAGGAACAATCGCAGCAATAATTAAAATTGGTGATCACACAAACTTGGAATAAACCTTCAATCCTTGAATAAAACTGGAAATTCTATCTACAACTAGGGTTTGTGGAAGAAAATGAGAAATTAAAATTAACTCCCCACGTTCTAGCCTCCTTTTTCAACGAAAATAATTCGGGTTTTTATACCCTACATGAAATTCCAAGAAGTTGAGTATAAGTCGGAGTCTTTAGAGGAGAATCAGAAAACAAATCTCGAGGGGCGGACCGGTCCGACCCTTAGGCGGATCGGTCCGCTTCTAAAGCGGATCGGTTCTTTTATTTTCTAGGCGGACCGGTCCGGGTGCGGATCGGTTCTTTTATTTTTTGTGCTCTTCGGTTTTCCTTCGGTTCGCAGTCCTCTGGAGTTTGCACAGCAGACGGTCTGCCTATTTGACTTTTCTCTCAAACTTTGACTGCCCATATCTTTTTCTCCGGGTATCCGATTGAGGTGCCGTTTCTTCCTAGGTGCTTGTGAGGACGATACCTTCAACTTCTCTTTAGGTACCTCATCCGGATTCTGGGTAGAAATGACTCTTTTGCCCTTTTGACTTTTCTCGTTGACTTTCTCTCTTCTTCCGGTTTCCTTCTTCCATTTCTTGGCATTAGATACCTGCAAAATCATAACAAAATACCAGAAACTCGGTGTACTTGTTAGGATGAGTCAATAGCAAGATTATGAGATAAAGTCAATCCAATTACGTTGTTCGAGGTGATTAAAGTACCGAAATTAAGGGATAAATTAGGAAGAATTTATGCCTAATCAAACCCCCCTAACTTAGAACTTTGCGCGTCCCGAGAAATGTAAAAGATTTCTAGCAAGGCTCAACTTTTGAAAAACATTTTATTGGGATAAATTACCTCTTTCGCGGGCACGCGATTGCATTTAGCGTATGCAACAAGCCTTTAAACCCCTAGGTTACCCTAGTGGGACGAGTTGTGTCTCGTGAGGGTTTGCAGAGAATATACCCACAAAATTCGACTCAAAGAACTTCAAAATAACCAAAAATTGTATAATTCAAACTTTTCCAGAAAATAGTCATCATTAAGTCATGCCTACAAGTCTCAAACTGTAGTGCGTGTGTGCGAAGCCAGAAATATAACCGCCAATTTCCACTGATTAATCATTACGTTACTTATCCGAAAATTCGTTTTGATTTCAAATTCTCACGGGAAGCTCTCTTAAACGGACTACTCGGAATATGGATTTTTCGCTCGGTATGCGTAATAATAAGAGTAAATATAATGGATGCAAAATCACGCATACAATTAGAAAGACAGAAATTTCATGGTGAAAGGATCTCATCAACGGATTACGATTTTAAAAATGGGAACATCGCCTCTATTTCGCGCATTTTACCTCTTATATTATCCTTTGGTGTATTGGCTCTCTACGCGGTAATCAATTTCGCAATTTGGACTCGGTTAGGACTTTTTCGGGTTTAAGGTTGCATTGGGTAAAATGAAGGAGGTAAGGAAAGTTGGAATTGGAAAAACCATTCGTGATGTCCATTTGTGCATTTTCCGGGCTATTGCTCATCTTTTTCTTCTTTTTCTATTATTTGTTGAGCATATCTAAATTTTTTTTTCTTGCCCCTTTTTGTTGCACTTTTCGGACTTAAATTCTGAATTTTTTTCATTTTTCACAATTCCGGGCTATTTTGGTTTTTCGGGTTGTCAAAGGAAAGGGAAAATTATTCGGCTCAATTTGGGTTGCAAAGGGTAATTTTTCGCTACTTTTTCTGGCCAATATTTTTGGGGTGACAAACGAGGGCCTACTTCATTGTCCAAAATGTCAATTGCGTTACCATATGCGTTTCGAGGTGAATTTAAGTTTAGAGACTAATTTGGCACGATTTTCAAGGCAACATTGCACACATTTTTCAAAACCGATCAAAATGAAAGGATTGAGATCCTTGACAACTTATTAAGCGCTAAAAAGAACTTTGAGTTAACAATTAACTCGGATTGATTTAAAATCTCGTAAAAGGTGATAGGCTCGAATCTCACCGGATTTGTTAATCTCCACATTTATTCGTTAAGTCGTCAATTTTTGCACAATTTCCATCTTTGGTCAATTTCGGCTTTGTGTAAGTTGACTTTTTACACTTTGAGACTCCAATTTGACTTTTAATGATATTTTTGAAAAATTTGAATTCCAATTTTTATTTATTTTGAACAAAAATACTTTTGGATTTTTCAAAATTTTATGATTTTTTTGGAATTTGGGCATTTTTGAAAATTTGTGAAGTTTTAGAAATATGCACTTGTGACCCCCCCTAACTTAGACTTTTGCATTGTCCTCAAGCAAAAAAGGACTAAAATCTAAATAAGGGAAAATAATAAGTGCAATAAGTAAAACAAACAAATATAGAAAATGCAACTTTTTATATCATAAGACTGTGGTACAAACAAGAATACAGCACATGTAGGATATGAGAATAAATACATCAAAACAGTCCATAAGCAACAAAACATCACGGGGGGGGGGGGGGGGGGGGAATGGGAGGAGCTGGGCGCGTCGGGGCCATAGGGGTCTTGAAAATGTGATGGGAGTGGCTCATAAGGGTCCCCTAGGCGTCGGTAGATATCCGCTTGCCTTCGAGTCGCCCGATTCTGATCTCGTTGGTAGTCGATCACAAAGTTCTCGAATCGGTTCTCAAAGGTCTCAAATCGAGTCTCGAGGGTGGACAACCGGGTTGAGATATCGGTACCCGCCCACTCAAAGTCCGGGTCGTCCTCCTCGTCTGCCGACTCGTCGTCGGCACCGACGTCACCCATCTCAACGTCCGCTTCGGCGGCCTCTTCCCCCGTGCTCTCTTTCGAGGCAGCCTCTTCCTCGCTATCATGACCTCGTCGTGCCCGGATTATGGCGAGCTGTTTGGCACTCTTAGTGTGAGTGCCTTGTCCAAAGGGACCGGGAATCCGGGTGCGGTAGATAGGGGCCTCAATGCCGGCGTCTTGGAGGATAGACGTGATCAAACGGGCATAGGGCAAAGGGGAGGTACCCTTCTCATCCAAAGAAGCGGCAATGATGTCGGCATACAATGTGCGGGCCAAATGGATGGAGGTTTGGGGATCGAAGAGATGGTAGGTCAATGTGGCCTGCCGAGGCCTCATGGCGGAATCGTTGGACGTTTGAAGGATGTTGGCGCATACGATTTGGAAAGTGAGGCGCGCCGTTTCATTGAGTCGTCCAACCGCGACGGTTTGGCCCGCCCAAGCCACGTTAGGAGCAATGCGCGCCATGATGACGTCCTTAGCGACCGGAGGAACATTCCGAGGATATGTGAAGTCTTGGGGGTCCGGGACACCAAAGGTGGCCAATTTGGCCGTGAGGAGGGCTAAGGAAAAAGGAACGACCGTTCCATCAACGTAAGCTTGGGCCTCAAATTGGTCCGTCCGCACAAGCGTGCCATAGAATAATCGGACCTCGGAAGCCCACACGGCTTCATGGGGTTCGTTGAGGAAACGACACCACCCCCGGGCCATGAAGAGGGCCGTGACAGAATTGGGCAGCGCGTTCCATTGGACCGCGCGCTCCATATGGAGTTTGCGGTTTGACCCGAAGAAGTTGGTGCACCATCGCTCCTCTTGGCGGGAGCGAAACTCGTTGCTCCCGGAGTGTAGGATGTCGGTGGATGCGTATTTGGTGGGAGCATCACGGGGGGCCATGGAGACTAGGCAGAGAGAAGGAACTTAAGAAATCTGGAGAGAGAGGGGAGAGAAGTGGTGTTTGAGGTGTGAAGAGAAGGGGAGGGGATAGGGTTGAATTTATAGTGGAGGGGGAAGGGATTTGGAGGGAAAGGGTGGTTGGAGGGAAAGGTTTTTGGAGGGAAAGGGTGTATGGGGAAGTGGAGAACCGAATGGGAGGGAAGGATGGTGATTGGGGGAAGGGGGGGGGGGGGGGTGAATGGGGGGAAGAGATTCAACGAATCTGCAGAAG
The DNA here is from genome assembly GCA_949130495.1 of Sambucus nigra. Classification (NCBI taxonomy): domain Eukaryota; kingdom Viridiplantae; phylum Streptophyta; class Magnoliopsida; order Dipsacales; family Adoxaceae; genus Sambucus; species Sambucus nigra. Next base: position 368,436,607 of record OX422210.1, on the reverse strand, counting down.
GCGGACCGGTCCGGTCCAGGGGCGGACCGGTCCGGTCCTTTAATTTCCAGAAAATTCGACAGGCGGACCGGTCCGAATTAAAATTAAAGGAACCGGTCCGGGGCGGACCGGTCCGGCCTTAAATTAAAGGAACCGGTCCGGCTTGGGGATTTTAGGCTGGAATTTCCCGAAACTGGATTTCAACCTCTCTTCCTCGAAATATTGCACTTTTAAAATGCGCTCCTCTCCAAATATAGACTAAGGACCTCTCAACATCACCGGTCACCCGAATTGCCCAAAATCTCGAACCTGCACATGCTAAACCTGAATGTACCAAAATCCTAACGACACTCACTAACGCACACGACACACACGACTCTCACCCATACGCGTCGGGGGTGCGACGACCTAACTGAGACTGTTCACTCTACCCCATAAACGGGGTCCGACAACCAAACGGTGTCGACTTCTTCTTCGCACGCCTCAAGATATGGCTTTAGGCGTTGTCCATTCACTTTGAATGTATTTCCCCCTTTCAAATCTTCTAATTCGACAGCTCCGTGGGGGAAAACATTCTTGACAACAAACGGGCCAGACCATCGCGATCGCAACTTGCCCGGAAAGAGATGAAGCCGAGAGTTGTAGAGAAGAACTTTTTGCCCGGGAAGAAACTCTTTGCGTCGAATGATGCTATCGTGAGCGAGTTTCATCCTTTCTTTAGCAATTTTGGCATTCTCATACGCATCATTGCGTATCTCCTCTAACTCATTTATTTGAAGCTTGCGAGCTTCACCGGCCTTATCCATGGCATAATTGAGCTCCTTAATTGCCCAATACGCTTTGTGTTCTAACTCCACGGGGAGATGGCAAGGTTTCCATACACGAAGCGAAACGGGGACATGCCAAGCTGATTTTTGTATGCGGTGCGATAGGCCCATAGCGAATCGTTCAGTCTAATTGACCAATCCTTCCGGTTAGGATTGACGGTCTTCTCGAGAATGTTCTTGATCTCACGATTCGCTAGTTCGGCCTGCCCATTTATTTGTGGGTTATACGTCGTTCGAACCTTGTGAACGACGCCATACTTTCTCATGAGCTTCTCAAATGGCCTATTGCGAAAGTGCGTGCCATTATCGCTAATTATCGCCTTCGGTGCGCCGAAGCGAGAAAGTATATGTTCCTGTAGGAACTTTATCACCACCTTATTGTCATTAGTCTTAGTAGCTATAGCTTCTACCCATTTAGAAACGTAGTCTACCGCGACTAGGATGTATAGGAAACCAAAGGATGGGGGTAGGGACCCATGAAGTCAATACCCCAACAATCGAATATCTCAATGATGAGTATGGGGGTAAGGGGCATCATGTCGCGGCGAGAGATGGCTCCCATTCGTTGGCACCTATTACATGACTTGCAAGTGTCATTTGCATCCCGAAAGATTGTGGGCAAATAGAGGCCGCATTGCAGAATTTTAGCAGCCGTCTTTTTCGCTGAGAAGTGGCCTCCACATGCTTCCGAATGACAAAACTGGATGACCTTTGGAATCTCGTCATCCGGTACACATCGTCGGATGATTTGGTCGGCGCAGTATTTAAAGAGTAAGGGATCATCGTAGAAGAACATGCGCGACCAAGTAAGAAACCTCTTCTTATCTTGCGGTGTCCAATCGGGAGGGACGGCTCCCGTGACAAGATAGTTCACTATGTCCGCAAACCAGGGATATGAAGAAGTAGCAAAGAGTTGCTCATCCGGAAAATACTCGTCTATGGGTATGGGATCACTAGGTACGTCGGACGAAAGCCGAGACAAATGGTCGGCAACGACGTTTTCTACTCCTTTCTTATCCTTGATAGAGAGATTGAACTCTTGTAAGAGTAGGATCCACCTTATGAGGCGCGGCTTGGCGTCTTTCTTCGCAAGTAGATACTTTAAAGCCGCGTGGTCGGTGAAGACAATTATAGGAGAACCAATGAGATACGATCTGAACTTATCAAGGGCAAAGACTACTGCTAGCAACTCCTTCTCCGTGGTAGAGTAGTTGAGTTGAGGTCCGGTAAGGGTCCGGCTAGCGTAGTAGATGACATGAGCTTGTTTATCTTGATGTTGGCCCAAAATGGCCCCAATCGCGTAATCGCTTGCATCACACATGAGTTCGAATGGTAGAGACCAATCCGGAACTTGCATGATGGGAGCGAACACGAGCATGTTCTTTAATTTGTCAAAGGAGCTTTAGCATGCCTCGGTCCACTCAAACGGGTTGTCCTTCACGAGAAGGTTGCTTAGGGGTCTAGCGATAGCGCTAAAGTCCTTAATGAACCTGCGATAAAACCTGGCGTGACCCAAGAATGAGCGCACGTCTTTAAGCGATCTCGGTGGGGGAAGGTCAGCTATGACATCTATCTTAGCCCTATCAACCTCTATGCCTTTAGATGATACTATGTGGCCAAGAACTATTCCTTCAGTGACCATGAAATGGCACTTCTCCCAATTCAGCACTAAGTTCTTCTCCACACACCTAGCAAGTACTTGTTCCAATTTTTCTAGACAAAGATCGAAAGAGGTGCCAAAAACGTTGAAATCGTCCATGAACACCTCGAGTCCTCTTTCGACCATGTCACTAAATAAGCTCAACATGCACCGTTGAAAAGTCGCGGGTGCATTACACAAGCCAAATGGCATACGTTTGTAGGCAAACGTACCAAAAGGACAAGTGAACGTCGTCTTCTCTTGGTCAAGTACATCTACCTCAATCTGGTTATATCCGGAATAACCATCAAGGAAGCAATAATATGGGTGGCCCGTAACTCTCTCAAGCATTTGATCAATGAATGGCAAGGGGAAATGATCTTTTCTTGTTCCCGCATTGAGTTTCTGGTAATCAATGCAAACACGCCAACCGGTGGTGGTGCGTTGGGGAACAAGCTCTCCCTTAGCATTCTCAATCACAGTCATACCCGACTTCTTCGGGACGACTTGAATATGACTCACCCATTTGCTATCCGAGATTGGGTAGATAATCCCGGCATCTAATAGTTTAATGATCTCGGTTCTCACAACTTCTTTCATGTTGGGGTTCAGTCTTCTTTGCATTTATCTAGAGGGTTTGACATCCTCTTCGAGGTGAATCTTGTGGGTGCAAATCAGAGGACTTATCCCCTTCAAATCAGCTATACACCAACCAAAAGCACTTAGGTGCTTCCTCAAAATTTTTAACAACTTACCCTCCTGCTCGTCATCTAGGCTAGAGGAGATAACAACAGGAAATGTCTCATCCTCTCCTAAGTATGCATATTTGATATGGTAGGGGAGTTTCTTTAATTCAAGAGTTTGAAACTTTTCGTCGGAGGGAACAACGCGTGTATCCCGTGGTGGTAACTCCTCGAATTTAGAAACCCAATTTACATCTCTCGCGTCCTCGTCCGACGCTCTCTCATCGAGTAACTCTCTTAATTCCCCAATCTCCCTCTCGTACTCAGTATACGTCCCCTCACTCTCATTGCTCGAAACCAGACAGGATCCTAAGGCATCGCCACATCAATTCTCCTCAATGTACTCCTCTACTATCTCATCTATGAGACTCACCGCGTGAATATCATCTTCCTCTCCCGTATGTTGGGCTATATTGAAGATGTTGGTCTCCAATGTCATATTCCCAAAAGTGAGCTGCATTCGTCCATTCCTTGTGTTAATAATAGAGTTAGCTGTCGCTAAGAATGGGCGCCCGAGAATGATGGGAACATGATTGGTCGAGATTAAGGAGGGCTCCGTGTCCCAAATGACAAAGTCTACCGGGAAGTAGAAAGTGTCAACTTGAACGATCACGTCCTCTACTACACCTCGTGGGACCTTCACAGTTCGATCCGCTAGTTGGAGAGTGATTCTTGTGGGCTTGAGGTCGCCCAAATCAAGTTGCCTATAGATGGAGTAAGGGAGGATATTGACACTTGCTCCCAAGTCTAGTAAGGCTTTTTCAATTTTGTTCTCTCCAATGATGCAGAAAATGGTGGGTGCACCGGGATCTTTGAATTTAGGAGGGAGCTCATTGAGTAGGATAGAGCTCACGTTCTGTGCTAGGAAGACATTCTTCTTTACTTTCATCTTCCTTTTTACCGTCAACAAATCTTTGATGACTTTTGCATAAGCTGGAATTTGTTTGATGGCATCGAGGAATGGTAAATTCAGCTTTACCTGCTTTAGTATTTCTAGCACGTCATCACGTGGGTTTCCTTTCTGGGAAGGAATCAACCTTTGAGGAAACGGTGCCGCAGAGGGTGATTTCACAACTACCTCGGGCTCACTAGTGTCATCTTTATCACTCTCATTTGAGGGGACATCTTCGGCCTCTTTCGTGCCGGGCGAAATCACCTTATCTTTGGTTGTGTCGTGTGGGGGAGGTGATAAATCAACGACTCTCCCACTACGGAGAGTGGTCACAGCTTGACAATGCTCCTGATGATCAGTAGAAGTGGAGCTAACACTAGTTTGACCTTGGGGAGGTCTTTGGCCCTGGGCAGGAAACTTGCCCTTCTCTTGAACGCTCAACGAGGATTGAATTTTGGACAGATTCGCATTTATGTCGCCAATTAGACGATCATATTTGGCATTGGTTGCGATCTGGCTAGTGATGAATTGATTCATCGTATCCTCGAGAGTTCTCCGCTGTGGCGGGATATAATTTCCGTGAGGTGGTGGTGCTTGCACATGTCCTTGCATGTGTGGAGCTTGTTGAAATTATTGTGGAGGAGGAGGGGCAACATACGAAGGAGGGTTCATTGCGGCATGTTGTTGCCCGTAGCTAAATCCGGGATGATTTTTCCACGAAGGGTTGTATGAATTCCCGTGCGGGGCACCGAAATTACCCTTAAAGCCTCTTATATCACTAACTTGCTCCTGCAACATTACTTTGCAGGCGGGTATCGTCGGGCATTCCTCAGTTGAATGTCCCGCCTCACAAATCGCACACACCTTTTTGACGGGATTCTTGATAGATCCAACTACCTCGCATAAATCTCGAAATCCTTTCTCAAGGGAGTCCAATCGATAGTCCGACATAGAGGTCTTATCTACATGGTGTAGGCCGGACGCCGATGGAGTGGTGGTCGCTTGACGATTCCGATTCTGAGCATTAGGATCAGAAATATCCCAAGATTGGGTAGTCTCGGCGACATACCTCAGGTGAAGCTCAACATCGTGGCAATCTAGCTCGATAAACGGACCACTACCCATGGTTTGAATGAGTTGCTTGGAGTTAAGGTTCAACCCATTATAGAGGAAGGAAATGATTTGGGTTGTATCAAATCCATGATGGGGGCATGAAGCAGTTAACTCATTGAAACGCTCATAACATCGATGGAATGGCTCATTATCCAATTGCCTGAACGATTGAATCTGAGCCTTTATGGAGATTGTTCGATGTGGTGGAAAGAACTTCTTGAGAAATCTGGATTGTAACTCGTTCCAAGATGGAATCGAGATCAGAGGTAAAGACCATAGCCAGGTCTTAGCTTTATCTTTTAACGAGAACTGGAAGAGTTTGAGGCGAATCACCTCCTGTGTGCAAGTTTGATCGTTGAGGGTATCACACACGTCCTCAAATTCTCGTATATGCAGGTATGCCTTTTCTGAATCCATACCGTGATAGTGTGGTAGCATCTGGATCATCCCATTTTTGAATCGGAACTGCCCGGCATTATACGGGAGTATAATGCATCCCGGAGTGACAGTGCGCTCGGGATATAAGAATTCTCTCAACGGGCGGTACGGAGGCTCTTCCTCACCGGTAGTTGCATTACTGTGCTGCGACATTTCTCTCTCACTCGACGATTCGGCGCTCTCACTGGGTGTGCACGACGTGTGTCCTACGAAGGAGAAGGGAGTGTTGCTAGAGAGTGAGTGTGACGGTGTGGGAGGTGGGATCCAGAACTGTGGGGCTTGTGGAGTGTGGGGACTATTAGGATTATACTCAACAAGTGGATTTTCGTGAATGCTGGTTGGAGTATTATGGGGTGTGGGAGTGGTTTCAGAATTTTGCATTAAGTTTGTGAGAGATGGTGGTGAATCTTTTTGTGCTTTTTTTTTTTTATTTTTTTTAATTTTTTAGGATTTTTGAATTTTTGGTCAAAGCTTTGGATTAACTCGATCTAATCCTAAGTCTACCTAATTCCCCGGCAACGGCGCCAAAAACTTGACACGACTCAGAATGTGTCTCTAAAGTGTGTACTCTCTAGGCTCAAGTGCAAGCCTGTCGTTCAAGTAATAATCCGACAAGTCGGGTATCGATCCTCAGGGAAAAAGGACAACGAAGTTGTGACGACGGGATAAGACGGAGGAATCCTAACGATGACTCTAAAAAGAAAAGAAAAGATTGATTTGGTTTTTGGGATTCGATTACACTAAATGCAATTATGAAAGTATGGTGAAAAATGCAGCTAACTAAATGACCTAGATTAAGAATGAAGGATTGAATTGAACTTTTAAATGAGATGATGAAAAAGAGGACGAGAATACAATCCCCCAACCCTAGTGTATTGCAGTATAATATTAATCGTAAATTTTTCTAATTAATTTGACCCGGAATTTAGTACTCCCAAGCATTACGTATACGAGGTTCAAGCCCGCATCATACTTAATCAAAGGATGAGTAAATCAGTAGCACGATAACGACACTCGAATTGTATTCTCAATCATCCCGGTTACCCAGGGGCAAACGAGATATTTAGACCTACAATTGTTGTGTTCCTACGCAATACGGTCAAAATTAATTACTAAATTCAGAGGATTAACTTTATACGTGCAATGACCACATCAGGTTGGGTTCATGTAACCCGACCTTGGAAATCTAGCCGGACATACCGAAAATGATGAAAATAGTGTTTAACATGCAAGAGTTCATGATTAATCTAAGGACAATTGATAGAATACTGTAAAATAGAATCACAAAGAAGAAACAACTTACTAAAATTACCCAAGGAACAATCGCAGCAATAATTAAAATTGGTGATCACACAAACTTGGAATAAACCTTCAATCCTTGAATAAAACTGGAAATTCTATCTACAACTAGGGTTTGTGGAAGAAAATGAGAAATTAAAATTAACTCCCCACGTTCTAGCCTCCTTTTTCAACGAAAATAATTCGGGTTTTTATACCCTACATGAAATTCCAAGAAGTTGAGTATAAGTCGGAGTCTTTAGAGGAGAATCAGAAAACAAATCTCGAGGGGCGGACCGGTCCGACCCTTAGGCGGATCGGTCCGCTTCTAAAGCGGATCAGTTCTTTTATTTTCCAGGCGGACCGGTCCGGGTGCGGATCGGTTCTTTTATTTTTTGTGCTCTTCGTTTTTCCTTCGGTTCGCAGTCCTCTGGAGTTTTCACAGCGGACCGGTCCGGGTTGAGGGCGGACCGGTCTGCCTATTTGACTTTTCTCTCAAACTTTGACTGCCCATATCTTTTTCTCCAAGTATCCGATTGAGGTGCCGTTTCTTCCTAGGTGGTTGTGAGGACGATACCTTCAACTTCTATTTAGGTACCTCATCCGGATTCTGGGTAGAAATGACTCTTTTGCCCTTTTGACTTTTCTCGTTGACTTTCTCTCTTCTTCCGGTTTCCTTCTTCCATTTCTTGGCATTAGATACCTACAAAATCATAACAAAATACCAGAAACTCGGTGTACTTGTTAGGATGAGTCAATAGCAAGATTATGAGATAAAGTCAATCCAATTACGTTGTTCGAGGTGATTAAAGTACCGAAATTAAGGGATAAATTAGGAAGAATTTATGCCTAATCATTAGGAGGTATTAATTTTGTTATATTTTTATTTGGATTGGATTGGATATTTTAATAGTTATTTTTTGTGATGGCTAAATAATGTAAACGGATACGGATATAATCCGAATTCGAGGTATCCGAGCGGATACGGATATGGATAGTTATTTTAACTATCCGGGCGAATACGGATACGGATACATATACTGCATCTATGTATCGGATACAGATATGGAAAACATGGTATCCAATCCATATACGTATCAGTTCGTTTACCACCCCTAGTCACGAAAATAAATATTGTTGGTATATGGGTTGATATCGTGTGAGGATACAATTGTATTTACTTGGCTTTTTAAGTCATGACTTTCTTGCATCAATAACCATGCTTCCCACGCAATCATAACTGATCAAGATAAAGCCATGGAAAATACCATTAAAGTTATCTTTCCAAACTCGCGATATAGGTGGTGCTTATGACACGTTATGAAGAAATTACCAAAAAAATTAAAAGGGTATACCCAATATGAGTCCATGACGAATTTTTTAAAATGTGTGATTTATTACTCTCTCACTGTCATTGAGTTTGAAGCAAGTTGGCATAGAACAATTGCAAATTTTAACCTTGAAAAGAACGAGTAGTTGAGTGAGATATATAACGAGAGGCATCGATTTGTGTTAAAAATTCATTTTGGGTGTGGATGTATACCACTCAAAGAAGTGAGAGTGTGAATGACTTCTTTGATGGGTATGTAAATTCAAAGACCACCCTCAAATAATTATAGGATAAAGAAGGTAATGCTCAAATTCCTGGTCACAAAATGCTTCCCAAGTGATATCTAGCCAATTTGAGGCTTCACAAAATCAATTTCCCATTTTGAAATGCTTTCAAGAGTTTACTTATGATGTATTTATGCAGGTAATTTGAGGCTCCACAAAATTATTTTTTCTTTTATTATTTTTGTCAAATTCCAATTATGATATAAATATTATTTCAGGATTTATATTAATCATTTTGGAATGCCGTTAAGGAGAGGAACAGTAGAACGCAAATGAGAATTGACGCAAGTTCAAATAAAAATGGGCAGAGAAAGGTTTCACTTAATTTTTAAATTTAGTTGTTGTGGTTGTATTAAGTATATTGACATTGTTTTTAATTTATTTGCGTGGTATTTTGGACATTTGTAATTTTTTTTGCTGTGGTTGAGATGAGTATCAATTATAGTCTTTTGGTAAGTATGTTGTCTTTTTTTGCTGCTCTGTTTTGCTCCTACAGACGGTATTTTGGGATTTTGGAGAGGACTATAGTTTTATTTTTTCATTCTATTTTGCTTCAGATGTGATAACTATTGATGGGTATCTGTTTTGTTTTACTTCTGTTTTTTTTTGTGGTGCATACCGACGATAACCGATTTCATCTAGTTCATTTACAGTGAAAATTTTCATTCTTTCAGTATTCTTTACAAATCATTCAGTCCAAATATATTAAGTCCATTATTCGGTTACATTAGAAACACTCTTACGTTTAAGTTTAGAGGAAATGGGATATTCTTGTATTATCTCTTTATAAAAATATGATGACAATTCTCTCACTAGAATATTTGGGATTCAATCCTTATGATGAACATGTAATATTTTATTAATAGTGTTTGCATAAGGTAGCCAATCCATATGTAACACTATTAAGGTAGGGAAGAAACAATATATTAGAGTGGAAGAAAATTATTATCAAGGTCATTTCCTATTTATAAGGGAATGGGGTGCCTTTTCAAAGAATCAATTTAACGGGACAATGTTACAATACAAGAATCCTAATGAAATGTGGACATCATATTATATGTAGACACTTGAATACATTATTGACTCATTGACTCATCAAAGGAAAACCAAGCGGGAATAAGTTAAAGTGGAGGGAAAAAATACAACTTTTATGATCATTAGTTAAAGTGGAAAAAAAACACACAACTTTTATGTCATATTCTAGTGTTGGATGTGTTTGAGGCTAACTCATTAAAATATTTCTTAGAAAAAAAAAATTGAAAGACTTAATTAAAAGCAAATGAGTACAACACGCAAATATCCTTGATTAATTACCCCAATCATAATTATTCTTAATGTCTTTGAAGATTGACTTTGTCAACACATCAGGTGAAGATAAAAAAATATCATTGTTTACATGCTCCATTGTTTCATATATAGTGGTAGTATTGTCTATTGGTAGAGACAAGTCATAAGTGTTCCACTTATATTGAATAAATGCTCACATTAGTAAAAATTGTATACTTGCTGCATGCTATGCCAATAGTTTCGCACAATTGGAGGAAATAGTCGTCAATGTTATGTGGTAGATCTCCATCAGATGATAACTTTACTACTAAGGTCGACATATCCTCCATTTGATTGTTTCTTGTGACATAAGCACCTAGATGTTGATGATTACATTAAAAAGTAATACATTAATAGTTCACGAAAGTATCCTATAATATGATCAATATTAGTGACAGCCTGCAAGTCAGTGGTAATTGTTTATTGCCAAAAGATTGGCTTTGGTCTCTTGCATTATGCTAATTATAACAATATACTAATAATGAAAAAATATAGTATGGTAGGTCCACACCAAAATTATATTTTTTGTCATCCCCTTTAAGACGTTATGGATATTTTAATATCAAAATACTTGATGACTATGGGTATTAAGATATCATGCTTGAGCATTGCATGACTTTATAATATAATGATGGATTCGTGTTTTACTAAAATTGTGTTCGATCTTCAAGTCGAGACAAGAACTAGTGTGTAAGGACATATTTTTATAAGTCCGTTATCAATTTATTATGTCATATACCGCTACACCGTCGAAGAGCATTCAAGAGAAATCTACATCAAGACGGATCCGAATTAATCAAGTTCTTCATCAAAAAGACTCCGCGAAGTTTACTTTGGTAAGGTTATGTTTTTAATACATTAACTTTCCACTTAGAACTTTTGGGATATTTTTACAAAATATTTTCTAAGGGTTGGAGCAGACTTTTTCATCAAAATTTGAGAATGAGTATTTTTACTAAGTCCTGAAGCGTACCTCAATTTTGACGCCTAGGTCGTTCAAGAGAGATAGATATATCGTTCGACATATGGATGTCGCGCGATGTCGTTTGAACGACATCTGCACTTCGTTCACGCGAGATTGCTATTTCGTTCGAACGAGCTCTAATATCGAGGCGACGCGTTTTTGTATAAATACTCATTAAATGGTTTCGTTTTCATTAAAAAGTCCCAGCGTTTTGAAAGATAAAAAACTGCGAAACTGCAAAATCCTTTTGACTTCTTCTTTTAGGGTTTAATACCTTTTTATTTTCAATTCACAAAAATCCCATATGCTTTGGTGAATTATTTTGGTGTTCAAGAACACAACTTTGCTTTTGTTCAACCTCTGTGGAAAAGGCATCTCCATATTTGATCGGTGGATACTGAGCGTAGTCATTCTGCATGTGGACGAGCCGAAGACGACGAACCGACACCTAGAGGGTATTTCACTGTCTCTCGTATCTTTGAAGGTTTGCTGAAGGCACCGTGCATTACACACTTGTGGGCGATTATCAGGTTGTATGTAAGTCAAAGGTCTTGTGAATTCTTTAAAGTGTTATAAAAAGTTTTACCCGAAAGGTTTTTTTTCCTGAATCGGTCGTCTTTATTTTTTCATGCATGGGTTGAATGATTTATGACATTTAGATGCATGTTTAGGGGCTGAATTAATTTTGTTTAAAAATAGACTCTAATTAAATAAGGTTTACTTGAAAACTTGCGAATCAATTCAAATCGATATCACACACCGCATTTATTCATTTTCAAATTGGTATGAGAGCGAGTTGCGCTAATTTATCGCGTATTCCGATTTTTCGCAAAATCTTGTGATATTGATTTTTTTTGAAAAAAATCAGTTTTGTGAAAAATCGCAATTTTTCCTAAGGAGTACTTATATAATCAAATCCCTATTTTTGACGGGTCTAATTATGCCTATTGGAAAACTCGCATGAAATCTAGTTTAAAAGCCATTGATGAGCGTGTTTGGTTCCTTTGTGAAAATGGGTGGACTCCTCCCACGATCACCGTTGAAAATATCACCTCTTTAAAACCCGTGTCAGCCTGGACTGAAGATGATTTTAAAATGTCTAAATTATATTCACGTGGTTTGAGTGCTATTTCTGGAGCCATCACTCCCGACGAGTTCCGCCGAATTATGATGTGCACCACGTCTAAAGAGGCATGGGATGTTTTAAAATTGACACATGAGGCTACGAACGCGGTTAAAGAATCAAAATTATAAAATTTTGCCACCCAATTTGAGACTATCACCATGTCTGAGTCTGAATGCTTTGATGATTTTTATGCACGTTTGTCAGACATTGTTAACACAAGTTTTAACTCGGGTGAGGTGATTGATAGCACGCATGTTGTTAAAAAAAATTTGAGATCTCTCCCAAAATGCTTTATTCCTAAAATCACTGTTTTCAACTCTTTGAGAAATTTGAAATCACTTAAGTTGGAAGAACTTGTAGGAGACCTTCAAACCTATGAGATAGACATGTTTCTCCAAACCATTAAGCCTAAGGATAAATACGCTGCTTTAAACACTAATTTTAATAAAAAGAAAGAAAAAGTTTGTGAGTCTGATTCTGAGGGTGAGTTTGATTTTGATGATGTGGCCATGCTTGTGAGATTTTTTAAAAAGTTTCTCAAGCTAAAAAAAGAAAATTCTTACGACAAAAAGAGTTCTTTTGAGTAAAAAAAAAAAAGAAAGTAGAGGCCAAATATAGTGACAAGGAGGATGAGATCACGTGCTTTGAGTGTGAGGGCAAATGGCACATAGCTAAAGAGTGTCCTACTAGGATAAGAAGAAAGGGCAAAGAGACTGCTATGCCCTCCACTCTTAGTGATAGTGAGGGTGATGAGGGTGATGAGGGAGATGAGTCTGATAAAGGTTTAGAATATGGGATGTGTGTAGATTTTTTGAGTCGTGTGAGCACACCCACTTTATCTCACATTGATAGCGGTCATGAGAGCACCGGTGATGACTCGAGTGTTTCTAGTAGAGATGAGAGCGAATTTGAGAGTGGAGATGAAAGTGAGCTCCAAAAAGCCTTTAGATATTTGTACACTGAGACTTTGAAAACAAAGAAGTATAATAGAGATTTAGGTCATCGGGTTTTATATTTGGAGAGAGAGAAGGATGTTTTAAGAAAGGAGAAATGTGATTTGACCAACACGTTGTCTAGTCTGACGACACGTGTATCCCGACTCGAGAGTGATCTCGAACGTACCAGGGAGGTCAAAGTCAATTTTGAGAACGCACCTAAGAAGGTTGAAAAGGTGGTTCTTAAGGGTAAAGGTGAGAAGTTAGGAATAAGTCATGACAGTGCTTTTACTTCCCAATTAGCACCCGAGCCGATTCTCACTTTAGTGTTAGATTCACGTGAGTCTCACCTTAACCCACTTAGGCGTCCCATTCCTATTGGGAGAGCGAGTCCTAGAGTTTTTGAGAAAGGTGTTCCTTGGCCTATATATGTTTGTTCCCATTGCAAAATGAGAGGACACCTTAGGGATTTTTTCTTTAAGTTAGGTTATGTGTCACGTTTTACTATTACATGTGTTTCTGCCACACATGCACCCACACATGATACTTTACATGCTCCTGAAAACTACAAGAGAGAGTTTGCACATTTAGGTGAGCAAGTTAAGTTTTTGGTCAAAAATTCACAAAATTTAATGGAGGTTTTTCATAAGTTGACACCACCATTGGAAAATCCCTTCGCACCTAACGATTACTAGCATAGGATGTTTTCCATGATGTCATTATTTGCCTATTTCTAGTATGTATCATATTTGTATTAGATTTAAAATTCAAAAAGATTTTATTTTGATAAATTTTTTGAAAAATCCAAAAAGAATTTTGTATTTTGTTTGCACCGTTTATGGATGGACGCTTAGGATGACCGAGTCACAACATCATTATATTTATTCATGTGACTATTTGATAGTTTTTTGATACAATATATCATGTCATCTTTGTGATTTATGAGGTTTGGAGTCATTAAGATGTAATCAAGTGTTACTTTCTACATGATTGACTCATGATTTACTTTATTGCACACGTGCACGAATTTGTTTGATTATTGTTCTTGTCTTCCCACATGTTGGTTGGGTGTTTTCACTTCAATCCTGTCCTTAAAACGAACCAAGCGTGATAAAACTTGATAAGAAAGTTGTGCATGTAAGAGCCGTTTGTGAGTTTGTGTGCTTTGATTAAAAACGGTGAAGGGCTACGAAAGATTATCATTTATCTTTTGCGATTAAGCAACTGTTTTAATCGGACATAAAAATTGAGGAATTTATTATCCGGGGTCCAAAGAGGTTTAAAAGAGCCCGGACAAATTTAAAGGAAATAAAAAGAAATTCATGCCAATTATGGGCCAATTAGGTTTTTGCACCAATTCTCCAATGTTCGAGAATTTAGATTACATCTAAAAGAAAATATATATGAGGGAGTTTGGATGGAGAATTAAAACGGGTTTGCACGTCCTTGAAAATCATGAAAAATCGTTAAATAGTTTTGGACGTTATTGGTATGGAAATCACTTTGACTTTGATTTGTTGATTTGTATAAGACGATGTCATCTAAATTTAACAATTTTTACACCTAAGGATACTTTTGATGTTCATTTGTTAGGAATACACGTATGCAACGTGCATATATGATTGATTGAGTTGATTTATGTATCGAATGTGTTCACACCCATTCATTCCGTTTCCGTGAGTTGGTTGTTTTAGTTAAATTCATGGTGTGATTTTTGGTATCTTATTTTCGTATGAAAAATAAAAAATAGTTTGTGAATTTTTTTGGGACATACATTTGCATGCGCGTAGTTTGATCTGTGTTTGCTATGCATTTTGTCGTGACACTCCATGTTTTGATTTTTTCTTCTTATCTGTCTATTTGGGGACATCATAAAAAGGGGGAGAAAGAATTATCATATTATGGTGGAGTTTTTTCATTATGGGGGAGATTTGATTATATTGATTGCTTTATTCTTATATCATTTCAAACTCGATGCGTCACGAAGGTATTTTACTTTATCTCATGGGTGTAGGTACAAAGATTGTTGATCATTATGTTGCACACCCTCATGAGAAAAGTTTTGAGATTTGATGAAGACTTTTTATAAGAACAGTTTGAGATTTTGCAAATTTATTCATGGGAGGGTAGATTTGTATAGGCAATTTGGTATTTGATAATTCAGATGTTTTTATGTATGTACCGGCATGGACATAGGGGGATATTTGTAAGGACATATTTTTATAAGTCCGTTATCAATTTATTATGTCATATACCGCTACACCATTGAAGAGCATTCAAGAGCAAACTACATCAAGACGAATCCGAATTAATCAAGTTCTTCATCAAAAAGACTCCGCGAAGTTTACTTTGGTAAGGTTATGTTTTTAATACCTTAACTTTCCACTTAAAGCTTTTGGGATATTTTTATAAAATATTTTCAAAGTGTTGGAGCGGACTTTTTCGTCAAAATTTGAGAATGAATATTTTTTCTAAGTCCTGAAGCGTACCTAGATTTTGACGCCCAGGTTGTTCAAGCGAGATAGCTATCTCGTTCGAGTGACATATGGATGTCGCGCGATGTCGTTTGAACGAAATCTGTACTTCGTTCGTGCGAAATTGTTATTTGGTTCGAACGATTTCTAATTCTGAGGCAACACATTTTGTATAAATACTCATTAAATGGTTTAGTTTTCATTAAGAAGTCCCAGCATTTTGAGATACAGAAAACTGCGAAACTGCAGAATCCTTTTGACTTCTTCTTTTAGGGTTTAATCCCTTTTTATTTTCAATTCACAAAAATCCCATATACTTTGGTGAATTGTTTTAGTGTTCAAGAACATAACTTTGCTTTTCTTCAACCTCTGTGGAGAAGGCATCTCCATATTTTATCGGTGGATACCGAGCGTAGTCATTCTGCGTGTGGACGAGCCGAAGACGACGAACCGACACCTGGAGGGTATTTCGCTGTCTCTCGTATCTTTGAAGGTTTGCTGAAGGCATCGTACATTACACACTTGTGGGAGATTATCAGGTTGTATGTAAGCCAAAGGTCTTGTGAATTCTTCAAAGTGTTATAAAAGGTTTTACCCGAAATGTTTTTTTTTACTGAATCGGTCGTTTTATTTTTTCATGCTTGGGTTGGATGATTTATGACATTTAGGTGCTTGTTTAGGGGCTGAATTAATTTTGTTTAAAAATAGACTCTAATTATATAAGGTTTAGTTGGAAACTTGCGAAGTAATTCAAATCGATATCACACACCGCATTTATTCATTTTCATAGTGTCTCCACAGTCTTTCATTTCTGGATTCCCTTATAAGTAATCAATAGTTCTATTGAGCTATTTAGGAGAAAATACTTTGAGGATAATTATATAATGACCCGTGACCAATTATGATTTATCCATACATTTACGTAGATAATTTTTTATTAATATAGTTGTACTACATCTT
The DNA here is from genome assembly GCA_949130495.1 of Sambucus nigra. Taxonomy (NCBI): domain Eukaryota; kingdom Viridiplantae; phylum Streptophyta; class Magnoliopsida; order Dipsacales; family Adoxaceae; genus Sambucus; species Sambucus nigra. Next base: position 368,420,299 of record OX422210.1, on the reverse strand, counting down.
TTTAGGACAAGTTCAGGATTTATAATAAACCACCTTAATTGGATAGGGTACATAATCTTTGACTTTATTTTAGTAAAAATAAATCCTTTTGGAATTTTCATATAGGTTTCAATGCTTAAGTCATATAAACAAGCAGTTATAATATTCATGACTCTCATACATAATATATTTCAAGAACTGTTTAGCTAGTCAGACATTTGGTAACTAACTACAACCGTAACGATATAATATGGATTTTTATGATTAATCAAACATTTCTAGTGAAAACCTTGCGCCCAAGTCATGCCTTATTTAGCCATTTTCTCATTTTGCTTCTTATTAACACGCATGTGTAATCTTCAAGGTTAACATCTTATGAGATTTACTATATATCCGAATATACCATGTTATTGTGCCTTTATGGCATTTTTCTCTTTGGGTTAATAGGATCTTCGTTGACATTAAATTATAGTAAAATGATTTGTATTATCATTGCCCTTTGATTTGTGTAGCTACGATATATTTAATTATGTTATCGATATTCATCTTTGGCGACCCTGTAGTGTCTTGAATATGTATAAAATATAGAAATCTCATTATTAGGAGGTACCTTTGCCTAATTTATAGGCTTTACAACCACTTGAAACACTTGTATTCTTTCGTAGACCATAACATCTTTCGAGTTTTAAGGATAATGAATCTTTTGTTCATAGCCTCCTCTCTAGAATTATGTATAACTTTCTCAGGATCATTATGTGGGCATGATTTTTATTTTATATACATATCGCTCTGTGTGTGTGTGTGTATGTGTGTATGTGTGTATTACTAGGGAGTCATCTATTTTGGATCCAAAAATCTGTCACGCTTAAGGAAAGTAACATATTCATTTCCAACCTTATTTAAAATTTGTCCTGTTAGGACAAAGATTCCAGAGGTTTACTTTCATTTAGTATATGTGACTTGAGCACTTTGCCTATAACATTAGGCATATCTAACATTTCAATTTCCAATCACTAGATACTGCAATATCCCATTGTACCTTATTTTCGCATCAAGGAGTATGAGGGTTTAAAATAGACAAAGTTAAAGTACTCCATAAAAATTCTCGTCATTCTTCGGGAACAAATGGTCATTCATAAACGAGTTGTACTTCAAGTACATTCTTTTGTCCATTCGATGGAAGAAAAATGTCTCATAAAAAAGAAAATCTTGCAAAACTAGTGGTAAACATTATATTTATCAATGCTTCAATATAAAAAATTATTGAGAATGAATCACAACCAACACATATCTACTATTGTGATAAAAATAATTATAAAAGATTTTGTGAAGTATTTTTCACTCTTTATGATGGATTTTGTATGTCAAATAGAACCGAATGTGTTGTGAGTATGAACTAATGTAGTAAAAGTGGACTTACAAGTATACATGATTAATTACGTGACAAATTAATATATGCATCATTTAAAATCATAAATATCTTTTAAAAATTCATTGGGTAAGTCTAGATATTTGTCTCATCGATGTTCTAAAAAACACTAGATGGTCATTGGGCGACTGAAGGACTTCTATTGATTGTATTAGTGGGGACGAATCGACCTCTCAGGTAATTTATTTATATATTTTTAAATATTCCTACTCCTTAACAAAATTATTCAATTACTAATAACGTCTTATTTAAACAATATAAGTGGAGAAAAAAAAATATTGGGCAACTGTTGAAAACAATGTATTTATCATAATAAATCCTAAATATAAACTTTTAAGTACAATTAGTACTAAAAATATAATTGAATAATAAAATGCATGTACAAATAACCAATGTATAAAAACTATTGTGAGAATAAAAAATTAGAGAAAAAACCGAGTCTGATAATTTAGTATAAATTAGGGGTGTTTACGGTATGAACTTGTCCGAATTTTAACTTTTTTGGGACCGAACCAAATAAATCGGTCCTTATTTTTTGGAATGGGACCGAAACAATTGATTCGAGTGAACCAATCGATTTGAATCGGTTCAAACAAGTTCAAGTTCGGCCCAAATTAGGTCAGGCACAGTTTAGCTTAAAAAATTATACATTTTTACTAAAAATATATTTTTATTAATACTTTAATTAAATGATACGTAGACCATAAAAGTTATCAATTTATTTAATTTTAATTATAGAAAATGGCACGAGTCCCATTATATTTGTTCCCCAACAAGAACTGCAATTGTCTAATCATATATCTCTATGAGTAAAAATATTTTAATCCAAAGAAACATTCAATATAAAATTTATGTTTATTTCAATATCAATTTTGTGTTCTCCTTAGTTCGAATTCATTTTTGGAAACCATTCAACCAACATCTTTAATATTCAATTTGTTGGAGAAAAATCTTAACATGAGATCTTACTCTTCAAGACATATACATTATGAAGAGTGTCAATGCGATATCGATTTAAATAAATTCGCAAATTTCCAAAATCCCAATTTAAACTTATTTAACTGGAGTCAATTTTAAATCAAATTAAATCAGCCCCTAAACATGCAACTACGTGTGTGTGTGTCAAACCATCACAAATAAAATTGCTAACTCACAGATTTCAGGAAAAAACCCCTTTCGGGTAAAACCTTTATTTCACTATAATACTTACAATGATTACAATGAAATTCGCAATGAGTTAACCACAGAAAATCGACATAGAATGCAGCCTAGAGTCAGCCAGAACCGCAGTCCCAATTCAGCCCAGGAATACCCATGAGTACTCCTTATCGACATGCAGTCATCGTCAGCCCAGTACTCCCCTCAAGAGCACCTAGATTAGGAGTGAATTGAAAACAAATGATTAAAACCCTAAAAGTGAGAAGACAAAGTATTCTGCTAAAGCAGTTTCGTCTATTAAAAATTCTCTGGTCTTCTGATAAAAAATGAAGTTGGAAAAACCAAGTTAAAGAAAATCTAAGGTGTCAGCTTGCTCGAATAAAAAAGCAATCTCGCTCGAACGGGGACATGCGTTGCTCGAACGAGCTTCACGCGAGATCCTCCCGTCGTTTGAATGACAACCCCTGTCACTCGAATGAACTATTAAAAAATTAATATTTTTCTTTTGTCAGTAAATGTTCCGCCTTAAAACTTCAAAAAATATTTTTCAAACAAAAAACTTAAAAAGTCCGCTCCAACACTTCTAAAATATTTGATAAAAAATATTCCAACACTCTAAGTGAAATTATAAGGAATTAAAACACAAACTTTACCAATTTTATTTCGCGGAGACTTGAATGTTGAAGAAGTTTGATATTCGTAACCATCTTGATGCTTAAATGATCTTGCATTATTCTTCGACGGTTGTAGTCGTATATGACATACTCAATTGATAACGGATAATAAAAATAATGACCTTACAAATCTCCCCCTATGTCTATTCCAGTACAAAATAGAAACCTCTGAATTATCAAATCAAAATGCCTATATAAATCTAATACCCTCCCATGAACCCAAAACTGAAAAGGTACTAAACATGCAAGTATCAAAATTTTCTTAAAAAATCTTCAACTTCAAATTTTTAAATCTTTAAACTTTTCTCATCAAGGTCTGCAAAATAATGATCTTCAAATTTTTACCTACACACATGAGACAAAGCAAATACCTTCATGACTCATCGAGTTTGGAATGATATCAGAATAAATCAATCAATAATCAAATCTCCCCCCTAATGCAAAAACTCCCCCATAATTCATTATCCCCCTTTTTATTTGATCGAAATAGACAAGAAAATGAATAAACAACAATAAACATATAGTTGTCACGACAAAATGTATAGCAAATATGGATCAAACAACACTCATGCAAAGAGTAACTAAAAAGCTTCCACAAACTATTTTTAATTTTTTAATTTTTCATCAAATTTTTTTACAAAACTCACACACCATGAATTTACATTAAGTCGACCAAATCTTGGAAACAAAATGAATGGGTGTGAACATATTCAATAGGAAAATCAACGCAATCTAATATAACATATGTGCACGACGAATATGTGTAGTCCTAACGAATGAATCTCAAAATCGTCCTTAGGTGTCGAAAGTGTTGAATTTAAATGACATCGACTTAATCCATCAACACATCAAAGTCAAGAATGATTCCCACACCAATAACGTCTAAAACTATGTAATGCTTTTTCATGACACTGTGAGGACATGCAAACCCGTTTTTCATTTCTTTCCATCCAAACTCCCTCATAAATAATAATCATTTATTTTTCTTTTAAGGTGGCCCCCTTTTGACATATTTATCTTTTTATTGCTTTAAATTTTTTCAGGCTATTTACAAGCGGTGGCTTTCACGAGGCGTAAATTTTGTACTCTCGCAGCCCTTTCCTGTGATTCACTCATCATATTTTATTGCAATTAAATTCCTCACGGTAAACAGGTTTTACATGCACTACTTCCACTGTTAAGTTTTATTGCATATGGTTCATTTAAAAGACAGAATTGAGATGACAACACTCCGACCAATATGTGATAAACAAGTACAATAATTAAACAAATCGTGCAAGTGTGCAATAAAGGAACTTATGAGTCAAGCATGTAGGTAGTAACAACTAATCACATCTCAATGACTCCAAACATTGTAAAACACAAAATGAAATGATGATGCATATCAAACGACTATCAAATCGTCACATAATTATGGAATGAAATTGTGACTCGATCATCCTAAATGTCCATCCATATATGGTGCAAAACAAAATACGAAACTCTTTTTGACTTTTTTAAAAATTTATCAAAATAAAATCTTTTTATATTTTTTAAAATTTTTCAAAAAAATCTAATACAAAAAGTACACAAGTCATAACACGAGCAAACATACAACGTGAAGTATAACTAGAGTATGACAAACATGCGAACACAATCATCTATATGATATATCAAGAGAATAATTATGTGCAATCAACTGAGAATCAACTGGTCTAACATCTAGTGCCTCTAAAAGTGATTTCCTAACCCATATAGGTGTGCAACGATGCATAGGGATTTTGAGAATCAAGGGATCACTAGACTTCAACTTCCTATGACAAACGCCTAAGGTGACTTTCCTACCACAATGTGAACATGTGTAAACGGGTGGAATGACACCTATGGGTTGACCTTTTCTAACGTCCTTATAATTTATTGACCATCTAAAAGAAATAATGGTTTTGGCTTTAACACTCAAAGCATGAGAACAAGACGAGCCACTACCATTGCTACCAACACTACACTTATTCCTAGAGTCTGTCAAATCATTTTTTATCTCCAAATTTTTTGACTCTAGTAAAGAATTAGACTCTTTCAATTTTAGGGACTCCTTCTCTAAATTTTCAATTATTCCTAGAAGGTTATCACGCTCGTTCTTAAAATATATACACTTATCCCTAAGAGTCTCCTCACGTGCCACAAACCAACTCATCGAGTAAATTATTTTTATCCATTTTGGCACAAGCACAAATCCTACAATTTTTAAGGTCCTCCAATTCTTTTTCTAAAATTAGGACTCTATCATCACTCTTCTTTTTGGACAATTTTAAATCATTAAACTCTTGGTCCAAAGAAAAAAAAATTTCATGATAAAAATCTCTTTGATTTTGAACCGTTTGCGAAAGATCCATAGAGGATTTAAAACGACAATTTTCTTTCTCCAAAAAATTAATTCTTTTCGCAAACGTCAAATTTAAACTATTTAAATCATCAAAACTCTGAATCGTGTCATTAAAGGGGGGCATCCGATTACTTAAGCGCTCCATCGAAAAAAATACGATTTTTCACAAAACAGATTTTTCAAAAACAATCAATATCACACAATAGATTAGCGTAACCTGCTTTGATACCAATTTGAAAACGTGAGTAGTTAAAATGTATCAGACAAAAAAAAACCAGGATCACACCATAGATTAGCGTAACCCGTTCTGATACCAATTTGAAGAGTGTCGATGCGATATAGATTTAAATAAATTCGTAAATTCTCAATTTAAACTTATTTAACTGGAGTTAATTTTAAACCAAATTAAATCAGCCCCTAAACCTGCAACTACGTGTGTGTGTGTGTCAAACCATCATAAATAAAATTGCTAACTCACAAATTTTAGGCAAAATTTTTTTTGGATAAAACCTTTATTTCACTATAATACTTGCAATGATTACAATGAAATCCTCAATGAGTTAACCGCATAAAATCAACATAGATCTCAGCCTAGAGTCAGCCAGAACAGCAGTCCCAATTCGTCCTAGGAACACCCACGAGTACTCTTTATCGACATGCATTCATCGTCGGCCCACTACTCCCCTCAATAGCACTTAGATCAATAGTAGAATTCTTCTATACAAGAGAAACTTGACACAAAGATGTGTTCTTGGGTTCCAAAAAAAATCACATAAACTATTGGGATGATTTGTGAATTGAAAACAAAGGATTAAAACGCTAAAAGTGAGAGGACAAAGTATTCTGCCAAAACAATTTCGTCTACTGAAAATTCTCAAGTTTTCTGATAAAAAACGAAGTTGGAAAAACCAATTTATAGAAAATCTAAGGTAGAAACTCGCTCGAAAGAAAAAACAATCTCGCTCGAAAGGGGACACGCGTCGCTCGAACGAGCTTCGCGCGAGATCCTCCTATCGTTTGAACGACAGCCCTTGTCGCTCGAACGAAGTATTAAAAAATTAATATTTTTCTTTTGTCAGTAAAAGTTCCACCTTAAAACTTCAAAAAATATTTTTTGACGAAAAACTTAAAAAGTCCCGTCCAACACTTCGAAAATATTTGATAAAAAATATCCCAACACTCTAAGCGAAATGCAAAAGAATTTAAACACAACCTTTACCAAATTTATTTCGCGGATGCTTGAATGTTAAAGAGCTTCGATATTCGGATCCGTCTTGATGCTTGAATGATCTTTCATTGTTCTTCGACGGTTGTAGTGGTATATGACATACTCAATTGATAACAGACAATAAAAATAATGTCCTTACACATTCCAACCAAATAGGTTATACTAATAAGTAAAAATAAAATTCATACTTCCACTCCTTACATGTCGTATGGGTTATGTCAAAGGCACCCCTAATTTTATTATCTCCACCACTTATTAAAAATAATCATTATAAGTTATGGCTCTCATATAATTCAATCATTTTCTAAACTTTTAAAAACATATTAAACCCAACCCTCAATTATATTCTAAAATTTAATTTTTGAACCCCAACAAAAAGTTCTTTTTTTTTAAACCCAAAATAGTTCCAAACCCTAACATTAACCTTAATATAACCTCTACCACTACACCACCACTGCCACACGCTATCCCTCTCCGTTCAAAAGTTTTTCCATCGTCACCTTCGACCTCCCACCACTATTAAACCTACTATCACCACCATCCAAAACCCACTTTTAGATTTCACTGCCAATGTAATACCCCGTATTTTTTATAACTTTTAGATCTCACTGGCTGAATTGATTAAATATTATATTAGTTTGAATTTGAATTAAGTTAGAAATATGTAATTTAAATTTGGTGATTTTTAGTGAATTATATGAACTTTTGGTGCATTTAATTAATAATTTGGTGATTTAGTATATTGGTATAAGCATAGAGGTTAATTTAGTCTTTTTATAATATCTTTGACTCCAAGTTTTGGATTTGCTAAATTGAATCGCGTGTAAAATTGTGGGTTGGTTTAAAGTTGTAATTAAAATCGACTTTTAATTATTTTCCTAATTAAAACAAGAGAGAAATAGAGAGTTGGCTTACCCGGGGCAGGCCCACAACCACGGCCTAGGACCCACGATTGCGGGGCTTGCGAGGTGTGATCGTGACCTTTAGGTGTGCGCGGTCCTCTAGAGGGTAGGTTATGGGGTGCACTGACATACAAATTTTATATAGACCTTGGACGATTTTTTTTCATTTCACAATTGCTTTTCTCAAACCAGGAAGATACATACCTGTATTTTGTTTATCTCTAAACTCCAAAATCTCCATCTAATCAAAACTTCAACCTTATTTTGGAGAATTTTTCATACACATTTAGAAGAATTCCATTAAAGAAAATGTGCTTTTCTTCGTGACACGAGCGCTGTGAAATACCCATATTTTCAGAATACTTATTTCATGCAAGAATATATCTAGTTTTCTCCTTAAGTATTATTTAATTTAAATGCTGCCTAAACATTAAATACACATATTTTCTAAAGATGATTATCAACCTGAATCGAGAAAGTGATAACCTAGTTATAAATATATTTTTGTAAACATCTTAAATTAGTTTTATTACTTAAAACACCGCATGCTTAGAGTATTAGAATTTGTCATGTTGGGTGTTGGGATAAATCACATGTTAAACAATATATGTAATGCAACTCACGTAAAGGATTATTATAGTGTAGAATATGATAATATGTTGCTGAATATTAAATATACATATGTTTAAAGCGATTTATGATTTGAGTTATTTTTTATCACTTGAATTAAATTATTGGATTTCAACAACTTGTTGGGATATTTTGTTACAATTATGTATCACATGATTAAATTTATTTATCGTGTATCAAATCGAAATAATGGAATTATGAAATAATGGAATTTGATGTTGGACTAAATAATGAAATTAATGGAGAAATTGAATATATTATTAAAGTGACATAGTTGGGACGTTGGGCTATGCACGTTAATTATACTTTCACCCTTGTTATTAATATGATACTTTTTAGGTATGGGACTAGCGAGTAGGCATATTAATTATTGTTTATGATTTCCATGTATGGGACTAGGGAGTGTTCACTTGCACGCTTTAATATTTCCTAGGTATGGGACTAGGTGATACGATTTAATAATATTTTATCCTAGGCTCGAAAATATGGGATGGTTATGGTTGTAGGAAATTTCTTAGGTGGGAGGGTGCGTGATATGTATAGTTTGGTTGATATTTAAGTATGGAACTAGGGATGTTTGGGGGCTAGTTATAATTAATGAAAAGATAATTAATACCTAAGATAATAAATATGTATTAGAGGCAGATTGATGTGGTATCATTGTATGTGCAGGTGTACATTGACTGGCTACACTTTTTGTACGAGACTTACACTGCATTGACTTTTGTGACATTTTTATGTTGGAATCATGAGTTTGTACAGTGTCTAGTGTTAACTGACTATTAAGATGTGTATCGGACCTAGGCTAACTGGTTATAGTGACGTGTCTTATGTGGAGAATCTCACGGTATATGAATACTAATAATTCGAATAGACAAGCTATAGTGAGGTATGTGGATTTCATCTGTTGAAACGTTAGGTTCACAATGAGTATGTGAAAGGCCAATAAAAAGGCAAACTGGTTATAATGGTATTTCATAGATAATATAATAATATTGATATAGTTAATAAATAGATATTTAATTAATGTTGAAATAAATATAATTGGACTTGGGTAGTTGAGTTAGTTTACTTTCTATGGATAGTTGTTATAGCTTTGCATTACTCACATCGTTCTTATATTGCTTTATTTATAAAATATTATATTATGATATTAAGCTCATATAATGCTTATGATTGGATTAATGGTTATATTTGGAAAGAGTAGTTGGTATTCTTGTGGTGGTCCCTGATCCATTATTGTTGTCTAACCTCAGAATATAAGTTGTTGGGGTAGCTGCATAGTTTTGGAGATTTGCGGACTTGCATCTGGAGATTTATTTTACTACATAGTTTAGTTTTATTGTCGAGTCATTTTACTTATGAGACAGTCGTATTAGATTTAGTAGGTTATTCGACGCCACAGTTGATTTATGATTTTTAGTTAGAGAGATTGTATAGTTGACTTTATATAATTTGATTTTTATGATATTGGAGATTTATCATAGTAATGGATCTTCTTCTGATGAATTGTTTATTATTATGGATTATCTCATTTTTTGTGTCGTGGAAATTTTTTAATGTCTCATATTTTTGTTACATACTAAAAATGGTATTTTAATTCTAACTTCCGACATAATTTGGCATCGGAGCTTAATCATCCACAATAGTAAAAAATGGATGGTGTTACAACCACTATATTATCACAAATCACTAGTACTATGATAACACACACACACACACACACACACACACACACACACACACACACACACACACACACACACACACACACATATATATATATATATATATATATATATATATATATATATATATATATATATATATATATATATATATATATATAGAGAGAGAGAGAGAATCAAAACATAGTAAATATTACCCCTAAATCTCATGCGAAATAATATTTACTCCAACTTTCCCTATTTTATAAAATTAGCCCATCAGGCAAAATAATATAAAATAGTAGCTCAAAAGCCTGGGTTGTTACAAGTGTGCTTTTGTTCAAACCAAGAAATTATTTAATTAAACTCAGTCTTTCAATTAAAACCTAAAACATGCATCTAGGTGTGATTGAAGACAATATAATCATGTAAGAACATTCAATCACAAATAAACACACAAATGAGGAAAAATCCCCTCAAGGGGAAAAACCTTTTATTTTCATTATAATTTGTAAAGAATGCTTTACACGGATTATACTAAAAATAAGAGACATATGAAATACCCTCAGGTCTGTTCCGATGTCGTCGAATGAAGTTTCCCGCAAGAACTCCAGATGGGCAACAATGAAAAAGAGTCGGCTTCTTCACAAGTTACTCCAGATGAGTAAAAATGATCCTTTGAAGGTTTAAATATTCACACACATATATGGGAATGGTTTTGTGAATCACAAAGGCATGAAACCTTAAAAACTTGAAGTCTGTTTTCTGGGCTGTAAATCGCAAAAACGTGTACGAAAAAGACTGAAAAAAACGTGCAGAATGAGCACAAATATTTATACGAAAATCGAGGCAGCGCCATCGCTCGAACAACATTGGCATATCGCTCAAACGAGACCACGTGTCGCTCGAACGAGATTGCGCGGCATGCTCATGTCTCTTGAACGACAGAGCGATGTCGTTCGAACGAGCTCGACGACCAAGAAAAGTCCGCTTCTACACTTAATTTTTTTTTTGCTTTTGTGTTAAAAACAAATCAGACTTCAAAAAATATTTTTTAAAAATTTCCCAAATATTTATGTAAATATTAAAAACTCCAATAAATCATTTTACCAATAACGCGAAGTGGATTAGTGGAAACAGTTGAGCAACACGTCGCATGATGCATGTGTGAAGATGGTGGATGCATGGATTTGGATCAAGGCCATCGTGGATGATCGTGTTGACGTACCGAATGTAGCGGTATCAGACATACATATTGTGATCGAGGACAAATAGAAAATTTCTAGATTCTATCCCGGACATTTATAAAATTTTGTCCTTACAAATCTCCCCCTATGTCTATGACCGTACATACATAAAAAATTCGAATGATGCAATCTCCATAAAGCAAATAACATATAAGATAATATCCCCATATACCCTCAAACTGAGAATACTAACTGATAGGCCTGTAAACGGGTCGGATTCGGACCGGATCAGGCCAATCCAAATCCGTTTATGTTAAACGGATTCGGATCCGATCCGATTATCCGATTATCCAAATCCGAATCCGATTATCCGAATCCGTTAAGAATCCGTTAATCCGATCCGATCCGATTATAATATTATAAATAACTATTATAAATTTCAAAATACAATATATATTATAAATAACTATTATAATATATATTTCAAAAAATATATTTAAATAACTATTATAATATAAATTACTATTATAAATAAATGCAATATATATTAATATAGGACTATTATAAATAACTATTAAAATATATATTTAAAATATTAATAAATTTCTAAATACAATATACATATTAATTAAAAATATTATATATATAGATATATATTAAACGGATCGGATTATTAACGGATCGGATCATATGAATCCAAATCCGCTCCATTTAATAAACGGGTAATCGGGTAATCGGGTAATCGGATTTCAAGGGGTGATCCAAATCCGTGTAAACGGATCGGATTCGGATTCGGATTCGGATAAAATCCGATCCGTTGACAGGCCTACTAACTGACATGTCGTCAACCAAACTTCAACATCTTCATATCTTTAGCTTTTCTCATCAGGGTGTGCAATTAAATAATCATCAATTTTGTACCTATACACATGAGATAAAGCAGATACCCGTGATACGCAACAGTTTGAAATATATTGACATGCAAAAATCAAAGATCAATTAAGCTTAAGCAAATCATTGATAAATCAACCAAACAATTCTCCCCCATAATTCATTCTTCCCATTTTTATGATGTCCCCAAATAGACAGATATTAAAAGCAAAAATAAATGCAAATGGAGAATGTCACAAGGTAATAACCTTTCTATTTTATGAGTTTTTCAAAAAATTCCACATAATATACAACAAAGAATCACAGCATGAAAGAACACAAAAACAACCAAGTCGATGATAGCGAAAATGTAGGGGTGTGAGCAAATTCGATAGGAAAATCAATGCATACAAACATAAAAAATGTGCACGATGAATATCGGATACTCCTAACGAATAAACTCAACATCTTCCTTAGGTGTAAAAAGATGGAATTATAAAAAATTGACTCAATCAAATCAGCAAATCAAAGCTCAAAGTGATTTCCACACCAATAACGTCCGAAACTATTTAATGCTTTTTCAGTACTTTCAAGGAAGTGCAAACCTGTTTAAATTATCCAACCAAAATCCATCAGATTTATATTTTATTTAGAGGTGATCTAAATTCTCAAACATTGGAGAATCGATGGTGAAACCTAATGTCCCATATTTGGCATGTATTGCTTTTTATTGCCTTTAAATTTTTTCTGGCTCTTTTAACCTCATTGGACCCCGGATAATTAAAATACCTCAATTTTTTAGGTCCGATATAGCGGTGGATTAGAATTCACAAAGGTCAAATGAGAACCTTTCACATCCCTTCCCCGTTTTTAAAATACCACACAATCTCACCAAACGGTTTTTACATGCATTCCAATCTTGTCAAGTTTTATCGCATGTGGTTCATTGTATAGATAGAATGGAGATGGAAACACTCAAGACAATACATAATAGACAAGTACAATAATCAAATAAAGTCATGCATGTGTGAAATAAAGGAGATAAGGATCCAAACATGTAGAAAGTTATCACTAATCACATCTCAAAGACTCCAAATAATGTCAAGCACATGGATGAAATGATGTAGCGTCTCAAATCACTATCAAACAGTCACGTGAATAATGGAAATGGAAGTTGTGACTCGGCTATCTTAAATGCTCATCCATAAGAGGTGTAAACAAAATACAAAAATCTTTTTGTGCTTTTCTAAAATTTTTATAAAAAGAAAATCTTTTTTGATTTTCCGAAAAAAATATAAAAAACAAAAATAAGAATACAAATGATACAAACTAGTAATAGGAATCATATGATATGAACATGATAATGCATCCTATTGTAGACAAGGACCAACCCCCTTAATCAACTATTACAATACCTAAAAACTTCCTAAGACTCTCGTATCTAAGGGCATCTAAAGGCTTCGTCAGAATATCGGCTAACTGGAGGTCAGTAGACACATAACTCAGGGATACGACCTTCTCCTAAACTAACTCACGGATAAAGTGCTCGCATATCCTAATGTGTTTTGTCTGCAAATGCTGGACTGGATTGCGGGATATGTGTATCGCGCTTGTGTTATCACATGAGATGGTCATGGTGTCCTGTGATATCCCATAATCCTCCAGCATCTTCTTCATCCATAGAAGTTGTGTGTATAAACTTCTGGCGGCTATGTACTCAGCCTCCGTAGTGGACAAAGAGATGGAGTTTTGCTTCTTGCTCAACCAAGAGATAAGAGTAGAACCAAAGAATAAACACCCACCAGAAGTGCTCCTACATCCATCTGCATCCCCAGCCCAATCAACATCCGAGTATGCGGACAAACAGTTAGTGGTATCAAAGGAATACCAAATGCCATAGGAGGAGTCCCACACACGTATTTGATAATACGTTTAAGGGCGAGTAAGTGTGACTCTTTAGGGAACGCCTGATATCACGCACAGACTCCAACACTAAAGAAGATGTCGGGATAACTAGCAGTCAGGTAAAGAAGACTGCCTATCATACTCCGATACAAGATTTGCTCAACGTCCTTTCCTGAAGTGTCCTTACTAATCTTTATAGATGTACTCATAAGTGTACGTTCGTGCTTAGCAGAGTCCAAATCAAATTTCTTCACTATTTCTCTAGCATACTTGGATTAGGAAATGAACATCCCATCCTCTAGCTGAAGAACCTGGAGACCAAGGAAGAAAGTAAGCTCACCTACCATGCTCATATCAAACTCACTTTTCATCTCCTCCTCAAAGTGGTGAGCATGCTGGGAGTACGTGGATCCAAAGACTATGTCATCCACATAGACACGGGCAACCAAAATAGCACCGTTATATCTCCTGACGAACAACGTCATATCAACTCCCCCTTTCTTGAAGCCATGGGCTAAGAGATAGGAAGTAAGCCTCTCATACCAAGCACGGGGTGCTTGCTTCAAATCATACAAGGCTTTCCTCAGATAGTAGATGTGCTCCGGGTGCTTAGGGTCTTCAAACCCTTTTAGTTGTTTCACGTAAACTTCCTCCTGTAGAATGCCATTTAAAAAGGCACTCTTGACATCCATCTGATACAACTTGAAGCGCAGATGATATGCGATGACTAGTAGAAAGCAGACGGACTCAAGCCTCATAACAAGAGCAAATGTCTCCCCAAAGTCTACACCCTCTATCTGTGTGTAGTCTTCAGCGACCAACCTAGCCTTATTTCTGATTATGGTACCATTTTCATCCATTTTATTCTTGAAAATCCACCTGGTACCTATCATATTCGTATCACTAGGTCGGGGGACAAGTTCCTAGACATTGTTCTTTTTAAACTGAAGTAACTCATCCTATATAGCAGATATCTAGTGTTCATCCTTGAATGCTTCTTTGTTATTCTTGGGCTCGACTTTAGATGTGTAGCAGACATGGATAACAACATTCTCTAGTTGAGCATGAGTCTTGACCCCTAAGGTGGGATATCCTTGGATAGAAGTAGGATTATGACTCTTGCAAACCCAAGCAGGTGTGTCCCCTAGAACAGGAGTAGGGTCCACCATGGATGTGGGAGACACAGTGGGATCATCAAAAGGGAGTGTGTTATCCTCACTCAAATGGGTGAAGTCAACAGACGTCGATGGTTCGTCATCTTGCACAATAACGTTTATTGACTCCACCACCTTAGAGCTCTTCAGGTTAAAAACTCGATACGCTCTACTATTTGATGAATATCCTAGCAATATTCCCTCGTCGCTTCGGGAGTCGAACTTTCCTAATTGCTCTCTATCCCATAGGATGTAGCATTACTCACAAAAATATGGAAATATGCAAGGTTGGGCTTCTTTCCAGTCCATAATTCATAGGGCATTTTAAGAGTGTGTGGAAGAAGGTAAACCCTATTCACCGTATGGCATGCAGTAGACACTTTCTCTGCCCAAAATCTCCTAGCAACTGTACGACCTAGAAGCATAGATCTAGCCATTTCCTGAATCGTCCTGTTTTTTCTCTCAACAATCCCATTTTACTAAGGAGTTTTCATAGCAGAAAACTCATGTTTGATTCCTAGGCTATCACAGTAAATATCTACTTTTTCCTCCATAAATTCAGTGTCGTTTTCACTACGTATCCTGTTAATAGTGAATCCGTGTTGGTTTTGTAGGACACGACACTTGGTCGTCAAAAACTCTACAATATCATATTTCTCTCTTAGAAAACTGACAATCGAATATTTGGAGAAATCATCCATCATCACGAGGATATACCTCTTACCACCCAGACTCTTAGTACGAGTAGGACCCATAAGATCCATGTGAATCAATTCAAGAACACGGGAGGTGGTAATGGAATGCAACTTCCTATGGGGACTACGAATCTTCTTTCCCAACTGACAAGGTCCATAAACCGTGGAAGTTGGCTTTCCAAGTGTTGGTAAGCCACGACTAGGTCCTTTTTAGCTAATCGTGTCAAATCTTTAAAGTTCACGTAACCTAGACATTGGTGCCACAAATCCATAGGAGTGATCGTGGCACTGTTCCAGACAAGTGATAACTTGGGCACATGCCCATAATAATTATCCTCTGTCCTCACCCCTTGCAGTAAAAGTTTATCGGCTTGATTATAGACATTACACGCGTCCCGGTCAAACTTTACGGCAAAGTCAGCGTCGCGCAGCTGGCTAATGCTGAGAAGTTTTGCTTTCAAACCTTTGACGTACAAAACATTCTCTATCTTAGGAAATCCTGGTAGCTCTACTGTACCTCGTCCTACGATGATAGACTTGCTCCCCTCTCCAAAGGTGACTTTACCTTCCTTATGATCCTCTAGGTAAATAAAAAATGAGACATCACCGGTCATATATCTGGAGCACCCACTATTGAAATACCACAGTGAGGTATTATGTGCTTTGAGAGCGACATGAAAAACAAGGGACTTTTCTTCTTTCTTATGTACCCAAGAAGTTGTAATATTTTGTTTACCTTGTTGTTGTTGGTTTTAGTCGGGATGCGGGAAGCATTCACTGATGACAAAGACATCCGTCGAAATTCCTCCATCAAACTCTGTGATGCGGTGGCTATAAACTCAACATGCGAAGTTCAACCCAAACTATAGCAATACTCTCTCAGGTGGACTTTTCTTTTGTAGTACGTACAAAAGAACACAATCTTAGGATGACCTTGGTTTATTTTTCTTGGTCGAACTCTCCTTCGTGGTTTTTGACGATGGCCATATGGAGTTGTAGTAAACTTAGGAACTGGTCCAGGTGGTATTTGGGACGTGGAGGCACCATTAAAACCTATTCCCTGTCTATCACCAAAACCTAAGCGAGACTGAGGATCATCTTTCCAGATCTGTCCTCGATTTGAACCTTGACTTCCCGTGCTCTCTCAAGATCATGAGCAAGCTGGGCCACAAAGGTTTCAAGTTTCCTCCGAGTCTCTAGGGAGGAATGGAGCTCACTCGTAAGACTAGCCACTTATTTAGTTAAATCCCCTTTCTCTTTCTCAAAACAACTCTCTCTCTCTCCAAACAGTCTCTCTCTTTCTCTAAACTGACTTTCTCTCTCAACACAGGCAGAATCTCTCGCTCTCTCAAGGTAGTACAGGAGGAGGAATCTCTCTCTCTCTCGCTTCTACTAAATCTTCCTCTAAATCGTTGATCCTATGAACTAACGCTTTGTTCTGCCTTTTGGTTTTAAATGACTCAGTATATAACTCAGCGTAGGTGCGTTGAAGATTACTCTCGCTCTCACTTGCAGCATCCTCCCCCTCACTCACTTTGTTCTCACTGTCGAGGTGTGCCTGTGAAGTAGCATCCTCATCGTCCTGAGGAGCACTAGAGGTACTCACATGACTAGCCATGAATGCAGTGAAGTTACACTCATGCGCTGACTCGTCTCCAGAATCCACCGACTCGACCTCACTGTCCTCACTAAGGGTAGCGTTAAGGACATCTTTGTCCTTTTCTTTGACAAGTCAGTTCAACCTATTAGCACACTCAAAAGATCTATGACCCTTACTGTCACACTCATAACATCTCTCACCGTCTTTCTTAGGAGGGTCTTTAAAATCTTTTTCATTTTTCTTTTCAAACTTATTTTTCTTAAAATTCTTTTTATCTTTGAAATTTCCATTTTTCTTGAAATTGAGAATTTTATTGAATTTTTTTGCAAACAAGGCCAAATCATCTAAGTCAAGGCCACACTCGGAATCTGACGTTTCCTTCTCCTTTTTTTAGATGACTCTACTCTCTTTCTTGTCGACCCATCACTCTTCCTATCCTGGGATTGAAGTGAAATTCCCTTATCTTTTGGTTTAACAGACTTAGGAAACATGTCAATTTCAAAGGTTTGTAAGTCTCCAGCCAATTCCTCTAATTTAAGCGTGATTAAATTACCCGTAGATTTTAGCACAGTGACTTTTGGGATAAAACGCTTAGGCAGTGATCTTAGAATATTTTTAACAACTCTAGCATTAGGAATGTGTTCATAAAGATTAAAGCTAGTGTTTACAATATCAGATAATCTAGCATAGAATTCATCAAAACATTCAGACTCAAGCATGGTGATAGTTTCAAATTGAGTTGTTAAGTTTTGCAATTTTGATTCTTTCACAGCATTAGTTCCTTCATGGGTAAGCTGTAAAACATCCCATGCCTCTTTTTACGTGGTGCACGTCATTATTCACTGGAACTCGTCAAGTGTGATAGATCCAGAAATAACACTATGACCCTTAAAGTTAAAGGATGACCATTTAAATTCATCTTCAGTTCATGCAGTCACAGATTTTAAATTAGTCACGTTGTCAATAGTGATGAAGGGAGGTGTCCAACCTTTTTCAACCAAAATCCAAACTCTTTCATCTATGGCTTTTAGAGCAGATTTCATACGGGCTTTGCAGTAAGCATAACTTGTCCCGTCAAAAACTGGAATTTTATTATATAGTTTCTCCATTTTGAACACTCCCTTTTTCAAAAATCAATTTTTCAGAAAATTGATATCTTTAGAAAAATTTTGCGGAAAATTACACGGTATAATTGTGTAAATTGCTCTGATACCAATTTGAGAGTGCACTTTTGTTCAAACTAAGAAATTATTTAATTAAACTCATTTTTTTCAATTAAAACCTAAAACATGCATCTAGGTGTGATTGAAGATAATATAATCATGCAAGAACATTCAATCACTAACAAACACACAAATGAGGAAAAATCCCCCAAAGGGGTAAAACCTTTTATTTTCACTATAATTTGCAAATAACGATTTACACGGATTATTCTGAAAACAAGAGTGACATACAAAATACCCTCAGGTGTCGGTTCCGATGTCGTCGACTGGAATTTCCCGTAAGAACTCCAGATGGGCAGTAATGGAAAAGAGTCGGCTTCTCCACAAGTTATTCCAGATGAGTAAAAACGATCCTTTGAAGGTTTAAAGATTCACACACATATGGGAATGGTTTTGTGAATAAAAAAGGCATGAAACCTTAAAAACTTGAAGTTTGTTTTTTGGGCTGTAAATCGCAGAAACGTGTACGAAAAATACTTAGAAAAACGTGCAAAATGAGCATAGATATTTATACGAAAATTGAGGCATCATCATCGCTTGAACGACATCGACATGTCGCTCGAACGAGACCACGTGTCGCTCGAACGAGATCGCGCGACATGCTCATGTCGCTTGAACGATAGAGCGATGTCGTTCGAACGAGCTCGACGACCAAGAAAAGTACACTTCTACACTTAGAAAAATTTCCGCTTTTGTGTTAAAAACAAATCAGACTTCGAAAAATATTTTCTAAAAATTTCCCAAATATTTATGCAAATATTTAAAACTTCAATAAATCATTTTACCAATAACTTGAAGTGGATTAGTGGGAACAGTTGAGCAGCACGTCGCATGAAGCATGATGCACGTGTGAAGATAGTGGATGCATGCATTTGAATCAAGGTTGCCGTGGATGATCGTGTTGACATAGCGAATGTAGCGATATCAGATATACATATTGTGATCTAGGACAAATGGAAAATTCATAGATTCTACCCCGGACATTTATAAATTATGTCCTTACAGAATATGAGGATGAATTACCAGACATTTGGTCAACGCAGTGTAGTACCACTCAAGACTTAGATTTGCCTACTGCATTTGAGGGGGTAGTGACCATTACACCAGCCATGGTGATGAGGGTAATACAAGCACACGATTTAGATACCTGATATCAGGAAAAGGTATAAAAACTAGTGTCAGGCAAAGTTCCTTCATTTTTATAAGTTCAGATGATGGACTAATATTTCAGGGACATTTAGTAGTGCCAGAGAATCTCAAGTTAAGGAGGGAAGTTTTAGTCAAGGTACACGATACATCCTGAAGGGGAAAATATATCAGAACATGCATAGAATGTATTGGTGAACCGAGATGAAGAAGGATATTAGAGAGTTTGTGTCTAAGTGTACCACATGTCAACTAGAAAAGGTAAAGCACTAAAGACCAGCGGGAGTGTTATTGCCTTTGGATATTTCCAAGTGGAAGTGGGAGAGTATATTCACGGATTTCATAGTTGGACTATCGAGGTCTCAAATAGGTCATGATTCGATTTGGGTCATTGTTGATAGATTGACAAAGGTGGTTCATGTCCTTCCAATACTAGCAGATTTCACAACCGAGTAGTACACCAAATTATTTATAGCAGAGAATGTAAGGCCTAATGGTGTGCCGTGTGACATTGTGTCCGACTAGGAAAACACTTTTATATCTTGATTCTAGAGGGGTTTTCAGGATGCTATTGGATTTTAGTTGAATTTGAGAATACCATTTCACCCTTAGTCAGACATTCAAACTGAGCGAGTCAACCAAATTTTAATGGATATGCTTCTGGCATATGTGTTGGAACTCAAAGCAGGGTGGAAATAACCTACCTCTTGTAGAGTTTGCTTACAATAATAGTCATCACCAAACTACGAGGCACTATATAGGCGACCGTGTTGTTCGATGAGCTATTAATTAGAGTCGGGGGAATATGGTATGTTCAGACAAGATGTTAATTGGGACACCTTAGAGAAGGTGGAACTTATTCGAGTGTGGATAAAGATAGAGCAAGATAGGCAAAGAGTTACGCCGACAAGAGATGGACAAAATTGGAGTTTTAGGTGGGAAATCAATTACTTATGTGAGTCTATCCGATGAAAGGGGTTATCATATCTAGGTCTAAGGTGAAGTTGTCACCCCACTACATCGGTCCCTTCATAATTTTATATAGGGTAGGCTCGGTGGGTACATGATGTTCCCATGTATTGATGGTGGGGAAGTTTCTGATGGACGAGGACACCTACCATCACATTGACCTTAACGGTATTGAGCAGCATCCAAATACGAGTTATGGGGAGATACCATAACGTATACTTGACTGGAGAGAGCAGAATTTGTGATCGAAGGTCATACCCATAGTTAGCTTCAGTAGGGACACCATAGCGAGGCTAAGTTGACATGGGAGAGAGAGAGGAATACATTCAAGCGAGATATCCAGAGTTATTATAATTATGTATAAAATTTGAATTTTGAGGACGAAATTCCTTCTTTTAGAGGGAAGAATGTAATACTCCATAATTTAATGTAAATTAAATAATTAATAAATTATATATGTGTGTATTTATCTGTAGTGACTCGTGACATCACTAAAATTATATTTTTATTTAAAATTGAATTTTATTTAAAGTGCGATGATAAATAATATTATTTAATGAATAAAAAATAATTACGTTGGTGGGATAATTCGTGTGACTTTTGGAACATGTAGAATGTCCGACTACACCTTAAAAAATATTGGATGTTAAGGCCCATAGGTTAGTATATGACTTAGGATAGACTTTAGGCTATTTAAAATAAGTTTGGGGATTAATGGGCCATGACCTATATGGCATCTAACCTTAATTTCATGGTTAGCATTATAAATGAAGATTAGGGTTAAACCACTTTTCACACTTTAGAGGAGATTCTTAGAGGTAAGGAGAAGAGTCTAAGTAAAGCAGTAGAGGAATTGGGGCTTTTGGCTTAGGAATTCAACCTACTTGAATAAGAGGCAAGTTTATTTAGAATAATTTTGTAATTGAGGCTGTGTTATAGTATGATTGCTCATTATACTCTTAACCTAAATCCATTATAATCTAAATTAGTCAATTTAATTAACATTGGCTAGAATTACGTTAATTGGGTAACTATGTTACAATACATATTCTTAGAATACTATGAAATTGATTCGGTTTATCACGATTCAGAGTAGAATTTGTTCAATTAATGATATAAATATGAAAATTCATGTTAGAGGTTGAAAGACCCTTGTTAATTTTGCGGGATAATCTGTAATTGGGTGAAATTGGGATATAATTTTATGTCAGGATTCTTAGGATGAGAATTGGAATTTAAATCTAAAATTGGTGTAAGATTAATCTAAAACCATTAGAGATTGGCTAGGGCTATTGTTGGAATGATTATATATCTAGAAATTGAAGTTTAGAGATATTTATAGGCTTGGAATGAAGTTTTAAAGTCGTCGATGGAGTATTTTTATTAGTAAGATGAAGTTTCTTGGTTAATGTCGTTCGAACGAGATTGTAGCCTCGTTCGAGCGAAATGGGATTCTCGTTCGAACGAAAATGGGAGTTCGTTCGAATGACATTGGGACCTCATTCAAACAAATTGTGTATTTTTTGTTCGAATGAGAAGATCGAACGACACAATATGAATTTGTATTTTCTTAATTAAAAGAGGGTAATTAAGTTAGAAATAATACTTGTAGCCCTTAAATGTGTAGGCCTACTTTTTACGTATTATGTACAACATACATGATGTGTGCACTCGTGGTATACGTATTAGAAGGGATATACTTATGGAGCGCAAGCGACGGATATCAGCACCCATATGCGATGATGATTGGTTTGATTTAGTTATGATTATCCTGGACACTACATGTTGAAATTCTCGTTGTATCTGCATAAGGTTCGTGGGATGATACTTTTATATAGCTTTGGATATGGCTATATGACTGGTTTAAAGGCATAGTGATTACCCCTAGTTGATTCTTAAGTCATTATAGGTATGGGACAACCTATAATTAGGCCTAGTACGTGCGAGTGATACCCGAAGGCGATATGATAGGCCTTAGATATGTGCGGGCTTATGATGGGGACCTTATATGAGGTACGTGTATTGGACCGTACATGTATTATATGGTCGTAGGTGTAGAGACTACTTTCCCTGTGATATTATACAATTTTGACATACAAATGAATAAAGTGGAATTAGTACATAAAAGTACATAGCAATGAATACTTAATGTAATAACCTGAAAACCTTAAGAGGATGCGTATCTACGGGAGGCCACGATGTGCTGTTGAACTGATGAGAAACCTAGGTTTAAGGAGGAGTCTGCAGACATATGGAACCCAGAGGCTGCAGTTTATTGTACAAATTCCATGGACATACTTTAAAAGACCATGACCTAAGTTGATGGTCGAAAACTTAGTTTTTTTCGCATCACAAGGGACGACGATGTGGCCTTATTATGTTTTGACTTGAGGAGTAAGTTTAGAAGATTTTAGAAGCCTTTTTAAAAAGGTTAATTATGGAAAAGTTTGTCCAAAAGAGGAAACCCTAAGTTCCTCACTAAAACCTATAAATACCCATCCTTGGTGCACTTTCAGAGATCATTAGAATCCCTAAAATCCATGCTAGAGGGAGAAATCAAGGTCTTTGAGCGAAGAGGATAAAACTGTCGGATAAAAGCAGTGGAGGGCTAATGTTCATCAGTGCAAGATGAAGGAAGTCTATTGTTCACTAAAGAAAGAGGTGGTGAAAGGAATTTATTCATCGGATTGATTCACTTAGGTAAGGAATCTGTCCTCGCCCTCTTCTTCCTTGTTCAAAACTCTAGTTTTCTATCTCCTTATGGATTGAGATGCGCTGCCCCTGTGTGAAATCTAGAAAACATCCTTGGATTTATACCGTTCTTCTGAGATTCTGGGGTTTTAAGCCATAGTAAGCTATTGTTCATCAAGGTTAAAGGCCTTGGAGTTCCATGGACTCTGAGATATTTTGAGACTTAGACTTTTTACTATTCATTAAGTAAAGTTGTGATTTTAGATGTTTTCTCCTAGGATTCTTGAAGTATGGTTTAATAGTTGGAGAATGAAATTTTGAGGATGTTCTTACTTGACCATAGGAGTTTTATTTAGGGTTTTTACCTTTGAACGTTGAGGATATAAGTTGGGAGTTAACTGGGGTTTTATAATATTATTTTTATTATAATGCCCTTGCTATTGTCGATCAAGAGTTATAACTCTGTCCTTGAGGCCGCAACCAATTAGAATAGACCGTGGAGTTAGGAGGTAGTGTTATATTATGCCTGTGAGTTAGGGATTCAATGTTGAGTCTGCGACATTCATTATCTTGGCGGAGACATCATGTTTGTTTGAGGACCTCATCCTCAGTGTTTGAGGTCAACATGGTTAGTTTAGGGAGATTGGGCCTACGATAACGATGGGGCTTAACATCGCAGTTGAGATCGACCAAAGTTTAGTGTTAATAGAAAATCAAGGATTGCTTATCTTGGATTTTGGAAGGCAAGTATGCAATGACCTGTGGCATGACTAAGTCAAAGATACCTAGAATAAAGTTGTGAAGTTTGAGAATACTCTTAGTTATACTTATTTTTTCTTTATAGTTTATGTTGATGATTGTATGAGGAAGGACTAATCCCATGCGATGTACTAGAGACTATTCTAGCATTAATGAAAGTGAAAGATCTAGTTGATTTTTTTTTACCAAGAATAGAATTTTATTAAAATAATGGAAAAACAAAGATCTTACAAAGCCAAACGAAAAATAGAAATAAGGCCCTTTATCATAGGTCCCTTACAAGATCAACTAACTAAATTTGAAATTAGGAAAATTCAATCTATCCATTTTGAGGATAGCATTGAATTCCTCAGGAAAAAAATCAATCTGAAGAGAGGAAAATGAGATTTGAAGCTCACTTCCTCTCTTAGATAGAAAGTCAGTTGCACTATTAGCTTCTCTATAAACATGAGAAAAAGAACACTTCAAAGAAGAAGCTAGCAATAGAATTTGATCAACCATCCAATTAATTCTCCAAGGATAAAACCTTTTTTTTTTATAAAACCTCAATGAGAATCTTTGAATCTGTATCTACTAGCACCTCATAATCTTTGAAATATTACAAATACTTGATACCCAATAACAATGCTACAGCTTCAGCTTCCAAGCTATATATCTCACTAAAATGTTCACGAAAATACCATATAATATGACCTTTATCATTTATGAGAAGACCACCTCGACCACTTAATCCAGGATTACCACGAGAGCTTCCATCAATATTAAGTTTGAAAATGCGTTTAAGAGGAATCATCCAATGAATAAGCATAGGACGAGTCCTTTTAACTATGTAAGCACTATTGGAGACCTGCCGATTGTCTAACACCTGAGTGGTGATCTTATGATGAGACATTTTAAGATGATCAAATTTCGCCTTGTTCATATTAATCCATTTATACCAACAAATGAGATTGGGAAGGATTGTATAGGATTTTAACTTGGCACGGTCAGGAGAAAGACACCAAGAAATTAGCCTTTGTCTTAAAGAACCATGATTATACAACACCCCATATTTCTTATCAAAGAACTCCCAAACCTTTATAGTAATCTCACCTGTAGAAAATAAGTGTTCTATGGATTCTTCTTTAAAAGAGCTACAACATAAACATTTCGAACGGAGTAAAAAACCAAGTTTCTTAAGTCTGTCATCTGTAGGAACCAAACCTCTAAGAATCTTCCAATTAAAAATAGAAACTTTAACTGGAATTTCTGAATCCCAAACAAATTGAGATGACTTAACAGCAATAACCAGCTCCCTAATGAGCTCCCACGCAAACCTGACACTAAATTCTCCAGAGCTATTAGCAGACTAAAAAATTTCATAATTCTAATTTCGCCTTATGTTAGAGCTTAGAACCATGTTGATAATATTCTCAGGAAGATCATTCTTTAGCTTAGTTAAATCCCATTCTCCATCTTGATCCCAAAACTCTTTGACTGCACAGGACTTATCAGAGTTCATTAGATGACAAATGAGACCTTCAGCCATCCAACTATCTTTGTAGAAATTAATATTACCCTCTCCTAATCTCCAACCAATGAAGTCTTCAGTAACTTGTCGAATCTGACACATTCTCCCCCAAACAGTAGATTTAGATATAGGCTTAGCTTTAATTGGATGAACCTTCTTACAATATCGAGCTTTAAAAAAAGTAGACCAAAGCGAGTTTCCTTTTTAAATTTACACAATTGCTTGATAGCTAAATCTTTGCTAATATCCTCTAACTTTCTAATCCCCAACTCTTCCTCTTTAGCAGGAAATGAGATACTATCCCATTTACACCAATGCAACTTTCTGATGCCCTCATTAGACCCCCAAAAGAATCTAGCAAAAAGAGCTTACATTTTCTTGAAAACAAACTTAGTTGGTGACTTACACCCAAAGTGTGTATAGGTATCGAACTTAACACATGTTTGATAAGAATCAACTTTCCTCCCATAGATAAGCATTTAGACCTTCAGCTACTTAATTTACTCCGATCTTCATAATCAAATATTCAAAATAGGAGCTTTTCTTTTTACCTGCAAAAAGAGGACAACCCAAATAGATAATAGGGATTTTTTTTATAGATATACCTATAAATGTGTAAATTTTTATAGATCTAGTTGATGATTCTTCTCTTAGAGTGTAATATTATTCTGACGAACTATTAAATCTTCCAACTCTGATGTAGAAGCCAAGGCCTTTCCCAAGTTGTGGCACTATAAGAATTTCTCTATTATGCTTAAATTTGAAATTCTTGAAAGATCAAATGACTTAACGTTCGCGACCGACTAGGGCAGGTCGAGGATGTTATAAATGGTATCAAAGCGTTCAACCTAGGAAAACTTCATAAGATTTAGGAATATTTTGATTAGATAGACTTACCTAGATAACTAGTGATATGAATATAGACTTATACATATGTGATTCTTTCTTTTAGGAAAGTCATGGCAAAAGGTAATCGCATAACTAATGCTGTCGCAAACCAAAACAGCACAGCAATTCACGGAAGCCTTAACTAGGGCCATGGATGTAAGGGTAGTTGATAAAAGCCCAATGGGATGAACCATTGAACATTTTAAGAAATTAGGACCAGAGTCTTTCAAAGGATAAGTTGAGCCTTTAAATGCCGATGCGTGGATTCAGAAGATAGAGAATATTTTTGTTGTTTAAATTGCACTGAGAAGCAGAAGGTATGCTTATCCCATTTTATGCTTGAGGCCTAGGAATATCATGATTAATCCATGATCAAGAGGACACAGTTGGGAGGAGAATCCACGACTATATACTGGAACAGATTCAAAGAAATCTTCTTAGAGAAGTACTTCCCTATTGCGTCTAGGGAGAAGTTAGAGGTATAATTTATGGAGTTAACTCAAGGAACCATGTCAGTGGTTAGTATGAAATAAAGTTTTTAAAATTATCCCATTTTCCCTTATCTTATTGAGACTAAGTAAACGAAGTCTAAGAAGTGTGAGAGGGGTTTGAAGTGAGGACTCTGCAAAAAGGTAGCGGGACTAAGGCTAAGAACTTACACGAAACTGACTGAAGTGGCCCAAATTATAACAAGATTTTAAGGACGGGTTAAAGGAAAAGGGGGAAAAGAGAAAGGACAAATAAGATGGAACAAATAAGGAATCTAATCCACGATAACAATAACAAGGACGAGTCAAAGGACCATGGAAGGAAAGGTTGACACCGCGCATATTATGTGCTTTAACTTTGATATAAAGGGGCACTTTGCGAAGGATTTACCACTAGGAATGAGTTAATACAAGTGTGGCAAGCCCGGTTATAAGGTCAAAGGTTGCAGACTGCCAAATAAGGATGTTGATAAGTCACGAGATCCTACCAGAGTCTCTACCCTTAATGCCAAGGATGCTGAGAAACCTGAGTACATGATAGCAGGTACCATTACTATTGATGACATAAATTCTTATGTACTTTTTATTCTAGGAACACCCGCTCCTTTTTATATACCACTTTTTCATAAAAATTTAAGAAGATGTTGAAGACCTTAGACCCACCCTTGGTAATTGACCCCCCGGTAGGGGCGTCATCGAAGGTCGCAATTATATATGTGAGTTATGCCACGAATATAGGATGTTAGGATTTCAGAGGTTGTCTATTTTCCTTATAAATGGAAAGGAAGACATCAACATGATCTTAATCATGGGCTGGTTAGCCAACCACTTTACTAGAATAGACAATTCTAGTAAGGAAATTACCTTATGTAGACCTAGAAAAGTTGAGGTGAGTTTTGAGGGAACTAAAACTAGTAGAAAACCTTTGCTAATATTGGCTCTGAGTGATTGGAAGACGATTAAAGGAGGGTGCCATGGATCTCTAGCATATGTTAAGGATATTAAGAACACCGTGGACACTTTCGCAGATGTCCACGTGGCTACGGACTACAATGATGTTTTCTCAAAAGAATTTCTAGGGTTGACTATGGACATAAAAATTGGGTTTATTAAAGATCTTGACCTAGAGGCCTTGCCTAGTTCTAAGGAGCCATATAAAATGTCCCATGCGTAATTGAAAGAACATCTAGAGGACTTGATAGATAGTGAATTTATTAGAACTAATACTTCCCCGGTGCTATTTGTAAAGAAAAAGGATGGATGCATGAGGATGTGCATAGATTATAGGGATTTAAAGAAGATGATGGTAAATAATAAATACCCTTTACCTAGGATTAACGATCTTTTTGACAAATCAAAGGATGCTAGATATTTTTCTAAGATTGATCTGAGATCATGATATCACCAACTTAAGATCATGGATGAGGACAACCATAGCCTTTAGAATTAGGTATGGTCATTATGATTTTATTGTGATGCCTTTTAGGTTGACTAAAGCCCCATCGACTTTTATGGATTTGATGAATAGTGTTTAGACCCGTCGTGAACATATTTATGATTATTTTCATCAATGATATACTGATTTATTCTAAGTCGGCAGAAGAGCATGAAGAAAACCTCCGCGGAGTGTTTGAGGTTCTTAGAAAACATAAATTATATGTAAAAAAATTTAAGTGTGAAATCTGGCTGGAGGAGAATGCCTTCCTCGGCCACGTAAGAAATTAGGATAGATTGGTCGTGGACTCAAGAAAGGTCGCGATCATTATTGATTGGGAGATACCATCTAAAGTTACTAATGTTAGGATATTCCTCGTACTAGTAGGCTACTATATAATGTTTGTGGAAGGATTTTCCAAAATAGTCGTGCCCTTGACCCAACTACACACAAAGATGATAAATTTATTGGTCTGTAGAGTGTGAAGAGAGTTTTCAAAAATTAAAAGAGAATTCGGTGGCTGCACCTATCCTGACCTTACTTAAGGAAGGGGGGGGGGGGGTATGTGATTTATAGTGAAGTTTCAATCCACAACCTTGGTTGTGTACTGATGTAAAATGAAAAAGTGTTTTCTTATGCCTCTTGGAAGCAGAGGCCTCATTAATAGAACTATCCCACCCACGACATAGAGCTAGCCACGGTAGTATTAACCATAAAAGTTTGGACATTATTTATATGGGAAAAGTTGTGATATATTTATTGCCCATAAGAGCTTAACCTATATTTTCACCCAAAGAGATTTAAACCCGAGGCAACAGAGGTTGTTAGAATTAATCACAGATTATGATTGCTCAATTAAATATTATTCGGGAAAGGCCAATGTGGTGGACGATTATCTTAGTAGAAAAAGTTTCCCTTAGTGCTTTGAGGATTACTAGCCATGAACACATTTTTTAAGGAGTTGGAGGAAATGGGTATTGAGGCCATAAGTCGTGGAGACCACGGACACCTTAGGGAGATAGAAGTTGAACTAAGTTTGATTGAGAGGGTAAGGGTAATGCATGCCACATACCCTGACCTCCAGAAGATCCGTGGACTTGCAAAGAAATTAGAGAAGTCAACCTTTAGAGTTGATGATCGTGAAGTATTACAATTTGGAACATGATTATGTTTGCCACGAAATAAAGAGATTAAGTTCGAGGTGCTATAATGGGAATATTCCTCACCCTTCGTAATTCACCCCGGAAGCACCAAGATGTACCAAAACTCGAAGGAAAATCTATGGTGGCCTAACATGAAGAGAGGCCAAAGAGTTTGTGGCCAAGTGTATAGTGTGCCAACAATTTAAAGATGAGTACGAGAGATCAGGAGGGCTATTTCAACCCTTGCCTATCCTAGAGTGAAAATGGAAAAACATATCCATGTATTTTATAGCTAGACTGTTGTGGAAGCAAAGAGTAATGAATTCCATTGGGCTACTATGTATAGATTGACAAAGTTCGCACACTTTTTGGCTCTTAAGACCATAACCCATGTTGACCAATTGGCCAAAATTTTCATAAAAGAGATTATAAGACTCCACGAAGTCCCTGTGACCATAACATCTGACCATGACCCTAGATTTATCTTGGGATTTTGGAAGATTTTTAAAGGGAAACGGGACCACTTTAGTACAACTTTCCATCTGCAGACAACAAATGGAAAGAACAAATAAACCCTGAAGATATGTTGAGAGCACGTGTTTTATATTTCCACGACAATAGGGAAGACCACCTACACTTAGTATAAATTACGTATAACAATAGTTCTTAAGATATTATGAGAATCTCTCCCTACACATCATTATATGGGAGAAGATGTCGCATTCCATTATATTCGGATGAGGTGGAGGAAATTCAATTACTGGGCCATAATTTGTATAAGAGGCCACGACTAAAGTCAGACTGATTTAAGAACAGTTGCAGAGTGCTCAGTGTAGACAAAAAATTAAATTGATGTCAAAAGAAGGGATGTGGACTTGGAAGCTGGGGATCATGCCTTTCTTAATATTTCCCCATTGAAAGGAGCTTGGAAAGACGGGAAATTAATCCCCCGGTATATTGGATCATTTAATATTCTTGAAAGGGTTGGGAAGATTTTATTTTGGCTAGCTCTGCCCCCGAAGCTATCCCATGTGCACAATGTGTTCCATGTTTTAATGTTGAGGAATTACATTAGAGACCCCAGCCATATAGTGAACCATGAGGCTATTGAGATCCACGGATATATAAGTTACGATGAGTCCCCAGTTGAGATCTTAGAAATAAAAGAAAAATAGTTGAGGTCAAAGACGATCTGCCTAGTCAAGGTGCCTTGGACACATCAGAACGAAGAAGAGACCACTTGGGCGCTAAAGTCTGTTATCAAAGTGATAAGAAACTTTTTGCGTATGTATCGTTGTTGTGAAAAAGCCACTCTCAAATTCCCTTGAGTACCTACAAACTTGTCTAAAAATAACTCGTATTGCGGTAAGTACGGGTATCAATCCAACTTCTAAGGTGAAACAATTAATGTGAAAATGTGCAATTCCAATTTTTTTTATGAAAATATATATATATATTTTTTAAAACAATTTCAAGGGGAAAATTTACTAATAAATGCTAAAAATGATAAAATGACTAAATGATGAAAAAATGTGCAACCGAGTGTGAAATATGTGAGAAAGTCAAGAGATGGGATTACACTGTATTTTCAATTATTTTAATTTCACAATTTATTAATTTGAAATATTTTGAGATAATATTAAATTGATAATCTATTTCTTGTTAAAATTATAAATTTAATAGAATCTTTTTCAGAAAATTAATTTAAAAATGTCACACGATGAAAAATTAGGACTACACTATTTTCAGAAAATTACCCGCTAGGGTCAATTTAACGAAAACAATATCAATCCTCAAATTTCAACACCAAATTAATATTCAAATATCGAAAAAACCTATCTCTAGTTCGATTCCTAAATTTAAACATTAATTTGTTCAATTAATTTACTAACTCTCGTTACATAAATTAATTGGTGACACTTGAAATTAATTTACCTAGAAATATAAAATTAATGAAACCAATTAATTAAAGTAACATCATACGCAGTGCATCCCACCCCTTGAACGGGATGTTTAGCCAAACATTCTCATGTGTGCGTAAACAACAATAAATAATATGTCAAGAAGGAAATAAATTGAAAAGATAATGTAGAAATACAATACGCAATTTTCCCACAAATTTGTCTTGAAATGCGCCTTGACATGCGTCCAACTTCTTCATAATTTTCAGCACTTGATTACAAAAAGAAGACTAAAAACTAAACCTAAAAATTATTCTAAACCTAAACT
Organism: Sambucus nigra; assembly: GCA_949130495.1. NCBI lineage: Eukaryota > Viridiplantae > Streptophyta > Magnoliopsida > Dipsacales > Adoxaceae > Sambucus > Sambucus nigra. The sequence continues at coordinate 368,388,379 of OX422210.1, read as the reverse complement.
AATTTTTTTATATTTTTCTGAAATTTTTTATGTACCTACTATGTACATATTGTACACTGTCTCTCTCTCTCTGCATGTCTTTTTTGTTGTTGTTGAGAGAGTCCTTTTATAAGCTTCACCACTTTTCTTTGGTTCCCAAGATTTGATTTGGATGGAGAGATTTTTATGGGATTTGAATGTGTTGGTTTGGGATTATGTCCGATTTTTAAGGGATTTTGGCTTGGAGGTAGAAGCAAGTGGGTCTCGGGTTGTAGATTGAAAAGGCCGAAGCTAGGGGCTGGACATGGAGTAGCCCAGGCGGGTCCGAGTTTCGGGTTTGTTTGTTATGGTTCCGTTTGGGCGGACTCGGGTTCGGGTTGGAAGGTCAGGTTCGAAAGGGGTCTGGGCGCCGCCGGTTCGGAGGGGCAAGGTTGGCGGCGGTTGAATCGTCGGCGCTATGGGGTCGCGCCGTCGGAGGCGGCTCTGCGCTGTCGGAGGCGATCGGAGGGGTGAGTCACCGGTCGCAGGTTTTGGGCGAGGGGTCTGTCTCCGGGAATGGTGGGTTTTAGGCTGCGATGGGTGAGTCGCCGACGCTGGTAGGGGCTGCGATGGGTGAATCGTCGGCGCGTTGGATTGCAGAAAGGGTTGGGGTTTGTGTGTGGTAAGGTTGTAGATGGGTGAAGAGAGAGAGAGAGAGAGAAGGTGTTGGTGGTTTGGGTTTTGGTTTGTAGTCGGGTTTTTTGGTAATGGAGGTAGGAGAGAGAGTCGTAGAGTTGTGATAGGGAAGCTGATGAATAGTGATTATGTGTGTGTGGGTGTAAGGGTAGTAAGGTGTGAGGGTGAGGTGTTGTGTTGTGTGTATATGAGTGTATGGAAGTAGGATATATGGGTATGTTTAAGTATTGGGTTATTTAGTGTGTGTGTAATTTGTACCCATGAAAAATGACACAATAAATAAATAAATATATATATATATATATATATATATATATATATAAAACTAACAAGACTAAAAATCTAAAAATAAAATACTAGTCTAAAAATAAAATAAAATATAGACTCAAATAAAAAAAATGAAATTAAAAAGAAATAAAAATAAAAATCTATTAAACGAAAAATTAAAATCCTAAAAATGTAAAATCTAAAAATAAATAAATGAAATCCTAAAAACTAATTCTAATAAAATAAAATAAAATAAAGATTAAAAATTAAAAACTAATAAAAATCAAAATAAAGAAATAGAAAAAGAGGAAATAAATCCTAGAAATTTCTAAATAAATTTAAAATAAATCCTAAAAATAAAAATGACTCAAACTAAAAATCTAAAAAATAATAAAAAAGCACAAACTAACACACACCGGCTCGGGGTATGGACTGGGCTCGGTTAAGGTTACGGGACTGGTCCGGGGCATCGGAACACATCTTGGCACGCTCAAATATGGACTCAGACTTCGCGGCCTCCTTTGATTTATTCGATGCAAGCTTTTAACCGCTTCTTAGTTGTAATTGACTGGATTTAGCATTATTTGGTACTGCGACTGCTGATTGCCCTGCAAAATGATAAAATACGAACATAAGGTCAATTTTAATTAAAACGAGTGACTAAAATGCACATATTCGGGGAATAAAATAGACACTTTTGGGTCCTTATCACACCACCCCCATACAGAACATTGTTAGTTCTCGAGCAAAAAATTGAGAGAAAATAGAGATAAGTGACCAAAAGTGTGCCACTTTCGCGGGCACTGGAGATTGCACTTAGCATGTGCAACAAGCCGTTAAACCTATAGGTTGCCCTACAGGACGAGTGGTGTCTCGTGAGGGTTTGCAGTGAATGTACCCACAAAATTTGAAAACTTTTTTAAATGCAGTATCTGAGTAGATGATGAAACGCTATACAAACCAACTTTAAAAGGACATCAAGGAACACCGTATTCAACTATCAAAATGAAATTACTTAATACCAAAAGCGTAATCCTTCCTAAAATTCAGCGTGTGTTGTGTGAAACAATTTTAAGTATCATTAGAGTAATTCTAAGATCGCCTTTAAGGAATCGACGCCTTGACTTCAATTCTCACTAGATATAACTCTCTGAATCGAACTCTCTGAGAATTGGGTAAGTGTATCTCTCTAGTGTGTGAGGATGTGAGTAAATGTAAACAAGTTCAAACGTCTCACACACTTTATAGGAAAGGACGGATACATGAAAAATATCTGATCTCATGAAGGAATGCTAACCACTCTGTCGAGAATGTCGAGTTATTCACCATATAATCTTTTCGTTCGCCCGAACACATTACCAAGGGTGAAAATGTGGTTTATGAATGATGGGGTGTTTTGAGAAGAGTGAAGCACACTTTGACTAACTATTGTCTTCATTATTTGAATTTATGATCGCATGCTTTTCTTTTTCTTCTTTTCTATTATTTTTTTTTTCTTTCTTTGTTTTTTTTTTCTATTTTTTTTATTTTTTTATTGCGATACATTTTTCTTTTCATAGCACAAATGAAGACAATTTACATGAAAAATTTCAAACACTCTTTTTCTCAAAAACGATGACAACGATGGATGATATTTGGGACGTATGGATAAGGGTAATATGGAAAATGATAATGGGTGAATGATAATGTGATAGGAAAAATGGTACATGTATGGAAAAATCGGTTTAGTGCTCGGGACAACTACAAGACACATGTTTCTTATAACTCGAAAGTAATGTCATGCTCAGTGATTAAGCCAAATTTGAAAAAATGATGAGATCATACAACGACTAAATATGGCACCCAAAGAAAGTTGAGTCAACTAGTGACTCGGAGATACGTAAAAACCCTCAAAAAGATGAAAAGCTCAAATCTCACGGGTTTAAGTCGCCACTAGTGATCTTTAAGGCTTTCTTGAGAATATAATTACTCTTCAACTTTCGATTGTAAAAGTGACAGTGCAAATTGCCGAGTTTAGGAATTCATGGTGAAAATACGCTTTAAGATGTATTAATTAATTTAAGGTTAAAAGCATAATTTTAGGGTCAAACACGTGGATTCCAAGATTTCTAAAAGAGGGATGATAGACAAATCATGTCATAAGATTTTAAATTTAACTGCACAAAATTTTTAAAATCACTTGTTTCTGAAAATTTTCAAAAGAGGTATTATTTTGATAAATTTCCCACCCCCAAACAAAAGAGAACATCGTCCTCGATGTTTAAATCCATTTATAAGAATAAAAGCACAAGGGAGGAAAGATATTACCATAATGAACAACTAGTGAAATGTACCGCACTCTGGAGCATAGATGAAACCTGAAGAATAGATGTGATACAAAAATATGTACAAGTCTATAAAGTATGTGAAAATCATTGGCTGGTGTGAAACACCACCCCCAAATAGGATAAGACTCATACTCAGAAACAATGAACGACGGGCTGCCTCCCGGTATTGCTAAGTTTAACGTCTTCAGCCAGACCGAACTAGTCTCACCCTAAGGATAGGAACTAGGAAAGCACGGGTGGCAGAAAAAATTGGGTGATGAGAATCACCCCCAAACAAGACTGAAGCATCAGTCTTGTTGGATAAAGGCAAAAACGGGTCAATTCATTTGTATGGCAAAGTGCATCACTCGATGCAAAGCATCGGTGGACCATGCGTGGGTGGGTATTAGGGTAAGGGTGAGAAAGGCAAGGGAGAGGGTGAAGAGGCACCGATCACGGGCCTTATTGATCGTAAATGTGAGGGCAACAAGGTCCCGATAAGAATGGTGCTCAATTTAGTGGGGGATGCAAAATGGTTTGGCAATAGTGAAGGGGCGAGCCTCATAGAAAGTGCTCAACCGTTCTATAAAGGGACGGTGATAAAGGTCGCACCGTGACACGCCAGGGATATGTCGATGGAAAAAATCAACACCACAAGAGAGTGGCGGGAATAAAATAACAAGCTCGGTGTCACGGTAGTGGAGAGTATCAAGAATACTCACATGGATAGTGGGGTCAGTGAAAAGTGCACAAATAGGATCGTGGAGCACTAGGGTGGAGGATGGATGTAGGTAAGGACCTAAATACGTAGATGTGAATAGGTGAGGTGCAATAACAAGGTCCAAACCAAGTGGTGGGGTGGTAGGGACAGTGGGTGGATCGGGTGGGACAAAGGGTGGGGGAAGATGATCTAACTCACGAGTAGGAGACACACACGCCTCTTGAGGCACAGAGTGATCCTCAAGGGCACTCGCGGGAGGAAGTGTGGAAATAAACGAGGGAGTGATAAACTTAGCCACCATTACATCACCATCCGAGGTGGTGAAAGGGTCGAACGAGGCTTTAAGATCCGAGATAGATGAATCTACATCAATATTCGGCTTAAGGGGAGCCAAATATGATGGGGTAGGATCCATATCAAGAGAGTTAGAAACCATCTCAGATTCAATATCAAGAAAATGGTGAGCACTCGTAGCCGGAGCTAACCTAGGATGAAGTGGTTCCTCGGGAACACACGTAGTGGGTTCAATAGGTGTAGGCTCAGGCATAAATAAGGATTCTATGGAAGGGGAAAGGCAAACCTCTATGGTGGGTTCGATAAGGTAAGGCGATGTAGGATCAGTCTCATAATCAAGGGATACGTCAACACAATTGTCAACTTAGGTTCCGGACCACGGAGTGGTCTCAATGTAGAGATTCTCAGGAAGATAGGGTTGGTCACCCTCAAAATTCGTGGCACAAGATGACACATCCTCATCCCACGTAGGTGTAATAAAGGGTCAACTTGGGGTGGAATCCGTCTCGTTCGCACACTCAAAATCATATAATCGTTGTTCAAGCCTTTGAAGTGATTCAGTTGGAGATTGAAGAGTGTGCACGAACTTGTGCAAAAGACTTTCGAGAGCAAATGTGTAAGGTGGTGGTGAAGTGGTGGCGGGTGGCGTCGGTGGGTGAGGTGGACACAACTCGCTATGGATAGGACTATACGGAGAATACTCGAATGAAGTGTGTGGAGTGAGGTCAAGTGTAGCATTCACGAGAGAAGCATCTCCGTGAGGGACAAAAGTGTGATCAGCATGATGAGCATATGAAGGGTACTGATAGGTATGAGGTGCACGAGGTGGTGATGATGACTGTTGAAAACCGTAAGGATCCACAACATGGCGTTGGAATTCATATTGCATGGAAGGATGATCAGACCTCCATGAATATCTCGTGTACTCATACCCCTCGACATTAGATATGTCGTGACAATATGTCGAGGGTGGGTCCAAAATAGTGTCATAGGGATACACATGTTCTAAGGTGGATTCAGATGGAGAGAATATAAATGGACACTCATGGGACAAGTGATCGCTAAGAAAGCAGTGTGTGTACGACGAAGCATGTGATGGGTTGACACTCGGCATTGAAGGCGGTGGAGTAGGAGAGTTGTGCGCGGATGACACACGAGTATCAATAGTGGGTGTTTGAGATTTAAAGCCATCAATTAATGAATGAAGGTTCGATTTGGGCTTATCATCAAACAAACTTCGAGAGAATGTGAAATGGCCAAAGTATTCCCGTAAAGGATGTTCTTCGACCAAGACAAGAGGAATATTTTCGGTTTTTAAATATTTTTCAAAAGAAAAGAAAATATTTTTGTGATTTTTGAAAATAAGAAAAGGAAAATCTTTTTGGTATTTTAAATATGGAAAAAAAGAAAATCTTTTTGGGAATTTTGAAAATATTTTAAAAAAAGGAAAATATTTTTGGTATTTTTCAAAAAATGGGAAAAATTGGACTCTTGATTTGGTCGAACTAACTGAAACCGACTACCTAAAGAATGGAATTGGACACACACGAGTTAAGAAAAAATCCTAACGAGCACATAGCTAATTATTATCTTCAAAATTAGTGAGAGGGGTAGTAAAATTTTAATTAAGTCCGCGGGCGACGAAAATTCACGGAATTTATCGTTGTGATCGCCTCTTGCAAAAATGTGTTCATACGGGGCTATCTAGTTGATTGATTTTAAAATTAATGACCGCTAGGATAACACATAATGGATACGCGAGTGAGTCGGGTGATGAAATCCCTTCTCGTTTCAATAACCGCGTCGAGGTCTTAGATAAATTAATTTATCAAACCATTCAATTTAAGTGCGATGCAGAGATTAAAAGCACAAAGGAGCGAATAAGCACACAAAAATTGAACTCGTTGACATGAGATTCGCGAGGGATAAAGAAATGTACCTCCCACGGTTTTTACACACGTGGGGTGAAGATCCAGTTGAGTCAACCGGGAGGAGATTTCGCCTATCTCAGTCGTCCCCGGGAGTCCCGCTGACCCAAAGTAGAGAGGCTTAAAAAATCCTCGCTGTTGGATGCCCTCTCTCTACCTTGTCCGGTTTTCCTTTTCGCTTTTTTTTTTATGAATAATTATTACAAAATAATATGGTGTCAAAATGCACCCCAAATAAATACACAATCTTAAAAAAAAATCCTATACAACTAGTCTAAGGAGGAGGGAGGAGGAAGAACTACACTAAAAAAGATAAATAAAATTACAAGTCTTCAATCATGTCTCCACGTCAAGAAAACGGCAACGATGCCATTTGATAAGAAGCTTTTTGCGTATGTATCGTTATTGTGCAAAAGCCACTCCCAAAATTCCCTTGAGTACCTACAAACTCGTTTAAAAATAACTCGTAGTGCGGTAAGTACGGGTATCAATCCAACTTCCAAGATGAAACAATTAATGTGAAAACGTGCAATTCCAATTTTTTTCATGAAAATATATACATATTTTTTTTAAAACAATTTCAAGGGAAAAATTTACTAATAAATGCTAAAAATTATAAAATGAGTAAATGATGAAAAAATGTGCAACCGAGTGTGAAATATGTGAGAAAGTCAAGAGATGGGATTACACTGCATTTTCAATTATTTTAATTTCACAATTTATTAATTTGAAATATTTCGAGATAATATTAAATCGATAATCTAACTCTTGTTAAAATTATAAATTTAATAGAATCTTTTTCAGAAAATTAATTTTAAAATGTCACACGATGAAAAATTAGGACTACACTATTTTCAGAAAATTACCCGCTAGGGTCAATTTAACGAAAACAATATCAATCCTCAAATTTCAACACCGAATTAATATTCAAATAACGGAAAACCTATCTCTAGTTCGATTCCTAAATTTAAACATTAATTTGTTCAATTTATTTAGTAACTCTCGTTACATAAATTAATTGGTGACACTTAAAATTAATTTACCTAGAAATATAAAATTAATGAAACCAATTAATTAAAGTAACATCATACGCAGTGCATCCCACCCCTTGAACGGGATGTTTAGCCAAACATTCTCATGTGTGCATAAACAACAATAAATAATATGTCAAGAAGGAAATAAATTGAAAAGAGAATGTAGAAATACAATACGCAATTTTCCCACAAATTTGTCTTAAAATGCGCCTTGACATGCGTCCAACTTCTTTATAATTTTCAGCACTTGATTACAAAAAGAAGACTAAAAACTAAACCTAAAAATTATTCTAAAGATAAACTAATTTTTTTTATATTTTTTTGGAATTTTTTATGTACCTACTATGTACATATTGTACATTGTCTCACTCTGCGTGTCTTTTTTTTTGTTGTTGTTGAGAGAGTCCTTTTATAAGCTTCACCCCTTTTCTTTAGTTCCCGCGATTTGATTTGGATGGAGAGATTTTTATGGGATTTGATTGTGTTGGCTTGGGATTATGTCCGATTTTTAAGGGATTTTGGCTTGGAGGTAGAAGCAAGTGGGTCTCGGGTTGTAGATTGAAAAGGCCGAAGCTAGGGGCTGGATAGGCCTGTCAATGGATCGGATTTTATCCGAATCCGAATCCGATCCGTTTAAGCGGATATGGATCATGCCTAAAATCCGATTATCTGATTACCCGATTATCCGTTTATTAAATGGAGCGGATTTGGATTCATATGCTCCGATCCGTTAATAATCCGATCCGATTAATATTTTTAATATACATATATAAATTATATATAATATATTTTTCATTAATATATATTGTATTTAATAATATTTTATATACATATTTTACATATTTATTATAATAGTTCTCTATTTCATTATCTATTTTTTTGGAACATTTGCAAAATAAATTTATGAAATAAGAGTTGAAAATAAAAATGTTGCAAATCAAGTTTAAGATAAATGGATAATCGGATAATCGGATCCGATCCGAATCCGTTTAATATTAACGGATATGGATTTGGATTTGCCTGATCCGATCCGATTAATAAACGGATCAGATCCGAATCCGTTTAACATAAACGGATATGGATTTGGATTTGCCTGATCCGGTCCGAATCCGATCCGTTTACAGGCCTAGGGCTGGACATGTAGTACCCCAGGCGGGTCCGGGTTTGTTGGTTATGGTTCCGTTAGGCTGAACTCGGGTTCGGGTTGGAAGGTCAGATTCGAAAGGCGTCTGGGCGCCGCCGGTTCGGAGGGGCGAGGTCGGCGGCGGTTGAATCGTCGGTGCTATGGGGTCGCGCCGTCAGAGGCGGCTCTGCGCCGTCGGAGGCGATCCGAGGGGTGAGTCACCGACGGCGGGTTTTGGGCAAGGGGTCTGTCTCGAGGAATGGTGGGTTTTAGGCTGCGATGGGTGAGTCGCCGGCGCGTTGGATTGCAGAAGGGGTTGGGGTTTGTGTGTGGTAAGGTTGTAGATGGGTGAAGAGAGAGAGAGAAGGTGTTGGTGGTTTGGGTTTTGGTTTGTTGTTGGGTATTTTGGTAATGGAGGTAGGAGAGAGAGTCGTAGAGTTGTGTTAGGGAAGATGATGAATAGTGATTGTGTGGGTGTGGGTGTGGGTGTAGGGTAGTAGGGTGAGGGGTTGTGTTGTGTGTATATGAGTGAATGGAAGTAGGATATATGGGTATGTTTAAGTATTGGGTTATTTAGTATGTGTGTAATTTGTACCCATGAAAAATGACACAATAAAATATATATATAACTAACAAAATTAAAAATCTAAAAATAAATCCTATTCTAAAAATAAAACAAAATATAGACTCAAATAAAAAAATGAAATTAAAAAGAAATAAAAATAAAAATCTATTAAACGAAAAACTAAAATCCTAAAAATGTGAAATCTAAAAAAAATAAATGAAATCCTAAAAACAAATTCTAATAAAATAAAATAACGATTAAAAATTAAAAACTAATAAATATCAAAATAAAAAAATAGGAAATAAATCCTAGAAATTTCTAAATAAATCTAAAATAAATCCTAAAAATAAAAATGACTCAAACTAAAAATCTAAAAAATAATAAAAAGGCACAAACTAATACACACCGACTCGGGGTATGGACTGGGATCGATTAAGTTACAGGACTGGTCCGGGGCATCGGAACACATCTCGGCACGCTCAAATATGGACTCAGACTTCGCGGGTTCCTTTGATTTCTTCGATGCAAGCTTTACCAGCTTTTTAGTCGCAATTGACTGAATTTAGCATTATTTGATACTGCGACTGCTGATTGACCTGCAAAATGATAAAATACGAACATAAGGCCAATTTTAATTAAAACGAGTGACTAAAATGCACATATTTGGGGCATAAAATAGACACTTTTGGGTTCTTATCACAAAGGAAAATATCCACAATTGTTCAAAGGTATGAATTTATTTATAATTTTAACTTATTTAATTTTGAGGACATAATTTCCTGAATTGGGGAGGTTATAAAAACCTAAGACCTTAAGAGGTCGCGGCTCCTCGGGGGGCCATGGTATGCAGCTGAACTGATGATGAGCAACCTAGGTTAAAGTAGTTCCGTGGACATATGGAACCCAGAGGCTACGACTTAATGTGCAAAGGCTACGGGTATACCCTTGAAGATCATGGCCTAAGGTGATGACCGCGAAACTTAGTTTCCTTAGTAGCATGAGGGATGATGACGTGGCCTTATTATATTGAGGAGTAAGTTTAGATGATTCTAAAGGTGCTTTTAAAATAGATAACTGTAGAAAAGTTTGTTTAAAAGAGGAAATCCTATGTTCCCCACTAAAACCTATAAGTAACCACCCTTGGCACACTTCCCAAGACCATTTGAAACCCTGAAATCCATTCTAGGGGATAAAGTAAGGTTTGTGTGTGAAGAGGAGAAGGCTATGAACCAAGGCGGCAGAGGGCCATTTTTTCACCAAAGAAGGAGGCTGCAAAAGGCAACTATTCATCATATTGATCCACTAAGATAAGGGATTTGTCCCTACCCTCATCTTCCTTATTCAAAACTCTAGTTTTCTATGTCTTTATTGATTGAGATGAACACTCGTGTGAAATGTGTGCGTGCACTCCCAAAAATGAAAACTTGATGGTTTATGAGATAAATCTCTCTCTCTCTCTGTCTCTCTCTAACTATTTGGATGTGTTATGTTGCTTATTTGCCTTCCATATAACATATATATAGGTGCATGAAGTGGGCTTGGGACAATTAGGGTTTCCATAGAGCTTGGGCTTACTACTTGGACAATGTACTATATTATGTACTCAATACTTATAATTCAATTTGATTCCAAACAGAATTATGAAAATCATATAATACTTTTCGTAATATATTTCCTTTTTTCATTTAATTGTAATTAATTTAATTAAATAACTATAATTTCACTCAAATTTAATTATCTCACAATTAATCGAATAACAAGGTGTTGTTTGCAAAGTTAGGTGGCACATAATATCATTTTCCTTGAAAAATATACAATATATGCTTCATGAAATTTAATTTATCGCTAATCTATTTAAAAAAATATGTTATATATTCCTTGATCTCAAACTTAACTTATTTGATACTTTACCAGATTATAAAAAAATATTGATTAGGTTTACTGGTAGAATCAAAACTAATAAGTTTACTAAGGGGGTATCACAATCCAGGATCACTCCCATATGTGGATTCCTCCAAATCATAATCTCAGACATCAATGATTGCCCAACTTGCAGAGATTTGGACCCAATATATTGAATCTCACCCATAAAAATCAAAGAAATAATTTCATATACATTCCCTACTCATAATCCTCGAGATGAGATTCTATGCACCCTTTGCAAACATTATGAGGTTGTAAAGTCTAATCTAGGTAACACCTAGACTTAAATATAACCTATGGTCCTGTTCAATGCATTCCTGATGTACTGTTACGATCCCATTTGAAGTATCAAATAAGTTCCTGAACCATCAAACAGGAACTCTATATCTAGTTTGTGGAAATTTCAGTTGAACAAGAACTAAAATTATGATCTTTTGTGATTAGGTGGATCCCAACTCACCAGAATTCCTACTAAGTTCAATTGACTAACATATTATCATATATTTAAAATAAATATAAGACACTCTCAGAAATATGGTTCTCATTTCAAAATGAATTTGACACACACCTTTATTTAAAAATATACATCATATATGGTTTTTAGAATCAAACCCCAATAATCTACCACTCAGTCTTAAACCTATATACCAATTCATCTAACACACACTACCTTTACATGGCTATAAAAAGCCTTAGTTGGTAAGATCTTGTAAAAGGATTTGCTAGGTTGTCCTGAGATGCAATCTTGGTCACGATGACATTGCCTCTTCCCAAGATACACTACACCAAACTGGGCGATTGGTCACGGACTTTATCCCTGACCAGGCAGTGTGGGTCGCGAATTGGTCCGTGACCAAATTGTGCGTGACCAATTTCGGTTGTCACGGATCAAATCCCTAACCCACTGCCTGGTCACGAACTTTCCATAGTCACGGATGTGGTCACGGCCCAAAGCCCTAACCCTATTTACAAGCCTGGTCACGGCCCAAACTCGTGACCATCACCCGATTAAAAAACCATTTGGCCACGGCCCATACCCGTGACTATATTTTCTGTACAATCAAACCTGGTCACGACTTTAAGTCATGACAATTATTCTTATGATTAATCGTCGTCACGGCTTTAGGTCGTGACTATGTTTTCTGTAGAAATCAACTTAGTTACGGCTTTGGGCCGTGACTATGTTTTATTTAGAAATCAACTTAGTCACATCTTTGGTCTGTGACCAAACTTATTGTATACATAACAAGGTCACAACTTTGGGCCGTGACCAACTTTTATAATAATAAAAAAGCCCTCGAATCGGGAGGCTAATCATTCAGTTGATGTAAGTGCTCCTTGGGTGACCTTGCGGGGGTCCCGTGCTTTCAAATCGGGGGTCTCGTGACCACGGAATCATGGGATCCGTGTAGGCATTCTAAAATTTGGGCTGTGCTCTCAAATCGTGGGTCCTGTGATCACGCGATCTGTTCGTACGGGCTACGTTGGTCCCGAGCGAGGTGTTAGCGCTGCCCGCGGGGCTATTTGGAGGGCGTTGCGGGGTTTCACCCTTTGACGACATGTTTTGAAGCCTAAGTGTAGGCATTCTAAAATCTGGAACATGCTCTCAGACCGATGGTCCCGTGACCACGCGATCAGTTCCTACGAGTTACACTGGTCCCATACGAGGTGGTGGCGCCGCTCACGGGGCCGTTTGGGGGGCGCTAAGGGGTTTCGCCCCCCGACGGCACGTTTTTAAGACTAAGTGTGGACATTTTCTATTTTGGGTCGTGCTATCAAACCGAGGATTCCGTGACCATGCGGTAGTTTCGTGCTGGCTACGTTTTTCCTGAGCGAGGTGTTGGCACCACCCACGGGGCCGTTTTGGGGGCGTTGAGTGGTTTCGCACCCCAATGGCACGTTTTCAAGCCTAAGTGTGGATATTTCCTATTTTGGGTCGTGCTCTCAATCCGAGGCTCTCATGACCACGCGGTCAGTTCGTGCAGACTAAATTGGTCCCGAGCGAGGTGTTTGCGCTGCCCACGGGGCCATTTGGAGGCATTGCGGGGTTTCGCCCTCGAACGTCACGTTTTCAAACCTATGCGTGGATATTCTCTATTTTAGGTCGTGCTCTCAAACCGAGGGTCCCGTGACCATGAGTCGGTTCGTGCGAGTTACATTGGACCCATGCGAGGTGTTAGCGTCGCTCATGGGGCCATGTGGGGGGCGTTAATGGGTTTCACACCCCAACGACACATTTTCAAGCCTAAGTGTTTTGTATTGTGTTCTCAAACCAAGGGTCCCATGACCACGTGGTCAGTTCGTGCGGGTTACATTGGACCCGTACGAGGTGTTGACACTGCTCACGGGGCCGTGTGGGGGGCGCTAGGGGGTTTCTCACCCCAATGGCACGTTTTCAAGCCTAAGTGTGGATATTCTCTGTTTTGGGTCATGCTCTCAATCTAAGGATCCCGTGACCACGCGATCAATTTGTGCGGTCTACGTTGGTCCCGAACGAGGTGTTGGCACCTCCCACGGGGCCGTTTGGGGGGCATTGCGGAGTTTAGCACCCCAACGACACGTTTTCAAGCCTAAGTGTGGATATTCTCTCTTTTGGACCGTACTCTCCAACCGAGGGTCCCGTGACCACACGGTTGGTTTGTGTGGGCTACATTCATCCCGAGTGAGGTGTTTGCGCCTCCCAAGGGGACGTTTGGGGGGCGTAGTGGGGTTTCGCACCCCAACGACGCATTTTCAAGCCTAAGTATGTATATTCTCTCTTTTGGACCGTACTCTCCAACCGAGGGTCCCGCGACCACACGGTTGGTTCGTGCGGGCTACATTCATCCCGAGCGAGGTTTTAGGTCATTTGGGGGGAGTTGTGGGCTTTTATCCTCTAACAACATGTTTTTAAGCCTGTGTGTGCATATTCTCTGTTTTGTGTTGTGCTCTCAAACCGAGGGTCCCGTGACCACGTGGTTGGTTCGTACGGGCTACGTTGGTCCCAAGTGAGGTGTTTGCGCTACCCACAGGTTCGCTTGGGGGCATTGCAGGCTTCTCTCTTTAAGGGCACATTTTTAAGCCTATGTGTGGATATTCTCTATTTTGGACCATGCTCTCAAATCGAGGATCCCGTGACCACGGGTCTATTCGTACGAGTTACATTGAACCCATGCGAGGTGTTGGCTCCGCTCACAGGGCCGTGTGGGGGACGCTAATGGGTTTTTCACCCCAATGAAACGTTTTCAAGCCTGAGTGTGGATATTCTCTGTTTTGGGCCGTGCTCTCAAATTGAGGGTCCCGTGATCGTGGGTCAATTCGTGCGAGTTATATTGGACCCGTGCGAGGTGTTGGCGCCGCTTACGGCGACGTGTGCATGGCGCTAAGGGGTTTCATACCCCAATGTCACATTTTCAAGTCTAAGTGTGGATATTCTCTATTTTGGGCCGTGCTCTCAAGATGAGGATCCCGTGAACATGCGGTCGATTCGTACGGGCTATGTTGGTCCCGAGTGAGGTGTTGGCACCACTCACAGGGCCATTGGAGGGAGGGGGCATTGCGGGGTTTTGCACCCCAATGACACGTTTTCAATCCTAAGTGTGGATATTCTTTATTTTGGGCCGTTCTCTCAAGCCGAGGGTCCCGTGACCACGTGGTCAGTTCCTACAAGTTACATTGGTCCCATGCGAGGTGTTGGCGCCGCTCACGGGGCCATTTGGGCGGCGCTAAGGGGTATTCCAAATACAAATCCTCTAAAGGCATATTTAGTGGATCTTGATGAAGGCCACAATCTCTGTAATGGTAGATATTATCATTGCAGGGAGTGTTGCCATCATCAAAATCCACCAATCCAGGACACTCCAATAGAAGATTCGTATTTGGAATATTATATCAAACTTCAAATGGGAAAACACATCATATTATCCAGGACTCCTTTTCAGAAAAATTTCCATAAATTCTACAACACGCAGGAACCGACCATGTGGTCATGAGGCCGTTAAGCGAGCGCTATGTGGTTTTACCCCCAAAAGGCACGTTTTCAATCCTAAGTGTGGATTTTCTCTATTTTGGGACGTGCCCTCAAATCGAGGGTCCCGTGATCATGCGGTCGGCTCCTATGAGTTATATTGGTCCTGTACGAGGTGTTGGCACCTCTCACTGGGCCATTTGGGGGTGCTAAGGGGTTTCGCCCCCAATGGCACGTTTTTAAGAATAAGTGTGGATATTCACAAATTTGTGTCGTGCTCTCAAATCGGAGGTCCCGTGACCATACGGACGATTCCTACGAGTTATATTGGTCCCGAGCGAGGTGTTGGCACCACCTAAGGGAGCGTTTGGTAGGCGTTACAGGGTTTCGCCCCCAGACGGTACGTTTTCAAGCCTAAGTGTGGATATTCTCTATTTTGTGTCATGCCCTCAAATCGGGGGTCCCGTGACCATGCGATCGGCTCTTACTAGCTACATTGGACCTATGCGCGGTGATCTCCCCCTAAAAGGGCCATTTAGGGGGGGGGGGGGTAAGGGGTTCCCCTCTAACGGCACGTTTTCAAGCCTAAGTGTTGATTTTCTCAAATTATCGTCATATTCTCAAATCGGGGGTCCCATGACCACGCGATCAGTTCCTGCGAGTTACATTGGTCCCGTGCACGGTGATCGCTCCCCTAAAGGGGTCTCTTGGGGGGATCTAAGGGGTTTCGCCCTCTAACAACACGTTCTCAAGACTAAGTGTGGATTTTCTCAAATTATCGTCATTTTCTCAAACCAGGGGTCCCATGACCACGCGATCGATTCCTGCAAGTTACATTGCTCCCGTGCAAGGTGTTTTTACCTCTCACGGGGTTGTTTGTGAGGTGCTTTTGGTTTTCACCCTCAAAAGGCATGTTTGGAAAGAAAATCTTTTTTTTCTAGCCTTGCTAAATGCAGCATGTTGTAGAGATCATTGAAATTGTTTTAGAAAGGAGTCCCAAATAATATGATCCATTTTCCCGTTTAGAGTTTGATAGAGTATTGCAAATACGACTCCTCTCATTACAAGGAGTGTGGCCTTCATCAAGAACCACCAATATAGGATAATTCAGTGAACTCAAAGGTGGCCTCACAGGGCACTCAACTTAAGCTTAGGAGACAAAGGATGGGGAAGCAGTTTTTGCTGAGCTAGCTCGATAATAGCCTTAACATTTTGAACAATTTGTAGTAGCATCCCGGCACCACCGTTATGAACAAAAGAGGTGGCCTCACAGAAATATTAAGAACTTGATAACCTTCATTGAGGGTTGTCAAGCTGTTAATCTTCTTATGAGGCCACCTTGTAATGTTGAGTTCCCTGCACCTTGAAATTAATCCCTTATAAATATTACCGCTCACTCTACTCAATAAATAATCGCACACATAAGATGTGAAATTTACCTTTTTTGATACCCATGCCCTAAAATCAGTTGTCGTGCAATTTCTCTTTTGATTTTGGGCAATTTCACTCTCGTACTTCCTACGGGTAAATTGTAGAGTTTAGATCGTAATATATAAAATACATATAATCAAAGAAGAAGAATTCAATAGATACTCACTCTCTCCATTCTTCTACTTCATCTTGCAATTCGAAGAAATAACGAGCTGCTTGATCGTATTGTATTTTTGTGAGTTTCACCTCTTTAGGGTTCCCAAACAGTAATTCATCCTCAAACTCGTCAGGTTCCTCGATCACTCCTCCTCAACGAGGATTGAACCTCCTTACCTCTTGTTCTGGCATATATTCCCTAGCGTATAACGATGATTTCACAGTTACGTATTCTTCAGCAATTGATCCTCCAATATACCATGTATTCTTTACGTAATCTTTGAAGGTTTTCATCAAGAGCTCAAAAGGATACATCCAACGATACCTAACGGGACCACATAATAAAGCTTCATCGCATAAATGCATAAGTAAGTGGATGCTGATATCGAAAAACAACGTAGGAAAATATTTCTCTAATACACAAACTGCCTCGGCTAAAGTTAATTTTAAAGCTCTAATGTGCCTTATATTTACAACTTTTTCCATAAACTATGGTCAAACACAAACTGATTTGCATAATAGCCTGACGAAGATCTTTGTGTTCAGAGAAGAAATGCCGAAATAATAGAGGGATTAATTGGATAATTACATGTTAGTCGTGAGACTTGCACTGTTTTATGTCATTTTCTTGGTAGTTTATGACCCTACTAAAGAATAACCAGTTGGAGTCTTCAAGTTGAACAATGTGTCTAAGAGGATCTTCTTCTCACTAGTAGTCAAAGTGAAAGCAGCTGGAGGGGTAGAAATTCTTCTTGTTGTAGGATCATTTTTTAACCAGAGTTTCTTCTTTAGCTTCATATCCTGTAGATCTCGACGGGGGCCCGCTCTCCATCTTTGGAATGAGATCTACCCAGACATATTCCTATGAGATGTTCTGTAACATTCTTCTCTGTGTGCATCACATCAATTACATGCTTTACATGATGATCTTTCCAATATGACAAATAAAAAAATATTGATCCCCTGGACCATGGTTTTGTTTTAGTAGGGTCGTTAGGATCTCTCCTTGCTTTACGCTTCAGGTTTACAAACTCGGGGTATTTGCCTACATACATATTCCCCGCAGTCGCAGCCGTCATTTTCTCCTCGATCTGCTGACCATAAATGCGAGCAGGTTACATCCTACGCTCATGACCAATAGGATAAAAGTTAGACTTATCATTCCTAAAAGGGTGACTGTTCGACAGAAATCTACGCTGACCCATGTTACTCATCTTACTATTATGTTGTAGCCAAATGGCTTCAATTTCCTCCCCACATATGGGATATCCATAATAACCATCAACATTACAACTGGACAAGGTCCCATAAGCAGGAAGGTCGTGGATCACCCACATCACCATTGGTGTAAGTGTGAACTCTTCACCCTTGTGATATTCGAACGCCGTAATGCCTTTATCCCATAACTTTTTAAGTT
Organism: Sambucus nigra; assembly: GCA_949130495.1. Taxonomy (NCBI): domain Eukaryota; kingdom Viridiplantae; phylum Streptophyta; class Magnoliopsida; order Dipsacales; family Adoxaceae; genus Sambucus; species Sambucus nigra. The sequence continues at coordinate 368,370,614 of OX422210.1, read as the reverse complement.
CTTCGATTAATGGGGCTAAGAATATGTCAATATCATCACCCAGTGCCTTCGGCCTGGGTTTCAATAAAGATAATAATGTGAACTCATTTCTCATGCACAGTATCGGAGGGAGACTTAAAGGCGCCATTAGAATTGGCTAATAACTTTGACTAGTACTTAAATTACCGAAAGGGTTAAACCCATCAGTTGATATTGTAGGACGAACGTTGCGTGGTTCTTTTGAAAATTCATGGTGTCTTTCATTTGAAATTTGCCAGACAAGTGAATCAATCGGATAACACATCAAATTCCCACCCACCTCACATCGAGCGTGCCATGTCATGGCCTCCGCTATCCACGGTACACTAAAAAATCGTTTTAATCGTGACCCAAGTGGAAATTACTTAAAAACTTTTTATGGGACTTACGAACTCTTTTGATAATTTTCATGTTTGTCATTTACCTTCTCACAAACGACATATCTAGGCTCACCACATACTGGACATTCATCCTTCTCTCCGTGTTCGTTACGATACAATATGCAATCATACTTGCATGCATGAATAAATTTGTATTTCAATCCCAAAACCTTCAAGTTTTTCTTCATGACAGGATAATTTTCTGGTAACATGTTCTCTTTTCGGAGAATTTCTTTAACCCACTTAAGAATTTCGGTTAGGCTGTTCCCAAACAAGCTAAATTGACTCTTAAAATTATGCAAACCAGTCATTGCATATAATACTGAATGATCTTCATCGCAATCTTTATACAACGATTTAGTCGCATCGTCTTTAAACCGTATATATTCTCGGTCTCCTGGTAGTTTAGTATCAAATTGTTCATTGTACGCATTATCTGTCTCCATATGTTGGTGGTTTTGGTCGTGGTGGACTCCGTAAGCATCGTCAATTAGGTGGGTCAATGGACGATGTGTTCGCGAATCATTTACCATTTCCACTCATTGGTGTTTTGTTACGTGGTCAGTTACCAATAATTCTTCGGTAACATAAGGTACATGTTTTTCACCATGATATGCCCACTTGTTACAATCTTGACAAATTCCCCACATTATTAAATGTAACTAAACATCTTCTAAATATTTATATTTTTCGTTTATACAATGGGTGCACGGATACTAAATCTTCTCACTTTTAAGGTTCTTAAAAGCGTATCTAATAAATTCTTGAACGCCTTTAACATAACTATTAGCTATTCGGTCGGTCTCCCTCATCCACTCTTTGTATTGTGGAAAATCCATTTAATAATCTTCAAATTGCAGTCCCGTGTTAACATGATAAAATAAATATCACGTTGCATTGTAAAGCACTAATATAGTATCAAACCAAAGCACTAATAGAGTAAACAACGCACTAATCAATCAAACTACGCATTAACTTAAATACAAGAACATGCCCATCAACGATAGTACACAACCACTTAAACTCAAATTAAATAAATTTGTCTACTGATATTATTACAACATAAGAAAAATATTACTACATTTTCATCAAGCAATAAACTAGCCAAGTGGTAATAGAGTCTACATAATTTTTCAAAAAATTCCCTTCTCCATTGTTGACGTTCGCTGGAATAGTTTCAGAACCCTTATATACTGTATCAACCACGATCTGACACTCACCATGCTGCAAAGGTCGATTATGTACTAAAGTTCCTACTATAGTGAACATGAGCGTGTAGATCCCAACGACAAATTTATCGCTCAGGTTCTGTATATAGTATTTCTCGCCATAGTTGTTGGAACACGAGGCCCCCAATTTTAGAAAATTTACTACAAAAAGTAATTTCCTTTTAAATATATGCGGAAGCGTAGATGGTTCAATTAAACAAATTAACAATTTTTAATTTCTTTTCAAATTAAAATTAAACCAAGTGAAATAAGATTAAACACACACACAATTTAAATTTCACTTAAACCAAATTAATTCAATTGAAGTCCTAGAAATTTGCCTAAGTCATGTTTTCAATATTACCAAATTAGGCAAAACCAATTTTATCAAATTAAGAGATGACTTGAATTAAATTAACATAAACATTAAGCAATTTCAAATTAGCACCAATTTAAACAAGTAGTGATTTAAACCAAATTTTATCTTTTTACCTAAGCATGTGTTCTAGGTGAGTTTTGCAATAGATAAAATAAATAATGAATCACTACGCCGCGATGTACGAGGAAAAATTCACATCGGGAAAAAACCTCGGACGACCCTAGCCTTAAGTCCACTAAGTATGGTTTTACAATTACAAGACAGATGACTTACTTCCTCGACTTGACCCATTTCAAGACTTGACGCGTCTTCTTGTAAACACCTACGCCTAGTCGACAACCCCGGAGCTCCATCGGAACCTTGGACTTTACCAATGAGACATAGGTACACCGTCAACCACACATGGTGCCTTTCACCATGTGAGAATGCCACAACAAAATAAACTTCTTCTTCTTTGAGGGATTTATAAGAAAGCCCAAACGAAATCTTCAATAGGTAGAGTAAACCGGTGCCAAAAATCCAAGCAATGTATATATATAAACGAACTTGGATAAACAAACTATGGGTGTAAAACATAAGTGTTTTAAAGTTTTTCTTGAAAAATTAACACTCTAAACAATGAACTTTTCTTTGGAAAAATGAATACTCAAAAACTCTCTCTATGAGTTGGAGGATATGAAAAAGTTAGTTCTAAAAGTTGGTTCCCGCACCTTAGTAAATATGGCAAGATATAGTGGGGTAAAGTAGTGGGAAAAGTGGGAAAAATTGTCAAAAACTGCCCCAAAAATTTACTCGCCAAAACTCATTCGAACGACTTTTTCATTCGAACGAATTTACTAACGATGTTCCAGAATGGAAAAATAAAATCGTAAGAAATCTCGTTCGAACGACCTGGTATCTCGTTCGAACGACTTCTCAGAAAAATGAAATATTAAGTTTAAGCCCAAAACTTTTATGGGAAGTTCTAAAAAAATATTTTTTTGAGTAAAACAAAGTCGTTAAAATTAATTTATAAAAATTGTAAATTACACCCAATTAACTATTGTTCCAAGCTCCTATATATATATATTCAAATGCATTCATACCTTAGGAGCAATGGAACCATGTTGATGACGTAGAAGCGAGGCACACTAAACCGGCATTTGATGAAGCTTTATGAACTTGGCCGATACGTCTTAAAATTTAGAGTGTCATAGGCTTGATGGATGGTCAATAACTCTATCCTATGACTCAAACGTTTTTGTTCGGAATTGAGCCAAAACTACAAAGGACTCAATTGGAAATTTGTGTCCTTACAAATCTCCCCCTTTGGCTATTCCGGGACAAAAACAAACAAAAATCCTAAAGGGCCGTCAAGCTCTACTAGACTGACAAAAAATTCCCACCCAAAATAAAATTGCAGTAGCTTGACTCAAACAACCCAAGGATCAATATCTTTGCCCAATGATGAACATTTCCATTTAGAAGAATTCCTGCACACTTAAGCAAACTATCAAACGCATAGGGAATATCAAATAATATTAAATGCAATTAAAATAAATACTCCCCCTAAATTAATTCTCCCCTTTATCAACTATGATCAACCTAAGAGGATAACGACTCCCCCTAAGTTAAATCTCCCCCAAACTAAGATACGATTTCAATAGGATTAGATACCATTTCTCCCCAATCATTCTCCCCCTTTTTGTTCAGGAATAGACAAAGGTTAACAAACTAGTTTAAACATGAAGCTTAGAGTGATAAGAACATGAAAGCACGTGGGAAACAAAATCATAACTAATCCAATAAATAATAACGGATACCAAATAGGATGCAAGAAAATGATACCAATATGATACATGAAGTATTAAGCATGTGATATCAACAAAGAATGCAACAAGATGGATACCAATTATGAATTAAAGCATAGATGGAGTAGAAGGCAAGGCAAAGACCAAATAAAACAATATCAAATATATCTATACATAATATATAACAAATAGACAAGAGTACACATATATAGATATAAACACCAAATTACAAAAAGTAAGATAAGCTTTTCACACTCGTATGGAAAAAATGTGTCATATGAAAACAGAAGTGTTGGGTGTGCACTAGCAACAATTAAATTTAGACCCAATCACTTAAAACATGTTCACGGAGTTCTCAATTGATTGCAAACTTCATCACATTTGAATATAACCTCACGTGACAATATAAATTGAACTCAATGAACAAATATACACAATGCATACAAGCCTAGACTTTTGATGATTCTACAAACCAATAGAGTCATGACATTAAAAGTAAAACTAGGATAAATGGATATTGTGCAAACCATTTATATGCCATCCAATCTCCCTTAATAAGCATATATATTTGAATGAATATATCAAACAAAAATAGGCCTTGGAAATTATTTTTCTTTTTAATGCCATAATTCTATTTTTAGGCCTTTGGACCACGTATTTCTTTTAGGTCCAAACAAACGATGGCTTACTATTCGCAAAGGATAATAAATCCTTTCGGGGCCCTTTCCCGTGCACATTTATATATAATATTTTTATATCTCACAAATCTCACGTGCAACGGATTTAGACATGCACTAGTCCCTCTAGGTCACAAATACGTAGATGACAAGATTGGTAGGAGAACACCTCGCAAAGCTCAAATATAACATGTGCCGATTAAATTTCAAAAGATCTCGTGCATATATGAATAGAGGCATATAAAAATAGAATCCATTATATCAACACAAAATCAAACTACTCCATATAAGTATGGTAAAGAACATTTTAAGGATTTACAATATTAACCAAAAGTTCTAGCCACATGGGAGCAAAAAAGATGGGATTCTAACACAAGTGTATACCACATAGAGTGTGTCAAACTAAAATAACACACAGAAAAAATCGTTTTGAGTTTTGAAATTTTTAACCAAGAATAAAAATATATACTCAAAAGACAAAAAAAAATCATTTGAATTTTTCAATAAGCTTAAATTACCAAGAGATAAAAACCCAAATGATAAACAAAAATCTTTTCGTATTTTTCATTTAATGCAAACAAAAATGAAAGAAATATAATACAAAAGATAAACAAAAATCATTATTCTAGCATGTGATTAATCATGGAGCATAGACTACAAAATGATTAAAACAAGCATACAATTAGTATAATGATATAGCATGGAGCACAAAAGCTAAAGTATGAAAATAAAACTAACACATTCAACTTTTAGATTTAGCAAGGCAGGAAGCATGTAAAAGTAAATGAGAATTAAAAATTCTATCTTGTAAAGCTATCAAGTCGGATATCCTAACCCAAACCAATGACGAATGACTATCTCGGGGGGTAGGAATCTTGGCTACCTTCGTTGCCTTACGTTGGGATTTTCTAGAAAATCTCTTAAGATCAAAACAAAATTTCTTAAGATGACCTTTTCGACCATAATGTGCACAAGTAAAAACATGTCGAAAATTGGTACCTAAGGATTGATCTCTAAAGGCTTTCCTAGGTGATTCTCCTAAAACATGGGTTTTGGCTTTATGAGTAGATTCATTACAAGTATCAAAGCCTAAACCACAAGTGTCATTTTTAATTTGGACCGTTCCTAAAATTTTATCTAATTTCTCCGAACGACATTCTAAATCAAATTTGACTTTTCTAGAGTCTTTTAATTTATTTTCTAATTATAAAATTCTATACTCTAACAAAACATTTCTCTCTTCAAACTCGAAAAGCTCCTTCTTCATTGATTCCATTAAACTTCTAAGGCTATCTCTCTCACCTTCTATATATTCAATCTTCTCTCGAAGAGTCCTCTCACGTGTCCTAAGGTCTTCTACCAACACACTATCATCAACGACCTTGACACGCTCTCTTAAACTCTCTTCTAACTTCAAATTTGCTCTTTTTAATTTAATAGATTCTTCTTATAATTCTTGAAAAGCATTTTGAAGTTCACTCACATTAACCTCTTCTTCATTTTCACTATATCTTTCTTCTTCACTCTCACTACCATCAAAAGCTAGGGAATCATAAACTTTGACCTTGGAAGTGTCATGTGTTTGTATATCTTCATGAGAAGATTTATTATCAGTGCTCACATGACTAGCCATAAAACCCACAAAGTTTGGCTTAGTAGGGGAATCGGGTCCCTCTTCATAATCACTATCATTAAGGGTTGCATTAAAATAAATTGATTGCTTACCTTCTCTCCTTAGTTTAGTGGGACACTCTTTTACCCTATGGCCATACCCTTCACAACCAAAACACCTATTTGACTCGTCCCTATTTAAATTATCATTAATAGTCTTAAGAATCTTGCCAGCTCTGTCATACTTAGAATTATCAAATTTCTTAAAATCATTTTAAAATTTATCTTTGTTAAATTTAAGAAAATTTTGAAATTTCCTAGCAAAAAAAGCCATATCTTCCGAGTCATTATCACTTTCACACTCTACTACTTGTTTTTCCTCTTTTCGGGCTTTTAAAGCAATGCCCTTTTCTATTTTCTTTTCAATTTTAGAGGGAAACATGTCCAGTTCATAGGTTTGTAAATCACCTACGAGCTCTTTTAATTTTTATAGGCTAAAGTTGGTAAAGAATTTAAAACGGTCACTTTTGGAATAAATCTATCGGGTAGGGACCTTAAAATTTTCTTTACTACTCGATTGTCGGGTATTTTCTCTCCCAAGTTAAAAGATGAATTAACAATATCGAAAAGTCCAACATAAAATTCATCAAAAGTTTCTTTTTCATTCATTTTGATGGTTTCAAATTGAGTGGTGAGGTTTTGGAGTTTCGAAGCTTTTACGACACTTGTACCTTCATGAGTGAGGTGTAAAATATCCCTAGCTTCTTTAGCAGTTTCACACGTCATAATGCGACGAAATTCATTCGGTGTGACCGCGCTAAACAAGGCATTTAAACCACGGGAATTAAAATTTGAAAGTTTAAATTCATTTTCACTCCATCTATCGGCGGGTTTGGGAACACGCTCATTATCTACTAAATGTGTAGGTGGGGACCAATCGCTAACGACAGATAACCAAACTCTTTCGTCGATAGATTTTAGTGCCGATTTCATTCGCGATTTCCAATACGCATAGTTAGAACCATCGAAAATAGGAAATTTTAAAAATGGGGAAAATTCCATTTTTAGCAAAAATATTTTAAGGATCTTAAACGCAATAATTTAGCGATCCTGCTCTGATACCACTTGTTGGAACACGAGTCCCCCAATTTTAAAATCTTTACTACAAAAAGTAATTTTCTTTTAAATATATACGAAAGCGTAGATGGTTCAATTAAACAAATTAATAATTTTTAATTTGTTTTCAAATTAAAATTAAACCAAGTGAAATACGATTAAACAGAAACACAATTTAAATTTCACTTAAACCAAATTAATTCAATTCAAGTCCTTGAAATTTGCCTAAGTCATGTTTTCAATATTACCAAATTATGCCAAACCAATTTTATCAAATTAAGAGATGACTTGAATTAAATTAACATAAACATTACCCAATTTCAAATTAGCTCCAATTTAAACAAGTAGTGATTTAATCCAAATTTTATCTTTTTACCTAAGCATGCGTTCTAGGTGAGTTTTGCAAAAGATAAAATAAACAATGAATCACTACGCCGCGATGTATGAGGAAAACCCACAATGGGAAAAAACCTCGGACGAACTTAGCCTTAAGTCCACTAAGTATGGTTTTACAATTACAAGACAGATGACTTACTTCCTCGACTCGACCCCTTTCAAGCCTTGACGCATCTTCTTGTAAACACCTCCGCCTAGTCGACAACCACGGAGCTTCGCCAGAACCTGGGACTTCACCAATGAGATATAGGTACACCGCCAACCACACATGGTGCCTTTCACCATGTGATAATGCCGCAAAAAACTAAACTTCTTCTTCTTTGAGGGCTTTAGAAGAAAACCCAAATGAACTCTTCAATAGGTAGAGTAAAACGGTGCCAAAACTCCAAGCAATGTATATATATAAAGGAACTTGGCTAAACAAACTATGGGTGTAAAACGGAAGTGTTTTAAAGTTTTTCTTGAAAAATTAACACTCTAAACAAAGAACTTTTCTTTGGAAAGATGAACACTCAAAAACTCTCTCTAGGAGTTGGAGGATATGAAGAAGTTAGTTCTAAAAGTTGGTTCCCTCACCTTAGTAAATCTGGCAAGAGATAGTGGGGTAAAGTAGTGGGAAAAGTGGGAAAAATTGTCAAAAACTGCCCAAAAAAATTTCCCGCCAAAAGTCGTTCAAACGATTTTTTCGTTCGAACAACTTTTCGTTCGAATGGATTTACTAATGATGTTTCAGAATGGAAAAAAGAAAATTGTCAGAAATCTCGTCGAATGACCTGGCATCTCGTTCGAACGAGATGTCAGTTCGTTCGAACGACCTAACAATCTCGTTCTAACGAGATTCCGGTGTGGTTCGAACGACTTCTCAGAAAAATGAAATATTAAGTTTAAGCCCAAAACTTTTATGGAAAGTTGTAAAAAAAATATATTTCTGAGTAAAACAAAGTCGTTAAAATTAATTTATAAAAATTGTAAATTACACCCAATTAACTATTGTTCCAAGCTACTATATATATATTAAAATGCATTCATACCTTAAAAGCAATGGAACCATGTTGATGATGTAGAAATGAGGTGCACTAAATCGTAATTTGATGAAGCTTTATGAACTTAGCCGCTACGTCCTCAACTTTAGAGTGTCATAGGCTTGAAGGATGGTCAATAACTCTATCCTATGACTCAAATATTTTTGTCTGTAATTGAGCCAAAACTACAAATGACTCAATTGAAAACTTGTGTCCTTACAAATCTCCACCTTTGGCTATTCCGGGACAAAAACAAACAAAAATCCTAAAGGGTTGTCAAGCTCTACTTGACTGACAAAAAATTCCCACCCAAAACAAAATTACAATAGCTTGACTCAAAGGACCCAAGAATCAATATCTTTACCCGATGATGAACGTTGCCATTTAGAAGAATTCCTGCACACTTAAGCGAACTATCAAATGCATAGGGGATATCAAATAATATTAAATGCAATTAAAATAAATACTCCCCCTAAATTTATTCCCCCCTTTATCAACTATGATCAACTTAAGAAGATAGCGACTCCCCTTAAGTTAAATCTCTCCCAAAGTATGATACGATTACAATAGGATTATATACCATTTCTCCCCTATCAATAGTCACAGTGGGTTGTTGATGATGATCCAAGACCTGTGCCATGATGAGAAAGGGAATGTTGAAGGACGAGCCAAAATCTGTGGGGGGAACGGAGAACGAGGAAAATTTTGAGGAATCCTTGGCATCTGTGGAGGGAATTCGGGATGCATTGGGGGATGCATGGGCATACGACCGGTTAAAAGGGACACAATCTATGCAAGTTTACTATTCACATGTCCCAATTCATTTCTTAGCCCCATTATATCCCCTTCAGCGCTAGATTAAAGTTCATCATTGGACGTAAAATGCTTATTAACATAAGAAAGCTCATCCACGAGAGGTACGGTGTGCTTAAATCTTATTTTTGACAATGGTCCTTCCCAAAGGTTTGTACAGTGGTATCGTTGTCAATATCGTCGAACGATATTGAATCTGACTGACTACTGATAGACTCTATTGATTCTAGAATCTTGGCTAAGTGAGGTGGGAATTAATTATCTTTCTCTCATCTAGCATGCACGTAGAAGTTGGCCCTATTTGGTGTCTTTCCTTCATCCGGGATCCCTTTCGTAACGGTCGACTACTCGTTCTTCAAATCTTCATAAGATTTCAAGCCAAGCCGATGGACATCAGTTTTTGTGGCCCTATTCTGCTTAATTATCTCCCTTTACAACATTTTGGAGTCCTTCGCTTCATTCTCCAGAAAATCATTCCATTGAGAGACTGACATATCAACGTTCAAAGGGACTTCGTCTTTGAGCGCCAAAATGTCGGAGCTCGATGCTCCCTTAGGGAAATGCTTCTGCCTAAGGTTTCTCCGATATGTTCGAAGTTGTTCAGCAACCCGAAAAAGCACCTTATTTTTTGAGTTGGGGGAAAATGAAAACCCTTTACTGAGTTGCTCATAGATGTCATCTTTAATAGCTTTATCTACGAGGTTCCAATTTTCAGCTCCTCCCACGATCACATTCATTTTTGCCAAGGATAAACACAGGGCTTTTAAATTTTTAACGTGATTCTTATTCCCCGTGGGGTTATTTCCCAATAAAGACAACCCAATGGGCTTCTTCTCAAATGACCTGACAGTTTCAAGTGCGTTGTCTGTTAGATTAGTGGGAGTACCTTGCCTCTCGCAATTTGGAGTAGGGGAGTGAATAGTTATGGAGTAGGGGAGTGAACATAATTTAGAGTAGGGGAGTGAACAATTTTTGGAGTTGAGTATTTCTCACCAATTGGTGATGAGAATTCTCCTTTAGTTGTGTCACGTTGTTAGTTGGAGCGTTGCTTCCATTACCGCCCGATATTATCTACAAAAATAATAAAAGTTAAATGTGTATCTATAATAATAGATGCATAATTTCAAAGTTCAATATGAAAATATAACTAACAAAATAAATAATTTGACCATATATTTTAATCTACCTATTCATGGTAAGACTTTAACAAAAGTTCAATGTGTTTCATCTCCATCCATTCTGGATTTGTTTTAAAAACCTATGGATTTTTGCACGTGGCCAATTAGGAGAAAGAGTATCTATAATGGATGCATAGATGTCAGCGACATGAACTTGAAATCTCATCCTCTTCAGCCTACTAGTAAGATTGAGTTTGACGTGCATATGTCGTGAGACATCACAGTCTTCATCAGTGCTCTTTGTACGTAATTCTATCCATAATGGGTGAATTTTTTTCTGCTTCTCTAACAACGTAAGCAAGGTCAGTGGTCCATAGAGATTATGTAGGCAAAATATATATTTTACAACTTCATCCCAACATTGTGGCAAGGAAAACAGAATACAATCGAACAAGTACTCTTGTTGGAGATGAATTCCACAGTTTACAAGGTAGTTGAATTGTTCGATCTTCCTATTCCCATACCAACGAACCAGAGTACCCACTTTTTGAGGCTCATTAATGAAAGATGTACTCGTTCGGTCCAATTTCAACCTTTCCCACTCTTGTTGCCATTTATTAGCACCGTGACTCATTTTTCCTGAGAAAAATGAATGAAGGCTTGATTATAATTCCTAAAAATAATGGCTTTAATGAATAATTAACGAGTTATTATGTACGAGGGCGTGAATATGATTCCTATAAATTATGGCTCTAATGAATCACCAACCGTTAATTTATTAGGTTTTGAATACCTACTTTTCTCTTTTAAGCCAACAATCCCTAAAATCAACCCTAAAATTAACCCTTACAAACATTACCTCTACAATTAATAAATTATGCACTTTTGGGACGTAATTTTACAAACCCCCTAAAATTAATCCCGAATTTAGCATCAATATTAATGGAGAAGTATATTTTTATATTTCAACCCCAAACTTAAACGAACAATATCCATTAAATTAAAATTTGCCCTAGTTTGAAACTTAAACCAACAATATCCATATAATTAAAATTTGCCCTAGTTTGAAACATAAAACAACATTAGTCATATATATATGTGTTTTTTTTGTATAATACACACACACATACACATTTACAGCACACACACACACACACACACACACACACACACACACATATATATATATATATACACACACACAATACACATAATGAAAATGTATACACAACTACATACATTTACACAATACACACACACACATATACACAAACGTATATATATACACACACACACACACACACACGCGTATTTACAGTATACACACACAGAGAAATATGCACACACACGTATTTACCTTTGAGATTGAGATTGAGAGATAGCTTGAGATTGAGAGAAGGAGAGAGACAAAATCATCGGAGAGAGGGAGGGAAAATGAGGGTGTAGAAGTTTTTGAGGAAAATGAAAAACTGGTCTGCATTTTTTAAGTATAAACATTATGGTCACGACTTAGGGTCATGACCATATAACGTGACCCCTTTATTTTTTACACATCGGTGTGAAATAATTCCATGGTCACGGCCCAAAGACGTGACTCAGATAATTTACTGGTCATGGACTTAAGCCGTGATCATATTTTTGTGTAATGAGGTTTGTGGTCACAGCTAAGAGCCGTGACTCTTTCCCTGACAAAAATTGGAGGGAAACTTGGCACCATAATGGTCAAGACCGGGTTTGGGTCTAAAACCATGACCCAAAGGAGTCAGGGTCTAGATCCGTGACCATACACAAGATGAACCGTGACCACACTGAGTCATGGATTTGGTCATATGCCCATTTTGACTGTGGTCACGATTTTGGGCCTTGACCAGCTGGAAGCCGCGACCCCTTCTTTGTGACCATTTTCGGTATTTGGTGTAATGATATCTTCGATCAAGTGATATTTGTGCTCAATTTGTCTATCCCTCGTATGAGTCATTGGCCCTTTCATGTTAGTAATAAAACATCTATTGTGATAATAAAGTGTTGTAGCCGACTACACTAAAGAAACCATACCTAAAACACTTTTGAAGTTTCAAAGCAAAATAACCTCCTTTGTTAACTCTGAAGCGATAATATATTCAACTTCCATGGTCGAATTATCAATACTAGATTGCTTAATACACATCCAAATTATGGTTCCACCTACTAGGGTAAACACATATCCTAAGTTTAATTTCCTAGATCTTTGTCTGACGAAACATTTGAGTCCTTATACATTAAGGGCACAAGATTGTGTGTTGAATAAACTACCATATTGTCTTTAGTCCTTTTCATGTGCTTGAGAATGTGCTATATTTTACTCTAGTGCTCATCGCCTAAATTAGACTAAAACCTATTGACCATGTCAATGATAAGGAATATATCCAATTTTATGCACAACATAGAATACATGAGGCTACTTATCATAGAATAATGACATGAGGTTGCTCACTATAGAAGATAAATGTATATTCATCATCCTCCTTATCACATCAGGTCTCATGGGACAGTAATCCTTAAACAGGGCCATTATATGCTTGAAAAGAATAAATTCTTTCTTAAAATATTGCATGCTAATTGTTTTGAGCACATCATCGATAATAGTGGTTTGGGATAATCCCAACATCCTTTTTTTTATCACGCAAGAGATTTATCCCAAGATATGATCGGCTTATCCTATGTCTTCAATAGCAAACTGACTAGACAACCACAATCTTATGCTGAATAAGACACCCACGTCGTACTTGTTATGGAGAATATCATCCACATAAAGAAAACAAAGTCCCTTTTTATTATAGCCAAATTTCTTACTTAAGTAGAGTCCTTTAAGAGAAAAAATCCTTTGAATAAGAGTCCATCATGAAATTATTGGTTGAAAAAAAGTAGTATGCTACCAAGACATTACCTACCCACGTTAAATCCCCTGGTCATGCAATTGAGGGTCGTGGTCGTGGTAAGAACCCCACAGTTGCATAAGGTTTAATGCAGTTGTAGATAGGAACCCCGTGTTCATAGATTAAACCCCGTAGTCACGTCGTCCTCTATTCACCTTCTTCTAGTGGTTCTAGGCTTCATACATTTTTTTTTTTATCAAAACTATGTTGTTTTAACCCTCCAACAACTTTATAAGCTTCATTGTTGGACTTTTAAGCTCGATCAGAATGCTACTGATTTTATAAATATTCTACCATGATTAGAACCCCAAATTATATATAATTACACAAATCCAAAATTATTACACCCCTCAACCAACTCCTCCATATACATAGATTAATTAAATAAAAAAACTAATTATCTCAACCAAATCGAATCTAGAAAAAGTAACTAGGGATAAACCACCATAGAATCCATTCACATAACAAAAATAAGTAACAATGATGGAGGGAGTAATTAAAATTATACTAAACCATGTTAGTACAAAACACATACATCCATGAACATGTTTTCTCACATGCAACATTGTGTTCTAAGGGTGGACAACATGGACCTTTCTAAAATATGATCAATTAATAAGGTTTATTTTGATACCAATTGTTGGATATTTATATTAAAAAAAATTATTTCCCTAAGAACTTCAATTATCCTTGAATTACAAAGAAAAAGAAAATGACTAGATTGAATGAATATAGATAGGGTTCGAATCATGATGGATATTGTAAGTAATCTGAATGAGGAGAAATATTTGATAAATAGGATGATGTGGATGATTTTCTTCAACCTCCAAATCCTTCATAGGATGTCATGTTTTCATCAGATCTTCTATTACATGATATCTCCAAAGTAAACATTAAGTGTGGTCACTCCCATAGATGAAAATTAATGATGTGTGAGAGAAATATCTTTCTTTATTCTCACCTTTCATGAAAACATGAATAGTTGTTTCCTCTCTCTCTCTCTCTAACCCTTAGGATGTGTTATGTTACATATTCTCCTAACCTAGACTAATACACACACACACACACACACACACACACACACACACACACACACACACACACACACACACACACACACACACATACATGAAGTAGACTTGTGTCAATTAAGATTTCTAAAAATTTTGGGCTTACTACTTGAATAACGAATTATAATAGGGACCAAGAGTAATAATTAAGTTTTCTTCAAAACGAATATATGAAAATTTCATATGACTTACCTAAATATTTTTCTGTTTAATTGTAATCAATTACACCAAATAATTAGAATTGTACTCTAATTTAATTATCTCAAAATTACTCAAGTAATGAGATTTTTTGGCAAAATTAGATAGAAAATAATACGAAGGAAAATGTGGGCTATTCTTAAGTAAACGTGAACAACAAACCTAGAGGTGAATAGGTTTGAAAGTATCCTAAGGTCAATTTTTCACACTTGCACAAAAATATTCCCAATTTTAAATTGTCAACACTTGATATGATAGAAATATTTTTAAATGACATAGAAATATTTTTAAATGACTTGTTTAACTGACACTAGATGGAATTAAGTGAATCTAGTCGTGAAACCTACATTTAAAACACTTAATCAAATTTTAGGCAATTCACAAGATACAAACAACATCTATGTGATGTGTGTGATCAATTGTGTACATACAAATGTAAAGCATACAAAAGAAAGCATAAGACATGGTTTACGAGGAAAACCTTCCACCCAAGAATAACAAACCTTGATGCACTTCAATTCTAATTTCTACTTGAAAAGTAGGTTTACACAAGACAAGAAGGTACCTATCAGATTATTTTTCATGTAGTTACCTATGAAACATTTAAATTTCCCCATTTCGTGTTCGAAGAAGTCAATTTTATTCCTTAGAGGTCACGCCACACTCCAAATTCTCTAATAATGTGGAATGCCTCCAATTTTAGATTATGGAGTGGTTGATGATAACAATTCGGCAAATGTAGATTTAATTGACAAAGACTAGTGTGAATATTTGATTAAATTTACTCTCAATTATCTCAAAAACATTTTGTATTAAATATAGATCAGCGTTGCAAAAGTTTTTGAAGAACAAGTCAGATTTTAAATTAAATAGATATATAAGAGCTCTCAACTTTAGAATTTAGCTCAACGATATATTTCAATTGAGTAAAATTCAGATCTATGAAAATGGAAGGGAAATTGCACTTTAAACAAAATATTTTCAATATCTGGGTCCGTCGTGCGCACGATTCCAAACAATGTGGAATCATACGCATGGGCTCACTTTAAAGTCGTATGAACGCCACTTGGTGCAAAGACTCATTATAGAGTCATGCGAACGGTTAAGGTATAAACTCTTTTCAAATTCCTTTAACTATGTTCAAAACATAGTACCAACTCCCAAAACATTTTCAAAAAAGTTTAAAAATCCCCGAGACTATTTTAAGTCACTTGTTAAACATTTTTCAAAAAATCCTAACCCGTTTTGAAATCAAAGTGCAACATTTTAGAAAACAAAAAGCACGTGTATGTTTAGTCTTGTACAATTCACAAAAACATAAAATGATAAAATCTTGACTTCAATGTGAATGTATGACAATGAAAGACTTCAATGAGTGGCTCGCATGATCTTTAATCGTCAAGGTTCATCTAAGTCTAATATAATAAAAATGATCACACATCACTTATAATGAATGAAGCCTACATGACTTGAAAGACTTAACAACTCAAACGTTTTGTCACAAGAATCTGGACAACTAATAATAATACAAAAATACATTTTTAATCTCCCCCTTTGGCTATTCCTGGACAAAATTTCACAACATCCAAAATGATCTTATTATCCCTATAAGACTCATACCTCACTAGCCATATAGTGAGAGTAGTAGGAAGGTAATTTACAAAAATTCATAGGACCAATGATGAAGCAAAAGTCAAGCCTAAATAAAGGGATGGAGTTGGAATCATCAATGCTAAGACTTAAACCACATGAAACAACAAATAACATCACGCAGGCAATAGCATGCACAAAGAGAAACTCTCCCTGCTTAGGAATCCTCTTATTAATATCAAATATATAGATTATATGAAACATGTGATAAAGTATGTGACCATTTGAAATAACAACATCATTTAATATCAAGATACCAATACCAAGATGATAAAGCCTCTGAATAACACAATGTAAAAAGGATGCTCTCAATGTATAGCAAATAACAAGACAAACAACACCTCCCCTTATTATAGATATTTCGCCCCGCACCCCCTTTTTGAGAAATTGAGAAAACAAATTCCCCCCCCCCCCCCAAAAAAAAAAAAAAGTGAAAGGAAAATTCACTCCCCCTTTTTGACACAATGGAAGAATAAAGGAAATACAATTTACTCCCCCTTAATCTTAAGGACTAAAGTTTTCTTCCTCTTTTTTTACACGAAAAAGTCGAAGAAAAGACATATCATAGACAAAAAGTATAGCTATGCTACAAGCAAAGTCACATAAGCAATAAATAATAGCAAAGTAAAATCTAGTAAAGCATGTGAACAACCGTGCTATAACATGGGACTCACCAAATGATTATATATACATGTGAATTATAATATCATACCATGAATTACATAAAGATAAGCTAGTATATGAATCATATCTAATACCAAGCATAAAAGCATGATATGAGATAAGCATAGCATCAAACTATCAAAAATGAGATCATATTTGCAAAATATGGATATAAAGCCTGGGCTAATCAAGAATATGACAAAATTGCACAAGAGATATGGATAAAATCAAATAACTATTGAGAATCGAGATAAAATCCATGCATCTAACAAACTATCCAAATACCTAAAATAACTATCAAATGTATTAAGGTACCAATAACAAAAAGTACCAATAACCATATACAAACCAAAATATGCAAAGTATCACATGCAGTACTAAAAAAATGAATAACATGTTGAAAAGACAAAATAAGAACTCTAGTCATTAGACATGTCATCGTGCTCCATATCACTATCATCTACATAATTTGTCTCCTCGTATTCATACTCAACCTCCTCATACTCATCAACAATTGGAGGTAGAAGAGGAGCATGTGGCGATGTAGCAACAGGAAGAGGAACCTCAGGATCAAA
Organism: Sambucus nigra; assembly: GCA_949130495.1. NCBI lineage: Eukaryota > Viridiplantae > Streptophyta > Magnoliopsida > Dipsacales > Adoxaceae > Sambucus > Sambucus nigra. Next base: position 368,353,015 of record OX422210.1, on the reverse strand, counting down.
ATCTAGTACAATCTGCAATATACTCAAGTACTCAAAAATAAAAGTAACATTTTCATGGGGACTCTTGTGATGCTAATCATCAACATCATCATCATCATCATCATCCTGGCCTTAACTTTCCATCTCATCATGGATCTGACGGAACTGACCTTGTATAGAGGAAAACTACGAAGTAACAAAGGTACGCTGAATCTGTCGACCTCGCGGCTCAAGAGCAGGATGGGGTACAGGTGTTGGTGCGAGGTTATTGAGATCAATGTGTTATCTAGCAGGGCAATATGTGGACTGGCCCGTTAATAGTGAAGAACTCAAATTTGATATAACACTCATAATATGCATATCTGCATCAGGCATTATTGAATAAAGATATCTAGTGATCAGTCTCCCATATGGAAAATCAGTGTCTATGGAATCAGTGTTCACCCTCCTCGTAGTCGAAATAATGAGCTCAAGGTAGTCTATAGCCTAATAATGTGATAAGGCATACACCAACCTACCTGAGTAATACGAGAAGCTAACGATGCTTTGACACGACATAAGGTTGTAAAGAACCAAGAAATATAAAAGGGAATATCATCGAGCCATCTTAGGCTGAAGATACAAAAGGCGTATCCAAGTAGGCACATGACCCAAAAGAAAAGATGCAAGGTTAATATGGATAACATCATCCACAATGTAAGAGTCATAATCATGATCATCGAGATAGTCTCTAAACTTAAATGAGTATCTAGAATCCCTTCGATAAGCTTTATCATGACACCACGCATAAAAAAATAAACAACATAAGTATCCTTAGGAACTATCATGTTGACATAGATCTCGCGAACCAAAGTAGTATTAGCCGTCAGACCAATGGAGAATCCTAAATAGTATTAATCAATGATAAGAGATATTGACCATCCTCACCCCTCTACAAATGAACCAAATCAAGGTCTCTCTTAGTGATATTTAGTATAGACATAAATGATACAAACTATGCGGAACCATCTTTAGTAAAGCTAATCGTAGAGGCATCAATCTTTGCTGATGGAATATGAATATAGACACTCGAAGCCTGACGACATCTCTTAGTCGGTCTATAGGACATATAAGAGTATCTTGATCTCAAATGCTCACCAAGTCCACTAGCTTGACGAGTTTTCTTCCTCGATTGTCTCTTAGGTCTCGTTTGTGAGTTCTATTTTGGAGAGAAAAGAAAGGAAAGGAAGGGAAAGTGTGTTTCCTTTCCTTCGTTTGGGAGTTTAAGTAGGAAAGAAAGCGACTTTATCTCGTTTGGGAGTTTAAAATGAGAGAAAAGAAAGGAAATTTTTTAAAAAACTTTCTCTTCCTTTCTCTCCAAAACTTTCTTTCCAAATCAGAAAGAAATGCAGAGAAAGGAAAGTTTTTTAATGAATTGTTCCTTCTTCCTCTTAAAAAAATTATTTTCCTCCCAAACTCCCAAACGCAAGAAAGAAAATTATTATTTTTTCTCTCCCAAACTCCTTTCTCTTATTTTCTTTTGTTTTCTCTCTTATTAACTTTCCCTTCTTTTCTTTTCTCTCCTAATAAAATTTTTCTTTCCTTTCTCTTCTCTCCAAAACTTCCAAACGAGCTCTTATCTTAAGCCTTTACACAAAAAATGACAAGAACAAAAGAAAGTGACAAACTCAAGGTTGAATCACAAAAAGTACACAAAATCCCCAAATGTACCATACCTCATTCACCAAAAATCCGACTAAATCACCCAAACAACTCCTATATCTGTTGAATCAACCAAGAACACTAGAAGAAAAGTAAATCAACTAAATTCGGAGAGAACAAAAGATTTACCCAAATGTAATCAGATGAAAAATCCAAATATGTCAAAACTGGGACTGAAACCCACTAACCAAGCAATAATCCCTCAAAACTCGATCAAACAGACATACAATGGCAAAAATGGTTTTAGGGCAATTTTCACATAGAGTTTATGCTCTCGGAAAGGTTTTTAAATGAAATGAACAACCGGAGAGACTTCACCTATTTTAATTTGCCAAACTAGTGCGAACGGGACTTAATAACTGTGTGAAAGGTTAGGAGTGAGCACGATAACCTTTTGAAGGTGTGTGCACAGAGCAACATAATTTACCAAAAATCCCCCCCAAATTTCAAAAATTCCTATTTCAACATCCTGAATCCCAATGTTGAGATATGAATGAATGAAAATGCATGAAAAATCATTCAATTTGACTTTAATTGCACCATTATGGGATAAAAAAAATGATAAAATAGCAACTCACGCACACATCAATACATGGTCAAATGATTTGACACAAAGATTTCATTTAAATCTTGATTAAAAATATGAATTAAAAGGAAATTTGACCCAAGTTCAATCAATTCAACGTTAAAGGCTTAAAATTATCATCCAATTAATATTTTGTAACTTATCAATCAAGGTATTATCCATGTTATAAATAGGAATACAAAATCAACATGAATACACATTGATGATCCAATGAATGGTTTCCTCTACTTACTAGACATTTTTGGCCCCTCGGCTTAAATTAAGGGTCGGCCTCATACTCATTGAGAATTATCTTTATACCCACTCATGGTAATCCTCGTAACCATCTAGGGTCGTCCATTTTACAACATGCAGCAAAAAATGCACATAAACTTCTGAAAATGGGTATTTTAGTCACAATAGGCCCACAAAGCTGGGTGCACGTGATTGCATTGCACGTGGAGGGAATAGTCATTCACTAGATGCATCTTCTAAAAGGATAGGTACACCAGTCAGGAAGGGCATTTCATATTAACATTCTCCATGTGACTTAAGGTGCACATTACACCCCAAGCCACCTATAAATAAGACTATATCTCCTAACTTGCTCAATAAGTTATATTATTGTAAACATTACCCAAAATCTAGAAAAATAATGTTAGAGGGAGAAAGTACAAAGTGTAACTTGTAAAACATTCTATAATTAGTGAGAAACGACTTACCTAACAATGGATGTAGGCCATTTGGCTTAACCACTTTAAATCATATGTGTTGATCTTTTTTTATCTCTTTTACTACACTTTTACTATTTATTCTCATACCAAGTTATTTTCATGTTCATATCTCCCTGAATTCTATCTTTATTATCTGGATGTTGCACTTTAGTGAAGAATTAGATTGGCATAGTCTGTGAAAATTGACTGTTGATAACTTAGTTATAATCACAAACCTGAGTTAGACCAAATATGGATATATAGTTTGAGGGTATGAGTTAAGGGTGTACCTTCCTTCATCTACAAGTCAATTTCTAGGTAACTTATAACCTTGATTATATTTTAATTGAAATTCTAGGTAAAAATAACTATTCACCATCATATTTCTAGTAATTTGATCCTAGAATCATCAAAGTTCATCCCAAATTTTGTTTGTCTTATAGATCTTGAAATTCTGGGTAGAAACATAAGACCAGATATTTAATTTTTTATGTTTACTATTCACACTCTCATCCAAAATTTTTGAGTTCCTTGTCGAAAAACTCAACTTGTTGATAAAAAAATATCGTGGAACTTACCACCATTGCCTCCTGGCGGGATGCGTGCTTCAAACAGCACACCACCATCAGAAATGGCAGAGTTCACTAGAGCACTGGAAATAATAATAGATAACCAAGAGAAAATTTAATAACAAGTGAGGGATCTTCTATTGATAATTAGGGGTATCGAAACTCCTCACAAGAATTGCTCTATGCTCCAAGGAAATTTTGCCCGTAAGGGATAAGTCACAAAAAATGTAGAAGGATACAGTCAGCTCGAATTGGGATATAAAGAGAATCAGGAGGATGTGATTACAGAAGAAGAGGAGATAAAGGTCGAATCACATCCAAGAAGATGATATTGCTCTTATCAATCAAGAAAAACATCCTCTAACCCAAGAAACTTTTATGTAATTTGGACTAAGGATCCATCGTAACAGAAGGCTAGTGCTTTCACTAGGCTTACAAAGCATTCAACCTTTGAGAGGATAGGACCCAGACATCATGCCCCACCTATTGCTCAAAGTCAATGTGAAATGAGATAATTATCTGAAGGGCATAGGGGAACATATACCTTGAGGGGGTCGGCCTATGTTACACCGAGAGATCTGTCTCATAAATTGACTAATTGGAGCCAAGGAGTATCTAGGAGAAAGGGGTTTGGGGACAACCGCCCTATAAGTGAAAAACCTAGAGAAAGTTCCATTCAGAGGCTTAATAACAAGTTGGGTGTCCTGATAAAGAGTAATAATACATTTAAAAAGGGATACATGGAAGAGTATCCCCTCGTCCCAGAAATTGTAAGCTATCCCACTCCCATGAAATTTAACTTCCAATTGTAATGCCACAATATGATGGGAGATCAAATATTCATCATGTTGAAATGTACCAATCGATCGCAGACATATACTGAGATCCAGAAGAAATGAGATGCCGAGCATTCTTGGGGTACTCTCACTGAAGCATCACACATATGATACATAAGTTTGGATAAAGTTAATATAATAAATTTCAAGGATCTTAATGATAAGTTCATTTATAACTTATGCTTCGTCCTGAAACCATCTAGGAAGGTAACCCACCTCCTAAATGTCCAATAGAATAAGGTGGAAACACTTAGAGACTTCATTTACACCTTCAAGAAAGAGAAACTTAAAGTTGTTGATTATGAAAAAGACTGCGATGACACCCCTCATCAATGAGCTCTTGCCTAAATAATTATATTGGGAACTTTCTAAACACCATCATACCATGATGAATGAAATTATAGCAAAGGTCAAAAAGTTAATGGTAGATGAAGAAGAAATGACATCTAAGAAAGGAGAGCTCAAAGAAGACGGGTCAAGAAAGTCTTCTCAAAATAAGGACAAAGAAAAATAAGGGAAAAAGTATCAGGAGAAGTTCACTTCTTACACACACCTCACTATGGAGGTTTATCACATACTGAATGATATTAAAGATGAGGAAGAGCTCAAATGTTCAGGAAAGCTAAAGTCCTCACCAACTAAGAGAAATAAGAGTAGATATTGCAAATTTCACTAAGATCATGGCCATGATACTAATGATTTCAATACTTTGAAGGATGAGATAGAAAATCTTATAAAGAAAGGTCAGTTCAACATGTTTGTGGATCGAAACTACCATCCTTTAGAGAAAAAGAAGTGTCATGGATATCTAACACGAGATAAACCATACAAGAAAAAAGGAAAAAAGCCTAAAAATTAGGGATCAGATAGTGAATTTTCTAGGATGAAGTTGAGTTACCCAAAAAAGACAAATATCTAGGGGTAAAACTATAAATTATTTCATTTGGCACGTACATGATTTCAAGAGGAGTAGCTGGCAGAAGAAGTAAATGAGCGAACATAATAACATACATAGGAGAAGCAAGAGTTGACGATCGATGAATTGATATAAATAATATAACAAAAAATGATGATTCACCCTAGGAAAGTGAACATCCATCGATTTATCATTAGCTATTCTAGGATGGACTTCAAGAACATCCTTTATCCAGATAATGATCGATTAGTCGTGAGACTTATGATTGGTCAGTACAATGTTTCTCAAATCTTGTTTACTGAAGTAAGCTCAATAGATGTAATTTTTTGGGATTGTTTAATAGGTCTAAAGCTAAATGTGAAATAAATAAAGCCTTATAATCAACCCCTCATTAGTTTCAGCTAGGGGAAAGTGTTCCCGTTCAGCTTGGTAGAATTGGATATTTGCATGAGTAAGTGGCCAACGTGTTTAATGAATATAGAAAACTTATTTGTCATGGATTAAGATGTGATGTCAACTTATAACATAATTTTAGGATGAGTCTCCCTTAAATAATTTAAAGGTATTCATTTCACGGTTCATCAGATGATGAGGTTTCCTACTCATTTTGAGGTAGGAGAAGTATATGACGATCAAGTAGAGGAAAGATAATGATACTTAACATCCGCTGAGAAGAAGGATGCTTATAAGAGGAAGACTACTTCTTACAACGTTGGCACTCTCGACCTCAGAGACGAGAAGAAACTGACAAAGGATGAGGTAGTCAAGGAGGTAGAATTGGTGGTCTTGGATGATGAAGATCTTAAAAAAACCTTCCAAATTATCTTTTAAAAGAATGTAATAATGTGTTCGCATGGTCTCACAAACACATGCCATGGATAGACCCCGAAATAATATGCTTTAACTTGGATGTGGATCCTACAGCTAACTATGTTAATAAGAAGAGGAGGCAATTTTCCCTTAATTAATACCAGATTATCCAAGAGGATGTGAAGAAGCTCCTAGATGCGAGGCTTATAGAGGAATTTAAGTATCCCTCATTTCTTTCTAATGTGGTGCTCATTCCAAAGAAAAATGGCATGTGGCGTATATGTGTCGACTTCACCAACCTGAATAAAGCATGATCAAAAATTAATTTCCCTTTAACTAGAATAAACCAAATAGTTGATGCCACTTTCGTCCATGAGCTCATGAGTTTCATGGATGCCTAAATTATCTACAACTATATATATATGAATGAGGAAAATGCGGGAAAAAAACTTCTTTTATTACGGATAGGGCACTTAAGTGTTATATGGTAATGCCTTTTGGCTTAAAGAACGCTAGAGCCACATATCAGTGGTTGGTGAACAAAATTTTTGAAGACCAAATTAGAAAATCTATGGATATTTATGTGGTTAACATGTTGATAAAGAGTCTAAAATCTTAAGACCGTGTGTAAGACTTGACCAAAACCTTTTACACGATGGAGAAACACTAAATAAAGCTGAACCCTGCTAAGTGCGTTTTCAGAGTAGGTTCCAAAAAAATCATTCGATTCATTGTATACCAAAGAGGAATAAATGATAATTTGACAAAAATTAAGGTACTTATTAGCATGAAGCCACCAAGAAGCAGAAAGTAAGTTCAAAGGCTCATTGGGTGCATAACGACATTGAACATATTTATTTTTTGAGCCACTAATAAATGCCTACCATTCTTCAAAGTTCTAAGGAAAGCCTCATCCTTCTTCATCGAATGGAATTAAGAATGTGAAAAATTATATCAACAATTGAAGGTATATTTAGGTTCTTCTCCTTTGTTATCTCGACCCCTGTATAGGGAAAAACTATACTTATATTTGGCAGTTTTAGAATTAGCAGTAAGCTAGTGATGGTTCGACTAGATTAGGGAATTTAAAATCCAGTATATTATATAAGTAAAGATTTATAAGGAGCATAAAGTTAATTTTTCATAATGTGGAAACTAGAATTTGTGCTCATTCATACAACAAGGAAGAATACTTCCAAGATCATGCAATTGTTGTGTGAGCAGATCAACCTCTTAGAAAAATCATGAATAAACTAGAAAAATATGGTTGGCTTAGACTTGGCGCATATGACATAAATTATCAGCCCCATATGGTAATCAATGGTGGACACTTGTTGATTTTGTTTCATAATTCACACGAGATGATTAAAATTTGATAAAGTAAGGTTCATCCTCTGAGTCAAGACCATTATCATCAACCTCATCTTCAATAATTAAATCTCCCTCTAAAGCCTCAACTTCGTCTAAAATAAATTTGTGTTCAACCATTAAAGATCCCTTTAAGGCCTCAGCCCTGGCCAAAATAGTTTCGGCTTTAGCCATTAAGGGTACCTCTCACACCTTAGCATGAACCAAAATAGGGTTGCTTTCATAGAAAGGAAAAAGAATTTTTGAAGATAAAAACATAAAGGCCACCTAAGAAGAAGACTATGAACCATTCTCTTAAGAGATTCCTATCTGTAAATTACACGTCGATAGTTCTTTATGTGCCGCTAAAAGCTGTTTGGGGGTCATATTCTCAGCCCCAGATGAAATTGGTATTGAATATGCACTCCGATTCAACTTATCTGCCTCTAATAAAGTTGTAGAGTAGTAGCCACTAATAGATGGATTCAATGTCACTTTATAAATAGGATCAAAGGAAATCCAAGCCCATAGTAAAGGGAATATGAGGCCAAAGAGAAGAAAATGGACAAGTGCCTATCCAAGGAAAAGGCACTCATAGCACGATTTGTGAAAGTCAAGATGCAAAGGGTGACCAGGGTAGATAAATCTACAGAGGATGCTTTAGCAAGACTTGCTTCGACCACAAGAACAAAACTTAGAAGGTTAGTTCCAATAGAAGTGTTAGCTGAACCTGACATCAACAAGGAAGATCAAGAAATTAAAATATTTAATCTTAACCTCAGCCCTTCTTAGATGGATATAATCATCAACTTTCTAAGGGATGGGAAGCTCTTTAAATCTAAGAGAGGGTACAAAGACTTTAGATTCAGAGATCACAAATTTGAAATACTTGAGGATGTGTTGTACAAAAGGGGACTCCTTCTTCCTCTACTAATGTGTATTCATCCTTCATAGGTGGAGTATGTTTTAAAAGAGGTACACAAAGGTTCATGTGGAAGTTATATTGCAGGAAATTTTTTAACCAAGATAATTATCGTTCAAAGATATTATTGGCCAACCTTAGTCAAGGACGCACGTTCCTATGCAAAAAAATGTGACTCTTTCCATAGGCATGCCAATATATGTCTTAAACCTCATAAACCCTTCACTTTAATCACTGCTACATGATCATTATCTTAATTTGGTATGGATGTCTTACCACTCTTCTATAAGTAACAGGGCGATTTAAGTTTTTGATGGTAGGTGCAGATTATTTTACGAGCTTAATGGAGGTTGAACCTATGATCAAGATCACCAATAAGAAGTGATTCAAATATATGTGGAGAAAAATAATGTGAAAATATGTAATCCCTCATGAATTCATCACCGGTCATGGAAAGTAGCTTGATAATAACGCACTGGAAGAGTACTGTGAAAAAAGGGATAAAGCATTTCTATTCAGCACCTGCTCACCCCCAAACTAATGGTCATACTGAAGTCACGAACTGAACTTTTCTTTCTGGCATCAATTTAATACTTGAAGAAGCAAGAGGGAGATGGATGTAATAGTTGTACAACGTGTTGTGGGAATATCAGACGACTCCACAGACTCTTTTAGAAGAGATTCCATTCATATTGACATATGGGTCAGAGGTTGTCTTACCCACAGAAATGGGTTTACTAAGCCACCGAGTACAATACTTCAATGAGGGAATCAATTATGAAAAAAGAATATTAGACTTGTACTTAGTTTATTAAATAAGAGAAGATGCACAGACGTGTCAGGCTGCATATCAATAGAAAGTCACTAGATACTACAATAAGAAGGTTTAGAGTCGATCACTTAATCTTGAGGATTATGTACTCAAAAAATTTATTCAGAAGTAGAACAAACTCCACCCTAATTGTCATGGTCCCTATAGAATCACTTAAGAAGTTATCCCAAGGACACATCGGCTTGAGAACCTTGGAGGATAACCATTTTGCCAATTCCTATAATATAAAACACCTAAGGAAGTACTATAATTAGAGTTAGGAAGAGGGATTTCATGTAAATAATAGATGAGTCATATGATGTAAATATCGCCACATGCATGAATATAAATACATATTTCCCTCCTATGCTCCTTGATTGATTTGACTGTATTTACTTTTTATGTTAAACCTTATTTATGACATAAAAGCAAAATGCTCATGGATTGAAACTCATAGGAATTTCTCAGACTATGACATAGATATGGGTCGGCTCATGGAAATGATGAACCCAACTAAGGTTGGGCTCATCTTTGGGACGAAACTACGAGGGCAAACAAGACTAGTCTAAAAAGACCAAGGACGAGGTCCACAATAACTAAATATGACCTAATAAGTCTTAGTCAAATTTATTTATGGAATAAAACCTTTACAAAAAAGGTCGATAAGATCGCCTGAGTAAAAGTTGAAAATCACAATTTAAAAAGTGACGAGCCAACGCTCAAGTAAAAATTCTTTTTTCAAAATCACCCCCATCTTAAATGTAAAATTTGGATGAAATCTAAGATAAACATAAGAAGGAGATTTTAATTTGTTCATCCAATTTAACACAAATTAGTTCAAGGGCAAGTCTTGATGAATATTATTTACTTTCTTGGCTAATGTAAGACCAAATGGTCTGAGGACTAAATATTTTTTGCATTGATATCAATATATCCTTGTCCTAGTGCAAAAATCTAGTAACAAATTAGAACATCAACAAGAGGAATAGAAAACTCAGAGCTTTACTTGGAAAAAGTTAACAATTGGCTTGGCCACATATTGCATTAACTGGTTTGAATAATTTAAGAAGAACTGGTCGAAAAACAAAATTTGGCCATAATCACTACACAAGGTTCGGCCTCAACATTTGTAGGCCTCATATGATATTCGGCCATAAGGTTCTCCCTGATAAGGTTAGGTTACAAATTCATAGTTGAAATTGAGTAATAAGATCAAGCATAAGGGGGAATCAATAGGGAAAACTGCTAACATGACATGATTATCCAAAATACTCATACAATAACAGCATGCATTGATTATACGATAATGGAACATAAAGAACCTTTAGCATAATAAAAATAAACCTCCTAAAAGTTAAAAGTAACATCCCAAAGAAGGGGATAAATAATAAGGGTTACAAACCAAATATTCATCAAATACAATGCATGACCGAAGCAATATTCAATAAAAAGATAGAGTAATTCAATCCCCTCCATCCTCAGAGAGTGATATCAACAGGGGCATCGCCTCCTTCAGGAGTTTCATCAATAGGATTCTCAAACACAAGATTATCCTCGACCTTAAATACTGCTCGTTCATTTTCTTGATCATCAAACACCAGGGAAATGGCCTTTCCCATGTTATCATTCATCAATTATGCGCTAACCTCCTCAATAACACTTGGGTACTTTCGGCTGACTCTCACCTTTATTTATTCGTAACCTTGGTGCATGTAATACAATCCAAGGTCCTTAAAGTTGGTATAGTTATGAGACTCAGGAATGGCCTCTTCTTTGACCTCTTTTACGGTAGCAGCGATGGAATTATTCATCCTTTTCTCAAATTTAAACTCGATCATCTAGAGGGAAAGCCTATCATCATCCCTCTCCTACCTAGCATTACCCCTCTCTTAGACCATATTGGTAATTTTAACCTTCTTCTTTTTGTACTCTGCAAGCTCATTATTTCTCTTTTCGATATGGGATTCGTACTTTTCATTATACTTATCCAGGGCCTTTTTATTATTGAGAGGATTATTGTTCCTTTTAGTCCACTACTAGAGGTCTACCAACAGCAAAAGACTCTGTGAGATAAATAGACGAATGCATCAGTGGCCGAATGAGACTTGAGAAAAAGTGAAAATTTAAGAAATCAAAGATGGGGAAAAAACCTGGAAGTCCTTATTGGTAGCAACGATAACCTTTTCTCCCCTATTAAGTTTAGAAAAATACCCTTTATCGCAGTTAGGGATATTTTCATCCAAAAATTCATGAGCCCTCACATAGTTCATACAAAGGATCTTAGGGTCACTCTGCAAAGCTATTAAAAGATCCCTGGACAAAGGGATGTTTTTTTGCATATGAGGCCGAGTCGGGATCAAAGTGGCCTCAGTCATAGGATAATAACCAGTAGTATCCTTCGTTGATTTCTTATAAGGTTTATTGGCAGAAGATTACTTGCTCTTCCTATTAGTGGGTGTCTTCTCTTTTGGATCACCAAGTCTCCTCTCGGCCTATATCACATAATATTTAGTAAGCTTTAGGATCAACACATCATACTCCTTGGTAGATAAAACATCAGGTTTGACTGTAAAAAAGTATGAACCGGAGTTAACTAAAAAAATTATAATTCAAAACTAGACAAAATACAACCGAGAAAATTTATGAAGCTCTTATAAAAAGTGAGTAGAGAAAACTTACAAATATGGAGAAGATTATAAGGATTTCAAATCCGTTTACCATTTTTACTAGAGTGTGATTAATTAGTCTAACTCACAATTCCCTTTTATAACTCAAAATTATTCCGACTCTCGTCGTGTAAATTTTGAAAGATGAAAACATTAAAGTTCAAATCAAATATTTTATATCTCTCTTTTTTTTTTTTAGATTCCAAAATTTTGAATTCCCTTAAAAAAAATTAAAACTCACTACTAAGCATTAAATGTCAAATATAAGCATGAACTATCAAACGATTTAATGTAAGCATAATCCTTCAATCATAAGTACACAAAATCGAAGAATGTGAATTTTAAAATTAATATCGAAGGTTTATAATATCACTTTTGTAACTATTTTAATGAATATTATTTTTTTTAAAAGTTTTTAGAACGAGTAGGAAATTTAAGAGAATTAGAACTAATTAAAATATGCACTAAGTAATGATGGCAAATTTCCCCGAGTCCTAGTGATTAATTTAATCTATCATCATAATTATAACACGAATATTGCAAGATGAAGTAATAATTCGCATTAAAAATCAACTTACAAAAGTGGAGTCTCAATATTTGGTTGACAATAAAAAACGTTTACTTCCAAATTTGCACACAAATTATCTCACAAACACTTAAAAATAAAAATACAAGTATAATATTTTTGGTTCTCCTGAAAATTAACTCTAAAAAATTTCTATCAAACTATCTTCCCAATTGTCCCTCCTAAGTCTTATTTTATCTCTTGTGTAATGAACCCCTTTTATTGGTGAAAATGTGGTAAAAAGAATTTATATTTGATCTAACTTTTTTTTAAATTTTTACTTAAATTATGGATAAAGAGGTTAATCTTTGGGGTGCATGTGGGAGGAAAATAAGGCAAATGGCAGCTTTGGGGTTTACATGGGAGGAAAATAGAGAAAAAATTTCTACCAGATTTTTCACCTTCAAAACTTCTTATTAGAGATTTGCCCGAACTAGGAAGTTTTAAAGACATTTTCGAAAAGTTATGGAACGACCTCAACAAACACTCGAGCGAATTTATAAATCGTTTTTAGTATTATTGTGTCGGCCGTGTTGTGTCGCGACATATCCTAATTTATTTTTGTATATCATCTCCCCTACTCTGCAAACTCTCGAGATGACTGTAAAAGTGCAAAATAAAAATAATTAACTTAAACTTAGGTCCATAATATTTTAGGAAATTACAAAATTACCCCTATTTGTATTTTAGTCCCTGAAATTCATATCTCATTCATTTTAACTCGAAATTAAACCAAATTTTAGGGGGAACTTCATATTACCCAGATAAACACTTAAAATTACTTTTAGGCACATAAAAGTTTTGAAATTATGGGTTCATATCTTGGGATTGTTAAAATTGTATTTTTCACTCTAATGATTGCATTTTCTTATAAATAGCAAAAACAATTATGAAAGCTCATACTTTATGGTGCAATGGGACTAATAAGGTTTAGATTTGGATATAATTATTATAAAACAATGTACTAATTAAGGTTAATCATGATAAGATAAAGAAGAATATGAGGCGTGTAGAGAGAAAAAAGAAATATGACATTAAGGACCTAATGGCTTAACAAGCCGAGGCAATTAAACTCTTTTTGGCCAATCATCATAAAAGGATAAAGGTTGAAGTAAAGAAATCCAAGTGGATGTGGTTAAGAAGTATTACATCTCTAAGTAAAATTAGGATATGGGCTTATATTAAATTCTTCGAGGTTATGATGAGGTGAAGAAAATGTTGTGATATCATTTTCCTGGCCATATTAAGTAGTTAAGATGTCAAAAAATCAATGATGCTAAAGGCAAGGAAATCTCGCCTGAGTTTGACACTAAGGAGGATAGGGCAATGACCTTTGAAGAAATCGAGTGAAACAAAGATTATGAAAAACTTGGGAGATGATAACGTTGAAGAGGATAATGATAATGAACCTCCTCATAATAAGATGGCTAATAAAGATTCTTCTTCAAGGGATAACACCTCTCATGATGATGAGGATGAGAATCATGAAGAAGCATAACCTCGATACTTAGATAAATAATGAGATTCATCCTTAGACTAATTAAATGAATTATCCGAATGAATGTAATTAAATTGGGAATTTTTCAAAGTTTAATTTGGATTTACCATACTATTTAAATTTAAGGGCCAAATTTTCTTTATTCATATCATCTGCTCAAGCTTAATTTTACATATAAAAGTTGGATTTTTTCCCGTGAAAGTAAAATTTTCTAATTAGTCCAAGTGTTCTTTTTTAGCTTTAACTTTTCATTCGTTAGACTAATTGTTTTTTATGATTTTTAACTTTTTACATATAACCCTTAATCTAATTTTATTTTGTCAATTTTTACATCATTATCAAATTTTAGCTAACTCGTTAAGTGGCGGTAAGTCATGATTTGCAGTCGAGGTATTTTCATACAATGCAATTTTTCTTTTAATGACTTATTCAAGTTTGGTTCTTATATCAAGGATTATTTAGAATTTTGTCTATGCATCCTTATTATAGGATTATAAGACATAAAGACATTATTTTTATTCAAAGCCCACGTCTCTCTAGACTTCAATTAATGCCTATATGAGCCTTACCCCTAGGTAGTGCTTCCATATAGTTGAAGTCAACTCTGCAAATAACCAATGGTTAGATGAGATAACTAAGAATAAAAAACTTGGAATATTCATTGATAACATATTTCATTTATTACATCGATTGTTTGAAATCCATGGATTGAAAAATGGTTCACCCTCAAGGTTTTAAATCCTATATATCATTAGGGAAACTTCTTCAGTAATTATGTATTGTCCTGTGAGAATTTGGATGCAATTGGTTTGCCTTTTGTATCACTTTCTTTAAAATGCAGTTATTGAGTTTAAGGGGTTGGATTTTGACTTTTTGGTTATAATATTAGGTAACCTTTTATTGATAGTCTACTTGCCACATTTGTGCATCTTCTCATATTTTCTCAACTAGATCTAAGAAAAGTAGACATTTTTGGTCATTATCTTCCTCAAAAAAGTATTGAATTCTATGGTTTTGGAGTTTTATATATGTCAGTAAGAATACGTCTAAACTATAAGAAAGCATAAAGAGTGTTTCATCGATTAACGGTCTTGGAGTTATTCAATTAATGTATGTGTTGTTGTTCTATAGGCCTCGAGGAGAGCATCATATTCAGCCTCATTGTTAGATATTTTGAATTTGAATTATAATGCATATTGTATATCCATCTCGTTTAGGGCTAAGAGGATGATGACAACTCCATGTCCTACTATGCAAGATGAACCATCGATGAATAGGTTCCATATTGAGATGTTAGGGTTCAATGTGTTGGGGATTTATTCTTAAAACCATGTATGGAGGTTACCTTTTATGTAAAGGTGTGTCAATTTATATTGAAATAATTATCATCTTATTTTGGATTAAATATATTGTACACATGTCGGTCAATAGAACTCAGCATGAATTTTGGTCAGACATGTTTGGGTTGATCACTAGGAGATCGGTATTTCGGTTCTAGAACTATTAAAACGGTCACACTCTATATTGGGAATTGACATTGTATTAAAACGATTGTGATGCAATCTTAGTAGTTTCTCTTAAACTACAGAACCATATATGATGGTTCAAGAACTTATATGGTAGTTTGATATATGATTGTGATCGATACATCCCAGGAATATGTTGAACAGGGTCACCAATTAGAATTGAGTCTATAGGTTGTCTTTATTACACTCAGGATATCTCACACTATTTAAAAAGGGTGCATAAATTGTTGATCCCAAAAATTATGAGGATTCAAATGCTTGCCCAAATGTCACTTTAATTGCTATGGGTGTGATCTAATTTACAACGGGTCAAATGATCTCCACATATTGGGTGACAATTGTTACATTAGGTATGAGATCATAATTTGAAGGTATCCGCGTCCATGGGACACCGTGGATTAGTATACCCCTTTGATAGGCTTTTAGAATTTGTTTCCACCAAGTAAAACCCAGTCAGTGGATTATTACATAATCCTGGTCGAGTAGCAAGTAAGTTAAGTCCGAGAATCAAGGAATTGATAACATGTTGGTTAAATTCAATTAACAAAAAATTAATTTCACCAAGAAGGTATCAGATACTTAACGCAAGGAATGATATTATGTAGCATAATCAATTTGCAAATAAGACCTCATTATATCTGAGGGATATTTTAGATAATTAAATTGGAGTGAAATTGTTTAGTGGGGTTAATTCATGAATAAATAGATAATGGAAATAATTATGGTAATTGTAATTGAGATTGAGATTTCTAAGTATTTATTTGGAGCTAATTTCATTATTTCTCTTGGATCCCCGGTGTAGTCTGTATACCCACGTAGTCAGGCCCATACTCTCAAGAAGCCTAGCTTGGCCCAAGCCCACCTTTTATACTTATATATAAAGGTATAGGAAGGGACTTGAATGATTATTCTTGATCACTAGGGTTTAAAAGGGGTGATAGAAAATACTATTCACATTTTTGTGAAGAGGCCTAGAGAGAGACCACCATATCTCACTCATAAGGAAGGGATTTCATCTCAAAAGGTGTCCACCCACCTACCTGACTTTGGGGAGGATCATACACTAGAAGATCCTAGTGTACAAAAGGTTTAATCAAGATTTTTTCAGATACCATGGAGGTCAGTAAGGATTTCATCATCAACTACGTTTGTCTACACATGCTAATTATAATAAGATTTACTATCGTATGAATTCTTGAAACCCTAGGTTTAATCTTCAAACTTATTTCTTATTTTCTTTCCAATGCATGATTAATCAAGGATCTTTACGGCTAAAAACATTTCACATTTATATGTCAATCCCATGTTGTTTTCCCAACAATTGGTATATGGCCTCCGGTTGAGATTTATTGTGTATTCAAAAGGTCCATTTTGTCCACCAAGAAACCCTAGTTTTGGAATGTTTTATGATTATACAATCTTGCATATAGAATTGAACTAGCACTGTTTTACAGAGATTCCAGATTCGATATGGTTGTAATAATTTAGTTTTTGTAATTATTTCAATATCGATCTATGTGTAGGATTTGGAAGAGGGTTGTTAGGTTTATTTTTACTTAGAATCATGTATTTTCATGGCTTTGGGTGTTGGGTGAAGATTCATGGATTTTGGTGTAAGTTTAACTCGATTAAGGATGTTTTTGCATGGAAAAATGTGAGGAGGACGAAGGTTGTCCCCGAGAGGACAAACTTTCATCTTTCATTATGTTACCCTCATCCTAGATCCTTTAGGGGATAATAAATTATTTTAACCCACAATTACCATCAATATTTTTAAATTGTGATGTGAATAACTCCTCGCGTCTGTTAGGCTGGCCCCCCATGGATGGTTTTAATCATGGAATCACAACATTTTAAAATACATGGTTATTCTTTTAAATTAAGAGATACATGTGTCCCCCCCCCCCCCCCCCCCCACACACACACATGAAGAAGTTCTATATGTGCATCTTTAATTTTAAAGAATTGATCAATGATTTTTTTTAACACTTAAGTTGGTTAATGGCACTCAAGTAAGAATCATGTTTTTGAAATGATCTACATTATTGATTTAATTAATGATACTTTGAACTTGACATGATGGGTAAACTTGGTACCATTTCATAATGAGGAAGTGAGGATCATCTGTAGCCAAAGGTTTGTGTTTCTTATTAGATTAGATATTTACTTATTTCCCAAAAGGGAAGTACGAGGACAAGTCTAAATCTCAGGTTTAATGGTTTGGGTTAAGGAAAGTTCATATTTCTTGGAAGTAACTAAATAGCCGAAAGGCAGGTATTCTCCTACAAGTAATTAGAAATTTTATAACAATATGTTTGATATTTTCCTTACTTTTTAAGGAAAAGTACATGGCAGTCATATATCTCTTAAAATTAAATTCATTATATATGGTTTGAACTATGATAACCTAGTACGTAGACTCATAACCACATATCATGACTATAACTTGTTTCAAAGGTTCCAAGTAACCGATCAATTACTTAGAAGAGAGATATTCCTATTTATGGAGAATTAGAACAAGGAATTGTTATTACTGGTGGGGTATTCTTTTGAATTTCAGTGTAGACATAAAGTTAACGTTGGTAAATTATTAAATGTTCTTGGGTTGTAGAAAAGTTGGTTTCAGTTTTGTACATTTGTTTTGAAAAGATATTCGATTGATTTTATAAAATTATTTTTTAAATCAAAATTGGATATCTTTTATTTATTCTGGAACATTGAGAAAATAATATATACATTATAATCTTTGTCTCACCAATACTACTAGATACTGAATTGAATAATTTTATGGACAAATATCATTAAAGAGAAAGTTTCCTACTATAACAAAACATAATATTGGCATGTGCGCTTAGGTTATTTTATTTTGGAAGGAATTCGAAGACTGGTTTAAAATGAAAAATTTAGTTCATTGAAAGTGGAGGCACTTCTAGTATTGAATCCTATTTAGAAGGTAAAATAACCAAGAGGCCTTCACGGGTTAAAGCTAAAGAACCAAAGATGGGTTAGGAATGGTTCACTTCGATTAGTATGATTCAGTGACTATCTAGTAAAGAGGTTGTTTTGAGAGATTCATCAATTTCATTGATGATCACTCGACGGAATGGATGTGTTTGTCTTGTTCACCACGAGTTTCAAACCTTTTATTAGTTCAAAGTGTGCAAGGCTAAGGTGGAACATGGGTAAGGTAAACTAATCCAAAATTATGCGATATGATCATAGAGGTGATTACCTTTGGGGATAATTAAGGGATTATTTATTGGAGGTGTGGGATTTTATCCCAATTTTATATTGTTAGGATTATATTTCAGAATGCTATAAATGAAAAGAAAGGAAAATGGCTCCTTTTTTATATGATAAGGTCCACAGCAGGTTATTTGGGAATGCGACATTTTTAATAGGATTTTTATGTAAGAGACAGGCATATTCATTCTAGTTTAGCTTCTTCTTAATTGGTCTCTTTAACTCCCATTGAGCATTGGAGTGGGATCAATCTTATTCTAGGTCATATTCGGATTTGGAGGAGCCCAACACTCATGTTTTGGAATGATCCAAGGAAATTAAAATTAAGGAAAGAGGTATGTCTCTTCATTGGTTATCCTCAAAGGTTATAAAGGTAATTTATATCAAATTCCTAAGTTTAAGAATTTTATTGATTACATTAATGATCGTTTCTTCTAAAAGGACTATATACTAAACCACTGGATCAAGTGTAAGTTAGACTTACAAGGTATAATGGAACATCATACTACCAATGTTTCTAGACCACCCTTATAGGATAAAATACGACATAATATCGATAATACACTACCTTGACATAGTGGTAACATTATCGATGATTAGAATACACATGTCACTTATACTGGATAGCAAGTGGTGCCATGTTATAGTGGGAGCATCAGGAATCATTCTGAATGATTAATGTTTTTGGTGATCACTTCGAGATAATCCCAAGAAAACATGAGCCCGTCCCGAGAACTACAATGAGGCAGTCCAAGATAAGAATTTTAATTTGACTTATAATTAAGGATACCAAAAAGGATTAGATGTATTCGAATCAAGTTTTGGGACTTGAAGACTTGTTGATGGGATAAAATCGATCGGGCACAAGTGGACCTATAATAAGTTAAAAGAAAGATGGATGGGAAGGTGCAAACATTCAAGGCAAGGATTACTAAAGGGTTTGCTTAGAAAGAAAGGGATTGACTATGAGAAAACCTACTAACGATAGCCGACTAAAGTCTGTTCGATTTATTTTAATGTTAAGACTGTAGTTTTTAATGATCGTCTTGAAAAGTACATATTAAGAACTCGATAAAAAGCAAAGTGATTTAAGCTTATGACATCCATTTATGGATTTTATAGATTGAAGTTAACATCAAGGTCTTGGGTCATTCGATTTGATAAGATAATAAGGTCTTGATTTTGATCAAGGTTTGAAAAACACTCTCTTGTATAAGAAGCATGGAATAAATGTGGTGGTGTTTCTAAGTAGAACTTATGGATAATATTTACCTAATCGGGAATGAGGTGGGAGTATTATTTTACAACAAGAATGCGGCTTTCAGGGTATTTCGATATAAATTACTTGGGACAAGCCGAGAACACCATTATGATCAAGCTTTCATTGGATCGATTAAAAAGGAGGTTGGGCTTATCCTAAATCGATTACATCAATGTTGTATACACATGATTAACATCGGGATTCCATTAAAAGAGTTTCTTTTGAAGAATGGAATCATTTCGTTTGTGGATCAATGTCTTAGGACACTTGATATATGGAAGAAATGCGGAATATACCTAATGCTTTAGTGGTAGGTAGCCACATCCATGGTATATTGTGTGCGTTATGCCTTTTATGTCATCAGCAGATTTTAGTCTAATTGTCTTTCACCTTTAAGGCACAAAGACTAAGGTTTTTGTCAGATAAGTGTAATATCCCATAATTTTTGGTATTTATTAATTGTTTTATATTGTAAATTTCATTGGGAGAAAATTAAAGTGAAATTTAGTAAATATTAATTAGCGAGATAAAGGTCTCATATTTATTATAGTTATTACTACTTGTGTGTGATAAGTAAAAAGTTATACGATTTATTATATGTTGCGTACGAGTGATGACGACAATTTAATTAGTGATATGTCAATAGTGGTTACATCGACGGATCGATATAATTTACGGGCTATGCATAGTGTACACATGTGTCAGGATCGGTTAAGTAAAAGTTATATAATTAGAGTTGGGCGACTCAGATGACCTTTTCGAGTGCACCGGTAATCTGGAAATGGTCGAAATAGTCCAGAATTGATACTCGGGTGTTATGTTTGAGTTTTGGGGGATATTTAGACATAACACAACCCGTATCAAGGTAGGAAGCTCATTTTTTACCAAGAATTAATGGGGAAAACGGGATTAGGTTTTTGGGAGGACATTTAAGGGGTCGGGAAGTCGGATGACAACCTACCTTTCATAATCCAAACAAAAGAATAAAAAAGAAAGAACTTTAGAGAAGAGAAAACGAGGGGGGAAAAGAGGGATCTTGAAGAGGATTCAACCCAGCTAAGAGACTTTAAATTTGTAATCCAACGAGGCAAGTAAATACTTTCTTTATATCGCACTTTCATTTATAGTTAATTACTTTCTTGGTTTAAAGTAGAAATTGGGGATTTGAATATGCAAGATTGGAAAATTGATGATTGATGAAGAAACCTAATGATATAAGATGAATGATATTGAATCAACGACTAATTGGGATTGATTAGGCTTGAAATTAGAGATAAAAATTATGGGTTTTAATAGTAGAGGAAGAACTTAGAAGAAAGATGAAATCTTTAATAATTAACTTGATAAAATAATTATAATCTTGATTGTGTGAGGATTTTCATATAAGAATCAAATATATAATGATGGGATTATGTTTTATCGATGATATGTGGATTATAGTTCTTGGAGTCTGGGTAGAAAGAACCCTAGAAATGAAGTTGGGATTTTGGGGATGAATTGCTAAAAAAAAAACGCTTCAGGTTTGTCTTCTACAATCACATTCGAACATTGTTCGAACGAGATTGGATTTTATTCGAACGACCCATGGGTTTCCGTCCAGTTTGTATCGTGAAAATATTTAAGGTATTTTTATGAACTCAAGCGAATATAAGGGATATTATCCTAGTGTAGACACCCTATTCTGTTACCACTAACTCACCTTAGGTCCCTAGTACCTCCCTCCATCACTACAAACCCAGGTCATGTCCCGAGTACTGAACTGGAGGCCATCGAGCACTCCCCGACTCAGTTTGACCCAAGAGTCAAACTCTTCAGCTCCACCAAGGCTGAATGAATCTTCTAAGGGCACTGAATACCCTTTCCAACGGATCGCTCCGTGCACGATTTCGACTTACCATGCGGACCAACGATCCGTTTGCGTTCGAAACTTGACCGAGAGGCCATCGGGTGCTCCCAGGCTATGTTTGACCTGTGTAAACTCTTCATCTCGACTGAGGCTAAAAGAATATTCAAAGGGCACTGAATACCCTTTCCAACGGTCCGTCCCGTGGGCGATTCTGACTTTCCATACGGACGAACGATCCGTTTGACTCTGGGAGGTCACCAAATGCTTTCCGGGCCCGGTTGACCAAAGTCAACTCCCCAAACCGGGTCAAGCTCTTTGGAATGTCGAATTACATCTCCTACCCTTTCCAACGGTTCACCTCGTGCGCGATTCGGACTTACCATGCGAACGAACGATCCATTTGCGTTCGAGCAATTCCCCGTCTAATGGACCGACAAACGCTTCCGAGTGATATTTTACCCAAAGTAAACTCCCGAACCCGGGAGCGGTCCAAAGGACTTTCTAAGGTCTCTGAATTACCTTTCCAATGGTATGCCCCATGTACGATTCTGACCAACGATTTACCCTCGGCGGCCGATTATCCAAAAAAGCCTAAAGCGCACTGCCAAATGACAGGTTCCAGACCCTGCCTATCGGCACCTGCCGATAGGCAGGAACAGATATATGCCGATCGAAACATACCTTGGCCTATAAAAAGAGGCCTTCACCTCATTTGCATGGGGGCCCAGATCTGATAAAAATCTCTCTGAACGAATCCCATAAACCTCTCCCGAAGGCAGCGTGATTTCAACTTCCAAATCCCTTTCTTACTCCCATTTTTCATCATCTTTTTCATCAAACTTGGTGAATTAGCCACTCTCCATCATCATCCAAGTGCAAGTGCTTCTCTCCAACATTAAAGATCAATCTCAAGATCTTCAAGAAGGTCCAACTTTCTCAAACTCTCTCTTAAATTCTCTTAAATTCCTAATAACTTGTTTTCTTATTTAGCACTCTTATTATCTCATCTCACACATCCTAATATACTTTTTATTTAGTAGTATTGTACATCTTTTATTTTCATAAAACTCCAAAAACAAGAAAAAGAGGGTTTGTTCATAAATTCCAAGTAGGGATTCTCATACTTTTCTCACACTTTTCTCACCACTAAAACACTTTTTCTACAAATACACACACACACTCACAAATAAGAGATTCCCCATTTGGATTTATGGGATAAACCCCACCCCTCATTTTGTATGCGAACTACGTGGACTTTGATGCCTTTATAGGCTACGTAGGCATCTCGGGGTAAAACCCGAGACTCGAGTCCTTTTCCTCACTTTTTCTCTTACTTTCTATATTTCTCTAAATCTAATATTCTCATATTCCATATATTTGTAACGTATTACTCCATATGCGTTATCGTTCCATTATAATGATCAACGTAGAGGTAATCGCGTAAATCTTATTTTTCTAATACTATTATTATATCTTCCTACGGATGACTCTCTTTATCTTTCCCGTGATACAAGTCGAGGATTCCTACCTCCATTCTATATATACACATGCACACATATCACGGGGGGAAACAAAAGGAAAATAGCAAATATTCATGAGAGACCGAAAGGGTGGAATGGGTGCCTAACACCTTTCCATTTCGTAACTAAGCCTCCGAACCCTTCTCGAATCATCTTGGTTTCGCATGCACCAGTATGTCTTGGGATGTCATCCTTCGGGGTGGCTTCCCCTTTTTTTCTTTTGTCTGTTTTGAGTAAAATAGACTGGCGACTCTAAAATCTCTCTACATTTTTACACCACATCTCAAAAGAGGCCGGCCGAAGCACTCCTGAGAGGGATGCGCGGGACCCGAAGGATCCTTCCCTCCACGCGCTCGCCCGCATGTCGAGGATCGGGGATGGCCACAGTGGCGGCTCTGCTAGGGAGATTTTTTGTGATTTTGAGCGCTTGACTCTATTTACATGAATGCTATATTTTCTTATGTTACCCCCCATATCTGCATGTTCCCTTTCTCATATGTATCTCATGCTTATGCTTATGCTTATGTTCACACACTTGTAGAAACTTCTCCATGTACACTAAACACCATATGCACCTAGGATCACATATATCCCCATGTTGCATGCATCACCCATCCATACTTGGTGTACCTTTTGGGGTACTCGTACTTGGCACCCTATTTGGCATAATCAAGAAAGGCATTCTCATCATAAGATACTAATAAGAGAATCATGCATGATTCACACAACATCACCAAAGAGCATTGCTATTGACCAAATTTTACCCAGTAACTGGAGGGTCACTTCGTGATGGGCGCTGGTCCGGCAGGTTGCAGTTAGCCTAAGCGATTTGACTCTCACCTTCCATTGGTCAAGTACCTTCGACGTATATCGAACGGTTCCCCCGCATTGTACCGCTTGACCGACGTCATGACGGGAGGTATATTGCAGGGAATTCATTCACGTACGTCGAGTATATCAAATTCTCTCTCAGACGTACCGTTCCCACGAGGTATATGGTAAGGCAATTCACGTACACTCAGGTATATCAAATGGCTTGTCCACACGTACCGATTGCCCGTAAGAGCAAGACGTATATTATGGAAGTCACGCCAAAGGGAGGAACCCATGCCGATTCACCCAACCAACTGTATACCCGCATATAGGTGTCAAACCTAGGACACGCACTTTAGATTGCCGGTTTCGACCCGAAACTCTGCCAAAATTCTGGGTCGGCCTGTCGCCTAATTTTTGCGCATTTTTAAAACGAGACCCTGTCCGTGAGCCTGGTTACAAGTCCAAACCGTAGCTTTGCATATATTAAAACCTCACTTTTCCAGGCTCGGGTCCCGTACGGCATTGCATTTAGGAGAATTAAATACAAGTGAGAACATAATAATCATAATAATAATGCTGAGTTTCGTATCCAAAAAAAAACATTTCTCCCTTCTTTATCAAAAATCCAAAAACATTTCTCCCTTCTTTATCGAAAATCCAAAAATAGTTCTTCCTTTTTTCTCAAAAATAAATCTCATCCTACACCTTCTTAGGTCGATCGCAAGCCCTTGACCTGGCTCCCTATTGGCTTCGGTCTTCAGTCAAATCACCCCGGAGTTTCATCCGTTCCTCTACTATTTCTTCTGAGTCCGGAATCCATCCATCTTCCATGGAGAATACAGATCAAGCACCAGTAATACAGCCGAATCTGACGACAGTCCTGGCTCAGCTCGTGTCCAAGATTGGCAACCTCCAAACTGAGGTCCGAGAAATGCAACGAAACCAGGTTCCTATTCCTCAAGAGCCTGAGGCCCAATTCCCTCGTGCTATGGGTCCACCCGAGACTATTTGGGGTCCGGAAGAATATCAGCATGCTCCATGTGCCCTTCCTACCAATGGGCCGCCGCCTACCCAGCTTCCAACGCCAAATATTGCCCAACCTATGGTTAACCTGCCTGTGGTCACTGATCCAAAGGAGGAGGAGTTAAATAAAGTCAAAGAGGATCTCAAGATTCTCACCAAGAAGTTTGACCAAGTCAGGATCTCTGGGAATTACATGGACTATACCCACATGTCTCCTTATCCTACAGCGAGGTTACTCAAGAAGTTCAAAATGCCAAATATCGAGAAGTTCGGAGGGAGTGGACCCCCAATTGTTCATCTTCGCAGTTATCATCGTTCCATGACTCTACTAGGGGCTTCTGAAGAAGTGATGGCCCAATTGTTTTAGCAAACTTTAAAGGATAGTGCCCTTCGATGGTTTTTATCTCTTGATGAATCCAGAATCCGTAGCTGGGAGGATGTAGCTCGAGAATTCATATCGCAGTATAAATACAACGAGGAGCTTGAGGCCACCCGTCGTGATTTAGAGATGCTCAAACAAAATCCTAGAGAATCAGTCAGTAACTTCATAACCTGGTGGAGGGAGCAGGTAGCTACCATGACTAATCGTCCATCCGAAGAAGAACAGGTCAACATAGTGAAGAAGAACTTCTTGCCCCATGTCCGAGCGACGAAGGGAGGATAATACTATCCCCACTTCCGAGCTCTCAGAGAGGTTGGAGTGGAAATTGAGGAAATCCTCGTTAAAATAGAGGTAGAACCAAAGAAGTTGTCCGGACAGTTCACCCCTAGAAAGTGTGATAAGCCTGCCAGTGCTACAGTCTCAACCATCAACAACATCTCTCAACTAACCACATCATAGGCACCAGAAATCCGTCCTGCACCCATCCGAAGGTAATACATTTAGCTCCATGATCCCCTCTCCAAATTTTACCAAGCCCTATTAAGACAAAACCTCATCAAACCCTTGGATCCACGTCCATCGCCAAATCCACCCCCAAGAAATTTCAAGATCGATGCTCATTGCGCCTTTGTCCAAACTGACGGCCATACCACCGACCAATGCTTTCACCTTCGGAACACAATCCAAGATCTCATTGACCGGGGTACCATCGCCCCACCAACCACACTTAAGTCAAACACTACTCACAATCCACTTCCGAATCACACCAGTGCCATCTTCTTGGAGGAAAACCCAGATTTCAATCCCTCAACTCAAATCACACCCATATACCCTCCTAAACCTCTTCAAATTTGCCCATATTTCCTCCTACACCCTACTAGCCTCGCTGATCAGGCACTGTCACTCCTTATCAGAGCATGCATCACTGCCCGTACCCGTTCTGAAAAAGAATGTATGGAATTTTCAGAGGTGTTAAACCAATTCCTAGAGTTCGGGATGAAATTGCCCTCACAGATGGTCATCGATTGCCAGAGGTTCAACACACTGTTCTTGGAGGCACGAAAGTGGGCTCGATATTCAGACAAGTGGGTGGTACCAACCGACGAAGTCAGCATAGGTAATGTTGTCCAGATTATGGCAGAATTATTTGAGCAAACCAATAACATTTGCAGTATCACCGGATTACTTAACACTTTGAAATTACAAGGGCGTTTGGTCCCTTCAATCACGCATATCCACACAGAATGGGAGAACTTGTATAAAGAAGCCGTTTAAGTTGTGGAATGCATCGACTTTACATGGAAAGATAAAATTGTTGCCACCGGAGGGGGGAAGATTTCGAAGATTTGAGTGAAACACAATCTTCAGGAACAACTGGCCCAGTAGCCGACATATGTGGGATGATATCATTTAAAGAAATCCTCGGAGAAAAGACAGGGTGGAAGAACAACCTGAGGTTGATGAGGAAATGGGATTCATGTTCTTTCCTTCTTCAATAAATCATATGACCAGATTAGGGAGACATTACCAGGTTCTAAACTCACTACCAGCAAATGACAAGGGAAAGGGCATTGAAGACCTTCCTATGCCAGAGATGACCATCGAGGAGTGCAAGATCCTCGATCAATTGAAGAAAACTCAAGCTAACATCACTCTATGGGGACTTTTTATGTCTTCCCAGCTGCACAGAAATGCTTTAATCAAGCTGCTCACTGGACCCATAGTTCCTCCCTCTACCACACCAGAAGAAGAGGTAAATCTGGTCGGATCCTTGACCTCTACCCGAATGCTATCATTTTCTGAAGAAGAAATCCCCAGAATTGGGCCGAATCACAATCATGAACTCAATATCTCCGTCAAAGTTATGGGGAAGGCCGTGCCACTCTCCCTTGTCAATAACGGATCCGCCTTGAACGTTTGCCCTATGAGAACCTTTAAGTGTTTAGGCCTGAAATAAAGAGACCTCGCTCCAACCTCCGTTGCTGTACGTGCCTACGATAATACCCATCGTGAGGTGATGGGGTTCATAAAACTTATAATAGGGGTTGGCCCTATAAACCCTGTCATTGAATCCCAAGTCATAGACATCCCAGCTTGTTTCAACCTGTTGCTCGGACGCCCCTGGCTCCACGATATCAAGGGTGTGTCTTCCTCACTCCATCAGAAATTGAAGTTTTTCGCCAACGGGCGAGTCATCACCATATTGGGCGACAACAAAAATGTTGAGGGTGCAAGCACCAGCATTCCAATCCTTAAAATACAGCACAGGTCAAATGATATGCTCCTATCAGTTGTTCGGGTTGAGCCACTCCTACTTCTGGCAGGGGACGGTTTCAAAGAAAGGGTTTGTCCAGAATATGACCCTCATGGCAATGTCAATGTGATTAAGATGTTTAGAAACATGCACCTCATGCCCGGACTGGGGCTAGGGAAAATGCAGCAAGGGATACTTGAGCCCATCGAACTGAAGAAAGCTTTCCCTCCTTGTGGCTTGGGGCATCAACCATCAGAACAAGAGCTCAGAATGATTCACCAGTCTCGACCAAAGAGAATATTAGACTACATCCCAACTATCTCAGGAGACTCCTTAAATGGACGATTCATCAAAGAAGGTGAGGACTTTCCCTTTTGTGGTTTTCCAGAACAATGGTATGACCACACGGACAAGAAGATGAGGTCGGGAATGGAGATCTTTTTCTAAGACGGCTACCCATGGGCCGAAAGTTTCCCACACCGCGTATAATCGCTCATCAAAGATACTGAAGAGACTGAGGAGAGTGATTCCGAAGATTCCTTTGACTTGCAGATACTGGGACTGGCACTCTGCATGGTTCATTCAGGCACTACATCAATGGACCCATCCCGCCTGATTAAAGCTGCTGATACACCTCTCCTCAACTGGCATCCTGCGCCAGTTCTACCTCTTGAAATCTCCACTAACCCCAATGTTTACCCTATTTCTTCTTCTGTTGTCTATCCTTGTTCAAATGTAATCGAGACCTCTTTTGACGAGTTCTCAATGATGTTTTTCCTATCAATGAAATAAATGAATATTTTGAGTATCTTGTTGTGCCTTACATTAACTGTTTAGATTCTAATCGAACTTTTGATGACAATGATTTTGAAAATGAACAATTCTTAACTGATCTAAATAAGGTTAATAATAAACAACATAACTGCGTTCAAGTTAATGAAGAAGAGACTGTTGTTATTAATCTCGATTCTAGTAGCCAACTACGCGAGATTAGGATAGGGGCCACCCTTGACGAGCATGAGCGTGCACAACTCAAAGAATTACTGAAGGAGTTCGTGGATGTCTTTGCATGGTCCTATGATGATATGCCCGACATTGATCCTGAAATATCTCATCACGAGATCCCACTCTCCCAAATTACAAGCCGGTTAAATAAAAATTAAGAAAACTCCACACCGAATGGTCGCTTAAGGTCAAAGAAGAGGTGGTCAAACAGTTAAACGTGGGTTTCATTCGAGTGATCGAATATCCCACATGGCTAGCCAACATTGTACCTGTGCCGAAATCAGGAGGGAAGGTTTGAATGTGTGTAGATTACCGAGATTTAAACAAATCTTCTCCAAAGGATGATTATCCGCTACCCAATATCGACATGATAGTGAACAACATAGCCAGTCATGCTCTCAATTCATTTGTCGACGGGTTTTTCGGATACAACCAAATTAAGATGCACCCAGACCACCAAGAAAAAACCGCATTCATCACCCTATGGGGAACCTTTTGCTACACCGCTATGCCATTTGGTCTCAAGAACGCTGGGTCTACTTACCAAAGGGATGCCAAAACCGTCCTATACGATCTGATTCAAAAATAGGGCGAGATTTATGTGGATGATATGATTATCAAGTCCAAAACTAGAGAAGGTCATGTTCCCGCTCTCCGGAAGTTCTTCGAACGACTGCGACGGTATTAGATGCGACTCAATCCACATAAGTGTATCTTCGGTGTTACAAAAGGAAAAATCTTGGGATTCATGGTCAGTGAAAAGGGGATAGAAGCAGATCTTGTAAAGCTAAAGGCCATACTTAAGATGCCACCACCCGAACAAAGAAAGAAGTCCGAGGTTTTCTTGGGAAATTGCAATATAATAGCCGGTTCATCAGCCAGCTAACCTCCATCTGTGAACCGATCTTCAATCTCCTCCGAAAGGATTCAACTAAGGTTTGGAACGAGGCCTGCCAAGAAGCTTTTGACTGAATCAAACAATAACTAACCCAACCTCTAGTGCTCATGCCACCACAGTCTGGTCTCCCTTTGCTCCTATACCTAACCATAACCGACACTGCAGTTGGGGCTTTGCTAGCCCAATACCTTGAGGACACCCGTAAAGAAAGAGACATCTATTATGCTAGTCGCAAATTAGCGGGGTACGAGGTCAACTACACTGCTTTAGAAAAGGCATGTGTCGCACTTGTCTGGGTCACCCAAAAGTTGCGACACTACATGCTCGCCTTCCCCATCAAACTTGTATCCTGAATGGATCCCATCAAATACCTGCTTGAGAAACCCGCCTTATCCAGCCGAATGGCCCGATGGTTGATGCTCCTAACCGAGTTCGATATCGTGTACGTCATACAAAAATCCATTAAAGGAAGAGCCATCTCTGACTACCTCGCCGATTACCCCATAGAAGAGGCGGAGGTTTAGATTTCCCAATTCCCAGATGAAAATATCCTCTGCACCACTCAAGACCGCCTTCGATGGAAAATGTTCTTTGATGGTGCTGCCAACAAAAAGGGATATGGCATTAGGATACTCCTGATCGCCCCAGATGACTCCCAGACTCCCATCGCCATAAAATTAGATTTCCCTTACACCAACAACATGACGGAATAAGAGGCATGCATAGTGGGCCTCCAAGTTGCTCTCAAGAAAGGTATTCAATACCTTGATGTCTACGGGGATTCTGTCCTTATCATCGGTCAAGTGCTCAGAAAGTGGAAAGTCAAGGACGAAAAGCTCCAACCCTTTCACGCCCAATTAGAAGAGTTAGCCTCCCAATTCTGAGATATCACCTTCTATTACCTACCCCGAGCAAAGAATAACCTAGCTGATGCTCTCGCCACCTTGGCCTCCATGGTCGACATGCTCGAAGGAATAACAATGACCCCCTCCCTAGTTCAAAAGCAAGACAAACCGACCCATTGCTACCATATTGATCTTGTCTCTACTTAAGATCCCGAACTAGCCGATTACTGGTACTATGATATCTGGTGCCTCATCAAACATGGTAGGTATCCCTAGGGTTCCAACAAGAAAGATCGAACAACCCTCCGAAGACTGGTCGCCTAGTACATCATCTGTCATAAAGCTCTACTCAAGAGGAACTTCGATGGAACTCATCTAAACTGTATCGCAGGGGCTGATATTGAGAAGATAATACAGAAAATTCATAGCGGGGAATGCGGGCCCCACATGAATGGCCATATGCTTGCCAAGAAGATCATCCGACAAGATTACTACTGGATCACCATGATCCAGTATTACACTGCCTATGTTCGGAGGTGCCTCAAATGCCAACAATTCTCCAATCTTTAACACCTGCCTCCGTGAGAATTATACCACATGACCTCTCCCTGGCCGTTCTCTACCAGGGGTATTGACATCATAGGGAAGGTTACACCAAAGGCTTCAAACGGACATGAGTTCATCCTGGTTTCCATCGATTACTTCACCAAATAGGTCGAGGCTGAGTCATACGCAATATTAAATACCAAGAAAGTGGCCAAATTCCTCAAGAAAAGTATCATCTGCCGATATGGGGTCTCGCACGAGCTGGTATCGAATAACGGGTTGCATTTCAAAGAAGAAATCACAGAAGTAGTCAACGAGAACGGGATTTAGAGACACAAATTTTCTCCCTACCGACCTCAGACTAATGGTGCAGTTGAAGCCGCCAAAAAAACCTCAAAGCCATCATCAGCAAGATGACCGAAAATTGTAGGGATTGGGCCGATCGGATCCAATATGCCCTCTGGGGATATCGAACCTCAATCCGAACCTCTACTGGGGCTACCCCTTACTTCCTGGTCTACGTCATGGAGGAAGTCCTACCCATGAAGCTGGAAATACCCTCGCTACGCGTCATGCTCGAAAGCAAGGTTAGTGAAGAAGACTGATGCCAAAGCCGTCTTGATGAGCTAGCCCTCCTAGATGAAAGAATATCAAAAGCACTTTACCACATATAGGGGTACCATCGCCGAATAGCGCGATCATTCAATAAGAGAGTCAAGGACCGCGGTGTCCGGGAGGGGGATTTAGCCCTCAAAGAGATAATAGAACCCATCTGGGACCCCAGAGGGAAATTCAAGCCCAATTGGATCGGCCTTTACATTGTGAAGAAAATGTTATCCGGCAGTGCCGCCATGCTCACTGACCTAGATGGGGAATAAATGGCTCATCCAGTTAATCTGGATAGTCTCAAGAAATTCTACCCTTAGTCCAAAATCTCGGCGTGCTACGACTCTTCTCATCCTACTTCTATTCTAAAAAAAAAAAGCTCTTCATTTATCTCTACGCAGAACTACGTGGGCCTGATCCTCTGCAAAAACTATTTTCAAACAGATAAAAACATTTTCAAAAAACCCCAGAGGTACGTAGGCAACTCATACTTCTCACATGAGTGCGGACCCTTCTCTTTCACAAAATACCATTCTTTTCTTATCTCCGAGAATGGAGGTTCATTCTAAAAATATTTGAACAAAAGGATTATGTATGCCTTAGCGATCGGTATAGATAATTCAAAATACAAACTCATCAAAAGGCACAGCTGGATGATCAGAAACTTGTTTATTTTATTAATAAGAAATTACAGTACGGATTACATAAGAAAAGGAACGGATAACTCCCTTCCCCCTACTACCATAAAAAGCCAAATAAAATCCCCGCATATATTACACAAATAAACTCTCCAGGAGTTCTACCCGCAGCTACCCGAGGAGCCTGCACCCTCATCATTTACATCCTGAGGTCCCCAAGTTTCCCCTGCCTGAATAGAGTGCCGTAAACACTCCATGGATCGATGAGCCTGAACCATCTTTGAAAAGACCACAACACCCCCTTCCATGGTGTTAGATAAAATAAACCATCTTTGTCCAGTCTCTACTGCCAACATCTTGCTAACTACTTTCCTCCACAACCACTTCATATAATCTTTGAGGACATGCCAAACCTTCCCGACAGACTGAGAGGGATGGGCGATGGACGTCGATTTTCCCACAGAGACCCCAGCAACATACGCAGACGCTCAGTCAAATCCTCTACCGGAAAGAAATTTGAGATCCGAGGTGGCACGATTTGTGCCCAGCCAAATTGGCCCAGAAGCCGCCAAGGGAAATAGAAAGAGGTCTGTCTGAGACCAACCATCTGCACATATGAATACTCTCCTAGCTCCAGATTTGGCTGCAACGGCCCCCACCAAGGCACTAACCAATATAACCCACGAGCCCCATATTCTACAAGCCAATTCTCCCAGTTCTTAACATATAGACCAACGCTGATGAAGTAGCGTGAAAAGAAGTTGGGCACGGCCGACAAGGGATATTCTGGAGGAGTCGCCAAGAAGAATCTTTCAAACAACTACATAAACAGCATCACAAGGCTACCCCTCAAAAAGTCAGAACGACCTTCTCTCCAGACATCCAGGCCATTCAGAGTCTCCGCCAATATCACCGTCGCAGGATTGCGGCGGTATGACATCCATGAAGTAATGGCTGCAAGTTGTGAATCCACTTGCACCTCCCTAGCCACCAACATCAATTTTGAAACCAAGCCCAGAAAAACGGCTCCAGCATAGACAACATCACCTACTCCCCACAAATGCACGGACTGCAGCACCGCCGGGAGGGAGATCATTCCTCCAGTAACTAATGATCTAGCCGCCGAAGGAAAAATGTGAAGAAGCCCGGCCAACAAATCCCTGGGAGAGCGGGAAAATTCAAGCAAAGCTACAGCAACACTGGGATTTACACCCAGTATGGCAGAAAATTCCTCGTAGGTAGGACAAACTTCTTCCAACCCAAAGCGAAATACATGGTCTTCGGGGTACCAGAATTGTACCGCCGCCGTCAGCACGTTCCACTCAAAAGGATGATTGCGCCACAAGGAGACTCGACGCATGTTGAAAGCATCGTAGTCGACATTATAAGAGCACATAGCTTCCAAGGCTTAGAGGTAGCTAGCAAACTCAATGCTACCAGGGAGATTCATCTTGCAAGGCTAAGAGATGGTGGGAAAGCAGGTAAGAATGCAAAGGTGTGATGAAAACACTCCACCCTTACCCCTTTTTATACTTGAGAACCCTCACAAGAGACACAATCCCTGCAAAAATCGGAGGGAATCCTACACCACAAGGTACCAAAGGCTGAAGAGGGTACCAATCAAAGCTTTGAATTGATGGGACTGGACTGAACTATCGATAGGCAGGTCAGGGTGCTTGCCGATCGACAACCCCCCATTTTTAGAAATTTCCCTCTTTTCCTCTTTTGTCAAATCAGAAAACTCAATAAAAATAAATTGACATTCCCAACAGAATTTCAAAATCCCTTTTTCTCCTTATAAAATTTCCCCCTTTTTAATCAAAAACCTTCCTTCAAAAAAATCCAAAAATATTCTTTTTTACGGTCTCAACAGCAAAGTAAAAAGCGCATGTGCATGCATTCATTCATCATTAAATAAAGAAAATCAAAAAACTCCATTGCATTGCATCAATTTGTGTTATGTGTTACATCAATTTTGCAGGAAATAAAAAGAAAAAGAAAAAACAACGGGACTCAGCCCGAACCCACATTCTTTCTCTCTCTCTCTCTCTCTCAAGAGCTTCCACCCCTGCGACGTGCTCTCTTCCCCCGCAAGACAATGCGCCACTACTGATATACCCATATATACCCTCCAAATCGAACGACTCCCAAGGGGGCCGACCCTTCATCAGGTTCCAGACGACCCCTCAGGGGCCGACCCTTCATCAGGTTTCGGACGACCCCTCAAGGGCCGACCCTTCATCAGGCTCCGAACGACCCTCCGAGGAGCCGACCCTTCATCAGGCTCCGAACGACCCTCTGTGGGGACAACCCTTCATCAAGATCCGGATGACCCTCCGAGGGTACGACAGTACAAGGCCTAAATTAGGCCAGACTCACTACCGGAAGGAACTTCGCCCTCAGCCTCGGCTTATAGGCCGAGGGTGACATCATCGCAACGCGTGGTTTGGGAGACGCGTGTAACAGTGTTCGTGAGGCTCACATGGCACATGGGAGACCGTTATAACAAAATCAAACCCTCACGTGAGGGAATATTATGTCATCATTTGGCATCTACAGGTGTCAACAGGGGATTGGCTAGATCATCATTCACATGCACCATGCATACTTGGGGGGTACACTACACCCCCCAAGACCTATATATACTTGTCACCTACAACCCTACAGGGGATCGATCAATTTATTGGAACCCTATCAAACACTCTTCTTGTACACACAGTAGAGAGATAAAGTGAGCTTATGTGCATTGTATCCAAGGCCATTAGTGCCCATACTTAGTGGATCACACACGCACAGTGGATGTAGGCCAAATTGGCTGAACCACTATACATCATTGTCTTATTTCCTCTTATACTCATCCCCTTCTACATACTTATACACTTTTACATCTCTATGGCTGCCATGGTTACTACTGTTTGAGCTCATTATCACTTATCCGGTGGTGCTAAATCTCAGCATCATCAACCACTACCCGAGCCAGAGTCCTCTCCGGACGAAGCAGATGGAACCAAGCAAGAAGGAACAGGAACCGCATCCTGAATATGGGTAGTCGCCGAAGATATCCAGTCTATAATGTCCCTGAGCCAAGTGGTCGACACCCAGACTTGCTGAAAGAAAATGTGAAATCAGTATCAAAGAAGAAATGACCAAAATAGAAAAGAAAGAAAGTGAAGAACAAAAAGGTATACTGCAGGTTGAAGGACCTCCTCTGTCAAACCCAACTCCTCCGAATCCATCACATGAGGACGGTGCAACATAGGCACCATCCCTCCATCAACCCGCCGAATGTTGTATGAAGGGGTATGCAGCCGTACAAAAGGGACCTCCGAGGTCACCGCCACCGCAGATGCCGAAGGACCATCGCCGCATGAGGCCAGGGGACCACCCTAGTCACCACGCAAAGACCTTCCACCCCCTCAGCGGCGTAGGGATGTTGCTGACCCCCGACGTCTATGCCTGGGGAGGCAAGGAAACCCTTGCCCTGAGGACATGTATGACAATATGGAGGGAGAGGAGACCCCTATAGAATGCTGGGAACCATATGAGGTCTCCAACAATACTGTACGACCTCTCCAGGATAGTAAAGAAAAGTGTGGGAGACCAAATCCTGATGATCGCCCGAGAGGCTCTGCTTTTGATCGCTTGAGCAGGGGGTTAGCCTTTGAGAGTCTAGGCCCAGTAAATGACCTGCGGGAACAATTGTCTAGGTCAAAAAGTGATGCGAGGTCCAGGAGGGAGGCAGCAGATGGCCGACCCCAAGGACGGGATGACGACCAAAGAGAAGTAAACAGCCGACACAGGCCCGCCGCAGTAGAACCCCCCGTCCACCTTAAAGAGGCGGCAGGGGATAACATCGGCCAAGCCGACCCTGTGAGGCCCTGGAATGACTCAATCCAGCGGCTAGAAGATAAGATCGGTGATATAATGAAGAGTCGGGACCCTCTTCAGAAGGGATACACCATAGGCTCACCCTTTGTGGTGAAGATAGTCAACTTCCTTACGCCATCAAGGTTCAAGCCACCTGTGGTCACCCCAAGATACGACGGGAGCACCAACCCTGTTTACCATGTTGAGATGTATCAATCAACAACAGACATATACTCTATCTCAGATGAGATGAGGTGTCATGTCTTTTCTGGTACCCTGGCAGGGGCTGCACATGTCTGGTACACGTCTCTTCCAAAAAATTCCATTGAAAACATTAAGCAGTTGGCAGACCGATTCATCCACAACTTTTGCTTGGGGGTGAGGCCACAGAAGAAGACCACCCACCTGCTCTATGTTAAGCAGGGGAAGAATGAGAGTCTGAGGGACTACATAGCCAGATTCAATAAAGAGAAGATGGAGGTAGAAGACTATGAGGAGAGCATAGCTATGACAGCCTTGATTGGAGGACTCCAAAAGGGGAAGCTGTTATGGAAGCTTGCTGAAGACCCTCCGAGGACGATGGCTGAACTGCTGTCGACAGGAGGAAAGGTGATGAACGCCGAAGAGGCGATGGCCGCAAAATATGAAGACGAAAAAGGAGGTGCTAGTGGGGGTAAATACCCTAAGAAGAACAAAGAGGGGAAGAAGAGGTCCACGGATGACAAGTTCGCTGGTTACACCCCTCTAACGGTCAGCTTTGAACAGATTCTCAATGAGATAAAGAGTGAATGCTCCCTGAAGTGTCCTGAGAAGCTGAGGGCAGCCCCCAGCAAGAGGAATAAGAACCTGTGGTGTGAATTTCACCAAGACCACGGCCACATAACAGACAAATGCTTTGCTCTGAAAGATGAGATTGAGAAGATGCTGAAAGAAGGGAAGATCAGAAAGTACGTCGACAAAGGTGCCTTCAAGAGGGGTCGAGGGGACGACCCCAGAAAGAAGCGAGGCGATGCATGCAGAGAAGGTCCTCAAAAAAGAGGGGACGACCCTTCTGATGATGAGGACGACCCTGACCTCCCGCCGAGAGACGACCAAGGTCCTGTCAAGAGGCTTAATATGATCTCGCTCGGAGTGGGAATGATCTCCGGAGGTCTAGCGGGAGGAGGGTCTGAGGTCGCCGACAGGAAGGCCCATGTGGCTGAGGCCGAGGCAGTGACGAAGATGGTACACTCAACCTCTCTGGAGGTCAAGTCAGAAAAGAGGAAGAAGGTTGATATGGACACTCTGATAATGGGATTTTTAAGAATGGACTTCAAAGGCCTCTTGGCCCCACATGATGACCCTCTCGTCATCACTACCAGGGTGCACGGGTGTGAGGTGCCGAGGATCCTGGTAGATGGGGGTAGCTCTGCAGATGTGATGTTTTGAACATGCTTAAAAGCCTTAGGCCTCAGCCGTGCTAGACTCGTCCCATACCATCATCCATTGATTGGGTTCAGTGGGGAAAAGGTTCATCCCCTTGGGATATATGAGGTTGATGTTAGGATGGGGGACGAGTGGCCGAGATGGCTTACCAAGAAGGTCAGTTTCTTTGTGATGGATGAACATGTGTTTTCAGCTTACAACATCATACTGGGGCGTGTGGCCCTCAAGGGGTTTGAAGTTGTGCCGTCTACGGTCCATCAGATGATTAAATTTCCTACCCCTTACGGGGTGGGGGAAGTTCAGGGAGACCAGACGACAGCGCGAGAATGTTACTACAACTCCGTTGAAGAAAGGGAGGCACACAAGAGGGCTATGACCACTTACAATATTGATACCCTAGACCCCAAGGATGAGACGAAGCTAAAGAAAGGAGAGGCCACGGAAGAGGTAGAATCCATCATCCTCGATGAGGATGACCCGAAAAAAACCGTCCAAGTCGACAAGTCTCTGAAGCCCAATATCAAGGAAGACCTCATTAAACTGTTGAGGAGAAGGCGAAGCGTCTTCGCATGGAGTCATGTAGATATGCCAGGGATTGACCCTGAAATTATGTGCCACAAGCTCAATGTGGTAGATGGAGTGAAGCCGATAAAGCAGAAGAGGAGAATTTACTCTAGAGAAAAGTATGAGGTCATTAGGGATGAGGTCAAAAAATTAAAAGACGCTGAATTTATTAGAGAGGTCATCTACCCTGAATGGCTGTCCAATGCAGTCATTGTCCCAAAGGCCAACGAGAAGTGGAGAATGTGTGTGGACTTCACAGACCTCAACAAGCACTGTCCCAAAGACAACTTCCCTCTCAGGCCATGAGCTCATGAGCTTCATGGATGCCTATTCAGGGTATAACCAGATCTTTATGAACCCTGAAGACTCAGAGAAGACAACCTTCATCACTGACAAGGGGACATACTGTTATAGGGTCATGCCCTTTGGCCTAAAAAATACAGGGGAAACGTACCAACGCCTGGTAAATAAAATATTCGAATACCAAATTGGGAAGTCTATGGAGGTCTATGTAGATGACATGATGACTAAGAGTTTGAAGGCAGAGGATCATGTAGCAGACCTGGAAAGGACCTTTAATACGATGGACAAATACCAGATGAAGCTCAACCCGGCCAAGTGTGTCTTCGGGGTCGGAGCAGGGAAGTTCTTGAGGTTCATTGTCAACCAAAGAGGCATAGAGACCAATCCTGAAAAAGATAAAGGCCCTTATTGAGATGAAGACCCCCAAGTCTATTAAAGAAGTTCAGAGACTCACAGGGAGAGTTTCTGCCTTGAACAGGTTCGTGTCTAGGGCCACAGACAAGTGTTTGCCATTCTTTAAGATCCTTAGGAAGGCTTTCGAATGGAGTGAAGAGTGTGATGAGGCTTTCAGGGACCTAAAGTCATACTTAGGGTCTCCCTTGCTGCTGTCACGACCCGTGCAGGGTGAACGACTTTCTGTGTACCTCGCCGTCTTAGAGTCGGCCATCAGTGCAGCCATTGTGAGAGACGAAGACGGGATACAAAGGCATGTGTATTTTAACAGCAAGGCACTCCAGGGGGTAGAGCAAAGATACCCGAGGATAGAGAAGTTAGCCTACGCCTTGATCCATGCCTCAAGGAAGATGAAGTCGTACTTCCATTCCCATACAATGGTCATCCTCACCGACTCTCCTCTTAGGCAGGTCCTACACAAGCCAGAAAAATCAGGTAGGCTAATGGCCTGGGCTATAGAGCTGGGGGAGTTTGACATAGTGTATTAGCCTAGGACGGCCATTAAGGGGCAAGCACTGGCGGATTTCATGGCTGATTTTACTTGGGAAGGTGGTGAAACCGAGGGTGAGACCCTCGGGAAGACAGATACACAACAAGACAGGCCCACCGACACACCCGCAGATAGGGCTGAGACAAACACCGATAGAAGGAAAGCGAGTGAAAATGAAGAGGGAAGATACATCTTTAGACAGGGATCCCTCTCTGAGGGAAATTTTTCAGAGGGAAAGACTCTGTGGAGCCTCTTCATTGATGGGTCCTCCTGTGATAACGGAAGTGGAGCTAGATTGATACTATCAGCACCCGATGGCACAGACGTTAAATACGCCCTGAGGTTCAACTTCAAAGCCTCCAACAACGAGGCTGAATATGAGGCCTTGGTAGCAGGCCTCTCCTTGGCCAAGTCTCTTAGTGTCGGCCAGATTTTGGTTCATAGTGATTCAAGACTAGTAGTGAATCAGATACTAGGAGCCTACGAGGCTAAGGATGAGAGGATGTATAGGTACCTTGAGAAAGTGAGGTCATTACTAAAAGGCTTCAGAGAAGTGAAATTAAAGAGGATGCTTAGGCTCGATAATGGTCGTGCTGATGCCCTTGCGAGGTTGGCCTCGACAACTAGGACAGACATCAGGAGGACGATCCCAGTAGAAATTTTGCTCCAGCCAACTATTGAAGACACCGAGGGAACACTTGGCAATTGCCTAAATGTTTCTCAAGAAGCTTCATGGATGGACCCTCTGATCAGATACATTAAAGAGGGTGAGATGCCAGAAGCAAGGCAGGAAAAGAAGAAGCTGATGTACAGGGCTGAAAAATTCACTGTCATCGGAGACACCTTGTACAAAAAGGGGTTTTTTCTCCACTTACTTAGGTGTGTGCATCCCTCATAAGTCCCTTCCATTTTTCAAGATGTGCACGAAGGATCGTGCTCAAGCCACATCAGGGGCAGATCCTTAGCGAAGAGGGTGATCACCCAGGGGTACTAGTGGCCAACCTTGGGGAAAGACGCGACGGCATATGTAAAAAAGTGTGACAAATGTCAAAGATTTGCCACCAGCCCTCACCAGCCCCATCAGCCTCTTACTTCCATTACATCCCCATGGCCATTTGCAGTGTGGGGAATTGACCTAGTAGGACCCTTGCCTAGGGCCATCAATAACTATCGGTTCCTCATCGTATTTCAAAATGGGTGGAGGCGGAGCCGATGGTGATGATCACAGAGCAGAAGACCTTTCAGTTCATCTGGAAAAATATTATATGCAGATATGGTCTTCCCAACACCCTCATCTCAAATAACGGGACTCAGTTCAAGAATACCTCTCTACAGAAGTACTGTGAAAGGGTAAGAATCAAATAATTTTTCTCCACCCCAGGCCGACCTCAGGCCAATGGGAAAACCGAAGTTACGAACAGGACAATCCTAGATGGAATCAAGAAGAGGCTTGAGGAGGCAAAAGGAAGATGGGTCGGGGAGTTATATGCCGTGCTGTGGGCATACGGGACGACAGTGAGAACCTCTACCGGAGAGACCCGATTCATGCTAGCTTATGGCTCAGAATCCGTCATCCCCACCGAGATTGAGTTTCCTACTCATAGGGTCCAAATGTATGACCCCCATAGAAATGCGAAAGAGAGGAGACTCGACTTAGACCTGATTGAGGAAAGGAGGGAGGACGCTGAGATAAGGCAGGCTGCCTACCAGTAGAGGACCGCAAGGTTTTACAATCAGAGGTGAAACAGAGGCCTATCGCAGTGGGGGACTTGGTCCTCAAGAAGACTTGGCAAAAGCCCAACAAGCTCCATCCTAATTGGCATGGCCCATATAGGGTCATCGATGAAATCGTCCCTGGGACCTGCAGACTAGAAAACCTAGAAGGGGAACCTTTTTCCAACCCCTGGAATGCAAATCATTTGAAGAAATACTATCAGTAGTGTTGTAAGGTCTTGATAGACCATAATTGTAATATGAGTTTCTCCAACAGAACACTTGGGAAATTAATGAGAAATATCAGTGCTTCCCCTCATCCTGTGGTTATCAGTTCTAGTATGCATGGAAATATCTACAGAGAACCACCCTCGGCTATAATGAGGTCCATTGGAGGGGACGACCCCACCACTGTCCTCAAGAAAGATGAGGGAAAACTTTGTTAAAAACCATTAATTTGGTAAGATGAACCCTCGGCTATAATGAGGGTCAGTGGAGGGGACGACCCCACCATTGTCCTCAAGAAAGACGAGGGAAAACTTTGTTAAAAACCATTAATTTGGTAAGTTGAACCCTCAGCTATAATGAGGGTCAGTGGAGGGGACGACCCCACCATTGTCCTCAAGAAAGACGAGGGAAAACTTTGTTAAAAACCATTAATTTGGTAAGTTGAACCCTCGGCTATAATGAGGGTCAGTGGAGGGGCCCACCACTGTCCTCAAGAAAGACGAGGGAAAACTTTGTTAAAAACCATTAATTTGGTAAGTTGAACCCTCGGCTATAATGAGGGTCAGTGGAGGGGACGACCCCACCATTGTCCTCAAGAAAGACGAGGGAAAACTTTGTTAAAAACCATTAATTTGGTAAGTTGAACCCTCGGCTATAATGAGGGCCAGTGGAGTGGACGACCCCACCACTATCCTCAAGAAAGACGAGGGAGAACATAAAAACCATTAGTTTGGTAATTTGATCCCTCGGCTATAATGAGGGACAGTGGAGGGGACGACCCCACCACTGTCCTCAAGAAAGACGAGGGAAAACATAAAAACCATTAGTTTGGTAATTTGATCCCTCGGCTATAATGAGGGCCAGTGGAGGGGACGACCCCACCACTGTCCTCAAGAAAGACGAGGGAGAACATATAAACCATTAGTTTGGTAATTTGATCCCTCGGCTATAATGAGGTCCAGTGGAGGGGACGACCCCACCACTGTCCTCAAGAAAGAAGAGGGAAAACATTAAAACCATTTGTTTGGTGATCTGATCCCTCGGCTATAATGAGGGCCAGTGGAGGGGACGACCCCACCACTATCCTCAAGTAAGACGAGGGAAAACTCCATTAAAAACCATTAGTTTGGTAATTTGACTCCTCGGCTATAATGAGGGCCAACGCAGGGGATGACCCCTCGTTCACCCTCAAGAAAGACGAGGGAGAGGTTAGTGACATTAACAAAGACAACACAAATAGTACAAGAAGCAAATATGGAAGACAGCAAAGAAGACGATAGTATTAATGAAATATCAAATGTTCTACAAGTAGAGTACAAAAATGCTAATTACATCAAGAGGGTATGGGCTACAGACAACCACCCCATGGAACAACATCAGAGGGCAGGGCCTCAACATCTATAAGAGAGGTTTCCTCTGTGACTATGATAGGCTGAACCTCAGACGTGCCTAT
The DNA here is from genome assembly GCA_949130495.1 of Sambucus nigra. NCBI lineage: Eukaryota > Viridiplantae > Streptophyta > Magnoliopsida > Dipsacales > Adoxaceae > Sambucus > Sambucus nigra. The sequence goes on along the minus strand of OX422210.1, from coordinate 368,310,212 downwards.
GCCTTCTACATGTTGGGATTCCACCTGGGTCAGAGCCTCGACGATCAGAGGGTCGTCCAGTTGGATTGCTTCAAGGGACGGGCGGACCGAAGAGACGACGTCGCCGAACTTGAGGACTACCCACCGACAGGCCGTCCTTATCCCTCTCTCCAAGTACTCAAGGTCGAAACCTTGGAACTCATCTGAGAGTTTATAGGCTTCGATAGCATCGGCCTCGGCTTTCTTCACAGCCTCGGACAGCTCAATCTTAAACTGGGCCTCCCGATGGGTCATGGCTTCATCCTTCTCCTTCAAAAGCAAGTCTCTAGACTTCAGATCCTCATCATGCTGCCTCTTCAGCTCATCCATAATTCGTGCATGCTCGGTCCTGGCACTCTCTAACTCAGCCTTTGCAGGTCGGCCTCATGCTGGATGGCCCTCTCGACGTCATGGAATTTCTCCTGATTTTTAGTCATCCATTTTGTTGCCGAGGTAAAGGCGCATACAGACTGCACAATAAAAATAAATAGATGTCAAGAGGATGAGGAAATAGTTGGTGAAAGAATGAAATTAAACAAGTGGGTCAAGACCAATACCTGTGCTAGAGCGTGCAGACCATAGTCATACACTTTGGCTGGAAGCATCTTTGATAAGAAGTCGTAGTCAGCAGCCGAGGAGCAGAAAACATTGATGCCTTGGCTGCCCTCAAGTTTGCAATGAGTGATGAGGGCTCGGCCCTCAGATGTGCCAGGTTCTGGGACCAGAAGGCCCCCATGCTCGACGAAGAAGCAACCCCTTCAGATGCTTCGACCCTAGCCCTCGTCCGAGAATCCGGCCGAGGGTCAACAGGAGCCTCAGGATCCTTTCTTTTGTTGCTATCGGTGGTCGGCTCAACAAACGTCGGCCCAGCGACCTTCGTCTTCCTCGGAGCCTGCTGAGGCTCCTTACCCTTCTTCTTTGTCAGGCCTGATAGTAAGCTGGGAGCAGTTATTTCCCAAAGGTAGTCTGATACACCGGCAAGACGACCTGAAAAGGGTACGACACATGAGAAAAATGCAGAGATAAAGAGGAAACACTTCAAAAATAAGTAAAGAATGGGAAACGTTCAGTATAACTCACATAGTTTTGTAAGGGGGACGAACTTCAGACCAGCTTCCTTGAGGAACCGAGGGGTCATCAGATCTTCAAATTTTGTAAGTTCACCCCCTTTCTCTCGTCCTCTCAGATACTCAACGATGTCCTTCTCCTCCAGACTAAGTCCGGGGTCTGACCTGGCCTTCATTGAAGGGTTAGACCATCTTATGGGGACCTTAGGACCATCGGCTACAAGTTGAGCCTCGGCGGTGAACTCCCACTCCCCAGAGATAAAGAAGCATCTCTTCTTCCAATCGTGGTTGGAGGTTTGTGCCACGTGGAGAAGTTTTTTCTCAGACCTCCTCCCCCTAGATGATAGTACCCAGGCTGATTAGACGAGGAGGTGATATTATAGCAGGCCAAGAATACGTCAGCCGAGGGCTCATCAGTGAAAGCATTCTTCCACAGGGAGATGTAGCCCAGGATCGTCCTCCAAGATTTGGGAGGAAGCTGAGAAGGGGTAACACCAAGGGCTGATAGGATATCTACGATAGCAGGATACAGAGGGAATCTGACACCAACCTTGAACATCTGTTCATATACTGCAACCTCTCCCTCTTCACAATCAAAAACCCTCTCAGACTCAGAGGGAACCCTCATAGTTATATTGGGGGACACTCCATAGGCATGCCTCCGTATCAAGAGGTCGTGATCCCTAACGGAGGAGATATAGGATGAGGCATGGGAGGTATCAACCTGGTCATCTGTATCATCGCCCTCGTCCTCAGTCCCCTCTCCCTCGGCCTCGTCATCTGCCATAGGACCATGGGGAAAGGTCATCTGGAAGGCATGTGGAGATAGAGTTGTCACAGGGACAACCTCGGAGGGGACCATACCCTCGGCCTCTCGGCCTGGGCTTAGGTCAGATGTCTCTCTCCTATCGGAAGGTCCAGCGCCAGTTGCTGAGGATGCTCTCTTGTCCATCTCACTTGAATGACTCTCGGATGGACGAGAGGACGACCCACAAGACTCAGACAGTTCAAATGGTTTTATTGTGGCAAGAGGAATGGGAAAGATGGGTCGTACCCAGTTAGGGTCGGCCCCTCGTCTCCTCTCTTCCTCTTCCTCTATTCGTCTGATCTCTGCAAATAGATTCTCTCTCAAGGATGGGAATTCAGATGCTAAACTATAAAGCCTCCTAAGCATTAAAGGGAGGACCCTACACTTAGAGAATTTAACTAAACATAGCTACAAATAAGTTGGCAGTTGACCAGATTGGTCTTTTGGATTGAAACAAAAGAATTCAAGGGTTTTGATCAAGAACACTCAAGAACCAGTTGCCGGAGAAGACATCGGAAAAAGTTATGAGACAATCCAAGGAAAATGCAGCCCTACGAGCCTAAAAAGCAAACAAAAATGAAGATAAAAGAGAGCGCTGGGGCAAAGGGATTACCTGATAAAGAGAGAGCAAGAACTGCCAAAATTGCTAAGCTTGAAGGATCGAAGACTGCAGAAATGGCAGGAAGGCTGGAGACTTGAGAGAAAGAAAGCTTGGGCACGAAGAAGAAGAAGAAGAGAGAGAGTTCAAAAAATCTCTTAAATACCTTAGTAATGAGTGGGCCCATTAACCAAGAAGGGCATCATTAGGGCACAAAGTCCCAGGCAAAGTGTGCAGCCGTCATGCCTTGGAAACTGGAACAACAATGAGTATCTGCCCAGGTGTCACTCACCTAACTGATCATACACACATCCTAATTACAACACTATCCCTCAGCCATCTCAACAGCACCTATGGCTAAGGGCTGGGGGGTGATTGATATACCCATATATACCCTCCAAACCGGATGACTCCCAAGGGGGCCGACCCTTCATCGGGTTCCAGATGACCCCTCAAGGGGGCCAACCCTTCATCAGGTTCCAGACGACCCCTCAAGGGGGACGACCCTTCATCAGGTTCCAGACGACCCCTCAGGGGACGACCCTTCATCAGGCTCCGGATGACCCTCCGAGGGACCGACCCTTTATCAGGCTCCGAACGACCCTCTGAGGGGCCGACCCTTCATCAGGCTCCGGACGACCCTCTGTGGGGCCGACCCTTCATCAGGCTCCGGACGACCCTCCGAGGGTACGATAGTACGAGGCCTAAATTAGGCCAGACTCACTACCGGAAGGAACTTTGGCCTCGGCCTCAGCTTATAGGCTGAGGGTGACATCATCACAGCGCGTGGTTTGGGAGACGCGTGTAACAGTGCGCGTGAGGCTCACATGGCACATGGGAGACCATTAAAACAAAATCACACCCTCACGTGAGGGAATATTATGTCATCATTTGGCATCTACAGGTGTCAACAGGGGATTGACTAGATCATCATTCACATGCACCATGCATACTTGGGGGGTACACTACACCCCCCAAGACCTATATATACTTGTCACCTACAACCCTACAGGGGATCGATCACTTTATTGGAACCCTAGCAAACACTCTTCTTGTACACACAGTAGAGAGAGAAAGTGAGCTTATGTGCATTGTATCCAAGGCCATTAGTGCCCATACTTAGTGGATCACACACGCACAGTGGATGTAGGCCAAATTGGCTGAACCACTATACATCATTGTCTTATTTCCTCTTATACTCATCCCCTTCTACATACTTATACACTTTTACATCTCTATGGCTGCCATGGTTACTACTGTTTGAGCTCATTATCACTTATCCGGTGGTGCTAAATCTCAGCATCATCAACCACTACCCGAGCCAGAGTCCTCTCCGAACGAAGCAGATGGAACCAAATAAGAAGGAACAGGAACCGCATCCTGAATATGGGTAGTCGCCGAAGATAAACCAGTCTCTAATGTCCCTGAGCCAAGTGGTCGACACCCAGACTTGCTGAAAGAAAATGTGAAATCAGTATCAAAGCAGAAATGACCAAAACAGAAAAGAAAGAAAGTGAAGAACAAAAAGGTATACTGCAGGTTGAAGGACCTCCTCTGTTAAACCCAACTCCTTCGAATCCATCACATGAGGACGGTACAGCATAGGCACCATCCCTCCATCAGCCCGCCGAATGTTGTATGAAGGGGTATGCAACCGTACAAAAGGGACCTCCGAGGTCACCGCCACCGCAGATGCCGAAGGACCATCGCCGCTGTGGGAAGATCCCACCGCCCGACTCGAACCCGCAGGAAGGAAAGGCAGAGAATCATATATGCTGGGCGCCATCAACCAGCTCATCACGAAATCTATATAGTAATACGACGCGGCCGTATCGGTGTATAGCAAGTAGGACTCGCCGATCATCACCGCGATCCTCTCGTCCTCCAACATCAGTCACTCCTACCTCATAGACGTAGGAGGCTGTGTAGGTGGCACCACCACCTCCTCCTCAACAATCTGACGAACCACCCTCTCCCCGAGGTACCAGGAATGGCCAAACTCATGCGCCAGCAAATGCCTCATCCACGCGTTCACCCCGGTCGCCCCCGCATATTGAATGGCTATCCTCTAGGGATAAAAGGTCACCTGAAAATCTCCAAGCAAGCATAAATCAATACAAGATCAGAAGGTGCAAAATCTAAGACTGAAATGGAAAAAGTCTTACCTTACCACTGGTCAGGTCATTCAAGACCTGACGCACCGCCTCCAGGGAGAGAGATCCCTTCGACTGTCGATTGGCCTTACGCCATCGATACAAGCGACAGAAACCCCCAACAGTGTTGTCCTTCATAGCAATCAGCGGGGTATTGCACCCAATCACCTCATAGAACCACGTCTGAATTCATAAGCAAAAAGAGACGCATAAGGAAAATGCGAATGCATGAAAGGTAAATGCGAGTGCATGAAAGGAAAATGCGAATGCATGAAAAGAAATGCAGAAACTGAAGAATACCTCAAGAAGGTACGTGGCTCCAGTAAAGGTCTACCGGCAGCACCGACTGAATGCATCCAGAGAAGAGTAAAGGGTCGCCAAGGTCAGACTCCCCCAATCATAGAAAGGGATGTTCGAAAACATCCTCAAGTACGGCAGAAACCACATATAAATGACGTCATCGCTCTACGCCACCATGAAACCTCCCAATACCAGCAGAATGAATAACCGGGCCATCTACCTCACTTGCAGCCCGTCCTCCACATCAATCACCCTGCTCAGTAGAACATCCTTCAGCAGGGACAGCAGGATTGAATCCCCAGAAACTATCCTCCCTACATCACCAAGTGTCGCACGCACTGCCTCCGGTCTCACCCGTAAAGAGCGATCCACCTCTATCTTCTCTCCATCACAATCCATCCCCAGCAGCTGCTTCACGACTATGGGAGTCACAGTCATCTCCCCGAAGCCAAAATGAAAATTGTGGGTAGTGTCCCACCACCTCTCTCCCAAAGTGCACATGACCGCTGTCGAACAAGGCGTCTCATCCAGCACCGATGCCAACCACCCAAAACCCGCTGATGATACCATCCAACACACCACAGGTGGGAGATTCTCCCATACATACTTGATCCCCGTTGTCCCACGGGCACGCATGTTCTTCAAAGAAATATCAGACTGGCAAAAAGGAAAAGTCTCATCAAAGTTCAAGAAGAAAAATCACCAAAAAGAGAAGAATGCTAAAGGTCGGATTACTTACATTACTTTCGGGGATCACTCTCGAAGAGCGATGACGCGATGGCTCCCGCAGCAAGGTTCGCTCATCCACAACAGGCTCAAACGCATCAAAGGAGTTCTCACTCCCCAAAGCAAGATGCGTCCTAGCCCTCCACTCCACATTCACCCAATCATCAACGGTCAACCACTCCTGGTGGACTGCAGTGCTCACAAAAGTGGCCATTTATTGAAGATCGAAATGCTAGAACAATTTACAGAAGAATCGCAGAGAGAGAGAAAGCAAAGAAGCTATGAAAAAATGAGGGGATTCGCCCCCTTTTTATAGGATGCCAAGCGCCATGCCGATCGGCACCTCCACCCACCATACCGATCGGTACTGACCCCTTGCCTTCCCTAGGTAGCCCAAAAGTCCATGCCACTGCCAAATGGCACCCTTCATACTATGCCGACCGGCACCCCCTCCTAAATTTTGTACAGAAATTCCCAGAAAATACCAGAAACCTAGAAAAATCCCCGAAAAATTCCTAAAAATCCCATGAAGGATTTAGAGCCTTTTTACCAAGAAAATTTTGCATTCCCTCAAGCGGAACCCTTCTTCCCCAGCGAAATCCTCAAAAACCAAGTGAAAACTCCTCCCGGTAAAGCTCCGGAGGATCCCTAAGGATCACCTGATCACTTCCCCAGCGGAATTCTCCTACAGCCCCCAAAATAGGTTGTTCCCCCTGCGAGGTCTCCTAAAAGCCTCCCCAGCTCATATCAAAATCACAAAGCTCTTTCTCCAGCAAAATCAAAATTCAATCTTCATCCACTCTTGGGTCAGAATTGGCCCCGGTCTTGGATCGTCACCTGAGTTAGGTCAGAATTGACCTCAGTCCTCGTTCATCACCACTCTTGAGACAGAATTAGCCCCAGTCTTGGATCGTCACCTGAGTTAGTCAGAATTGACTTCGGTCCTTGGTTGTCACCACTCTTGGGTAAGAATTGGCCCCAGTCTTGGATCGTCACCTGAGTTAGGTCAGAATTGACCTCGGTCCTCGTTCGTCACCACTCTTAGGTCATAATTGAACCCGGTCTTGGATTGTCACCTGAGTTAGGTTAGAATTGACCTCGATCCTCAGTTGTTACCACTCTTGGGTCAGAATTGGCCCCAGTCTTGGATCGTCACCTGAGTTAGGTCAGAATTGACCTCGGTCCTCGGTCGTCACCACTCTTGGGTCAGAATTGGCCCTGGTCTTGGATCGTTACCTAATTTAGGTCAGAATTGACCTCGGTCCTCGGTCGTCACCACTCTTGGGTCATAATTGGCCCCGGTCTTGGATCGTCACCTGAGTTAGGTCAGAATTGACCTCGGTCCTCGGTCGTCACCACTCTTGGGTCATAATTGGCCCCGGTCTTGGATCGTCACCTGAGTTAGGTCAGAATTGACCTCGGTCCTCGGTCATCACCACTCTTGGATCAGAATTCGCCCCGGTCTTGGATCGTCACCTGAGTTAGGTCAGAAATGACCTCGGTCCTCGGTCGTCACCACTCTTGGGTCAAAATTGGCCCCGATCTTGGATCGTCACCTGAGTTAGGTCAGAAATGACCTCAGTCCTCGATCGTCACCACTCTTGGGTCAGAATTGGCCTCGGTCTTGGATCGTCACCTAAGTTAGGTCAGAAATGACCTCGGTCCTCGATCGTCACCACTCTTGGGTCAGAATTGGCCCCGGTCTTGGATCGTCACCTGAGTTAGGTCAAAATTGACCTCGGTTATTAGACCTTTACCCTAAGCTCGCAGAATTGGCTTTGACCCGCATAATCGGTCACCCTCATCACTTAAGCCCGCAGATTTGGATTTGACCTGCAGAATTGGTCACCCCCCAACACCACTACGGGTCCTCAAAATCGACCTAAACCTTCGATCGTCATTCATCTCCAGCACACTCCTTAGGTCCGCAGAATCAGCCTCGACCCTTTGAATCGGTCGTATTCCCTCAAAAGCATCATGTGGTGTCTATTCGACGGTCATCATTTATTCCAAAGTCACCCGTCGAGGGGCTCTGTAGACACCCCATTTTGTTACCCCCTAACTCCCCTTAGGACCCTAGTACCTCCTTCCATCACTACAAACCTAGGTCATGTCCCGAGTACTAACCTGGGGCCATCGGGCACTCCCCGACTCAGTTTGACCCAAAAGTCAAACTCTTCAGGTCGACCGAGGCTGAATGAATCTTTGAAGGGAACTGAATACCCTTTCCAATGGACCACCCCGTGTGCGATTCCGACTTGCCATGCGGACAAACGATCCGTTTGCGTCCGAAACTTGACCCAGACGCCATCGGGCGCTCCCAGGTTCTGTTTGACCTATGTCAACTCTTCAACCTGACATAGGCTTAATGAATCTTTGAAGGGCACTGAATACCCTTTCCAACGGTCCATCCCTTGCGCGATTCTGACTTTCCATGCGAACGAACGATCTGTTTGACTTTAGGAGGTCACCGAATGCTTCTCGGGCCCGATTGAAGAAAGTCAACTCCCCAAACCGGGTCAAACTGATTGGAATGTCGAAGTACATCTCCTAACCTCTCCAATGGTCCACCCCGAGCACGATTTTGACTTACCATGCGGACGAACGATCCGTTTGCGTCCGAGCGATTCCCCTTCCAATGGACCGAAAAATGCTTTCGAGCCATATTTGACCCAAAGTCAACTCCCGAACCCGAGTGAAGTCCAAAGGACTTTCGAAGGTCTCTGAATTACCTTTCTAGCGGTATGCCCCGTGCACGATTCTGACCAACAGTTTACACTCGGCGACCGATTTTTCGAAAAAGCCTGAAGCGCACTACCAAATGGCAGGTTCCAGACCCTGCCTATCGGCACCTGCCGATAGGCAGGAACAGATATATGCCGATCGGCACTTACCTGGGCCTATAAAAGGAGGCCTTCACCTCATTTGCAAGGGGAGCCCAGATCTGATAAAAATATCTCTGAACGAATCCCAGAAACCTCTCCCGAAGGCAACGTGATTTCAACTTCCAAATCCCTTTTTTACTCCCACTTTTCATCATCCTTTTCATCAAACTTGGTGAATTAGCCACTCTCCATCATCATCCAAGTGCAAGGGCTGCTCTCCAACATTCAAGATCAAGCTCAAGATCTTCAAGAAGGTCCAACTTTCTCAAACTCTCTCTTAAATTCTCTTAAATTCCCAATAACTTGTTTTCTTATTTAGCACTCTTATTATCTCATCTCACACATCCTAATATACTTTTTATTTAGTATTATTGTACATCTTTTATTTTCATAAAACCCAAAAAACAAGAAAAAGAGGGTTTGCTCATAAATTCCAAGTAGGATTCTCATACTTTTCTCACTACTAAAACACTTTTTCTACACATACTCACACACTCACAAATAAGAGATTCCCCATTTGGATTTATGGGATAAACCCCACCCCTCATTTTGTATGCGAACTACGTGTACTTTGATGCCTTGATAGGCTACGTAGGCATCTCGGAGTAAAACCCTAGACTCGAGTCCTTTTCCTCACTTTTTCTCTTACTTTCTATATTTCTCTAAATCTAATCTTCTCATATTCTATATATTTGTAACGTATTACTCCATATGCGTTATCGTTCCGTTATAATGATCAACATAGGGGTAATCGCGTAAATCTTATTTTTCTAATACTATTATTATATCTTCCTACGTATGACTCGCTTTATCTTTTCCATGATATAAGTCGAGGATTCCTACCTTCATTCTATATATACACATGCACACACATCACGGGGGAAACAAAAGGAAAATAGCAAATATTCATGAGAAACCAAAATGGCGGAATGGGTGCCTAACACCTTCCCATTTCCTAACTAAGACTCTGAACCCTTCTCGAATCATTTTGGTTCCGCACGCACCAGTATGTCTTTGGATGCCATCCTTCGGGGTGGCTTCCCCTTTTTTCTTTTGTCTGTTTTGAGTAAAATAGACTAGCGACTCTGAATCTCTCTACATTTTTACACCACATCTCAAACGACGTCAGCCGAAGTGCTCCCGAGAGGGACGCGCGGGACCCGAAGGATCCTTCCCTCCGCGCGCCCGCCCGCATGGCGAGGATCTGGGATGGCCACACCTAGTGAGTGGATATTTAATTAAAAATAGTTTTGTGTCGTTATTCATTATTTGGGAAATTTATTAATTAATTAGTATGTTATCTCTTGGGTTCAAGTGGGGAGAACTAAGGATACAAGTGAGTGACTGTTTAATTAAATAATTGGCGAAGTTGGGTTGAACTTCGGGATTGGGAGACTAATGCGCAGTGGGATATGCGTATGATTGCCCTTATAGGCAAGAGGTATATCGTGGAAGTCATGCCAAAGGGGGGAACCTTTCCATTAACCCAATAATTGCATAAACCTCAGATAGTTATCAAACCCAGAACACTCATATATTTTCGATTATCATGTAAAACTCTGTCGAAATTTCAGGTCGGCATACTACTCGAATTTTCAAATAATTTTGCCTTTTTTCAAAACAGGACCCTATCCGAGAGCCCGAAAACAAGTCAAACCTTGTGTTACTTATTTTCAAACCCTATTTTCCCAGGCTCGGGTCCTGTTCGGCATGTTTATTGCATTTAGGCAAACCTAATACAAGTGAAGACCTAATAATAACATTAATAATAATGCTGAGGTTCCTCTCCTTTTTCCCACCTTTTCCAAATATACCATAAGCATTATTCTCCTCCTTCTGAAATACCCAAAATCTTCTCCCACCTTGTTTAAAAAATAAATTCAAATCGTTTTCCCTCTCAGGTCGATCGCATACCCTGATTTTGGTATGGCTCCCTATTGGCTTCGATCTTTCGTTAGACTTCCCCGAAGCTCTATTGGCTCTTCTGCTACCTCATCCGAGTTTGGGATTTACTTTCACGAGTTCTGCATGGATAATGCCGACCAAGCACTGAATTTTTAGCCCAATCAGATGACCGTCTTGGCCCAATTCATTGCCCAGATTGACAACCTTCAAATCGAGGTCCATGAGATATAGCTTCACCGGACCTAGATTCTCGAAGAACCCAAGGTTATCTTTCCTCGTGCCATAGGTCCACCCGCTCCTGAGACTGTTTAGGTCCCTGAAGGGTATCAACATGCTTTGCATGCCCCGCCTCCCAATGGGCCACTGCCATGTCATCTCCCTCTCCCTTTCCCAATCAGGGGATAACCTTCCAGTACCCACAGATCCATAAAAAGAGGAACTAAACAAGGTTAAGGAAGACCTCAAGCCGTTGTCCAAGAAGTTCGACCAAATCAAGATATCAGGAAACTACATGGACTACACCCATATGTCTCACTATCTCAAAGCCAGACTGTCAGAGAAGTTCAAGATGCCAGACATCGAGAAGTTAGGGGGAAGCAGACCCCCAATTATTCACCTTCAAATCAAACATCAATCCATAACCATCCATAGTGCCTATGAAAAGATAATTGTGACACCCCGCGTAATTAAATATCGGGTGATCATTCCTTTATTAAATTAAAATAAAGGTGAACGGTTGGTTCATTATTAGCATCACTGTCGTAAAATAAAATTTCCAATTTAAACACCCTAAATAATTAAGCTAAGTGTCAAAACAATTTTTGAAACCTTACTTCCATTTTATTAAATCCGAATATGAAAACCTTTTTAAATAACCAACAATTTAAGAACTCCAATATACTAAAGATGGGTAATAACACACAAGAATTAGATTCATCCAGATAAACCAAACCAGTTTAAACTATCAATAAAACCATCCTGACAGTAATTAAATCCCAAAGAATACCAACAAATGGAAATATAAAGGAACTTAAATCTCTAACAAAAATCCAAACTGAATAGAGAAACGGGGGACACATGCCCTAACTAATAAGAACTAAAAGTAGGAGCAGAATCAACAACGAGGTCGTCTAAGCAATGGCCTATAACTCCCACATAAGCTGCAGCACGTCCGGTCCAAAGAACCTAAGCATGATGCCCCTGTGGCTTGGCACCAATATTATATACATATATATACAAGAGAGAAGAAATAATAGGAAACGGGTGAGAGCCGGAGTGTAAAATAGTTTAAAATTAGTTTAGAAAGTATTTAAAATACCTACCGGCTAATGTAACAACCATGTTAGTATTCGATACTCGCTTGAGAATTCTCACCTCATTCTAGTGTGCACGCCTACCGTACTAACAAATCTCATAAGTTTCTATAACTTATTCTCTATAAGGTTTTATCAGGTGAAAAGAGAGGTTATGATATTTACATTAGGAAATCATTCGCTTCAAGATTTCTACTTTATTTAGAACAACTCATTTCCCTTATAAAGTTCCCGAATACTTATAATAAAATTGAAGCATTTGTTCATTACTTATCTACTTATACGCAGAGTAGGAAGTTCCCATATAGATATGCGTATATATATATTAATCACACATATAATATATGTACTATCGGCACCCCACATGAAACCTATGGTGCTGGCATACTCTGCTATCAAGACCCCGTATCACACAAACTAAGGGAAATACTAGTCCGAAATCACTCTCGAACTGTATTAACACAATACACAAACAAATGGAGGCGAAGCATAGTTCCAGGTCCTAAGAGGTCAGCACATACCCTCACGTCACTTAGAACATCTGATTATCATTTTCGGATAGCCTGTATCGAGGATACTATCTTCTAGGGTACGAGTCAATATCCCCCATAAAGGTCCAACCGAGATAAGACCATCCCGGCGCGGAAACCTCCGTGATAGCAAGTCTCCGGGGTATGATTTTTACACATATATATAATATGCACAATCACGCAGTCATATATATAAGTATTCACATTTCTAAATAAGGTGCGCCCACGACCCATAATTATAATTATCTGTTATTAACACATTTTACTCGATTATTTCGCATAACGGGCTTGTTATTTTTATTTTCATTTATAATTCATGTCGTACTCACTTTTCCTCCCTCGAAGTATTCTAAGAATAATTTCAGTAGGCACACACTCACTCACCTTATAGTCTAACTTCCTAACGAGTCTAACTCTTTTATTTAAACGTTCGCATAATTACATATGTATAAATCACTCCCCATTAAACCTTAATTTCATCTTACATTAAATTCTCACTTATTGGGGTTTACTAAAACAATATTAGTCCTAGTTATATCCCAAAATGTTCTAATAATAATACTCAAGGGTTACTACGCATTTTAATCGGAATAAACCATAATAAGAGGAATATGCAGTTTTCCAGAATGGGTCGATCGATCGATGGAATGGGTTCGATCGATCGATCGATGGAATGGGTCGATCGATCGATCAAGCAGTTATGGCGAAAACTGCATTAACCCAGTTACGAAAATCCATCTCCAACCTCAACCAAATCTCCATATATGATTCTCGAACTCCCAACAAATGATACTAAAAGCACTATATACCCAAATATATGATTTTCTACGTAAAATATGTGAGTTTTCATCTAGTATAACAATTTAAAGGGGTAAAATCTACATAGACTTCAAGAACCCTAATCATTTCTTTAAATTTCAATTCTTCCAATTCTTTTCCAGATTTTCTACTTCTAAATCCATGAAATTTAGTGGTGTATCCTCTACATACGAATTAGATGTTCAGACTATGATTACTTCTTCTACGACATATGAATTCTAGTCTCCAAACTACACTTTCTTTCATGAAACAAGTTCTAAACAACCCTAGACTAACATAATTGAGACATTAACTAAAAATAAAGCAAGATAGATACTTGACGAGAAATTTGGGTTTCTGAATTGTGGAGGAAAGTGGTATGGTTGCGTTCCTTTTCGCGCAATCTACGCTTTGGCAGTGGCGGTGGTGTAAACGGTCGAGTCCTTGGCCTTGAGTTGCTTGGGAAGCTCTCCACCCCTTCTCTAATGGCCGTTATTTGCTTTTGTTATTGTTAACCCTAGAAGGAAGCTCCTAAAGGTTGATTTATCCTTAGGAAACTCGTGGGTTTAATTAGCCAAAAATGTAAAATATCTAAAATACCCTCTCGGAATGCCAATTAGGCCTAAAAACGCCCCAAGACCCAAACTAAACCCCTGGGTACATTGTTTTGACTATCTCGACCCTTCCGGACACATTGGCGCACTCGAAACAACCATACGGGTGAGTAATAATTTATTCACTTTTAATAATAATGATTTAGTCCCGACACGACACAAACGCATCCTGACTTAGATTTTCATAATTGCCATTTTATTCACTCGTGAAAATTTTAATAAAATAAATTTCATATATTACTTTACTCATCCAGTAATATTCAATAAATATCCAATAATTACTAACTCACATCACGTTAGTAAATATATAAAAAAAATATTTTCGTATGAATATTAAATTAATAACTCAATTAAATTTAATAAATCCCCAATTTTAAAGGCCATAAAAATACGGGGTATTACATACTTCCCCCCTAATAACGTAATTTTGTCCCGAAATTCAGAAAATGAGGCATACCTGGTAAAAAAAAATTGGATACCTCATTAGTATGTAAACTAACTTCAATGTAAGGCGCTCAGTTACTATAGCCCCCGTTTCACATCAAGCTTGTTTAACACTCCCATTAACGACACTTCACAATGCTCCTATTCAAAAACGTTCGCATAAGACGAGCCTATAGATCATTGGCTCCAATTATTTCAATATTATTGGGAGGCCTCACCTCACTACATGACAACTACTCGTATTTATCAAAACACACAACTCCCATTATGAGAGAAACCACACGAACATCTGACCACAACTTGCCAAAAACAGTCGTGGTAATTTCACCATAAACATAAGACTCCAACTTGACCAACTCCAAAATATTTGATTATTCACCCATCTCTTAACATTCAGAGTGAGAAAAGTTAAGGTTTCCCACACCCGAAACCTCAATAAGTACCTTGTTCACAATAAGCAGATACGAGTGTTCCCAAGGAACCCTACCATTAGGTAATATCTTCCCTCAATTACCGTATTATACTACGCTTGCTATCTATAACCGTTGTGGGGATTAAACGATCACAAAAAAAAATCTAAAAATTTCTTTCACACTGCTCCATTAATCGTTAATCACCGTTCGCCTACTCCCCGGCTATGGGTGATACATCCTACTCAAAAATGTAATGTAATCCCCTCTGCTTCCTGAAATCCCATTTCGAAGGTGGGGTTCAAAAATCTCATCCTAATTTAAAAAATATACCGTGTAGGACCACGTACCGACGTGATCCTTCCTTACAAAGGGCACACTAGTTAGTGTTGTCAACCACTCCAAAGGAATATAAATTATTTCCTTCTTGGTCATCTCTTTCTACACGTTCAAAGGAAATCTTGATCTTACCGTGGGGTTGGCAACTCATCCAAGAAACTTTACCGACTTTACCGGCCTCTTCCACTATAGGAATTGTCGATAGTCACAAAATTCTCTGGTTGATCCTCTTGTTCCAACCGATTTCTATCTATGAGTAGTGCATGCGGAGACCACTCACTATGTCCCGCTCAACATCGAGTTCTACTTTAAATGTCTCACATTAAGTGACACTTAATACTGCCCTTCTTTCCTTGGCGTATATCGAAAGTTTCGACACGTGCACTTTTCTCCACAATGTGCACTTCTGGACCTTTTATACCATACTAATATCATCGTTATTTGTACGCGCAACTCGCTCTCAAAATTTGACTAATTACAACTTCGCTCCGAGTGTTATCCATATAGTTAAATTATCCCTTATCAAGAAATACCCCTTTGTAAATGGCTTCCCACAGCCTTCCAACCAAATTCGGGTGTGCTACTTAAATTGCGCACGTATATATGGATTATTATCTTCACGCGATGCTTAATCCACTCTGTCACTTCCAACTCGTCATGTTAGTCCCATAAACATATATTCCACACGTCTATTCCCACATCCATACAACTCAGACGATTCTAACATCAGCTAACCAGGATGGCCACACACCCTATACACCGTGCATGCTAGCGTAGGCACCACATACGCTTCACACATAACACCCAATTCTTTCTTTTCGTGCTCACAACGTGATTACAACACTTGGGTACTCTTAATCACCCTAAGAATTGAAATTTTAAATCCTCCTTATCATCGTTCCACCCCTCAACTCGGGGTGATGAGACAAAACTTTAAATGCTTTCTTTCCACATAACCAGCTCTAGTGACCTTAATTCATAATTCAACTTCTGATTTATCGATATAATTACCTTCTCCTCCTACGACCGAGGTACCAAACTCATAAACTAATGACCAAACATCTTCCTACTTCCAACCTTACGCTAAGTTTCATGCGTGGGATATCTTAATAAGCGAAATCCAAATAAGGAACCCCCGATACACTACTACCTAGCATTGTCGGTTATCGAAATCTGTTAGGCCCTCCATCCATAGCATGTACCCCATTATTCCGTCTCTTGACAGAAAAAAGTTACATCTCCTCCCGTAATTACACTTAACAAAGAACATTTTGCCAATTGCACAATCGTTCAGTATTGGTGGAAATCACATTCTATAAACCTTGAATACATACAATCGGGATTCTCGAAATCCCGTTCCCAATCATATGGGTGTAACTCTCAACTCCCACATCTCTAAAGGATAGGTATATCAACGCGCTCTTCCTATCACCAAGTCCTAAGCGCTAAACATAATATTGAGTAAAATATTTTCGCTCAATGGTGAACCCAGTACACACTAAACCATGGCAACAAGGTCCCTAAACACTCCGGGATTTAAACATTTTGATAGTATTACACCCTTTGAAGTCCCAACAATAGATAATATAAGTACAAGTTCGACCCTCTTGCAGGTGAGGCCTCTCCAGAACAAAACATGTTTTCCTAAGGCAACCACTCCGATAGCCTTGAAATCATTGCCCACTATTGTTTTAACCATTTTTATAAACCATAATTATTATAATGTCGTACTCGCATATCACATCACTAATACGAGAATTCTCAATAAAGAATATGAATCACTAATTGTGCACCCATTTGTCCTCCGCGGAGAACACTAAAGACAATCCCACTTTACCAAGGGAACATATACATAATAATAACGCTATAGCTATACGCACTAAATTCTTCTCACATGCGAATCTAGCAGTAAACAAAAATATAATGGCTTGCTCTTGTCATATAAAACACGCTTCATCCTCCGAGGATAAAACTCATAATTCTACCTTGCCAATCGCCTTGGCTGCTTAATCATCTTTCGAACATAACACATCTGTCTGAACCAAATCGGAAATTATATTAACCATTTCCCTTGTAAGCGCTATGTCCCTGCCCTTTATTCTCACTTCGGAAAATTTTAACTCCTGTGGTTTTTACTCTCCACAAAATACCTCAACACATAACCAACTTATTTCCTGAAATACATTTGAAAACTCACGAACGAATGGAATCGAATCTAGGAGAATCACAATCTCCTTAGAGGTATCCTCATTTATGTAATACAAGTAGGTGGAAGATCCCCCTTCTGGGCGAGGCATCGCCACCAAAACATCTCCTGCCCCGCAATGGCAAAGATAATACTCCTACTGAATCAATTTATCATGGCTCTGTACGTAGAGAGCCAATCCATGCCAATAATGATGTCATGCTCACGTATGACTAAACTAGTATAACTGTAGGTAAAACCAAACTACCAAGCTATATACCTACACCCCGGCGTATACAGAAAATTAATGACCTTTTTCCCAATGATGAGTCTACGCATGACACCGTACTCTCAGTAGTGTCTAAAAATCCTAAGGTCCGTGCAAAGTGAGTATCCATGAAACAGTATGATGCCCCAGTATTGAATAAAATGTGTCCCATAGTACTAGAAGGAAGGAACATACCATCAATGGTCGAGGATGGCTGCTGGATTTTAGTATGCTGGACATCGTACACACATTCGTGCTATTTATGCCCCTGCTGCTGGGGTATATTACTCTTATCTGGGCAATCCTACCTCTGGTGACCCATCCTGCCGCAATTGAAGCATCTACCTCTAAACTTATTCATTTTACAGCTCTGTTGGTTTTGGCCCGGTTATACAGTTCCACTTTTTCCTTAGCCTTGTTGGCCTTGTTGAGCATCTTGATGAAAAATGACATCTGGTTGAGGATAGTCCCTCCACTTGTGACCCGTTTGTACACACTTATAGTAGAGTCCTGAAAGTTCTCGCTGGTTGGGTTGGAGTTCCTCTTTAGTCTGATCCGAACAAGTTCGACGTTCATAACCGTCCATTCCACATTTGAAACACCTCTTTGTGACTTCACTCTGACCCCGGCTTCGTTGGCCCTGACGCTTTTGGGTTTCCCTGCACAATTTGTTACCTTTGTGGCTTTTACGGTCTTGAGGAGCTTGTTGTTGCGATTTTTCTGTCTTCACACACTTGTTATTTCTAGTCATGACAAATTGACTATACTCTCTAAATCTTTTGCCCCTATAAACTGTGTGTTGCGTTCTTGATACTGTAAGACCGCAGTGGTAACTACCTGTGCCATAATACCTGCTAACTCGACGATTGATACTCTCTCTGGAAACACCTGAGGTGTGAACTGACCTTGCTCATTGACTCCCCTAACGACATTAGCTTGTTCTTCTTGACGATCCATCTAAAAATTTTAAATAATCTTAATGAGTTCATCATTCACATAAACAAATCGCAGAAGCACGAATTCCCAATGCATAAAGATGAATCCAACATTCCTAATATTAGGGCTCTAAATCAAAGACGCTAAGCTAGAAACGAAATAATCCGTATAGATCCTAAAGGACACCAGAACTTGATGCTCTGATACCATCTGTGACACCCCGCCTAATTAAATATCGGGTGATCAGTCCTTTATTAAATTAAAATCAAGGTGAATGGTTGGTTCATTCATAGCATCAATGTCGTAAAATAAAATTTCCAATTTAAACACCCTAAATAATTAAGCTAAGTGTCAACACAATTTTTGAAACCTTACTTCCATTTTATTAAATCCGAATATGAAAAACTGTTTAAATAAACAACAATTTAAGAACTCCGATATACTCAAGATGGATAATAACACACAAGAATTAGATTCATCCAGATAAACCAAACCAGTTTAAACTATCAATAAAATCACCCTGACAGTAATTAAATCCCAAAGAGTACCAACAAATGGAAATATAAAGGAACGTAAATCTCTGACAAAAATCCAAACTGAATAGAGAAACGGGCAACACATGCCCTAACTAATAAGAACTAAAAGTAGGAGTAGAATAAAAAAACAAGGCCATCTAAGCAATGGCCGACAACTCCCACATAAGTTGCAGTACGTCCGGTCCAAAGAACCTAAGCATGACTCCCCTTGTGGTTGGGCACCTGTATTATATACATATATATACACGAGAGAAGAAATAATAGGAAACAGATCAGAGCCCGAGTGTAAAACTGTTTAAAATTAGTTTGGCAAGTATTTAAAATGCTTACCGGCTAATGTAACAACCATGTTAATATTCGACACTCTCTAGAGAATTCTCACCTCTCATTCTAGTGTGCACGCCTACAGTACTAATTAATCTCATAAGTTTCTCTAACTTATTCTCCATAAGGTTTTCTCAGGTGAAAAATGAGGTTACGATATTTACTTTAGGAAATCATTCGCTTCAATATTTCTACGTTATTTAGAATAACTCATTTCCCTTATAAAGTTTCCGAATACTTATAATAAAATTGAAGCATTTATTCATTACTTATCTAGTTATACGCACAGTAGGAAATTCCCATATAGATATACGTATATATATATTAATCACACATATAATATATGTACTATCGGCACCCCACATGAAACCTATGGTGCTGGCATACTTTGCTATCAAGTCCCCGTATCAGACAAACTAAGGGAAATACTAGTCCGAAATCACACTCGAACTGTATTAACACAATACACAAACAAATGGAGGCGAAGCATAGTTCCAGGTCCTAAGAGGTCAGCACATACCCTCACATCTCTTAGAATATCTGACTATCATTTTCGGATAGCCTGTATCGAGGATACTATCTTCTAGGGTACGAGTCAATATCGCCCATAAAGTTCCAATCGAGATAAGACCGTCCCGGTGCGGAAACCCCCGTGATAGCAAGTAGCCCGGGTATGATTTTTACACAGATATATAATATGCACAATCACATAGTCATATATATAAGTATTCACATTTCTAAATTAGGTGCGCCCACGACCCATAATTATAATTATCTGTTATTAACACATTTTACTCCATTATTTCGCATAATGGGCTTGTTATTTTTATTTTCATTTATAATTCACGTCATACTCACTTTTCCTCCCTCGAAGTATTCTAAAAATAATTTCAGTAGGCACACACTCACTCACCTTCTAGTCTAACTTCCTAACGAGTCTAACTCTTTTATTTAAACGTTCGCATAATTACATATGTGTAAATCACTCCCCGTTAACCCTTAATTTCATCTTACATTAAATTCTCACTTATTGGGGTTTACTAAAACCCTACTGGTCCTAGTTATATCCCAAAATATTCTAATAATAATACTCAAGGGTTACTACGCATTTTAATCGAAATAAACCATAATAAGAGGAATATGCAGTTTTTCAGAAGGGGTCGATCGATCGATCGATCGATCGATCAAGCAGTTATGGCAAAAACTGCATTAAACCAGTTATGAAAATCCATCTCCAACCTCAACCAAATCTCCATATATGATTCTCAAACTCCCAACAAATGATACTACAAGCACTATATACCCAAATATATGATTTTCTATGTAAAATATGTGAGTTTTCATCCAGTATAACAATTTAAAGGGGTAAAATCTACATAGACTTCAAGAACCCTAATCTTTTCTTTAAATTTCAATTCTTCCAATTCTTTTCCAGATTTTCTACTTCTAAATCCATGAAATTTCATGGCGTATCCTCTACATACGAATTAGATGTCCAGAATATGATTACTTCTTCTACGACATATGAATTCTAGTCTCCAAACTACACTTTCTTTCATGAAACAAGTTCTAAACAACCCTAGACTAACATAATTGAGACATTAACTAAAAATAAATCAGGATGGAGACTTGCCTGGAAATTTGAGTTTCTGAATTGTGGACGAAAGTGGTATGGTTGCGTTCCTTGTCGGGCGATCTACGCTTTGGCGGTGGCGACGGTGTAAACGATCGAGTCATTGCCTTGAGTTGCTTGGGAAGCTCTCCACCACTTATCTAATGTCCGTTATTTTCTTTTGTTCTTGTTAATCCTAGCAGGAAACTCCTAAAGGCTGATTTATCCTTAGAAAATTCGTGGGTTTAATTACCCAAAAATATAAAATGTCTAAAATACCCTCCCGAGATGCCAATTAGGCCTAAAAACACCCCGAGACCCAAACTAAACTCCCGGGTACATTATTTTGACTATCTCGACCCTTCCGGACACATTGGCGCACTCGAAACCACCATACGGGCGACTTATAATTTATTCACTTTTAATAATAATGATTTAGTCCCGATACGACACAGGCACGGCCTGACTTAGATTTTCATAATTGTCATTTTATTCACCCGGGACAATTTTAATAAAACAAATTTCATATATTACTTTACTCATCCAGTAATATTCAATAAATATCCAATAATTACTGACTCACATCACGTTAGTAAATATATAAAAAAATATTTTCGAATAAATATTAAATTAATAACTCAATTAAATTTAATAAATCCCCAATTTTAAAAGCCAAAAAAATATGGGCTATTACAATAATGGCCCAGATATTCTAGAAAACCTCAAAAGATTGCGCCCTTTACTGGTTTCTATCCCTCAAAAGAGTCCAAAATCTATAGTTGGGAGGATGTTTCCTGAAAATTCACTTCACAATACAAGTGCAATAAAGAGTTAGAGTTTATGCGTTGAGATCTAGAGCTTATTAAGTAGAACCATGCGGAAACAATTAGTAGCTTCATAGGAAGGTGGAGAGAGAAAGTTCCTACCATGACCAATAGACCCTATGAGGAGGAAAAAGTCAAAGCATTCATGGGAGGACACTACTACTTGTGTCCATTCCGAAATATCCTATCTCTTTCTCTTTTCGGGTGGGGAAAAAAGGAAAGGGGGAGAAAGGTCTCGTGCCATGCTTTCTCTAGGAGCGCCTCAGTCATCGTCGGTGTGGGGTGAATGTAAAGAGATGGATTCGCCAGCCTATTTTGCGCAAAAGAGGTAAAAATACGTCGCCACTTTGAGAGAGTGGCATCAAAGACAAACTGATGCTTATGAAATTAAGAGTTCAAAGGTTCGGGGGCTATGTTACGGAATGGGAAGGTGTTAGGCACCCATCCCGCCCTTTTAGTCTTTCATGGGACAATGTTACTATTTTCCTTTACTTCTTCGTGAAGTGTATGCGCGTGTATATATAATGGATATTGGAATCGTCCAACTCATATCAAGGAAAAGATAGAGTGAGTTCATCCTTAGGAACGCTCCCAAAATAATATTTAGAAAAATAATTTATGCGTTTATCAAAATATTGATCATTATGATGAAACGATAATATATGTTGGATAAAATGCAAATAAGGATAACAAGTATAATATATTTTAAAATAATGTATAGATGAAAATTATGAAATGCGAAAATGGGAAAATTGGAAAAATTGAAAAATTAGAAAATTGGACTCAAGTCTCAAGTTTTATCCCGAAATGCCTACGTATCTTATAAAGGCATCAAAGTCCACATAGTTTTCATGCATCGTAAGGGTGGGGTTTATCCCATAGATTTGATTGGGAATTTATTATATTTGTGTGAGTAGAAAATGTATTTTAGTTTTGAGAATTATGATGGATAATTCCGTTGGATTTATAGGTGTAACCTTCTTTTTGTTTGTTTTGGTTTTTTTATAAAAAGTAAAGTATGTGCAATATAACTAATAAAATGGTGAGATATTAATGTGTATGAACTAAAGTAAAAGCTAAATTAAGAATTTATGTAACTAATGTAAAAATAAGAAATTTAAAGAGAGATAGAAGGATTTTGGACCTTCTTTGGAGAATTGAAGCTTGATCTTGATCTTGGATGAGCTCCCTTGGATGTTGAGATGAATGTTTGATGTGAGAGAATGAGATTTTGCCAAATTGGGTATGAAAAGGATGGGAATGTAAGATGGAAAGGAATTTCTTATAAGGAAACTTCACTGATTGAAAGAGAATATTGTTGAGATCACTAATATTGATGGATCGGAGGTGTGCTTTGGTAGTGAGGTAATGCCCTCATTTTATAGAGTAAGGGGATGTCAATATTCATATCCCTAGCCCTGCCAATCAGCAAGTAACCCTACGCACACTGCCGATAGGCAGGGAAATGGATCAACTAATAGACAGTCTCGTGCAGATTTTTCTGGAAAAATGGTCGTAGAACGTAATTCGTTAATCCAAATCATGCACCGGGCATACCATTAGAAAGGTAATTCAGATACCTTCAAGAGTAATTTGGGCCTCTCTGGTTCCGTGAGTTTACTTTGGGTCAAATATGGCTCGGAATCGCTCGTCGATCCTTTGGACGGGAGATTGTCGGACGAAAACGGATTTTTCGTCCCAACGGTAAGTTAGAATCATGCACGGGGTGGACCTTTGGAAAGGTTATATGAGTTAATTCGACATTATTAAGAGCTTCTCTTGGTTTGGAAAGTTGACTTTGGTCAACCGCGACCGAGAAGTGCTCGGTGACCTTTCAGAGTAAAACGGGTAATTCAGTTGTACTGTAAGGCTGATTTGTGAATAGGGTGGACCGTTGGAAAGGGTATTCAGTTCCCTTCAATGATTAATTTAGTCTTATTCGAGATAAACAGTTAACCTTGGTCAAATGGAGCCCGAGAGGGCCGCCCGATGGCCTACGGATCAATTTTCAGGGGAAAACGAATCGTTCATCCGAACGGTTATGCCGTTTCAGGAACGTGGTGGACCTTTTGAAAGGGGTTTTAGTTCCTTTCGAAAATTCAAAGATCTTTTTCTCTGAGATGAAGTTGATTGTGGTCAAATAGGGGCCCGGGAGCGCCCGGTGGCTTCTAGATCGATTTTTAGTGGTAAAATGGTTCGTTTGTCTGAACCGTTATTCCAATTCATGCTTGGGGTAGACCATTAAAAAGGAAATTTGGATCCCTTTGAATATTCAAAGAGCTTTCGCTCTGACGATAGAATTGACTGGAGTCAAATGGGGCTCGGGAGCGCCCGATGGCCTCTAGATTGGTACTCGAAGCATGACCTACGGTTTGTAGTGAAATGGGGAGATGCTAGGAACCATAGGAGAGACTTAGGCTATCTTAGAATTTAGTGTCTACATATCCCCTTGACGAGTGAGCTTGGAACAAGTGAAAGTTATCGAATAGACACCACATGATGTTTTAAGGAAGTCGATTATGCGGACCTACAGGGACGATATTGACTGATTCAGGGGGTTGAGGCCAATTTTGGTGATCTAAAGAAATGATATGGATAGTTAATTTTGGGTTATGGGGTCAATTCTGAGGACCTAGGGAAGGGAGCAACCAATTTTATGAGTCGAGGTCAATTCTGAGGACCTAAGATTGGGAGCAACCAATTTTGAAGGATTAAGTAGAAGGGACCAATTCTGAGGGTCAAAGCCAATTCTGAGGGCTTAAATAGATGTGACCAATTCTATGGGTCGAAGTTAATTCTAAGGGCGTAAGTTGGGAGTGACCAATTCTGATAGTCGAAACCAATTCTTAGGGCTTAAGTAAAGATGACCAATTCTGAGGGCCAAGACAATTTTGAGGGCTTAAGTAAGGATGACCAATTCCAAGGGTCGAGGTCAATTATAAGGACCTTAAGTTGTTGCGACCAATTCTGCGGGTCAAAGATAATTCTGAGGGCTTAAGTAGAGATGATCAATTCTACGGGTCGAAACCAATTATGAGGGGTTAAGTAGACATGACCAATTCTGAGGGTCGAAGCTAATTCTGAGGGCTTAAGTAGAGATGACTAATTATGCGAGTCAAAGCCAATTCTGAGGGATTAAGTAGAGATGACCAATTCTGAGGATCAAAACCAATTATGAGGGCTTAAGTAGAGATGACCAATTCTGCGGGTCGAAGCCAATTCTGAGGGCTTAAGTAGAGATGACCAATTCTGCGGGTCGAAGCCAATTCTGAGGGCTTAAGTAGAGGTGACCTATTATATGGGTCAAAGAAAATTCTAAGGGCTTAAGTCATAATTTTCTTGGGGAAGTTTGGAGACTCCACTGGGGAAAAGGTGTTAATCCGTGGATTAGATGCGTCCTTGTTGGGAAATTATCTTCAATTTCTACGGTGTTCTTCGGAGATGTTGCTGGGGAGATATCAATTTGATTTGGGGAATTTCACTAGGAAAGTAAGAGTTCCGTTGGGGAAGTAAGTGTGGTATTAAAAAAAAAAATCTTAGTGAAAAAAGGTTCTAAAATTCATTTGGTTATTTTAGGAATTTTTTGACATTTTTAGGGATTTTTTGTACAAAATTTTAGGGATGTGCCGACCGGCAGGGTGTAGGGGTGCCAAACGGCAGTGGTACAATCTTTTAGGCTTCCTCGGGTGGGTGAAGGGACAGTGCCGATTGGTATGTTGATGGGAGTTGTCGATCTCCATGCCCCTTAGCCTCCAATAAAAAGGGGCGATATTTCCTCATTTTCTACAACTTTTAGATCTTCTATCTTCTGCCTTTCCTTTTTACGAATCGTTTTAGCATTCTTTTCTCCTCTAAAACAAAGAAATGGAGGATCTTTCAAGCAGTGCAATCCACATGGCGTGGTTGAGTGTTGAAGACTGGGCGCATTTGGAGTGGCGGGCCACAGTGTACCTAGCGTTGGGTAGTGAGAATACTTTTGACTCGTTCGAGCCGGTTACGAATGAGCAGACTCTTTTGCACGAGCCTGACCATAGCTCTTCTAGGGTGGTGAACCATGGTGGCTATGTAAGTGTTAATGACCTTTGGTATTCTTTTATTTCCTTGGTATTATTTCCTTATTTTCTCTAAAATTTTACAAGGGTTTTCCTGTTGGATTTGGCAGACTGATATCTCTACGTCGAACCTACGTCATCGAGGGATGAAGGGGTTCAAGTATTCCTGGGAGCACCTTTCACCGGTGGTGCATTGGGTGGAGTCATCAACTTGCTTTGGTAGTTTGACATCTGCATAAGATGAGACGCCTAATTCGACGGCTATTCTCTGCGCTTTAGGGGAGAGGTGGTGGGATATCACCCACATCACGCATTTTGGAATTGGTGAGATGACGGTGACTCCCATCGATGTGTAACAGGTGGTGGGGATGGACTATGAGGGGGAGCAAATAGAGGTGGATCAAACTTTGCAGGTGATGTCGACGGCGGTGGAGGCGATGTTAGGTGATGTGGAGAGGATAGTCTCTGGGAACTCCATATGTCTCTCTCTTTTGAAGGATCTTTTGCAAAGTCGATGGATCGATGAGGCAGACGGGCTGCACGTGCGAAAAATGGCTCGTTTGTTTATTCTTCTGTTGTTGGGAGGGTTTTTGGTGGCGACGTCGTCCACTTGTGGCTTTTGCCTTATTTGAGGGTATTTTCGAATATCCCTCTTTTTAACTGGGGGAGCCTAACTTTGGTGACCCTTTATTCTTATTTTGATGCATTCAACTGATGCTACCGGCAGACCTTTACTGGCACCACGTATCTTTTGTAGGTATTCTTTATTTTATGCATTTTTCTTCTTTTGATTCCTGGTCCTTTGTCCTTTTCAGATGTGGTTTTTTAGGTGATCGGGCTTAATTCCTAACTAATAGCTTTGAAGGATGATTCATTTTGGGGCTTCTGCAGTATGTACTGGCGGTGAAAGTCTAACCGACAGTCGATGTGATCTATCTCTCTAAGGGTAATGCGTTAGGTCTTGAACGGCTTGATGAGCGATCAGGTAATTCTTCTTTCTTTTGAGACCATTTCTCCTTGATGATATTTTTAGATATTAATTTTCCACTGGGCATTTTATAGGTGACCTTCTATCCCTGAGGTACGACCATCCAGTACACGGGTGTAACGGGTCAGCATGCGCAGATGTGACGATTAATGACCCATGGGTTTGGCTACTCCTGGTATCTAGGGGAGAGGGTAGTCCGACAGGTGGAGGAGGACGACGTGAAGGTGCCACCTGCGAGGTCCCCGATGTATATGAGGCGAGAATGGAGATATTAGAGGCAGCAATGATCGGCGAGCCTTATTAGTCATGTACCGACACGGTAGTGACTTATGATTACTTAAATTTTGGGTTAAGTTGGATGATGCCACCCAGCATATGTGACATTATGCCTCTTTATCCAGTGGGCTCTGGCAGGGGCATGAGTCGGCTAGTGGGATCTGCCCGTAATGCAGGTGGTGCATCGACATCGACAGTTGTGACAACATCAGAGGTTATATTTTTGCGATTGGCTCCTCCTTCCTATAACATCCAACGGTCTGATGGAGGATTGGTGTGTATGATGCATAGTCCCAATTCAATGGACCTGAATGAGTTGGGTCTAACTGAGGACGTTCTTCAGTCGACGGTATACCTTTCATTTCTTTACCTTTTGATTTTATGATTTCCTTATTTGCCTCAGACTGACTGATTTTCTCTTTTCTGTTTTTCTTACAGCATATTCTGATGTCTACCACCAGAGTGAGAGATATTCGGGATTGGATGTCTTCTGCGACTGCTCATATTCAGAAGTCGATCACGGTTTCATCTTATTGATGTTGTCTGCCTCATTTGGGGAGGGGTCTGGTTCAGGGAGTGGTGGCTCATCATCTCGTCACCATGGAAAGCATATATGCCATAGGACGGAGGATCTTGGAGAGAGAGAGGAAAAGAAGATAGAGGGTGAAAGAAAAGGTGAGAGAGAGAGAGAGTTTTTTGGGGGGTTTGGGTTGAGTCCCGTTATTTTTGTATTTTTCCTTTCCTGTAAGGCAAATGTAATAAAGCAATATATATGAAACGAAATGGAATTTTATTAATTTTTGCTTTAGTGACTCAAAGTATATGCAATTTTTACTTTGCTGTTGAGACCATAAAAAGGATTTAAAATGATTCGAGAGAAAATTTATTTTAAAACAGGATGAGTAACGATGGAGAAGGAAATTCTGAATTTCCTTAAAATAAAAATTATTTTTATTGCGTTTTTTTATTTGGACAAAAAAGGAAAAAGGAAACTTTCCAAAAATAGGGGTTGTCAATTGGCATACCCTTTGTCCTGCCTATCGGCATGTGAGTCCATTCTAATCACACCCCAAGGCTTTAATTGCACTTTCTTTACTTGGTCCTTGGTGGGGCAGGTTTTCCTTCGGGATTTGCAGGATTTTTTTCTTTGGCTAAGTTTTCCAAGTATAAATAGGGGTAATGGTGGAGTATTTTCTTCACCCATCCACATTTACTTTCCTTTTCTCGCTTCTTGCTTCTTGTCTCATCATTTCGCAATATGGCTCCCCTCGAAAGTGTTGAATTATCATCTTACCTCGAAAATTTAGAGGCCCTGTGCTCATATAATGTAGACTAATATGCTTTCAACATGCGTAGGGTTTCATTATGGAGAAATTGGCCTATTGAATGGAACATGTTGATGGAGGAGGTAGAATTATAGTACCCCGAAGACCATGTCTTTCTCTTTGGCTTGGACGAAGTCTGTTCGACTTACGAAGAGTTCTCTACCATGTTGGGTATAAATCCCACTGTTGTTGTGGCTATGCCTGAATTCTCCCAGTATCCTCGGGAGTTATTAGTAGGACTTCTCCATATTATGCCCATGGAGGCTCGATCATTAGTTACGAGAGGAGTGATCTCTATCCAAACTGTGCTACATTCTGTGCATATGCAGGATGTTGGTGATGTGGGTTATTCCTGAGTCGTTATTCTTGGCTTTACTTCAAAATTACTGTTGGTGACTGGGGAACTGTTAGCGAACCCACAACTTGTAGCCATCACTTAGTGGATGTTATACCGTTACAATCCTGCGACAGTGATACTGACAGAGACCCTAAACGGCCTAGTTTCTTAGGGGGAAGGCCATTCTGATTTCCTAAAGGGTAGCCCAGTTATGTTGTTCATGTGGTTGTCAGAGAGATTTCGTATGGCGGTCCCTCCTGAATATCCCTTGGCAGCTGTGCCAAACTTTTTTACTCACTACTTTATCAGTGTGGGCCTAGATATCAA
This sequence comes from Sambucus nigra, assembly GCA_949130495.1. Taxonomy (NCBI): domain Eukaryota; kingdom Viridiplantae; phylum Streptophyta; class Magnoliopsida; order Dipsacales; family Adoxaceae; genus Sambucus; species Sambucus nigra. The sequence continues at coordinate 368,281,314 of OX422210.1, read as the reverse complement.
AATCTAGGAGAACTGGTTTATAGAGCACGAGGCTCAAGGTTTGCATTGGTCAGTACCTTGGTGGGGGGAGTTGCATCCCATTCTAGAACTGGAGGAATACTAGTATGTTCAATTGGTTAGCCTACGACTGACCTCTTTTTACTTTCCCTGGTGGCTCTTGCTTCAATTTGTTGGGAGAAAATTGTTCCATCTTGGACACTAGACTTTTTTCCTGTGGAGGATTTGACAGAACGTCTGTGCATGATATTGGGCTCTCTGTGGGAGATTCTTCGACCATCAACTCATCCTTTCCAATCTTTTGGACGAGTCTAGCATGTTTCTGGAGACTACATGAAGTGGTTGTCGAGGAGGGTAGTTTCCAAGATGCTTGTTGAGGAGATCGGGCAAAGGTGGTTCGCCATATCTGACACCATGGAGGGATGTGTTGTTATTTTCCCTAGGTTGGTCCAAGCTTACCATTTCATCGAGCGCCTTTGGGATTCCATCCATCCAGGGGAAGTTTGGGGACCCCAGGATGTAGATGATGATAGGGCCGATTCTTCTGGCAACTGTGGGTAGGATCCCTAAGGAGTTTTATTTGTGAAGATTTTGTATGGTGTATTTTGTTGTGTATCTGGTTGTTTTTTGGTAGGAAATAACTTTGGAAAGGTTGTTTAGGATTAGTTTGGCCTCTTTTAGGAAAAATAAGGTTAGGTTGGCGGGGGAAGTTGTTTGAATCCCTATGCCGATGTAATTGTAACGGAATTTTTCGTCAATGAAATAAAGAAAATTTTAATTATATTGTTATGACTCTTGATGAGTTTTTGCATTTAAATTATCTATACCAATCGCTAAGGCATACATAATCTTTTTGTTCATGTACATGATAAAAGTGAACCGTTATTTTTGGAGATAAGAAAAGAATAGCATTTTATGAAAAAGAAGGGGGTCGTGCTCATGTGAAGCGTATGAGCTGCCTACATAGCTCTGGGGTTTTGAAAATATTATGAGTTTCATTTTTGAAAGCGAAAATATTTTTAGAGGATCAGGCCCCACGTAGTTCTGAATAGAGGGAAATGAATATTTTTTTTGTAATAGAATGGAGATGAGAATAATCGTAAGACGTCGAGATTTTGGACTACGGATAGAATTTCTTGAGATGGTCCAGGTTTACTGGATATGCCATCTCTTCACATGAAGGTCGATGAGAATAGTGGCGCCACCCGATAGGATCTTCTTCACAACGTAGGGGCCACTCCAATTGGGATTGAATTTTTCTCTGGGGTTCTAGATGGGTTTTACTATTTCTTTAAGGGATAAGTCCCCTTCTTGAACACCACGGTCCTTGACTCACTTGTTGAATGATCGTGTTATTCGGTGATGGAATCCTTATATATGATATAGATCCTTCAGTCTCCTTTCGTTTACGAGTGACAACTTGGTAAGATGGCTCTGATGCCAGTCTTCCTTGTTGACTTTGCTTTAGAGCATAGGGCGTAGTGAAGGAATTTTTAGCTCAATGGGTAGGACTGCTTCCATGCTTCAAACTAAAGAGTAAAGGATAGCCCCAGTAGATGCTCGAACTGAAGTGAGGTAGCCCCAGAGGGCGTAAGGGGTCTGATCGGCTCAATCTCAACAACTCTCGGTCATCTTGTTGATGATTTCTTTGAGGTTATTATTAACGGTTTTGATTGCTCCATTGATTTGAGGCTGGTAGGGATAAGACTTGTGCCTCTGAATCCAATACTTGTCGACCACCTCTGTGACTTCTGCCTCAAAATATAACCCGCTATCTGATACTAGCTCCCTGTCAAATCCTAAAATCACTAGCGGCACTAGTACTATCTTCTCTTAATCGATCCCCATTTTATACAACATACTGATTGGTATAATATTAATAGACACCCCTCCATCCATTCATGCTCTTGGGAAGGATATTCCATTGATCATAGTTATCACGTACAATAGGCGGTTGTGGAAGTTGGGCACCTACTTGTCTGTCTCAGAAAAGACCACTTCAGAAGTGTATCTCCCAATTGGTCCCTACCAATTTAGTGAGGGGTCTCCACGTTGTTGTACTACTTCCAAAACCTTTCTTATTATGACTGCTCTGGTGTCATACTTTACTTCTATTTGATAAAAGAACCACTTAAACTTAGGACTCCTAGATTTAGCTTCACATTCAGAGTCTAAGTCCACTTCATATATTTGGGAATTACAAACATACTCTACCTCAGATGCCCCCCCCCCTCCATCCAGATCAAGGATGACATCCACTTTGCCTTCTAGTAGGTTCACTTGTTCGACTTCCTCCCCTCGACCCTCTTCGTCGTCAGGAGTGGAGAACCACTCATCGCGCCTCCTCTCCAGCTCAGTTCTCTGTTTACTATTCAGCGCTACCCTTTATAGCTCTTCGCATATTTTCTCTCTACCTTCCCACTCCTTCAGATCTCGAGTTACTTCTTCATTATACGCCACTACTATATTGGTAGTGCCAAAGTTATGTGTTGGGAATAGATTCTCGTTAACATCTAGCGGAGGTATTTGTAACGTACCATTGGCCACTTGCTCGCCAATAATCCTCCTTAGATAGTAGCAGTCCATAGTGGAGTGTTGTACCCTTTGATGTAACTCACGGTACTTAAGATTAGCTTTGTCAGCTGCTATTGGGATTTCCCCATTAAAATAAAGGGGGCCTGTTACCACCTCTCGTACCATTATACGATAATAATCCATTGTTTTCACTACGTTGCAAGGTAGTGGTGATAGGGCATCCTCTCCGAACTTTCTCTTGTTACCTGGGCTGTTGTTCTTAGATCTGAGGTACCCCTTGTTGACCTTTGAACTTCCATCCACATAATTGACTACTTGCCTCCTCAAGACTTGAAATCTTCCCGAAGTCAGTGGCACTTGTGCCTCCAACTTGAGGACCTAGGCTTGATTATTATGGCTATATTACTGGCAACCTTGGTAAATTATCTAAAGGTTCCATCTCTGGTCTCATTGACCAAATAGAGCTTCTATTCCTCCAAGATCCCCTCGGCACATATTATAATCAGTCTTGCCTCTGCTACCTCCTCGTGGACTTCCAGTGCCCTCTCGTAAAAATTCTTGATATATTGCATCAAGTTCTCACCAGGTTTTTGTACCTCCTGTGCAAAGTGTCTCAGCGTGAACTCATCCTCTGTTACAAAGAACTTTTGAAGGAAGTGCCTATGCATTTATTCCCACGTGGGGATGTTGTTGGGTGCCAATTAGGAATACCATATGCAAGATTTTCCTGTAAGGGTCTTGGGGAACTTCCTCAACCTCAATTTTTTGTCATTTCCATACACTCCTAGGTACTCAATAAACCTCTTCACGTGCTCTCTTGGGTTCTCCCCTTTGCCACTAAACTTGATAAATTTTCATGTAATGTACCCTTTTGGGTGCGACATCTCATTCACAGCATGTGGGTAAGGGTCTTGCAGCTCCTTATATAGATGAGGTGCTTCTCTCTGAAAGGAGGAAAATAGCTTCCTCACCTCCTCTATAGTAACATCTTTGGAGGGGGATTCCTCTAAACTCATTCCCTTTATTGATGGTGAACTTGATGGTGCCATAACTTTCTTCGGCACCACCTTACGGGACAGAGCCACTTCCGTCGGAATCGTTACTGGAGTGGCAGACCCTCCAGAGGGGGCAGTTGTTAGTGTTACACAGCCTTGACCCAAACTAGCCAGGTCTACATTGTTTTGTTTTAAAATCTAAAAAATATGACCATAAGGCATATACCTGTCATCGGAGCTGCTGTCGGTGAGCTGGTATGCCCTCCCTGAGGAGTAGGTGTCTTAGCTTCGGTCACCACCACATCCTCCTGAGTGGTCTGATCACTTTGAGTTTCATTCCCAGGTGGAATGTTTTCAAAAACTAGCTACTTAGAAATATTGAAACCTTTTTTGTCCATGAAAGTGAAGATACCTCCCCAGCAAAGTCGCCAAATATATAAGGGTAGTGTGACTGGGGTCTGTTAATAAATAAAAATGGGTAAGGCGTGACCCACTTCAATGAACTCTTCCTTCAAGGTTTTTAAGAACTTCTAGAGCAGCACCTGGTAAAACCTTCTCCTTTTGGTAAAAATGGAATCAAAGAAAAAATTACTCCCTACAAGAAGATGAACTTCACAACAATAATAGTAACTTTTCTCAAGAAGATCTCATGAGAATAATGGTTGTCAGTGTGGGAGTGAAGAAACAAGCACTCAGCACTTAGAGAGAGCAGGGAGAGAATTCTAGGTGGTCTGGTGTGATTTTAACAGAGTAACGGTATGACTTGAGTTTCTGATTGTAACTTGACCTTTCCCAAGGGTCCTATTTATACTTGGTCACTTGGGCTGAGTTTGAAATTTTGGGCACCAAAACTGAGGGGGTTGGTGAGGACAAGGTCTGCAATGTACTAATTCTCCCTACCTGTGTGCAACCTCCTGTCCCCTCTCACAGGTGCCACCTGTTGCAAACCAAAGTAAAAAGTAAATATGTCTGCACTTGTAAACAAAATATCTGATTTGAAAAATATCTTTTGAAATAATAACTTGTTGTAAAAACTTTTTAAGTTTGAGTAGTGTCTCAAGAACCACCTCCTCTAAAAGCTTTTATAAACTTGAGAGGGGGTTCAAGGATCACCTCCTCTAAAATATTTTATATACTTGAGGGGAGGTCTCAAGGACCACCTCCTCTAAAATTGTTAAAACTTGAGTGGGGCCTTGACGATCCCTTTATCTAAAATCATTTTATAAACTATTTATTTCTTGTGATCAACCTCTCGGTTGCCTACTTCAGTTATGACTGGGTGTGACCGTGCAAGTACTGGGTGACACCTACAGTCCTTCTACTAGTATTCTCTCAATGTTAAAGTGCTAAGTGGTTGATCTTGCTCAAAAAACATTGTTACTTAGCCACCAAGCCAAAACTCTCAAGAGATCCCAACCGGCCTATTTGAGCCCTGCTCTCTCAACCAGGCTACCTGTACAAAAAATAACATATCACTCCAAATAATATATATTTGAGTAAAAAATCTTGGGAAGGAGGTCATTCTAGATGGACCTCCTTGCCCACTAGTTCTTTTAAGTAAATCATTTGGGAGTAAAAGGATCATTCTGAGTAAGCCTCTTCACCCTTCTTTCATTTATGTGACATGTCAACTGGGCCAGAGGGGGCTACTCACAATAAGTCCCCTTGCCTTGGCCTTTTTTGTGGCTTCCGTGTATGACAAGGAATTGCTCACCAAGGTCTTCCTTGTTTCTATTTATTTCTTCTCTGGTCTAACCTTTGAGGACGAGGGACTCTTCGTGGTGGGCCCATAATATGTAACTTCATTCTTGTGATCTTTGGACATCTAGGGATGAGGAGCTCCTCGTGGTGGTACTCCTCTCCCAAAGTTGTGTCCGTAATCTTTGAGAATTTTAGGACGAGGAGAGCTCCTCATGGTGGGACTCCTCGCCCAAACTTTGTTTCTGTAATCTTTGAGCATTTTGGGACAAGGAGGTCCTTATGGTGGGCCTCCTCGCCCAAATATCCTTTTTGTGTTCTTTGAGAATTTTGGAATGAGGAGCTCCTCATGGTGGGCCTCCTCGCCCAAATTTACTTTCCGTGATTTTTTGAGCATTTTGGGATGAAGAGCCCTTCATGGTGGGCCTCGTCGCCCAAATTTTATTTATGTGGTTTATGATCTTTTTGGGATGAGGAGCCCCTCACGGTAGAGATGGCAATTTTTGACACGATAATCCGTTAACGGTAATGACCCGAATATGACACGATTAACTAGTATAGATTTAAGAGTACTCAAAACTTATACTTAAATAAAAATCAACGCGACTCGAAAATGAACCGACTAACCCGAATTGCCACCCCTACCTCATGGTGGTCCTCCTCGCCCAAACTTTACTTCTGTGATTTTCGAGATTTTTGGGGACGATAAGCCCCTCATGGTGGGCCTCCTTGCCCAAACTTCATTTATGTGACTGCTCGAGCTTTGGGAATGAGGAGCTCCTTGTAATGGGCCTCCTCGTCCATTGAGTCTTCTTTCGTCTTGGATAGGGCACTTTTTGGTGTGGGGGTTACTTAACCAATTGTTTGGGCAAATGAGTGTACACACCTCTACAGTTGTTAACTTATTAAGATTAGTAAAGAATTGTTCATTTATAAAATCATCATCAAGGGTTTAATTAGATAGAAGAAACTTAATGTAAGGCACAGTAAGATACTCAAAATCTTCATTTATTTCATTATTAGGAAAAATATCGTTGAGAACCTCATCGAAGGAGGTCACCATGATTACATCATAATAGGGAGGAACAATAAAAGAAGAGGAAATGGGATAAACATCTGAGTTGGTTTCAACAGGTGAAACTGGCACAACATTCCAGTTGAGGAGAGGTGGCGGGATAGATCCGATGAGGTAGCGCTTGAGTGGATCATCCAGAGTTTCTGCCCCAGTGTTTATAAGTTGAGTGAATCCTCGGAGTTACTTACCTTAGAATCTTTGGCATAAGCTATAGTCTTCTCCATGAGTAGTCGCACATGATGCTGGGAACTTTCGTCCCATGAGTCGTTGTCATGGAAAAAAATCTCCATTTCTAGTTTCATATTTTTGTCCACATGATCATACAACGGTTTAGGAAAGCCGCAGAAAGGGAAATATCCATCCTCTTTGATAAATCTTCCGTTTAAGGAACCTCTTGAGATAATCTTGACACTTTCTATCCTTCTCTTCAGCCGAGGCTGGCGGAGCATTCTAAGTTCTTCTGCTAATGGTTGATAAGCCAAGCCATAAGGAGGAAAATCTTTTTTCAATACTACGGGTTCAAGTATTCCCTGTTGTCGTCATCCCAGACCAAGTCCGAGCATGAAGTGCATGTTCTTTAACATCTGGATCACATTGACATTGCCATGAGGGCTATGCTCTAGACAAACCCTATCTTTGAAATCATCCCCTGCTAGGAGCGAAAGCGGTTCGACTCAGAAACATGACGGAACCATATCATTTGCCCCCATGTTGTATCTCTAGTACTGGATTGCTGGTGCTTGCATTCTTGATATTATCGTCATCACCCAAGATGGTGATGACCTTCCCATTGGCGAAGAACTTTATTTTTTTATGGAGGGAATAAGACACACCCTTAATACTATTGAGCTATCGTCATCCAAGCAACAGATTGACACAAATCGGGATATCGATGACTGTGAATTCAATAATGGGATTTATAGGGATAGCCCCTATTATAAGTTTTATGGATCCCATCATTTCTTGACGAGTATTATCATAAGCACGCATCACGACAGAGGTCAAATTTAGGTCGCTCACTTTTAGTCCCAACATGTAAGGATTCTTAATGGGAAAACATTAAAAGTTGATTCATTATCAATAAGTGAAAGTGGGATGGTCTTTCCCATGACTTGGATAGAGATATTGAGAGCATAGTTATGATTTGGACCAATCTTAGGGATTTGTTCTTCAAAGAAGGAGAGTATTCTAGTAGAGCTTGGAGATCTGACAAGATTCACTAATCTTCTGGCGTGGTGAAAAGAGGGACTGTGGGCCCGATAAGTAGTTTGATCAAGGCATTTCGGTACAGCTGGGAAGACATAAAGAGTATCCACATGGTGATGTTATGTTCGGCCTTCTTCAACTGATCTAGGATCTTGCTCTCCTCGAGGGTCATTTATGGCATAGGAAGATTCTCCACACCTTTTTCTTTATCGATCGCTGATGGTTATGGGTTTGGAACTTGGTAATGCCTCCCTGATCTAGTCATATGGTTCACAGAAGAGGGAAAAAATAGAAACCTCATTTCCTCATCTATCTCGAGTTGTTCAGCCACCTTATTGATTTCTCCTAGCAGCTCCTCAAATGATATCATTCCACATATGTTGACTATTGGTCTAGTCTTTTCTGGACTTTGTTCTTCGTCTGAACTATCGAATTTGCCCCTATCTAGTGGCAACAAGACCATCTTTCCAGGAAAAGTCAATTCATTCCACTACCTCAATGGCCTATTCATCTAGATCCTCCCACTCAACGAGGAGATGTAGAAGTGAAGGGATCAGGCTCCCATATAACTTCAAAGCATCAAGTAGTTCGGACATACCATAAATTTCACTGATCTGTTGGAATAAATCTGGTATAATCTGGACAACATGATCGAAACTGACTTCATTGGTAGGTACCACCCAACTATCTGATTATCAAGCCCATTTTCGAGCTACCAAGAATAGCGTACTTATTCTCTGGCAGTCAATGGTCATTTCTGAGGGCAATTTTAGCACGAACTCTAGATACTGGTTCAATACTACTGATGATTCCATGTCTTTCCCTCTAGAATAGGTACGAATAATAATGAATGCTCTAGTCAGAAGTGATAGGGCCTGATCAGTAAAACAGGTAGGATGTAGGAGAAAATTTGGGCAAACTTGGAGGGGTTTAGGGGAATATATGGGTATGATGGGTGATTTACTGGGTATGATCTAGGTAGATGGATCAAATTCTGAGTCTTCTTCTAGGAAAATGACAGTTTTATGATTTGAGAGTGAATTGTGGGTAGTGTTTGGTTTAGGATTGGCTGATAGGGTGATAATACCCCGGTCAATCAGACCTTGGGTTACATTTTGAAGATGAAAACACTGATCACTGGTATGGCCAGCACTTTGGTGGAAATCGTAATGGGTATCTAGTTTGAAGTTTTTGGGAAGTGGGTTTAGTAATGGACGAGGGTCTAATGGCTTGATAAGATTTAGGCTTAAAAGGTCTTGGTAAACTTTAGATAGGGGAGCGTGAAGCTCGGTATATTCCTTTCTGACTGGGTTAGGGAGGCTTTTGGGTGCCCATGAAGTGGTAGGCTGAGAGATGTTGTTAAAGGTTGTAACTGTGGTATTGGCAGTCTTCTCATACTTTCTGGGAGTGAATTATCCGGATACTTTCTTTAACTCAACTTATGTCTTGGAAAGACTTTCTTCGATCTCTACTCATGCCTCTCAGAGCGCTAAAAAATGAGGGTAATACTGTTCTCCTATCGTTGCTCGAACATGTGGTAAGAAATTCTTCTTCACAATACTGACTAGCTTCTCTTCGAAAAGTCGATTGGTCATGGTGTCCACTTTCTCTCTCCATATTTCTATGAAGTTACTAATAGATTCCCCGAGATTATATTTGATAAGTTATGAATCACGATGGGTAACCTCTAAATCTTCGTTATACTTTTACTATTACATGAATTCGTGGGTAACATCCTACCAACTGCGGATTCTGGACTCCTCGACAGATAACAACCAACGAAGAGCGCTATCCTTCAAAGTCTGTTGGAATATTTGGGCCATTATTTCCTCGGACGCACCTAGGAGAGTCATGGCTCGGTTGTAACTTCGAAGATGAACAATTGGGGGTCTATTACCCTTGAATTTCTCAATATTGGGCATCTTGAACTTCTCTAGCAGCCATGCTTTAGGATAGGGAGACATATGGGTGTAATCCATGTAGTTTTTGGAGATTCTGATTTGTTCAAACTTCTTGGTCAACATCTTGATGTCCTTCTTGACCTTATTTAACTCTTCTTCCTTCGAATTAATGATCACGGGTAGGCTAGCACCTGGATAGGCAAGATTCGACATAGGGAGATGAGCTGGTGGTGGCCCATTAGCAGAAGGGGCACATGGAACGTGCTGATATTACTCGAGGAACCAAATAGGCTAGGATGCGGGAGAATCCATAGCACGAGGGAATAGGACCTCGGGCTCTTTGGGAACAGGGACCAGATTTCATTGTATCTCATGAACCGGTATTTGAAGGTTGTCAATCTTGGCAAGGAGTTGGGTTATGACAATCATTAAATTCAGCTGCACATTCGGCACTTAATCGAAGTTTTCCATGGAAAGCAAATTAAGGTGAATTCCAGACTCGGAAGAAGTAGCGATGGAACTGACAGAACCTCGACTCGATTCGATGTAAGATCGAATCGAATAGGGAGCCAAGTCAAGGGGCTGGCATGCGATTGACCTAAGAAGGAGAAAAATTCGAATTTATTTTTTAAAGAGAGGAGGGGAAAACTGTTACTTTTTTTTGGAAAGGGAGGAAAATATTTTTGACATTTTTTTTGGAAAGGATGAGGACAAAATGTTGTGGGTAAACGGGAGGAAAAATATTTTTGGTATAAGGAAGGAAAAATGCTTTTGGTATTTTTTTTATAAAAGGGGGGAATTTTTTTTTTGACACTTTTGGTAAAGAAAGAGGAAAATCGGGAAAAAGGGTCTCAGCATTATTGTTATTAGTATTTATTATGTTCTCACTTGTATTACGTTTACCAAAATGCAAAAAGAAATGACAAACGGGACCCGAGCCTGGGAAAATTGGGTTTGAAAAATATATAAAAACATGGTTGGACTTGTTTCTAGGCTTATGGACAAAGTTCCATTTTTAGAAAAGGTTAAATTGCACAAAAATTTGGGCGGTATGTCGACCCATCATTTCGGCAGAGTTTCAAGTAAAAATTGACAAACTAAATATGAGTACCCTAGGTATGATGCCTATATGAGAGTATGTAGTTCTTGGGTTAATTGGAAGGGTTCCCCCTTATGGCATGACTTCCATGATATACGTCTTGCTTTTGAGGATATCAGTACGTGTGAATAAGCCATTTGATATATCTGAGTGCACGTGAATTGCCTCACTATATACCTCTTGGGGACAGTACGTGTGAGAGAGAATTCTATATACTCGACATATGTGAACGAGTTCTCTGTGATATACCTCCCGTCATGACTTCAGTCAAGCGATATGATGCAGGGGGAACCGTTTGATATACGTCGAAGGTACTTGGTCAATAGAAGGTGAGAGTCATATCTCTTAGGCTAACTGCGACCCACCGGGCCGGCTCCCATTAAGAAGTGACCCACAGTTATGGGACAAAATTTGGTCAATAGCCATGATCTTTGGTGATGTAGTCTGAAAAATGCATAATTCTTTATTAGTATATTATGGGGAGTATCTTTATTTAGCATGATGAGCACTTATACTAATGGGGAAGAATGTACAAGTATAAAAAGTAAATCTACATGGAGCATGAAGATTATACTAAGCGTGGATAGGTGAGTGATATGTGAATATCTACAAGTGAGTGTGTGGTGGTGAACCTAAGCATGGATCAACTACAAGTGTCGTGTGATAAGTGTGAGTGAGCATGGATATATATAAGTATGATAAGTGGAGGTGTGTTCTAGTGACACCTAAGCATGGATTTCTAAGTGATGTGTGCAACATGTGGATGTAAGTGATCCTATATGTAAGTAGTGTGGAGTGTACATGAGCAGTATCTAAAAGTGTGTGAGTGAGTAGTGATATAAGCGTGAGGTATATATGTGCAAAAATAATAGAGGAGAAAAAACGGAATATACATGTAGGTTCATACGCACATAAGCAGAAAACAATAACACCCATGCAAACAGAGTCTATCCCTCTTATGAAAATTGTTCCTAGTGGAGTCACCATTGTGGCCATCCCGCAATCTCCTCTCTCTCTCTCTTACCGGATGGGGAAAAAGGAAAGGGGAGAAAGGTCTCGTGCCCTGATTTCTCTAGGAGCACTTCGACCATCATCGGTATGGGTAGAATGTAAAGAGATGGAGTCGCCATCCTATTTTGCACAAATCAGGCAAAAGAACATGTCACCGCATTGAGAGAGCGGCATAAAAGACAAAACGATGCTTACAAAATCAATAGTTCAAAGGTTCGGGGGATAATTTATGGAATGGGAAGGCATTAGGCACCCATTCCACCCTTTCGGTCTCTTGTGGGCTTGTGTTACAATTTTCTTTTACTTCTCCGTGAAGTGTGTGTGCGTGTATATATAATGGAGATAGAAATCACCCAACTCATACCATGGAAAAGATAGAGCGAGGTAATCCATAGGAATTCTCCCAAGATAATATTTAGAAAAATATAATTTATGCGTTTATCAAAATATTGATCGTTATGAGGAAACGATAATATATGTTGGATAAAACGCTAATAAGGATCGCAAGTATAATATATGATAAAATTAGGTATAGATAAAAAGGATGAAACTGGAAACATGGGGAAATTAGAAATTTTGAAAAATTAGAAAATTGGACTCGAGTCTCGGGTTTTAGCCCAAAATGCCTACGTAACCTATAAAGGCATCAAAGTCCATGTATTTTGCATGTCGCATAAGGGTGGGGTTTATCCCATAGATTCGAACGGAAATTTAATATATGTGTGTGTGGAAAATGTATATTAGTTTTGAGAAATTGTGATGGATAATCCCGTTGGAATTTATAGGAGTAACACTATTTTTGTTTGTTTTGGTTCCTTTTTGTAGAAAATAAAGTATGTGCAATATAACTAATAAAAAGGTGAGATATTAATGTATATGAACTAAAGTAAAATCTAAATTAAGAATTTATATAACTAATGCGAAAATAAGAAATTTAAAGAGCAAGAAAAGGATTTTGGACCTTATTTGGAGAATTGAAGCTTAATCTTGATCTTGGACGAGCTCCCTTGGATGTTGAGATGAATGTTTGATGTGAGAGAATGAGATTTTGCCAAATTGGGTATGAAAAGGATGGGAATGTAAGATGGAAAGAAATTTCACATAAGGAAACTTCGTTGATTGCAATAGAATGTTGTTGAGATTACTAATATTGATGGATCTAAAGTGTGCTTTAGGAGTGAGGTAATGCCCTCTTTTTATAGGGTAAGGGGGTTCCGATCGTCATATCCCTAGCCCTAGCCCTAGCCCTAGCCCTAGCCCTAGCTCTACCAATCAGCAGGTAACCCTGGGCACACTACTGATACGCAGGGAAATGGACCTGCCAAAAAGCAGTCTCGTGCAGATTTTTTCAAAAAAATGATCATAGAATGCAATCCATTAATCAAAATCGTGCACCAAGCATACCATTAAAAAGTTAATTCATATAACTTCAAGATTACTTAGGCCTCTCCCGGGTTCAGGAGTTGAATTTGGTTCACACGTGGCTTGAAAGTTCTCGTCGATCCTTTAGACGGGAGATCGTCAGACGAAAATGGATCGTTCGTCCAAATGTTAAGTCAGAATTGGGCATGGGGTGGACCGTTGGAAAGTAATTTTAGTTCCCTTCGAAGATTCAAAGAGCTTTCTGTCTAAAGATGAAGTTGACTATGGTCAAATCGGGGCCCGGGAGAGCCCGGTGGCCTCCATATCAATTTTTTGTGGTAAAATGGTTCGTTCATTCAAATCGTTATGCCGATTCGCGCACGGGGTGGACCATTGGAATGGGGATTCATAGCCCTTCAAAGATTCAAAGATCTTTCACTCTGATGATAGAGTTGACCGGAGTTAAATGGGGCTCGGGTGAGCCCAATGGCCTCTAAATCAGTACTCGAAGCATGACCTAGGGTTTGTAGTGAAATAGGGAGATGCTAAAGACCTAAGGAGAGACTAATGGGGGAATCTGGTGTCTACACTAACCACACTTTTGAGCCCTTCGAGAGGCTAGTGTAGAAATTAGGGAAGGCATTGCCAAATTAAATCTGAGCCGAAGAAAGTGACCGGACAATTCAATCTGAGAAAATATGAGAAGCCTACCAATGCTACAGTCTCAACCATCAACAATATTTCCCAGCCTGCTACCTCTTGGGCACTGAAAAGTCGCCTCGAACCTACCAAGAAAGAGTACATTGAGATCCATGCTCCCCTGTCAAAAGTCTACTAGGCCCTGCTGAGCCGCAATCTCATTAAACCCTAGGACCCTCGTCCACTACCAAATCCACTCCCAAAAAATTTCAAAGTCGATGCTCGTTGTGATTTCCACCAGTCTACTGGCCATACTACCGACCAGTCCTTCCACCTTCGGAATGTGATTCAAGGTTTAATTGACAAGCGTATCATCGCCCTACCAAATAATCTCGAACCCAACACTACTCATAATCCACTTTCAACCCATAAACATGCCATCTTTCTAGAGAGTGACCGAGAATTTGATCCATATGCTTAAATTGTGCCCAGTAAAGCATCCATTGTATACGTAATCTCACCTAAACCACTCAAGGTTACTCGTATTTTCTCCTATACCCTACTTACTTCACCGATCGAGCTTTGTTACTCCTTATAAGTTCCTGTATCACTGTCCATACCCCGTCTGAAGGGAAGGATATGGAGATACCAACTGTGTTGAACCAACTCTTGGAGTTTGGGTTAAAATTACCCTCCGAGATGACTGTAGATTATCGCAAATTCAGTATCTTATTCATGGACGCACGAAAATGGGCACGGGAGTCAGATAAATGGATGGTACCCGTTAATGAATTCAGTCTAGATGATGTAGTACAAATTATGGCCGATGCTTTCCGACATACATGTGAAATTTATAGTATTTACGAGCTACTCACCGTTTTGAAGCTTTAGGGACGATTGGTCCCTTCACTCCTGCACCTCCCCAATGAGTGGAAAGATTTGTATAATGAAGTTGTCGAGATTATTGAATGCATTTATTTCTCTTGGAAAGAGTACATAGTTGCCACCAGATGGGGGGATGACTTTGACGGTTTAAATGTCGAACCCAGTCCGAAAGAAAATAACCTAGTAGCCAGTCTGTGCAGAACGATATCCTTCGAAGATCTGTTGGTGGATATCAACAAGGTGGCCATTCATCCAGAAATAGATGAAGACAAAGGGTTAATGTTCTTCCCTGCCTTAGTAAATCATATAACCAGGTCAAAGAGACACTACAAAGGTTTGATTCCTCGTGTGACCGAGACAGATAAGGGAAAGGGAGTTTTCAAAAAACTTTACATGCCAAAAATGACCATTGAAGAAATTAAAATCCTTAACCATCTCAAGAAAACCCAAGCCAACATCACCTTATGGGGGCTTTTTATGTCCTTCAAGTTGCACCGAAATGCCCTGGTAAAACTCATTACCGAGCCTACAGTCTCTCGTTCCACCACTCTTGAAGAAGCCGTAAACATGATTGGGTCCTTGACCTCTTCCATACTCCACTTCTTTTTCGAAGCAGAGATACCGATGATTAGCCCTGACCACAATAATACCGTCAACATCTTCGTTGAAGTATTAGGAAAGAAAGTCCCACTCTCGCTTGTTGATAACGGATCTTCCCTCAATATTTGCCCTCTCAAAACCTGCAATTGCTTGGGCTTAAAAGTTAGTGATCCCACTCCCACTTCCATTGCCATGCGTGCTTTCGACAATACATGCCAAGAGGTTATGGGGTCCATAAAACTCACAATTGGGGTTGTCCCTATCAGTCCTGTCACCGAGTTCCAAGTCATTGACATACCTGCATGTTTCAACCTTCTCATTGGCCATCCATGGCTCCACAGTCTCTGAAGGGTATCATCTTCTCTTCATTAGAATCTAAAATTCTTTGCCAATGCCCACGTTATCACTATCTTAGGGGATGAAGACAGTTCAAAAATTGCTAGCACTAGTAACCATGTATTAGAGATCTAGTATGGGACGAATAACATCCTCCTTTCTGTCTTCAGAGTTGACCCACTTCCCCTTCTACTAGGAGATAGTTTCAAAGAGAAGGTATGTTCGAAACACAACCCTTATGGTTATGTCAACGTGATTCAGATGTTCAAGAACATGCACTGCATGCCTAAAATAGGGCTAGGGCAATGCCATCAAGGAATCTTGAGCCCATAGTCCTAAAGGAGGCCTTTCCCCCGTGTGGTTTGGGTTACAAGACCTCACCAGAAGAACTCAAAGCACTCCGGTGACCATAAATAAAAATAATTTTAGAAGAAGAAAGAACTATTTTGAGAGACCCTTTGAATGGAAGGTTTGTCAAAGAAGGTGAATACTTCCCTTTTTACGGCTTCCACGAACGATGGTATGACCATGTTGATAAGAAAATGAAACCATTGCTGGAAATCTTCTTTTAAGATAGCAACCCTTGGACCACAGACAGCCAATATAAATCTCAACCTCTCACTGAGAATGTCATGACAGTTACTGGGGATTTTGAGGAAAGTGATTCCAAAGACTCATTCAACCTGCAGGCAATGGGACTGAGTCTTTGGATGATTCATTTAGATGCCACGCCATCGGACCCATCAACTGAAATCAGAGTTGTTAACATGCCTTTCCTCAACTAAAATGTCGTATATGTCCCACCTGCCCAGATTCAACCTTACCCTCTGGTCAAACCTATCCAAATCTCTTAATCCGATGTTGTTCCTTTTCTGATATCAATGTAACTGTGATCTCTTTTGATGAGGTTTTTAACGTTGTTTTTCCCAAAAATGAAATAAACGAAGATTTCGAGTCTTTTGTTGTGCCTTACATTAATTTTCTTGATTCTAATCAAAGTCTTGATGATGATGATGATGATGATTTTGAAAATGAATAGTTCTTAACTGATCTTAATCAGGAGTATAACAAACACCATAACCGCATTCAAATTAATGATGATGAAATTATTGTTATTAACCTCGATTCTAGTAGCAATCAGCGCGAGATTAGGATAGGATCCACCCTTTACGAGCATGAGTGTGCTCAATTCAAAGAGTTACTGAACGCAATTATGGACATCTTCACATGGTTCTACGTTGATATACCCCACATTGACACAAAAATAACTCAAAACGAAATCCCAGCATTCTCATAATGCAAAACGGTCAAGCAGAAGCTAAGGAAGCTCTGCACCGAATGGTTTTTCGGGATTATCAACTTTCACAGCTCCGGGCCAATTGGGGTTTTTCGGGTTGTCAAACGAAAAGGAAAAACTTATTCGACTCAAATTGGGTTGCAAAAAGGGGTACTTTTTCTGGCCAACATTTTTGAATGACAAATGAGGGCCTACTTCATTGTCCAAATTACTAATTGCGTTACCATATGCATTTCGAGATTAATTTAATTTAGAGATTTTTAGCGCATTTTTCAAGACAACATCACACACTATTCCCTTAACCGATCAAAACAAGGGTATTGAGATCGCGACGACTTTTTAGACGTTGAATTAAAACTTTGAGTTAATCATTAACTCGGATTGATCTATAATCACACAAAGAAAAGATAGGCTCGAATCTCACCGGGTTGGTTAATCTCCACATTTATTCATTAAGTTGTCTATGTTCGCTCAATTTCCATCTTTGGTCAATTTCGGCTTTGTATACTATATTTTTATAATTTGAGACTTTAAACCAAATTTTAATGATATTTTTGAAAATTTTGAATTCCAAATTTTATTTATTTTGAAGAAAAATATTTTTGGATTTTTCAAAAATTTTCGATTTTTTTGAAATTTCAGAGCATTTTTGAAAATTTGTGAAGTTTTAGAAAGACGCACTTGTGACCCTCCCCCCCCCCCCCTAACGTAGACTTTTGCATTGTCCTCAAGCAAAAAGGACTAAAATTTAACTCAAAGCGAATTAAAAGTGCGAATAAATAAAACGAACAAATATGGAAAATGCAGAATTCTATATAAACTGGCCAACGTGCATTACAAATGGAAAGGAAAACAAACAACCATGTGATAATAACCAACAACTACACAACTAATTTTCATAAATAGCATCACTGGGGTGGGATTGGAGCTTCCAGGCGCGAGAGGGTCATACGGGTCATAGAAGAAGCTTGGAGGGGGTCCACCAAAGTTGAGTTCGTACATGTGAGTTTAGAGACGATGCATCGTGCTCGTATCCCTGCGGTAGGTCGCTTGATCCCTATTGTATTGCGTGAGGAACCCGTCAAATCATGATTCCACCGCCGAAAGACGCTGACTAATTTCTACATTTGCGGGCGAAAAATTAGAATCCGCATCACTATCATAATCCGCATCACCCTCGCCCATCACGATATCCTCCTCGTCTTCCTCGCTGCTCTCTTCATCACCTCCCTCTTCCTCTTCATACTTATTGTCCTCCTCTTCAGCATCACTATCCTCCTGTGCTAATCGGGCTTGGATGTGTGCCTGTTGTCTTTCACGTTTAGTCCGGGTGGTTGCCCCAAAAGGAGTTGGGAGGTGCGGGAAATCCTGTGGGGGTGAAATTCCGGTGTTCGCTAGCATGGACGTGATGAATCGGGAATAGGGGAGAAGGTTTTTGCCCCTTTCATCCGTGATGGTGAAGAATATGTCCTTATAAATGCATGGAGCCACGTTGATGGGGGTGTTGTGGTCGAAGAGGTGATATACGAGGGTGGCTTGATGTGGGCGCATTGCCGATTGATTTCCCGTTGGGAGAATGTTCGCACATACGATTTTGAAAGTGAGGCTCACTTTGTCACTTAGCTGGCCCACCGGGTAGATCTCGGTAATCCAGTGAACATTAGGGTCAATGCGGGACATGCACACGTCTTTGTCAAGTGGGGGAATAGGGTGGGGTATGTGTAAGGATGCGGTCTTGGGACATCTTTGGCAGCCAACTTCTGGAACAGAAGATCCAAATAGAATGGGACGCGGATGTCGCGTATGTATGCTTCAGCCACGTTATGCCCGGCGCGGACAAGTGAGCCATAGAAGGCGCACACTGCATTGGGCCACACCGTGTTATGAAGTTCATTGAGGAAGCGACACCGACCCTGGGCCATTAAAAGAGCAGTGACGGAATTAGGCATGTCATTCTAAATGACTTGACGCTCCACTTGGAGCTTGCGAGGTTGGCCGAAGAAACGTTCACACCACCATTGCTCTTGAAGGGAGCGGTAACCGGCGGCTCCGTTACCGAGAATTTGTGTGGAATCGTATTTTTGGATAAGTTGTTGGTTGGCCATGGTAACCGGACGGAGTATAAGTTCTGGACAAAAATTGAGCAAGAGAGGAAGAGAGTGAGTAGTGGTGGGGAAAATGGAATGGGGAAGGTGTGGATTTTATAAGTGGTGAGGGAAGAGGTTAGGGTAGATTTTGGAGGTAAAAGGGGGAGGTATTTGGGAGGTAAAAGGTTGTTGGGAAGGGTGGGGGACGAAATGGGAGGGAAGGAAATGGATTGGGGAAAAGGGGGGTGAACCTAGGGAATTTAAAGAGTTGCATAAATTGGATCGATCCGAGTTCCTAGGATCGGATTGATCCGAACCCTTTTTTTATTTCGATTTTTCCCAAACCAGATCGATTCGATGCCCAGATCATCTCTAGTTCACCTTTTTTATGGTATAATCTTCTCTACTTACTTTCGGATGCTCCTACTGATGATCCTACACATGTTTGACTTAGATAGCCTCTCACCTCGATATTGTGGCTCTTAATGCTCGCCTCGTAAAGTGTGATAGTGCTCGAATTCCTCTTCTTTTGTGATGTGATCCTACAGACGCTACTACCCTAATCTATGTGCAGCTATTAGCTCACTCTATCTCGTAAACAGGGTCCGACAACCAAATGGTGTCGAAATCTTCTATGCACGCCTCAACATATGGATTTAGGCATTGTCCATTGACTTTGAACCTGTTCCCCCCTTTGGATCTTCTAATTCTACTGCTCCGTGGGGGAATACGTTTTTCACAATGAATGGACCAGTCCATCGAGATAGTAATTTACCTGGAAATAGATGAAGCCGGGAGTTATAGAGGAGTACATTTTGTCCCAGTTGAAACTCTTTCCGTCGAATAATCTTATCATGCGCGAGTTTCATCCGGCCTTTTGAAATCTTGGCATTCTCATATGCATCATTGTGTATCTCCTCTAACTCGTTTAGTTGAAGCTTAGGAGCTTCACCGGTTTTGTCCATATCATAATTTACTGTCTCAATTGCCCAATACGCTTTGTGCTCCAACTCAACGGGAAGATGGAAAGGTTTTCCATACACAAAGCAGAATGGGGACATTTCGAGTGGGTTCTTGTATGCGGTACGGTAGGCCCATAGCGAATTGTTCAATCGAAGGGACAATATTTCCGATCAGGATTGACGGTCTTCTCTAGTATGTGTTTGATTTCATGATCTGCTAATTCGGCCTGCCCATTCGTTTGTGGGTGATACGTCGTTCTAACTTTATGAACGACACCATACTTTCTCATGATCTTCTTGAATGGCTTGTTGCAAAAGTGCGTGCCATTATCACTGATTATCGCTTTGGGTGCATCGAAACTAGAAAGTATGTGTTCCTGCAGGAACTTTATCACCAATTTATTATCATTAGTCTTAGTAGCTATAGCTTCCACCCATTTAGAAACATAGTCTACCGCGACTAGGATGTATAGGTACCCAAAGGACGGGGGAAAAGGTCCCATGAAGTCAATACCCAGCAGTCGAAAAATTCAATAATGAGAATTAGGGTTAATGCATCATGTCTCGTCGGGTAATCGCCCCCATTCGTTGACACTTGTCGCAATATTTTCAAAAATTGTTGACATCCCAAAACATTGTGGGCCAGTACAAACCGCTTTGGAGAATTTTAGCAGCTATATTTTTCACGAAAAAGTGGCCTCTACATGCTTCCAAATGACAGAATTGGATGACTTTCGGAATTTTATCATCCGGTACACATCGTCGGACAATTTGGTCGATGAAATATTTAAAAAGGAATTGATCATAATAGAAAAACATGCGCGACCACGTAATGAACCTATTCTTATCTTGCGGTGCCAATCGGGAGGGACGGCTCCCGTGATAAGATAGTTCACTATATCCGCAAACCAGGGCAAAGAAGAGGTGGCAAAGAGTTGCTCATCCAAAAAATACTCGTCTATGGGTGTAGGATCATTAGGTACGTCGGACGAAAGTCGTGATAAGTGATCGACGACGACGTTTTCTACTCCTTTTTTTCTTTAATGGAGAGATTAAACTCTTATAGGAGTAGGATCCACCTTATGAGGCGCAGCTTTGCGTATTTCTTTGTAAGGAGATATTTTAAAGTCGTGTGGTCGGTGAAACAGGTGATGGGGGAACCGATAAGATAGGATCGAAACTTGTCAAGAGCAAAGACTACTGCTAGTGATTCCTTCTCTGTGGTGGAGTAATTGATTTGTGTTCCGATAATAATCCGGTTATCTTAATAGATGACATGAGCCTTGGTTTCTTTTCTTTGGCCCAAAATAGCCCCTAGCAAATAATCGCTAGCATCGCACATGAGCTCGAATGGTAAGGACCAATCCAGAGCTTGCATGATGGGAGCGGACACAAGCATGTTTTTCAATTCTTCAAAAGAACTTTGGCATGCCTGCGTCCACTCGAATGTGGTGTCCTTCATAAGAAAATTTCTTAAGGGTCTAGCGATGGCACTAAAGTCCATAATGAACCTTCTATAAAACCCTGCGTGGCCCAAGAAAGAGCGCACGTCCTTAAGAGATTTTAGTTGAGGTAGGTCAGCTATGACATCTATTTTTTCTCTATTAACTTCGATCCCTTTGGATGACACGATGTGGCCAAGAACTATACCCTCAGTTACCATGAAATGGCATTTCTCCCAATTCAGCTCTAAGTTCTTTTCCACACAAGGGGCTAGTACTTTCTCAAGATTGGCTAGACATAGGTCGAAAGAGGTGCTAAAAACACTAAAGTTGTCCATAAAAACCTCCAGCCCTCGCTCAACCGTGTCACTGAAAAGCTCAACATGCACCTTTGAAAGGTCGCCGGTGTATTACACAAGCCAAATGGCATACGTTTGTAGGCAAACGTTTCAAAGGGGAAAGTGAAGGTTTCCTTCTCTTAATCAAGCACATCTACCTCAATATGGTTATATCCAGAATAACCGTCTAGGAAGCAATAGTAAGGGTGGCCCGCTACTCTTTCAAGCATTTGATCGATAAATGGAAAGGGAAAATGGTCTTTCCTAGTTCCCGCATTGAGTTTTTGATAATCAATGCAAACGCGCCACCCTGTGGTGGTACGTTGGGGAACTATCTCTCCCTTGGCCTTTTCAATCACAGTCATGCCTGACTTCTTCGGGAAGACTTGAATGGGGCTCACCCACTTGTTATCCTAGATTGGGTAGATAATCCCGACATCCAACAACTTTATAATTTCAGTCTTCACCACATCTTTTATTGTGGGGTTTAGCCGTCTTTGCATATCTTGAGGGCTTAACATCCTCCTCGAGGTGAATCTTATGGGTGAAAATCAGAGGGATTATCCCCTTTAGATCATCTATACACCAACTAAAAACACTTTGGAGCTTCCTAAGAATTTTTAATATTTTACCCTCCTGCTCTTCATCTAAGCTAGAGGAGACAATAATAGGAAATGTCTCACCTTCTCCTAGGAAAGCATATTTAAAATTGGAGGGTAGTGTCTTCAATTAGAGATTCGGGAATGTGTCGCTAGAGTTCACCATGCGTGCCTCCCTAGGCGATAACTCTTCGAATCGAGAAACCCAACTGACATCTCTTGCGTCGTCGTTCGACGCTCTTTCATCGAGTAAGCCTCTCAACTCCTCTCTCTCTCTCTCTCAAACTCGGTGTAAGCTCCCTCGATCTCGTGACTAGACACTAGGCAAGCTTTTAAGGCATCTCCATAATAATTTTCCTCAATGTGTTCTTCTACGATCTCCTCAATTAAGCTCACCGCGTGAAGACCATCTTCTTCCCTTGCTTGTTGGGCTATGTTGAAGATGTTTGTTTCTAAAGTCATATTCCCAAAAGTGAGTTGCATTTGCCCATTTCGAGTATTGATCAATGCGTTAGCCGTAGCTAAGAATGGACGCCCAAGGATGATGGGAACATGATTTTTCTAGGCGAAGGAGGCCTCCGTGTCCTAAATGACAGAATCTACCGGGAAGTAGAAAGTGTCCACTTGGACTATCAAGTCCTCAACTATACCCCTCAGTATCTTCACGGTTCGATCCGCTAGTTGGAGAGTGATCCTTGTGGGCTTAAGATCACCCAGATCACATTGCATATAAATTGAATAGGGGAGGATATTGACACTCATCCCCAAGTCATGTAAGGCATTTTCGAATTTATTGTCTCCAATGGTGCAAGAAATGGTGGGTGCACCTGGATCTTTATATTTAGGTGGGAGATCATTAAGAAGCACTGATTTCACGTTCTGTGCTAGAAACACATTGTTCCCTACCTTCATCCTCCTCTTGACTGTCAATAAGTCTTTTATGACTTTTGCATAGGCTGGAATTTGCCTTATTGCATCGAGGAAAGCTAAGTTTAATTTCACGTTCTTAAAGGCTTTCTAGCACTTCATCACTTATGGTCCCTTTTATGGGAAGGAGCCAATCTTTGAGGAAATGGCGCAGCGGGGGTGGATTTACAACAACCTCGGGCTCACTAGTGTCTCTTTTATCACTCTCGTTCAAGGAGATATCTTCGGCTTCTTTCGTGTCGGGCGAATTCTCCTTGTCTTTCGAAGTGTCTTGTGGGGGAGGTGATAAATCAACAACTCTCCCACTACAAAGAGTGGTTATAGCTTGGCAGTGCTCCTGTTGTTCTGTAGATGTGGAGCTAACACTAGGTTGACCTTGGGGAGGTCTTTGGCCTTGGGTAAGAAATTTTCCCTTCTCTTGGATACTCAACGATGATTGCAATTTAGAGATGTGCGCATTCATGTAGGTGAACATGCATTCAAATCTAGCATTAGTTGCACTTTGAAAATTTATGAACTGGTTTATTGTATTCTCGAGGTCCCTCCGCGTTGGAGCTACATATGGAGCTGGAGGTGGTGGTGTTTGTTGGTATTGAGGAGGTGGTAGAGGTGGGACAACCTGTGAATGTGGGTTCATCGCAACTTGTGGTTATCCGTAATTAAAACCGGGATGGTTTATCCATGAAGGGTTGTATCAGTTCCCATGAGGGGCGTTAAAATTTCCCTTGAATCCTCCTATAGCATCCACCTGCTCGGCGTGCATGGCCTTATAGGCAAAAATCATCGGGCATGGTTTTGGGGAATGGCCCGCCTCATTGATAGCACACACTTTTTCTTTCGACCCACGGCTGTATTCGGAGATATCTCTCAATCGTCTATCAAACCAATCTTTCATTTCTCTCTGATACTGATCGAATCGACGGTCTATTAAGGTATTGCTATCCAAATGGTATAGACCGGATGCAATTAGAGCGATAGATGGTTTTCTAGGCCAATCTTGGGTATTAGGATCAAATGTGTCCCATGCTTGAGTAGTCTTTGCGACATACTTAAGATGGGCCTCAGCATCGCAGGACTTTAAATCCCGAAAAGGTCTTTCACACATTGTTTGCACAAGTTGTTTGGAAACTACTGTCAACCCATTATGGAAGAAACAGATAACTAGGTGTTTTTCAAAACCATGATGGGGGCATGCGCTTACTAACTCTTAGAAACGTTCCCAACACCTATCAAAAGTCTCATTATCGTGTTCTCGAAAACCTTGGGTTTGAGTTTTGGCGCAGTTAGTCTTGTGCTGTGGATAGAATTTTGAGATAAACTTGGATTGCATATCTCGCTAGGAAGTTACGGAGTTCGGGGGTAGAGACCATAGCTAGGTCTTGGCTTTATCCTTTAATGAAAAAGGAAAGAGCTTTAGGCGAATGACATCTTGCGTGCAAGCTTGGTCACTAAATGTGTCGCATGCCTCTTCGAACTCGCGGATATGAAGGTATAATTTCTCCGAATCCAGGCCGTGAAACGTATAGAGAATTTGTATCATCCCATTGTGAAAGTGGAACTGACCGGCATTATACGAAAGTAAAATGAAACCAGGGGTGACAGTCCGCTCAGGAAAGAGTAAGTCTTTCATGGGACGATAGGGTAAATCTCCCTCTCCAGTACCAAAACTCGCTACATCACACATCGCGTTCGCACTCTCTTTAAATGACTCGGTGTACTCACTCGGTGTTCTAGACGTGTGACTCGAGGATTGACTCAAGGTGTAACTACCGATAGAGTGCTCAGGAGTAGGAAGTGGAACCCAAAATTGTGGAACGCGAGGTGTGTGGGGGCTTTTAGAGTTATACTCAACAATCGGGTTTTCTTGGATTCTGGTTGAAGTATTGTGAGGAGTCTGAGTATGTTCAGGATTTTGCATTAAAGGCTTTTGAGAGATGATGATTTTTTTATATTTATTTTTTGGATTTTTTGGATTTTTTGGTC
Source organism: Sambucus nigra (assembly GCA_949130495.1). NCBI lineage: Eukaryota > Viridiplantae > Streptophyta > Magnoliopsida > Dipsacales > Adoxaceae > Sambucus > Sambucus nigra. Next base: position 368,256,340 of record OX422210.1, on the reverse strand, counting down.
AAAGTTCTAGATTGACTCGATCTAACCTAAGTCTACCTGACTCCCCGGCAACGACGCCAAAAACTTAACGCGACCACAAATGTGCCTAGTGTGCGTGCTATGTAGGCTCAAGTGCAAGCTTGTCGCTCAAGTAATAATCCTATAAGTCGGGTATCGATCCTCAGGGAAACAGGACAAACAAAGTCGTAACGACGTTGGAAAGATAAGGGTAACCTAGCTTTGACTTTAAAAAGAAGAAAAAGGTGATTTGAATTACGAAATAACTACAACTAAATGCAAATTTGAAAATGATTACTAATGAAACTAGAATGAATAAAATTTGACTACACTAATTAAACGAAAAGCTGATGACAAATAATTTTACGAGTTAAATATGAAATGAGAACAATAGGTCAGGGTACAATACCCCACACCCTAGTAATTCACTTCGTATGGTACTAGATTCGGAATTAGAATTTTAAATGAACCCGGTCTTTAGTACTCCCAAGTATTATACATATGAGGGATCGCAGCCCGCACAATATGTAAGCAAAGGATGAGTAAAGCGTTGTCGCATTAACCAATACACACGTCGCACTCTTAAGCATCTCGGTTACCTAGGGCAAACGAGATCAAAAGTCCTACGATGGTTGCACCAGTTATATAACACGATTCATCTAAGATTTTAATTTAAAATTCTATTTCCACTATCGTGAATTACATCGGGTGGGGTTCATGCACCCCAACCATTAGAAACTTAGCCGGACATATAAAAATAAGAAGAAAATATGCTTTTAATAAAAGAAGACATCTTAACTATCAACTTAAGATTAGGAAGAATGAAATTATTAACTAATGCATTAACTACTACAATAATGAAAACAAGAATTGGAAGAAATTTACTTGAATTGTATAACTTGAATCAAAGCTAAATGAAAAACTAGGGTTTCTATTAGTCTTTCTTCAAAATTAAATACAAGACTTATCTAAAACGAATTAGAAGCTCTCTTAATAACTGGGAGGAGCTTAAAATTTATACCCTACAAAAAATACAAGAGTTGGTGTCATGCAAGACTCTATCTTGAAGAAGATAATTCCAAATCTCGAACCCCGGATCGACCCGGTCAGGACATTTCGGATTGGTCTGGGTGATAACTGGATCGATCCGTTTTTCATTTCATCAGAATTGGTCCTCGAAATAGGCCTTATGAAGAAAACTTTGGGGCTGGATCGATCCTCTTTTAGGAGGACTGGATCGGTCCGGTAGATGAAACCTTATACAGTGAGTTCTGGTGCCCGGATCAATCCGTTTTTTATACCATACGGATTGGTCCGAATATTCTTCTCAATTTCTCTTCATTATCTATTTTATTTCTCTTCATTATCTCACACTTTGGGTCTTCATAACTTCTATTCCAGAATTCGTATTGAGATATTGTTTCTTCCACGCGTTCGTAGACTCGAGATCTTTAACTTTTATTTTGGGTCCTCAATTGGATTCCTGGTGGAAATTATGCTTTTGACCTTTTAATTCGTTTTCTTTCTTCTATATTGCTTCTTCTAATTTCTTCATTTCTTTCATATATTAAATACCTGCAAAATCAATAAGAAATACACGAAACTCGAGATACTTGTCAGACGAAGCCACTAGTGATGATATGAGATAAATCAACTCGTTTTACGTTGTCCGGATTAATAAAAGCCTCTCAATTAAGGGGTAAATTTGGAAGAATTTATGCCTAATCATGGACCACCATGGTTCAAGATTGCACTGCCAATGTCTGAAGATACCTCAAATGCTAATAATTTGTCAATCTCCAACACTTGCCTCCCCGTGAGTTATACAACATGACCTCTTCTTGGCCCTTCTCCACCCCGGGCATTTACATCATAGGGAAAGTTACTCCTAAAGCTTTAAACGGTCACGAATTCATACAAGTTCCCTTTGATTACTTCACCAAATGGGTCAAAGCTGAGTCATACACGGTGCTGAATGCCAAGAAAGTGGTAAAGTTTATCAAAAGAACATCGTATGTCGATACAGGGTTCCTTACGAGTTAGTTTCTGATAATGGGCTCCACTTAAAAGCTGAGGTTACAGAACTAGTCGACGAGTATGGGATTCAAAGACAGAAATCTTCTCTACACCGACCTCAAATCAATGGTGTCGTCGAAGCTGCCAATAAAAGTCTCAAGGTTATAATCAGCAAGATGATTGTGAGTTGTAGAGATTGGGCTGATTGGATCCCATACGCCCTCTGTGGATACTGCACTTTAATAAGAATGCCTACTATGCTACCATTTATTCTCTAGTGTACGTCGTGGAAGTAGTCCTCCTCGTTGAGCTGGAAATACCTTCCCTCTGATCAAAAGCAAAGTTGACAAAGAAGAATTGAACCAGAGTCGATTTGATGAATTATCACTCTTGGATGAAAAGACACTAAAGGCTTTGTACCATATATAGGGGTACTATCGTCGGATAGCGCGATCATTCAATAGGAAAGTCAAGGATCGTGGCATCCAGAAAGGAGACCTTGCCCCTAAAGAGATCATAGAACCTGTCTGGGACCCCAGAGGGAAATTAAAACCGAATTAGAGCGGCCCTCACATCATGAAGAATATTCTATCATGAGGCACTGCTATAGAGAAGAAATGATGAGTTTAGTCAACCTAGACCGTCTATAAAAAATTACCTTTAGTCCAAAATCTCTGCGCGCTATGACTCTTCTTATCCCCTTTTATTCTAAAAAAATCTTCATTTCCTCTACCTAGAACTACGCAGGACCTGATCCTCTTAATAAACTTTTCATTTCCAAATGAAACTCATAAAAAATTTCAAAACCCCAGAGGTACGTAGGCAGCCCATATGTCATAAATGGGCCCAGTCCCCTTATTTTCATAAAATGCTATTCTTTTCTAACCTGCGAGAATGGCGGTTCATTTTATCATTTACATGAATAAAAGGATTATGTATGCCGCAGCGGTTGGTCAATATAATTCAAATGCAAAACTCATAAAAAGTCACAACAAAATATGACCAAAATTAACTTTTATTTCTGAATAAGGGAAATAGCGTTGTTACATGAAGTATCAGTGAAGGGAGTAAAAAAAACCACTCCTCTCCACTGACTAAACTATTCCTAATTAAACCTAATCCTCAATTAAACTACACAAAATTATCCCAAACATCAAAACACAAAAACATTCAATAAATATAGCTTCACAAAAATCACCCTAGCTTTGCAAGACACTGACTTCAAATACTAGACCACCCTGCTTCACCATCATTACCAGTCCCTGGAGATCCCCACGTTCCCCATTCCTGGTTGACAATACATATGCGCTCCATAGAGCGGTACACCCTAAAAAACCTAGACAGATTCATAACATCGTCTTCTATGGTGTCGAAAGTAACGAACCACCTTTGGCCGATCTCTTCCACCAAGAATTTCTCTGCTACCTGCTTCCATAACCATTTCAGGTAGTCCTAAAAAACATGGTAGGCCCCTCCCATGGACTGTGACAGATGGATAGACAGTCGATGGCACTGCCATAAATAACCTATCATCATCCTCGGTGATTCAGTTAAATCCTCCACCGGGAAGAAATTTTTTATACGAGGAGGGATGATATGTTCCCACCCGATTTGTCATAAGAGTCGCTAGGGAAAATAGAAGGAAGTTTGTCGAAGGTCCACCAGCCGTACAAATCGATAATCCCCAAGTTTCAAGATAGGTAGTAAGTCCCCCCATCATGGCACTGACAAGCAAATACACCTGGCTTTATGCTCTACAATCCAGTTAACCCAATTCTCTACGGATGGGTTGAAGCTGAATAAAGGTCCAACAAAGAAATTGGGTACAATCGCCAAAGGATGCTCAGGAGGAGCCGTCAAGCGAAACCTCTCTGCAAGCCTCATAAACAACATTACGGGGCTCCTCCTTAGAAAGTTAAAACGACTCATTCCACGTATCTAGGCCGTTCAAGGTCTCAGCCAGCACCACCGTCATAAGATTATAGCGGTAAGACATCCAAGTATCACGAAAACTTAGGGATCCGCATCCAAGTCCCCCATCACCAATAATAGCCTCGCAGTAAGGCCTAAGATAATAGCCCAGCAAAGTCGGCATCCTAAAAACCCCTCAAGCTCTTTGAATACATAAACGCCTGAAGATAAATGGCCCCTCCTGTATCCAATGGTCTAGTCGTCGAGGGAAAAATATAAAGAAAATCCGACAAGAAAACTCAGGGATAACGAGAGAAATCAGGCATTATCACCGCCACAATGGGGTTGACCCCCAATATGGCCGAGAAATCCTCATAGGTGGGACAAGACTCGTCTAGGCCAAAATGAAATACATGGTCCTAGGGGTACCAGAACTATACCGCTGTTACTAGCATATTCCAATCAATAGATTCAGCAAAACTAACATACAAAATATCCCTCCGGCCCACCAAAATCAGCATAACCCAATAGGCAACAATCTCTACTTCACATCAAGCATTCTATCTCCTCATCCGTATACTAACCAAGCCTCTAAGGCCTTCCTCTATCTAAAAATTTCCAGAAACACATTTTCTCAAAATAAGTTTCTTCAAAGGGAAGCTTTCCTCTACTCAAAAACTTCCAAAAAATAAGCTATTCCTACTCTTTCTCAAAACAAAATCTCAGCAGTAAATTAAAGTGAATGTAGATTAAGCCACTAAATCAAGATAATCAAACAAAAAAATGCATCATTTTTACCGTCTTGAGTCTCTCTTTTCAGGTACAAATTCGCTTAATCAAGCATACATCATGGCCAATGCTAAGTTCCTCCAGTCATAATGACAGAACTGTAAGAAAATATGGAAAGGAAATAACTAGAAATGGATGTCACCTCATCCATAAGATCCACCAACCCAGACACCACCTCTTGCGTCAGTAACCTCCTTACTTACACCTGCATGCCTGTAGCCCCTGCGGCCCCCGAAGGAAGACTCCAAGGGTAAAAGTCCACCCATATCCCCAACAAAGGGTCAGTAACTACCAAAGGATTCCCCCCACCCACCCACCCAGGACTCCCTATTGGTACACCCTCCAAATTTTGTACAGAAAATTCCAAAAATATCTAAACTTTTCCCGAAAAATACCAGAAAAATATGGAACCTCAATTTCCTCAAGAAAATCATTTTTTGGAGGACTAAAACCCTTATAAAACTCTCAGAATCCCCTGCGTGATAGTCTTATGCTCTTATCCCCGGCATAATCCCCAGTCGGATTAATCTTACAAACCTATCCTCAATATTTCCACAAGCAGAACCAAGGAAGTGTTCGCATCCAAGTCTACTGTTTCCCAGCCTAAACATCACCCAATGAAGTTTTAAGAGAACATAATCCCCAGTCGGATATCTCAAGAATAAGTCCTACCCGAGTAGAGTTTTAAAGCAACACAATGTCCAGTGGAACCACAGATCCATCCGAACCCCTAAGATAATTTAAAAATTCCCCACGAGTGCAACTCCCCGCATTACATCTTTAGGTCGTCAGAATTGACCTCGACCCTCAGAATTGTTCCCCACAACTTTAGGTCCTCAGAATTGACCTTGACCTATAGAATTAGTCACTATAACCTCCGGTCCTCAAAATTGACCTCGGCCCTCAAAATTGGTTGCTATAACTTTAGGTCCTCAGAATTGACCTCGACCCGTAAAATTAGTCACTACAACCTTAGGTCCTCAAAATTGACCTCGGCCCTTAGAATTAGTCACTACAACTTTAAGTCCTCAAAATTGACATCGATCAGCAAAATTGGTCGCTACAACTTTATGTCCTCGGAATTGACATCGACCCTCAGAATTGGTCACAACAACCTTAGGTCCTCATAATTGACCTCGGCCCGCCGAATTTATCGTCACGAATTAAGGTTTTTAGAGCTGACCTCGACTCGAAGAATTGGTCGTCATAACTTAAGGTCCTCATAATTGACCTCAACCCGTTGAATTGGTCATCCTCATCTCCTTAGGTCCTTAGAATTTATCTCGACCCGTAAAATCAGTCGTCATAACTTAAGGTCCTCAAAATTTACCTCGGCCCTCAGAGTTGGTCGTCACAACTCAAGGTCCTTAGAACCATCCTCTTCCCGTTGAATTTTTTATCCCTAGCACAACTCAGAAGTTAAGATTAACTCTTTGAATCATTCATCATAATCTCCCTAGGTCTCCGAAATCGACCTCGATACGCTCAAATAGTCACCCTCGCCCCTTAGAACCAATCATAATACATCCTCAACCCGGTGAACCGATCACCTTCATCTCCTTAGGCTCACAGAACTGACCTATGTTAAATATTCAGCTGAGACAAGGCTGAATAAACCTCTGAAGGGATTTGAATCCTCTTTTTAAGGGTCCATCCTGTGCGTGAATCAGCCTTACGGTATGGATGAATGACCCATTTACTCCGAAGAATCACTGAAAGATTCTAGGATCTATTTGACGAAGGTCAACTCTCTGAACCAAACGAAGCTAAATGAAATCTTAAAGGGCTCTGAATACCCTTTCCAATGATCCATCCAATGCACAAATCGGTCTTATGGTTCGAACGAACGATCCGTTTTTCCTTGAGAATTTTTAGTCTAGTGACCAATGGGCACTTCTGGGCCCTGTTTGACTTTTGTCAACTCCAGAACCCGGGAGTGGCTCAATGGATTCTCGAAATGATCTAAATAACCTAACCAATGGTCCATCCCGTGAGCGATTCTTACTTACGATTCGCATTTTACGGCCATTTTTTCAAAAAACGTGCCTTGGACTGATAATAGACAACCCCAGGACCCTATTTATCGACAGTGTGTCTGGACTCCTATGTCAATAAGCTGGTCTAGGACCTTATCTATCGGCACCACCCTTGGCCCTATAAATATAGGCAATGACCTCACTTTGAAAGACAAACCTCATAACCCTTGAACATCCTTCTTAGAGAGAATTCCCTTAAAATTCGAGTTGTCTTTCTTTAAAAGAACATTTCCAACATTCCTTCTGTGACAACCCGGATATAATTATGATAAATTATATTTAAATCATGCTTACCTTATGTGATATGAATAATGTGTTATTAGTATATCTAATTTTAAGTGATTGTGTTTAGTCTAATCCTACTTTCATAAATCATGAAATGTCGAATTATTTACAAATACAAAATTTTGTTGTTTTCGGTAGAAATGTTCCTATTGGAGACAAGTTTTGACCTTTATAATATAACAATTGACTTGAGGTGAAAAATATATAGTTGTATATATATGAGTTAAGTTTGTAACACAACAAACAATGTGTAAAATAGAGGTCTGAGTAATGAGTTATACCGAATTTACAAACAAAGGGCAAATTTGTACATTCCCTTTAAGTGGTAGTTTGCCTTTTACTAAACCAAATGTTTTAATTTGATTGGTTAGCATGGGAGGCAGCCTTGGTCGACTTAAAACTCTTCTTCTAACCTATTCCTTCAGCAAACAAAATCCTAGGTTCAGTTTGAAGAGTGTTTGGCTTGAGGAAAGAGAAAGTAGGAGTTAAGGAAGAAAATATTACAAGAAAACCTAGGAAAATTCCAAGAAAATCCTTAAAGTGTTTCCAAGGTATAATTATGTGATTAATATTGTTGTAATCTTGTATTATACTTATTTCAAAGTATATAAATCGTGAATTATTGATTAAAATTCCATCCTCCTTTGTGATGATAAGTGTTTGTTCACATGTGTATATATCGTGAATTGTTGATTAAAATCCCATCCTCCTTTGTGATGATAAGTGTTTGTTCACATGTGAGATAAGTGGTGTATGTAACCCGAATTGCTTGTTATTGAAATCCCTTGTATTCAAACGTGCATATATTTTTGTGTGCATATTGTAATTGAGAAATTCCAATTGGATATGAAACTAAACTCATATATTCCTATCAAATCCGAAAATTAGAATTTAACTCCTTGTGGTTAGGCCTTAGTGATGGTTGCAAGTTGGTACATAGTTGCTGTTTCTATATTTCATTTCGATATTCCCTACATTTGGTTAAGCTTTTGACATAGAAAATGAAGTCAAAAATTTATGAAACTTTAATTCTGTATTATTTAGTATGTGTACTGAAAATGGGAGGAAATTCATAGAAAGTTATGATGGAGAAAAATTATGAAAATTCTTGGAAGTTGAAGGAACAATAGAGGAGCTTGTGGGGCAGATTTAATAGGTTGTAAAGAAATAGTCATAACTTGCCCTAAGAAGCTTGAAAAATTACACCGTCACTTGTAATGGAAATTATATTCATATATTTCATCATGTTGATAAGGTTGGACACCTGTATTTGTACAATTTATGAATATAGGATGGATAAGTATGGAGGATAATAAATTGGGACCATACTGGATACCCCATGAAAGAATGTTTTTATTTCCTCCCTTCAAAGGGTATTGGAAGTCAGTGTCCGAGTCTTCCTTATGGTCTTCTTACATGTCAAATAGATACAAAAAATCAAATGCTTCCTCATATAGGGGCTCTCTCACCTGGAAGAAAATTAATGCAGTAGCAGATCTTTGTTCTTCTGATATGGAAATTACTAATGATAAATGTATTTGGAAACCCACATATACAGGCAAGTTCTCCTTCTCATCTGCTTTTGACATTGTCAAACTCCATTATCCTTCCTCTAGAGTTAGTACATTTATTTGGGATCCTCATATTCCAAAAAAATGTTGTATTTTTATGTGGAAATTTCTCAATGACTGTTTAGCTCTGGATGACAATGTTAAATCCTTGGGTATTCGATTATGCTCTAGATGCAAAGCCTATAAATCCAATGAGGAATATCTTAATCATGTTTTTCTTCAATGCTCCATTATCCAGCCTATGTGGAATTTTTTGCAAATCTCATGGGCATTCCGCTGGATAAAATATCAATTCATTCTCTGCTTCATAGCTGTTGGTTAAAGTCACGTCATAATGATTATTCTAAGTTCCTTACTAAATGTATCCCAATCGTGGTTTGTTGGCAGATTTGGAAAGGAAGAAATAAATCTTTCTTTGAGAATTTTAATGTGGTTCCTTCAGAGTTAATTTCGAAATCTATTTCTCTCCTTTCAAATATTTGCAAGGATCTTCCTTTTAAGAGTTCTATATCATTCTTTGATAAGGGCATTTAAGAGATTTTTAATCTTACCACTCTGAGGAGAATTTAAATTTTTAAATCATTGAAATGTCTTTCTCCTCCATCTAATTGTTATAAGTTGAATGTGGATGGAGCTTCTAAAGGAAACTCAGGTTTTTCTGACTCATGGGATATTTTAAGAAATGACAAGGGTGAGATGATTTGGGTATTTTTCCAATATGGTGGTGTTATTTCCAACTCTTCTGCTGAACTTAGTGGTCTCTAATATTTGTATTGATCATCAAATTTCTAGTGTTCTGATTGAAGTTGAGTCAAATTTCGTGGTGGACCTAATTAATAGAAATTGGAAACCTCCTTGGCATTTAATACCTTTAATTGATGAAATCAGGTCAAAATTATTGATCTTAAATTATACTCTCTCTCTCTCAATGCTATAGGGAATCTAATATGGTTGTTGATGCTTTGGCCAATCATGGTTCGGGTGCTAATTCTTTGAAGATTTTTTACAATGCTCTTGATCTTCCTTCTATTGTTATAGGTGCATATAGGCTTGATAAGATGGGATGTAGCTACATTAGGTCTTCCTTTCGATTTACTCAATAGTTTTTTTCAATTTGTAATGGGGATATTTACAAATTCCCACATTTAATCTGTCATGGCTTTTTCTAGTTCTCCGTTTCTTGTAAGCCTTTAGAGAGGCTCTTTCTCCATTAATAAATTTATGTCTGGGGGGTTAATCCCTCTTCCATAAAAAATAAAAATAAAATAAAATAAATAAAAAAAGGTATTTTGAGTACATGTTTCATATGTATATACCTTGATAAGTATACTTTTATGTTTACTTGACTTTAGTTATAAATTCCTTATGAGGTATTCTCTACGGTTGAATGTTCATAATGTTATCAATATATAATCCATTATTTAGTCTTTGCTCGTGTGTCATAGAATCCTATAGTGTTTGTGAATCGATTTACACTTAAGTTATTCCTTGGATTTATAGCATTCTTATGATGATACTAATACTATAAAAACGATAGGAAGGGAAGAAGAACCGGTTGAACAAGTGGCAGACAAAGGGAAAGGAAAGGGTTAATAAGTAGCCAAGGTGAGTGTACTTACTAAGTTGATTGTGGATATGATGTGTATGTATTATGTTGAGATGATTGTCTTATTAAAAGTCATGAGATGTTGAGATGTTATGGCTTATTAAAATTCAAGAGATGATGAGATGTTATGGCTTTATAAAAGCCAAGATATGTTGAGTTGCTATATAATTCAGGAGATGTTGGATTGTTAAAACCTATGGATATGATTATTGCCTACGGGCAGGAGATGTGGGGCTTATTAATTCCAGATATGTATATGGCCCAATTTGGAACATAGATGGGTATATTGATATGTTGAGAGGTCAATATAGTACTTTTACTATATAGATATGTAGTACATTCATTGAGTTTTTAAACTCGTGGTTTTATATGTTTACATTTTCAGGTTTTGAATCTGTCACTGCCAGGTCTAGGATGTTGGGTGAATAGTAGTAGGATCTCATTAGTTTTTTTTTATGCATTGTGCTAGTTATAATTAAGTTAAATTGTATAGAAGTTCAGTTTAAATTATGTCTCCTTGAAACGATTGGATTTTTAGTATTCTGCATTTTAACCTTGAAGTTGTTATAACGTGTATTAATAAATAAATAAATAAACAAATAATAAATGTGGTTTGTGAACTATTTGGTTAATTTCAACATAATTGTGATAGGGTGTGACAACTTGGTATCGGAGCTTTAGGTTTTAATATTCTGGGGTTAGAGAGTCTAGATGTGGCAGGGGCAGAAATAGTGTGCTGTTGGTCATTTATATTGACTTATGAGAAATAATAACCATTATGTTAGAAATAAATATTGTATACTTGTTTCTGTAATTGTGTTTTATGACAAATAGTAAGATATGGAAGGAGCAAATGTTCATAAAGGGTGGAGGAGGGGGCTTCAAGTAGACTAAACCAACAAAATCCAAATAATGCACCTGAAAAACTTACCAATATGCAGAGAATGGCTCGTGCCATGACTTTAATGGCAAAACAACAAAACATATTTATAATGCAAATAGCCGAACAATAAGCCAAGTACTTAGAGGAGCAGACTTTGGCCAGAAGATAAAGGAAATACAACGAGGGGAGAAGAATATTCTGTACGAGAAGTTTATCAAATTAAACCCCCTTGCATTCTCAGGTTATGTAGATCCTTTAGAAGTTGAGGCTTGGGTTAAATACACAGAAACTATCTTCGGGGTAATGAATGTACCTGGAGCGCGGAAGGTAATTTTGGCGACTTTCATGTTAAAAGGCGAAGATAAATATTGGTGGGAGTCTTCCAAACATTTATTGCTTACTCCGGGGGGTGGGGGATGTGAGGTAATTACGTGGGATTCCTTTATTAAAGTCTTATATGAAAAGTATTTTCCTCGTATGTATCGGAAGCAAAAAGAGAGAATTTTTATTATTGACTCAGGGGAATATGTCGGTCAGGGAGTATGAAACTAAATTTATATCTTTGTCTCAATTTTTATTACGCTTCTTACATGATGAGGAGGACAAATGCACTAGATTTCAGGATGGGTTGAATTTGGTTATCAAGTCTAGACTCACTGCACTTGAAATGGTAGATTATACTTCTTTAGTTAATAAATCTATGATGGTTGAAGGAGATGTTAATGATACAATAAAGAATGGGTAACAAAGGGGAAATAGGAGTAGATTTGATCCATCTCAGCAAAAGTAAGGTAATATAGAATACTCAAAATAGGGGATTCAAAGATTTCTACGCGGCAGAGGGACTGGAAATTATGCTCAGAATAGGACACCAAGCAGTTTTAGGGATACAGGATGGATGGGCCAATAGAATAGACAACAAGAGAATGCGAATGGGCAGTCTAAGCCTACTACATACTATTTTTGCAAAGCAAAGGGCCATATCAGTCCAGATTTTTCCAAGCTAAAGGGGGTAGAGTGTTATCACTGTCATCAAATTGGTCATACCAAAAAGAATTGTCTTATGCTAGGGACTCAAATAGATACTGCTAGTCGAGGTTAATCACCTGGAGGCATAGGGAGAAGAGGAGGCAGAGGACAGGCTAGTGGTTCTAGGGCTCCAAGAAGGATATTTTCTATGACTTTACAGGACGCTCAAGATAATCCAGAGGTGGTCACAGGTACATTTTCTGTCACGAATAAACATGCATATGTGCTTAATGATCCAGGTACTACCCATTCATTTGTAGCACTATCATTTACCATGAATTTGGGTAGACCATGTTCTTATCTAGATTTTGGTTTATATATTTCTACACCTATGGGGTATGTGATGTTAGTGGAGCTTATGTATAAAAATTATGTATTGTATGTGGGGGAGAGGGAGTTGACCATTGATTTAATTCCACTAGATATTCGAGATTTTGATATTATCTTGGGTATGGACTAGTTATCTTCCTACCATGAATCGATTGACTGTTTTCGCAAGGAAGCTACATTTAATATGCCGGGGGAGGAAGAATTCAAATTTACTGGGGAAAGAAATGTGGTTCCAAATTGTCTTATTTCTGCCCTTCGGATGAGGAAATTATTAAATAAGGGTTGTCAAGGCTTTTTAGCATATATTGGGGGTATAAACAGGGAATTACAAAAATTAGAAGATATCCCAATAGTTAAAGATTTTGCAGATGTGTTCCTAGATGAATTACCAGGGTTGCCACCTAGTAGAGAGGTGGAGTTTAGTATTGATTTAGTGCCTGGTACAGCTCCAGTTTTTATTTATCCATATAGAATGGCACCTGTGGAACTAAAGGAGTTAAAGGATCAACTGCAAGATTTGCTAGATAAAGGTTTCATTCGACCCAGTATATCACCATGGGGTGCTCCGGTATTATTTATGAAGAAGAAAGACTGCACCATCCGACTTTGCATTGATTACCAACAATTGAACAAGGTAACTATTGGAAATAAATACCACATATTGATGATTTATTTGATCAATTACAGGGTGCTAAAGTGTTCTCAAAAATTTCTTTGAGACCGGGTTATCATCAATTAAGGGTGAGAGATTGTGACATTTCTAAGACAGCTTTTCGTTCTCGTTATGGTCACTATAAATTTTTGGTAATGCCATTCGGGTTAACAAATGCTCCTACGGTGTTTATGGATTTAATGGATCGATTATTCCATCATTTCATAGATTCATTTGTGATTGTTTTTATCGATGATGTTTTGATATGCTTACATAGCCAAGAGGAACTTGAGAAGCATCTAAGAGTTGTATTGCAAGTTTTGCGAGATAGTCAATTGTTTGCTAAGTTTAGTAAATGTGAGTTTTGGTTAAATCAAGTAGTATTTCTGGGGCATGTTGTTTCGGGAGATGGAATTTATGTTGACCCTAAGAAGGTAGAGGTAATTGTGCATTGGGAAAGACCAAGAAATGTAACAGAAATAAGGAGTTTCCTGGGATTGTCTGGATATTATAGAAGATTCATAAAGAGGTTTTCATATATAGCCTTACCATTGACTAAATTAACCCGAAAGGAAGTGAAATTTGTGTGGAGTGATAAATGTCAGCACAACTTTGAAAAGTTAAAAAATAGGCTAGAATCAGCTCCAGTTCTCATTGTTCCATCCAGTGGTGAAGGTTTTATGATTTATACTGACGCTTCACATCAGGGCCTGGGTTGTGTTTTCATGCAACATGGAAAGGTAATTTATTATGCATCTAGACAGTTAAAGACGCGTGAACGTAATTATCCTACACACGATTTAGAACTTGCGGCTATTATTTTTGCCTTGAAATTATGGAGACATCATATATATGGAAGGACGTGTGAAATTTTCACTGACCATCAAAGTTTGAATTATTTATTTTTACAGAGAGGCTTGAATTTGAGACAAAGACGTTGGATGGAGTTAATTAAAGACTATGATTGTACCATTCACCATCATCCTGGGAGGGCTAATGCTGTTACAAATGCTCTAAGTCGAAAGTCATCGGGGAGGTTATCTTGTATTCAATGTGCACGGGTTGGCAATATTATGGAATTAAGACTGATGGGAGTAGAGTTGAACTTAACTAGAACAGGGGCATTAATTGCACACGTTAGAGTGAGACATTTACTGGCAGAATGTATATGAAATTTGCAAATCATTGATCCATTCCTTGAGAAGAATAAACGAGAAGATCTAGATTGTAAAGAGGGTGACTTTGAAATTAAGAATGATGAATCGTTGTGTTATAAAAATAGAATTTGTGTACCGAGTGATCCATCATTAAAGAAGGATATATTAGAGGAGGCACATAGTTATATTTACTCTATGCATCTGGGAGGTACCAAAATGTATAGAGATTTGAAGGAGTATTACTGGTGGAACAATATAAAACGTGAGATCATAAAATTTACAGCTAAATGTTTCGTATGCCAATAACTAAAGGCAGAGCATCAGAAGTCGGCGGGATTATTGCATTCATTGCCTACTCCAAAATGGAAGTGGGAACATATAATGATGGACTTTGTTATAGGATTACCCTGGTCACCAAATGGGCATGATTCTATTTGGGTGATTGCAGACCCATTGACGAAGTCAACTCATTTTTTTCCAGTTAAGATTACCTACACTGTTGACAAGTATGCATGTATGTACAATGGTGAAATTATCCGCTTAGATGGGGCATCAGTGTCAATAGTATCAGATAGAGATCCAACTTTCACTTCTAAGTTTTGGCCTCGATTACAGAATGCCATGGGCACAAGTTTGAAGTTCAGTACTGCATTTCATCCACAAACCGATGGCCAATCAGAAAGGACAATTCAAATATTAGAAGACATGTTACGAGCCTGTGTATTTGACTTCAAAGGTAGTTGGGATGATCATTTTCCATTGATGGAATTCAATTATAATAATATTTATCAGTCCACCGTTGGTATGGCTCCATATGAAGCCTTGTATGGGAGGATATGTAGAACGCCTTTGTGTTGGGATGAAGTGGGTGAAAGGAAAATTTTGGGTCCTGAATTGATATATATGATGATAGAAAAGATTAAAATGATTAGGGAACAGATAAAAATAGCGCAAAGCAGGCAAAAAATCTATGCATATAAAAGGAAGTATCCATAGGAATTTCAGAAGGGAGATTTTGTATTCCTACGTATTTCACCATGGAAGGGTGTCATGAGATTTGGGAAAAAGGGAAAACTAAGTCCAAGATACATTGGACCATATGAAGTGCTGGAAAGAATTGGGATCCTAACATATAGATTAGCATTACCTCCAGATTTATCTTGTTTACCTGATGTGTTTCACGTATCGATGCTTCCTAAGTATTTGGCAGATCCATCTCATCCATTGAAAACTCAATAAATTGAACTGAAAGAAGACTTGTCGTACATCGAGGAACCAGTGGAAATTATTAATCGTAAGGAGCAAGTATTGAGAAATAAAGTTATTACCATAGTTAAAGTTATGGGTATGAGTCATGGAATTAAAGAAGCAACTTTGGAGATGGAGAATAGCATGAAGAAACAGTATCCCCGTTTGTTTGGTAAGTGACCTTAATATTAAATTTTCGGGACGAAATTTTCTAGGGGGGAAGTTGTGACAACCCGGATATAATTATGATAAATTATATTTAATTCATGCTTACCTTATGTGATATCAATAACGTGTTATTAGTATATCTAATTTTAAGTGATTATGTTTAGTTTAATCCTACTTTCATAAATCATGAAATGTCGAATTATTTACAAATAGAAAATTTTGTTATCCTCTTGGAGACTAGTTTTTACCCTTATAACATAACAATTGACTTCAGGTGAAAAATATATAGTTGTAGATATATGAGTTAAGTTTGTAACACAACAAATGGTGTGTAAAATAGAGGTCCGAGTAAGGAGTTATACCGAATTTACGAACAAAGGGCAAATCTGTCCATTCCCTTTAAGTGGTAACTTGTCTTTTACTAAACCAAATGTTTTAATTTGATTGGTTGGCATGGGAGGCAGCCTTGGCCAACTTAAAATTATTCTTATAACCTATTTATTCATCAAATAAAACCCTAGGTTCAGTTTGAAGAGTGTTTGGATTGAGGAAAGAGAAAGTAGGAGTTAAGGAAGAAAAGATTACAAGAAAACCTAGGAAACTTCTAAGAAAATCCTTAAAGTGTTTCCAAGGTATAATTATGTGATTAATATTGTTATAATCTTTTATTATACTTATTTCAAATTATATAAATCATGAATTATTGACTAAAATTCCATCCTCCTTTGTGATGATAAGTGTTTGTTCACATGTGAGATACGTGGTGTATGTAACCCGTATTGCTTGTTATTGAAATCCCTTGTATTCAAACTTACATATATTTTTGTGTGCTTACTGTAATTGAGAAATTACAATTGGATATGAAACTATACTCATATATTCCTATCATATCCGAAAATTAGAATTTAACTCCTTGTGGTTAGGCCTTAGTGATGGTTGAAAATTGGTACATAGTTTGTATAATTCATTTCGATATGCCCTCCATTTGGTCAAGCTTTTGACATAGAAAATGAAGTCAAAAATTTATGAAACTTTAATTATGTACTATTTAGTGTGTGTAATGAAAATTGGAGGAAAATCATAAAAAGTTCTGATGGAAAAAAATTATGAAAATTCTTGGAATTTGAAGGAACAATAGAGGAGCTTGTGGGGCAGATTTAATAGGTAGTAAAGAAATGGTCATAACTTGCTCTAGGAAGCTTGAAAATTTACACCATCACTTGTAATGGAAAGTATATTCATATATGTATTCATATTGATAAGGTTGGACATATGTATTTGTACAATGTATGAATATAGGATTGTTAAGTATGGAGGACAATAAATTGGGGCCATACTGGATACCCCATGAAAGAATGTTTTTATTTCCTCCCTCCAAAGGGTATTTTGAGTAAATGTTTCATATTTATATAACTTTAGAAGTAAACTTTTATGTTTATTTGACTTTAGATATAAATTCCTTATGAGGTATTATCTATGGTTGAATGTTCATAACGTTATCAATACATATTCCATTATTTAGCCTTTGCTCGTGTTTCATGGAATCCTATAGTGTTTATGAATCGAGTTAAACTTAAGTTATTCCTTGGATTTCTAACATTATTATGATGATACTAATACTGTAAAAATGATAGGGAGGGAAGAAGAACCGATTGAACAAGTGTCGGACAAAGGGAAAGGAAAGGCCTAATAAGTTGCCAAGGTGAGTGTACTTACTAAGTTGATTGTGGATATGATGTGTATGTATTATATGTTGAGATGATATGGATTATTAAAAGTCATGAGATGTTGAGATCATATAGCTTATTAAAAGTAAAGAGATGATGAGATGTTATGGCTTTATAAAATCCAAGATATGTTGAGTTGTTATATAATTCAGGAGATGTTGGGTTATTAAAACCTATGGATATGATTATTGCCTACGGGCAGGAGATGTGGGGTTTATTAACTCCAGATATGTATATGTCCTAATTTGGCACAAATATGGTTATATTGATATGTTGAGAGGTTAATATAGTACTTTTACTATATAGAGATGTAGTACATTCATTGAGTTTTTAAACTCATGGTTTTATATATTTACATTTTCAGGTCTTGAGGCTGCCACTGTCAGGTCTAGGATGTTGGGTGAATAGTAGTAGGGTCTCGTCAGTTTTGTTTTATACATTGTTCTAGTTATAATTAAGTTAAATTTTATGGAAGTTCAGTTTAAATTATGTCTCCTTAAAACGATTGAATTTTTAGTATTGTGCATGTTAACCTTGAAGTTGTTATAATGTGTATTAATAAATAAATAAATAAATAAATACATAAATAATAAATGTGGTTTGTGAAATATTTAGTTAATTATATCCTAATTGGGATAGGGTGTATCACCTTCCATCTTTTTTCATACTCTTTTGAGTAAATTCCCACCCACCTCCTGAAACCACCATCAAATCATCTTGGGAACACTGCATATACAATCAATATCTACTTCAAGTTTTCACAAGGAGGTCTAATTCTTAACCTTTTCTTTAAATTCTCTTGTTTTTGCATTAATTAATTTATTTTTTCTTTAGTACTTTACTTCATTTCATCACACATCTTAATTTTAAAAAAATTATTATTAGTATCCGCACATACTTTATTTTCATAAAACAACACAAAAATAAGAAAATGAGGGTTCACTTGTAAATTCCAAACAGGGATTTCTCAACACATTTTCTCACATTAAAATACCTTTTTTTACACACATATATATAATAAATTCCTCGATTGAATTTATGGGTTAAACCCCACGTCATATTGTCTTCGAACTAAGTGGAATTTTATGCCCCCGGACTACGTAGGCGTCTTGGGTAAATCCCTCAACTCGAGTCCTCCCACATACATTTTTTACTTTATTCTCGTCATATATTCATGATGTACACATTTTATATGCTTGTTTGCTTATGTCTTATTCGATATACACAATCGTTCCTTCATAAAGATTTTTGAATCGACAAACACTTACATTATATTTTTAATTGCTATTTTGAGAACATTCCTAAGGATGACCTCGCTCCGTCTTTATCCATGACACGAGTCGAGTGATTCCGTCCTCCATTTATACTGCGCACGTAAGCACACACATAGCATATTTCTATGGGAGAAGATTAACATATGCCTATGAGAGACCGAATGGGCGGGATGGGTACCTAACACCGTCCCATTCCGTAACTTAGTCCCGGGACCCATGAACTACTTTTTTTTGCAAGCATCAGTATTATCCATGATTTTTTTCTTTCGAGGCAAAAATATTTCTTTTAATGATTTTGTGCAAAATAGGCTGGCGAATCTATCTCTACATATCACCCCACATCAACGACGGTCGAGCGCCCCGATAATGGACGTAATCCCGTGCGCATGCCGGAAGTGGAAGGACGACTCCTCCCCCCTCCCCCCCCCCCCCCCCCCCCCCCCGAGATGGCCATAGTCATGAGAATGCCTTATATTTGGTTTAAATATATTATAAACATGTCAGTCAATAGAGCTCAGTACTAATTACAGTGAGTTAGATACGGGTTAAAAACTAAGAGATCGGAATTCCGATTCTAGCACTATTGAAATGTTCAAAACCTAGATAAGGAGTTTACATCCTATCATAATAGTTGTGATACAATCCTAGTAGTTTATCACAAACTACAAAAACTTATATGCTGGTTCGAGAATTTGTTTGATAGTTTGACAGACGATTGTGATCGGTATTTCCCAGAAATGTATTGAACCGTGTCACCTATGAGATTTGAGTCTAAGGGTTGTCTTGATTAGACTCAGACTCTCTCACACTATTCACAATGGGTGTCTAGATTCTTACTCCCAAAAATTATTTAGACTGGAATGCTTGAGCAAATGTCAACTTGATTTCTATGGGTGCGGTCACATGATCTCTACATATTGGGCCACTTTTGTGATATTAGAATTGAGATCATAATTCGGAGGAATCTGTAACCAGTGGATACCATGGATTATGAAAACCCATTGATACACTTTTATTTTTGTATCCACGAAGTAAAACCCGATCAGTGGAATATTTTATAATTCTGGTGGAGTAGCAAAAAAGATAAGTCTGAGAATCAAGGAATTGGTTAGATAATGGTTAAAGTCGATTAATAAGAAATTGACTTGACCAAGCGAGTATCAAACACTTAACATGGGGAATCAGAATATAAAGCATAATCAACTTCATGGATGATACCTCATTATATCCGAGTGATTTATGAGACAATTAAATTGAAATGCAATCGTGATTATTTAGTGGAGTTAATTCACGATTAAATAAAGGAAATAGTTCTGATAATTGCAATTGGGATTTTCAAGTATTTATATGGAGCTAATATAATTATTTATCTTGGGTCCCCAGTACAGTCCATATGCTCAAGTAGTCAGTACCATACTCTCAAGAAACCCAACTTAGCCAAAGCCCACCTTTTATACTTGTATATAAAGGTATGGAAAGGGTTTAAATGATTATTATTGATCAATAGGGCTTGAGAGGGTGAGAGAAAACATTATTTACGTTTTTGTCAAAAGACCTATAGAGAGACCACCATATCTCAGTCGTAAGTAACTATTTTCGTCTCAAAAAGTGTACAACCACCTACCTAAATTTGGGGATATCATACACAAGAAGATCCTATTGTACAGAAGGTTTAATTAAGGTCTTTTTGGATACCTTAGAGGGAAACAAGGATTTCATCATTAACTACCTTTGCCTCCACATACTAATCACAACAAGATTCAATATGGTATGAATTTTAAAAACCCTAGGTTTAATATTGAAACTTAATTCTTGTTTTCTTTTTCAGTGCATAATTAATTAAATATCTTTAGGGCTAAATTTTTTTCGCATTTATATGTCAAACCCAAGTTGTTTTCCCAACACAAGGAGTTTTGATCCTCTTGATGCTCTATTTGTGTTGTTTCTTGCATTTATGTTTCTTTATCATCGATGTCTTTCTCAAAAGTGGTCAATGAGTTTTCATCTAATGAAGTTTAGATAGAGGCTTTAGTTCTTGTTGAGACTGAATGTTTCTTGGTGTTATTTTCATTTCTCTGAGTAAATTCTTCTACAAAGTCTATTATATCTTGCCTTTTAATTATCGCACAAGGTTATAATCCTATGTCGCTAGCTCCTAACTCTATGAACCAAGATATGAGTTTACCTAATTTATTAGGATTATAAATAACTTTCCTTAGAAATTAATCTGTAAGGACAACAATTGAATGATCTTGAAAATATGGTTGTATTCTCCTTATTACATGATGAGTGGTAAGGATAATTTATCCATTTTATTATATCTTGATTCATCCCCTGGAAATCTTTACGTGTGTAGTATACATGTTTTTGTATCTCCATACTATTGCAAACTATAATAGAGCTAACGACGGATTTTAAGACCTTTTGATACAAGTATATTTTTTCACTAAAGATGGGTTGAGATAGCAGAGTTGTTGAGATGGGATAGATCTTCAAGTCTTGAAACGATTTCTCTAATTCTTCATTTTGTTCAAAATCCTTTCTTAATACTTCGAAAAAGGGCAAACATTTATTTATTACTCTTGAAATGAATCTGTTTGAGGCTACCAAATATCTCGTAAATCTCAACACGTATTTCTTAGTTCTTAGCGCTTTTAATATCTATCAAAGATTTAATTTTCGTTGGGTTAAACTCAAATACCATTTGATTAAAAATGAAATTGAGAAATTTCCCTGAGTCGATTTAAATACACATTTAGTTGGATTGAGAATCGTCTTGTGTTTCTTCATCCTATCTAATGTCTTTTCCATGTCTCTTATGTGGAATTCAACTTTGAGGATTTGTGTGAGCATGTCATCAATGTAAATTTTAGGTAGTAAAATCCTATTTAAATTAATTCAACACAATGAAGCAAAGTAGGAAGAAAAAATCACACAACACAGTATATACATGGTTCAGTAAGGGGCCTACATCCACGGGGTGTTTCTCTCTCTCTTTATTAATTTATTCTTATAAAAAAGATTATATGACCCTTTTCCTAGGGATGTGGGTTACATTTATATATAATAAAAGGAGATTAAGTCATTTGGGACTCCATGACCTTGTATTGCTATTATGATTTGATCGGGTGAATTCAAGTCTGAGATTTCCATTGATCGGCCTTCTTTAGTCCTTATCTTTAAGTTGTGATTGCCTATTAAGACTACTCGACATGTGTCATCTTCTCTTACTAAGTCAGATAATTTCCCCATAATTTCACCCGAAGATTTATAGTTTGAATAGGGTGTAGAGGTTTGGTCGCCTATTAATCGTGACACTGGTGGACGGTGAGACTTGATCACCCATTGAAGTTATCATAGGATAATATCAAAACTTGGTATTTTTTAAGATAAAGACAAATTTTATTTAGCCCGTTGAGGTTGAAGGTCACAATTGCAATCTTCCCCGGTGTTTCAAGGGTACGCTAGTAACATTGCATTATTTAATGAAAGGGTGGTAATGTGTGTACCGTCATTTAGGGACATATCTTACTAATGATCGCTTTGTCTCAAAAGTTATGCACTTGCATTTAATGACTCCCTTATCGCCAATTTGAGAGGCAATAAATTTCTTAACCATTTAAAACCAACTCATAGCTCTCTCGCATTCTTCATTCACTATAAGTTATCTTCTTCCTTATTCGTCATTTCTTTGCAATTTTTCTCTTCATTTTTTCATTGATTTTTCTTTCCTAAGTTGTGAAAATGGTTTACCCTATTAGTAAGAATTCCATAGGGGATTTTAGAAGATGTTCACTATCCCCTAACGGGTAAAGATGGAGTTTTGGGAAAAATCCAGAGATTACTATAATATTGAAGGAGGACATTGGATGTTCTCCAAATTCATTATTGAACTCACCATAACATTTCCTTCAAACTAACTCTTTTTAGAGTTCTACGAATATTTTGGTGTACTCCCCATCTAATGCTCCCCAAACACATGGAGGATAGTGAATGGAGTCAATAAGATAAATGAGTTTTATCACACACAGCTAGGGATCCTAGAGATATGATATTGTTACTTGTGGGTGTGAATAAATAACGATACCTTATATCTGAAGGCAAGGAAGGCAAAGAGAGTACTAGTCATAAATTTATTTATTCCAATAAAGATTATTGGTCTCGTGCCTTTATTGTGAAGCAATAGGAACACACACCCATTCCTGAGGGTGATGAACCCAGTATGGGCCATGAAATAGGTTGATTGTTGTTTTTAATTTCCCTCATTTTAGATTGACCAAGTCTTGTACAATTCTTAAGTAAGGTTTTATTTTTTATTTTGCTCATAAGATTACAAATAGAAAGAGCCCAACCAAACCCACGTTAATTTTGACAAGTGGAGCAAGCTCTAAAAACTTAGGAGACTTTTTACTATCGGTGCCGAGCATCTGAGGTCGACTTCGTTGTTGTTGAATTACACATGCACAGTTACTTCATTCATTGTCAAGCCTATCGATAAAGAATCAAAATTCCCAATGCCTACTAGTAGTGAATAGTCTTTAAGAAAAAACATCTCATGCTCCTTTGAGTTCATAGATATCATCTTAATTCATGTCATCGTTACTTCTACCTCGGAGAAGATATTCCATCGAGAATAAAGATTCACAACCTACTAGAAGAATTTGATATCACCACTTCCTCAAAATCCAAATCCTCCAAAAGAATGAGGTAAATGTCCAATTAACCTTGTCAATTTGGGAGATTCCCTCGATAAATTGTAAACCCATATTGTGAAGAAGAGAATGAATAAAACCAGTCTTGTTATTTTTGTTTTTCCCACCAAGAAAGTGGATTCAACTAGTAAGGGAAAAGGCCCTGCTATGATGTCACTAGCCAAAAATCATGACATGGCACCCCCGCTGCTGAAGGGGGCCTACTTATGGGCTGGTAAAGAAGTGGTCAATAAACTGTCAACTGACCAGTTGGGCTCCCATGCCACCTAGGGTTATCTTTGGTAAGTCTTCATATTTTGTTTGGACCTTTACTTCTTTAATTTATTTCGTTATATTAACTCATTTGATCGGATTTTGCCTGCACTTCCTGATGGACTTTATCGATATCTTAGATAAAAGTTCAACCAGTACATAGCCAATGTCGATCGTGGCCAAGCCCTTACTCAGTCCCAAAATGCTTTGAAGGTGACCAATAAGGCCTATGAGGTTGAGAAGAAGATCGGTGAGCTGGAGCTGACCAAGTTGAAGTCCAAGAATGACCTACTAAAAATGGATGTTGAGAAGTCTACTTAGACCTTGTTTGAGGCCTTAAAAACTAAGGACATTGATTATGACCAAGGGTGGGTATACGCATTTGGTTAGGCCAAGAAAAAAGTTAGATTACATTCGTAAGTCCTACTTTAATAAGGACTGGGATGAGGCCCTGGCCAAGGAAGAAATACCTCGTGAGTTTTTACTCTTCAATGAGCACCACCCAGGTTCTTCCTCAGATCTAGATAAATAGGAGGGTGAATCTTCAGGTAATGGATAAGAAAGGAGGAACTAGAGCATAAGAAAGAGGCGACGAAACCAAACAAGGGCTTGACCGACCGAGATCATGTGGAAAAAAAAAGCTACTCTAGTTAGATTAGCTTAGGACTTCCTATTCTTTATATCTGGCTTTTGATTGTTTGCGTTATAAAGGCTTTCCCATCCTTATAGTTTAATGAAGAAACATATTTTTGGCCTTGATGTATATTGCTTGTATATTTTTAATTATTAGTGTATGTTATCTTTAATTTAGGAATTCCTTCCTCTATTTTTTGCAGTCTAATAGTGACTTGGCACTGGTGCCAATATCTTAAACGAGTGAAAATTTGGACCCAATCCTTGGTCAGGATGCTTCTCGGCTACCACGTGAAGCATCTTTGTTGTTCGATAAGAACTTAAAAAAATGACAAGTGCCTACGGTGAGGAGACCCATTTGGTGGCTTCTCTCTGGGATGAGATCAATTATGTTGGAGATATTATTAGTCTGCTTCAAAATGAAAACAACTTCTTAGGGCAGAATCTCGGCAAGGCCCACTAAACCTTCAGACATTATCAAGAGAAGTCTTCAGTAAAATATGATTAGATCGAGATATTAATTTCATCATTGGACTCACGTGATTTGGTCAGAGGGATACGGTGAGGATGAATGAATGCTCTACCATACTTGGATGAAGCCCGATAGGTCGCTTATAGTATGGGTGGATGAATGCTCTAGCTTTCAAAAAATTTCCTCATAATCACCATATTTGGCATTGGTATGGGGTTGATTGCCCATTGGTTCAGTTCCCCCTCTTAAAAGTGCCATTCTAATTCAAATAATCAGGGACTACATCCTTGATCGTGACAACAATGATGAATAACGTCCTAATATAGACGATGGTTATCGTGCATAAAAGATTATCGATTTGAATCGCTGAAGATGAAATATCGAGTCATCCATTTTGAACTTTAGATTTTGTAACTTGTCGATCTGACAAATTATAATTAATTTAATATGAATAGAATTATTTACTCAACTCTATATCTTGCATTTTCCTATTTCCAATGCCGAGCATGTTTTTATTAGTTGCCTTACCTTTTAGGAGGAGTTTTGTCACACCATCCAAGGATGAGACAAACTATGGCAAAAATTCCCTGGGTCGAAGGGCAATCTACCCATTCATGATTTTAACTAACCAAATTCGGGACACTTAGTGCCTAGGGATCCCTCGTAGGTCTTTTCTTACCTAGGAAATTCTTGATGTTTTCATGTCTATTAGTGATATAAACAAGTAACCATAAGATTCGATTGAGTGTAATTTCACTAAGGTATTTAAACTAGCAATCAGAACTTGATCAGACAAATTTAAACAAAATTTTAATGAAGATATATTTGCCATAATGATAATTTGCAACAAATGAAGTTGGCCTGCCATTTGAAAAAAATAAGAAAGCTAATTGCATTAATTGAACTTTAAATCATCCAAAAAGTTGTAATAACATAAACTTTAAACTTGAATAAAGATAAAAAAAAGTTTTAGAAATAAAATCTCTTAAGGTTACCTTCTTTCAAGGCCCTAGGTATCTCCATACCACCATTGTTTCCAGATGGTAGGATCCTTGGAGGTCGTCTTTGATGACTTTGAATAGTCCTTCCCAATTGGGACCCAATATTCCATCTGATGGCTTCCTCGCACTTTCGATAACCTTTCTAAAGACATAATCTCTGACCTGGAACTTCCTTAGATTAACACCTTTATTGAATTTCTTAGCCAACTGTTGTTGGTAGGAGGTGAGTTTTATCAAGCCATGTTCTTTTTTTCCATGGTTAGGTCCAACTCAGTCCTTATGATTTATTCATTTATAAGTTTATCGACAATGGTAGTCCTTATGGTCGTAAAGCCAGTTTTGAGTGTAACTATGACTTCCATTCTATAGGCTAAGGCTAAGGGTGTTTCTCCCATCAACCTCTTGGGCATTGTTCGATATGCTCAGAGGACATGGGAAAACTCGTCCACCCAAGAACCTTTTTCTTTTTCCAGTATTTTCTTTATTCCATCAAGCATTATCTTGTTAAAAACCTCGCATGTTCATTTCTTTTGGGATAGTCCACCGAGTTGTAGTAATGCCTAATATTGTCATTATTATAGAAGCCTTAGAATGGTCAGATTTTAAATTGTATTCCATTGTCAGTGATGAGCGTCCTTGGAATGCCAAAACGAATCAGATGTTCTTCCAGATAAACCTAATCATATTGATGTCCCTTAGGTAACCTAAAGGTCCAACCTCTATCCATTTGGTAAAGTACTTTGTGTCGACCAATAGATACTTTTGATTTTCTAGTGCTGTAGGTAGGGGATCCACAATGTCCAATCCTAGTGAGTGAAAGGCCACAGAGTGGTTATTGACTTAAGGTTATGTAAGGTCACTAGTTACCTTCTTTAATGGCCTTGAATGCCAAAGACCTTGTCCGACTTGACTTCCATATATTCAGTTGTGCATCTCATTTGGGACCTAATCCATGTCGCTTAATTTCACACACTACAGGTATGAACCTATAAAAGATTACATGTAGATCTTCCCCTCATGTGAGAGATAGAATCGAGCAGCTTTTACTTTGGTCTGATGAGTTTTTTCCTTATCGGTAGGTATGATATCATCTTGTAGGTATTCCATGATTAGGTCCACTCGGTTGGGAGCTTTCTGAATGGTGAGGAATTGTTTGGATATCTTTGGATTCACGATTGTTGATGTAAAAAACTAGATTTGATCTAATTAATTAACCACAGATAAATAAGAACAAAAGAGATCAGACAAGAAATTTTTAAAGTGGTTCAGCCTTAATGAAATGGCCTACGTCCACTGCCTTCTATTACTGGGTGTCTTGCTTTAATCTCGATTATGATTGCTTATGATAGCTTACCCTTTTATGAGGGTTTTACAATGTATTTATAGCCCTAAGGCTGTCAGTATGAATAGACGATATACTGTTACTAAAAATATATATACATCTATACATAGTAATAATGTTCATTCAATTTATCTTTGTCATTTGATCTTCCTAACCAGTAGCTCGGTACGCTGAGTAGCTCGGTACATTGAACTTGTGCCATGCTGGATGACACGTGTCTTCATGTAATTGGTCCACGTCAGCTGACTAATTTTTATATCAACATAAGCCTCCAATGTTTCACAGTTGAGTTTTGATATGAGAGCTTGGAGCAATTTACTCAAAAGTTGCTTGGGCACATTTTTTACGTCTTGATTAATTACAAAACTACAACACTTGTGAAAGTTTCCACTTTATATAACCATTTTGAGCGCGAAATGGCAAACTTGTAAATATTTTGAGTTTTTCATGAATGCTTGGGTATTTGCATCTTTTTCCTTTGATTATCCGTCGCGAACAAAACAGTCGTCATGTGTGATCATTACTTTTCTCGTTTTTCGATGCAGCATATATAACGACGGTAAAATCGGATTGTCTTCTACCTTTTGCTATTTTGTTTCCAAACTCTTTGTCTTCTCATTTTCTTCTTATGAACATTTTTTAAAGTCATCTGCATTAGATGATTCCTTAATCTGTTGTAAGAATTTCATATTTACTTCTTCTTTCTTTGCATTAATCATCATGGTTTACGTTATCGAATCATTAGCTAAGTTTAGAGTCGATTTTGAAATTCCTTATTGGGTTATCTTGGAAGAACCTCCTTGCCCTTCTGATTTATTTTCTCTAGCTGATGGACATTGGTTTCCCTCTATTTTTATAGCAGGATGTGGTTTTTCTTTCCCGCCTAATCCTCTGTGTTTTGAATTTTGACAATATTTTGATATTGTACCTACAAAACTAGGGTTTGCATCAATCAATTATTGGGGAGCACGTGACGTCTGCGTCCTATTTGCTGAGATATAATAACACCACTTCGTCTTTTATTGCTCGGCCCCTTGTTCCTCCTTTGGTGATTAATCTTGATCAGGCTCCAGCATCTTCTTCAATTGGTGAAAAATCTTCCTCTGATTTGGGTACTTCTATTACTGACTGATGACGAAGAAGAGGAGAATGCCTGATCTCTTTGCCAAGATTGTACCTGGTACTGATAGAGCAAAGAGAAGCAAAGAAGATGTCCCAGCTGAAGGGGCTAAGAAAAAGGATATTTCTCCATCTGGGGGAGCAGTTATGGTTGCTAAGGAGATCAGCAAGAAACCCCTTGTTACTCTAAAATAAGCAGCTACTTTGATTGAAGGGGTTATTGTTGTTCGAGAAGAGACAGCACCTTTGATTGAAGAGACAGCACCTTTGATTGAAAAGGTTGATCCTCTGAAAATATTGAGAAGGGGTCTTACTGAGAAGACCATTGATGCTGTTGTTTAACCTACTGGGGTTGAAGTACCTTATTTGACGGATAATTCTCCAGCACTCATTACTCCTGGCTTGGCCAAGAAATTGATCTAGTCTGGAATTCTTCCTGACTGTCGATCTGCTGAGACTTTTACTCCTTGGGGAAAATTCACTGACTTGGCAGCCCAACACCTTGCATCAGTAAGTGTCATTATACCTGTCATTTTAATTTCGTTTTTTATTTTTATACTCTAACTTGAGTTTCTTTTGTTCTTGCAGTTTTTGGTGTATTTCAATAATATCCTGGAGAATGATGAAGCCATTAAAGCTACTTCCTCTTACAGTGAAGTAGAAGAAGCCCTTGTTGGGTTTAAAAACCTTTGGAGGAATCCCAACAGAAGTATGAGGACGATAAAGCTGCTTGAGAAAATAAAATCAAGTCTGCTGAGACAGCTAAATAAAAAGTTATGGAATCTGCAAAGAGGCTGATCTAGCTCGACAGAGATCTGTGGATACTGCACAAGAGGCTGATGTAGCACGATAATAGGCTATAAATACTTCCAAGCAGGCAGAGGAGAAATTGAAGATGGACGTTTCCAGCAAAGAGGAAGTTGAGGGCAAGCTTGAAGAGGCTGAACGACGTAAGAAATATCTTGATAAGAAAGTTAAATCTGTTGAAGATCAACTCAGGAAGAGTGTTTTCTCGAAGAAGGGGAAGAGAAAAATTACTGCGAATAAATCCTTTAGCTCTGGCTGGGATAAGGGATGGAACAAAGCTATAACTGTTGTCTCTACTCAGATGGAGTATGCAAGTTTAAACTTCTTTAGGGACGGATGGGTTACAGCATTGAAGGAGCTGAACATTGCAAAGGACTCTGAACTATTTCAAAAACATGTCCATGGCCCTCCTCCTGCTATTGAAGAAGAAGAAGAAGAAGAAGAAGAAGAAGAAGAAGAAGAAGAAGAAGAAGAAGAAGAAGAAGAAGAAGAAGAAGAAGAAGAATGCCAGCCACGCACCAGACTACAACTTCTAATGAGCAATGCCAGCCACGCACCGATCAACCAACCCCTTCTTCAAAATTAGTTGAGGATATCGTAGGGAATAAGCAGAAGGTGTAAAGTTAAGAAGAAGAAGAAGAAGAAGAAGAAGAAGAAGAAGAAGAAGAAGAAGAAGAAGAAGAAGAAGAAGAAGAAGAAGAAGAAGAAGAAGAAGAAGAAGAAGAAGAAGATGAAGATGAAGCTGGGTCTGATGAATCTTCTTTGATGATAGTAGAATAAACACTTACTACCACTATCCCTCAATCCTCCGACAAGTTCACCAGACTATAACTTCTAATGAGCAATGCCAGCCATGCACCGATCAACCAACCCCTTCTTCAAAATTAGTTGAGGATATCGTAGGGAATAAGGAGAAGATGTAAAGTTATTCGGCGATTTGTTGCTTTTCCCTTTTATTTTGTACTTTTGGCCTCTTCTCTTATGATCAATACAATGGACTTTATTATTTATTCTGGATTACCGCTTTATTGTGCAATATGGTTGTACTGTTGTTGATCTGTTTTCACTTTTCCTTGCTAGTTTATTGCTAGGATGGAACTGTTGTCAGCTCACGATACAGAGTTGATAAAGAAGTGTACTGTTTACTTTAAAGTTGTTCGTGTAGATTTCACTGAAGCGTAAATAATTAATATTCTGGGATTTAAAATGCTTGCTCGATCGAGCAATAGCAAATAACGTAGCTTATTATGAAATGATTGAAGATATTTAAGGAATAATTGAAGAACTTTAACTTCAACACAAGGAAACCATTGCTCTCTTGCATGAGGGTTATGAGAAGAAGTACCAACAGTTGAGTGATGATCGGGGTTATGACAAATTCATCTCGGCCCATAAGAAGAGAGGGAGTGTGCTAAAACTTAAGGTTGAGGAATATAAAAATATTGCTAAGCTGCTGGAGGAATAAAACATTACTTTACGAGAAGAACTGAGGCAGATAAAATCTTCTTCTTCCTCTAGAGATCTGGTCCCAGTTAATGATGAAGGTTTTTCCTTTTTGGAGACTGAGAATGCCTCATTAAGGGAAGAATTATAATCTTTGAAGAAAGTCAGACCTGCATCCACTTCCCGGGGTAGAACAAGAGTTGGTCGGAGCAGTATTGAAGATACCACGACTCAACAGGCTTTAGAAAATGAAGATGCTCAACTGAAGGCAAAAAATCAAGCTCTAGCTGAGATGTCCCAAAAAAATCAAACTCTTACCGAACAACTTTTGAATCCGAGTACTGTATTGCAGATCAAGGAGAATTTAGTGAAGAGGCTTCATCAGAATGTTAAACGATTAACTTATCAATTCCATAAGCAGCCCAGCGAGTTTTATATGGGGGGATACAATGAAGCTTTATGTCATCTTGATGCCAGGTTAAAGCAATCAAATAATGAGGGATACAAATAGGGGTGGTTAAATGCGCTAACTGTGATGAAGGTTGAGGAGGGAACCGAGTTGTGTGATTAGTATGACCCTGGATTAATTGATCTGCTAGTACCTCCTTCAAATTAGATGTTAGCTGGATTCCAGTTAGCTCTATTCCTTGGTGTTTGATTTCCAAATACCTTGGTGATTACAATCTTCACGAAGACTTTGAGATGTCCCAACCTCCACATTTTCTTGGCCGACCAAGTTCGAGCAATACCAGAATGCTGTAAGATTTGAACTTTATCAATTCTTCCTTTACTTTAGATGATCTTCCAGCTGGAATGGATCCTGTATCTAAATCTGAAGGAAAGAAACCAATAGAATAGGCTATTTGTATTTCGTTAGTAATTATTAATGAAAAAATTATCTTTTTGTAATTTTGTTTTCTTGGAAATAAATTAATTGTATGATGTTTATCTTATCAATCTTTATGGGATCAACTATAATAGTGTTGTACTTATCAGTCACTAAGTCTATGTATATATATATATATATATATATATATATATATATATATATATATATATATATATATATATATATATATAATGGACAGTTTGTCCTCTATTGATTTGATTTCCTAGACAATGGAACTTTTGCCCTATGTGTTTTCCTTGTTGTAGTGATGTATCACCCATAAAGGCCTAAGCAGTGGAATTATTTTTATCCCATGTTCCTGCTTAGTTGTAGAAATCATTTAAATAATTGCCATGGTGCCTAGGCAGTGGATATTTTACCCATCTTCTTGCCTAGTTTAGATGCCACTTGGGTCACCCATAATCAAACAGGCCTTGCCTCGCTCGATTATTGTGCCAACATTATTGGTTATGTTGATGTGGTCAACCAACTTGTAGGTGGTGATTGCTGATGTTGACTAACTTTGTTAGTGTTTGTATTGATGCCGACCAACTTTTAGTTGAGAGAAAATTTATTTTCTGCTAAGTGAGTTAAGTGTAGTGTGTAGCACTAGTACATCGAAAAAAAGTAACACAAACAAATATGGGGAAATCATCATTTTCATTTATACTGAAACAATGGGGAATATGTACAGTTACATTACTGGTAGTATTTTCGCAGATGCTCTGCATTCCAAGCGTTTTTAAATTCTTCCCCATCAAGAGTTTCTATTCTGTAAGTGCCAGGTTGAATAACAGCTGTGACATGATAGGGCCATGCCATTTGGCCTCTAACTTATAGTGCTTTTGAATTACTTTCTTGAGCACATAATCTCCTTCCTTGAGATCACACTTCTTGAGAATTTTATTATAAAACATGGCAGTATTTTGCTGATAAACTGCATTTCGGATTGTTGTGTCTTCTCTGACTTCTTCGAGCATGTCCAAGTCTAAGCATCTCATCAAATCACTTAATGGAGAATTAAAGTTAATCACCCTATGAGTAGGTAATCCTAGTTCAAAAGGTATCACTACTTCACTCCCAAAGGCCAACATGTAAGGAGATTCCCCAATTATTGTTCGGGGAGTTATTCGGTAGGCCCATAACACTGAATGTAACTCATTGATCCAATGTCTTTATCATCATCCAATCGCTTCTTTAACCCGCTTAAAAAAGTTCGATTCGTCACCTCTGTTTGCCCATTACTTTGGGGATGACCTGGAGAAGAATGAACCTTTTGAATGTTGGCCTGTAGACAGTATGCTGCGAACTTATCATTTTCAAATTAGGTACCATGATCTGTAATGAAAGCATGGGGCAAACCATATCTGCAAATAATATTCTTTCAGATGAATTGATAGACCCTTTCGTAAGCCATATCAATGAGAGGTTCAGCTTCCACCTATTTTGTAAAGTAATCAACAGCTACGACCAAATATTTGAATCGCCCTCTTATATTCGGTAGAGGCCCGACAAAGTATATTCCCCACATAGCAAAGGATCAAGGTGAAATGATTGGTGTTATCAGTGCCTGACGAGTTCGTCGTATAATAGAGAATCGCTGACACTTGTCTCATTTTTTAGCATAAGTTGTACAATCAGCGCGTATTGTTGACCAATAGTACCCCTACGTATTTATTCTTTGTAAAAGAGTTCTTCCTACTACGTGAGATCCACAAGATCCTTCATGAATTTTATCGATTATATCTTTAACTTCTACTGGATGAACACATCTTTGCAGACCAGCTATCACACCTCTTCTATACAGAACTCCATTGTTTAAGATATATCTGGCAGCCTTATACTTCAACCTCTTGGCTGCCATTTGGTTGGCTAGTAGGCAACCTTCTTCAATATAAGCCTTGATGGGGTCCATCCAGGAAGGTCCCATATCCATGGCGATAAAATTCACCATCAAATATTCATCAATACTTCGATTTGCAAGTATTTAGATGGGGATTATTATTCGTAGCTCTGTGCGCGTAGCTAAGGCTAATCGACCAAGTGCATCTGCCCTTTCATTCTCCAGCCTTAGTATTATAATCAATTGGACAGCCGACAAATTAGAGATAATATCCATAGCTTTAGATAAATACCTTGACATGAACTCCCCTTTTGCTACGTAAAGGCTGAGCATCTGATTTACCACAAGTTACGAATCACTAAACACCACAACTTGCTTTGCATTTAATGATTCAGCTAAGTTGAGGCCCATAATTACGGCTTCATACTCAACTTCATTATTGGAATCCTAGAATTGGAAACACATAATATATTCTATGTCTATTCCATCGGGACTATTGAGAATAATTCCAGCTCCACAACCTGTTGCACATGAAGAACCATTAACGTATAAATTCCATATAAGGATATTATCATCAAACCCTTGGTCTGAAAAAAACCCTTAATGGAATATCTTATCCTTTCCCTCTTTATCCTTCAACTCTGGCCTTTTACCAGAAGATTTTGGTTAATCGGCTGCCATCCCATCTGGCAATTTTGCTATTGGGAGTTGATCGGAGACAGTTTCTATTGATTCTCTAGCATCCTGGAGTTGCTCGGCATTAGCCCCCTGTTAATCGGAGACATCTGGGTAGGTAAATTCAGCAATAAAATCCACCATTGCCTGCCATTTGAGAGAGAATCTTAGCTCGTAGATAATATCATACTCCCCTAACTCAAATGCCTAATACATCAATCTACCAGACTTTTTTGGTTTATGTAAAGCCTGTCTGAATGGCATGTCAGTATATACCACTATTATTTGGGCTTGAAAATATGGTCTTATCCTCCTGCTCGCCTCAATCAGTGTCAATGCTAACTTCTCCGATTTTGGATACCTGATCTCTACTCCTCTGAATGCCTTGATCGTATAACAAACTATTTTTTATGCTCTGCTTTCTATTCGTATCAAAGTCGAACTGACTGCATTTTCTGAAATAACTAAGTATAAATATAATTTTTCTCCCGCCACTGGTCGGGACAATAAAAGAGGTGTCCCCAAGTATCTCTTCAACTCAAAGAACGCCTTATCACATTCATTGTTCCACTGAATGGTCTTTCTAAGCACCTTGAAGAATGGAAGACATCTATCACTTGCTTGGGAGATGAATCTGTTGAGAGCTGCAATGCGCCCCGTAAGGCTTTACATTTCCTTTTTGGTGGTTGGAGATTATAATTCTAGAAATTATCTTATCTTATCAGTATTTGCTTCAATGCCTCTTTGATTCATAATGTACCAGAGGAACATGCCTTCTTGTATGCCAAAAATGCACTTGGTCGGGTTTAGCTTCATCTGGTACTTATCCAACTGATCAAATGTTTGTCTCAAATCAGCTATATAGTCAGCGGCTTTCTTTCTTTTGGTCAACATATCGTCAACGTACACCTCCATATTTTTACCAATCTGCTCTGCAAACACATTGTTCATCAGCCGCTGATATGTAGCACCTGTATTTTTAAGACCAAAAGGCATAACATTGTAACAATATATTCCTCATGGGGTGATGAAAGAGGTACTTTCCCTATCTTCTGGTTTCATTTTAATTTGATTATATCCAGAATAGGCATCCATAAAGCTTAGCATCTCATGCCCTGAAGTTGCATCTACCAGCTGATTTATCCTGGGCAAAGGGAAATGATCTTTCGGGAAAGCTTTGTTTAGGTCGGTGAAGTCTATACACATTCTCCAATTTTTGTTTTTCTTCTTAACCATCGCAACGTTAGCCAACCAATCAGGGTACTTGATGTCTTTGATGAAAGAAGCCTTTTGCAACTTTTCCACTTCTTCTTGAATAGCCTGGTTCTTCTCCAGACTAAAGACTCTTCTCCGTTACTTCACTGGTTTGATCTCTTTATTGACGTTGAGCTCATGACATGGGAAATTTGGGTCTATCCTCGGCATATCTTCATGACTCCACGCGAATACTTACTTTCTGTGCCTTAGAAACGCCACCAGCTCTTGCTTTAATACCGAGTTAAGTGAAGCACCAATATGAGTTGTTCTTTCTGGTTGCTCGTCATCCAGAATAATACTTTTTGTCGCCTCCATTATTTTTCTTTTAACGAGTTTCGTTTCATCCCTTGGGTCCAAGGTTTCAATCTCAGATTCGTCAAACTCATCCACTTGATAAGTGGTTGTTTTCTTTCTAGCATTCTCCAATTCTTCTTACTCGGCAGACAAGTAGTAGCATTCCTGGGCTATTTTTTGGTCACCCTTTATAATTCATACCCCAAAGTTAGTCGAAAACTTTAGACACTAATGTAAAGTTGATGGAACTGCCTCAAACTTTTTTAAGCCTACTCTACCCATGATTATATTGTAAGCTGACTGAATAATTTTATCCATCATAAAAAAATGCACCTTCTCTGATCTACAAGCAGGCCAGGTTCCAATCAACATGTCTAACTTAATCGTCCCAAGTGGAAAAAAAATTCTCCACAAAACCCAATGAGGTGCCTGTGATACGGCTCCAACTGACCCAGTTTCAAGTTTAAACTGTCGAAGCAAGGGTAGATCATGATTTCTGTCGAGCTATCATTATCCACCAGCACCCTTGAAATGATTACCTCCTTCATCATCATTTTTATTACTAGAGGATCATCATGAGGATACAAAAAGTCGTCCAGATCATTTCTAGAAAAAATAATGACCAGCTTTTCTTTGTTAACCTTCCTCAGGCGATCTTCTTCTGCTAAATTTATACACTGTATATAGGAACAATCTTGAGCCTCGTTTAATTAATATTTCCTTTCAATGGTATGATCACCCTCTCCTGCGTCTCTACCTGTAATCATGTTACAACCGAATGAACCAAAATGGATTGAAAATACCTCATGTTCGGGTTGTCTTGGCTTTTTTGGGAGATCGGGGTCATCTTCAGGGTTATCTTCATGGTCCCTTTTCTCATCGTCTCTTAGTCGGTAAGGAGATTTGGACCTCTACTGAGCTCCGTTTTTGGTTCTTCTACCATTCTGGCGATCAACGTATCTGTTCAACTTTCCTCGTCTAATGAGTGCCTCTATGTCATTCTGGAGAGCTACACATTACTTGGTTGAGTGACCATGATCTTTATGGAACTCGTAATACTTGGACTTATCCCTTCTTTCGAGAGTTGTTCTTAGTTTTTCTGGCCAATTCAGTTCCTCGTTGTTCTTGATTTACTTTAGAACATGGTTTATATCTACCTTTACGGGAGTATAATTTGCATACTTCCTCAGGTGTTCTAACATTTCTTTTCCTTTTAACTGCTTGCTCCTACCATTATGCTTGTGATCTTTCCTCTTCGACTTGCCATTAACCTTTGTTTCTGCCTTTGCATCAGCATGTTTCTTCGCATCCATAGCTTCTTCGGCGTTCATTATTTTGGTTTCTTTAGCCATCAATTCAGCCATGGATTTGGGAGGATCCTTGGATAAAGTGTAATATAGCTTGTCTGGCAAAAGACCACTTATGAGAGTCGTGATAGCTGTCTTTTTCTCATAGTCTATGACCTCCAGTTTCTCATTGTTAAAACGAGTGATATAATCCCTGGTACTTTATCCTGCCTTATGTCTAACACTCAACAGATGTGCTACCCTTTTAACTGGCTTTGCACCAAAACAGAAATTTCCTATAAAGAGCTCGGCCAGTTGATGGAAGGTCGTAATCTTTCCCCGAGGAAGGATGTTGTACTATATCTGAGCAGATCCAGTAATGGTTCCTGAGAATTATCTGCATCTCATTTCATCTGGTACTGTATAGATATATATTGCAGCTTGATACTGCTCTATGTGGAGAACAGCATCGATTTTACCATCATACTTAGGCGTGACTATATGAGCCTTGAACTTTGATGGTGTGGAGAAATCCACAATTGCTTGTACAAATGGATATCATTTGATAAAGGTTTTTTAGAGAGGGTTTTTGGCCTTAATCATTTCCCCTAACCTGTCTTCTAGTCTCTGAATAGACCATTTCCATGCATTATTTCCAGCCTCTGACCTGTTTATATTCACACGCGCAACAGATCGTGCAGAATTCTCCTCTTGGGATCTTTCTGTACGAGCTGCAGGCCTGGGATTGGGATGCGACTGGGTTGAGACTTCCCTTAAATCATTTGGTCATCGAGAATTTCTCGACGTAATCTGAGGAGTATTTATGTTCCTCCTCGGTCCCAATCGATCGAAGGGAGAAACTCTGCTAAACCTTTCCAGAGCGCTTGTTCGTTCTGGAATTAGAGTAACATTTTTTTGAGAATCCAAAATTCTTATAGGAGAAGTTAAACTAGGGTGATAT
Source organism: Sambucus nigra (assembly GCA_949130495.1). Classification (NCBI taxonomy): domain Eukaryota; kingdom Viridiplantae; phylum Streptophyta; class Magnoliopsida; order Dipsacales; family Adoxaceae; genus Sambucus; species Sambucus nigra. Next base: position 368,218,675 of record OX422210.1, on the reverse strand, counting down.
GATGGATCACTAGAATTCTCAACATGATGGAGTTTAGTGCATCTGGATCGTGAAGACGGTGATGCATGCTTCTACGAATGCTTCATTGTCCTGACTCGGAAGATGCTCCATTTTGAACAGTTTAAATGAACTGTAGCTATTTGTCCCCTGGATAAATTTGTCAGGATCCCACTGATATCGTTTGTATTTGGATGAGCGTAAGGGTTTAGAGGATTCTCTTCATTGTTCCTATTGCTAAATTTTAGGATATCAGCCATGTATCATAAGTTTTTAGTGAAAAATGCTATGTATAGTCGTTTCCCACATACGGCACCAGCTATTGATGTAAAAAACTATATTTGATCTAATTAATTAACCACAGATAAATAAGAATAAAAGAGATCAAACAAGAGATTTTTAAAGTGGTTCAGCCTTAATGAAATGTCCTACGTCCACTGCCTTGTATTACTGGGTGTTTTGCTTTAATCTCGATTATGCTTGCTTACGATAGCTTACCCTGCCATAAGGGTTTTACAATGTAATTATAGCCCTTGGGGTGTCAGTATGAATAAACGAAATGCTGATATTAAATAAGCATATACATCTGTACATGATAATAATGGTTATTGAATTTGTCTTTATCGTTTGATCTTCCTAACCAGTATCTCGGTATATTGAACTTGCGCCATGTTGGATGACATGTGTCTTCATGTAATTGGTCCATGTCAACTGACTAATTTTTGTATCAACAACGATCCTTAGTTGGGCAAGGTAATCCACCTCAATTGTTTTTTAGATCGGAGTCAACGGTTGAACCTAAAATGGCTAAAACATCAGCATCGTTGTTGTTTCCTCAGGGGACTTAATGAATATAAACTTTTTTGAACTTGGCGACCATGTCCTAAGAGACCTGGATGTATGTTAACATGTGTTCATCTCTAGTGTTGTATTCTCCTAATATTTGATTAGATACCAACCTTGAATCACATGTTAATATGACTTGCGCTAAGGGGTAGGATCTTCTTTAATCTGGTAATGAGGGCTTCATGTTCTATTTTATTATTGGATGCCTCAAATCCAAGTTGGATTCCTTGCTCGATTATAGTTTATTCTACAGTTATAAGGATTATTCATACTTTTATGACTTAAGAGTTGGAAGCCACGTGCACATAAAGCGTCTATTTGTTGGGCTCTTCAGGCTCTATGTCATCGACTTGATCAACGTGTTTCTCTCTATCAAGTTCCTTCCATTTGGTGAACTCAGTGGTGAAGTCATCTAACACTTACCCTTTAATCGCAGTTCTTGGTTGATAAGGGATATTAAACCTCCCCAATTACACCAACCATTTTAACATCCATCCAAATAAATCAGCCTTTTTTAGGATTGCCATAAGTGGAACGAAGGTGATAACTATGACTCAGTGGGCTTCAAAATACTGATTCAGTTTTCGTGATGCCATCACTAGAGAGTAATTTATATTCTCCAAAGTAATGTAGATCCAGTGATTTTTGTTAACATAATAGATTGGGGCTTGATGCACCTCATTCTCACATATTAAGACCGAGTTGAATGTGTGGTCAGACATCGCGAGATATAGATAAATTGGGTCTCCTAGATTTAGGGCCACGAGCATATGTGGTTGGCTTAAATAGAGATTAATTTCCTTAAGTGAATTTGAGCATTATTTATTCCAGGCCAGGCCTTTCTCTTTCTTCACAGCTGAAACAATGGTCAACTCTTCTCAGAGGATTTAGAGATGAAAAAGTCGAGTGCTGCTAACATTTCAGTTAATTTTTTAACATCTCTAACTGTTTTGGGTGGCTGTACATTATTCATCTCCTCATTCTGTGAGGATTTGCCTTAATTCCCCTTTGGGTGACCAGATAGGCCAAGAAATTTCCAAATTCTGCTCCGAAAGAACATTTGGTTGCATTGAGCTTTATCCTGTAATACCTGAGGAATTAAAATATCTTCATCAGGTCTTGCAAATGGTTTCTCTTTTTCTTGCTCTTGATGATCATATTGTATATGTATAACTCCATAGTGTAAACCAAGTGTTGTTTAAATTTTTTGTGACAAAATGTTGGTAAGTTGCTCAGGCGTTCTAGAGCCCAAATGGTGTGACTATGTAGTATTATAAGCCGAGGGTGGTAATAAATGAAGTTTTCTCCTTGTCAGTCCCAAACATATCAATTTGATGATAGCCTAAGTAAGCATCCAAAAAAAATTCATCCATTTATAACTGGCTATAGCATCGATCAATGGGTAACTCTTTAGAGAGGAAAGTTATCTTTGGGACATACTTTATTCAGATTGATGAATTCCATGCACACTCTCCACTTTTCATTACTCTTTTTTATGAAAATCGGATTAGAGATCCACTTGAGTAATTTAAATTCTTTAATGGACATTTCCTCTAGAAGTTTTTCCACTTCTACTTCTCCCGCTTTAGCCTTTTTGGGGGTTGTTTGGTGCGCCTTCAATTTGATCGGCGGGAATATTGAGTCCACATGAATTTAGTGGCATATAACTTCAAGATTAATCTCTGACATATCATAAGGATTCCAAGAGAATACATCTTAGTTCTCATTGAGAAGATAGATCAACTTTTTCTTTTTGATAATCGATAAGTGAGATAGCGGTCACGAATTTCTTCTCCGAGTGTGAGTCGTCGACCGTCACTTCTTAAAATGGTTCCATGACTCTATATATGGGATATACCCGCATATTTTCTACCCCTGGTTTATTGTACTTTAGTTATTACTTGAACGGGGTTGCCTTGTCTTTGGTCACCTCATCAGCGATCACTTTATCTTTTTTTATTTTTTATTTATGACTAATGGCGGCGATAAAGCATTGTCGAGTAGTTGCTTGATTTACCCTTATTTTCACAATACCCTGATCGATGATCAATATGATCTTTTGGTGGTAAGTGTAAGGGATAACCTCCAAGGAGTGAAGCCATCCTCGTCCTAAGATAATGTTATGGGGTGGATCAATGTCTAAAACTAAAAACTCAATTAACTTTGATATATTTCCAGTTCATACCGGTAGCCGACCTAAGGGATGATCATTTTCTTCAGATCTTCCATCTTAAGGTTGAGCTTATTGAATAGTTTCATGTACATAACCTCTGAGGAGCTCCTACTGTCGACTAACATCTTTCCCACATTCCAGTTGATAATTTTGAGAGTGATTAATAGCGTATCATGATGCAGAGTTTAGACTCCGACCAGGTCTTCCTCGGTGAAAACTATATGTTTGTTATAATCAATGTCCTTTGGTCATCGGCGTTTCCCTGTTAAGGCATTCTGGGGGTCAATTTGGAAAGATTTCATGACCACAGTAACCTTCTTCAGTTCCAATCGAACAGCGTTCTCTTATATTAGGTTCGAACTCGATGCGCAGTGGATAATCATAAACTCGTGACCCATCTCATCATCATCCAAGACATTATCAGGTTTTTGGTCTTGATCCACGGTGTACTTTGTACCTTGATTGTCCACATAATCGTCCATATGGCTTGATTGGGCTAATTCCTCCAAGTGGTACTTGATCACTTTACAATCCTCTACTGACAAGTGTGAAATTATATAATATGTTTTGATAGCAATTTGAAAAGTGGTGAATTTTATATATTATGGATTAATACCACTTGAAAGGGATGGTTCACTGAAAATTCTAAATTTTAAATTTCTTCCAAATCTATACAAACCAAACTAAAGAAACTTAATATAAGATTAATATGAATTTTGCCAAATTAACAATTTTAACTTGAATTAAATAACCTACATTACCCAATTTACTTAAGCACCAATTATACCCTTTTTGTGATTAAACCAATTTTCTCTTGTTAAACTTAAGCATGCATCTAGATGAGAATTTGCAAGATAAAATACACAACCGCAACGCCGCAATGTGCGAGGAAAACCCACAACGGGAAAAACCTCGTACGGTAAAGCCATAAGTCCACTAAGCACGGATTTAATATAAGAGCATGATAAAAGAGTTACTCAATGACTCCATGTCCTCGCAAGCCTGGACACTCTTCGTTCCTTCCACCTCTGCCGAGTGACAACGTAGGAGTCCACCGATCGGTCACTGTTACCATCAAACATACAGAGTCCACCGTATGTACACCAATAAACATGGAATCCTCCGCAAGAAACAATCCATAGAAATGTACAAAACAAATACGATGCCAAAACAATGATCTCAAAACATATATTATGTAGAAGCTTGGATCATAAAATAATTTGGGTTTAAAATTGATTTTATTTTTGAAAATGAATCATTAAAGATTAAAAAAACTCAAGGGACTTTTTGGAAGAATGCGTTCTCTCTAAAGATTCGAAAATTCATTTGAAAAGTTGCACTCCCTCACTACATAAATGGTTGGGAAAACTAGTTGGAGGTTAAGGAGAAAACTGCTTGGAAAAACTGTCACTTTTCAAAAATTGTTCTAGTCATTCGAACGGCATTCTCTCTCGTTCGAACGACATAGTCATCTCATTCAAACGATATAAGAACGAAACTTCAAACGAGAAAGCAGCACAAGCTAAAAGTGACCTAGTTAGATGTCTTGTTCGAATGGCCACAAATCTCGTTCAAACAACTTGGGAAAGTTTTTCTAACGACCTGAGAAAAATCATATTTTTTTCCTGAAAAATATAAAGTCGTTTTAAACTAGCTGAACAAAAAATATTAAAACCCAATACAAAATATCCAAGGCCCAACATAATATAAACATTCATACTTGAAAGATCCTTGGACTGTTGATGACAAAAACATGACACGAAACATGACATGGGATGTAATCGCTTCGACTTGGCCGGTACGTCTTTAACAAAAATGGCATAGGCTTAAAAGGTCACAAATACAACTTCAATCCTATGACTCGTATAGTTTTGTCCGGAATTAAGCCAACACATACAAATTGACTCAATTGGAAATTAAGTCTCCCCCTTGGCTATTTCGGGATAAAACCAAAAATAAAATCCTATGGGCCGTGAAGCTTATTTAAAAGACTCAATCCCAACGCAAAAGAAAAAAATACAGACGCTTAATCGACACATATATTTTGAAAAGATTTACATTAAAAACTTTGTCACATGGATGGAAACCTGCACACTTAAACACGCCATAAAACGCATATGGAATAGAACAAAATAAATTGCATAATTAAATCCTCCTCCTTTGTCTAACAATCTCTACCTAAGAAAGATGTCTCTCCCTAAGTTAAATATCCCCAAATGAAAAGACTTAGATACAATTTCTCCCATTTTTTGTTTAGGAATAGACAAAGATTATATGCATAAAATAATTAATATCTTCCCAATTTACACAAATTCTCCCCCTAAATGAAACAACAGACAAGCATAAAGGAAAAAGAACTATATCATGCAATGGTATATAGTTATACAAGAACAACAAAGTAACATGGAAACACAAGAACAACTAATACGCATAAAACACAATAGATACCAACTATGATGTGATAGCAAAATGATATCAACTATAATGAACTAAGATAAGCATGGGATATCAATGAAAAATCACAACAAGATATATATCATTATGAAACAATAGTATACAAGGGCTAGATGCAAAAGCAAAAACTCAAAGCAAATGATACCATGTATATAACCATTATAACATACAATGAAGCATAAGCACACACACATATATAGGTATAAAGACCACATAAGACACTAAACACAATAAACTTTCCACACCCATATGGCATAAATGTGTCTAAACCAAATGTGGTAAACGAAATTAATGAGTGTGAACTAACAATAAAAGAGTTATGACCCAATCACTTAAATATGTTCACGGAGTTCTATTTGATTGCAAAACTTCATCAAATTAGATTTAATCTCATGTGATAAGATAATGTGAGCTCAAAGAACAAATAAGTACAATGTACTCAAGCCTATAATTTTGATGATTCTACAAACCAATAGAGTCATTACATAATAAGCATAACTAGGATTCATTGTGCAAAGTCATTGATCTTCAACTAAAGACCCTCAAAAGATAAACATAATACATATTTTCTTTTTTTAAAATTTTATTTTCTCAATTCTTTTAAAGCTATTTCTTTTGAATGATCAAACTAAACGATGTTGGACTTTGGCAATTTTTCTGTTTGTATTTACTCTTGATATTTTCATTACGCTCTTTCCAACGGTGGCTTTCACATAGAGGAGATTTGCTCCTTTCGTAGCCCTTTCCCAAGCACCCTTTTTTTAATATACTATTCAAATAAATCTCACAGGCAACGGTTCTTACATGAACAAATCCTCCATAGTCATAAAACATGTAAATGACAATATTGATGGGAGAACATCTTGAAGCCCACAAAATTTTATAATTCTTCTTTTAAAATAAAATTTGAATTTCGTAAAATAGCGGAATAGGATGGCTCAACACACACACACAACTTTCAAATTTTAATTTCATTCAAATTAAAATTAAACTCAACTAAAGTGAAATAAAATTAATCCAACTTAAATATTCACTTAAACAAGTTAATCAACCCAAGTCCTAGAAATTTGCCTAACAAGAATAATTCATTTTTCTGTTTAGGACAAACTAAATTTTATCAAGTTAAAATTAATGATTTGAATTAAATTAATTAAACATTACCCAAATTAGTTTTAGCACCAAATTAAGCATGAGTAGTGACTTAAACTATATTTTATCTTTTATTCCTAAGCATGCATCTAGGTGATATATCAAGATAAAATAAATCACAAACCACTACAGGCCGATGCACGAGGAAAACACAAATGGGAAAAACCTCGGACCACCCTAGCCTTAAGTCTAATAAGTATAGCTTTATGATTACAAGACAGATGACTTACTATAAACGACTTGATTCCGTCCAATCTTTGACGTGTCTTCTTGTAACTACCTCTGCCTAATCGACAATCCCAGACTCCACCGGAATCTTGGAATACACCAATGAGGTTTTTGGTCTCCGTCAACCCGCACCCGAAGCCTTTCTTCAAGTGGGAACACCCAAGTATGCAAAAAAACTCCTTTTGGGTGGAGAAGAACCCAAACTCTCTTCTTTAATGGTGTAGAGATGAACCAAAGGTGCCAAACAAAACTCCAAGCATATATATATATATATATATATATATATATATATATGGAAACTTGGAATTTAAACAAAACTCAATGAGTGTAAGTGTTTTTGGAAGATATTAAGTCATAGAAATCAAAACACTCAAACATAAACTTTTTTGGGTAAACCTTTTGCTTTCTAGAAAATGAAAGAATCTCAAAAAGTTACTTAGAAAAGTCTTGTTCCCACACATAATATGGTTGGAAAAAGTTAGTGGAACAAGTGGGAAACATGGGTGGTTAAAAATGAAAACTACCAATATTTTTGCAATCCCGCCAAAGTCGTTCGAACGACTTTCCCAGGTCATTCGAACAACATCGTTCGAACGAGATTTGAAAGGAAAAAAAAAGACAAAAATCTTGTTGGAAAAACTCGTTCGAACGAGGTCATTAGAATGAAACTTCTAACAAAAAAATAAGAGTTTTGGAAAACTTCGTTGGCAAACTTGTTCGAATGACTCTTCGAACGAAAAATCAGAAATTTCTCAAAATTTTCATTTTAAGTCCAAACTTTTATATAAAGTCCTAAAATCAATTTCTGAAAATAAAAGTCATTTTCAATTAAAATTATAAAGACTACACCCATAATAAATATTCCAAGTCTCTTATATATATTAAATACATTCATACCTTTTGGAGACAATGGAATCCAATAGTTGTTGATGTAGAAACGAGGCACTAAACTCGGCAAATGAGTGAACTTGAAATCTTGGCCTCTACATCTTCAACACAAACTCGTCATATGCTTTGGATGGATACACTTTACACTCTATCCTATGACTCAAATCGTTTTGTCCGAAATTGAGCCAACACTACATAAGACTCAATTGAAAATTTGTGTCCTTACAAATCTCCCCCTTTGGCTATTCCGGGACAAAACCAAACCAAAATCCTAAAGGGTCGTCAAGCTCGTCTAGACACACATCCCACCTAAAAGGTAAAAAAATACAAACGCTGACTCGACCCAAGGATGCTTTGCTGCTTTAAATGCATGGGGAATATCAAAATGTTAAATTCAATTAAACTAAATAATCCCCTTAAATTAATTCTCCCATTTTATCAAATAATGACCTACTTAAAAGATGACATCCCCCCTAAGATAAATCTCCTAAACTAAAGGTGTAGATACCATCTCTCCCTCTTTTTGTTCAAGAATAAACAAAGGATAAAGAATTAAAACATTACTTATTTCACCCTCTAATTAAAGTAATACCATTTCTCCCCCTCAAATCGAAACAAGGGATACAAAATATGGGGAAACAAGTAAGGATATGATGGTGCATAAAGTGATAAGAACATTTAAGCATACAGGCAATGAAAAAAAATAACTAATCCAGAACAAGGGTAATTAGATACTAACTTATGATGTGAAAAAAATAATGCCATCTAAAAAGTATTTAACATAAGCATAGGATATCAACCAAAATTCGCAACAATATAGATACCAATTATGAATTCAAAATCATAAATGGATTAGCTAACATGGAAAATACTCAAAACGAACAACATATCGTATATATGAATACACAATAGATACAAAACAAGCATAAGTACACATATATAAATATAAATACACAAATGACACAAAATAAAATAACATGAGTTTTCCACACTCTTATAGCATAAATATGTCATGGAAACGGAAGTGAAGGGGCGTGATCAAGATACCAATGAATTAAAACCCAATCACTTAAACATATTCATGGAGTTCTCATTTGATTGCAAAACTTTATCAACTTAGATTTTGCCTTATGTGACAAGATAAATTGAACTCTATGAACAAACAAGCAGAATGCAGACAAGCCTAGCATATTGATGATTCTACAAACCAATAAAGTCATGACAAGATCGCACAACTAGGATAAAAATTCATTGTGCAAAACCATTGATATACTATCCAAACTCCCTCAAAATATGCATATAATACTTTTGAATGAATATACTAAACTAAATAAACTAGGCCTTGGCAAATATTTTTCTTTAATACCATATTTTTCTTTTAGGCCTTTGGACCACGTATTTATTTTAGGTTCATTCCAAACGGTGGCTTACTCGCAAAGGATAATAATTCCTTTCGAAGCCCTTCCCCGTGCACATTCATAGATTGTATTTATCACACAAATCTCACGTGCAACGGAATTAACATGCACAAATCCTCCTATGTCACAAGATATACAGATGACTATATTGGTAGGAGAACACCTCACAAAGCTCAAATATACATGTGAAGTTAAAATTTCAAAAGAGCTCGTGCATGTGTGTGAAAAGGCATATAAAAGCAAATCCATTAAGCAAGTTAAGCTTAAACCACTCCATGTAACCATGATAAAGGACATTTTAAGGATTGAAAATTTCAACCAAAAGTTCTAGCCACATGGATGCGAAAAGAAGGATTCAACATAAAAGGTGTGTTAAACTAAAATACACAGAAAAAAAATTCTTTTTGAGTTTTTAAATTTTTTTAACCAAACATACAAAAATATTTACTCAAAAGACAAACAAAAATCATTTTGTATTTTTCATTAAGCCTAAATTACTCATAAAGTAAAACAAAAATGATAAATAAAATCTTTTTATATTTTTCATTTAATTCAAACTAAAATGAAAAGAATATGATATAAAATATATCCACAAATCATAATTGTAGGATGTGATTAATCATGGAGCATAGAATAGAAAAATGGCAAACAAGCATACAACTGCCATAAACAAATATCATGAAAAATAAAACTAGAGTATGCAAAACAAGGCTAACACACATTCAACCTATAGATTTTGCAAATGAGGAAGCATGTGAAAGCAAATGAGAATAAAAAATTCTATTTTGTAAACCAACCAAGTCGTATCGCCTAACCCAAACTAGTGAAGAGTGATAATCTCGGGATTTGGGGAACTTAGCTACCTCGGTTACCTTACCTTTGGATTTCCTAGAAATTTTTTTAAGATCAAAACAAAATTTCCTAAGATGACCCTTTTCGACCACAATGCGAGCAAGTAAAGACACGTCAAAAGGTAGTACCTAAGGATTGACCTCTAGAAGTGTTCCTAGGTGATTCTCTAAAAAAATTGGTTTTGGCTTTATTAGTGGAATAATTACAAGAATCAAAGCCTAAACCACAAGTGTCATTTTTGACTTGGAGAATTCCTAATATTTTGTCTAATTTAGCGAACCTACATTCCAAATCAAATTTGACCTCATTAGAGTCTCTTAATTTTTCTTCCAACTCAAAAATTCTAGACTATAGCAAAACATTCCTCCCTTCAAACATAAGAAGCTCCTTTTTCATTGATTCCATCAAACCTCTAAGGCTATCTCTCTCACCTTCTATATATTCAATCTTCTCTCGAAAATCTCTCTCACGTGTCCTAAGGTCTTCCACTAACGCACTCTCATCAATGACCTTGACACGCTCTTTTAAACTAGCTTCTAACTTCAAATTTGCTCCTTTTAATTTAATAAATTCTTCATATAATTCTCTAAATGAAAATTGAAGTTCACTCTCATCAACCTCTTCATCACTTTCACTTTATCTCTCTTATCCACTCTCACTACCATCATATTTTTGGTATTCACAAACAAAGGCCTCGAAAGAGTCACGTAAATGTATATCTTCATGGGAAGATTCATTATCGATGCTCGCATGACTTGCCATGAACGCAGTAAAGTTGCGCTCAATGGGGGAATCGAGTCCCTCTTCCTTTTCACTTTCATCACTAAGTGTGGCATTATAGGAAATTGGTTGTTTGCCTTCTCTCCTTAGTTCAGTGGGGCACTCTCTCTCCCTATGGCCATAACCCTCACAACCATAGCACCTATTTGACTCGTCCCTATTAAGATTTTCATTATAAGTTTTGGGGATCTTTTCGGCTTTGTCATGCTTAGATTTTTCAAATTTCTTATAATCATTTTTAAACTTATCTCTATTAAATTTAAGTAATTTAAGAAATTTTCTCGCAAACATAGCTATATCCTCCGAGTCACTATCACTCTCATCAACCACTACTTATTTTTCCTACTTTCGGGATTTTAAAGCCTTGCCCTTATATATTTTCTATTCATTTTTGGAGGGGAACATATCTAGTTCATAGGTTTGCAAATCACCTACTAACTCCTCAAGTTTGCTAGAGTGCAAGGTGGGTAAAGAAGTTAAAACGGTCACTTTAGGGATAAACCTATCGGGTAGGGACCTTAAACTTTTCTTTACTACAAGGTCGTCGGGAATTTTCTCTCCCAAACTAAAAGATGAATTAACTATATTGTAAAGTCTAGCATAAAATTCATCAAAGGTTTCATTTTCAAGCATATTGATGGTTTCAAATTGAGTGTTGAGGTTTTGGAGTTTTGAAGCCTTAACAACACTAGTTCCCTCGTGAGTGAGTTGTAATATATCCCAAGCTTCCTTAGCGGGTTCACAAGTCATGATGCGACGGAATTCATCTGGTGTAACCGCACTAAACAACGCATTCAAGCCTCGAGAATTAAAGTTGGCTTGTTTAAATTCATTCTCACTCCATCTATCTATGTGTTTGGGGACACGCTCATTTTTTACTAAACATGCGGGTGGGGACCACCCGTTAACAACTGGCAATCAAACCCTCTCATCAATAGATTTTAGTGTCTATTTCATACACCCTTTCCAATACGCGTAATTGGAACCATCGAAAATAGGAAATTTTGAAAATGGGGAAAATTCCATTTTAACAAAAAAATTCTAAAAAGGACCTTAATGTAATAAATTAGCGCTCCGGCTCTCTTACCAATTTGAAGCCCCCAAAATTTTAAAGTTCTTCTTTTAAAATAAATTATGAATTTCCTAAAATAGCGGAATACGATGGCTCAACACACACACAACTTTCAAATTTTATTTTCTTTCAAATTAAAATTAAACTCAACTAAAAAAAACTAATCCAAGTTAATCAACCAAAGTCCTAGAAATTTTCCTAACAAGAATAATTCATTTTTCTATTTAGGCCAAACCAAATTTTATCAAGTTAAAATTAATGACTTGAATTAAATTAATTAAACATTACCCAAATTAGTTTTAGCACCAAATTAAGCATGAGTAGTGATTTAAACCATATTTTATCTTTTAGTCCTAAGCATGCATCTAGGTGATAACCAAGATAAAACGAATCAAAAATCACTAGACGTCGATGTACGAGGAAAACCCAAATGGGAAAAAACCTCGGACAGCCCTATCCTTAAGTCCACTAAGTATAGATTTATGATTACAAGACAGATGACTTACGACACACGACTCGATTTCGTTCAAGCCTTGACGCATCTTCTTGTAACTACCACCGCCTAGTCAACAATCTCGAACTCCACCAGAATCTTAGAATCCACGAATGAGGCTTTCGGTCTCCGTCAACCCGCACCCAAAGCCTTTCTTCAAGTGGGAACACCACAGCATGCAAACAAACTCCTTCTGGGTGGATAAGAACACAAACTCTCTTTTTTAATGGTGTAGAGATGAACCAAAGGTGCCAAACAAAATTCCAAGATATATATATATATATATATATATGGAAACTTGGAATTTAAACAAAACTCAATGGGTGTAAGTGTTTTTGGAAGATATTAAGTCATAGAAATCAAAACACTTAAGCACAAACTTTTTGGGTAAACCTTTTGCTCTCTAGAAAAAGAAAGAATCTCAAAAAGTTGCTTATAAAAGTCTTCTTCCCGCACATAATAGAGCTGGAAAAAGTTAGTGGAACAAGTGGGAAACATGGGTGGTTAAAACTGAAAACTGCCAACATTTTTGCAATCCCGCCAAAGTCGTTCGAACGACTTTCCCAGGTCATTCGAACAAATCTTGTTGGGAAAACTCGTTCGAACGAGGTCAATAGAAAGAAACTTCTAATGAAAAAATAGAGAGTTTTGAAAAACTTCATTGGAAAACTCGTTCGAATTCTCGCTCGAACGACATTCTCGTTCGAACAACTCTTCGAACGAAAAATCAGAAATTTCTCAAATTTTTCATTTTAAGTCCAAACTTTTATATAAAGTCCTAGAATCAATTTCTAAAAATAAAATTCATTTTAAATTAAAATTACAAAGACTACGCCCAGAATAAATATTCCAAGTCTCTTATATATATTAAATGCATTCATACCTTTTGGAGAAAATGGAATCGAATAGCTGTTGATGTAGAAACGAGGCACTAAACTCGACAAAGGAGTGAACTTGAAATCTGGGCTGCTACATCTTCAACACAAATTCTTCGCAGGTTTGGATGGATACAATTTACCCTCTATCCTATGACTCAAATCGCTTTGTCTGGAATTGATCCAACACTACATAAGACTCAATTGGAAATTTGTGTACTTACACATCTCACTTAGCTTAAATATACATGTGAAGTTAAAGTTCAAAAGAGCTCGTGCATGTGTGTGATGAGGCATATACAAAGATAATCCGTTAAGCAAATCAAAATCAAACTACTCTATGCAAGCATGATAAAGAACAATTCAAGACTTGAAATTCATAATCACAAGTTCTAGCCACATGGAAGCGAAAAGTGATATATAGGATTCAAACACAAGGATATGCCAGAGAAAAATGTATAAAACTAAAATACACAATAAAAATAAAACTTTTTGTATTTCCAATAAGGCCCAAAAAATGAAAAATCAAGATACAAAATATTCAAAACACATACAACTAGCAAAAACATAGATCATGAAGTACAAAGGCTAGTATACGTAAAGCACGCAAGCAATCACTTTAAGATATAGCAAAAGAAGAGTCATGTGCTAGTATGCGGGAACCATAAGAAATAAGAAACTTCAAAAATGATATATTTTCCATATTAAAGCCTAAAATTCCTTAAAAATCAGTATCACGAGATATCTTAGTGTAACTCGTTTTGATACCAATTTGAAAAGTGTGAAATTATATAATATGCTTTAACCCCAATTTGAAAAGTGGTGAATTTTATATATTATGGATTAATACCACTTGAAGGTATGGTTCACCGAACACTCTAAATTTTAAATTTCTTCCAAATTTATACAAACCAAATTAAACAAACTTAATTCAAGATTAACATGAATTTTTCCAAATTTACTTAAGCACCAATTATACCTTTTTGTGACCTTTTTGTGATTAAACGGATTTTATCTTGTTAAACTTAAGCATGCATCTAGGTGAGAATTTACAAGATAAAATACACAACCACAACGCCGCGATGTACGAGAAAGATCCAGAATGGGAAAGACCTCGAACGGTCCAGCCACAAGTCCACTAAGTACGGATTTAATATATGAGCACGACAAAAGAGTAACTCAACGATTCGATGCCCTCGTAAGCCTTGACGTTCTTCGTTCCTTCCACCTCTTCCCAGTTACAACGCGGGAGTCCACCTATGTCACGGAGTTCACCGATGGGGAACTTCTACCGTCAAACATACAAAGTCCACCGTATGTACACCAACAAATATGGAATCCTTCGTAAGAAACAGTCTATAGGAACGTACGAAACAAACACGGTGCTAAAATAATGATATCAAAACATATATTATGTAGAAGCTTGGATCATAAAACAATTTGGGTGTAAATTTGGTTTTATTTTTGAAAATTAATCATTAAAGATTAACGAAACTCAGGGGACTTTTTGAAAGAGTGTGTTCTCTATAAAGATTAGAAAAGCCATCTATAAAACTGCATTCCCGCACTACGTAAATGGTTGGAAAAAAATAGTGGGAGGTTAAGAAGAAAACTGCTTAAAAAACTATCATTTTTCAAAAACTACTTCGGTCGTTCGAATGACATTCCATCTCGTTCGAACGACATAAGAACGAAACTTCAAACGATAAAGCATCACAACCACAAGTGACCTTGTTAGATGTCTCCTTTGAACGACCAAAAATATCATTCGAATGACCTGGGAAAGTAGTTCTAATGACCTCGAAAAAATAATATTATTTTCCTTGAAAAAATATAAAGTCATTTTAAAATAGCTGAACAAAAATATTAACACCTAATACAAAATATCCAAGGCCTAACACAATATAAGAATTCATACCTTTTTACTATTGATGAAGAAACATGGCACGAAATATGTTATAGAATGTGATCACTTCAAATTGGCCACTATGTCTTCGACAAAAATGTCATAGTCTTGAAATGTCACAAATACAACTTCTATCCAATGACTCAAATAGTTTTTTCCAGTATTAAACAACACATACAAATTTACTCAATTGGAAATTTGTACTTACATCTACTTTATTCCCCTATTCCTTGTGGTAGGAACACCACATGGCAATGTTTATCTTCGACGAATCTCATATAATCTTCCTCAACCACTTGAGTTATTGTTGATATTTAATCTTACTTAAGATTTTGTAGATTGGCTCATTGAAAATAATATTAATTGTTTGGTGGGCCTTGATTGGATCCACTTTATCATCACCGTTACACACCCTATTATATTTTTTGACCCTCTTCTTAGGGGGTATTTTCCTTGTCTCTATTTTTAGTCGTCTTTGGTCAACCGTTGTCGTGTTGGGCAACAACCACTATATTCTCTACCTTAGCGTACTTTTCAATTTTGTACAAAAGGTAATTGATAGTATTGTCCCATTTTGTTGTGAAAGACTAGTTCAATATTGAGTTTCTCAACACGCGATCTTGAATGAGTCCATAACCACCTTCTCAGAGCAATCTTCCACGTCGTTGTAGGTTTCCCAGTATCATCGAGTTTATTTTTTCTAGGTTTCCTGGGGTTTCTTCCTCGTGATGAGGATTCAATCCATCCTCTTAGGATGTGTGCTGTTGATTATGAATTGGGAAGTGAATGCTTTCACGAGCTATTTAAAGCCAGTGATCGACCCATGTGGTAACTTCTTGAACCACTTTTATGTAGTATTTCCCAAGCTAGAAGGGTATATGCACCACATGAGGGATTCGTTGTTGCTCCATATAGTCATGGCTTACTGATACTGGTGAGAATAATCAATGGGATCAATCTTCCAATCTTCCAATCAAAGATTTTGAATCTTTGTGTAACTAATTTTTGGGGAGGTTTGGGTTCTTTAATTGATCTTGAGAATGGAGACTTCATCTGACAAGCAAGGGCTCTCCTCGATAATTCCTTAGTGGATCTGCACCCTCAGGTGAGTAGGATGCTCGTCCATCTCTGGTCAGATGAGATCACCCAGATCCTTCTTGGGATGACCCTCTTCATAGTCCTTTTTTATGGTCTTCTATGCCTAGAGCTCTCTTGATCGCGTCATGAGATCCTTCCTTGGTTGTGACTTCTTCTTACTCAAGGGATAGGTTTTCGAGCATGGCATTTATGCTTGTCCCTATAGAGCTCTTGCTCCATTCTTTCTAGGCGGTGTTGCGAACGATAATTCTCCTCATGTTGGAGGCACGTGGAGTCCTCTTATTAATGAATAATGCATTTATAGGCATCTACAAGCCGCGATGTATGCGTAAATATTGATTGTTAATTTCTTTCCGTAGTTTTTTCCTCTTAGTGAAGATTACACGAATTAGGAGTGTTATGACTCCTTTCGGGGTGGACCTCAGACCTAACTCTAGGTGCTAGTGGTCCGCTTTGATCATGTTGATAGTTGTCGTTAGATGATAAATACGGGCTTTATGAGTGAGACATAGTTGCTCGTTGGCTTATCTTGGCTCAGAAAAATAAATTACTTCCACAAAATGACGCCAATTGTAAGTGATAAAATTCTATTAAAATTAATTTGATACAATGAAATGGAGCAGATGTGAAAATCACAATCACATAATATAGTATATATGTGGTTTGGCAATGAATATACATCCATAAGGTTTCTCTCTCTCTCTCTCTCTCTCTCTCTCTCTCTCTCTCTCTCTCTCTCTCCTTAATTATAAAGATTACATGCCACTTTTATTAAGGGCGTGGGTTACATTTATAAATAATAGATAGAGATCGATTTGTCTGGGACTTTATGACATCGAATTGCTGCTCTGATTTGATTGGGTGAATCTAAGTTTGAGATTTTCATTGACCATCCTCCTTCAGTCCTTATCTCCAAGTTATGATTGCCTATAAAGGATGCTGGATATGTGACGTCTTCTCCTACCATCTTGGATAATTCTACCACGTATATATTTGGACAATTTTGTCTTCAAAAACTTTATTTACTAATCTTTGATAAGTAGCCCTAGCATTTTTTTTAAACTGAAGGTCATAAATTTGTAGCAGTAAGTGCCTTTATCAATAATAAATGATGTTTTCTATACTTCATCCTTATTCGTTGAAATATGTTTGTAACACCGCATGCTTCCATAAAGCACATGTTCGGTCGTGACATCAACCATTTGATATATTCTTAAAAGAGGGAAGTAGTCTTGTGGGAAAACCTTATTTAGATTAATGATGTCAACACACATATTCTACTTACCATTGGGCTTCTAATACCATGTTAGAGAGCCAAGAAGAATACTTCACATCTTAAATGAATTATATTGCTAACATCTTTCCTCTTTTTGAACAATTAGCTAGCAGTCTATGGAAAATTACCTCCATTTTTGCATAACCTCTTTAGATAAAAGGTTCACATCTAAATAGTGTCAGATAATCTCAGGGTCTTTCCTTGGCATGTATTAATTCGACCAAGCAAATATGTCAAAAAAATTCTCAGAAGGTTGATCAATACCTTATTTTCAGAAGGTCGATCAATATTTTATTCACCTAAGGTAATAAAGATGAGTTAAGATTTACAGTTTTTTCAGGTGGGGTCTTCATCAAAACCATTGATTATACTTGCTCGGTTTCCTCATCCTTTTTTAACTTCTCTTCATCTCGAGGATACAATATGTCCATGTTATATGAAGTGATCTTTCCTTTGCAAACTTCCATTTATTCAACTAATGTAAACTGGCGTTCTTAAGATTTTATTTACCACCCATCACTTCCCCCATGCCAAAGTGAATTGGGAACTTCATTATCTAATGAA
Source organism: Sambucus nigra (assembly GCA_949130495.1). Lineage (NCBI taxonomy): Eukaryota > Viridiplantae > Streptophyta > Magnoliopsida > Dipsacales > Adoxaceae > Sambucus > Sambucus nigra. The sequence goes on along the minus strand of OX422210.1, from coordinate 368,200,606 downwards.
TAATATACGGGAATACCTTAAATTTATTTAAGGAGATTTGACACATGATGATGTGGTATGTAGAGATGAGTTCTAAACCATAATAAAGAAAATTAACTTTTTTAGTGAATCAAGTGGGACACTTCCCACGCATACCTATAGATGCACTATTCAAAAAGGGAAGACCTTATATAAGTTAAATCTAATAAAAGTTTGTTAGTAAGACGTTAATTACTTGACTGATAACTTAAGTCTTATGAAGTAATCCCAAAATATTAAATTGGTCAAAGTTCCTCCATCCATAAGGATTTTTAAATGTTATGTCGATGAACCATGGGTATTACTACCATTGGGTCGTCGTAAGGGTATACGATGTTCTTGAAGTCTTATTGGGAAAATTCAACGATCACATGATTGTTGTTCATAAATTTTCTTCTTTATCCTTTTGAGATATATTGATATCCATTTATTGAGAGTTGACCTTAGCCTCTTTAACGTAGGCTTTCCTATCAGCTGGTTTAAATGCACCCCTTGTTACTCCTTTAGAGATCATATTAAGTCTGAATGAGGTCATATGCAAATCACCCAATGGCCTCTTAGGTTTTTCTCGAAGATTTGGGTCGTTCTCGACACCTTCCCCTGAACTTTCCTGATATATTGGTTTCTTGTCTTCTTTCTTGTGAGACTTATCATAAAATTAGATACATGCCTCTTAGTCTTCTCCCAGAGTCGTCTGCTTTGATCTAAAGATCTTTTCAATTAACCTCATTTTATGAGTTTTTCTATTTCATCTTCAAGGACATATCATTAATTTGTATTATGTTTGTGATCTATGAGAAATTTGTAATACTTGTTCTTATTCCTCTTGTTTAGCGGAGACTTTAACTTAGCTAGCCATTTTATCTTTCCCCATCCTTAATCTTATTAAGTATTTTATGTATTTTAATGGAAAAAGGAATGTAATTTGTGAATTTATACTTTTTCTTCTGTCGGGTTTTGTTTCCCCACTTTTCATTCCTCTAACCATACTTTCTCGATCCCTCTATTTGGTTTATGCTCCTTGGCAGCCATTGCTTCTTCCATAGCCATAATCTTCCTAGCCTCGGACAGCATTTCATTCATGGTGGAATGAGGTTCTTTTGAGAGAGCCTAATATAATTGTTTAGGTTGTAGAACATTAATAGGGACAATCAGTTCAATCTTTTTCTCAGAGTCACCTACTTTACAATTTTCGTAGTTGAATCGAGAAATAAAGTCTTTACGGGATTCACCTTTCTTTTATCTACCATTCTGGAGACGAGTCACCCTCTTTGCTAATTCTAAGCCAAGCAAAAGTTATGAATGATTTTTTTTGCCAATTCATGAAAGTATTAAATTTGATCCATTGGTAAATTTTTATACTTTGTGTGAGTGCCCTAGTAAGAGTACTTAAAAAATTTTGCAACTCATTTCATTTACCACTTAATAGATATCAGTGGTTGATTAATACATCTCAATGTGATGAATGGGGTTGTAACTCCCATAGTATTTCAGCATACCTACTAAGGTTTAAACGTTTTTATGAAAGGTGGTCCCTTCTATTAACGCTTATAATTGGTATACCGATTGTATTAGCTTAATATACTAATTACCAACAAATAAACAGATAAGAGCACTAGACTAAACTCTAGAAATATGAGAGAAACGGAATAAGAATCGTATTTATGTGGTTCGATCCAAATTGGTGCTTACGCCCACTAGTGCAGTGTTGATCGCATTGATTACTGCCATTAACAAGTACAAGAATGAAGCTCCTAAGTTCTCTCAATATTTTGGCATCATAACAGTAGGGATAAATCTCATAAGTTTCCCATATAGGGATAGTGTGTGCTATTTATAGGTTGTTAGAAGAGAGAGAAAATAGAAGGACACATGGCTCACCTTTATAGGTTGGGTGAGTACACGCTTTACATACATAATCACAAGTTTGTTATTGGCATATGGGGAAGATATTTGCATATCTCCTCCACACGCACGTGCATATTGGATGCTAAAATCATCCACTCATAAAGCACATGTTAAATGTAGCGTTGTTAGATAATAGTGTCAACTAACATAGTTAACTATCCCACCGTTCATGGATGAGTTGACCAGTTAGTTTCCCTTGGCCGACCACATCGTTTGGGCATGTGGGAGGACATGTGTCTCCTTTTAGTTAGCTCGTGGGTAACCCTCATATTTATGGTATAACAATATCCCCCGAGACGTTGCTCATGATTGTGGCTCATAACATATTCTCACAAAATTGGAATTTTCAAAGTCACGGTTAAATGAATTGAGTGAGTGCAGTTTTATTTGCAAGGTCTCATCGTCTCGTCACTTATCGACCACATTTACTTGAGCATTTTTGAATTTTTTTTAATGGTGGGTGTGCCACAAGTCAAATGTTGGTCGGGGAGATAGGTGATAATTACTACGTGTTTGTATTAGGCAGTGCACACGCTGTTTTAAAAAGTCATTTTACATTTCTAGGCATTATGTCACGTCTCTATTAGAAAAGTTAATGATTATTTCTACAAAACTACCCAAATCTTACATGTGCAATCTTATAAAGAGAAATTCCTTCCTCGTTTTCAAAACCCTTTCTTTTATGGTCCGTTCCTCGCCATTTTATGTCATTTTCAGTTGCTACCTTGTTAGGAATAATTTTTGCTGACGAGGGTCTTTCTTTTCTATCATTCGATATTTGTTTTTAGCAATTTCAGAAGTCTTTCTTTGCCGTTTTGGACTCTAAGTACTCCTTTGTCGGTTTTTTGTAGTTTCCATACTTTCTAATTGTGAATTTGATGAATAGTGAATGTCTTTTTGTTCAGTTGTTTTTTATTGGTGAATTTTCACGTTTAGGTGGCCATTTATTTGGTTAAACTAAGTATTCCTAGAGTTTAGGGTTTTCTTACCCAATTACTTCAATTTCTAGAGCAAACCACCCCCAAACCCCTCATTTTTGTCTTAATACCCACCCTTTATTAGTGAGGCTTCATGGGTTAATAGGGTGTTGAAACATATTTTTAAGTGCAACGAGGGTTGTCCCAGATTTTTTTACATACTATAATAATGAGTTACTACTACCATCATCTTTACATTTAATATTCATTGCCATTCTAGTTGGGTCACTGTAGTGACTACCAAACATATCATAATATAAACATTACATTACTTAAAGACTTACATACACAAGTCAATAAATTTTTCACTTATTTTCATTAAATATCGCATGATCAATAAGCTAAATTATTCATGTTTATGGTTTTCATAAACTTAATTGGTGATATGATAGTGAAAGAAACTATGGCATCTGTGTTTGACGACCATTATTACCTTCCCAAAATATATATCACCACTAACATTTTGTTCAATTATTGTAATCACAATAAATGAATAAACAATAATATGTATGCAACATCATAAAGCATCATCATCCTAGCATTCAATATCATACATGGACTCGTAGGCAACCAAAATATGCATGATATTAATGCATTAGTACAATATTTATATCTTCTGGTATGGAGCACTTTAATGAACACGAAACCTTATATTATATAAATATTAGAGATACGCATACATGTTCAAAATCCTCGTAATACATGAATAATTATATTATTGTCTATTCGCTAACTTGAAATTCACAAAAAATTAGACATGATGTGAAAATCAAATAGACAAAGAGTTTACATGAGATATTACACAATAATAGTAAATGGAAGACATAAATCATTTACTTTCGCTTCATCACTTATGTATGAGTAACAAATCAGAAATATTGACCCAAATCATTCATGGTCATACAAATGCACAATACGGTTATAATCACAATTATCATACTAGTGGCATATGTAAATATGACTTTTTTTTTTAACATTGATGTCAATTATTTAACATTTACAAAAATTCTAATGTTTATTTGATTCAAATTTTAGCATGTGTTGAGCTTCAATTTAACCTTATAACAAACATTAGGATAATCTGAAATGACTACAAGTATAGTATCTTCACATGTAATCTTAGCCTGTATTTGGAATTTGATTAAACTGAATGAATACCTACTTATGAGTCTCAAAATTTGCAAGTCATACATTCAAATATGCATACATGCAACGAAATCATAAATCTAGTATCCGCACATATGAATTGTAGCCTGTGTTTGGCATTTAATTCAACTTAATGGGAGTACTAGCATTAGAATAAACAATAATTCTGATTTTCAACCACATGAATCGTTGACCTGTGTTTGGCACGAGACTCATTAAAACACAAAAAGCATAATATTCAACAATATGAATCATTGGCCTGTGTTTGGCACGAGACTCATCAAAATATGAATATTAACAGTAACGCGAGTCTAATATCCTACCATATGAGATATGTTGGCCTGTGTTTGGCACGAATATTCAACTAAAAAAGGATCATTAGAGCAAGGTTTTATCACAGTTCTAGATAAAACATACATGAAATATGGGAAAACTTAAATCTTTTAAAAAAAATAAGTTAGCATCATGGAACTATAGGAAATTACTCCAAACTCTCAAAAATTCGACGGAATTCAAAAATATTTTTTCTGGAAGTCAGAAACATTATTTACGCAAAATCAATGCCCCAAAAATATTATACTCAAAACTTAATGTATAATTAATGGTCCAAATATAAATGCATACACAATAATCTAATATTTACAATTATAGATTAAGACACTTTTATGTCCTCCCCATCCAACATCATATAAATATTCTTGTCGAAACATCAATTCATAATTACATTAGGACCTTTGCGCTACCAATAATAAATTATGCACAATAACTTAATATATCGAAATGTTATTGTCAAACACATAATCATACATCTAATATTCAAAATTTTATATTGAACCCTTTCATCAATACCAAATAATACATAAGATGAATATTAGAACAACCATGAACATTAAAAACAACCCCTGTGGTGGAAAAATACATAATATTTGGAAAAATCATAATTTTTGCCAAAAAAAAGAAAATTTTATTTAGCACCACCGACATGTAGATAATTACTCCAGGATCTCAAAACAATTTGCGGAATTCAAAAATCAATTTTCTGGAGTGAGATATTGACATCAACATTATTACCAAAAACGGAAAAAAAGCAATTTTAAGGGTCTTAACGACGTCAAAACGTAAAAGTAAGGTGGTGCCCATTGTATACAATGGGTTTTGTTTATTTCAACGTTTCCAGTCGACCATGTCAGTTTCGTAAAATTCCGAGCAAGTTTTGACCTTTCATTCTCACCAGTGAGTATTGGCGACAGAAGAAAAAACGTCACAGAAAATCTCAGACACACTTTAAGAGCAGATTTAATGACAGAAATAAGACGTCACAGAAGGTCTCAGGCACAAAAGCAATTTAATGACATAAATAAAAATGCCGCAGAAAGTCTCAGGCACATATTTCATTATAGACGAACATCAATAAGGAAAATCATGAGATCTTAAACTTTAGCTGTGATACCACATATAAAATCATTCTTAAGAACACCATAATATTTATCACGAACACATTAATATGATTAAACTTTAGCATATAATTGTTCTTAATAAAAGGATCTTGGATCTTCATGTTTTCACAAAATACGTCTAAAAGATAAAAAATAAGACTTACCTTGGTCCAATGCATTGATCAATCTTGATTAATTGCTCCATCAATCTACCTTCTTGGAAAAATACACTCTAATGGAATCTCGGAGTTCCTCTCCCACCTCAGAAATAGTGTGTTATGAGATAATCCCAGATGGTGTAGGGCTCCTCTATTTATAAGGAGAAGAGGGCCGGAATCCTTGTCAAGGTGGGACTCTTTCAAGTCTCCCACTAATGCCACTAACCATCATGTGACTAACGGATAAGGTTTGCCCAAATCTTTTAATATCTTTATTTATCACATTCCTAATTAATTATCTGATATTTATCAAGACCACAATTATGGGAAATTCAGAATTTAATAAAATTGAAATTAAATAATTAATTTCGTTACTTGACATTAATTTCCAACAGTCTCCCACTTGGTCTTAATAATTCGCATAATTAGATTTGGTATCATAAGGTGCACAATCATTGATAAATTTATTTTGCTGAATCAAATGATTCACGGATGCGAGTCATGGCGGTTCCATACTATTCAAGAGCATGGTTCCTTCCATGTACCACAACACCAATGTTTCATTCAACTGAGCCTTTCATATTGGGTATCATAATGGCCTCATAATGTCCTTTTGAATAAGGACTATTTCTGTCAACAACAATTCATAATTATATGCATGCATTCACAAAGGACAGAAATAATTGAAATCAGAAACACTTTTATTGAATTCAAGTAATAGTGTCAAACAACTAAGCCAAATAGCAATCATAATTTTACTAATCGAGATCCATCTCTATGACACGTTCCATAAGGTCTTTTGGAGATAGTCCTTTCGTAATAGGATTTGCTATGTTATCACTCATACTAATGAGATCAATTGACACTTTTTATTTCTGAATTTCTTCTTTAACTGATAGGTATTTCATTCAACGTGCTTAGTTACTTTAGGAATACCTAACATTTCTTCATAAAGAAGATTGCAGCGACATTATCATAATATTTCAGCGACTTGATAATAGTGTCGACAACTCCAAGTCCCGAAATGAAGTCACGCTGCCAAAATACATAAGTTGTAGCATCAAGCATGATACAAACTCAGCTTTCACAATAGTTAATGGATGGATTGTGTTGCACTCCTTCATTATATTGGTTGATAAACCAAAACAAATATTCTTAAGCAAGAGTGAACTTCATACCATCCGTACAAACAGTAAATCTGAGTCACAATAATTGTTCCTATTTAAATGAACACATACATCATAAATGTGAGCATATAGTCCTTTAAGTATCTCATTACTTCATACACAACTTTTAAACCCATAAGATTATTTTGATTCTCTACTTTCTAAATATGTGCTTGAATATAGAGAAAATATATAAACTTACTCCCACTGATCTTAAGGTGTGTACAAATATACAACGATTCAAAAATAATGATATTATTTCTTAAAATACGTCATGTGGTAAACTTATGTTTATATAATGATCTCCTAAACATATACGCATGATTTATAAGACTTCAAAAAGTAATTTTCACATCCACTTCATGTAACTCTCAATCATAATGAGCTACTAATGTCATAAGAATTCCATGTCCTTACATATAATTGAGAAGGTTCATTTATAAACTTTTCTTTATTAATAGTGAAATATTTTACTACAATTTAGCTGTATCTCGTTAAACTACCGTTAGTGTCGCGTTTGGTCTTGATGACCCCTTCATACCTGACTTTAGTGCATCAATTATGTAATTCAACGAGATTTCAACTTTAGTTGTAGTCCATTAGTTTCACTTCTTATGACTTTTGAAAATAAAATCAAGTCATTATTTATCCCTACGCCAAATTCATGTTCATGCAGATACACCACATAATCATCGAGGATAGTAGACCTTTTAGGATCTTCTTAATACTATTCCTTATGATTTTATCTACATTTATCTCACGGTGACAATACTATCATTTAGTGGTTGATCATTTATTTGTTCTTTGTTGCTTAGTCAATCTAACAACTAAAAGAACAAGGATTCAAGAAGGTTATCGATAATGGGATAAGTACCCTACCTTCCTTTATAACTGTTGATACCAAAATTAGTATGCTGATATAGACGAATAATAAGAAGACACGTGTCGATCTGCGTGGCACAATAGCAACGAGGAGGTTTATTTCCCCGACCAAGTCATACTCACTCCGAGGAACTCCTGAACGACGAGCAACTAAGGCGGTCCGAGCTGCATCTCGGCCACAGCATTGATTTCCAGATAATCAACAGTTCAACTATTCATTGAATGCTTATCATACATACGTATACTCTTAAAAGGCATTAATTGTTTACCCTTTTACATGTACAGCCTAAGGGCTATAAATACATTGTATCACCCTCATTCAAAGGGTCTGGATTTTCTTGATAGAACTACATATCGAGACTCCAAAACACTTGGCAATAACAGAAACAGTGGACGTAGGTCATTATTATAAGGCTGAACCATTTTAAAATTCTTTGTCTCATTTATATTTATCTGTGATTAAATAATTAGAAGCAATCTAATTTTTTACATCAACAGATTGGCGCCGTCTGTGGGAATCGACTGTTGTTATCGTTTTCCACCAAAAATCATTCATCATCAATGGCAGATAATCTGGAATCCAGCAATCGAAATGCTGGGAACGTTGGGAATCCTCCAAATCCCTCTGCACCATCAACTGCTCCAGATCTGGCTGGAATTATGACTAATCTGGCTCAAGGACAAACCACCATGCAAGAAACAATGCGAAAACTCATACAAACCCTTCATGGCGGAGTACCTGCACATTCAGGACAGAGAAGTGGTCAGAGACAAACTTATTTACTTTCTTCACGATCTAGGCATACTGAGTCATATCGTAATGAGGAATCTGAAGATTTCTCTTATCAACCTGGGCGAACTTCGTCAATACGAGCTACAGATACTGATCAACGTATCACTCTCTCTCCAGAGAGACCCAGTGCCTTGGAAAGACTGAGCAGGGTGTCTCCTTTCAGTTGATTAGGCCCTAGTAGGAATAGGAGTCCATCTAAGACCATGTCGAGGAGTTTCCAACAACCATCAGATCTAAGAGAAGGATCAGCACAATCACGACCAGTTGCTCGTCAAGATAGATCTCAGGAGGCCACTTCAGAACAATAAATTGCTCGAACTAATAGGCCCGAGGAAGGAAATGATGCGTGGAAAGGGTCCATTCAGCGGTTGGAGGATAGATTGGGAGAAATGGCTAAGGCGAAGAATCCCCTGCAACGAACTTTTATTCAAGGGACACCTTTTGTCCAGGCCATTGTGGATTTTCCTACACCGTCAAAGTTTAAAGCCCCTGTGGTGACCCCCAAATACGATGGAAAGACAGATCCTGTTCTTCACATAGATCAATATCAAGTTGCTGCCGACATCTATGTTGTCCCCGACGAGATGAGATGCAGAGCATTCTCAGTAATTCTTACTGGATCTGCCCAGATATGGTACAATAATCTTCCTCGGGGTAAGATTTCAACTTTCTTTCAACTGGCCGAGTTGTTCATCGGCAATTTCTGTTTTGGGGCAAAGCCATTAAAACGAGTAGCACACTTGTTAAGTGTTAGACAAAAATCTGGTGAGAGTACTAGAGATTACATAACTCGTTTCAATAACGAGAAGTTGGAAGTCATAGATTATGAAGAAAAGACAGCAATCATCGCATTGTTATTGCCTAAAAAATTGTATTACACTTTGGCCAAAGATCCACCTACAACTATGTCAGAGTTGACGGCAAAAACAGCCAAAATCATGAATGCCGAGGAGGCTATGGCTGCGAAGAAGACTATGGATAAAGAAACCAAGGTGGAAGTCGACAAATCTAAGAAGAAAGAGCATAAGGGCAATGGCAGTGACAAGCATTCCAAAAATAATAAGTCGTCATGGGAAGTCCTGAAGAAATTCGATAATTATGCTCCTTTGAAAATGAGTATTAATCATGTCTTGGAAGAAATCAAGAATAACGAGGAGATAAGGTGGCCAAAGAAAGTGAAGTCGGACCCTGACAAAAGAAATAGAGATAAATATTGCGAGTTTCATAAGGATCATGGTCATATGACTAAAAATTGTATAGCCCTCCAGAACGAGATTGAAACTCTCATTAGACGAGGAAAGTTTTCAAAGTATGTTGATTGTAAAAATGAAAGAGGAAATGAAGACCGAGCAAGAGAGAGATCTAGATCTCCTCGTCGGGCAGAAGAAAACAGGAAAAGAGATCATGAAGATGATACAGAGGATGACCCCGATCTTCCCAAAAGGCCAAGGCAACCAGAACGCGAGGTATTTTCAATACGTTTTGGAACATTTGATTGTAATGTTATTACAGGTGGAGATACAGGAGGAGGAGATCTTACTGCAGAAAGAAAAGCTTACCTCGGTGAGGCTCAAGCTTGCTCATACATTCAACGGATAAATTTGGCTGAGGAGGATCGCCCGAGGAAGATAAACAAAGAGAAGCTAGTCATTGGTTTTTTAAAAAATGACCTTGCAGGTATTCTTTACCCTCACGATGACCCTTTGGTGATCAAAATGAGGATGAAAGAAGTAGTGATTTCAAGGATTCTGGTAGATAATGGTAGTTCGGCAGACATCATGTTCTACTCATGCTTTAACAGTTTAAATTTAAAATTATCTCAATTGGAGCCTTATCACCGACCTCTCCTGGGTTTTGCTGGCGAGAAGGGTTTTCCACTTGGGACGATCAAGTTGGATATATTCATTGGAACTTGGCCTGCTTGTCGAATAGAAAAAATACGCTTCTTTGTGATGGATAAGAATTTGCAATCAGCTTACAACAGCATCATGGGAAGAGTTGGTTTGAAGAAGTTAGAAGCAGTTCCATCTACAGTACATCAGTGCTTAAAATTCCCAACAAATTTTGGAGTAGGAGTTGTGAAAGGTGATCAAAAAGTAGCTCGGGAATGCAATTATTCATCTGTCGAGCAAGAGGAGCTTGAAGAGTCAAGGAAAAAGACTACTACCTACCAGGTGGATGAAGGTACAGAAATTGAAACACTGGATCCTAGAGATGAATCCCAACTTATAAAAGGACAGGTGGTGGAATCTACAGAAAATGTTATTCTGGACGATGAACACCCTGAACGAACAACTTAGATAGGTTCGTCGTTGGATGCTTCAATAAAACAGGAGTTGATAACTTTCTTGAGAAACAGAAAGAAAACTTTTGCATGGAGTCATGAAGATATGCCAGGAATAGATCCAAACTTCTTATGTCATGAGCTCAATGTGAATAAGGAGATCAAGCCTGTAAAGCAGAGAAGAAGAGTATTTAGTCCCGAGAAGAATCAAGCTATACAAGAGGAGGTCGAGAAGCTCCAGAAAGCCCAATTCATTGAAGATGTAAAATATCCAGACTGGTTAGCAAATGTGGTGATGGTAAAGAAGAAAAATAATAAATGGAGAATGTGTGTTGATTTCACCGATCTCAACAAGGCATGCCCAAAGGATCACTTTCCATTGCCCAGAATTGACCAACTAGTGGATGCTACCTCGGGACACGAGCTGCTCAGCTTCATGGATGCTTACTCTGGCTACAATCAGATCAAAATGAAACCTGAAGACAGGGAAAGTACTTCTTTTATTACCCCTAGGGGAACTTATTATTATAATGGTATGCCTTTTGGTTTGAAAAATGCAGGAGCGACATACCAGCGGCTGATGAACAAGGTTTTTGCTGAACAAATCAGTTGCAATATGGAAGTCTATGTCGATAATATGCTGACAAAGAGCAAGAAAGCTGACGATCATCTAGTTTACTTAGGTCTGACCTTTGATCAACTGGATAAATATCAAATGAAGCTCAACCCGACGAAGTGCACATTTGGAGTACGAGAAGGAATGTTCCTCGGGTACATCGTCAACCAACGAGGCATTGAGGCGAATCAAGAAAAGATCAAAGCTCTTTTAGGGTTGTAATCTCCAACGACGAAGAAAGAGGTGCAGAGTCTTACAGAATGAGTTGCAGCGCTCAACAGATTTGTATCCCGAGCAACTGATAGATGCCTACCATTCTTCAAAACACTTCAAAAAACTTTCGAGTGGAATGATGAATGTGAAAAACCCTTTCAAGACTTGAAGATATATTTGGGAGCACCTCCACTATTGTCTAGACCAGTAATAGGAGAAAAGTTGTACTTGTACCTGGCAGTATCAGAGAATGCAGTCAGCTCGACATTGATCAGAATGGAGAATGGAGTCCAGAAGCCAATTTATTACACAAGTAAGGCTTTCCGAGGTGCAGAGATCAGGTACCCAAAGCTGGAAAAATTAGCATTGGCATTAATTGAGGCAAGTAGAAGAATGAGGCCATATTTCTAGGCCCATACCATCGTCGTGTATACCGATATTCCATTGAGACAAGCCCTTCATAAGCCAGAAAAATCAGGGAGACTGATGTACTGGGCAAAAGAGCTCGATGAATATGATATTGTGTATGAACCCAGATCATCATTAAAAGGGCAGGCTGTAGCAGATTTCATAGCAGAGTTTACTTATCCTGATACCCCCGAGGAATAAAAGTTGCTCGATGATCAACCTGTGGATGTTACAGGATCAATAAACACAAGCTCAGACCAACTCCGATTGGTAAAAGGGCTTGTGGATATTGAAGGATCATCAAATTCGAGCTCAGACCAACTCCGGTTGGTAAAAGGGCGAGAAGAGATGATCGACGAGGAGCGAGGAATATCAGGGGAGGATGAAAGGAAACAACAAATATTTCACAGAGGAACTTTGTCAGATAATAAATTTGAAGACGAGTTACCTACATGGAGATTATATGTAGATGGATCATCTTGCACAATAGGTTATGGAGCAGGGATTGTTTTGAACACCCCAGACGAGATTGACATGGAATACGCCCTGCGATTCCAATTCAAAGCTTCCAACAATGAGGTTGAGTATGAGTCCATGATAGCAGGTCTTAATTTAGCAAAGATTGTGGAAGCACAACAAGTGATGGTAATCAGTGATTCTCAATTAATTGTGAATCAGATGATGGGAACATATGCAGTTAAAGGAGAATTAATGGTCAAGTATCATGCAAAGGTGATGGAGTTGTTGGCAGAATTTGATGACATTCAGTTGATCAGAATACCAAGAATGGAGAACGCACGAGCAGACGCATTGGCCCGACTAGCATCAGCTACTCGTACCGAGCTGCGAAAAATGATACCAATTGAAGTATTAGAAAGTCGGAGCATAGATGAAGACCTGACAATGAATATTATTACCCTTGATTTAGGACCATCTTGGATGGATCCCATCAGGGCATATATTGAGGAGGGAAAATTACCGGAGGATAAGCTCGCTACCAAGAAATTGAAGTTTAAAGCTGTTCGGTATGTACTAATTAATGGTGTTTTGTATAGACGAGGAATTATGGCAGGTTTGCAAAGATGTGTACATCCCTCCAAGGTGAAAGAATTGATTGAAGAGATCCATGAAGGGTCATGTGGAGCCCATATAGCAGGTCAGACACTTTTACAAAGGGTGATGACGCAGGGATACTACTGGCCAACGATGAGGGATGATTGTATAGTCTATGCTAAGAAATGTGATAAATGCCAACATTTTTCCTCCATCCGACGAACTCCACAAGCATTGTTGATACCCATAACTTCCCCTTGCCATTTTCTATGTGGGGAATTGATTTGGTTGGACCACTGCCAACGACCCGGGGAAGATTCAAGTACCTCGTCGTCGCAGTGGATTATTTTACTAAGTGGGTAGAAGTTGATCCACTTATTGATATGACATACGAGAAGGTGTACCAGTTCATTTGGAAGAACATCATCTGCCGATATGGTCTCCCTCATGCCTTCATCACAGACCATGGAACACAATTTGATAACGAGGAGTTTGTCGCCTATTGTCATCAGTCAAACATTTTGAAGGTTCATTCAGCACCAGGCCATCCTCAAAGCAATGGACAGACTGAAGTGACGAACAGAACATTACTAAATGGTTTGAAGAAGAGGCTAAGTGAGGCTAAAGCTAATTGGATTAATGAGCTACAGTCAGTATTATGGGCTTACTGAACAACTCCCCGAGCAGCAACTGGAGAATCACCATATATGCTGGCATTTGGAAGTGAGGCCGTAATACCTGCCGAGTTGGGTCTTCCAACACATAGAGTGCTGAACTTCAATTCCCCAGTCAGCGACTTAATGAGAAGATTAGATTTGGACATGCTCGAGGAGGTTAGAGAAGAGGCAATCATTAGGAATGCTGCTTACCAACAACGAACAGCTCTGTTCTACAACAAGAGGGTGAAGAAATGCGACAGGATATTACGTGCTAAAAAAGGTCATTCAGAAGCACAATAAGTTGGAAGCAAACTAGCATGGACCTTACCGAGTTACAGAAGTTGTTCGACCAGGAACTTACCGAATAGCGACTCTAGAAGGAGAGGAATTTAAGAATGCATGGAATGCTGAACACCTACGCAAGTATTATCAGTGATGTAAAATGTAAAGCAGTTCCATCAATATGAATAAAACGATAATATTTCGCCTTCTTCTCTCCTTTTATTGAAAGTTTTTCGGGGAATACTAGTGTTACACACTATAAACTATGACACTAGCTCAGACCAACTCCGGTTGGTAAAAGGGCAAGTGGACATGACAGTTCGAGCTCAGACTAACTTAAATTGGTAAAAGGGCGAGAACAACATTCCTAAAAATACCAGCTCCGGTTGGTTAGGAAACCATAATCCTTTGGTTAGGAGGCGTACACTAGCTCAGATCAACTCCGGTTGGTAAAAGGGCGAGTTGACATGATAGTTCGAACTCAGACCAATTCCGGTTGGTAAAAGGGCGAGAACACGACATTCCTAAAAATACCAGCACTGGTTGGTTAGGAAACCATACTCCTTTGGTTAGGAGGCTGACAATGGCTCAGACCAATTTTGGTAAAAGGGCAAGTGGACATCAGACCAACTCCGGTTGGTAAAAGGGTGAGAACAACATCAACATTTCTAAAAATGCCAACGTGTTTGGCTAGGAAGCAAAATACTCCTAAAAATGCCAATCTCGGTTGGTTAGGAAACAAGATATGCCAACTTATGTTGGTCGGGAGGTAAGATTATTCCAAAAAATAAAAAATATTCCAAACTGTACCAAGTATGGTTGGTCGGGGATCAAAACCCACTAACTGTAGTTGGTCGACGAGGAGAAAATATTCCAAATTGTACCAAGTATGGCTGGTCGGGGATAAAAACCCACTAACTGTAGTTGGTCGACAAGCACAATTTAACAACCTTGGTTGGTTGGAAAAAATTTCAATATTTTTATACTCACTACTTTATTATTAGGTGATTGAGCAACATAACAGATACTTGTAACTTTTTTGGTCGATGAACCACACAATATTATGCAAGCACAAATATAAAGTGTTTGACAAATATAAGACAATAGCAATACAAATTTGCGAACAAAAATGAAACTCTTTCATTGAATTCAAAATGAATTACACAAATTTATTACATTGATATTAAATTGCGTACTAATTATTACATCAGAATTTCCTATTCTACTGGTCTTTTCCCTTCTGCTTTTGAAATAGGCTCCTCGCCAGCAGGAGGATCTTCCAGGCAAAGGGGAGAATTAATGAAGTTAAGATCTCGAAGCATTCTGACGTTCATTATTGAAGGTGTATCCAGTAAATGCTCAGGACGAGATAATCCTGCCTATGAATGAAGGGCATAGTCACCAAGATACTAGGAGATCAAACAACAAGGAATGGCCTGAGCAGGGATCCAGCTCATGTCAAGCTTGAAGGGAGGAATTGGTAGATCGAGCAGCCCAGGAGCATGGTAATCCCATAAATAATGACCTTGCTCTAGTTTCAATACACCCAAGGCGTTCAACCATCCCTGTTTGTAGCCTTCATTATTAGCATTTTCAATACGATCATTCAAGTGAAAAAGGGCCTCATTGTAGCCTGCCATCCAGAATTCACGAGGTTGTTTATGAAATTGGAAAATTAGTCTATCTAACTGCTCATGAAGGTTTCTGGCAAAAATATCCTTATGATCCAAAGCAGACTTCGTCACAGCAAGTTGATCCTCCAAAGTTTGGACTTTCTCGGACAGTTCAGACAAGGCTTGATTTTTTGCCATCAATTGGAATGCTTGGTTTTCCAACGCTGATTGAGTACGAGCTTCTTCAATAGTAGGACTAAGAACTCTTGGTCGTCCCCGAGCAGGTTGAGTACTTTGTTCCTCGACAACATTCTGAGCAACTCTTCCTCGTTCACGAGAACCTCTTCCTCGTCCCCGAATAGCAGTAGAAGGCCCAGCTCTTCTCAAAGCCTCTAACTCTTCTCGCAACTTGGCATTTTCCACTTCTAAAAATGAGAATCCTTCATCGGTGACCGGTACCAAGGCAGTGGAAGATGAAGCAGCAGACCTCAGCTGAGCTAGTTCTTTTTACAGATTGTTGTTTTCTTATTCCAATAGCTCAGCAATTTGCCTGTGCCCTTCGACATCTTCTTTCAATGTTCTCTCTCTCACTTCATAGCCAGCAAGCATCTTGTCATAGCCTTTTTCAGCACGAAGTTGTTTGATTTCTTCTCATATCCTTCGTGCAAAAGAGCTGAAGACTCTTTATACTGCTGTTGAAGTTCATCGAGAGTACCTTGCAAGTCTTCAATCATTGCGTAATAAGCCACATTGTTGGCTACAACACGATCAAGAAGATATTTCAAGTATTTATATGCCTCCACTGCTTGGTCTGAAGCATCTCGACCAAGAATCTCTACAATCTGGGAATTATCCAAGTCAGTGTGGCCAGCCTTAAAATATTTATTACATTATCGAAGCAGAGGTGTGTCATGGGCAGACAGAATATCCATTCTAGCCGTAAACTAGTAAAGAAGAGAAGGCAAAATTTAATAAAAAAACAGACAGAACATCAACAACATAGAGGGACAAAAAAAGGTGATTGTTTATTACATCATAGAAAGGAGTATAGTGTTCAGAATACAGAGTACAAGTGACAAAAGAAAATAAAACAAATACCGAACAACTTCACACCTTTTACTTATCTCCTAAGACTTTCTCGGGAGGCTGGGACGAGGAGCTCGGTTGCTCAGTGGGAACAATGGGTTGGTTGGCTAGAGCTGGAACTTGTTCAGGAGGAGCAGGCAGAGATGAAAGCTCCTCGTCGGCAGGTTGAGTAAGGATTGGATCACCCACTACCATTGAAGATTCTTCGGAGGCAGCTTCGTCCTCTTCTTCATCTTCAATATTTGGGGGAGGACCAGGGAGATGTTGTTGAAACAGTTCTGAGTCCTCATTAATCTTCAATTCTTGCAGGGCAGCAACCCAACCATCTCGGAAGTATTTAAGACTCCCATATTGCACTTGGGTCATCATGGCTGCTACCCCCCTGTTCCACCCTTTGTCCCAACCAGTGCGGAAAGATTTTTTCACCGCCATTTTTATTTTTATTTTCTCCGAGGAGAGCTTCTCGGATAGAAGATCCTCGGTGGCCTTCAACTTAGCTTCCACCTCCTCCTTCTGGCGATTCACTTCTCGCAGAAGGGACAATTCTTCTTCTGCCATTTTCATTTTGTTTTCAAGCTCCATAAAGTTCGTGAGCTTCTCGGCATACTTCTTGTTATCTTTCTCCAAATCCTTCACTATATTTTCCAAACCCTTGGAAACTTCAACGAGCTGCACCTTCTCTGTCTCAACTCCAGCCAACTTCCTCTCCCAATTAGCCTTATCCTCGTCATACTTTTGACGGGAATCCTTCAAAGATTTGGTCAAACCCAATAAAGCATCCTCCACTCCGGATGAGGAGCTAGAAGCCTTAATCGCTTCATCCTTCTTCACAATGGTGTTAAAGCAACTCACCAGCTGAAAAAAGGAGATAACGATAAGACAACACAGAAATACATGTATTGATGGAAAGAAAGAAAATTCAGAATATGAGAAACTTACTGAAGCAATGTGACGAGTAGCCAGGGATGTAAGCACATCCCTAGACATATTCTCCTCAATTCCTTGGACTTCAGGAATGGTCCAAGTCTTCACCGAGCTCATAGCTGAGCTCGGAGGAATAATAGTTGGAACACCAGCTCCACTAACTTGGAGCTGGGGAATGGTTTCAGCCAAATTGACCGAGGAGGATTTCTTCAGTCTCCTCGGTGGCATTTCAACAGTTTCAACCAAAGAAGAGCTTTTGGTTGGGGAGATGGTGACCACTTCCACAGGTGCATCCTTCTTGTTAGGAGCCACTGGGGGCTTCTCCACAGCTTTTTGAGGTGCAACATCTGTCTTCTTTATCCCCTTTTGGACGTCAGTTTTGTTTCTTTTTCCATCTCCAGCAGAGGTAGTCTCCTCAAAGATAGCAGGAACTCTTCTTTTGCCCATTTTCTGACTCAGAGGAATGTGAGATTCTGGAGAAGAGTCCTCAGGAACTGACACTGGATCACTAGTGCTGACCACAGGACGAGCAGTGAAAGAGGTTGAAGAACTCCTATACTGCAACAAATATAAAGCAGACTTGATGTGCTCGCCTGTAACTTTCTGATGCAAACTCCAGATAAGTTTCAAATGCTTAATATTAACTTTCGATTCTTTTGGAATTTTTCTTTTGCTGTCAACTGCAAACAAATACATAGTGAAATATCAATCACACATTTATTCAAACATAATGAAATCATAATTTCAGAAATAAAATAAAATGAAAATAACCTATCCCATTGCCATATGGAGGGCATCTGGGACCTTGATGTACTTCATCTCCAATCAAAGGGGAATGTTGCCAATTTTTTATAACACCCCATGTTCAAAATAATCCCTATTAGCATCAGGGAGGTTGACTACTAAAGCCCTATTCAAAAATCTAGTTTTTAAATAAAAAACATTATCTAGAACAGCCCATCTATAACAATACATAATCTCAGGAATTCCTATACGGCTTCCGTGAGTTTGATTTAGCCTATACACCCCATTAACTATCTCCATGTGTTGGGGGCTATTTTTGCAGGAACAACATCGAAATAATGACAGAACTCTAAGCACAAAAGGTTTGGTGGAAAAGAAAATCCACATTCAGCAATAAAGAGGCTGGGGAACCAATGTCCCTCAGCCAAACGAAAATAATTTGAAGGCTCAGAAAGATCCTCCAGAGTTACCCAAGATGGAATAGAAAAATCAGAACGGAATTTCTCAAGAGATTCAATAACATAAACCAAGGCGAATAAAAGAAATGAAGAAGATCTTACAGGAAAAAGGGAGATCTGTTGACAACGAACGAAGAAAAGGATGAACGCACAAGAGAGAGAAAGACTATGGAAAACTCGAAAGCAGAAATTGGAAAAGGTAGAAGACGATGGGATTGCCTATGAAGCTTAAATACTTTGCTTTGGGAAACGGCGAAAGAAATGATTACAAAAAAGAAACTATTACGCTACCGGTGGCTAAAAGGACAAAAGTGCGCGAAGATCGAAGCGCTTATAAAAATTCAAAAAGGCGGATTCTGCGAATTTGGAAGGACATTCGAATAAGGAGAAAATGCTCCTAAAAACCAGGAAGGTCATTTAATATTGCCATATACCGAGAAAGAATGTTCCATATTCCTCAAAGTTTGAAATATAAAATATTGGGCGCTTCTGTTGATACCAAAATTAGTATGCTGATATAGACGAATAATAAGAAGACACGTGTCGATCTACGTGGCATAATAGCAACGATGAGGTTTATTTACCCGACTAAGTCATACTCACTCCGAGGAACTCCAACACTCCGAGGAACTCCTGAATGACGAGCAACTAAGGCAGGCGGAGCTGCATCTCGGCCACAGCATTGATTGCCAGATAATCAACAGTTCAACTATTCATTGAATGCTTATCATACAGACGTATACTCTTAAAAGGCATTAATTGTTTACCCTTTCACATGTACAGCCTAAGGGCTATAAATACATTGTATCACCCTCATTCAAAGGGACTGGATTTTCTAGATAGAATTACATATCGAGAACTCCAAAACACTTGGCAATAACAGAAACAGTGGACGTAGGCCATTCTTATAAGGCTGAATCACTTTAAAATTCTTTGTCTCATTTATATTTATCTGTGATTAAATAATTAGAAGCAATCTAATTTTTTACATCAACAATAACCATATTTCATAATTTTCTATTACTACTAATTTTACCTTTCATAATGAATTTGATTTTAATGCAATAAATACGCGTCAATGACAATTATATGATCTATGTAGGTCCACTTTAAGGGAAGTTTCTCATAATCTCCCACTTGGACCACATAGGACATCCTTATATTAGACATCGTAATACCTTAAGAGCACAACTCGACTATCAAAATTTGTAAGAGACATTACAAAAATCTTGTCCATGAAAATTATGAAAAAGAGTCTAGATTTAATTTGGTACAAGATTTAAAGAGTTTCATAAAAAACGCTACGATTATGATGCAGGATCAAACAAATCTTTAAAGAACTATGTCCAAACTTTATTTTGTACAAAACATCAAAACTAAAATCATAAACCTTGAAAAAATATACATCAAAAGATTCTTTAGAACATATCCCTCACGATCAAGTCTAGACAAACATTTTCCAAAAGAAATTGAGGGTTTATGAAAACAAATGGCGATTTGATTTCCCAAGAACAAAAGAAAAGAATCTTATTAGCATTTCTAGTTTGTTTTGTAAGAAATCCTTGCATCAAAAGTAAATACTTTATATAACACAGTAAGTACAACTTGAAAACTCTACTGAGATGAAAAACTCGTTTCAAATCATAAAAGATACATATTATCTTTATTATTATTAGTCTGAGTGTGCAACATGTAAACAAACTTAATTTATTTAACCAAATTAAATATGAAATTTTTAGAGAAATAAAATGGGATACAATGATATGTGATAAGATAATGAGATAAATTGCTCACTTCATTAATGCTTTGATTTAACAACACACACATCGATTACATGATAAATTGAGTGCATAACCGTGAGTTTTTGTCCGTAGTAACCGTGAAATATCGATTATATGATGCTTGTAGATTACTTTATTGGGTATAATGTTATTTCATTATATTGTACACGACATTTGTGCACAACTTATTTTCACATACTATAATAATGTATGTGATCTATGATGTTAATTCAATCACTCAAAATTGATTCCCTATAAGGAATAACCTTGCTTGAAGAAATAAACTCAATATACCCCATTAATATCTTTACAATTATAAGCATCATGAGTTACTACTACCATCATCTTTACATTTAATATTCATTGCCATTCTAGTTGGGTCACTGTAGTGACTACCAAACATTTCATAATATGAATATTACATACGTTAAGACTTACATACACAAGTCAATAAATTTTTCACTTATTTTCATTAAATATCGCATGATCAATAAGCTAAATTATTCATGTTTATGGTTTTCATAAACTTAATTGGTGATATGATAGTGAAAGAAACTATGGCATCTGTGTTTGATGACCATTATTACCTTCCCAAAATATATATCACCACTAACATTTTGTTCAATTATTGTAATCACAATAATTGAATAAACAATAATATGTATGCAACATCATAAAGTATCATCATCGTAGCATTCAATATCATACATGGACCCGTAGGCAACCAAAATATGCATGATATTAATGCATTAGTCCAATATTTATATCTTCTGGTATGGAGCACTTTAATGAACACGAAACCTTATATTATATAAATATTCGAGATACACATACATGTTCAAAATCCCCGTAATATATGAATAATTATATTATTGTCTATTCCCTAACTTGAAATTCACGAAAAATTAGACGTAATGTGAAAATCAAATAGACAAAGAGTTTACATGAGATATTACACAATAATAGTAAATGGAAGACATAAATCATTTACTTTCGCTTCATCACTTATGTATGAGTAACAAATCAGAAATATTGACCCAAATCATTCATGGTCATACTAATGCACAATACGGTTATAATCACAATTATCATACTAGTGGCATATGTAAATATGACTTTTTTTTTAAACATTGATGTCAATTATTTAACATTTGCAAAAATTCCAATGTTTATTTGATTCAAATATCAGCATGTGTTGCGCTTCAATTTAACCTTATACAAACATTAGGATAATCTGAAATAACTACAAGTATAGTATCTTCACATGTAATCTTAGCCTGTATTTGGCATTTGATTAAACTGAATGAATACTTACTTATGAGTCTCAAAATTTGCAAGTCATGCATTTAAATATGCATATATGCAACGAAATCATAAATCTAGTATCCGCACATATGAATTGTAGCCTGTGTTTGTCATTTAATTCAACTTAATAGGAGTACTAGCATTAGAATAAACAATAATTCTGATTTTCGACCACATGAATCGTTGGCCTCTGTTTGGCACGAGACTCATTAAAACACGAATATCATAATATTCAACAATATGAATCATTGGCCTGTGTTTGGCACGAGACTCATCAAAATATGAATATTAACAATAACGCTAGTCTAATATTCTACCATATGAGATATGTTGGCCTGTGTTTGGCACGAATATTCAACTAAAATAGAATCATTAGAGCAATGTTTTATCAGAGTTCTAGATAAAATATACATGAAATATGGGAAAACATAAATTTTTCCCTCAAAAAATGAGTTAGCATCATGGAACTGTAAAAAAATTACTCCAGAAACTCAAACATTCGACGGAATTCAAAAATAATTTTTCTGGAAGTCATAAACATTATTTATGAAAAATCAATGCCCCAAAAATATTATACTCAAAACTTAATGTATAATTAATGATCCAAATATAAATGCATACACAATAATCTAATATTTACAATTATCCAACATCATATAAATATTCTTATCTAAACATCAATTCATAATTACATTAGGACCTTTGGGCTACCAATTATAGATTATGCACAATAACCTAATATATCGAAATGTTATTGTCAACCACATAATCATACATCTAATATTCAAAATTTTATATTGAACCCTTTCATCAATACCAAATAATACATAAGATGAATATTAGAACAACCATGAACATTAAAAACAACCCCTGTGGTGGAAAAATACATAATATTTGGAAAAATCATAATTTTTGCCAAAAATAGAAAAATTTGAGTTAGCACCACTGGGATGTAGATAATTACTCCAGGATCTCAAAACAATTTGCGGAATTCAAAAATCAATTTTCTGGAGTGAGATATTGGCGTCAACATTATTACCAAAAACGGCAAAAACGCAATTTTAAGAGTCTTAACGACGCCAAAACGCAAAAGTAAGGTGGCGCCCATTGTGTACAATGGGTTTTGTTTATTTCGACGTTTTCAGTCGACCATATCAGTTTCGTAAAATTCCGAGCAAGTTTTGATCTTTCATTCTCACCCGTGAGTATTGGCGACAGAAGAAAAAACGTCACAGAAAATCTCAGACACACTTTAAGAGCAGATTTAATGACAAAAATAAGACGTCGCAGAAGGTCTCAGGCACAAAAGCAATTTAATGACATAAATAAAAATATCGCAGAAAGTCTCAGGCACATATTTCATTATAGACGAACATCAATAAGGAAAATCATGAGATCTTAAACTTTAGCTCTGATACCACATGTAAAATCATTCTTAAGAACACCCTAATATTAATCACGAACACATTAATATGATTAAACTTTAGCATACAATTGTTCTTAATAAAAGGATCTTGGATCTTCATGTTTTCACAAAATACGTCTAAAAGATAAAAAAATAAGACTTACCTTGGTCCAATGCATTGATCAATCTTGATTAATTGCTCCATCAATCTACCTTCTTGGAAAAATACACTCTAATGGAATCTCGGAGTTTCTCTCCCACCTCAGAAATAGTGTGTTATGAGATAATCCCAGATGGTGTATGGCTCCTCTATTTATAAGGGGAAGAGGGCCGGAATCCTAGTCAAGGTGGGACTCTTTCAAGTCTCCCACTAATGCCACTAACCATCATGTGACTAACGGATAAAGTTTACCCAAATCTTTTAATATCTTTATTTATCACATTCCTAATTAATTATCTGATATTTATCAAGACCACAATTATGAAAAATTCAGAATTTAATAAAATTGAAATTAAATAATTAATTTCGTTACTTGACATTAATTTCCAACATTTCTTACCCAATTACTTCAATTTCTAGAGCAAACCACCCCCAAACCCCTCATTTTTGTCTTAATACCCACCCTTTATTAGTGAGGCTTCATGGGTTAATAGGGTGTTGAAACATATTTTTAAGTGCAACGAGGGTTGTCCCAGATTTTTTGAAGCCATAAGACTAGTTCCTCTAGCAGTTATTCATCCTGTCGAGGAGGATTGTAATAATCCCAAATTCATCTCTTATGTTTCTTCTTCTGTCGAGTCGGCTCTTTAACCACAAGTGTCCAGTATAGTAGGTCGGAATTCTTAGCATTCAAAAATTCTAACGGTGCTAAGGGCCTGTTTGGCAATCCAATTCCAAGGCATGGAATTGGAATTGGAAGGCCAATTTCAATTCCGTGGAATTCAAATTGGCCTTCCAATTCCAATTCCACGCCTTGGAATTGGGTTGCCAAACGGGCCCTAAGTGTCAATTACGAGGTTGGAATTACGCCGATACTAGCTCAGAGGTGTCCATTTTTAGATGGAGCCTTCCTCTAAGGAAACTATGTAATCTATACCTCCTTCCAAACCTTCTAGCTCCCATATAGTGGCTTATGTGGAGGAGAGATGCTATGGTTCATTGCAGTTGGAGTGGGTTGAACAGAATTGGAATATACTTTCATTCTTTTTGTTTCTCTTTTGCTTTTATTTTAACTTGCACTTGTCCCTTTGTAGTGAAAGCTGCTCCCAATCTCTCTGCCCTTTTGAAAAGACTACTGGATAAAATCTGTATAGCATATCCTCGAGTTTTTAAAGATATTTTTAGCTTCGTAAAGTTTACAAAATTTGGTTATTACAACCCCCCATGCCAAGCCGAAGAAGTCACTCCAACTCTAGTTATATCTTATGTTAATCAGAAGGTCGAATAAGGTGAGAAAATTCTCCCTGGGTTTTTGAAGATATTTTTAGCTGGGCAAGTTTACAAAATTTTGTTATTACAACCCCCCATGCCAAGCCGAAGACGACACTCCAACTCTAGTTAAATCCTATGCTAATCAGAAGGTTGAAGAAGGTAAGAAAATTTTCTCAAGTGTAGGTTCGACCTTTCTTTGTACTTTTATTAATTATTTAATTTAAATGTGAAACTTATACTTCTTCCACCTTAGGCTTTCATATTGAACCATCTTGGGAGATAGCACCAAAACTAGTTAATCGTTAGGCCCTTGAGAGTTTTCGTCAGCAAAAAATTGAGGCAATAAGGAGGAGGGTTGAAGCCGAGGTCGAGAAAGATAAAGCAGGAGGGGTAGTGAATAGCCCCAAAGTTATTGTGGATGACCCCAAATAAACTCAGCGCAACCCTAAAAATATAATGAAGTCTTCAGCTGATGCTCTAAAAAGTCCAATTGGGCCCTCAACCTCCCAACCCGATCCAAAAAAATGAGGTTAGAAGATTCGAGGAATATTAAACTTTAGAAGACGCTTGTGATTATCAATGAGCATTTGATGCCTCGACTAACAAGGGAGTTTGAGGAGTATTATCAATATTTTGTGGTTAAGGAGTTCAAAAGGGATCCTAGTAACCCATTAACTCCTGAAATAATGAAGAAGGGTAAGAGATCCAGTATCCATCATTCACCCAATGCTTTAGAAATGATTGGCTATCACAGGCACAATCCTGATTACGAGTATCTTCGGACTCTTAGTCATGATAAACTATAGAATTTTATCGACCACGAGATGTTTTTCTTGAGCTTTCAATAATTTTATTCCTTTTATGAGATTTATGTTATTTGTCGATCTCATTTTCTTACTTCATTTTTAGGGTGATATGGATACCACAATTCTTTGAGAGAAAGTTGTCATGGCTGTAACTTTTGTTCAAACCTTCGAGAATGAGAAGAAAATGAACCAAGAGCTTCGTGACCAGGTCTCCAGTTTGAGTGGTCAGGTAATCACTTTACAAGAGGAATTTACTAAGTCCAAGTACGAGTTGAAGACGAAGGAGAATGATGATCATGTAATTACAAAGACTGAGGTTATCAGTAAGGCCAAGGAGGAGCTCAAGAAAACCAATGAACATGTCGACATTAATATAAGGAGAAGGACGCCCTAGATAAGGATGAGAAGGAAACAATTTATAAGTGTAAGTCTTCTTTAGAATTTGAGATGCATACAATGTCCATTGCTGACAAGAAAAGGGTGATCAAGCATTACCTAGACATTATTGAGGTTGTTAATGCTTGGGAAGGAGATAAGGAGGAGGGCATAGTTTTCTCTAATGCTTCTGCCATGGAGGTTGATGATCATATTCAAGAGGTTGATAGTACAGTACTAGCCGAGCTATCCATAAAAATCTAACTTTTCCACTCCCTCGTGGTGGCCGAAGAGACCCTTCAAGATACTCTGATGGTTAAGCCTACTGTTGTAAACACTTCATAAGATCCTTTATCTGCTTGAGTTCCTTTGTTTATAATGCTTCATGTAATTTTTGAACGATCAACTTTGTAATCTTTTAACATTTGATCGATTTTTTACTTGAATGGATATTTCAACTTCATTTGCGTAATCAATTTGTTATTGAATGCACTTATTGTATTTATCCCGTATGTTTGAATTTATGCCCAGTTATTATCCCCTACATATAACATATATTTTTGGGATATATCCTAGCATGAAAAATATATTTGTTCCTAGTTAATTTTATTAACTAATTTTGAAATAGTGATTTTAGTAGATTTAGACCTGCTAGTACTTGAGTCATTGCCCAGTCTTATGGTCATCTCGTGGTCGACCTGACCTGACTTAC
The DNA here is from genome assembly GCA_949130495.1 of Sambucus nigra. Taxonomy (NCBI): domain Eukaryota; kingdom Viridiplantae; phylum Streptophyta; class Magnoliopsida; order Dipsacales; family Adoxaceae; genus Sambucus; species Sambucus nigra. The sequence continues at coordinate 368,173,966 of OX422210.1, read as the reverse complement.
CACCTACCAGTGGATGAGCTTTATGTACCATAATAGGGTAATTATAAGTGAAAACTTAACATTCCTCTGGCAATTTATATGTGCAGTCTTTTGCCATGGCCAGTGATGTGCTCGTCCGTACTGGGATTTACCAAAGCTTTAGCCAACTTATTGGTCAGTCGGGTTGGCTCTTAGCCTACCTGACCTTGTGATAGCATTGGTTTCCCAGGTCGACCAAATTCTTGATTATGACATGTCCAAGGGACAAGGACCCTAGTGAAATGTGGTCTGATCATAATCAGTATATAATGGAATAACTTGAAATAATAATAATAATAATAATAATAATAATAATAATAATAATAATAATAATAATAATAATAATAATAATAATAATAATAATAATACGCAAGGAAGACTGATTTCTATTGATAATAGTGAAACTGTTTACATGAACTGCTTTATTACATAAACTTCATTCTCAAAAGATTCAGTTCAGGCTAATGATAATATTTCCTTAAATGTTGCGTTTCAAGGATACTTAAATGGTTCTCCCTCTAGAGTTTCAATCCTATTAGTGTTTGGTCGCCATGCCAGTTCGACTCCAACTTATTCCATTTTTGGATCACTTTCTTTAGAACTAGGTCACCCTCTTTCGGTGTTATTGACTTTATTCTTTTATCATAGAATTTCACCATGTTATGTTGATATATAGACACTCTAAGGGTTATCTTTTCTTTGATCTCTTTTACCAAATATAGATAAAGTCTGTAACAACCAAATTTCCAATTGAGTCTTAATGTAGCTTTGACTTATTCTCGGAACAAAGCATGTTTGAGTCATAGATAGTCTTTTATTGTCTGATCCCACGAGTCTATGGCATATTGACTTGAAGATGTAGCGGCCAAGCTTCAGCGTATTATCATGCCGTGTTATTGATGCAAGTTTGAAGTCTTCAATCAAATTGAATAAATTCATTTCGAATTTCTCTAAGGTATGAATGCTAAATGATTATGAAAATCGGAAATTGTTTAAGGATGAATTTTTAAAATGTTTTTAAAACGTTTCATTTGTTTACACATCAGATAAAGGACGGATCAGTGTTGGATTAGAGTTAGGTTGCATTAAAACTCTTTGTTTAAAAGTTGAATCAATTTGGACTCTCATCAATATGTCGTTCAAAAGACAAACGATGTTGTTCGAACGAAATGCACTGTCGTTCGAACGACATGTCATCTCGCTCGAACGAGATTGCAACGACTTGAATTTTTTATTTAAGTCAGGTTCCAGTCCTTTTCTCGGGGGGATGCAGAGCCAAATATTTCTAGAATACTGTTACGTTTTCTACACAAAACTTTACAAAGGTTTTCATAATAAAATCATCCTTTGTGTTTAAAGATCCGATTTTTCATATTCATATGCCATAGATATCTTTCGTTTGCATCAAGTGGAACTTGTTCAACCATCTTCGGACAACTTATGGTTGCTGGTTTTACGGTGGAGAAGCGAAGGATATCATGTTCAACATCATAGACGTATCAAGCTGTATCGGTGGACTCCGAAACATTCGTGGAGTCGAGTGTTGTGGGCGAGCATCATGGAAGATGGAATTTCTGCGTCAGCACTATTGAAGAATGGTAGAAGATCTTAAGGAGTGTCAAGACACTTGTGGATCGAGTCGTTGAGTAAGGTTAATCTGTCTTTGTAAAACCATTGTTCATAGTGATTGTCTGGCTTGGGTCGTCCGAGGTTTTTTCCAATTTGGGTTTTTCCTTGTACATCCGGTGTTGTATCTTTACTTAACTTTACTTACTTTGATCACTAGATGCATGTTTAGGATTAATCAAGATAAAATCTTTTTAAGTTAATTTGTTTCACAACTGGGTTTGATAAAATTGAAAAAGAGTTTCTTTTTCAAAAAGAGAAAGTTGGTTTGCATTCATCCTTAACTTAATTCCGCTCAAGCTAAAGTATTTGTTGATATTTATACGGGGACCTACAAATTGGTATCAAAGCTAGAAATACATTTTTATTGTGTTTGATCCCTTTTTGCTTGTAAGGATTAATTTTGGAAATTATGATTGTTTTCACACTCCTGTTTTTTATGGCACTAATTATGCTTATTGGAAAATGTGAATGATAAGTGCTTTAAAATCCATTGATGAGCGTGTTTGGTTAGCTGTTGAAAAAGGTTGGTCGCCACCTGTCACACGAGACGGTGAGGTCACTGGTTTGAAACCTGTTGAGTCATGGACTGAGATTGAACATAGGCTTTCACAGTATAACTCTAAAGGTCTACACGTTATTTCCTCACATGTCACACCTGAAGAGTATAATCGTACCATGACTTGTGAAACTTCGAAAGAAGTCTGGGATACACTAGCACTCACTCACGAGGGAACGAGCACGGTTAGGGTATATAAATTGCAAAATCTCACTACATAATTTGAGACGATTAAGATGTTAGAGGGTGAGACGTTTGATGAGTTTTACACTAGGTTATCCACTATTGTTAACACGGCGTTTAACCTAGGTGAGAAGATTCCTGATAACCGAGTGATTAAGAAAATTTTACAATCGTTGTTGAGTAGGTTTGATGCTAAAGTGACCTTTATGAATTCCCTTGGTATGCTTAACTCATCGAAACTAGAAGAGGTCGTAGGTGACTTAAAAACTTATGAACTTGATATGTTTACATCCAAGCAAGTGCCAAAGAAAGAAAATTGTATTGCTTTGAAAGCCCTGAAGGAGGAGACTAAAGTTTCGAATGATGACTCGGATTCCGACTTTGAGGATGTCGTCTTGTTGGCAAGAAAGTTCAAAAGGTTTCTTCAAATTCATAAGCAATCGAAAGATGCCAAAAAGTTTGAAAAAATTAAGAACAGGGGAGACTCCACCCTCGGGATAAAAGTGAAAAACCTAAGACAGATGAGTCTGCAGGTGTTTCGGGTGTAAGGGGTATGCTCACAAAGTTAAGGAGTGTCCTACTAGACTTAAGAAAGAGGGAAAGATACCGATAGCATACAACGCCACCTTAAGTGATAGTGAACCGGAAGAGGGAGATGATTCCCCCATTGAGCGTGACTTTTTTGCGTTTACGGCATGTTATGTGAGCGACGACGATATATCTTCCCATGAGGATACTCATGTGCATGACACTTCCGAGGCTGTTAAGAGTGCTTAGCGAGAGGGTGAGGGTGATGAGAGCGAGGATGAGGAGATCGACGTAAGAGAGTTCCAAGTTGCATTTCGAGAGTTGTTTGAGGAGACGGTGAAGGTGAAAAAGGCTAATTCGAAATTGCAAGTTAAGTTTAAAGAGTGTGCCATAGAAAATAATGATGCATTAAACAATGATGTTAGGGCATGGGAGACAAAGCTTAGGGAGAAGCCAGAGTACGCCAAAAAAGAGATACACACCTTAGAGGTTTGATGGAGGCCTTGAAAAAGGAGGTGCTAGAGTTTGAGGAGTCTAATATTAAGGAGTTAAAGGAGAGTTTGAGAGACTCGTCTAGAGTTAAGTTTGACATGGAGGCTAGAAGTGAGAAGTTGGATAGGATGCTAGGCACCGTCCAAATTAAGAAATATAGGCATGGTATTGGCTTTGATGATCGTGTTGTTCCCATTCCCCCTGCACGTGTGAGAGAGCCACATAGGAACATTAGAAAAAGTCCACATATAGGTCACATTACATACCATCGCTACACTTGCATATTTTGTGGTAGGAAATGTCACCTTAGAAAGTTTTGATATGACCTTAGGAATGCTCCACTAAAGTTTAGGAAGTTTAGGAATAAAGTGGCCCCGATTCCCCCCACCCCCATGCGTCGTTACACACCTACTTGGGTTAGGAAGTCAAATTTGCTAGCTTTAGGAATAAAACTTCATGGATATCATATGGTTGCACTTGATTCTTCCCATGCTCAATCTAAAGGTTTAGTGTATTACCATGTTTATCTTATTATATTATATTTTTTCATTTATTACGTATTACTTAAAAAATACAAAAAGATTTTTGTTTTTGAATTTTTATTTTTCAAAAATACAAAAAGACTTTGTTTTACTTGAGTCAAAATATTTTTGAAAAAGCCATATAGATTTTCAGTTTTTTCATGAGTAAACATGTTTGATGTGGCATATTGGTGTGCTGGGACCCCCTTCCTTCCATTATCCATGTGGCTAGGACATTTTGTCATTATTATCGATGCTTATAATGATCTTAACCATTGTATTATGGGGATGTTTCGAAGTTGATATTCGTTTTGATTCGACTTTGTATATATGCCATCCTTGCACACATGCACGAGTTTATACGGGTGTTTGACTACTCTTGCATATTTGAGTTTGGTGAGACGTTCTTATCTCAATTTTGTCATCTATGCGTAAGTAGACTTAAGGAAGAGGTGTGCATGTAATAACCATTTACCCTTGAGCATTTTAACCTATATTGAAAATATGATGAGTGTACGGGAAAGGGCTGCGAGAGTGGAAAATTGACTCGTTCTGAAAGCCACCGTTTAAAAAGAACCCGAAAAAAAATTTAAATGGTAATAAAAAGAATCATATGCCAAAAATGGGCCAAATTAGATTAGTTAATTCCAAAGAAAAATATGATATATTTGAGGGAGTTTGGATGGATTAAAAATTTTAAACGGGTTTGCACAAAGAATCCTATAGTTGAAAATTCGTGTCATGACGCTATGGTTTGTAGAATCGTCAAAATTTCGGATTCATGTGCTTGATGTTTGTTTAGTTCATTAAGCTCACACTTCAATTGTCACATATGGCTGTAATAAAGTTTGATGATACATTATTATTGATGAGAGCTTCTTGATCGTTTTTTGATGTGTTGGAATAATGATTCCTTTGTTTTAGTGCATGCAAATACATTCCGTGTTCATGTTTAGGCACATTGATACTATGTTAGCATGTTACTCGTATTTGTTTGTTTTTAAGTTTTCTTAGTTTTGCTTATGTTTTGGCTACTGTTTCGCAGTTTTGAGCCCCTTCCAGTTATAATTTTCACATATTTTTTCCACTGGGCAACTCTGGTTAATTTTCTGGGGAGACTGTGAAAATTTTGACTATGTCGTTCTAAGACATCATGTTTCGTTCGAGCGATGACATCACTGGCTCATTCGAACGATAACTTGTTTGACCAGGTTGACTTTTTATGGTTAATTTTTATTTTCAGTACCCTACTGCATATTGATTCATATTTTGGTATTGGGTTTCTATTTATGAAATTTACTTTCATTAATTTGATATTTTACTGCATTGGTTCGTTTATCACACATGCTTATTGGTATATTTTTTGTGTGATTCATTATTTGCTAGCTACTGATTTGACATTACTTGATCATATTTCGCTGGTAGTTTCATATTTATCTAGCATAATATATGTTCAAGAAATCATATTGGTATATCACATGCTAGTTTTGTTTATCTTTTCACTGGATTGTCTATTCGAGACAAAAAGGGGGAGAGATGCCTGTGATGTAGGGGGAGTTTTATGTCATGTTTACATATTGGTATTCATATTAATTTATATCATTTGTTCCTCCATACTTCACTGGGTATTTGTCTGTCTCATGTGTGTAGGTATGATTAAAGAATATTCAATATTTCAAGTCTACATTACATTCAGATATTTGAGAAAGTTTCATGCTTGTCGGTCCATTGTTGAAGAATCTTATCCTCTACTGATGATGTATTTTTCATTTTAGGTTATATGGTATGGGTTTTAGGCGTCTTACGACTTGAAGGCCCGGCTTAGGCATTTTACTGTTGGTTTTGTCCCGGAATAGACAAAGGGGGAGATTTGTAAGGACCAAATTTCTAATTGAGTCTTAATGTAATTTTGACTTATTCTCGGAACAAAACATGTTTGAGTCATAGATAGTCTTTTATTGTCTGATCCCACGAGTCTATGACATATTGATTTGAAGATGTAGCAACCAAGCTTCAGCGTATTATCATGTCGTGTTATTGTTGCAAGTTTAAAGTCTTTAATCAAATCGAATAATGCATTCTGAATTTCTCCTAGGTGTGAATGCTAAATGATTATGGAAATCAAAAATTGTTTAAGGATAAATTTTTAAAATGTTTCATTTGTTTACACATCAGATAAAGGACGGATCAATGTTGGATTAGAGTTGGGTTGCATTAAAACTCTTTATTTAAAAGTTGAATCAATTGGGACTCTAATCAACATGTCGTTCAAACAGCAAACGATGTCGTTAGAACGAGATGCACTGTCGTTCGAACGACGTGTCATCTCACTCGAATGAGATTGCAACGACTTGAATTTTTTATTTAAGTCAGGTTCCAGTCCTTTTCTCAGGGGGTCGTAGAGCTAAATATTTCCAGAATACTGTTACGTTTTCTGCACAAAACTTTACAAATGTTTTTATAATAAAATCATCCTTTGTGTTCAAAGATCCGATTTTTCATAATCATATGCGATAGAGATCTTGCATTTGCATCAAGTGGAACTTGTTCAACCATCTTTGGATAACTTATGGTTGTTGGTTTTGCGGTGGAGAAATGAATGACATCGTGTTCAACATCGTAAACGTATCAAGCTGTATCGGTGGACACCGAGATATTCGTGGAGTCGAGTGTTGTGGATGAGCATCGTGGAAGATAGAATTTATGCGTGGGTACTATTGAAGAACGGTAAAAGATCTAAAGGAGCATCAAGACCTGTGGGGATCGAGTCGTTGAGTAAGGTTAATCTGTCTTTGTAAAACCATTGTTCATAGTGATTGTCTAGCTTGGGTTGTCCGAGGTTTCTTCTCGTTTAGGTTTTTCCTCGTACATCCGGCGTTGTGAGTATATTTACTTAACTTTACTTGCTTTGATCACTAGATGCATGTTTAGGATTAATCAAGATAAAATCTGGTTAAGTTAATTTGTTTCACAACTTGGTTTGATAAAATTGAAAAATAATTTTTTTTTTCAAAAAGAGAAAGTTGGTTTGCATTCATCCTTAACTTAATTCCGCTCAAGATAAAGTATTTGTTTATATTTATATAGGGACCTACAAAGTCGATACATCAAATCACTCCTTGACGAGTTAAAATTCAGCACCATATGGTTTGGTAAGCTAATTTCTATAGGTACCACTACTTTAGTTTCGAATTCAAATGTAAGAGGGGTTTCTCCTATGGAAGTCCTGGGATTCGTCTTGTATGTTCAGAGGATAATTTTCAATTCACCGATCCAGCTTGACTTTGCAATGTGAAGCTTTTTATTCATACCACAAAGTATAGCCTTATTAATGAACTCGGTTTTCATGTTGCATTAGGGTGACCAGTTACAAGGTGCAACTTTCAGACTTCTGATATTATGCAATACGCCACGAACCAATTATTATCGAATTATGGCTGTGATCCGTGATGAACGCGAAGGGCATCTCATATCGAGAAATAATGCTTTCTATATAAGGTTAAATACTTTTGCATGAGTCATCGTTATTAATGGTTTAACTTTAACCCATTTTATAAATTAATCCTCTGTGATGACCAGCTACCTGAATCTTCCCTTGGTCTTCGACAGAGGGCCAACTAGGTTTATTCTCTACATGGAAAAAGGCTATGGGAATATAATCGATGCCAAGGCTACCGATTGCCTCCGACGAATGATAACATATCTCTAGCACTTGTCACATTTTTGGCATAGTCTGTACAGTTTTCCTTCAGCATCAACCAATAATAACCCTGTGTCGACATACTTTTCACCAATATCCTCCCAGATAAATGTGCCCCAAATGATCCCTTGTGTATCTCTTTAGTCAGATATAAAACTTTCATGGGGTGTACATACTACAAGAGAGGTAGTACGAAGCCTCTTTTGAATATGACCCCATTCTATAACACATATCTCTTCGCCTTATATCATAGCCTGCATGCTTCTTTGGGGTCAATCGAAACTGCATTGGCTACCAAGTATGGCCTGATGGGATCCCTCTAGGATGGTGATTGAGTGCGAAAAGTGCGCGCGTGTAAGGTGCACAGACGTTGTTTTCGTTTCGCTTACTCAATACAAAAACCTAAATTACAACTACACTTACGAGTCAAGTCTAGCGGTAAGTCGGGTATCGAAAGATCCAATGGGACGAGTTGCTAGAATTTATATGATTTAGTGCTCCGAAATAAAAGTGTAAAAGGTGAATTACAAACTAAAAGAAAAGATGCATAAAAGGGAAAATATTTAACTAGGCGAGGGAAATGAAACTAGATTAACAAAGCGGTAAAAACTATAGGTTGCGTCGAATATCCCTCACCCGAGTTAATTTGTATAAAATGGATACATGGGTCGACGAGTTATTTAAAATGCGTCTCGTTTCGACAATTAATTGAATCAAGGGTTGTCACGCCCCTAAATCTGCATAAAAGCCTAATAAGATTTTGGAGTCAACAAATACCCCGAAAATTGCGCATGCAAGGTCGTAAGCACGGGACATACATGATATGCCCCGTCAAATCTCCTAGAAGCAATAACTAGGACAACGCACCCGAAATAGACCCGTAAACACCATCACCAAGAAAATCAACGCGTTAACTCGAGTGAGTTCCATTCAAACACAACCTAATTTAAATTACCTAGAAAGCATGTTAAAAACGCGATAAATAAAGCGAGTAAATAAATGCGGTAAATTTATACTAGAAAGCGAGTAAATCAAAGCATGTAAACCTAATTATCAAAGCAAGAAATAAGTAAATACACACTATATTAATGGAGAAGAAGATGAAAGTACAAACCCTGACCTAAAATTTATACTAGAAAGAGCTCTCAACTCCCAAACCCTAACCTAAAATCTATCATAAACTAGTTATATATCGTTCACAACAAAAAATGTATTTGTACTAAGTTAGAATAAAAGAAAAGAAGAAAGAAAAGAAAGGTAAAATATCTCCTCGAAATAGATGATCGATCGATCGACCCAAACCGTAGATCGATCGATAATGGACAAATTAGCCCACTGTCGAGAAGGATCGATCGATCGACCCCTTTGGTCGATCGATCGATCAAGAAGGTATCAGCACACTGCATTACTATTTTGGCCTGTTTGCATTTCCTGTCCGCTAAAACTCCCGTAACTTCTTCATATGTATCGGAATCGCGCACCGTTCGCGGCCACGTGAAGCTTGCGAGGAGGGCTACAACTTTCGTGAGATGTTGGGCCAAGTGCCCAAGCTGTGAAAAGACTAAAATGCCCTTGAACATGCGATCGCGTACGAAAATCGAGCGGAATACGTCTGAACTTCACACTTAGCATCCAAATACCTATAAAAGCTCAATTAACCCCTACAAAACATGTTAACGTAGAAATCTGAGGTTGTCTGGTTAACGAGCATAAATATAGGGAATAAGATACCCTAGGGGGCTAAAATGTGTAGGTTCGGAGGATGAAAAATGCATTATTTGTGTATCATCACACCCCCTAACTTACACATTGCTAGCCCCTAGCTATGAAATAGGATGCAACAAGAACTACAAGCAAACCAAAAACAGGGATAGTACAAAAGTATGTTATAAAAGCATAAGGCCACTTTCGCGGGAGATTCGATTGCATTTAGCATATGCAATAAGTCGTTAAACCCCTAGGTCACCTTAGTGGACAAGTGTTGTCTCGTGAGGGTTTTCAGGGATGATACCCACAAACATCACATGGTTTCCTCAAAATATTCCCGAACCAACATGTGACAAGCCCAACCATAGAGAACAAGATTTCATACACATTATGAGCACATTGAACGGATTCAAACAAAAGTCCAAATCATTAACATTATAGAATGCACATCATAGAACTGAAACCTTAACATGTGGGAGGGGAGCGGGAGCGACACATGCAAAGTATGATTTGGTGAAAAACTTATATAAACCGAATAAACATTAAAGCAAACATACATTCAATCCTCACGGGCATTACACTCATCAAGCGAATTCACTCAAAAACAGGGAGGTAATACACGAAACATGCGGGCATAAAGAGTAAATGTAAATGGAAACTAGGCCGCACACATATCACAAATGAAGAACACTATATATGAAATTAAAAATTGTAATCTCAATGAAAGGATATCGCACACTAAAAGAGGCGAAATGCATTTTCACGGATTATCAAAACTATTATGACATTTAAATTACATCAACCTAAGATCACATAGGACTTTAATAGGGTTATAATGTAGGTATGGCTAGGGTACGAAATGAAGGATTGTATGTACGGATTCAAAGTGTTCGAAATGAAAACTTGGAATAATGGGAAAATGCGGGCAATATCAAAATTGGAAAACAAGTTTCGAAAAGGCATTACATATATCATCGGGGAGAGTAATAAAAGCTTATTGAACTATACACAACATTTACAACTCTCTTTCTTTTCTTTTCTTATTTTTCTCGTTTTTTTCTTTTGTTTTCTTTTGCTTTTTGCTTTCTCTTTTTCTTCACTTTTTTCACATCTATTTTCTTTACTTTTCAAACTCTCACATGTCTAAATTGCAACCGACATCACAACATCATTCAATCCCAAGCAACATTCCAAACAAAGGTATGGAAAGTGTATGTATGGTTTAAAACTCAAATTTATAGTTGGTTATGGGATTGGGGTTATGAAACGAAAGGCTATATTTAGGCTCAAAGGGGTTAACGAGAGTAAACATATAAGGGTGAGGTCAAGGCTAATATGGGTGATATAACAAAGAATGCCTATGATCATTTCCAAAAGTTTATGAAATTCTCGAGTCAAAACAATATATGAAAATCATGATCAAGTAACACATTTCAAGTATGAACTCAATTAATGCACGGTCAAATGAAAGAATAGTGAGATTACTAACAAATTCAAAGTTTTCAAAGAGAAAAGAATAGTGTATACACTCACAAACGACGAAAGGTACAAAGCTTACTCGGTGTAAGTATATACAACGCAAAAAAAGATTACCGAGTTATAAAAATCTTAAACCAAATCAATAGAACGATAAAAGTGCATGTGCTCATGGGATTAAAGTTTAATTCATGAAGTTATTAATAATATCAATAATGGAGACTAAAGTCTAATAACTTCTAAAATCGAGAACATACATCATTGGGTTGTCTATTGGATTGGGCAATTATTGAAATTTATCATCGAAAACAAAGGCAAAAATGCCCAAAAAAGGAGAAAAAAGAAAGAAAATCTTTTTGAAAATTTTAATTTTTCTAAGAAAAACATACTAAGTAACTAACATGTGAGCAAAAACATGGACTAAATAAATAAATGGATAGAATATCTCACAGCCCCTGACTTAAAACTTGGCATTGTCCTCAATATGAATTAAGAACCAAGTTAAAGAGAGAAAAAGAGCGATATTACCCAAAAGTGGAGCGATCCCCATAAGAACAAGTCCAAAGAATCTACAAAACATGTTAGTACCGAGCATAGCAAAAACAAGTAACAAAAAGTTAACTAATTACAATAGACTAAAAATAAAAAAGAAGGAAAAAATAAAGAAAGAAAGAATAAAAAGCTAACTATATACAACCTACTATTAGGCTTCACACTAACTATACACTAGAAGTCTAAATAGTTGAGGGTCCACCATAAGAACGATTTGACTTTGGAGGATAACCGGTGTACCATCACATACAAGCATGCCTTCAGAAAAATATGAATTCCGTTTGAACAACGGAAGACATGTGTAAGGCGTAAGAAAGGAACCATCGCCAATTAAAAGTTATGGAGGGACGACGGGGGGTTTGGATTGAACGGGTGACAAAAACATGTGGGGACCGAGAAAATCCGAATACCCTACCAATGATTTTGAAATTAGAATGGGAGGAAGCGCACACGAAGGCACATATGAGATCATGGAAGGTGATTCGGGCAAGTAGTCCTTATCGACGAAAAGGTTTAAAACATTAAAGTTTGAAACCGAATCATCGGGTACTTGAGACGGTGTGATAATAGAGAATGAAAATGGGGATGAAAGAAATTCAAACTCATGATATGAATCATCATCACATGAAGATTGAATTTTGAAGGAAATAATATCATTTTCAATAAAATGTTCTTCTTTGGGGGGCAAAGAAGAAATCATTTCATTGCAAATAGATATTACGTCATTTTCATCCCCACTTTCAATATCTATTACGCAATGGGCAAAGTCTAGAATGGCTTGTTCCAAAGTAGGCACAAGGACCTCATTTGGTTCAAAACATTCTTCGACCTTAAAAGTCTCGGAAGCAAAATCATCGTCAGACTCAAATAATAAATCCAAGTCGTGTTCCCACGAACGATTTTCTTGCCGATAACGAGTTTCAATTTTCTCATTCTCATACATACGCAAACCTACGAGTGCATGAAAATGGGAACTTTAAAAATTACCATCGGACTTAAACGAAAACTCATTATTATAGGAATTTTGAAAACTATTGCAATTCGTTTCAAAATTCCAATTATAAGGAGGTAAAGGCCCAAAATCATTGTCATCGTCATCAAAATTCCAATAACCTAAATTTTGACTTTCGTTATACTCGCCCAAAGTCATATTTGAATTTGTTATACTTTGGGATTCTAAGTATTCACTGAAAGTCATAGGTTTGCGAGAATTTTGAGAATTATAGCAAGGATTACCGAAATAATTGGAACAAGACATGCTTACCCTAAGAATGGCGCCATTGTCGGGGATGAGTTTGTTTTAGACTTTATTTGATTTAGTTGTTTTCATTTCACCGTGATAATACAAAGACCTAAGTTACAACTACACTTGCGAGGCAAGAACAGTGGTAAGTCGGGTATCAAAAATCCACAGGGACGAGATGCTAGAATTTATATGATTTAATACTTCCAAATAAAAGGGAAAAGGTTGATTACAAGCTAAAAAGGAAAAAGATGAAAAAAATGGAAATGTTTAACTAGGCGAGGGAAATGAAATTAGACTAACAAAGCGAGTAAAAACTATAGGTTGCGTCGAATATCCCTCACCCGAGTTAATTTGTATAAAATGGATACATGGGTCGACGAGTTATTTAGAATGCGTCTCGTTTCGACAGTTAATTAAATCAAGGGTTATCACGCCCCGAAATTTGCATAAAAGCCTAATAAAATTTTGGCGTCAACAAATACCCCAAAAATTACGCACGCAAGGTCGTAAATACGGAGCATACATGATATACCCCGTTAAATCTCCTAGGCGTAATAACTAGGACAACACACTCGAAATAAACACGTAAAACCCATCACCAAAGCAAAGCAAGACATCAACCCTAGGTGAGTTCAATCCGACACAACCTAATTTAAATTACCTAGAAAGCATGTTAAAAATGCGATAAATAAAGCGAGTAAATAAACACGGTAAATTTATACTAGAAAGCGAGTAAATCAAAGCATGTAAACTAATTAACAAAGCATGTAAACCTAATTATCAAAGTAAGAAATAAGTAAATACACACTATATTAATGGAGAAGAAGATGAAAGTACAATCTTACAAACCCAAATGTTGTCACACCATATGAGGAGGAAGAAAAGAGCTCTCAAATCCTAAACCCTAACCTAAAATCTATCCAAAACTAGTTATATATCGTTCACAAAAAAAATTGTATTTATATAGTAAGTTGGAATAAAAGAAAAGAAGAAAGAAAAGAAAGGCAAAATATCTCCTGAAAACAGGGGATCGATCGATTGACCCAAACCGTCGATCGATCGATGATAAACAAATTAGCCCACTGTCCAAAAGGATTGATCGATCGACCCCTTTGGTCGATCGATCGATCAAGCAGGTATCAACACACTGTATTGCTGTTTTGGCCTGTTTGCATTTTTCGTCCGCTGAAACTCCCGTAACTTCTTCATACGAACTCGGAATCATGCAGCGTTTGGGGCCACGCGAAGCTTGCGAGGAGGGATACAAATTCCATGTAGATATTGGGCTAGGTGACCAGGCTGTGAAAAGAATAAAATGCCCTTGAACGTGTGATCGTGTACAGAAATCGAGTGGAATGCATCTGAACTTCACACTTAGCATCCAAATACCTATAAAAGCTCAATTAACCCCTACAAAACATGTTAACGTAGAAATCCGAGGTTGTCTAGTAAACGAGCATAAATATAGGGAATAAAATACCCGAGGGGGATAAAATGCGTAGGTTCGGAGGATGAAATACGCAATATTTGTGTATCATCAGATGGTCCCATGTCTAACTCCTTTATTTTCACATTCTATACCTCAATGCTTCATTGCATAAGTATCTTCACTAATACTATTCTTTGGAGCTCAACCCTGGTTGCCGAGGCTAGTTGGGCCAATGCATCAGCTCGGGAGTTCTCAGTCCTTGGCATTCTCACCATTTGTATAATAAAAAACATGGGCAATAACATCTTCACCTTTTCCAAGTAATTGGTCATTATATTGTCTCTCACTTCGTACATCCCAATACTTGATTGTCGACTAACTGTGAATTCACGTGGGCTAAAAGTTATCATGCTCTAAGTGATTAAGCTAGTCCTAGTCCTACTATTAGGGATTCATATTCCATTTTATTATTGGAGGCTTCGAAGTTGAATGGGAGGGAGTACTCCTTATTCGTCCCCTCTAGATTTGTGAAAATCAATCCCGCTCCACTATCATTGGCGCATGAAGAGTCATCGATAAATAATTTCCATATAATTGGTTGTTTCTCAAAACTTACATCAATCAGATTGCCATTCCTGAATACTTTCTTCATTTTCTCCATATCATGAGCCATTTTTTCTTGCCTTATTGAAGATTTTATCCTATCACTGGTAGGAACTAGAGTAGCCTCAACCTTGGCTGGACTTTCCACTAGCTCTTCATCGTACGTAAACTCTACTATAAAATCAACAATAACTTGCCCTTTGATGGCAGTTCTTAGCATTTATACGATATCATATTCCCTTAGTTTCACATCCCAAGACATCAACATTCCCGACTTCTCAGGTTTATGAATGGTTTATTTGATGGGAAAATAAGTATATATAATGATCGTGTGAGCCTGTAAGTATGGATTTATTCTCCTCGAAGCTTCAATAAATTCCAGTGCTAATCCAATCGAGCTACCTGATCTCCGCCCACTGTAAGCCTTGCTCGTATAATAAACTGGTTTTTGAACCTCATCGTCTAATCTCTTAAGGGTCGAACACACAACTGACTTAGACACAAACAGATATATATGCAACTTATATCTTATAATCGACCTTCACAATAAATGAGGGGATCCTAGGTATTTATTTAATTCCTAAAAGTCTTTCTCACATTCTTTATTCCACTCAAAGGTTTTCCAAAGGACCTTAAAAAATTAAAGGAATCACTCAGTGGCCCTTGACACGAATCTATTGGGTGCGGTAACATGGCCAGTCAATATTTGGATATCCTTCTTACTTGTTGGAGATTGTATATTGATCATTGCTTTAATTTTGTCAGGGATTCGCCTATATACCCCTTTGGTTCACAATAAAACTAAGAAATTTTCCTACTCAAACTCTGAAGACACATTTTGTATGACTTAGTTTCATCTGTTACTTTTCCATTACGTCAAACGTTTATCTTAGGTCACGAATATGATTGGCTAGCTTCTTACTCTTGGTCAGCATGTCATCGATATATGCTTCCATATTTTTCCCAATCTGCACATTAAAGACCCAGTTGACCAACCTTTGGTACGTTGCTCCAATATTTTTAACTCGAAAGGCATAATGTTGTAGTTGTATGTACCTCTATTGGTGATGAACGACATTTTTTCCATATCTTCTGGCTTTATCTTTATCTCATTATACCTTGAATAGGCGTCCATGAAGCTGACCAGCTCGTGCCCAGTAGTGGCGTCGACCATCTAGTTGATTTAGGGTAATGGGTAGTGATATTTCGGACATAACCTATTAAGGTCACTAAAGTCGACACACTTATGCCACTTATCATTCTTCTTCCTGACCATTATGATAATTGAGATCCAAGTTAGGCACTTCACGCCTTTGGTGTACTCATCTTTTTTTAGCTTATCAACCTCTTCTTGAATGGACATATTTTTCTCTTCAGAGAACACCTTGCATTTATGTTTGACGGGCTTTTCATCTTTCAAAATATTGAGTTCATGGAAGAGTACATCGGGATTGATTCTAGGTTTTTCCTCATGGCTCCATGTGAGCACATTTAGCCTCTGCCTTAAGAAGTCTATAAGTTCTTTCTTCAACATTAGATCTAGAGATGAGCTGATTTGGGTTGTCCTTTATAAATACTCATCGTCCAAGATTATAGGCCCAATATTCTTGGTCTCTTCTCCTGTGATCAACTTATCTAAAGTCTCGATCTGATAAGTGGAAATTAACTTCTCATACTGATCAGATGATACTACCACTTAACTTCCTTTAATCTAACTTACTCCATAATGTGTAGGGAAATTCATGACCTGGTGCACTGTAGAGGCCACTACTTCAAACTTCTTCAAAATAACTCTGTCAAAAAAGATGTTGTCGGCCGAGGCCACATTCTTGTCCATGAAAAAAAAACATCATTTGTGTTCGGCGGGCCGACCATGTCCATGATGCAAATTCTAGTTAAATGATTCCAAGGTATATACTTTCTTCCATTAGAAACGAGTGAGTAGGTAGTAATTTACTTGTAATTTTCTCTCGGATAGTTTAAGCCTTTTGAAATAGTAATAGAACAACACATATTTGGAGCATTTGTTATCCGCCAGGATCTTTTGATCATGAACCATCATGATCATAACCAGGGGGTTTTCATGCAGGTATAATAATCCACATAGCTCATCTTAAGAAAAACTAGCAATCAGACGATCTTTATTTAACTTACGAGGGAGAAATTTCACTACCTCAGCTAGTTTTGCCGCATTGATCTGCGCACAAGCTTTTGCCTCATTTAGGTATGATTCCTATTCGACGGGTCCATCTATGCCGCTGTTGTCTTCTCCCATGATGAAGTGCATTCTCAATGAAATCATGACAACATTCTCCACCAGTTCCTTGGACTTCTAAGGTAAGTCGGGGTCACTGTCATCATCCGTGTGTAACACATCGTATTTTTGAGGATATAAAAATTATATTAAAATTAGTGATTTGGAGAATTTATTTAATTAGGAGGATTTATTTAATTCGATGAGTTAGATTTAATTAATTCAAGTTGATAATTATTTTTATGTGTGATATACCCGTTTATATCCTTGGCTTGGCTGAAGATTATGTCCAAAACGGACGACCCTACGAGGGGCCGACCCTTCACCAGGCCCCAGCTGGCCTCCATCAGGCCCAGACGACCCTACGAGGGGCCGACCCTCCACCAGGCCCTAGACGACCCTACGAGGGGACGACCCTCCACCAGGCTCCAGACGACCCTACGAGGGGCTGACCCTTCCCCAGGCTCCGGACGACCCTACGAGGGTACGACAGTACGAGGCCAGAATCAAGTCAGACTCCCTACCGGAAGAAACTTTGCCCTCGGCCTCGTCTCATAGGCCGAGGGTGACATCATCACAGCGCGTGGTTTGGGAGACGTGTGGAACAGTGCGCGTGAGGCTCACATGGCACGTGGCAGACCGTTATAACAAAATCACACCCTCGCGTGAGGGAATATTAAGTCATCATTTGGCATCTACAGGTGTCAACAGGGGGTTGGCTGGATCATCATTCACATGCACCATGCATACTTGGGGGGTACACTACACCCCCCAAGACCTATATATACTTGTCACCTACAACCCTACAAAGGGATCAGATTATTGCAACCCTAGCTAAAACTCTGCTTGTACACACAGGAGAGAGAGAGTTGATGTGCATTGTATCCAAGGCCATTAGTGCCCATACTTAGTGGATCACACACTCACAGTGGATGTAGGCCAAATTGGCTGAACCACTATACATCATTGTCTTATTTCCTCTTATACTCATCCCCTTCTATATACTTATTCATCTCCATGGCTGCCATGGCTGCTACTTCTTGAGCTCACTATCACTTATCCGGTGGTGCTGAATCACAGCATCATCAGTCTGGCGCCGTATGTGGGAACGAGAAGACATCTCTTCCTTTGTACAGCTTGACCTCACTGGGCACTCTGGTGGTGAACCAACACTCCCCCTGAGAGGAGGTGTTTCACCATTGAAAGAGACCGACTAAGGTTCTCAAGCTCACCAGTATTTTCTTCAGTCCAACTTTTCATAGCTCAAGCACATGGCACCTGAGATGCCGCCGCCACCACTTTCCCCGTCGGATGAGGGGGGGAGACCCAGTTCCAGTCAGCCGCCGCCTCAATCTGAGATGGCTGATGTGGCGGCAGCCCTAAAGTCTCTGGCAGCAAGCCAGCGGATGATGCAGGAGCAGTTCACAGCTCTAAGCCAGAACATACTGAGACCACCAGGGGTCTCACCTGAGATGATTACTCCGGCAGCAGCTCCAGGACAGTATGAGGCCAGGGGACCACCCCAGGCACCACGCAAAGACCTACCACCCCCTCAGCGACGTAGGGATGTTGCCGACCCCCGGCGTTTACGCCTGGGGAGGCAAGGAAACCCTTGCCCTGAGGACAGGTATGACGATCTGGAGGGAGAGGAAGCCCCAATAGAATGCTGGGAACCTCATGAGGTCTCCAACAATACTGTACTATCCCTCCAGGACAGTAAAGGGAAGTGTGGGAGACCAAACCCTGATGATCGTCCAAGAGGCTCCGCTTTTGATCGTTTGAGCAGGGGGTCGGCCTTTGAGAGGCTAGGCCCAGTAAATGACCTGCGGGAACAGTTGTCCAGACCAAGAAGCGCTGCGAGATCCAGGAGGGAGGCAGCAGATGGCCGACCCCGAGGACAAGATGATGGCCAAAGGGAAGTAAACAGCCGACACAGGCCTGCTGCAGCAGAACCCTCTGTCCACCTCGGAGAGGCAGCAGGGGATAACATCGGCCAGGCCGACCCTGTGAGGCCCTAGAATGACTCAATCCAGCGGCTAGAGGATAAGATTGGTGATATATTGAAGAGCCGAGACCCTCTTCAGAGGGGATACACCATAGGCTCACCCTTTGTGGCAAAGATAGTCAACTTCCCCACGCCATCAAAATTCAAGCCACCTATGGTCACCCCAAGGTATGACGGGAGTACCAACCCCGTCCACCATGTGGAGATGTATCAGTCGGCGGCAGACATATACTCTATCTCAGATGAGATGAGGTGTCGTGCCTTCTCTGGTACCTTGACAAGGGCTGCGCATGTCTGGTACACGTCTCTTCCAAAAAATTCCATTGAAAACTTTAAGCAGATGGTCGACCTGTTCATTCATAATTTCTGCTTTGGGGTGAGGCCACAGAAGAAAACCACCCACCTGCTCTATGTTAAGCAGGGGAAGAGTGAGAGTCTGAGGGACTATATAGCCAGATTCAATAAAGAGAAACTGGAGGTGGAAGACTATGAGGAGAGCATAGCTATGACAGCCCTAATTGGAGGACTCCAAAAGGGGAAGCTGTTATGGAAGCTTGCTGAGGACCCTCCGAGGACGATGGCCGAGCTGTTGTCGACAGCAGGAAAGGTGATGAACGCCGAAGAGGCGATGGCTGCAAAATATGAGGACGAAAGGGGACGTACTAGTGGGGGTAAGTACCCTAAGAAGAACAAAGAGGGGAAGAAGAGGTCCACGGACGACAAGTTCGCTGGTTACACCCCTCTGACGGTCAGCTGTGAACAGATTCTCAATGAGATAAAGAGTGACCGATCCCTAAAGTGGCCTGAGAAGCTAAGGGCAGTACCTGGCAGAGAAATAAGAACCTGTGGTGTGAATTTCATCAAGACCACAGTCACGTGACAGACAAATGTTTTGCTCTGAAAGATGAGATTGAGAAGATGCTGAAAGAAGGGAAGCTCAGAAAGTACGTCGACAGAGACGCCTTCAAGAGGGGCCGAGGGGACGACCCCAGAAAGAAGCGAGTCGATGCATGCAGAGAAGGTCCTCCAAAAAGAGGGGACGACCCTTCCGATGATGAGGACGACCCTGACCTCCCGCCGAGAGACGATCAGGGCCCCGTCAAGAGGCTTAATATGATCTCGCTCGGAGTAGGAATGATATCTGGGGGACTGGAAGGAGGAGGATCAGAAGTCGCCGACAGGAAGGCCCATGTCGCTGAAGCTAAGGCAGTGGCGAAGACGGTGCACTCGACCTCCCTGGAGGTCAACTCAGAAAAAAGGAAGAAGGTTGATATGGACACTTTGATAGTGGGATTTTCAAGGATGGACTTCAGAGGCCTCTTGGCCCCGCATGATGACCCTCTCGTGATCACTACCAGGGTACACGGGTGCGAAGTGCCGAGGATCCTAGTAGATGGGGGCTCATCCGCAGATGTGATGTTTTGGCCATGCTTCAAGGCCTTGGGCCTCAGTCGTGCCAGACTTGTCCCATACCATCATCCATTGATTGGGTTCAGTGGGGAGAAGGTTCACCCCCTGGGAATATATGAGGCTGATGTCAGGATGGGGGACGAATGGCCGAGATGGCTCACCAAGAAGGTCAGTTTCTTTGTGCTGGATGAGCATGTGTTTTCGGCATACAACATCATATTGGGACGTGTGGTCCTCAAGGGGTTTGAAGCTCTGCCGTCCACAGTCCACCAGATGGTTAAGTTCCCTACCCCTTACGGGGTGGGGGAAGTTCAGGGAGACTAGACGACAGCGAGAGAGTGCTACTACAACTTCGCTGAAGAAAGGGAGGCACACAAGAGGGCTACAGCCACTTACAACATTCATACCCTAGACCCCAGGGACGAGACGAAGCTCAAAAAAGGAGAGGTCGCTGAGGAGGTAGAACCCATCCTCCTCGATGAGGATGACCCGGGAAAAACTGTCCAAGTTGGCAAGTCTCTGAAGCCCAGTATCAAGTAAGACCTCATCAAACTGTTGAGGAGAAGACGAAGCGTCTTCGCGTGGAGTCATGTAGATATGCCAGGGATCGACCCTGAAATTATGTGCCACAAACTCAATGTGGAAGAGGGAGTGAAGCCGGTAAAGCAGAAGAGGAGGATTTACTCTAGAGAGAAGTACGAGGTCATCAGGGATGAGTTTAAAAAATTACAAGATGCTGAGTTTATCAGGGAGGTCATCTACCCTGAATGGCTGTCCAACGCAGTCATTGTCCCAAAGGCCAACGGGAAGTGGCGAATGTGTGTGGACTTCACAGACCTCAACAAGCACTGCCCCAAAGACAGTTTCCCTCTCCCCCGCATCGACCAGATGGTAGACGCTACCGCAGGCCATGAGCTCATGAGTTTTATGGATGCCTATTCAGGGTACAACCAGATCTTCATGAACCCTGAAGACTCAGAGAGGACAGCCTTCATCACTGACAAGGGGACATACTGATATAGGGTCATGCCCTTTGGTCTAAAAAATGCGGGGGCAACATACCAGCGCCTCGTAAATAAAATGTTCGAAGACCAAATTGGGAAGTCTATGGAGGTCTACGTAGACGACATGCTGACTAAGAGTCTGAAGGCAGAGGATCATGTGGCAGACCTGGAGAAGACCTTTAATACGATGGACAAGTACCAGATGAAGCTTAACCCATCCAAATGTGTCTTCGGGATCGGAGCAGGGAAGTTCCTGGGGTTCATTGTCAACCAAAGAGGCATCGAGGCCAACCCAGAAAAGATAAAGGCCCTTGTTGAGATGAAGACCCCCAAGTCCATCAAAGACGTTCAGAGGCTCACAGGGAGATTGGCTGCCCTGAACAGATTTGTGTCAAGGGCCACAGACAGGTGTTTACCATTCTTCAAGATCCTCAGGAAAGCCTTCGAATGGAGTGAGGAGTGTGATGAGGCCTTCAAGGAGCTAAAATCATACTTAGGGTCTCCCTTGCTGCTGTCACGACCCGTGCAGGGTGAACGACTTTACGTGTACCTCGCCGTCTCAGAGTCAGCCATCAGCGCAGACATTGTGAGAGACGAAGACAGAATAGAGAAGCCTGTGTATTTTAACAGCAAGGCACTCCAAGGGGAAGAGCAAAGATACCCGAGGATGGAGAAGCTGGCCTACGCCTTGGTTCATGCCTCAAGGAAGATGAAGCCATACTTTCAGTCCCATACAATGGTCATCCTCACCAACTCTCCTCTTAGGCAGGTCCTACATAAGCCAGAAAAATCAGGTAAGTTGATGGCCTAGGCTATAGAGTTGGGGGAGTTTGACATTGTGTATCATCCTAGGACGGCCACTAAGGGGCAGGCATTGGCAGACTTCATGGCTGATTTCACCTGGGAGGATGATGAGGCCGAGGATAAGACCCTCGGGAAGACGGATACAAAAGACAGACCCGCTGACACACCCGCAGATAGGGCTGAGACAAGCACCGCTAGAAGGAAAGCGACTGAAAACGAAGAGGGAAGGTACATCTTTAGACAGGGGTCCCTCTCTGAGAGAAATTTTTCAGAAGGAAAGACTCTGTGGAGCCTCTTCGTTGACGGGTCCTCCTGTGACAGCGGAAGTGGGGCTGGACTGATACTGTCAGCACCCGATGGCACGGACGTCGAATACGCCCTGAGGTTCAACTTCAAAGACTCCAACAACGAGGCCGAATATGAGGCCTTAGTAGCAGGCCTCTCCTTGGCCAAGTCTCTTAGTGTCGGCCAGATTCTGGTCCATAGTGATTCAAGGCTAGTGGTGAATCACATACTAGGGGCCTACGAGGCTAAGGACGAGAGAATGGCTAGATACCTCGAGAAGGTGAGGTCACTACTGAAAGGCTTCAGAGAAGTAAAATTAAAGAGGATACCCAGGCTAGATAACGGCCGTGTTGATGCCCTTGCTAGGTTGGCCTCGGCAACAAGAACAGACATCAGGAGGACGGTCCCAGTAGAAATTTTTCTTCGGCCAACTATTGAGGACGTTGAGGGAACACTTGGTAATTGCCTAAATGTCTCTCAGGAAGCTTCGTGGATGGACCCCCTGATCAGATACATTAAAGAGGGTGAGATGCCAGAAGCGGGGCAGGAAAGGAAGAAGCTGAGGTACATGGTTGCAAAATTCACTGTCATCGAAGACACCTTGTACAAAAAGGGGTTTCTGCTCCCCTTACTTAGGTGTGTGCATCCCTCGGAAGTCCCTTCCATTTTGCAAGATGTGCATGAAGGGTCGTGCTCAAGCCACATTGGGGGTAGATCCCTAGCAAAGAGGGTAATCACCCAGGGATACTGGTGGCCGACCATGGGTAAAGACGCAGCGGCATACGTAAAAAAGTGCGACAAATGTCAAAGATTTGCCACCATCCCTCACCATCCCCATCAGCCTCTTACTTCCATTACATCCCCATGGCCATTTGCAGTGTGGGGGATCGACCTAGTAGGACCCTTGCCTAGGGCCATCAATAACTATCGATTCCTCATCGTAGCCATTGATTATTTTTCAAAATGGGTGGAGGCGGAGCCAATGGTGACAATCACAGAGCAGAAGACCTTCCAGTTCATCTGGAAAAACATCATATGCAAATATGGTCTCCCCAACACCCTCATCTCGGATAACGGGACCCAGTTCAAGAATGCCTCTCTGCAGAAGTACTGTGAGAGGGTAAGTATCAAATAATTTTTCTCCCCCCCCAGGCCGACCTCAGGCCAATGGGCAAACCGAAGTTACGAACAGGACAATCCTAGATGGGATTAAGAAGAGGCTTGAGGAGGCAAAAGGAAGATGGGTCGAGGAGTTATATGCAGTATTGTGGGCATACAGGACGACGATAAGGACCTCTACTGGGGAGACCCCATTCATGTTAGCTTATGGATCAGAAGCAGTCATCCCCACCGAAGTCGAGTTTCCCACTCATAGGGTCCAAATGTACGACCCCCAGGGAAATACGGAAGAGAGGAGACTTGACTTGGACTTAATTGAGGAAAGAAGGGAGGATGCTGAGATAAGGCAGGCTTCCTACCAGCAGAGGACCGCAAGGTTTTACCATCAGAGGGTGAAACAGAGGCCTATCGCAGTAGGAGACTTGGTTCTCAAAAAGACTTGGAAAAAACCCAATAAACTCCATCCTAATTGGCACGGCCCCTATAGGGTCACCGACGAAGTTGTCCCTGGGACCTATAGACTAGAAAACCTAGAAGGGGAACCTTTTTCCAACCCCTGGAACGCAGATCATTTGAAGAAATACTACCAATAGTGTTGTAAGGTCTTGATAGACCATAGTTGTAATAGGAGTTGCTCCAACAAGACACTTTGGAAAATTAATGAAAAATATGATTGGCCTCACCCTACAGTTATCAGTTCCAGTATGCATGGAAACATCTACAAAAAACCATTAATTTGGCTACTTGAACCCTCGGCTATAATGAGGACCAGTGGAGGGGACGACCCCACCACTGTTCTCAAAAAAGACGAGGGTAGACTTCATTAAAACCATTAATTTGGTAAGTTGAACCCTCGGCTATAATGAGGACCAGTGGAGGGGACGACCCCACCACTGTTCTAAAAAAAGACGAGGGTAGACTTCATTAAAACCATTAATTTGGTAAGTTGAACCCTCGGCTATAATAAGGACCAGTGGAGGGGTCAACCCCACCACTATTCTCAAAAAAGACGAGGGTAGACTTTATTTAAAACCATTAAGTTGGTAAGTTGAACCCTCGGCTATAATGAGGACCAGTGGAGGGGACGACCCCTCCACTGTTCTCAAAAAAGACGAGGATGGACTTTATTTAAAACCATTAAGTTGGTAAGTTGAACCCTCGGCTATAATGAGGACCAGTGGAGGGGACGACCCCACCACTGTTCTCAAGAAAGACGAGGGTAGACTTCATTTTAAACCATTAAGTTGGTAAGTTGAACCCTCGGCTATAATGAGGACCAGTGGAGGGGACGACCCCACCACTGTTCTCAAAAAAGACGAGGGTAGACTTTATTTAAAACCATTAATTTGGTTACTTGAACCCTCGGCTATAATGAGGGCCAGTGGAGGGGACGACCCCACCACTGTTCTCAAAAAAGACGAGGGTAGATTAAATTGGGTAACTTGAACCCTCGGCTATAATGAGGACCAGTGGAGGGGACGACCCCACCACTGTTCTCAAAAAAGACGAGGGTGGACTTTATTTAAAAACCATTTGGGTTATTATGATCCTCGACTATGATGAGACCATATGAGGGGAAGACCCCACATTGGTCCTCAAAAAGACGAGGGAGGGGTTAGTAGCATCAACAGAGCAAATCAACAAGGAGCAAACCATAAAAGAATTAAATATGGAAGACAGCAATTATGGAAGGGAAGAGACAATGGTATTAATAAAACATAAAATATCAAGTGTTTTACAAGGCCATTGAACAAAAATACACTTGAAGGGTATGGGCTACAGGTAGCCACCCTATGGGACAACATCAGAGGGCAGGGCCTCAACATCAATGGGAGTGGTCTCCTCAGTTAACAGCACTGAATGATCTTCAGATGTACCGACCCCCTCGATTTGGACTTGGGACTCCACTTGGTTGAGGGCCTCGGCAATTAGGGGGTCGTCCAGTTGAACACCCTCCAGTGAAGGACGAACAGAGGAGACGACATCGCCGAATTTAAGGACGACCCATAGGCAGGCCGTCCTGATCCCCCTTTCCAGATACTCAAGGCCGAAGCCCTGAAATTCATCTGAAGTCTTATAAGCCTCAACAGCATCGGCCTCAGCTTTCTTGATGGCTGCTTCCAGATCAGTCTTGTGCTTGACTTCCATGTTCAGTAAAGCCTCATCCCTATCATTGATGATCAAGTCCTTGGCTTGCAGGTCGGCATCGTGCTGCCTCATCAGCACATCTAGGACTCTAGCACTCTCAAGCTCAGCCCTCGCAGTATTAAGCTCAGTATTCGCAGTATCAAGCTCTGTCTGCAACTCAGCCTCATGCTGGATAGCCCTTTCGGCCTCATGGAACTTCATCTGATTCTCGGCCTCCATTTGGTGGCTGAGGTGAGGGCACAAACAGACTGCACGAAAAATGAACAAGATATCAATAGGGGCCGAGGGAACAGTTAGCGAAAGAATGAAATTAAGGAGGTGGGTCAAGACCAATACCTAAGCAAGGGAGTGCAGACCATAGTCGTACACTTTAGCAGGAGGCATCTTTGCTAAGAACTCGAAGTCAGAGGCCGACGGAGCAGAGAACATCGAGGCCTTGGCAGCTCGCAAGTTCGTGATCAGTGACGAGGGGTCAGCCCTCAGATGGGCCAGATTTTGAGACCAGAAGGCCCCCATGCTGGACGAAGAGGTCATCCCCGCAGAGGCGTCGACTCTGGCCCTCGTCCGAGAATCAGGCCGTGGCTCAACTGGGCCCTCAGGCTCCTTCCTTTTGTTACTGTCAGTGGTCGGCTCCACCACTGTCGGCCCAGTGGCCTTTGTCTTCCTCGGAGCCTGCTGAGGCTCCTTCCCCTTCTTCTTGGCCAATCCAGACAGTAAGCTGGGAGCTGTCATTTCCCAAAGATAGTCTGGTGTACCTGCAGGACGATCTGATAAGAGGACGACATGTCAAAAAAGTTCAGAGATAAAGAGAGAACACTTCAAAAATAAGTAAAGAAGGGAAAATGTTCAGTATAACTCACATAGTTATGTCAGAGGGCCGACCCTCAGACCAGCTTCTTTAAGGAATCGAGGGGTCATCAAGTCTTCGAATTTTGCAAGCTCACCCTCTCGCCCTCGTCCTCTCAGATTGTCTACTATATCCTTCTCCTCCAGACTAAGTCTAGGGTCTGACCTGGCCTTCATGGAGGGATTAGATCACTTCCTGGGGACCCTTGGACTATCGGCAACGGGCTCCCACTCCCCGGAGATAAAGAAAAACCTCTTCTTCCAATCATGGTTGGAAGTTTGTGCCATATGGAGGAGTTTCTTCTCAGACCTCCTTGCCCCCAGGTGATAATATCCAGGCTGCTTGGACGAGGAGGTGATGTTGTAGCAGCCCAGAAATAGGTCAGCCGAGGGCTCGTCGGTAAAGGCATTCTTCCACAAGGAAATATAGCCCAAGATCGTCCTCCAAGAGTTGGGAGGAAGTTGAGAGGGGGAAACACCGAGGGCAACTAGAATGTTTGCAATGGCAGGGTGCAGAGGGAGCCTGACTCCAACCTTGAACATCTGTTCGTAGACTGCAACCTATCCCTCTTGGCAATCGAAGACCCTCTCAGCCTCAGAGGGAACCCTCATAGTCACCCCGGAGGGCACTCCATAAATATGCCTCCATATCAGGAGATCTCGATCCCTAACAGAGGAGATAAAGGACGAGGCGTGGGAGGTATCAACCTCATCATCTGTATCATCGTCCTCGTCCTCAAATCTCTCCCACTCATCACCTGCAGGAGGACCCTGAGGAAAAGCCACTTGGAAGGCATTGGGTGACAGGGTTGTCACAGGGACAGCCTCAGAGGGGGCCGTACCCTCGGCCTCTCGGCCTGAGCTAAGGTCAGGTGTGTCCCTTCTACCAGAAGTTCCAACACCAGTTGGTGAGGAGACTCTCTCGTCCATCTCACTTGGGTTGGGTGTCTCGGCAGGACGAGGTGACGACCCACAAGACTCAGAAGGTTCAGATGGTCTTATGGTGGCAAGAGGAATGGGAAAGATGGGTCGTACGCAATTAGGGTCGGCCCCTCGTCTCCTCTCTTCCTCTTCCTCTATTCGTCTGATTTCGGTAAAGAGCTTCTCTCTCAAGGACGGGAACTCAGATACTAAGCTGTAAAGCCTCCTAAGCATTAAGGGGAAGACTCTACACTTGGAGAAATTACACTAGACTTGGCTAATTCAGCTACAAACAAGTGGGGAATTGACCAGGTTTGACTTTTGGATTAAACAAAAGAACTCAAAGATTTTCGTCAAGAACGTTCAAGAACCTTTAACCGGAGAAGGCACCGGAAAAAGCTATGGGGAACTCGAAGAAAATGTAACCCTATGGCCCTAAAAAACAAACAGAATTGAAGACAAATGAAAGCTCTTAATGAAGGAGAATAACTGATAACGAGGGTGAGTAACGCTGCTAAGACCTGACGAAACGAAGGCTGCAAGTGGCAAAGCTTACTGGTTCTAGAGAGAGAATAGACTTGGGCGCGAAGAAGAAGAAGTTGGGGAGAGAGTTTAAAAAACCCTTAAATACCCTGGTCATAAATGGGCACATTTGCCAAGAAGGGTATAATTAGGGCACAAAGCCCCATGCAAGTGTGCAGCCGCCTTGCCTTGGAAACTTGAATAGCAATGACTACCTGCCCATGTGTCACTCACCTAACTAATCATACACGCATCTCAATTTCAACATTATCCCTCAGCCATCTCAATGGCACCTATGGCTAAGGACTGGGGGGTGATTGATATACCCGTTTATATCCTTGGCTTGGCTGAAGATTATGTCCAAAACGGATGACCCTACAAGGGGCCGACCCTTCACCAGGCCCCAGCTGGCCTCCATCAGGCCCAGACGACCCTACGAGGGGCCGACCCTCTACCAGGCCCTAAACGACCCTACGAGGGGACGACCCTCCACCAGGCTCCAGAAGATCCTATGAGGGGCCGACCTTTCCCCAGGCTCCGGACGACCCTACGAGGGTACGACAGTACGAGGCCAGAATCAAGCCAGACTCCCTACCGGAAGAAACTTTGCCCTCGGCCTCGTCTCATAGGCCGAGGGTGGCATCATCACAGCGCGTGGTTTGGGAGACGCATGGAACAGTGCGCGTGAGGCTCACATGGCACGTGGCAGACCGTTATAACAAAATCACACCCTCACGTGAGGGAATATTAAGTCATCATTTGGCATCTACAGGTGTCAACAGGGGGTTGGCTGGATCATCATTCACATGCACCATGCATACTTGGGGGGTACACTACACCCCCCAAGACCTATATATACTTGTCACCTACAACCCTACAAAGGGATCAGATTATTGCAACCCTAGCTAAAACTCTGCTTGTACACACAGGAGAGAGAGAGCTGATGTGCATTGTATCCAAGGCCATTAGTGCCCATACTTAGTGGATCACACACTCACAGTGGATGTAGGCCAAATTGGTTGAACCACTATACATTATTGTCTTATTTCCTCTTATACTCATCCCCTTCTATATACTTATTCATCTCCATGGCTGCCATGGCTGCTACTGCTTGAGCTCACTATCACTTATCCGGTGGTGCTGAATCACAGCATCATCAATGTGGAACATATTTTAAAGAGAAATAAGAAAAGTTATATAGAGTAACTCGGATGATAATTTAGATGTCACGGTTGATTCCAAATAGGTCAAGATAGTCGAAAAAGAGTACCCGAGGGTACTAATTGGGTCTCGGGATATTTTTAGACATAGTCGAGCTCACACGGGGGTGTTCGAGTCATCTGAGCTTGACCCATTAACCTAAAAACAAGATTTACATTATTTGATCTAAGTTAAGAAATTGGGAACAACGATAATTCATTTACAAAACCCTAAAATGACAGAGAAGAAAATAGGGAGAAAGTAGGGAGGTTTCTGGGAGCCAAACCACGAAGGATTGGGGGGAGCTCTTCGTCGAATCGCCGTCTACATCAAAGGATCAAACCCTACAAATCAATAGAGACAAGTAGTTAATTTTGCTTTCAGTGTAAATTCATGGTAATCAATTCATATCATATTAGGGGTATGTGAAAACCCATTTTTAGGAGGGTCTTTATGTGAAAAATGGTTTTTTGATAATTAGAGTAAATTTTGTAGATTAATCATTAAATTGATAATGGATTATTATATAGGATTGTTAGAATTTGATTTTCGTTCAATATTCAGTAGATGAATTCAGAAATTTGGATCGATGAAATCGAATCAAAGGTGAGATTTGTATAAACGGTTATGAACTTGATTTGAGAAACATTAGGGAAAGATGTATATATTAATTATATTTGATGATTAGTAGGATGTTATAATTTGTTTGGAGGATAAAAAAATATTGGGAGAAAATCGATTTAGTAGTGGGATGCTAATAAAAAAGCTTAAGGGTGTAACAATGGAGAAAAATGAATTTGGAGAACAAGGTTCGGTACCAGGTACAACGAACCGGTTCGGGGGTAAAGCCGAACAGGTTGGGGGTCAGGCCGAACCGATTCGGGGAGTCTGAATTGCCGAGGGAATTTTAGGGGTAAAATTAAGGGTCCCAATGTAAATTGTTAAATGTACGGGCGAGGAAACTTACTGAAAATATTGTATTGGTCTATTTTACCTCAAGGAGAAGGGGGAAATATAGGTGGGAAGTTATTACGAATTGCAACTTAATCAGTGATCGATTTTAATTAATAAAGTTAGTGAAATGGAATTCATAGGATTCAACTAACGGACTGAGTGGATGTGTCTGGGTATCGCATTTTAACTAATGAAATAATATAACGGAGTGGCTATGACTTTTCGAATAGTAGGGGAAAACGCTCGGGAAAAAATACGATGAGAAATTAAACAGTGAATCAATATAATACGTAGGGTAATTGGGTGCTATATATACAGTACATATGATACAACTATTATAGGTTGAGGGTATATATGCATATATTGATGTTATAAGTATATACTTATATTAATATTATAAGTATATATGCATAGGTTGTGTGATTACCTGTTGGTTGATTGATTATGTGTAAACATACCTAGGCTACGTGCTATCACGGAAGGTTCCGCGTCGGGGACGGTCTTATCCTGACGAGTTCATTGGGGGGAGATATTGACTTGTACCTCTGAACATAGAACTTAGGGATGACCACAGCTTGTGTGAATGAGGGTGTGCCCGGTCATTTGGGTGTGTAGGTAAGTGCGTAGCCAAAGACCTAAAATAATGTTCGCCTCCAATATGTGTGATCTGATTTATATGGTTTAAGGGTGATATCCAAAGCGATGTCTTTATTTAGTATGTGATATACCAGGACTTGATAGCAGAGTATGTCTGCACCGCAAGTATCCACTTAGGGTGCTGTGTACGTATATATTATGGTAGTGATGTGAATATACATATACGTGTGATTTATTGTACTACGGGTGCTTTTGAAGACATTGTAGATAGTGATATCTACTATAAATTGTTGCCTCGCATCGGATATAATGAATGTTGTTTGTGTGTGTGCCCGTTATCAAAGCGCTCCTAAGGAGAGTCACTTACTGTCCGTTAGAAAAATATAAAATACGTAAAAGGGACAATCAATCTAGTAATTTTGTACACAAATGACACATCTAGCACGATAATAGGATACACCGACGCTGATTGGGTTGGCTATTCCGATAATAGCAAAAGCACATCAGGAGAGATTTATTACATAGGTAACAACTTGGTAGGATGGAATAGTAAGAAACAAAATTTCACTTCGCTTTCCACAGCCGAATCAGAATATATAACCGTAGGTAGCTGATGTGCACAATTGATGTGGATAAAGCAAATGTTAAGCGACTATGGCACTAATGAAGATAAATTACATATCTATTGCAATAACCAGAGTGCGATTAATATCTCCAAAAATCCTGTTCAACACTTGCGCACAAAACACATAAAGATTCGACATCACTTTATATGTGAATTAGTAGAATCTAAGGAATTGCAAATAAACTATTTGCCCATAGAACTTCAATTAGCATATTTGTTCACTAAGCCTCTATATAGTTTAAGATTTGAATCTCTAAGGAAATCAATTGGCATGATACATCCTGAATAGTATTTGTTTTTTTAATATATCCTCCTGTCTTTCTCATGCTTATAATAGATCTTTGAGGGTATAGGGCAAGGTCGTTTGTAAAATGACAAAAGACGCCTCCTATAACTATTTTATGTAGGAGATCCATGATATGACACATTATTTGTAATTTGATAGATATCTACTCTATTTTATTTTTCAGATATGCTTATTTGTGTTCTTTTCACCCTTTGTCCATTTGAGACAATATGGGGGAGAAGTATTTGAGTCCATTTTGGAAATTTATTGTAAAATTCAACCAAAATTCTCGATCTTAGCTGTTTGATTTTCAACATCCAGTACCACTGCCTTCATCTGATATATTTAGGGTATTGATATGTAAATAGCTGAGTTATGTACTTTTTCATTCCTAGGATATGTGGAAGATAGAATTTTGTATAGGAATATGGTTTTCTTATTTTTTCCATATCCTTACGAAACTAAGATGACTCAAAGGAGATTTTATCTCATATTTCCAAAGGAGGAGATCGAAGCACACTATATATGTGACTTACTTGAGTCTAATATATAGGAGCTTATTTAGTTTGGAAATATAGACAAAATTTGTATCATACCTTGTGCCTCATTTCCTCTTCATGATCTCAAAGATGTCTACATCAACAAGGTATATGATCATACATATAGAAATCCAACATCACTTCACACTCTAGGATTGCATTTAAAAATGCTTGGGATTTTTAGTTAAAATGATTTTTTAAGCTAAAAGGATTTTTTTACAATTTTTAAGGATTTTTTTAGGAATTTTTAAACATTTAAAAACCTTTTTCTAAAACAAAAATTTAGGTTTTTGAAAATGCTTGGGATTAAAATTATATTTCCAAAACTTCCTAAAATATGAGTTGGGTAGGAACCAAAACCGCTTGATAATATTGTGGGTGCAAATGGGTTGATTTAAAACTCAAAAACACGCGTGTGAGGTTACATGTGAGTCATACACGTGTTGGCACTTTAGCAGTTAGATTTGTGTTTCTTTACACTCACATTTCTAATATTCACCTTGCATCATTAGATCAATTTTTATCAACATTCTACATGTGTTTCAAATCAATCCTTGTGATATCCCTTTTATCCAACATCGACCACTTAAATGAAGTGCATTCTGAGCTGCGAGATTTACATCGACTGATGAGAGTTGATCTTAGCCGTTAATTTAGCTTAAGCTTCCAGACCCTTCCAACCGTTAGTATAAATAGAGACGATCGTTCATACATTTCCAATCTTTGGGAGATCAGAGGTCTTAGAGGAGAGAGAGAGAGAGAGAGAGAGAGAGAAATAAATCGAAAGAAATTACAAAATACAAAAAAACTCTTGCCAATTTTAAAAAAAAAAATATTTTTGAGAGTTTTAGAGTTTTCTAGTTTGATTATTCAACACCGCTTTGGTTTTAATCTCTCGTCTAACACCTTCACTAAGGATTAGAACTCGTTTATATTCATAGAAACTTGTTCTAATTCAAAAGTGATACAGTCACTTTGTAGTGTTTAGATTTGATTTCTTTAGTTTATAAATCAACCTCTCTTATTGGATATGTTTAAAAACTCTTTTTATAAAGTTATATGCAACAAATCTCTATTTTGTTTTACAAAACTGAAACTAGGGTTTATATATTTTAGATCTGAGTTTTTCATTTTGAAAAACTTGTATAAAAATAAGATTCGAAGGATCTTTCTTTTTCAATGATTCTAGATAACAAAGATGTGCAAATACTGAGATTTCAAGAACATACCCAAGTTCAGTAGTGTGAAATATTGCATTTCATACATAGACAGTTTTTGTAATTTGTAGGAATTGTTTTTATAAGTGTGTTTGAGTACATGCATGTGTTAGGCACTTCACTCACAACACCTTCACACAAAATCACTTAAAATAGTGTGTTGGTAGATATATTTTGACCATTTAGAGTCGACGTAAAGAAGAAGCTAAGGTGACAAGCTGAAGGATGACAAGAACCGATCAGAGCCTTAAAAGAAGTCAGAGTTACCTAATAGAGCTGGTATACCTTCTGAACTTAGACTTGTATTTGTGTATTTATTTCGTTGCTTGCTTGTAACCTAAAACTCATTCTAATGAATTTTTAGTTTTGAGGTGTAGAGACCTCCGTGGATGTTTCTCCAATTGGGTGGGGTTTCACCACGTTAAAAAAATCCCTTGCATTGTGTGTTTTTTATTTCTTCAGTCATACTATTGCACTGCTAGACTTAGTTATTGGGATTTTAAACTTGATTTCAAGTAAATAAAATTTCACGTTCATAATAATCAAACACATCTTGTGTTCTTTTAACTGTTTTAGAAAAGAGTTTCTTTAAGAAAATAATTCGGATCTTACTCAACTGATTTAACTTTTGTTAAATGATTTAGTAAGAGTATTTGCAATTGGTATCATAGTAGTGTACTTTGTTTTCAAAACACCTAAGATCCTGTGTTTTTTGAAACTGTTTTAAAAAACAACCAAATATGGACGAGAAATTTGAGAGACTTGGAAACTTGTCCAGGCCTCCCCTCTTTTATGGGACTAACTTCCCTTACTGGAAAGTAAGGATGATAGCCTTCATCCAAGGGACCTTGGGAGAATAAGACTGGGATGCTATTAGAAAATGGATACATACACCCAACTAAGTGTGATGCAGAAGGTAATACTATAAGAGTTAAAAAAACTCTTAAGCGAGTTCACTAAGGAAGAAAAATTGGCCTCCTATAATAACAATAAAGGAAAGAATGCTATTTTTATGTCGAACAATAAACATGAATTTAAGAGAATATCTATTTGTTCAACCTCTAAGGAAGACTGGGACACGTTGGTCACTGTCCATGAAGGTGACACCCTTGTTAAGGCTGCCATGACCCAAATGCTTATACAACAGTATAACACACTTTTGATGGCTGAGACTGAAACATTTGACGAATTTTACATTAAGTTAACTGATGTAATTACCAAATTGCATGCTAATGTCATTGTGTATGATAGGAAATAGATAGTTTCTAAATATTTGAGATCACTTCCACCAAAATTTTGTAATAAAAGATATGCAATTGAGGAGATGGATGATCAAAATCTCACTCCAAAACTCCTCAATAGCAAACTTATAACAGTGGAAATGGAATTATAATTTAAGAAACAACTCTCAAATGATCAAAATAAACACACCAGTCCAAGCCTTGTCTTTCAGTCTAAGGTGACTTCACCACACATTGGTGTTCCTAATACTGACCTGGATTCTGATAAGGAGTGTGTCTTAGATGATTTGGACAATCAGCTTGCCCACTTGTCGAAACATTTTAAAAGGATTTTGAAATTAAGAAACAATATTGCTTCTAAATAAGGTAAGTTTGCTTATTCAAATTCTTCTAATAGCAAACCTCATGAGAAAAGATAAGAAAAATACTACACTGAAAACAATAATATACCTGAAAAAGACCTTAAAAAGATTGAATGCTTTAGATGTGGCAAGTTAGGTCATATGGGCAATAAGTGTAGAGTTAATTTGAATAAGAACAACAAAAATATTAGGACCAATATTTGTAAAACTTAGGACGATTCAAGCGACTCAGATAATGATGAGCCAGAATCACCCAATGTGTTTCATACTTGCATGTCATTCTTTGCTAAGATTGTATATACTAATGATAAGCCCATACTTCATCTTGAACCCGAAGATAGGATGTCTAATCTTGCTATGTTGCATGATATTTTGCCTACTGGTTTGTCTGCTTTGTGCCTAGAGACTGCTAATATTATTGATACTATTAAAAGTTCTTCTACGGGGTGTGTGAGTAAAAGGGAACGGTTGAATGGCAAATTTAATGTGTGCGTGAGTCCTAAAAATGAAGCGTTATGGGATAATCCACGCACCACACTTAATGACTCCGATAATGATGACCTCCCAGACATTCACACACTCTATACCAAAACTCTTAGGAAGAGCAATAAACTTGAAAAAACAGTCAAGGACCTTACTAGAAAAATAGAAGCCCTAAGTCTTATGGTAAAACAAAGTGCTGGGGACTAGACCACTAAATGTCTGGATCATGAGAATAAATATAAGTCTTTTCTTAAAAAAAAATCAAAGAACTTTCAGAGTCAAATGAGATTTTGAAAAAGAAATACAAAGCTACTTTAAAGGAATTGGAACAATCTAAAGAGAACGTTTCAACAATCTTTAAAAAAAATCTAAATTTTAAAATAATGTCAACTGTTTTGAACATTGTGTAGCGTCAAGTAAAACCAATTTTGATGATAAAACTGGCATAGGATTTGAACAAAAACCAAAGGTACCAAACAAACTTTTTCTAAATGTGAAATTTGTGCTTGGAGGAATAAGACCTAATGACCTATGTCCAGCTTTTTCAGCATTGGAAAATGACATTGATAAAAAATAGAAAGAGACAGACATTGTTATGGGAAATAGTTACAAGTCAAATGTTGAGCCTAAGGCTAAGTATGTCTACCCCCTATAAGGTAAAGAGACCCTTCGTTACAACCTATTGTAGTTAGACATAAGGCTACAGTCCAACAAATGGACAAGCTTATTTTTAAAGATTTTCAAAATATTAAGAAACCATCTAGCCGTCTATATTATTCTTACTGCGATGTTTATGGACACTGCCTTGAAGAATGTTTTCAAAAATGTCTGAATAAGCCTATCTTTAATTCACCAGTTGACAAATTTTTAACTATTCTAGACATAACAAAAATAACTACGTTCTTCCTAGGTAGTCTGATAAGAACTCTAACTGTAAAAATAGGAAGAAACGATCTAATACTAAAAATAAGTCCAAGAAAAAGAGTCCCAGATTCATGACTAAACCTAATGCTAAAAAAATAATCAAAACTTAAGCAAATGGGCACAAATCTTTTGAAAAACAAGCTAATGCTCGCAAATTTTTTAATATTCGAGCAAAATGCACGCAAACGTTTTAAAATTAGAGCAATTTGAGGTTAGAAAAGATTATTTAATACCCCAGTTGAAGTGTAATATTGTGATTTGAACACACTTCTTTTGGATGGTATTTAGACTCGAGTTTTTCCAAACATAGAACCGAAGACGATACTAAACTAACCAACATAACTGACTTCTTAGGAGGAAAAGTTTTGTTTGGAGATGGAGTATCATCTCAGATCATAGGTAAGGGAACACTCCAAGAAAAGAGACTACCTATTCTCGAAGATATCCTTTTAGTAAAAGGTCATAAAGCTAACTTGTTAAGTATATCTCAATTTTGCGACTCTAACCACACAGTCACATTCTCAAAAACAAATTGTAAAATTTTAAATGAGATTGGAGACTGCATCATTACAGGCCTCAGAACTCCTGATAACTGTTACATAGTAAATCCAGGTACTGAGATTTGTAATGTAGCCAAGATGGAAGATAATGAAATCTGGCACAACAGGTTGGCTCACATAAATAACGACAACCCTGGAAAATTATGCTCTCAAGAAATAGTTAGAGGTCTGTCCAAAATAAAATATATTTCAAACATTGTCTGTGGGCGCTGCCAAGAAGGAAAAATATTAAAACTGCTCACAAAAAAGTTAAAGAAATCTTAACAACAAAACCTCTAGAGCTTATCCACATGGATCTTATGGGTCCTTCTAAAATTGTATGTCTTTGTGGTAACAGTTACATTATAGTTATGGTGGATGATTTCACTCGCTTCACTTGGTTTGCATTCTTAAAACAAAAATCTGACACATTTTATAAATTTTTGAAAATTCTATACACATTGAAAATGAAAAGGATACCCAAGTGAATCGAATTCGTAGCGATAGAGGAGGTAAATTTAAAGACTTGGACTTAACAGAATATTGTGACTATAATGGTTACACCACATGAATTCAGTGCTCCTAAAACACCACAACAAAATAGTATAGTCAAGTGTAAAAATCGCCCAATCGAAGAAATTGTTAGGGTAATAATACATGGTAAGAACTTGCCAAAATACTTTTGGGTTGAAGCAGTTCAGATAGCATGTCATATAATCAATAGGGTTTATCTTAGGACAAATAGTAAACAGACTCCATATGAACTATGGTATGGCAAAGAGCCCAATTTAAAATATTTTCAAACACTTGGGAGTATTTGCTATGTTTGCAAAGGCAGAGAACACCTATTTAAATTTGAAACCCGTGGTGACAAAGCAATCTTTTTAGGATACTCTTTAAATAGTCAGGCCTATCGAGTTTATAATATGCGTACCAGATCTCTTATGGAATCTATAAATGTGATTGTTAGCGACACTAATGTTGAGAGTAAAAAATAAGAGCCAACTGTATTGGATGAGTCTGAAAATGTTTTAAATTATGGCTCTCCAGAGATAGTTTATTCTTTACCGACTGAGACCCCTGAAGTTCATAACTGGGTTTATAAAGATCATCCCTTAGATAAAATAGTTAGTAACCCTAATGATCCTGTTCGTACAAGATCCCAATTACGAAATATTTCTCATTTTCCACACTTTGTTTTTTTAGTAGAACCAAAGAATGTGAATGAAGCACTAAATGACTCTTTTTGGATTGATGTTATATAAGAGGAGATTGCTCAATTCAAAAGTCATAATGTATGGTATATAGTGCCTCGACCAGAAAATAAAAAGGTTATCAACACTAGATGGATTTTTAAAAATAAATCAGATGATTCAGGGATGATAGTTATAAATAAAGCCAGATTAGGGGCTCAAGGTTACTCTCGGATTGAAGGAATAAACTTCAAGGAAACATTTTCCCCTGTAACTCGACTCGAGTCTGTTCGATTAGTCTTAGCAATAGCCTGTCATTTATACTTCACACCTTTTCAAATGGATGTGAAATTTGCTTTTCTTAATGGTATTTTGACAGAAGAAACCTATGTTGAACAGTCGAAAGCATTCATTGACCCTCATTACTCGAACCACGTCTATGGATTCAAAAATGAGTTATATGGTTTAAAGCAAGCCCACAGGGCCTGGTACGAACGCCTGTCGACCTTTCTTATCAATAAAGGTTTTCGACGAGGTGGTAATGACCAGACATTATTCGTTAAACACTTTAACAAACATGTCTTCATCGCCCAGGTTTACATAAATGACATTATTTTTGGATCAACATCCTCTATTGAAGTTAAAAACTTTTCAAATATCATGCATGGGGAGTTCCAAATGTCATTAATGGGGAAGCTACAATATTTCTTAGGTCTCCACATCAAACAACTATCTGATGGGTTATTTATTTCACAAATCAAATACGCTATAGAGTTAGTAAAGAAATTTGGATTAGAAAATGCCGAAGACGCTAGGACACCCATGAGTACCTCAGTCAAATCATCGAAAGATAAACATGGAAAACCTATTGATCCTACCTTGTATATAAGCATTATAGGTAGTCTACTATACTTTACCGCCTCACGTCCGGATATAATGTATGATGTTTGTGTATGTGCCCCCTATCAAAGCGCTCCAAAGCAGAGTCACTTCATATGTATAAAAAGAATTATAAAATACATAAAAGCGACAATCAATCTAGGAATTTGGTACACAAATAACACATCTAGCACCATAATAGGATACACCGATGCTGATTGTGTTGGTTGTTCCGATGATAGCAAGCGTGTTATTACATAAGTAATAACTTGGTAGGATGGAATAGTAAGAAGCAAAACTTCACTTCGCTTTCCACGGCCGAATCAGAATATATAGTTGCAGGTAGATGCTGTGCACAATTGATGTCGATAAAGCAAATGTTAAGCAACTATGGAATTAATGAAGATAAATTACATATCTATTGCGATAACTAGAGTGCGATTAATATCTCCAAAAATCCAGTTTAATGCTCGCGCACAAAACACATAAAGATTCGGCATCACTTTATACGTGAATTAGTAGAATATAAGGAATTGTAAATAAACTATTTGCCCATAGAACTTCAATTAGCAGATTTGTTCAGTAAGCCTCTATATAGTTTAAGATTTGAATCTCCAAGGAAATCTATTGGGATGATACATACTGAATAGTGTCAATTTTTTTTAATATATCCTCATGTCTTACTCATGCTTATAATAGATTTTTGAGGGTATAGGGCAAGGTCATTTGTAAAATGACAAAAGACGCCTCCTATATCTATTTTATGTAGGAGATCCATGATATGACACGTTGTTTATAATTTGATAGATATCTCTACTCCATTTTATTTTTTAGGTATGCTTATTTGTGGTCTTTTCACCCTTTGTCCATTTGAGACAAACTGGGGGAGAAGTATTTGAGTCCATTTTGGACATTTATTGTAAAATTCAACTAAAATTC
The DNA here is from genome assembly GCA_949130495.1 of Sambucus nigra. Taxonomy (NCBI): domain Eukaryota; kingdom Viridiplantae; phylum Streptophyta; class Magnoliopsida; order Dipsacales; family Adoxaceae; genus Sambucus; species Sambucus nigra. Next base: position 368,134,030 of record OX422210.1, on the reverse strand, counting down.
TCGATCTTAGCTATTTGATTTTCAGGATCCGGTACTATTGTCTTCATCTGATATATTTAGGGTATTGGTTTGTAAATAGTTGAGTTATGTACTTTTTCATTTCTAGGATATGTGGAAGATAGAATTTTGTATAGGAATATGGTTTTCTTATTTTTTTCGTATCCCTACGAAACCAAGATGACTCAAAGGAGATTTTATCTCATATTTCCAAAGGGGAAGATTGAAGCACACTATATATGTGACTTACTTAAGTCTAATATATAGGAGCTTATATAGTTTGGAAATATAGATCAAATTTGTGTCATCCCCTATGCCTTATTGCCTCTTCATGATCTCAAAGATGTCTATATTAACAAGGTATATGGTCATACAAGTAGAAATCCAACATCACTGCACACTCTAGGATTGCATTTATCATATTTTAATACATTTATGAGGTGTGTGTGGTAATATAAGCTAAATAGATTTTTCTACAATTTTAAGGATTTTTAAACATTTAAAAACCTTTTTTCTAAAATTAAAATTTAGGTTTTTTAAAATGCTTGGGATTAAAATTATATTTCCCAAACTTCCTAAAATCTGTGTTGGGTAGGAACCAAAATCGCTTGATAATATTGTGGGTGCAAATGGGATTATTTAAAACTCAAAAACACGCGTGTGAGGTTACATGTGAGTCATACAAGTGTTAGCACATTAGCGGTTAGATTTATGTTTTTTACACTCACATTTCTAATATTCACCTTGCATCATTGGATCAATATTTATCAACGTTCTGCATGAGTTTTAAATCAATACTTGTGATATCCCTTTTATCCAATCATCGATCATTTAATTACGGTTCATTGTGAGCTGCGAGATTTACATCGACTAATGAGATTTGATCTTAGCCGTTGATTTGGCTTATGCTTCCAGACCCTTCCAATCGTTAGTATAAATACAAACCATCGTTCCTATATTTCCAATCTTTAGGAGATCAGAGGTCTTAGAGAGAGAGAGAGAGAGAGAGAGAAGAGAGAGAAATAAATCGTGAGAAATAAAAAAAAATCCAAACAAAACTCTTGCCAATTTTTTTGTTCAAAAAATGTTTTTGAGAGTTTGTGGGTTTTCTGGTTTGATTTGTAAACACCTATTTGGTTTTAATCTCTCGTTTAACACCTTCACTAACGATTAGAACTCGTTTCTATTCATAGAAACTTGTTATAATTCAAAAGTGAAACAGTCACTTTGTAGTGTTTAGATTTGATTTCTTTAGTTTAGAAATCAACCTCTCATGTTGGATCTGTTTAAAAACTCTTTTTATCAAGTTATATCCAACAAATCTCTATTTCATTTTACAAAACTGAAAATAGGGTTTATATATTTCAGATATGAGTTTTTAATTTTGAAAAACTTATATTCGAAGGATCTTTATTTTTAAATGATTCTATATAACAAAAATCTTCAAATACTGAGATTTCAAGAACATACCCAAGTTCAGTAGTGTGAAATATTGCATTTCATACTTAGATAATTTTTGTAATTCGTAGGAATTATTTGTATATGTGTGTGTGAGTATATGCATGTGTTAGTCACTTCACTTACAACACCTTCACACAACATCAATAAAAATAGTGTGTTGGTAGAGAGATTTTGACCATTTATAGTCGACGTAAAGAAGAAGATAAGGATACAAGCTAAAGGACGATAAGAACTAATCAGAGCCTTAAAATAAGTCAGAGTTACCTAACGGAGCTGGTATACCTTCTGAACTTAGATTTGGATCTGTATTTGTGTGTTTAGTTCATTTCTTACTTGTAACCTAAAACTCTTTCTAATGGATTTTTAGTTTTGAGGTGTAGAGACCTCCGTGGATGTTTCCCTAATTAGGTGGGATTTTACCACATTAAAAAATTCCCCTGCATTGTGTATTTTTTTATTTCTCCAGTCGTACTATTAAACTGCTAGACTTAGTTATTGGGATTTTAAACCTGATTTCAAGTAATTGAAATTTCATGTTCATAATAATCAAACACATCTTGTGTTCTTTTAACTGTTTTGGAAAATATTTTCTTTAAGAAAATAATTCGAATCTTACTCAACTGATTTAACTCTTTTTAAATGATTTTGTAAGAGTATTTTCAATTGTCTCAGGGAGTTCGACACTAACTTAAATATGAATAGCATTCATGCATTTTATTTACTGCAACATTAATCACTTGCTAAATATTTTCAAAATTTTTTGGGTCCTAACCATTGCTGCAAATATTTTTTAAACCTTTTAGGTGTCCAGTTACACGAGTGCCAGACTTGATTATCTATTCTAGGGGTACACATCTGCGGCGTATGTGGATGTATGCAGGAGTTGAAGTAGACGCTTTTTTTATTTCATTCCTAAATTAAAAGTCTTATCTCAGTATTTTAGTTTGGGGTGTGTTGCCTTCAGGACTTATTCAGATTTTATTTCAGTTCAGATTATTGTATTGAGATTTATTATTAGCTCTTGGATATTCTGGTTTTGGATTTTATAACCGGTGGTTTATTAGAAAAGTCATTTATTATTCAGTATCCTTTCAGACAGTGATTGTGTGTATCGCTTAGTTTATTTTTTTTTCGCAAACTGTTATCTGTTTAATGGAAGATAAAATTTAACACTGGATTAATTAACTATTTGGTGGTTAGTTTTTAATATGGTTTTTCGACAGTGACGCTAAGAATGAACCAAATGAAAATCCTATTTTAATTTAATAAAAGACTGATCACCCGATATTTAATTGGTCTAGGTGTCACAGATGGAATCAGAGCATCAGGTTCTAGTGTCCTTCGGATCTGTGCGGTTTTTCTACGTTTCAGCTTAGCGTTATTTGATATAAAGTCCTATTGTAAGATTGTTATATTCCTCTACGTATTGCCACTTATGTTTATCTGCTATTAAGTATAGTCGATGTGATTCATATGAGAGTTTGGTTAGGATTCATACACCGAACAATATAGGATAATGTTGTAATACCCCGTAATTTTATTGATATTTATTTAAGGGATTAATTAAATTAAATGTGAATTAATTGAGAAATAATCCGGATATAGATACTAACGAGATGTGAGTTGTTATTTGATTATGTTGTGTATATATGGAAATATATGAATATTGGAAATATTAAAATTGTCGCGAGACTGAAATACGACAATTTGAGAAATTTAGTTGGGACGCGCGTGTCAGTCGCGTCAGAAATGAAATTTATTTGAATTAAAAAGTGAATTTTATTTTTATCAACTGAATGGTCATTTTGAGTGCGCCAACGAGTCCGGAAGGGTCGAAATAGTCAGAAAACACTAGTCGGGGTTTAGTTTGGGTCCCGGGGCATTTTTGGGCCATACCGGCAACTTAAAAGGGTATTTTGGTAATTTTGAAATTTTGGGAATTAAAGCCTACGAATTTTAAGAGTTAATTATACATTATTTAGTAACCCACTAAGCCCATTACCAGCATTTGACAAGTTAGAGGGCTATGGGAGTTATAGGAAGAGTTGGAAGAGGTTCCCAAAAGAAAACCCATAACCACCATCTTCAACCTTAGGAGAAAATCTGTAGAGAAAGGGGAGAGATCAACCCTAAACCTTCAACATCAAATTCTGAAGAACAATTTAAGGCAAGTGATTTAGTATCCTTAATGCATTGAATATGTCTTCCATGCTTAGTGTAGGAATTATCTTATATTGAACTTTTTGAAGAAAACCCATGAAATTTGTTGGAGGAACTTTGAATTTAGGTTAGGATTTGCTTGTAGTATGATAATGGACTGATCTAATACTTGAATAGTTACATATGATGATTTAAAAACATATTTATTATGAATAATTAGACATAAGAAAATTAGGAGTTCATGTTCATAGGGTTTGGAGATATATTTGAAGATTCATAGTAATTCCATGATAATTTGTAAGATTTGATCCCTTAAATGTGTTAAGGAATGATCTAGGGTGATTATAAATGGTTTATATACGTTAAAACATAATTTGGATGGCCTTAGGGTGGATTTAGAGGAGAGAAGAATTGAGAAAAATGGAATTGGGATTTTCTGGACTAAAACTGCCATCTCGTTAGAAGACCTGCCCAGGTCGTTCGAACGACCTCGTTCGAACGAACATTTATCGAGATGACAGTATGACTTCTAACGAGTTGGTATTTCGTTCGAAGCCCTTCGTTCGAACGAACTCGTTCGAACGACCTCGTTCGAACGAGACTTCTAACGAGTTGACAGAATGGCCTTTTTGGCCTGAATTGATTTCTAATATCTCGTAGACTTAGTTAAATGGTGAGATAACCTTTCCTTATTAACTAGTGGGTATAGTTGGGAGATTGGGGTACATTGAGGAGTAAAACTTAGAATAGTATTTTAAACCGGATGTCATTGTGGATTGGGAAGTGAGTAACTAATCACTAAGTGAGGATAATTCATGACGTAAATACATATAAAATCGGGGACTTGTGATTTGTATAACACTAAGAGTTGGTATAAGAACGAGAAGTATACCACTAATAAAATATTGTAATATCTAAGATGTGAGATGTGAGAATGCTTAGTATATGTAGTTATCCGTGTATTAACTATGTTCGCCTCCATTGTTTTGTGATTATTGTTAATGAAACGTTTCCTGAGAGATTCGGAATACGTGGTCCTCATGTACGTGATGTACCGGGATTTGATAACAGAGTATGTGAGCACCGCAGCTTAGCCTCAGGGTGCTAGTATTGTATATTTATGGTGAGAATAATATATTGTTGATTGAAATGAGTTGTCGTGAACAATTGTGAGTATAAATAATAGCTACGGTTTGTAAAGTGAAAATGTAAGATTTTAAATAAATTGAAATGCTAAAGTGGGGAAACTGTGTAATAAGGTACAATACTCTATTAAATAGAAGATGTTGGGATTTGAATTGGATATCATATAGTAATGTTAGATTTAGCATTGGACTAGTTAGATATGGGAGTTAGAATGGGTACGGGTACGATAGGAGTGAACAATTAGTTGAGATGTGAGGAACTCATGTGAGTGCACACACTATCATGTACTTTATATTCACTGTTTAATGATATTAAACACTTGCATTTTTTTAAATTATTTTCACATTCAGGCTCTAACCCGTTTGCTTCCAAATCTATTTTTGTAAAAACCTTTTTAGGTGCCCAGCCACAAGGACACCATGCATAGGAGTTCTATTCAGGGGACGTGCTGTAGCTGCTGTGGAAGTTACAGGACCTTGACAGTAGACGCCTCCATTTCTGATCTTGACTCCATTATCAGTTTTTATCATTTATTGGGCATGTCGCCCATTCCTTTTAGAGACTTTTTACTTATTCAGTTATTTCAGACTTTGGGTTGTAATTAATTTTAGTGATGCGGACTTTGTATTTATTTATTTCGGAATTCGGTTTGTTGTGAGGAGTTTTCCTCCAGACTCATTATTAATGGATGGTTATTCTATTGTGACTATATTGTTGGTTATGTTAACTTTTCATAATTCATTTATTGCATGTTAATCAGTTTTAATTAAAATGGACAACCTACTTTTTAAATACTAGGTGGTTAGTAGCATTAAAATGTTTTCGATAGTGATGCTATGAACTGAACCAACTTGGCATTTTGTATTAATTTAATAAAGGAGTAGCTAACCGGTATTTAATTAGTCGGGGTCTCACAGGTGGTATCAGAGCATCAGGTTCTAGTGTCCCTAGGATCTGCACGGCTTGTTATGTTTCCACTGAACTTTCTTTGATATAGAGCCCTATATTTTAGGACTGTTGTATTCTTTTGTGTATGCTTCCCTCTTCAGCTATTTTGAAGATAATAACTGCGAACGTATAAGACTTTACTCTCATTTCAGATGCCTCCACGACGTGCGCAGCGAGTTCCTAGGGATGCACAGCCAGAGCCACAGCCTACACGAGTTCAGGGCACTATGAATGCCGCAGAGGTTGCAACTATTGTAGCCCAAGCGGTAAATGCCGCCCTAGCCGTTGTACAGCAAGCACCACCCCAGGCGCCGACAGTTGCGCCAGTTCAGGCTCATGCATTCTCGTCTGCTTAGGAACGCGTTCGTGATGCTTTTCAGAAAGCACACCCTCCAGAGTTTGCAGGTAGCTCCGATGTTATGGTATCCAGTCAGTGGAGGAAGGATATTCAGAGGCACTTAAGGATGTACGAGTGCCCGAATGTTCAGAAGCGGATACTAACTACTTTCAAGCTAGTAGGATCTGTATTGCAGTGCTGGGAGTCCATTACCACCGTAGAGGAGAGGGACACCCTCTTTATACAGGAGTTCTGGGTGAGGTTTGACCGCAAATATTTTTCGTCAGCTGTTCACACGGAGATGAGGAGGAAATTGATGAACCTCAAGCAGGAGGGAAGGACTGTAGCCGAGTATGAGGCTGAGTTTACCAATCTCTTAAACATTGTTTCGGATGAGATACCGACCGAGGAAAAGAAGATTCAGAAGTTCACGGGAGATACCGACTGAGGACTGTAGCCGATGTTGGCTTTGCATGGGAGCGAGTTAGGGATGCCTTTCAGAAGGCACATCCCCCTGAGTTCTCGGGTGGTTCAGATATCATCATTGTCGGCCAGTGGAAGAAAGATATACAGAGGCATCTGCGTATGTATGAGTGCACAGACGTGCAGAAACAGTTGTTGGCTTCATTTAAGCTAGTGGGGGCCGCTTTGCAGTGGTGGAAATCCACTACCACCTTGGAGGAGAGGGTTACTATCCCGATTCAGTCATTCTGGGAGCGGTTTGACCGCAAGTATTTTCCATCTGTCGTGCAAACTGAGATGAGGAGAAAGTTACTGAACTTGAAGCATGAGAATTCTACTGTTGCTGAGTATGAAGAGGAGTTCACAAGACTTCTCACTATAGTGCCAGATGAGGCACCCACTGAGGGCAAGAAGATACTATTATTTGTGGACGGGTTAGCTTGGAGGATCCATCAGCACCTTATAGGGAATCTGTCTCTGAGTACCTACACAGATGTACTCAATGCTGCTTTGCTACATTGCCAGGATCACCGCTTCCATCTGCAGGGAAGCAAGCGAGCAGGAGAGTCTAGCCAACAGGGCAGGACAAGGGGTAGTAGTGCTAGTGGAGCACCGACATCTCAGGGGCAGACTCGCCCGCATGAGCAGAGTCCCCATCAAGGGACCCTGTTAAGCGGTTCCGACCAGGTGATTCCAGGCAGGGATTTGGGGGATTTAGGTAGGGTCAGCAGAGCCAGCCTAATCAGTAGGGCCAGCAAAGCCAACATCGCCAGCAGCAGGGTCAACTAGGCCAACAACGTTTTCATCAGGGCCAACAGGGCCAGTGGCGGGGCGGTAACGGCCAACAGGGCCGTGGTGAGTAGGGTCAGAGGGGAGGCAATTTCAGGGGCCGATGTTTTGTGTGCGGCAATAATGGCCATAAGCGCCAGGATTGTCCAGAGGGTGATAGGGCCCCACAACAGCAGGGTGCCCGTAATGAGCCACAGAGGCCACTTTTTCCAGCCGCCCTACCAGTACTAGCTCAAGTAACAGCCCTACCAGCCATTCCAGCCGCTCCAGTGCAGCAGGGGCAGTTACAGTACGGACGTGTCTATAACGTCCACCAGGCAGTAGCTCCACAGGCACCACCCGCGATTGAGGGTATGTTTCCTATCCATGGTACTATGGGTCGGGTTTTATTTGATACTGGGGCGACACACTATTTTATATCTACCCATTTTGCGAAGGCCTTAGGGTTATTAGCCACAGCAGATAGCACTGTGACGTGTTTATAGACTCACCACTGGGAAGTGGATCGCTAATTTTCTTTATATGCCTGGGTATGGGGGTAGAGATTGGTATCTTGGTATTACCAGCAGACATGTTAGTCTTAGATATGCATGAGCACGATGTTATTATCGGTATGGATTGACTCGCAGCTTACAGAGCCATAATAGATTGTTTCGGCGGGAGTATTGTCTTTGCCATTTCGGGGCAAGAGATGTTTGTAGTGGCGATGCCTCGCCCAGAGGGAGACTCGACCGCTCATTTGTATTACATAGAGGAGGATACCTCTAAGGAGGTGGTGATTCCCTTAGACTCGATCCCAGTTATTCGTGAGTATTCCGATGTATTTCAGGAGATACCAGGCTTACTCCCCAGTCGAGAGATAGATTTCGTCATAGATTTATTACCGGATACTCGACCTATAGCACGCGATCCATACCGTATGGCTCCGACAGAGATGCGAGAATTACGAGATCAGATAGAGCAGCTGTTAGGTCAGGGCTTTATTCGCAGGAGTACCTCACCTTGGGGCGCTCCAGTGTTGTTTGTGGAAAAGAAAGATGGTTTACTGAGGCTATGTGTGGACTATCGGGAACTTAGCAAGGTCACGCTATGGAACAAGTATCCATTACCTCGAATCGATGATCTGTTCGACCAGCTGAGGGGAGCAACTTTCTTTTCGAACATAGATCTGAGGTCAGGGTACCATCAGCTACGTATTAGGGAGCAGGATGTTTCAAAGACTGCTTTCTTAACGATATATGGGTCCTATGAGTTCAGAGTGATGCCATTTGGACTCACAAATGCTCCAGCCGTATTCATGGACTTGATGAACCGAGTGTTCAGAGAGTTCTTGGATTAGTTTGTCATCGTCTTCATAGATGACATCCTGATATATTCACACTCCGAGGAGGAGCATGTCGAGCACTTGAGGTAGGTTCTTCAGACTCTATGAGAGCATCAACTGTATGCTAAGTACGAGAAGTGCGGGTTCTGGTTACGTGAAGTGCAGTTCTTGGGACATATTGTTTCTGAACAATGGATAGCAGTTGACCCGAGTAAAGTGTCAGCGGTGAGGGAGTGGGGACAGCCCACGACACCGACGAAAGTACGTAGTTTCTTGGAATTAGCCGAATACTACAGGAGATTCATTCGGGGGTTCTTCAAAATAGCGGGTCCATTGACGAACCTGACTCGCAAGGGGGTGCCATATGTTTGGGACGATGCTTGTCAATTAACTTTCGACGAGCTGAAAGACAAGCTTACTTCAGCACCGGTCCTTGCTTTACCTAAGCCGGGCGTGGAGTATCTGGTTTACACCAATGCCTCTTTACGGGGACTTGGGGGAGTACTTCAACAGAAGGAGAAGGCTATAGCTTTTGCCTCCCGCAAGCTTAAGCCGCATGAGAAGAATTACCCCACCCACGACCTAGAGTTAGCAGCGGTCGTTTTTACATTGAGGATATGGAGGCACTATTTATTGGGGGAGAAATTTTGCTTGTTCACAGACCATAAGTCATTGCAGTACATGTTCACTCAGCGAGAGCCGAATATGCGTCAGCGCAGGTGGTTAGAGTTTGTGAAGGACTACCAGTTCGACATACAGTACCATCCGGGGAAGGCCAACGTAGTTACTGATACATTGAGCCGTAGATCGGTAGATGATGTAGCGGACATCTAGAAAGCAAAGTGGAAAGAGTTGGGTCACCAGGATGCAGTAGCCCGTTCCTTCATATCTGTCATGACAGTGACACCCGAGATTGTTACGAGGGTGATACAGGCACAGACCGCATACCCATTTTTCCAGGAGCAGATTGTACGACTTTTAGCTGAGGGTGCTGAGTCCTATTCTGTTAGTTCTCATGGGGGTTTGAGGTTTAATGGGAGATTAGTAGTCCCAGAAGGAGCAGACTTACGTCATGCAGTGATGACCCAGTCTCACGGGTCTCGATTTGCAGTACATCCTGGGGGAGATAAGATGTACCAGGATATGAGGCGGTAATACTGGTGGAGTGGGATGAAAAAGGACATTGCTAAGTTCGTGTCCAAATGTTCTACCTGCCAGCTGGTAAAGGTGGACCATCAGAAACCGTCGGGGTTGCTTCAGCCATTGGAAATACCCGCGTGAAAGTGGGAGAGTATTTCTATGGATTTTATTACTGGGTTGCCTACATCACAGCGGGGCCACGACTCCATCTGGGTGATTATGAACCGTTTGGCCAAGGTGGCTTATTTTCTGCCGGTGCGGACAGACTATACCACGGGTCAGTATGCTCAGTTGTTCATTGCTGAGATAGTCAGATTGCATGGGGTGCTCCTGAATATTGTGTTAGATAGAGACAAGATTTTCGTGTCACGTTTCTGGGAGAGCTTTCAGGAGGCTATGGGTACAGAGTTGAGGTTGAGTTCAGCTTATCACCCACAGACCGATGGACAAACAGAGCGTACTAATCAGATGTTGGAGGATATGTTACGCACGTGCGTTCTTGATTTTGGAGGAGGTTGGGAGCCACATCTTCCACTGGTGGAGTTCGCTTATAATAACTTTTTTCAGTTCATGATTGGCATGGCTCCATTTGAAGCTTTGTATGGCAGGCCTTGTCGTTCCCCAACTTGTTGGCTAGAGGTGGGGGATAACAAGTTGCTCGGACCAGAGGTGATTCAGGAGACCTCCGCTAGGATTGAGATGATCAGGAGTCGCATTCAAGTAGTCGAGGACAGGCAGAAAAGCTACGTGGATGCAAAACGGTTCTTCCGAGAGTTTAATATGGGGGACCAAGTATTACTACGTGTATCTCCTATGAAATGAGTGATGAGGTTTGGGAATAAAGGGAAATTGGCCCCGAGGTACGTGGGATCATTTCCCATTATCGAAAGAGTTGGGTCGGTAGCATACAAATTGGGACTATCAGAGCATTTATATCGCATTCACGATGTATTCCACATCTCGTCGTTGAGACGATACCTTCGGGATGATATGGCCCACACCCACATCGCTATAGAAGAGATAGACTTACAGCCTGACAGCTCTTACGAGGAGAGACCAGTGACTATCCTAGACAATAGCGAAAGGAGATTGAGGTCGAAGGTAGTTCCACTTGTACGGGTCCAGTGGGAGCATCATAATGTGGAGGAATCCACCTGGGAGCGCGGGGCAGATATGCGCGAGAGATACCCAGATTTATTCTTACCAGGTATGCCTTATTTTTCGAATTTCGGGATGAAATTCAATTATTAGGGGGAAGTATGTAATACCCCATATTTTTATGCTTTCTAAATTTGGGGATTTATTAAATTTAACGTGAGTTATTAATTTAATATGAATCCAAAAATTAATTATTTTTATAATTACTAACGTGACGAGAGTTAGTAATCATTGGAAACTTGTTGAATATTATTAATGAGCAAAGTAATATATAATATTAGTTCTATTAAATGTCACGAATGAATAAAATGACAATTTTGGAAATTTAAGTCAGGACGCGCCCGTGTCGTGTCGGGACTAAATATTGATTAATAAAAGTGAATAAATTATAAGTCACCCGTATGATCATTTCGAGTGCGTCAAAGCGTCCGAAAGGGTCGAGATAGTCAAAATAATGTACCCGGGGGTTTAGTTTGGGTCTCGGGGCGTTTTTAGGCCTAATTGACACCCCGGGAGGGCATTTTGGACATTTTACTTTTTTAGGCTTGAAACCTACGAAAATTTTAGAGTTATATCAGATGCTTAGGGTTTCCTTCCAGGGTTAACTCAACCAAAAATAAGAAACGGCCGTTGGAGAAGGAAGGAGAGAGCTTGCCCAAGGGTTCTAGGCCAAAAACTCCTCAATTTGCGCCGCCGTCGCCGCCAAACGATAGATCGCGTAACAAGGATCACCACCACACCGATTTCAGCCGTAAATCAGAAACAAAAATCTCCATACAAGTATTTATCTTGCTTAATTTCGTTAATGCTTCATTCATATTAGTTTAGGGTTGATTAGGGTGAGTTTCCATGAAAGAAAACCCATGTTGGAGATTAATAATTGCATGTTGTAGTGATATAAATGATAATCTGGAATTCCCCTTCACATGTAGATGTTGAACCATGGATTTATGATGGATCAGAAGTAGAAATTATGGAAAAAGAATGATTTGAATTATGTTAAAGAAAATTTTAGGGTTCATAAGAATTGTATAGATTTTGGCACTTTAATCCATGATTCTTGATGAAAACTCACATGCTTTACGTTTAATATTTTCTATTTGAGTTTAGAATGATTGTGGTATAAATTTCTGGGAGTTCGGGAGTTAAAAATCTGGATTTGGATGATGTTGGACGATAGAACCCGTAACTGATATTCTGCAGATTTTGCCATACCTGCTTAATCGATAGATCGAGCCAAGAGCTTCGATCGATCGAAGGTTCGATCGATAGACCCTTTCTATCGATCGATCGACCCCTCTTGGCAGACTCATATTTTCCCCTTCTAAATAGTTGAATTAAATTTAGATGAATAATAATCGTTGGACATCCTTATTAAAATATTTTGGGAGATAAAGAAGACCAGTAGGACTTATTAAAAATATGAAACCTTTAATGTAAGACGAGATTTACATTTTTCGAGGATGTTTACATATAAGGAACGATGGAACTATGTATTAAGTGGGGATATGCGTAAGGTAGTTACGTTGGAAAATAAATGAGTACCTACTGAAATGACAATTTGGGAAGATAAGAATCCATGAGTGTTACGTAGTAAGTTGGGATAATCCCACAAATTAAGATAAGAGGCAAACGTTATACGTGATAACTAAATAACGAGTAATAAGGACAAATATCATAATTATGGGTCGAGAGTATGTACCTAAACTTGATATGGTAATAGTAGTATATTTATATGACTGTGTTTATGCATATACTATATACGTGTAAAAATCATGCCCGCGCTACTTACTATCCTTGAGGTTACTGCGCTGGGACAGTCTTATCTGGATGGGACCTTTATGGGGGATATTGACTCGTACCCCAGAAGATAGGAATCCTAGGTACAGGCTATCGGATCGATAGTTAGACGGTCCTAAGATACGTGAGGGTATGTGCTGACCTCTTGGACTTGGAAACTGTGCTTCGCCTCAATATTGTTTGTGTTTTGTTTCAATACAGTTCGACAGTGATTCAAAACTTGTATTTCCCTTAGTATGAGTGATACGGGGACTGGATAGCAGAGTATGCCCGCACCATAATCATTATGTGGGGTGTTGTTAGAATATAAATATATTATATGAGTATTTAATATATATATTTAAATCTGGAATTTGGGAACTACCTACTTTGTTATGGTAAGTAAGAAATGAATAATTATTTCAATTGGGGAATGTGTGTTTGAAAAGTATAATGTGTTTCTGAGAAACTTTATTAACAAATAAAGCTTAAATGAGAACTTTGTTGTTAAATGAAATTAACCCCTTAAACAATTGAATTTGTCAATTTAAATCTTACGAACAACCTAAGATAAGATAAGTTAAACCGTTGGGAAGGTTAGTGCGATAGGCGTGCACATTAGAATAGAGGTGATAATTTCTCAAGGGAGTGCCCCACTAATATATTGTTGCATTGGTCAGTAAATATTTTAAATAGTTGATAAACAAATTTTAAACTGTTTTTACAATCGGGCTCTGACCCGTTTCCATTTTTTCTCTCCTCTCTTGTATATATATGTATATATTACAGGTGACGAGCTACAGGGGCGTCTTGTATAGGATTCTTTGGAAGGAACACGCTGCAGCTTAGGTGGGAGTTGCAGGCCTCTTGCTTAGACGACCTCATTTATTGATTCCACTTCTAGTTCTACTTTATTCAGTTGGGCATGTGTCGCCCTTTTCCATTATTCAGTTGATTTATTGGAGATTGTGATTCGTTTATTTCTAGTATTTACATTTTGGGATTTATTACTGTCGGGATGTTTTCCTTTAAGTTTAGTGTTGGAATTACTTAGTTGGATGTTTAATTATTTGGATTGTTTGTTCCAGTATATTTGTCGGATGATTCTTAAATTATGAATTATGTAAAGAGTTAAATGTTGGATTATAAAATAAAATTTGGAAAGTAATGTCTAAAAATGGGTTTGACACTTAGCTTAATTATTTAGGGTGTTTAAATTGGAAAAATTATTTTACGACGGTGATGCTAAGAATGAACCAACCGTTCACCTTGATTATAATTTAATAAAGGACTGATCACCCGGTATTTAATTAGGCGGGGTGTCACATAGTGTTGCGAAGGAAGCACTGAGAAAATTTTTGAACCACAAGTTAATGCGTGAGCCAATATCAAGAAAAAATAAATTACAATTTGTGGGGTAATGGGGAATACCTGTATGATACAACCACGCCGAGAGTGCGAAGCTGAGCTTGAGATAAGTATGTTACGTACGAGACGTTATTGATAATTATGCCGGGATGTTTGTGCTATAATATATAGTATGGTGAGATCTTGTGTTCGCTGTTCTAAGGTATGATATACTTGTATTAGTTATCACCTGAAAGAGGGTCACTGTCTACATATACATGTATATATATCTTATCGTGTGTTTCATAATAAGCTTATAAGAATATGTTGTATTGCTATGCGTGATCCCTGTGAGTAGGGACATTTACTGACGTGATTCAAGACATATTGGCTTATTTTCGAGCGTAGAGATACTGCTCCTTATTGTTTTAGCGTAAAGAAACCAGTGATAGTAAGGGTGTCGTATTGTATATTATCTTTTTTAACACGAGAGATGATGAATATACTTTTATGTCAAGAGACGGGAATTTGGGGGTACGTGCTGGACTGAGGGCCCAACGGATCTCAACGACTGACCATGTTGGGTAGTAGTGTATCGAGAGGGTTTCATGTTTGGATTTCGCTTGCGAGACGTCCCAAGCATGAAACTTAGTGCAACGTTGGAAGTTAAGAGATGTTTGGTCAGTTAGACATATGTTTGGTACCTTGGTTATTATACATATATGTAATTGTAACGGCGAGTTGAAAGTTATATTACGATGTAAGGCTAAATGGAGCTGATTAGCATTTATGATGTGAAAAGCATGGATATAGGGTGTATGGGCGCCTCGTGTAATTAATTAATTTTAATATAACCTACGAGTAGAAGGGGTAGGAGTATGTGTAGCGATATTAAGGGTATGTAAAATAAGGGTATATTTGAGACTTTGAGTGATAGACTTACCCGAATTTCGAGGACGAAATTCCTTTGTAAGGGGAGAAGTATGTAACACCCCGTATTTTTTAGGATATAAAAATTACATTAAAATTAGTGATTTAGAGAATTTATTTAAGTTAGAGAATTTATTTAAGTTGGAGAATTTATTTTATTTAGAGAATTTATTTAATTCGGTGAGTTAGATTTAATTAATTCAAGTTTTTTACATGGAACATATTTTGAAGAGAAATAACAAAAATTATATAGAGTAACTCGGATGACAATTTAGATGTCACGGTTGTTCCGAATAGGTCAAGATAGTCGAAAAAAAGTACTCAGGGTAGTAATTGGATCCCAGGATATTTTTAGGCATAGTCGGGCTTACACGGGGGGTTCAGGTCATTTGGGCTTGGCCCATTAACCTAAAAATGGGATTTACATTATTTAATATAAGTTAAGAACTTGGGAACAACGATAATTCATTTAGAAAACCCTAGAACCGCATAGAAGAACAAAGGGAGAAAGTAGGGAGGTTTCTGGGAGCCAAACCATGAAGGATTGAGGGCGTTCTTCATCGAATCGCCGTCTATATCAAAGGAACAGACCCTACGAATCAATAGAGGCAAGTGGTTCATTTTTCTTTCAATGTAAAATCGTGATAATCAATTCATATCATAGTGGGTGTATGTGAAAAGCCATTTTTGGGAGGGTTTTGATCTGAAAATTGGGTTTTTGATAATTAGAGTAAATCGTATAGATTAATCATAACATTGATAATGGATTATTATATAGGATTATAAGAATTTGATTTTCGTTCAATATTCAGTAGATGAATTCCTGAAATTTGGATTGATGGAATTGAATCAATGGTGAGATTTGTATAAACGATTATGAACTTGATTTGAGAAATATTGGGGAAAGATATATATATATATATATATATATATATATATATATATATATATATATATTAATTATATTTGGTAATTAGTAGGATGTTAGTATTTGTTTAGAGGATAAAAAAATGTTAGGAGAATATCGATTTAGTAGTGGTTTTGAGAATCAAAAAGCTTAAGGGTGTAATAATGGAGAAAAACTAATTTGGAGAAGAAGGTTCGGTACCAGGTACAGCGAACCGGTTCTGGGGGCAGGCCGAACCGGTTCAGGAGGTCTGAATTGCCGAGGAAATTTTAGGGGTAAAATTAAGGGGCCCCAATGTAAATTGTTAAATGTATGGGGGAAGAAACTTACTGAAAAATATTTGAAAACGAAAGTAATTTCCTTTGTATTTAAAACTCAATAGTTGATGCGGAAGCGTTGAAAGATGATGGTTCAACAACAATTAAACAAAACAAATTTTGGTTTAATTGAACAAGATAAAATCAATTCATTAATCCAAGTCCTAGAATTTGCCTAAGTCATAATTTTCAATTATCCAAAGTTAGGCGAAACTAATTTTAGCAAATGACTTGAATAAACCAAATTTACCCAAAATTTAATTTAGTCCCAAATTAAATGAATGTGATAATTAAACCAAATTTTATCTTGAATTAAACCTAAAGCATGGATTCTAAATTATTGTGCAAGATAAAATAAACAATATCACACTACGCCGCGATGTACGAGGAAAAACCCAAGACGGGAAAAAACCTCGGACGGCCCCAGCCACAAGTCCACTAGATATGGAATTACAATTACAAGACAAAAGACTTGCATCCTCGACTCGAACCCTCTCAAGCCTTGTTGCTCCTTCTTGTAGAAACCTCTTCCTAGCGGACAACCACGGAGCTCCACCGCGATCTCGGAATCCACCGATAGGACTTTGTATGGTCACCGTCACTAAAGCTTGGAGCCTTTCTCCAAGTGAGTAATACCGCAACAAACTTCTTCTTTGTAATGGGATGTAGAAGCAAACCCGAAATGTCTCTTTTTCAATTCGGTAGAGAAAACCGGTGCCAAAACTCCAAGCAATTGATATAAATATAGAAACTTGGATAAACACAATTGGGTGTAATCACTAGAGTGGTATATGCATTTTCTTTGAAAAAACAACCCTCAAAACTTGAACATTTTCCTAAACTATTTTTGCTCTAAAACTCTCTCTAGGAGATAAACTTAGTTGGAAAAGTTAATTAGAAAAATGTGTTTCCCGTCCTTAATAAGTCTTGAAAAAGTTGGTTAAAAACCAAGTGGGGAAAGTGGGTAAAAACTGCTCAAAACTGTTCCCGCCTGGCATTCTCGTTCGAACGACATTGACACTCGTTCGAACGAGACTTCTAACGAGCGACCAGTCTGGGCTCATTAGAAACTCGTTAGATACCTCGTTAGAACGAACAAACTCGTTCGAACGACATATCGAACGACTGACCAGTTTAGGTTCGTTGGCAAACTCGTTCGAACGAAACCTCGTTCGAACGACATATCGAACGACTGACCAGTTTAGGTTCGTTGGCAGTCTCGTTCGAACGAAACCTCGTTATAACGAAAAACTCGTTCGAACGACTTCCATAAATTTTTCTAAAATTCTATTTTGGCCCAGGAACTTTATATACGTTAAATTAAAGTTCCAATTAAATTATTCTGAAAGTAAAACATGGTTTTTTATTAAACCTAACACCTAAATAAATTTTGTTCCAAGATTCTATATATATATAATTACATTCATACCTTGGGAGCATGGAACCTTAGTTGATGACGTAGAAATGAGGCATGCAAACCGGCATTTTGATGAAGCTTTAAATTCTTTGCCGCTACGTCTTCAACACATACTTCATAGGCTTGAGAGTATTACAATAAAACACTAACCTATGAAAAAATGTTTTTGTTCGGAATTGAGCCAACACAATACATGGACTCAATTGGAAATTTGTGTCCTTACAAATCTCCCCCTTTGGCTATTCCGGGACAAAAACCAAAACAAAAAATCCTAAAGGGCCGTCAAGCTCACTAGACTCAAAACATAACCCGCCCAATCTTGACTCCACCCAAGGATTAAACACTTTGCCTTTTAAAGTTGTCGCTTTAGTAGAATACCTGCACACTTAAGCAAACTCATCAAATGCATAGGGAATATCAAAATATATTAATCGCAATTAATTAATTACTCCCCCTAAAATAATTCTCCCCTTTATCAAACAATGACATTTACTTAGAAAGACGTCTCCCCCTAAGATAAATCTCCCCCAAACTAAGATGCGATAATAATAGGATTAGATACCATTTCTCCCCCTATCATCATTCTCCCCCTTTTTGTTCGGGAATAGGCAAAGGATAAAGAACTAATAAACAGCATGTGGAAGCTTAAAGTGAAAAGACATGAAAGCATATGGGCAATAAAAGCAAGGCAAGGAAAAATAAATATCATATATATAGATACTAAAAATTTATCAATAGAGCACTTGCATATATATATAGATATAAACACACACATGACACAAAATACAATAAGTTTGCACACTTGTATGGAAAAAATGTGTCATATGGAAACGGAAGTGTAGGGGTGTGTACTAGCAACAATTAAATTTAGACCCAAACACTTAAGAAACGTTCACGGAGTTCTCATTTTAATGCAAACTTCATCACAGTTAAATATAACCTCATGTGACAATATAAAGATTGAACTCAATGAACAAACATACACAATGCATACAAGCCTAGCATGATGATGATTCTACAAACCAAATAGAGTCATGACATTAAAGACAACTAGGATAAACGGACATTGTGCAAACCGTTGATATACCATCCAATTCTCCCTCAATGAGCATATATATTCTTTTGTTTTTGAATGAATATATCAAACAAACATAGGCCTTGGCAATTGCTTTCTGTTTAATGCCAAATATTCTGTTTTTAGGCCTTTGGATCACGTATTTCTTTTAGATCCAATCAACGGTGGCTTACTATCGCAAATGATTTAATTCATCCTTTCGGAGCCCTTCCCCGTACATATATTAATTTATCATGTTTTCATTTTTTACACAAATCTCACATGCAACGGATTTTGACATGCACTAGTCCTCCTAGGTCATAGATATGTAGATGACTAGATTGATAGGAGAACACCTCAAAAAGCTCAAATATAACATGTGACATTAAGATTTCAAAAGAGCTCGTGCATGTGTGAAAAGAGGCATATGAAAATAGAATCCATTTAATCAATACAAAATCCAACTACTCCATATAAAACATGGTAAATAACATTTTAAGGATTGAAAATCTAAATTAAAAGTTCTAGCCACGTGGGAGCGTAAATGATGGGATTCAAACACAAATATATGCCACAGAAAGTGTGTCAAACAAAAATACACACAAAACAAAATCTTTTTGAGTTTTTAACATTTTTAACCAAAAATAAAGATATATACTCAAACGACTAAACACAAATCATTTGTATTTTTCATTAAGCTTAAATGAAATAATAAAACACAAATGATAAGCAAAAATCTTTTTATATTTTTAATTAATTCAAACACAAAATATAATACAAAAAGATAAACAAGTCATGATTTCTAGCATGTGATATGAAATAAGGCAATGACTAGAAAATGACTAAACAAGCATACATTTAGCATATGAATATAGCATGAAGTACAAACGCTAAAGTATGCAAACACTAACACATTCATCCATTAGATTTAGCAAGGGAGGAAGCATGTGAAAGTAAATGAGAATCAAAATCCCTATTTTGTAAGGCAACCAAGTCGGATTTCCTAACCCAAATTAATGAAGAATGACTATCTTGTGGTGTAGGAGCTTTAACTACCGTGGTTACTTTACTATGGGATTTTCTAGGAATTCGTTTAAGATCAAAACAATATTTCCTAAGATGACCTTTTCGACCACAAAGTGTACAAGTAAGAACATGTCGAAAAGATTTGCCTAAGGAGTGATCATTAAATGCATTCCTAGTAGATTCTTCTAAAATATTGGTTTGGGCATTATGAGTAAATTCATTACAAGTATTGAAGCCTAAACCACAAGTGTCATTTTTAATTTGGATCGTTCCTAACATTTTATCAAGTTTTTCCGAATGACATTCCAAATCAAATTTGACATTACTAGAATTTTTTAATTTATTTTCCAATTCTAAAATGTTAGATTCTAGTAAAAAATTGCGCTCTTCAAAAGCAAGAAGCTCATTTTTCAAGGATTCCATTAAACTCCTAAGGCTATTTCTTTCGTCTTCTACATAATCAAGCTTCTCTTGAAGAGTCCTCACATGTGTCCTAAGGTCTTCTATTAAAACATTTTCATCAATGACCTTGACACTTTCTTTTAAACTAGCTTCTAACTTCAAATTAGCTCTTTTCAATTTAATAGATTCTTTATAAAGTTCTTGAAAAGTATTATTAGCTCTTTTCAATTTAATAGATTCTTTATAAAGTTCTTGAAAAACATTTTGAAGTTCACTCACATTAACCTCTTCTTCATTTTCACTCTCACTTTCTTCTTCACTCCCACTATCATCAAAAACAAGAGAATCATGTACAATGACCTTAGAAGTGGCATATTCTATCGTTTCATCAATCGATGAGTTGTCACAATCACTCACATGACTAGCCATAAAAGCCACAAAAATTTTCTTAGTGGGGGAATCGGGCTTTTCTTCCTTATCACTATCACTAAGGGTTGCATTATATGAAATGGGTCGCTTACCATCTTTCCTTAGTTTAGTGGGGCACTCATAAGCCTTATGGCCATAACCTTCACAACCAAAACATTTATCAGACTCGTCCCTATCTAAATTGTCATTGCTAGGTTTAGGGATTTTCTCGGCTTTAGAAATCTTCTCGCTTTTATCATGTTTAGAAGTATCAAATTTCTTAAAATCATTTTTAAATTTATCTTTGTTAAATTTAAGAAATTTTCTAAATTTACGAGCAAACAAAGCCATGTCTTCCGAGTCACTTTCACTATCGCTCTATACTACTTGTTTGACCTCTTTTCGGGCTTTTAAAGCAACACCCTTTTCAATTTTCTTTTCAGTTTTAGAGGGAAAGATATCTAGTTCATAGGTTTGTAAATCACCTACAAGCTCTTCTAATTTCGTAGAGGCTAAAGTGGGTAAAGAATTTAAAACGGTCACTTTAGGAATAAATCTATCGGGTAGGGACCTCAAAATTTTCTTTACAACACGGTCGTCAGGTATTTTCTCTCCCAAGTTAAAGGATGAATTAATAATATCAGAAAGTCTAGCATAAAATTTATCAAAAGTTTCTTTTTCATCCATTTTGATAGTTTCAAATTGAGTGGTGAGGTTTTGGAGTTTTGAAGCTTTAACGACACTAGTTCCTTCATGAGTTAATTGTAAAATATCCCAAGCTTCTTTAGCGGTTTCACACGTCATAATACGTCGGAATTCATCCGGTGCGACAGCGCTAAATAAGACATTTAAACCTCGGGAATTAAAGTTAGCAAGTTTAAACTCATTTTCAGTCCATCTATCGGCGGGTTTGATAACACGTTCATTTTCAACTAAGTAAGTTGGTGGGGAGTACCCAGTTACAACAGACATCCAAACTCTCTCGTCGATAGATTTTAGTGCCGATCTCATTCGCGCTTTCCAATACGCGTAGTTTGAACCATCGAAAATAGGAAATTTTGAAAATGGGGAAAAATCCATTTTAGCCAAAAAATTATTTAAAAAGATCGTTAACGAAATAATTTATCGCTTTGGCTCTGATACCAATTTGAAAACGAAAGTAATTTCCTTTGTATTTAAAACTCAATAGTTGATGCGGAAGCGTTGAAAGATGATGGTTCAACAACAATTAAACAAAATAAATTTTGGTTTAATTGAAGAAGATTAAATCAATTCATTAATCCAAGTCCTAGAATTTGCCTAAGTCATAATTTTCAATTATCCAAAGTTAGGCGAAACCAATTTTAGCAAATGACTTGAATAAACCAAATTTACCCAAAATTTAATTTAACCCCAAATTAAATGAGTGTGATAATTAAACCAAATTTTATCTTGAATTAAACCTAAAGCATGGATTCTAAATTATTGTGCAAGATAAAATAAACAATATCACACTACGCCGCGATGTACGAGGAAAAACCCAAGACGGGAAAAAACCTCGGACGGCCCTAGCCACAAGTCCACTAGATATGGAATTATAATTACAAGACAAAAGACTTACATCCTCGACTCGAACCCTCTCAAGCCTTGTTGCTCCTTCTTGTAGAAACCTCTTCCTAGCGGACAATCACGGAGCTCCACCGCGATCTCGAAATCCACAGATAGGACTTTGTATGGTCACCGTCACCCAAGCTTGGAGCCTTTCTCCAAGTGAGTAATACCGCAACAAACTTCTTCTTCTTTGTGATGGGATGTAGAAGCAAACCCGAAACGTCTCTTTTTCAATTCGGTAGAGAAAACCGGTGCCAAAACTCCAAGCAATTGATATAAATATAGAAACTTGGATAAACACAATTGGGTGTAATCACTAGAGTGGTATATGCATTTTCTTTGAAAAAATAACCCTCAAAACTTGAACATTTTCCTAAACTATTTTTGCTCTCAAACTCTCTCTAGGAGATAAACTTAATTGGAAAAGTTAATTAGAAAAATGTGTTTCCTGTCCTTAATAAGTCTTAAAAAAGTTGGTTAAAAACCAAGTGGGGAAAGTGGGTAAAAACTGCTCAAAAATGTTCCCGCCTGGCATTCTCGTTCGAACGACATTGACACTCGTTCGAACGAGACTTCTAACGAGCGACCAGTCTGGGCTCGTTAGAAACTCGTTAGATACCTCGTTAGAACGAACAAACTCGTTCGAACGACATATCGAACGACTGACCAGTTTAGGTTCGTTGGCAAACTCGTTCGAACGAAACCTCGCTAGAACGAAAAACTCGTTCGAACGACATATCGAACGACTGACCAGTTTAGGTTCGTTGACAGTCTCGTTCGAACGAAACCTCGTTAGAACGAAAAACTCGTTCGAACGAGATTTCGAACGACTTCCAGAAATTTTTCTAAAATTCTATTTTGGCCCAGGAACTTTATATACGTTAAATTAAAGTTCCAATTAAATTATTCTGAAAGTAAAACATGGTTTTTTATTAAACCTAACACCCAAATAAATTTTGTTCCAAGCTCCTATATAAATATAATTACATTCATACCTTGGGATCATGGAACCTTAGTTGATGACGTAGAAACGAGGCACGCAAACCGGCATTTTGATGAAGCTTTAAATTCTTTGCCGCTACGTCTTCAACACATACTTCATAGGCTTGAGAGTATTACAATAAAACACTAACCTATGAAAAAATGTTTTTGTCCGTAATTCAGCCAACACAATACATGGAATCAATTGGAAATTTGTGTCCTTACAATATTGTATTGGTATATTTTACCTTAAGGAGAAGGGGAAAAATAGGTGGGCAGTTATTACGAATTCAAATATAGTTAGCGATCGATTTTTATTAATGAAGTGAGTGAAATGGAATTCGTAGGATTCAATTAATGGGCCGAGTGGATGTGTCCGGGTATTGCATTTTAACTAATGAAATAATATAATGGAGTTTCTACGACTTTTCGAATAGTGGGGGAAAACATTCGGGAAAAAATACGATGGAAAATTAAACAGTGAATCAATAATAATACGTAAGGTAATTGGGTGTTATATATACATTACATATGATACAACTATTATAGGTTGAGGGTATATATGCATATATTGATGTTATAAGTATATACTTATATTGATGTTATAAATATATATGCATATGTTGTGTGATTACCTATTGGTTGATTGAAACATACCTAGGCTACTTGCTATCACGGAGGTTCCGCGTTGTGGACGGTCTTCTCCTGATAAGCTGGGGGGGGGGGGATATTGACTTGTACCTCTGAACATAGAATTTAGGGATGGCCACTGCTTGTGTGAATGAGGGTGTGCCCGGTCATTTGCTTGCGTAGGTATGTGCATAGCCCAAAGGCCTAGAACTATGTTTACCTCCAATATGTGTGATTTGATTTTTATGGTTCAAGGGTGATATCCGTCCTTATTTAGTACGTGATATACCAGTACTTGATAGCAGAGTATGTCTGCACCGCAAGTATACACTAGGGGTGCTGTATACATATATATATATTATGATAGTGGTGTGAATATACATATACGTGTGATTTATTCCACTACGGGTGCTTTTGTAGACATTGTAGATAATGATATCTAAATTAATTTCAGTATGTGAGAATTTTATAATTAGTTGGTGATACTAAATAGATAGTAAAGGATTAAAAATTGGGTAGCGTATTATATGGGCAATACGGGTGGTCACAATAAAGTATTAGACGGGAAAAAAAAGCTTTAAGACTGAGAATATTAAATAAGACTTAATTTAAGATAAGTAATTAAGTTAATGAGATAAATAACTGATGGATCAACTATAAGATTACTTGGGATAGATTAGTGTGTCGAGAAGTTTACATAACAAGGATAGTTAGACGGTTAGTACAGTTAGGAGGGTTTGGAAGAAGCGTTAGGTGTGCATTTTAGACGAGGGGCGAGAATTGTCTTAAGGGAGTGCGGCATTAACTTAAATACGAAGAGCATTCATGCATTTTATTTACTACAACATTAATCACTTGCTAAATATTTTCAAGATGTTTTGGGTTCTAACCCTTGTTGCAAATATTTTCAAAATATTTTAGGTTTCTAGCCACACGGACGCCAGACTTGATTATCTATTCCAAGGATACACAGTTGCGGCATATGTGGATGAATTCAGGAGTTGGAGTAGATGCTTCTTTTATTTCATTCCTAGATTAGGAATCTTATCTCAGTATTTTAGTTTGGGGCGTGTTGCCTTCAGGATTTATTCAGATTTCATTTAAGTTCAAATTGTTGTATTGAGATTTATTATTAGCTGTTGGATATTCTGGTTTTGGAATTTGTAGCCGATGGTTTATTCGGCAAGTCATTTATTATTCAGTATCCTTCTAGACAGTGATTGTGTGTATGGCTTAGTTTATTTTGTTTTGCATATTGTTATCTGTTTAATGAAAGATAAAATTTAATACTTGCTTAATTAACTATCAGGTGATTAGTAATTAATATGATTTTTTAATAATGATGCTAAGAACAAACCAATTGAAAATCATGTTTTAATTTAATAAAGGACTGATCACTCGATATTTCATTAAGCGGGGTGTCACACCGAGTCATTGTCTCAGCCCTGCTACTTATCATCCTTTGGCTTATAAAGAGACTTTGATCGCCTCTTAGGCGTACAATCACCCTTGGGCTCCGCTGCTAGACCTAATTTGTCCACGTACTTTGTAGGCTTGCCCCTCCTAATCAGAGCTTCAATTTCGTCCTTTAGATCCAGGCACTTATCAGTCGTGTGGTCACGATCCTTGTGGAAATCACATAATTTACTTTTGTCTCTCATGACCGTAGGTCTTTTAAAATGTTTTGGCCACCTGAGCCTTTTACTTTCTCGATTCTCATCGAGGATATGATGTACTTCAACGATGAGTGGCGTGCATTCATCAAACTTTTTTCGACCGATCTTACTTCAACTTACTAGATTTATCTTTTATCTGAGCTTTTTCCAGCGTCGGACTTTGCACGACCATATTTCTTCACATCCATTGCCTTTTCGACATTAATAATATTTTATGCCTTGGCTATGAGTTATCATGGTGCTCAGAGGTTCTTTCGCCAACACCCAGTAAAGCTTACTAGGTAGAAAACCACTCATGATTGCAATACTTAATTTTTTCCATCGTATTTTATCACCTTCAACTTCTCATTATGGAACCTGGTAATATACGCCATTATCGTCTTGTCATCCTTTTATCTGACGTTTAACGAGTGATCCACCTTTTTTCTAGATTTTGTGTTGAAACAAAAGTTACTAACAAACAAGTTGGTGAATTGCTTAAAACAGGTTAGTTGCCCCACTAGAGTTAATATAGTCAGAGTACTGGAAAAATCCCTACATCTCATCTCGTTGAGAATTGAACATATATATCTGAAGTATCCCGATACTACTCAATGTGTTGCATCAGATCCGTTTTCTCGTTATATCTTGGAGTTATGACTAGTGTCTTAAACTTCGTTGGGGTCAAGTAACTCATTAATGATGCTGAAAAATGAGAACCCTATACGTAATCCCTATGCAAGGTTTTTTTAGTCTTGATCAGATTTCCTAATATGTCTTCCAAGCGCTGAATGGACAATTTCAATGGATGGTTCTGCTCGCCCCTCTCTGTCTTCTCAGCTCATCCCTGTCACACTATGTCCAGATCTGGCCAAGCATGTAAACTTCTTGGTTTCAGATATCTAGGACTCTTGCCTGCACTCCTTGGGCTATTTGCATGGATGTTCTCGTGCTACCTTTGGGCCCAATTAGCCAAAAGCAGCCCCCTATTCAACCTCTCAAAGATGATGGGTTGTTCCATATGATAAGTGTGATCATCACCACCTGATTCAGTCCTTCTTTCAGATTTGTTTCCTTCACCACATGAACCCAGATCCTGTCGCCCGGGGGTTATCTAATGCTCTTGCACGACGCGCCTGCCTCGTGTCCCTATGTGGGGATGGAGGTGGCATCTCACATCTTCGATCTGATTTTTATCCAACTGTAAGGTGGAGGAATTCAATTTTGGCCTGTTTTGTCCGGCCATGATGCTCCGAGTCAGCAGTTTCATCTTCTTATGCATTGCCTCCTGGATTTTAGCCAGACTCTGCAGGATTCCTTACAAGTCACATATTTAAACTAAATCAATATATAACATGTCGTAATGAGACTATTATTGGAAATATCACACTCGAATTATCACCAATAACTCAACCTACAACTTATAGATCTCAATACAAATAAATGATCAACCATTTTAAAAACATAAGAAAATATTATTTGTACCTACAATTAATACCAAAAGTGCTTTAGATGAATTGTACCACGATGTGAGCTCACCATGATGCAATACATGTAAAATACTTTTGATAATTTTTTCATATTAATTGTTAATAAATTTATTATTACATGTACACATACGTTTTGAAAAAATAAGATAAATTTAACAGTAAAATCTAAAAATAGATTTACATGGGTGTAATGAGAAAATAAGGCACCATGTAGATTAATGCGACAATAGACTCTCCTAACGAATTTCGTAAGATTAACAAATACGGTCACCACTTAGAGGTGACAATTCGAGTTAGTCGTGTCATTTTCGGGGGCATTAATTTGCATTTGAGTATAAGTTTTATGTACTCTTAAATTTATACAAGTTAATCGTGTCAAATTCAAATTATTTTAAATTATATAAATAAATTATCGTGTCAAAAATTACCAGTCCTATCACCACCGATACGAGAGTTGGATAGAAGCCGTCATTGACTGATAATTTGAGAGAGAGAGAGAGATGAAGTTGGTTTTGTTTCCCACCAATTTAACCTTTTATGGGAACGTGAAATCCTTGTGCTTTAAAAACACAAGTGGGTCCTACACTTCGGCTCCCACTTGTTGGTCTTTGCTGTCTCTGCCTCTCCACTGGTCACAACTCCCTTTTTTTTGTTTATATTTTTTTAATCTTCATTCTTCCCCATTTCAAGAATTTGTCCCTCCTCACGAAATCCAATACATGTATATCATTCTGCTAACCTTCGATGGTTTTTTTCTTGTTATTAATTTGCTTATCTGAACACAACCCATCTATATTTTCTTTGTAAGAGTTTGAATTTCTACTCAAGACCGGGTCTTTGTTCCGTTTTGTCCAATTTGGGCATATGGGTATCGTTATCTATTAGCAAAAATGACAGGATGTTGATTGAAATGGTTGTCTTGGTTCTTAGATTTGATGGGTTCTATTAGACTGTTGACCTAAAAAGGGCATTTTTTGTGGGTTGGCTTCAACTCTGCACACCTTGTTGCTGTGAAATTGAGAGGGAGATTTGATGTTTGGTCCAAGAAAATGGGCAGATGTGTTGTTCTTTAGCATTGACTTGTGTAGGTTAGAGAGACAATATGAAGAACCTTCTAAAGAAACTCCACATCATGTCCAGTCAATCTGAAGATTCACAAGGGTCTGCTTCATCAAAGAGCAATAGGTTGAGTGAGGTTTCGGTTTCGGTTTCATTACCAGAGAGCAATAAACCCTTTTCAGGGATTTCTGGATGGTTGAACTCAGTTACCAACAGGCGTAGTCCAAGTCCACCACCATCATCAGGAGGGGATAGAATTGAAAAATCTGATTCTGTGAGCAGTAGTGCTTTGGACGCGGCTTTGGAGGCAGTGATCCGTGATTCCGGGTCTGGTAACTCAAGGGATAGGGATAGGGATCCAGAGGGAGAGGAGGAGTATCAAATACAATTGGCTTTGGAGTTGAGTGCAAGGGAGGATCCTGAGGCTGTCCAGATTGAAGCTGTTAAGCAGATTAGTTTGGGTTCATGTCCTTCAGAGAATACCCCAGCAGAAGTTATTGCTTATAGGTATTGGGTAAGTTTCTTTCTTCCATGCCTCACCTCTCTAACTGCTTTCAGTTTACTTAGCTTGCTTCACAACATGTTTGACAATTTAAATTTGACAGAAAAGCGAATTCACTTTTGGATGAAAATGACATTGATTGCATTCTCTTTTAACAAGAACGGAAATTTTGTTAATGTAATTAAGTACATCACAAACAAGTCCTCTAATTCCTTTTAGCAAAGAGATAAAAAATTAACTGAAGAGACACCAAAAAAGAAGGAAAACAAAATAACTAAACTGCACAAAAGTTAGAGCTCAACCACCACAGGACAATTTGTATTTTTACTAAAATAAATCACATACTCCTCCCACATATGTCACGATAGAGCACATCTCAACGTTTATAAGATTGCTATAACACAACACTAGCGGCCATTGACCTTGACACTACTCAAAGAATGCCCGAATCAGCCAAAAGTCCTGCACATATCCCTTGTCATGTCATACAATGAAACAAAATTTGGTTCATGAATTCCTCGGTTTTCTTACAAAGCTTACATTAGTCCATCAAAGCTTTACCCATGTTTGTGAAACTTATAGAAAATCATTATAATGTTTGTTTTTGTATTCAAAAAAGCAAAGTTAAGGTTTTTGAAAGCTAACATAATGGAGACAATGTACTTTATTTAGAGAGAGAAATGGTGGGTGAGTGAGTGACAGGGGAGGCAAGTGTTTTAGAAAGAAAGTAAAAATGGGCAAGTGTTAGTGTTTATTAGAATTAGAGGGATGGCGAAGTTTAGATGACCCAACTCTTAGAAAGCGAAACTCTTAGATGGTGTGGTGGTGGTAGAAGTTTAGATGACACAGCTCCCAATTTGGACCCACCACACAAGTCATGTAAAAGATCTAGGCTTTAGCCATCTTCGATCGTTTAGAAAACATGCTTCTTCCTCGCACCCTTTATAAATGAAATTCCATAATTTTATCCCATGACGACAATTTAAATTACCAATGCAAGGTAGTCACCATTATCTGCCTCCACAAACTCCACTCCTCAATCGCAATCCTCCACAGCCTATTAAGAACCTTATTGAAGATGCTAAAATATATAGTCCCTGCACCACCTTGACATAAGGACAAAGAAAATGTCAGTCCATCCCATAAAATTGTATTTAAACTCCTCCTTACCCTTCCACAAGATGTCTGTTAATCATTTATCAGGTCTTTTTCTTGACAGACAATGGGAAAAGAAAAGTTGACAAGTGATATGTTTCAGATAATTATAGCCTCTTCCTGGTCTCTTTTTACACCTCTTAACCACACAAACTAGAGCCCAAATAAGAGCAAGGGAGGGAGCCCAACTCGCGTCCCAATATAATAGCCAAAGCATTAGGTAAGGAATCTTCTCAAAGCCAACATAGCAAGGATGAACAACAATGAAGGTAAATGGTCTCCAATGTCCCTCGAGCTGGCAAAAAGATGTATCTGCGTCCCAATGACAAGAATACAAGATCCAGTCGTAGAAATATAGATGCTAATTTACAACATTTACCATCCTCCAAACCCATCCTCTCAAGCATATATACTCCGAACACCTATACATAATCATACAAGTTACATGATCATAGGCCCTTTCAGTATCTATATTTATCACAACATTTGGAACTTTATCTTCCAGACATTTGGGACTTGCATCACATCCGGAACCTGCCTAGCCTCCGCAAAGCCATTTGTGCCATTTATGAGCATAAGCAAAATTTACAGCAAGAATAGCCCTTTAGTTCAGCAAAGAAGGCAGAATGGTGGGCCAATTTAGAACAGTATGCACTCAAAAACTTACCCCTGTAATCTCTGAAAATCAATACACACGCAGCAGGCTGGGGCACTGCGTTTCCTTTATCTAGACCATCAGTATTGTCTTTTAATCCTCCTTACAGGGGTCTGCCATATGACCTCCTTGATTATAGGAGCTCCTCTATTTGAAATAGGAACCCCCAACCTGTCAAGCACCTTAGAATTAACTTCATCCTTGGCATATCCAGGCAAAAAACCTTAATTTGGATAAGTTAAGCCTTAATGCCGCTGCAAATGACAGCTGAGTTAGGAGATTTTTCTTCAAATCTGCATTTATTCCTAGCATTCGAAATCTTGTATATAGAGTAACGAGTCTCAGCAATGAGCAAGTTATAAATTTTGGGGCTAAACTTTCTATTTGATATCCCCTGCAACAGCTGATCAAAAGTATTCGATTGGGGCATAGTAATCTGAAATATGGAGGAAAACCATCTCTAAATTCTACTATCAAACTCACAATGGAGGAAACAATGCCTAATATCTTCTTCCTCATTAAAAACTGCACATACAAGGCATGTTGAAACAATGGAAATACCTCTAATTCTTAGGTTGTCATCAGTGGGGAGTTTATTGAGGATTCTTTAAGCTTACTAGAATAGAGGAATGAAACTGGCCCACAAGGCTTTACAACCCTGATTCATCTCGCCATTGCCTTTAACAAGCTTGTAAGCCTTATCTAGAGTCAAGTCCTGAACTAAAATATCTTACTTTCAACTGCTGATAAAGCCATACTTTTTATTTCTCTGCTAATCTTGAGCAAATGCATCTTCAAAACAACAGAAAATGCTCCATTGTCTGTTACTGATTACTGATCAGAGCTGCTACATTAGTTTTGAGATTGTCTGCCCCTATATCCCCCACGTATAGAGTGTTACTAAATACTAATAGGAGATCCAAACCAGGCTTATGGACTTCCCATCTGCCACCAACCATCTAGAATGAAGCCTAATCCGAGGTAAATTCTTCTTTAAACCAGGCCAAATGATGTAAACTACACGTCAAAGCCCAAAACAAAACAAACACCAACTCTAGAGAGAGAAAGCTAAGAATTTCTTATATTCCAAAATGAAGCTATCTCCAACTGAGGGGAGTACATGGGGTATTTATAGGCGGGATATTACTTGCTAGCCAAGTAATTACCTAAATGACAATTATTAACAAAAATAGACCTAATTAGTCCCAAACATGTTTGGAGGTCAATTAAAGGACAAAAAATGAAATAAAAGAACTAAAATAAAGGAGAACTAATAACAAATACTAAAATGACCAATATGTCCTAATATGAACCCATTTCCATCGCTCTCCCCAACTTCAAAAAAAGGTCGTCCTCGAACTTGAAGGGTAAGCGGCAACGCGGTCAGGCCTCTTTCCATGAATTCTTCAATTTGAAGCGGGAGGCGTCCTCGTACGCGACTTGAGTACCTACTTGCAAGAAACCCACGAATTATAGGCAAGAAATGCAAGTGTTTAGGTTTTCTTGATTTGGGGTTTGATTCCATGGGTATTTGGCTAGGGCTCATGGGTTTGTGGTAAGAAAGTTGAGGGAAGCTAGGGTTTGTAAGTAGTGGAGTGGATAGTGAAATGGACAATGAAACCTTAGATTTGGATTGTTGTGAATCTGGGGTTGGATTTTGGTGTAAAGAGGCCAAATTAGGGTTCAAAAATTGGGTGGGATTGATCGGAGAGGGCGGAGGTTGAGTCGCGCCTCTTGGGATGGTGGGTCCGTCGCGCGCTGCCAGTATAGGCGGTGGCGCCATCTGATCGCCGTCAGGGTCGATCGGGGGTTTTCTGGTCCCGATAGGGTGAGCTAGATAGGTTTCGGCCTCTTTTGAAGGTTCCGACTGCTTTCCGGTGGTATTCGTGGTGGTGGGTGGTTGAAATTTTTTGGAGAAGAGATGCAAGATGGTATCAAATTGTTGTTATTCTTTTTGTGCTAGTTCTTCCAATTTTTCCATTCTTTGTCTCAATTCTTGTATCTCTTCTTCTTGTTGTTTGGATTTATTCGGAGCCATTGAGAATGTAGCGTACGATTTGTTAATAATTTACACACCGATACACCAATACCCCAATGTTGGAGCGACACCCGCTCTGATACCAATTTGATGTAAACTACACGTCAAAGACCCAAAACAAAACAAACACCAACTTTAGAGAGGGAAAACTAAGAATTTCTTATATTCCAAAATGAAGCTATCTCCAAATGAGGAGTACATGGGGTATTTATAGGTGGGATATTACTTGAGTCAAGTAATTACATAAATGACTAAAAAAGACAATCATTAACAAAAATGTACCTAATTATTAGTTCCAAACATGCTTGGAGACCAATTAAAGGACATAAAAGGAAATAAAAGAACTAAAATAAAGGAAAACTAGTAACAAATACTAAAATGACCAATATGTCCTAATATGAACCTATTTCCATCACCAAATAGAAGACTTAGAGTAGTTATCCAAGCAGCTGGAGGTATTAGTTTTAAACCTTTTCCTCACAAAAGCAGCCCACAGATAAGATTCAGTGAGCACATCCTAGTAAAGTTTCACCATAGCTGCATCATTGAGAAATCTAGCATTTCTCAGACCAAGACCTCGTTCTTCCTTGGAACAGCAAACTTTATCCCAAGCTCCACGTCTTAATTTCTTTTTATTGACAGCTCCAAACCATACAAAGTTTCTGAAAATCCTATTAAGTCTTTCCAGCAATGAAGCAGGCCACTTGTATATTTGGGAACTGTGGAGGAACATGCTTTGAAACCCACTTTGAACAAGCTGCACATCAGCAGCCATGGACAACCAAAGACCCTTTCAACATGTGAGTTTGGCAAAGGCTTTGTCTGCTAAAGGCTGCAAATGGCATCTTTTGGGTTTCCTTCTCAATATAGGAGCACCTAAGTAGGTAAAAGGAGCCTTTCCCTCTGCTATGCCCAAATTATCTTCCATCACTGTTCTTCTATGCTCTCACCCAAATAAAGTGTGCTTTTGGCCTTGTTCATGTATTGCCCAGAGGCATCCCCATAGTTGTCCAAGAGCTTCATTAACTTTTTAAGTGATCTGGTGTCAGCTCTAGAAAAAATGAACAAGTCATCTGCATAATACTACCTCTGGGGTAGAGATTTTTTTGAAGATTTGTTTGTTAACAGTAGCATCATAATTGAGGGTGCAATAATTGTTGTAGTTTGTTGTTATTGCTGGATATTACTTCTAGTTCTTCCAATGACAGGAGTATGGCTTTATTAGTTTATTATCAAACCTTGGCAATGTCTACTAGATACATACTACCACTCGTGGGGAAACTTTGCTATGTCTACTAGATACATACTACCCCTCTGTAAAGGTTAATTTGGAGGAAAACACTTGGAAGATTGGTTATCACAACAATTCAAGAACAAAGGGTGGAGCAAAGTAGTTTACTAGAAGACAACCGGGTGATACAATGCAATCTACCAACAGTATTACCACAAAAGGCTAAGAAAGCTGATAATTGGAATACTAAGGGAAAAAATTCCCGTAATATATCCCATTCTAAATCTTGCAACTATAGATTTTAAACATATTAAAAAAAGCCATTAAGCTTCCTACTTGGACCAGTACTAAAATTGAACTGAATTTCCAAATTCAATTCTTTTCCCATTCAGATTCTACTTTCTTGTCCTCGTGAGATCATCTCCATGGTCCTGTTTTGGTCTATTGCGTTGATTAATGATTGGAAATAATCTAACTTGATGATGTCACTGACAGGGCGTACCTAGGTAATAATGAGTTCTCTTCAAGAATTAAATTTCTTGCCAAGAGACGTCTCTAGTTGTGATATTTTAAAGGATTCTTGTGTCAGAATCACCTTTTATACCTTTTTACGTTGCCCAGTTTTCTTTTTGGCCCTGTGAATTTCGAGTTCAGGTTTCGTATTATACAATTCAATAATGGGTGATTGTTTTATCCATTTGCGTCGTTTGTCCATATTACTGCACGACTTCAAGTTGCATATAATGTGGTGGCTTATGCAATACTAGCATTGCTTTCTCAAATATTATTTTGCCACATATTTCTAGCTTTCTAACCTAGCTCATGTCGTAGATTTATTCATTATTCACAGAATTACAATGCTCTTAATTGCGATGACACGATCCTGGATGGTTTTTATGATTTCTATGGCATTTTGATGGGGTCCACTTCATCAAATATGCCATCCCTTGTCGATCTCCAAGGAACACCAGTGTCAGGTAATGTCACTTGGGAAGCAGTTCTAGTCAATAAGTCTGCTGATGCTAAGCTGTTACGCCTCGAACAGAAGGCCCTGAAGATGGCTGTCAATTCAAGGTCAGGATCTCAAAGTTTAGTTGGTAGCGATTTGGTGAAGAAGCTTGCTGTTTTAGTTTCTAATCACATGGGGGGCCCGGTTGGGGATCCAGACAGCATGTTGATAGCATGGAGAAGTCTTTGTCATAATCTGAAGTCTACTCTCAGGAGCATGGTTTTGCCTCTTGGTTCTCTGAAAATTGGATTGGCACGTCACCGTGCACTGTTGTTTAAGGTACTTGCACTTTTGGTTATTTTGATACTTTGAAAATTGCATAAGCAAGCCTAATGGAGAACAAATATTTGATATTATGATATTAGTATAGCATTTACTTCTGATAAAAATCACTTACTGCAAATTTGGAGTAACTAGTAAACTATATTAACACAAATCAGTTAAGTAAATTGGGAAGTGGAATTCGTTTTTGCTGTGATTTACATGGTCATGATAATAGTCCGTGCTATTGTTTGCCATATTCATATATGTTATTTACTATTAATGAATTAAATTTTTTATTTTCCTTTGGTTATATACTTGTTAGTTGTTTATGACTCCTGTTGCATGAAAATACTCAAAATTCCCAAGCCATTTGCATACTTACGTCTCATAATTTCTTCTTGTATAATGCCAGTCATTTTTTCACTTTGTCATATTGATCCTTTTTGTTTCGGTTTGTCAGTTTGTGACATGATTGATAATTTAATACTGCCTCTGTGTTCGATGGTTCTATAGGTTTTGGCTGATAGTGTTGGCCTCCCTTGCCGGTTAGTGAAAGGACAGCAATATACTGGTTCTGATGACGTGGCAATGAACATAGTAAAGATTGATGATGGAAGGTTATCACTGCTTCCTTTTGTCTTTTCCTGATGCTAGCAAATCATGTTGCTGAACCAAACATGATTTATCATTCGTCATTAATTATGGGCTGCTACAATATCTTTTCTTTAGCTGGTTATTGATTGCTTTACAGTAAGTATGGAGGGGCATGGTGTGGGGAAGCGTACTAACCCCTTCCAATGTTTTAAAATATATTATTAACTGTATGGTGTGGTAAACGTAGCGGTATAAAACACTTTCCAATAGATTGATTCACAAACGCAATCTCAATATTGCAAGGCCTTATTATAGGCCCACCTAGGAGTCCTAGATAATTATGAACTAATGACTAAAAAATAAATATAAATTGATAAACCTAATAAAATAACTAATTAAATAAAAAACTAGGAATCCCCTCCCTTGTCCTTCCTTAGGCAGGCACATCATATGGTGTATATTTTTCTTTTTTATAATCTGTGCGGCCAACAACTTGTGCCCTACCTTTCACTATTCTCTCCTTCTTTCTCTCTCACTCAACCATCCTTGACAAAAATGTCGAAGAAATTTCCATTACACAACCCAATTTCTTCTTTTCTATCTTTTTTGCAAGAAACCGGCTTGGGAGGGGATATTTTATTCTTAATTTGACCCGATTGGGTGCGTGATTGATGGAGAATGATTGGGTGGGGCAAACAATCCTCGACTCGCATTTGAGAATTTTGAATTGAGCCCGGGGAGTTAATCGGGGCAGAAACATAATTTACGGAAGTTTGGGGGCTAAAAAATAATTTACAGAAAATTCTGGGGGCTGTGTGTAATTTTTCTGAAAATTTGGGGAGGGATGGGAGTAATTTTTGGATGGGGTTAGATATTCAGATTTTGGAAGCGCAAAATGGGGATTGGGGGCATCAATATAACAAGCCCTAGTTAGGGTTTGGGGTTTAAAAAATGGTTTGGAGCTGTAGGGGGCTACCGGGACCGGGGGGTTTGATTTTACTGTCGAAAGGAGGGGGCAGGGGATAAGGCGGGTTGAAGGCTGGTCGGCGTGGGGGCAGCCTGACCTATTGTGGTTTGCGACAGGGAGGGTTGAACCGGAGGCTGGTCTCGGAGTGCCTGGAAGGGTTGGGATCGGTGTTGGTCCAGGTGAGTGTTGTGGCGGTGGCCGGTGGTAGGCGGGTTCTGTTGGAGTTGGGGGTGAGATGCGCCGGGCTTGGGGTGAGTGGAAGTTGGTGGGTCAAGGGTTGGTGAGAGCTAGTTTTTTTTTATAGGTTTGAATGGAGATGGTGGGTGGGGTTCAATAACACTAGGGTTTTGGGGAAATTGTCAGATCTAGGGTTTGGAAAATAATGGGTGGGGTATTGTTTGTTTTGAAGGCAAGATGTCAAGTTTTTCGTTGAGCATGGCTAGGGTTTCTTCCATTTGGGTAATACATTGCTCGTCTTGGGTGGATATCTTCGGTATCATTGGTTGCTTTTTTTTTTACGATTTTTGTGTTTTTTTACAACAACAACAATAATGGGTGGAGCGACTAAATTTTGATACCAATTGACGTAAAATAAAAGCCATCAAAGGCACAAAAGTCACACAGGAGAGAAAGTATTACTCAAAGGTAGAAAGGATATTAATGAGGGGGAAGGGGGATGTTTATAGGGGAGTGGGGAAGGATCTAGAATGAGGTCATCTCCACTAAGAGGGAAATGAGCCTAGGCCCATCCCTTTACAATAATACCTATAATGACTATTCTAGATCCAAACAACCAACCCTATAATACAACTAAAATGTAACAAAAATACTAGTCAACAAATAAAAGTAAAATTACAAGAAAATACTAAAAATTACTAAAATAACCCTAACATTATTCTAATTTTCATTATAGATGCTCATGCTTTACTTGTTAATATAGTAAATACATATTTTCAAATCTAAGTAGAACGAACTTGAAAACATATTAAGAAAGATTCATGCTTAAAAACCATAGTTTGAAAGGAAAAAAATGAGGTTTCTTCCAGTTTCCCATTTAGAAGAATGTCTTGCCTGTCTTTTGGCTTCCGCACTATTATATTGTAGGTTTATAAATAAATTGAATAACCGTCAAGAATTTAGTAAAGATTCCAGTAAAATATAGATATGCAGGCTATATTCTTGCGGCTTAAAATATTCAAGGTGGTTGAAACATCAGTGAATAGAGACATTTATCTTTTCAGGAGCGTACATTTAGTTATCACAGTTGTTTATTTGCTAGACTTCTTAAACGATCTCTTAACGGGAAAATGTATCTTATAAGTTTCTAGTATATAACTATAATTGGAGCTTCATAAATTTTATCTGTTTAACAATGGATGATGTGAATTTCAGGGAATACATTGTTGATTTAATGGCGGATCCTGGCACACTTATTCCATCTGACACAGCAGGAGCATCACATATGGAACATGAAGAACCTTTCTTTTCAACAAGTCCTTTACCTAGGGATTCGGAATCCTCTCTTGTAGCTTCCTCTAGTAGCGGTGTTGCTAGTTCGTTTGAAGAACATTCTGAGTTTGGGATACTTGACAAAGGATCCTGGTCTAGAGTTTGTAGTTCTTCAGGAAAAGACACTGATGACAGAGGTGAACATATACCTTCTGCAGGTTATATACAACAACTTGAAGATGAGGACGGGCCCAAGGAATCATCGGACAATAACCCTTGCAGGCCTAATTTTCCGTACATGCATGCAAGATCTCCTTCCTGGACCGAAGGCGTTAGCTCTCCGGCTGCACACAAAATGAAGGTTAAGGACGTTTCGAAATACATGATCGATGCTGCCAAGGAGAATCCACAGTTGGCTCAGAAACTTCATGATGTTTTACTCGAGAGTGGTGTTGTTGCTCCTCCAAACTTGTTCACTGAAATTTACCAGGAGAAGTCAAAAACTAAAAAGGAGACCCAAAAATCTATGGGTCAAGGTGATCTTGGGCGAGCTCGATTTTTGCCTCCTCTGCCTAAAGTCAGTCCTCGTGGTCAATTGGAGAATCAACTAGACTTGGATGAAGTAACTGAAATGAAATATGCGAGAAATGTTCCTGTTGCCGCAGCAGCGGCAGCAGCAGCTGTTGTTGCATCTTCAATGGTGATGGCTGCAGCAAGGACAACCAACAATACAAGCCTTGAGCTTCCAGTAGCTGCTGCTGCCACCGCTACGGCTGCGGCTATGGTAGCAACAACTGCAGCTGTCGGCAAGCAGTATGAGAACATGGAAAGTCGTGCTATGTTTAACCCATTGGATTGTGTAATGAATCATGGAGATGCAAATGCTGATGTTTATGAGCCACGGGGTAGTGGTGAGCGGGAGCATGATGCTTCAAGGGAAAATCCAGAAGGCGAGAGAATTTCAGATAGGTCAATAGGTAATGATAGTACAAAATCCGACGTGACACTTGACGATGTAGCGGACTGTGAAATTCCATGGGAGGATATCACCATGGGTGACCGTATTGGACTTGGTACTAAGATACACAACATATCATATTTAATTTTATTCAGTCATATAGATGATCCTCAGGCTGGATCTTTGAAGGGAGTCATTCTTTTTGAGCTATTTAAGGATCTCCCTTTTGTGGGCTAAAATGGTTGGATCTCTTGATGACCAAATTGTTCAAAATATTCAACCATTCAGCCGGTGAAATGCAAATAATATGTTTAAACGGATGAAACTGTGTAGATAATAGTTTTGCATTTCACCGGACTAAAAAATGTTTAAAGTTTTTTTACAAAATTTGGTGGAGATGATCTCCTCACCCCGAGATGATCTCCTCACTGTCATATTTATCATCTCCACAAAATTTGGTGATAAAATTAAAGAAGTTATCACCTGAGTTTTCTCCTTAAAGAAAGGACGTCCTTCATGGATCTTTTCTGGCTGCTTTTAATCTAATGTCCGCTTGTATATTTGTTCGTAATTTCGTCCATTTGGTACATCCTTTCTGTTGCAGGATCATACGGGGAGGTCTATCGTGGAGACTGGCATGGCACTGTGAGTTCACCTTGTCTACTGCCTATAGCGGCTCTAATTCATGTTTACTTTTTGCTGCACTTGTGTATTCTTTTTTTAAATTTTTTGATACTTCACCGTTGTTTCTCTTAGTCTTGAGATCTTTTCTAGCCTCTGCTTAAAAGTCAAAATTATGTTCCATAATAATTGGTTTAAGAACTGGGAGGGGGTAAGGGGTGGGTGGGGGGCGATGGTGTGGGTGGTATACAGATTTAGGAAGTGGGATTGGAACTTAGGAAATATTAGTAGGAAGCAGAACTTAAAAAAGTTTACGATGTTGGAGACTCCAAAACTAATTGAAAACATTTGAGCCTACTAATCAGAATGCTTTTTCCCATTGTTCCACATGTTTTATTTTTTTTGATTACTTTGATGTCTTCGAAACGCGAAATCTTGGGACATTTTCAGTTTAAAAAACTTTCTAGTAGTACAATGTAAGTCATCTGACACATTGTTGACCGCATATAATTTAATTATTACGTTTTGTTTTTTACTTTTTCTCGATTGTTATTACAAACAGTAGAAAATTGATGTTCTTTGTATTTGGTTTATTTTTTTTTTAGTAGAAATTTTATTTCTTTATTAAAAAATAATCTTTTTAAATTTCATGGAATATCAACCAATCCTTCAACATTTTGAGTGTTCTTGATGCGACAAGGGCTGGGCTAGTACTATTCACGGGGTACTTTCCCCATGTTACTGTTCATACAGGACAATACGAAAGACAAAATAGTATTTTTAATACTTAATTATTTCATCTTTTATGTTATGAGAGTCTTTAATTTATTAGTGTTATTTTTATATACTAGGTTATTTAGTGCGCAAGTTTGAATCGAATCCGGAGTTTATAATTTTCTTTCCTATCTCTATTTTTTTTTTCTACAAAAATTACATTTTAGTTTAGTATAATTAAGGCACTAGGACACTTTTTGTAATCACTTCTACAATTCAATATAATTGATTGCAAAAGTGACTTCTTTGTGAGGAAATTGTTTGATTTTGTATGTGATTATTGTTGCTTGTGTTTTAATAAGTTACTCTTGCTGGTTTTACATCAAAGGGGTATTACAGCCTTTTGATATGGGTTGCGTTTTTGTGAGCAATTGAGTGTTTGTTTCATGTTTTAATTTTGAGGCAAAATTATCATTGATGAGTGATCCGAAGACGATGGCCAAATCTCGGTTATCTCGAGCTTGGTGGCCAAATCTCGGCTATCTCAACCTTGGACACAAGTGTCACCACCACATGTAGGCTGTGATGTGTTTTCCAGTGGCTCAGTGAAGGGGAATAGGATCGTGGGACCACAGAAGCAGTCGCGATAGTGGTGCAACAGGCCTAGAGCAGCGTGTGGCGGTACCATTGCACATATGGATGACAAGCTGATGGTGGGTTCCAACAAGGAGAAGGAGGTAGTATTGTTTGAAGACATGAAAAAGCATTGGCTCTTGTATGATGTGGGGATGGAAGCCGCGCTAATCGTATATGTGGGAGACATGAAAAAGAATGTTGAAATACCTGAATGGTTGGGCGCGTAGGTAGTAATAAAATTAATCGGGCTTGACGGATTGAAAGAGGAAATTGATAGTTATGATTTGGAAGGCTTAAAATTGTTGGAGGAAGTGGGAGTGATGTGTGACACCCCGCCTACTAAAATACCGGGTGGCCAGCCCATGATCAAAATAAAACGTTGGGCTCATACGGCTCATTCTCAGAATAACTATCGAAAACTTTTTAAAGTTACTAACCACCTAGTAGTTTAATTAGACTGGTGCCAAATTTTATCTTTCATTAATAATCAACATGCGAAAATAATAATAATTTAAACCATCAACACAAATTGATAACTACATCCAACACAATTGAATGATATGAATAAGATGACCGAATCAACTATCGGTTCAACAATAAAATCTAACAATAAAATCCAACAATAACCGGAATACACAATGTCAAATAAATAACTGAGGGTGACATGCTCAAATAAATAACTGAATACTATACCTGAGGGTGACATGCTCAAATAAATACTGAAGTAAAGATCCTACAATAAATGAACGAAACGTCTATAGCAAAGTCCTTCAGCTGCGCATCCCTTGATAGAATTCTCAAACTGGGCGTCCCTGTGGTTGGACACCTAAAATGTTTTGAAAAAGATTTTGACAAGGGTCAGAGCCCAAGTAAAACATTTTGAAAATATTTAGCAAGCAGTTAAATTGCAATAATTAAATGTGCATGCTCACGTTTCATATTTAAGTTAATGTTGCACTCACTTGAGGTATAATTCACCCCTCTTCTAATGCGCACACCTAACGCTTGCCTTCTAACCTTCCTAGTTAAGCTGCCCCACCTAACTAGCCGTGTCACACCTCTTTCTGCCCCACTACTATAACCTGAGTATTCTTACTTTGATTATTAAGTTATCTGCTCATGAACTTATTAATCGGTTCAACTATTTTAAATCATATAACGTTACCCCGAGTTATATAGGAAACCTCTTTTTAAATCATATAGTTTTCACACTAGTTATATAAGAAATACATTCACACTTATGTATTAATCCCGTATATAATTATCTACTAATATTATATACGTACTAGTATACTACAATATTCACATACATGTCAAGTATATATTAATCCTCCCGAGTAAGGACTCACTGGATGTTTCTCTAAAATGCTATCACCCCAGGTATACTCATCCACTTGAGCACCCTGCTACGGTTAGCTCCCCGAATCAGTGAAACAAAAATAAACGTAGCGGAGGCGGCCATAGTTCCCCGGCTGTGAGACCGAATTATACCCAAAGCATCTCACCACGAAAAGAAATCACAACATATAAATACTGGACGCCTATGACTTGGGGATTATACTCGCCCTACATTCACTAGTCAGGGGATTAACCCACATTGCGCAACCTCCTGTGATAGCACTAGAGAGGTATGTATTCCTATAAATATCATTCACACCGATATCTATAAAACACGTAAATATATATATATATATATATATTATCACTAACGTATACATATATTTAATAAAGGTCCGGCTAACCGGTGTCTAACACCCGTAGCACTAGCCCAAGAATACTCAAGTCTATATCCCGATTTGTAACTTAATTAATCACGCATTAGTTAATTTGTCATTTAAGTTGTGTCACCCAACTACAATACCCGACTCACTCATTCGGTATGTATATTCACCCTTTAGAATTTATTTCACAAAAATTCCACTATTAAGATTAACACCTCTCATCATGTTTAAAATTCGATACTTTTATTTTATATCTCTATAATAAATTAACCCGGCTACCCCTTGCCTAACTCTCGTAGCACTCAACCTAAAAATATCCGAGTCGAATCCCCGACCCCTAGTCTAATTAATTTTTCACCTCAATTAATTTTATGCAAGTGGTGCCACTCAACCATAATTTCCGGACTCCCCACTCGGTCCGTATTTAAACCTTTATGAATTTATTTCACTCAATTCATTATTTAGGTTCCTCCTTTTTCTCACCTTTCTAGACTCATATACATCCACCTATAATCCCTAGGTAAAATAAATCCTGGGCATCCATACTCGGAGTTGATTTCTGACTAAAGATTTCGATTTCGGACACCCTTCCGTAGAAAATTCATAACTAATTAAAAAAAAATCAGAAAAATACGAAACTGGCGGCCACGGGTTCGTAACGAAAAGATTTATCTCCATGTCCAAACCTAAGGTCGTTTGAACGAGGTATGTACGAACGAGGTACCAATCTCATTCGAACGAGGTACCAATCTCGTTCGAACGACTTGCAACGTCCTTCAATGCAACGCTGATCACTTATTCTAATTCTTTTTTCTGCTTTCTGCCATTAACGAATTTCTTCCATCTTAAAACTTCTGCCCAGATTTCTATTTACAGTTCTTACAAAATCCTCCCTTTAATCACATTTCATTTATAGATTTAGTCATTACACAACACCGACGATTCCTATAAATCCCAGATTCGAGTTTTCTCCCAACTTCGTTAATTTATTTTTCCAAATACTCACATCAAAATTCAAGTAAACCTATTCTGCATCTAGGTTCATA
The DNA here is from genome assembly GCA_949130495.1 of Sambucus nigra. Lineage (NCBI taxonomy): Eukaryota > Viridiplantae > Streptophyta > Magnoliopsida > Dipsacales > Adoxaceae > Sambucus > Sambucus nigra. The sequence goes on along the minus strand of OX422210.1, from coordinate 368,090,556 downwards.
GTTTAATTTCAAACGATTGACATATCTCGTATCATCAATATAACCTTTTAACCCACGGCACGTGTAAAAAATTCTCAAAACCCATTTTAATGAAATAACCCACCCAAAAAAGAATATGGTTTACACCCCACCATGATATGAATTGCAATACCGCAATTTAAATGAAAGCAAGTTTAATAAATTTGTAGGGTCTGATTTCCTTTGTTGTAGACAAAATTTGACGAAGAACACATCAATCTCTTCTTGGTTTGGCTCCCAAAAGCTCTCCCACTTGATCCCTCTTTTCTCCAATGCAAATTAGGGTTTTCTTATTTGAGTTGTGACTGCCACAAACTCTTTAACTTAGGTTTTATTAGGTGAATCCCGAAATTAAGCTTGTGTGCTAAATTAAAATAGCTCAAATACCCCCGTGTGGGTCCGGTTATGCCTAAAAATGCTCTGAGATCCAATTACTACTCCTGGTTACTCTTTTCTGACTATCTCGACCCATTTGGAATCAATTGTGCACTCAGAATTGCCATCCGAGTCACTTTACTAAAATCGCCAATCTCAATCTCAAACTACGACACATGTAATTTTAAAAAATATAATCCGAATTAAGTAATTCTTAATTCCCTAATTTAATTAAATCCTCCAAATTAATTAAATTCTGCATCACCAAATTAATACATCCTCAAAAATACGAGGTGTTACATGATGAAGTAGCAAAACCTGTAGGGTTATCTTCCATGAGAAAGAAAAGGAATATGTACTCAATTTTTTTTGATTGCGAGGAGAAAAATATTGAATTCCTAGGAAAAGGGACTTATTTTTAGTTAAGCTTGGATAATTCTTATGGATCCAAAACGAAGTGATTTATCATTTTGATTATTACAATCAACGGGAGATCTGAATTTCTTGGTGATCGAATTTGTTTATGAGTCAATGTCATGAATAGTTTTGTGGACATGCACCCTTTCAAGCGGGCCCAGTGCTCGCAAGGACCAGGGCTCGTACTATTCCCAATTTTTTGTACATGCAGGAAAGGAGGAGAGAGAATATTTTTTAATGTTACTAGAGAGTCCTTAATTTTTTAGTTTTTATTTTTATTTTAGGTTAATTTGGGAGCAAGTTAGAATAATATTATTTACTTACCCCGTTTTATCTACTTCCTATTTCTCATTTCCTTGTTCTAGAAGGATTATGGTTTATCTTCGTATAAACGAAAGGCCCAAGGCTACCTCTTGTTATCACTTCTGGAATTCAAGATAATTGATTTAGAATGTTATTTCTGTGTGAGAGAATTGTTTGGTTTGTGCATGGTTGCTGTTGTGAATGTTTTGAGTGCTGTGACTTGTGAGTTTTGGTTATGTTGCTTCCACTTTTTTACATTTGCTATTATCTGTTACCTCGGACCGTGCTTACAAAATATGAGATCAGGAAATATGACTTCCAATTTTTAATATGATGTGGCATATACATAATAACACCCCCTATTTGTTTTATCAGTAAATTATTTTTAATTCTGTTTTTTGATATGGGATCAACAATTTAATTACATGTCGGTTTATCATTTTGTTTTGTAATTGTCACTATTGATTGTTTATTACGTAAGTCTGTTACTTTTCTCTTATTCTCTTTCTTGGAAGGTAATATTTGAACCTTACTGCTTCTGTTCGACTTTTCAGGAAGTTGCGATCAAGAAGTTCTTAGACCAAGGTTTAACTGGTGAATCCCTTGAAGAGTTCAGAAGTGAGGTACAATCTCTCCCCTTTTTTTGAGTAAAAACCCAATAGATTTCATCGGAAACATATAGCATCAAATGCCTCATCAGATATTTATGAGCACTGCTTGATTAGCGCGGAAATAATTTTAATAATGTGAATTTAAGGTGAGGGAGATGCGCGTAATATGAGCGATACCTTAGAAAATGAATGAGTGTTGAACATTATTGATGGTTTCTGTATTATTGGTGGAGATTGGAACAAACAATATCAGATAATACCTATGGAGAGAAATTGGAAATTTAATAGGTACAGAAAGCTTCCTTGAGTTGGGTTGAAGAAAGCTTTACAATGTTCAAGAAGCTTGACCATAGTTGAACATTAAAGCTTTCATTTGTCCCAATGTTCCGCATACATTATTTGGAAGTCGTTTTCCCCTTGAAAAATTAGAAATTAAAAATAATTCATATTGATTGTTTTCTTTTGAAAAGTAAGAGAATTGTTCACCTGTCACACAAATACCGCATAGCATTAATATTATAGACCATCATATTATGCGTGTATATTATGGATTGTAAACAGAGTAAATTATTTTACTTATTTGGCTTGCAAGGTCCGGATCATGAAAAGAGTCAGGCATCCCAATGTTGTTCTCTTCATGGGGGCTATTACACGTTCTCCGCATCTTTCAATTGTTACCGAATTTCTTCCGAGGTACGTAGAAATTATGTATTATTAGCCATATCACGTTAATTTTTCAAATACAATATTATGAAAAGCAATGTGTTGTGTTGAAATACGTTATCCAACATTATTGCGTTGCATGGCACTATCTCATTCTTTGACAATACAAGATAAGTTGAAACACTATAATACTCCCATCCATACTCAAGTTTATACCACTTTTAATCCTTCAGTAGCACTACGGTAAGGTGTTTCACTACCTGGAGGCATGAGACTTGCGCTTTTTGAATTTTGCAATATTTTGTATTTACAAAATCTATGAAAATATATATTTGAAAATGGACATAATGAGTAGCAGTTAAATTTGAAATTTACCAGCAATAAATCAGAAGCGGCACTGGATCTTATCTCAGCAATCTATTCATCATCAGAAGCAATCTCATAACTACAATTGGATCAAAGTTTTATTTTCTTTAATATTCTTTTAGTTAAAACTCTCTTTTTAGTATTTTGACGTAATCTATACGTCAATGGCTAAAAGAAATACACCAAACCCTAACTTTAGAGAGAGAATAAAGAGTTTTCTTATATTCAAAATGGAGAGTGTCATCAAACGAAGATTACATGTGGTATTTAAAGGGTAGGAGTAGTTTAGGCTCCAAGCTAAGGCCAAATTACAAAAATGCCATTACTACTCCTTCCCTCTAAATAATAAAGCAGAAGAAAAAAAAATACAATAACAAAATGGAAGAAAATACAAAAAAAAGTGAAAATGACAAATAATCCCTAAAAATGCCCTATTTCCACCACTCTCCCCGACTTCGAAAAGCTCGTCCTCGAGCGTAGGAGGTGAACGGTAAGAAAGTAAGGCACCCATCAAAGAGCTCCTCACTAGGAAAGAGCCGTCTTCGGAAACACCCCTTGTACCGGCTTGCAATAAATCCAGAGAGAATAGGAACACATTCCAAACATGGCCGACTAACAAAATAGCGACCCGAGATTCCCATAATGAACCTCTTTAATGCTACGTTGTGGAAAATTTCCTCAGAGCGCATATCGAAAGCTATCATAAATGGGTCCACATACCCACCACCTATCACATCACCCAAGATTACCACCTCATCCCCGAGAGAGAGAAACACCGATCCAACCTCATTAAAATTGTTATTCCCATGCCCAAAGATTGGGAAGAAGTCGCTCAAATCAAATGTTCCTGACTCGCGAAAGTGCGTGCGAGTCACCCAAACATCCTCGACAAAAATGACGAAAAAACCTCCAATACCCAACCCAATTTCTTCGTTTCTTTTTTTCTTGCAATCAACCGGTTTGGGAGGGGACTTTTTATCATTGATTTGACCCAATTGGGTGTCTGATTGAGGGAGAATGATTGGGTGGAGCAACCAATCTTGGATTAGCCGCCGGTAATCTTGAATTGAGCCTCGGAAGTTAATCGGGGCGAAAACATAATTTTTTTGACATTTGGAGTTTGAAAATGGGTGGTGGGTTGGGGGATTCGGGTTGGTGATGGAGGATTTTTGTAGGGTTGGAGTCTAGGGTCTGTAAATTGTGGATTGAATTGTAAAATGATAGGTGAAACCTAGAAGTGGGTTGTTTTGGTTCTTGAATGGAGGGTTTATGGAATGAATTTGGGTTTTGGGGAAAATTAGGGTTCAAGATTTGGGTTTTCGGGGTGGTGGGTTTGGTGTAGAGGGTGGGGTAGGGCAGGGGTTGTGGGTTGGGATTTCTAGGGCTAGGGTTTTGGAAATGGGTATAGATTTGTTGTTGTGATTGTACCCACTTTCCCGTTCGTTTTTGAATCTCCTCGTATAGTTTGTTTGGATCTTCTTGTAGCACCGGTACACCAACATCAATGTGGAGCGACGCCAGCTCTATACTAATTTGACGTAAACTACACGTCAATGGCTAAAAGAAATACACCAAACCCTAAATTTAGATAGAGAATCAAAAGATTTCTTATATTCAAAATGGAGAGTGTCCTCAAATGAAGATTACATGTGATATTTAAAGGGTAGGATTAGCTTAGTCTCCAAGCTATGACCCTAATTAAAAGAATGACTACTCCTTCCCTCTAAATAATATAGCAAAAGAAAGAAAAAGACAATAACAAAATAGAAGAAAATACTAAATAAAATAAAAATGACAAATAATCTCTAAAAATGCCCTATTTCCACCAATTTTACTGTTCCATCACAATAAATACAACATTAAACATGTTTCTGGCATAACCATAAAGGATTTTTATGATGTAATGGATTACCTAAAATGGGGGCCAAATAATTGTATTTATACTAATATATGGATGGTTTTAGAACATACATGATACGATAATAAAGAAATAGAGAAAACTAAAAAATCTAAAGGCCAACATGTAACGGACCCAAATATAAAAGGAAAATTACAAAATAACATGAAATCCAACACTCCCCCTCAAGCTGGAGCGAATATGCCAACTAAGCCCAACTTGCTAATAGAAGACAGAAGTAGAGATGGCCTGATTTGGTGTAGAAATCTGTAGTTTGATCTGAAGATGGGACAAAAATAAGGCGAATGATGCCAAACCTAACTTTTTTCTGGAGGAAGTGAATATCAACTTCTACGTGCTTTATTCTCCATGAAGTACGAAATCTGATGAGAGTATTGATATGCCGAGTATAGCCTCGTCTAAAGGTTAAGACCTCTCGGCCATGGCCGACCACCATTGTTTGTCTAGAAGTGGTGAATTACGACTCGGCCAAATCAGATTCGGCCTCGGCCTTAGTTGGCTAATTGATATGTCCCGAAGCATTAATTATAGGGACAAATGACCCTCGTCCTCGGCCCCCATCAGGCCAACGAAGATAAGCCGAGAGGCGTGATAGGTGTCAACTCCTCAGTGGTCCATGTATCAACAATCTGACCTCGGCCATGACGGTCGGTCGAGGTCTGACAGCTGGCGGGGCATGTGCATTAGGAGACGCGTGAGAGTGAGTGTGGGCTACAAATCCCACGTTGACCAAAACTGTCGTAACAACATCTCCCCCTCACGTGAGGGAAAATTGCATCATAATTAGTTACATGTGTGAAGAACAGGTGTCAACTAGCTATTGGGAACCTCCACATGCACGTGATGATTAGATACTTGGGGGTACATTATGCCCCCATGGCACTATAAATACACTTCATCTTCTACATTGTAAAGGATTGACTATTTTGAACCTTACTAAAACTCTGTCAAACCCACGGTAAGAGAGGGAAAGCTTGAGTGCTTGTATCCAAGGTCATTAGTGCCTCTTTTAGCGGATTTCACACACTACACAGTGGACGTAGGCCTTTTATAGGCTGTACCACTTAATTTTGGTGTTGGTCTCCTTTTTACCTCATCTCATTCTCTCTACTGTTATATTGCTTATTTTCTGCCATTGTTGTACCTGTGTGATCTCATTATCACTTTGACCTGGTGGTACTAATTCTGGTATCATCAGTCTCTGGCGCCGTCTGTGGGAACGAGGATTATCATGTTTTCCCTTCTCTAGCTTATACTCACCGGAGTCTCTGGTGGTGAACCAATCCTCCCATCTCGTGGAGCTGTTTCACCCTTGAAAGAGTTCTTGTTGAGCTTCTAAGCTTCTACTCTTCAGTTTACAGCTCATCCATCAGGTTTCAAACATCGCATTAGAATTTCCACCACCAGCTGGTGGTCCTAACTTTAGCCACGTGCCTCCTCAGTCAGAAATGGCGGAGGTGGCAGCGGCGTTGAAGTCATTGGTTACTAGCCAACAAGCGATGCAGGAGCAACTGGTTGCCTTAAGCCAAAATGTATTGATTAGACCCACTGGGGGATTACCGGAGATGATTACTTCGACAACCATGGAGCAGCACCCAGACGCCAGGGGACCACCCCAGGCACCGCACAAGGAATTACCACCTCATCAGCGGCGGAGAGAAGTAGCTGACCCTAGGCGCAAGCCCCTGGGGACGCAAGGTCAACCCTACCCGGAGGATCGATATGATGACTACGAGGCTGAGGATGCCCAGGCCGAGTGCTGGGAATCGTATGAGATATCTGGTAATACTGTATGCCCCGTTCAATTTAGCTGAGGGCACAGTAGGAGGCTGTGTCAAGACGCTCAACCAAGGGACTCAGTCTTTGATCGGCTAAGTAGATGGTCGACCTTTGAAAGGCTCGGCCCGATGGGTGATCTCAGAGACAGACTGTCTAGATCAAGGAGTATTGCTGGCTCCAGGAGAGAAGGACTAGGCTGTCGACTTCCGTGTGGTCGAGACGAGGGGATCAGAGAAGTAAATAGCCGACAAAGGTCTGTGGCAAAAGAACCTTCTGTTCGGTCGGCCGAGAGGGCAGGGGAAAATATTGTTTTAGGACGATGCTGCAGTAGCGGCCGAGCGACCATGGAATGATTCGATCCAAAGGATGAAAACAAAATAGGAGATATATTGAAAAGTCGGGATCACCTGCACAGGGTTACTCTGAGGGCTCACTACGAATCGTAGCTAGGATCGTCAGCTATCCAACCCCAGCCAAATTCAAGCCGCCGGTGGTCACACCTAAGTATGATGGGAGTACGAACCCAGTCCACCACGTGGAAATGTACCAATCCGCAGTCGACATTTACTCGGTGTCAGATGAGATGAAGTGCCGGGCCTTCTCAAGTACATTGATAGGGGTAGCCCATGTGTGGTTTACCTCACTCCCTAAAAACTCGATCGAGAACTTCAAACAACTTGCGGAGAGGTTCATACATAACTTCTGCTTTGGGGTGAGACTCCAAAAGAAGACGACTCATCTGTTGTATGTTAAGCAAGGAAAGAATGAGAGTCTAAGGGAGTTCATCGCGAGGTTTAATAAAGAGAAGTTAGAAGTTGAAGATTATGAAGAAAGCATTGCGATGACAACTCTGATCTCTGCAGAAGGGAAAGCTGCTGTGGAAGGTCACTGAAGACCCACCAAAGTCCATGACCGAGCTACTGGCAATGGCCGACAAGGTCATGAATGTCGAAGAAGCTAGTAGCAAAGAACGAGGATGAGAAGGGTACCAGCAGCGGGGGCAAGTTCCAGAAAAAGAACAAAAACGGCAAGAAGAGGTCGATAGATGACAAATTTGCCGATTACACTCCCCTGACTGTCAGCTGCGAACATATCTTGAACGAGATAAAAAATGATCGGTCCTTGAGGTGGCTAGAGAAATTGAAAGCCCCTCCCCATAAGAGGAATAAAAACTTGTGGTGTGAGTTCCATAAAGACCATTTGCACCTGACCGACAAATGCTTTGCTCCGAAGGGTGAAATTGAGAAAATGCTGAAGGCTGGCAAGTTGAGAAAGTATGTAGACAACCGCAACTCTAAGGGTGGCCGAGACGACACCCAAAAGAAAAAGAGAAGCGACAAGTGTAAGCCAGATGCTCTAGTAGGCCGAGATGACGATGAGTCGGACGACCGTGATGAAGACAACCCTGACCTCCCTCCCAAGTTTGCTGATCCAAAAGGTCGGCTACATACGATCTCACACGAGGTCAAGATGATCTGTGGAGAACTTGCTGGAGGAGGAAAAGAGATAGCGGATAGAAAAGCGCATGTGGCTGAGGTCAAAGCTCTTCCAGTTACTGTCAACTTAGCTGCAGTAGAGCCTGTGAAAGGTAAGAGAGCTAAAGTTGTTATCAATACCTTAGTTGTTGGTTTTTCGAGATTGGATTTCAAAAGAATTTTGGCTCCACATGATGACCCTTTGGTCATCACTACTCTGGTACATGGCTGTGAGGTCCCAAGGATCCTGGTAGATGGAGGTAGTTCAACTGACGTTATGTTTTGGGATTGTTACAAAGGTTTATGGCTGAGCAAAGAGAAGTTGGCCCCATACCACCAACCACTCATCGGCTTTAGTGGTGAGAAAGTACAACCCCTGGGTATATATGAGATGGAAGTAATAATGGGAAATAGCTGGCCGAGATGTCTAACAAGGAAGATCAGCTTCTTCATCATGGATGAAAACGTATACTCGGCTCGGCCTACAATATAATTATGGGAAGAGTAGCCCTCAAGGAATTTGAGGCCGTGCCCTTAACAGTCCACCAGATGATTAAATTCCCGACCCCATATGGGGTAGGGGAAGTTCAGGGGGACCAAGTTGAGGCACGTGAATGCTACTTCAACTCGGCCGAGGAGAGGGAAGCATACAAAAGGGCCACTACGATTTACAACATTGATACCTTGGATCCCAGAGATGAAAAGAAGACGAAGAAGGGAGAGACTGCTGAGGAGGTAGAATCCATCGTCCTCAATGAGGACGAACCGAAAAAAACCATCCAAATCGGCAAAGCCCTAACGAAAGAGGTCAAAGAAGAGTTGATCAAGTTGTTGAGGAAGAGGCAGAGTATCTTCGCTTGGAGCCACAAGGATATGCCTGACATTGATCCAAAGGTTCTCTGGCATGAATTGAATGTGGCCGACGACTCTTGTGAAAAGTATGATGTCATCCGAGAAGAGGAGAAGAAGTTAGAGAAGGCAGACTTTATCAGAGAGGTCATTTACCCGGATTGGTTGGCCAATGCTGTCATCGTTCCCAGGGCTAATGGGAAGTGGAGGATGTGTGTTGATTTTATAGATTTGAATAAAGCCTGCCCCAAAGACAGCTTCCCATTGCCGAGGATTGATCAGATGGTCGACGCTATCGCCGACCATGAGTTAATGAGCTTTATGGACGCCTACTCAGGTTATAATCAGATATTCATGGACCCGGCTGACGCGGAGAAGACAACTTTTATAACTGACAAGAGGATCTATTGATACAAGGTCATGCCCTTTGGATTGAAGAATGCCGGGGAAACATACCAAAGGCTAGTCGATAAAATGTTCGAGGACCAGATTGGGAAGACAATGGAAGTATACGTTGATGACATGTTGACGAAGAACCTCAAGGCCGACACCCACGTGGCCGACCTTGAGCGCACCTTTGATACAATGGATGAGTATAAGATGAAACTCAACCCCGCCAAGTGTGTCTTCGGCGTGGGAGCAGGCAAGTTCTTAGGCTTCATTGTGAATCATAGGGGGTTGAAGCCAATCCCGAAAAGATCAAAGCTTTACTGGAGATGAAGACTCCCACGAAAATAAAGGATGTGTAGAGAACTAACTGAACGGGTGGCCTCATTAAGCATGTTTGTGTCTAGAGCAACCGATAAATGCTTTCCTTTCTTTAAAGTGTTGAGAAAATCTTTTGAATGGAACGATGAGTGTGATGAAGCCTTCCAAGATTTGAAGTCCTATCTCGGCTCTCCACTCTTATTGTCAAGACCAGTCCAAGGAGAGAAGTTATATCTTTATTTAGCAGTGTTAGAGTCGACCATTAGCGCCGCTATTGTCAAAGAAGAGGATGGAATTCAAAAGTCAGTATGCTTCAATAGCAAGGCCCTCCAAGGGGCCGAGCAAAGATACTCCAAAATGGAGAAGTTGGCTTATGCTCTGATCTATGCCTCAAGGAAGATGAAACCCTACTTCCAGGCAGATACCATGGTAGTCCTCACAGACTCTCCTCTTAGACATGTCATTTACAAGTCTGAGAAGTCAGGAAGGCTGATGGCCTGGGCAATTGAGTTGGGGGAGTTCGATGTCATCTACTAGCCAAGAACGACCATTAAGGGGCAGGCCCTAGCTGACTTCATGGCCGAATTCACCTGGGACGGGGCTAATTCAGAAGAGATTGAAGCCACAACTTTTGAGCAGGGAGTGTCCTTCCCCAGCCGAGGCAGAGACGAGTTCAGCAAGAAGCAAGGTGCCTGAGAACGAGGAGGAACGGTACCTCTTAAAAAATGGAACCCTGGAAGAGGGTAATTTTTCTCAAAATGGTGCTATGTGGAGCTTGTTTGTAGATATATCCTCGTGTGAAAGTGGAAGTGGGGCAGGATTAATTGTGTCGGCCCCAGATGGGACCGATATAGAATATGCGCTGAGGTTCAACTTTAAAGCATCCAATAATGAATCAGAGTATGAGGCCCTCCTTGCAGGCCTCTCCCTTGCCCAGGCACTACACGTAGGCCAACTCCTTGTCTATAGTGATTCCAGGTTGGTTGTTAACCAAATTTTGGGGGCATATGAGGACAAGGACGATAGAATGACAAAGTACTTGGGAAAGGTGAAAACAACATTGAAGCATTTTAATGAGGTGAAGTTGAAGAGGATACTCTGGCTAGGCAATGGCCGAGCCGACGCTCTGACAAGGTTAGCCTCAGCCACAAGAACTAAAATTAGAAGAACGGTCCCAGTAGAGATTCTCCATCGGCCAACGATTAAAGGAGAAGAAAATACTGTGGAATTTTGCTTCATCTCGAGTTTGGGAGCCTCCTGGATGGATCCCATCATCTGGTACATCAGAGATGGGGAGATGCCCGAGTCTAGAGCCCGAAAGAAAGAAGTTGAGGTATAAAGCTGCAAAATTCTCCCTTATAGGAGACATCTTATACAAGAAAGGGTTTCTGCTTCCTCTACTCAGAGGTGTCCATCCATCTGAGGTAGAGTATATTTTAAAGGATGTGCATGAACGGTCCTGCTCTAATCATATCGGAGGGAGGTCACTGGCTAAGAGGATCATCACTTAGGGTTATTGGTGGTCGACGTTGGCCAAAGATGCAGCTGTGTATGTAAAGAAGTGCGACAAATGCCAGAGGTTTGCCACCATACCCCATCAACCTCATCAGCCTCTTACTTCCGTTACTTCTCCTTGGCCATTTACGGTCTGGGGGATTGATTTGGTAGGGCCACTGTCGAGAGTTGTGAACAACTATCGTTATTTGATTGTGGCGATTGATTATTTTTCAAAGTGGGTAGAGGTCGAGTCAATGATTACAATTGCAGAGAAGAAGGCCTTCCAGTTTATCTGGAAAAAATCATCTGTAGGTACAGCCTACCTACCCTAATTTATGATAATGGAACACAGTTCAAGAATGTCTCCCTAGAGAAATATTGTGAACGGGTCGGCTTCAAGCAGTTCTTCTCCACTCTTGGACGACCTCAGGACAATGGACAAACATAAGTAATGAACAAAACAATTCTTGATGGAATCAAGAAGAGATTGGAGGATGCCAAGGGGAAATGGATTGAAGAGGTATATGCAGTCTTATGGGCTTACAGGACGACACAGAGGACCCCAACTGGGGAAACTCCATTCATGTTGGCTTATGGCTCAGAAGCAGTAGTGCCGATAGAAGTAGGTCTCCTAACCCACAGGGTTCAGACGTATGACCCAGAATAAACGTTGCTGAATGAAGATTGGATTTGGATCTTGTGGAAGAAAGGAGATAAGATGTTGGGCAAGCTGCCTATCAGCAAAGGACAACGAAATTCTACAATAAAAGGGTAAAAGCTCGTCCACTAATGGGTAGGAGACCTTCTTCTAAAGAAGACATGGTAGAAGCCCAATAAGCTTCATCCGAGCTGGCATGGTCTGTATAGAGTAGTTGAAGAAGTGATTCCTGAAACTTACCGGTTGGAAAATTTGGAAGGAGAGCTTTTCTCCAACCTATGGAACGCCGACCATTTTGAGAAATATTATCAGTGAGTTTTGTATTAGTTTCGTTTGAATGAATTTGCTTATGTATATGAGAAGAAGATCATGAATGAATTTGCAAGTGTTCTCTCCTATCTTTGTCGTAATCTTTGTTGCTCGAATGCATCAACTCATCTTAAGCTATAAAACATCACTCATGGTGAGGTAGCTTTAAATTTCCCTCGGTGACATGACAGTCCAAATGGGGTCTACCTCGTCCATGGACTCTCAATAACACCGAGAGAGAGAACATCATTAATTGGGTGAAATTTTTTTCTCAAAACGACGAGAGGGGACTTGTGATATAACACCATAATTTGGTGAATTCAATATAAAAATCACTTGGTTGTAGTTCATTTATTAAACATCATTTGCTTGGTGGAAATTCTCTCTCGGCCCAGACGACAGTGCATGGATGAGATGATTCTCATGTATACACTCTCAAAACGACGAGAGGGAACTTGTGATATAGCATTATAATTTGGTGAATTCAATTTTAAAAATCACTTGGTTGTGGTTTATTTATTAAACATCGTTTGATTGGTAGAAATATCTCTCGGCCGAGACGACAGTGCATGGATGAGACGATTCTCATCCATACACTCTCAAAATGACGAGAGGGGACTTGTGATATAACACCATAATTTGGTGAATTCAAATTGAAAAATCACTTGGTTGTGGTTCATTTATTAAACATCATTTGCTTGGTGGAAATTCTCTCTCCGTCGAGACAACAATGCATGGATGAGATGATTCTCATCCATACACTAAACGACGAGAGGGGACTTGTGATATAACACCATAATTGGGTGGATTCAAATTCATTGTGGTTCATTCTAAACATCATTAACTCGGTGAATTTAAAATTTTGCACGTGTCATCTCGTCCAAGGATGAGACTATGTTCCATTATTCATTTATGCTTGGTGGTCACTTATTTAAAACATCAGACGATGGCATACACGTAAAACAAGCAAAGACAATTTACAAGTACGAGACAGAAATATAACCCATTCATCTCAAGTAAGAATTGTGTTCAGAATTGCTTGAATAAGTTTATCAAAAAGGAATATAAAAAAGCTGTTACAGATATGAGGGTACGGGTCATTAAGGACCACCGTATGCAGTAGGCCCCATTTTTGTGGCAGACCCCCAACTCATTTGTCGGCCGGAACTTGCTCCACCAGCATGGCCGATCCTACAGCATGACCCTCGGCCTGAGGAGGCACGATAGGAGCATTGATATCAACTTGCAGTGGGCCCTCGGGCATTGCCTCTTCTTCCTCGGCCGTTGGCAAAGATTTCACATATTCCAAGGCATCGACCATAAAAGAACCTTCCATATCAGGAGACTCTAACTCGGAGCTAATGGAAGAAATCACTGTTGAGAATTTTGTAAGGATCCACCTGCAAGCCGTCTTGAGGCCCCTTTCGAAGTACTCCATCCCAAAGCCTCCGAATTCGTCAGATGCCTTGTACGCCTCTATAGCCTCGTCCTTGATCTTTTGAAGCGCCTCGGCTGATAGAGCTTCATCCTTGGCTTTAATGATGGCAGCATCAAGGTCTTTGACATGTTGGGCGGCCAGAGCAATGAGATCCTCATCTTTCTTCCCCAAGAGCTCGTCCTTACTTTTCAAGAGCTCATCCTTCGTCTTTATGGCTTCGTCCTTTTCCTTTAAGGCATTAAGGGCCTTTGAGTATTTAGATTGGTAATCCTTAAGTTTTTCCTTCAACTTTTCTTCAGATTTCAAGGCCCTGTCAGCTTAATAAACTTCGGATAGTTCTCGGCCATCCATCTGGTAGCTGAGGCAATGCCACAAATAGACTGCAAAAAGAGGAGCCGATGTTAAAAGGCAAGTGTCATAAGAGAGGATAAAGCCCATTGGAAGAAGGCAAATACCTGAGCCAGAGAATGAAGGGTGAAGTCAAAAACTTGTGGGAGAGGGACGTTAGACAAAAAATCATAGTCGTCTTTCATAGGGACGTGGAGCATGGCCCTCTTGCCCTTGAAGACGATGGCAAGATCGAGTCGGGACAAGTCCTCATCTGGGCAACATTAGCCGACCAGTAGTGGTCAAAAGACTGCCCGGACGATGGCAAGATCGGAGTCGTCTGAGACACGTCGGAAGTTGGGGTCGTCTTCTGCCTTACTTGGGAGTCCCATTGGTTGTCAATAGGGGGTGGGGGTGCTTTCCTCTTGTGACCGTTGGTTGTCTTTGGTCGCAGATTCCTTCACGAGTTTCTTTCTTCCCTTTTTGAGGACGTTCTTCAAGCTCGGAGCAGTCATATTCCAAAGCCCGTTAGAAATGTTTTGGGGACGACCTGCAAAAAGGAACAAAGGCAATTAATCTCTAAACTCAGGGCTGGCAAAAGACTTGTGATAAGTGCTACTGACACAACTCGGCCAAAGGACCAACCCCTAAGCTAGCTTTATCTTGGAAGGACGGAGTCAATATGTCTTCAAATTTTGGGAGAAGACCTTCCCTCCCCTACCGCTTCTGATACTTGACCTTCTCTCGGCCAGCAACACTGAGGTCGGGATCTAGTTTTGCCCACATAGAAGGGTTGGCCCAGTGACGAGGTACCCACGGCTCATCTTCAGAGGGGTCAGAATCGGTCGGAAACTCCCAAGCCCCTGAAATAAAAAAGTACCTCGGCTTCCAAAAATGGTTGGAGGTCTGAGTAACCTAGATTATTTTCTTGTCGGGCTTCCTAGCCCTTAGGTGGTAGTGTCCCGACTGATTTTTGGAAGACGACATGTTGTAACAAGCCTTGAAAATTTCAACTGAAGGGTCATCTGTGTATTTGTTCATCCATAACGTGATATAGCCGAGGATGATTCGCCAAGAGTTTGGTGCCAGCTAAGTCGGAGCAAGCCCTAAGCTGGCCAAGATGGCTCGAATGGATGAATGAAAAGGCAATCTAAATCCAAGTTTAAACATTTGTTCGTAGACTGCAATATCCCCCTCTCAACCACTAAACGCTCTCTCATCGTCGTCTGGGATACGCATGACGATATTAGACGGGACACCGTGAAGATGTCTCCAAAGAAGAAGATCTGACTCTTTGACGGTAGACTGGAATTGATCGACAAAAGTATAATCAATGGGCACCTCGGCCTCGTAGTCATTGTCATCCACGTGCTCGGCCTCACTCTCTCTATCGGCCATATTTTCTTCCTCGCCCTCAATCCCAGCAGCAGGAAACCCCTTTGGTATCGCCCGCGAAATTCGCGGTCGGTCATTGCACTAAGGGGAATGGCAACTGGAGACATAGCAACATTTACTGTCTTTGCAGCCGACTCAGAGACGACTTGGATTGAGGAGTCACTGGAAGCCTCCTCGTCTAAAATATGGATGGAAGAGTCACTTCGGCCTGAAGGCTCGGCCTCTCTGGATGATGAGGCACGAACCGAGGCCTCGATTGCCTCAGGGTTTGCACGAGGAGAAGGAGGCATCCTCATGGCCTTTTCAAAAGAATCCCGCCTATCGGCTGCTGCAGAGGACGATCCTGTTATCTCGTCCTTGTCGACTTCAAAAGAAGAAGGGTGTATTGTTTTCAAGGGAATGGGAAAAATAGGTCGTACCCAGTGGGGGTCGGCCCTACGTCTAGCCTCGTCCTCTTCTTCTATCCGACGGATCTCTTGGAAACACTTCTCCCTAAGTGTGGGAAATTCTTCGGCTAATTTATAGAGCCTTTGTAACATCGAAGAGCCGAGACAAGACTTAACAGTTTGGAAAGGGACAAACACTTAAACGATTTGACCAACTTTGACCTTAAGATTAGAAGAAAGAAGTGAATCGTTTTTGTTGGCAAAAATACTCCAGAACAGTTGAGACCTCATCGGAGAAGATGACTGGTAAATTGACGAATTAACTAAAAGGTGGTCAACAGGAAGGGCAGACACCTTAAATCCTCCAAAGAAATCCCAAAACCACTATCTCGACCAAATTATCACACTTTTCAACCCTAAAACCACCTACCTATAACCAAACGCAGTGGTCGGAAAATCCACTAGATCGTCAGAAACCTCAAAAATATTGAATTCAACGTGAAAAGAGTAAAAGTTCGGAGGCTACTAGGAAGAGATTGAAGAACGGGGAAGCAAGAAAAGGCCTAAAGCTTGCCTGGGAGCGCTTGAACAGTGATGAAAATGGTTGGTTATAGAGAGAGAAAGCTGGAGTTCGAAGAAAGAGAAGTGGGAAATAGAAATGATTTTCAAAAGGGTTTAAATACTTCATATTGTTGTGCACAACTTCCAAGTGAGTCATAATTCGGGTACAAAGCCCCAAGCGCCACTTACAGCCGTCATTCTTGGGTAACACACTATGCTACTAGATAACTGCCAAGTGTTCGCCCAGTCATCGTGAGGTATCTCAGCAGACCTGACATCTGAAAAGGCGTTTATGTGACTCGCACTCGGATGATACTTTATCCTTCAGCCTTCCCTTTCTCACTGAAGTCTAAGGGCTAGGGGATGATTGATATGCCAAGTATAGCCTCGTCTAAAGGTCAAGACCCCTCGGCCATGGCCGACCACCATCAAACGTCTAGAAACCGAGAATTACGACTCGGCCAAATCAGACTTGGCCTTAGTTGACTAATTGATATGTCCCGGAGCATTAATTATAGGGACAAATGAGCCTTGTCCTCGGCCCCCATCAGGCTGACGGAGACAGGTCGAGACTACTCAACGTGATAGGTGCAACTCCTCAGTGGTCCATGTATCAACAATCTGACCTCGGCCATGACGGTCGGCCGAGGTCTGGTAGTTGGCAGGGCGCGTGCTTTAAGAGACGTGTGAGAGTGGGTGCGTGGGCTACAGATCCCACGTGGGACCAAAACCGTTATAACAACATCTCCCCCTCACGTGAGGGAATATTGCATCATAATTAGTTACATGTGTGAAGGACAGGTGTCGACTAGCTATTGGGAACCTCCACATGCACGTGATGATTACATACTTGGGGGCACATTACACCCCCAAGGCACTATAAATACACTTCATCTTCTACATTGTAAAGGATCGACTATTGTGAACCCTACTAAAAGTCAAACTCATTGTAAGAGAGAGAAAGCTTGAGTGTTTGTATCCAATGCCATTAGTGCCTCTTTTAGTGGATTTCACACACTACACAGTGGACGTAGGCCTTCGATAGGCTGAACCACTTAATTTTGGTGTTGGTCTCCTCTTTGCCTCATCTCATTCTCTCTACTGTTATATTGCTTATTTTCTGCCATTGTTATACCTGTGTGATCTCATTATCACTTTGACCTGGTGGTACCAATTCTAGTATCATTAAGTATAATGGCCGATTTTTATCACAGAAGAATTTCGACGATCCTTTCTCCACAAAACCCAATTTTCCCAAGATGGATCGAAGCCATAAAGGCTCACATGTCCCTTGAGAACAGAAGAGCGACAATCTACGATCTGTTTTATGCTCTTCCATGAGATGAGGTGAGAACTATAAAATGTACAAAAACTAGAATTGGATTGTCTTTCTGCCTTAGACCTTACATGTTTACATCGATAAAGTGTGAGAGGCCTGTCTGACTCTCCGAGGCATGGAACAACCCATGTCCTAGACACGACTTGAGGTATCTCAAAATGTGGTAAAGAACATCAAAATGTGTGGTGCATGGAGCATGTATAAACTTGCAAACCATACTCACAGCAAATGCTAAATCCGGTCTCGTATTGGTCAAATAAATGAGGTGACCAACTAATCTTTAATAAATTGACGGATCAGGAATCAAATCACCCGTCTCGGCTGAGAGCTTTAGGTTGGGGTCTATAGGTGTAGAAGCTAGACGACAACCTAGCATCCCGGTATCTTGAAAAAGATGCAAAGTGTTCTTTTGTTGGAAAAAAGATATCTCATGTCGGGTCTGAGCCACCTCAATCTCAAGAAAGCAATGGAGAGGACTTAAGTCTTTCACATCAAACACCTTTTTAACATCTCGTTTTACTTGGGCAATTCCATCAACATCATCACCTGTAATAATAATATCATCCACATACACCAATAAGATGATGCATCTACCATCGCGCCGACGACGAATGAGACATGTATGATAGTAAAACCCATGGAGAGAACCACCTCACTGAAATGGCTAAACCAAGCTCGAGGTGATTGCTTAAGGTCATAAAGTGACTTCTAAAGATGGCGCACTTACCTGGTATACTCCCCTCAAGCCCGAAAACCCGGAGGAGGGTCCATATAGATGGTCTCGGATAGATCACTATGTAAAAAAGCATTCTTAACGTCCAATTGATTTAGAGATCAAGAATGAGAGGTCGCAAGTGAAACTAATAATCGAACCGAAGCTTAGCCGTAGGGGAAAAGGTAGCACCAAAATACTTTTTTGGGACTTTGTAAATCCCTTATCCTCCAATCGCGCCTTATAGCTATCAACGGATCCATCGGCCAAATATTTCACACTAAAAAGCCATTTGCATCTAACCGTCTTCTCCCCAGAATGTAAGGACACAAGCTCTTATGCTCCATTTCGACCTAAAGCATCCATTTCCACTTTCATCGCTTCTACCCACTTGAGATTCTTGAGATCTTCAACCACAAATCGGTCAAGTTGGCCTAGCTTTGCTCGATAGGGACCATAAAGACTATCATAGGAAAGATGTTGAGAAATAGGATGATTAGTAGTATAAGCATGGTCATATCGAGAAGGGGACCGACAAATACGAGAAGGATAACGAGATTGAAAATCAGTTGAAGTGGTATAGGAGAGGGTGAGCTACTTGAGTTTGGAGAGGGAGCTGGCGGAGGTGGACGAGGGTGACGGGAGTACACCTGCAGGGAGGACTTCGAAAGTGGGGGATAAGGAGTGTCATCAAATAAAGGAATAGGTCGGACAAGAGGTGAAGCCTCGTCCTCGAGTGACACAGGGATAGGTGATTATGGAGTAGTCACTCCCATTCCCCCATAAAAAAGGATATCCTTATGAAATGTAACAAGAGAGTGATGCCGAAGACACTGAAGGGGCGCCTTACTGCCAAAATCCGACTTGGGGTGCGATTTGTGATGAAAGTGGCGGTAAGGACAACAGGGTGCCAATAAAACTTGGGCCCCTTCATACCACTCAACAAGCAACGAACAACGCCCATTAGATGACGATTTTTCCGTTCCGTAACCCCATTTTGCTCGGGGTGTATATGGACAAGTGAGTTAGTGAAGGATCTTTTTTTTAATAAGTTGGGATCGAAATTCATTAGAAACATACTAACGTCCATTATGATCGGATGTTATTGATCACTATCTGAAATTGAGACTTAACCATTTGAAAGAATTATACAAACAAGGGGATGACTTCTGATTTCTTTGTAAGAAGATTCACTCACGTACACCGAGTATAATTATCAATAAAGGTCACATAATAATGACGACTAGAAAAAAGCATTAACAGGGGATCCCCCCCCCCCCCCCCCTCCCCCCCCCCCCCCTCAAAAAAAAAAAATTTAGAATGGATCAAATCAAATATACTAGGAGCACAACTCATATGGCTAGTTCTAATATGCTTAGAGAGCTCATAAACTTCACATAAGAACCTTTTTTCTTTGTAAGCTTTAAAATGGGAAGGAAATAACAAACATAGGTATTGAAAATTGACATGCCCTAAACGAGCATTTTATAAATGCAAGGTTCGGAGTGAAACTGACTTAAACTACACGTCAATGGCCAAAGACTAAACATACACTAATTTCTAGAGAGAGAAACAAGGAATTTCTTATATTCAAAGTGGAAGCTATTTCCACATGAGGAGTACATGGGTATTGATGAGGTGAGAATTACTTGTTGGCCAAGTAATTACCTAAATGATTAAAAAGGACAAGTACTAAGAAAAATATATCTAATTAGCTCCAAACATGCTTGGAGACCAAGAAAAAGGAAATAAAAGAACTAAAATAAAAGGAAAATTGCTGACAAATATTAAAATAACAAATAAGCGCTAATATGAACCCATTTCCATCACTCTCCCCGACTTCAAAAAAGTTTGTCCTCGAACTTGAAGGGTAAGCGGTCAACGTGGTTAGGCTTCCTTACAAGAATTCTTCAATTTAAAAAAAGAGGCGCCCTCGTACGCGATTCGCCTACCTACTTTCAAGAAACTCAAAATATTTAGGCAAGAAATGCAAGGGTCGAGGTTCGGAAATCAAGAAATGTGGGTCGGAATCCTGTTCTTTTTCAAACAGGCCTGATTTTTTCACAGGGGCGGGACGACCATAATTTTCTCCGGAGGCGGGGGCTTCGGGAATTCTGGATTGACTGCAAGGTTCTGATAATATGACATTATTGAGGAATTTAGGGTTTGATTTTTGTAGGATCCAGGAAGGCTGGAAAAGCCGTGCGAGGTGGATAGATCGGAAACTTGGAGTTTCCTGAACAGACCGATCTGCTCCGGCAAGGCGGGAGGCCCTGATTTTTCAATAGAGGCGAGAAGGTCAGAATCCTCTTCGACGACGGGATGGACTAGGTCTCCGTCGGATCTTCTTATTCCCCTGATTTTTTCGGAAATTCCGAAATTTCCGGTGGGATTTCTGTCAGGTTCGGATCTGCTGCCAATAGGTTCCTTTCCAACTCTTCGGGAGGGTGGCTCGTTCTCGGTAGGTGGTTGTTTCGTGGTGAGAAGGCGAAAGAGAAAATCATTTTGTTGAAAAAGAGACTCGAATTTCTTGTTGAATTCTTGGGTTTGTTGATCCATCTTGTGCCATAATTCTTGGTTAATTTCTCTTAATTCTTGAATCTCTTCTTGTTTGGATTTTTTTGGAGCCAATGAATAAGTAATGTACGAATTTGATCCGATACACACCAATACACCAATGTTGGAGGGACACCGACTCTGATATCAATTTGACGTAAATTACACGGCAATGGCCAAAAACTTCACCAATTTCTAAAGAGAGAAACAAGGAATTTCTTATATTCAAAATGGAAGCTATTTCCAAATGAGTAGTACATGGGTATTTATAAGGTGGGAATTACTTGCTAGTCAAATAATTACCTAAATGACTAAAAATGACAAGAACTAAGAAAAATATACCTAATTAGTCCCAAACATGCTTGAAGACCAAGAAAAAGGAAATAAACGAACTAAAATAAAAGGAAAACTAATGACAAATAAGCCCTAATATGAACCCATTTCCATGAGAAACCTTATAAGAAATGGAACTTGGCAAGACAGAAACAGTAAGACTAGAGGTGAGAGGTGGGTCCCCGAAATAGTACAACCCATCGCGCTCATGACCCTGTAAAGAAGAGTCTTCGAACTCAAGTCTTATGAGAGGCAATTGGTAGGAAAGAATATGACGACACAATTAAGATGTTTGTCAAGTTGGCTATCCGATAAGAGATTAAAAGAAAAATTCGGACAATGCAAAACTGAGGAGAGAGTAATATCAGGGTATATCAACCTCCAATCAAGAACCACCGATAAAACTCAAACAATCACGAAAAACCTCCATAGTACTTCAAAAAATATCCCAAAGCATGAAATTATCACAAAATCACCCCCCAAAGTCCAAAATAATGGCAACCAACCACAAAATGCCGTCGAAAACACCGACAACCCCAAATCACCAACAAATGCGCAAGTTTAACACATTCAGTCAAAAGGAAAAAAAAAACTAGAGAGGGTATATGGGTCGGAACCTACCATAGAGGGTTCACTGAACAGTACCAAAATGGAGGATTCACAACCTGGGTTTTTGGAGAGAGAGAGAGAGAGATGTCACGACGTGGGTTTTGGAGAGAGAGAGGTCGTGACCTTGTTAGGGTTGAAGGGCTAGGGTTTCGGCCTGATTAGGTGAGGAAGAAAGGTGGTTTAGGGTTTGGGTTAGGGTTAGGGTGAGATGGTTGAAGAGAATGGAAAGAAAGGTAGGGTTAGGGTTTTCTTTGGTTTGACTCCGATACCAAGAAGATTTTTATGATGTAATGGCTTATCCAAAATGAGGGCCAAATAATTTATACTAATATATGGATGATTCTAGAACATACATGATACGGAAATAAAGACATAAATAAGACTAAAAAACACCTAAAGCCCAACATATAACGGACCCAAATATAAAAGGAAAAATACAAAATAGCATGAAATCCAACAACCACTAATATGGGAATAAAATAACATATGCATAATATCAACACTTCATCATCTAAGAAATGAAAATTAGTGAATAATTTTCTCTTGCATTGCAAAGTGGATAAAGGGCTTTGGAAAATGATATTGGTATTCTTGGTATAGTGTGGATTATGTTGAGGTCTCTTGCACACATTTTATTGACTGAGATGTTGGACATCAGTTGAAAAATAAGAAAAAGGGATTTGGGAATTAGCCTCTGTATCTTTTTTGGTGTATATGGACAGACAGAAATAGGAGAGCTTTTGAATATGAGAAACAAGTGCTGATAATTAATTATCATTTGTACACTCTTACGTATGGGTTTCCCCCCCTAATTTTGGCATTTCTGCAGAGAATTCATTTATAAAATGTTAGAGATATTGGTACCAAACATTAAATAAAGAAAATATTATCTCCTGAAATTTATTTAAACTCTTCTCAAACTAAGGTTCTACTAGTGAGGCTAAGGAAGCAGGCGGAGGACTCAGTCAACTTACGGTGTTTTACCCCCCAAATACATCCACTAGTCGGTTATAAAAGTTATACCTCAAATCAAATCCATGATATCAGATTATTTTAATTTTTATATAAGAAAAATATGTTAGAAAGTATGCAAGACAGGAGCGCACCTATGTGTAATGGGTTTTGGGTGTTTACTTCATAATTTTCTGAGTTTAAACCGTATGACCAATAGATTTAGTTTCATTACCAGCTAACTGCTTTGAAACGAGATGGAATTTTGATGTGAGCGCAATTATATATAACACAGTAAAATAGAACTTGCTCAAATTTGCTAATGCTGTAGTCCTCTTTTGTCCACATGAACTTTTTAGATACCCTCTTGCAAATTATGTATCCTTTCTTTTAGTCTGTTGTAATTTGGTGTGTTCTGTACCACTAGGCCTTGTTTGATGCATCCATAGGATAAATGTTATCCCTTTTCAACAGGATAAATTAATCCCACCTCTTAAGCGGGATGATTTAATCGTGGAGAACACAGGATGAGAAGCATACGTGAGATAAATTACTCTTCTAGATTGAGGCATCTATGATGACATTTTGTGGATGACCAAGATTATTACTCTAAATTTTGTGGTTTTTGAAACATTTGTCATGACTAATATAATTTCTTTCTGAATTGTTATTCCAGTTGTTTTGGAAGATTGAATCATACTTTGTGTTGTGCAGAGGTAGTTTGTATAGGTTAATACACCGGTCGAACAATCAATTAGATGTTCGAAGGCGTTTGAGGATGGCCCTTGATGCTGTATGCTCTCATTTTTTAACCTTTCAATCAAGTCAGTAGCTTCTGCTCTTAAAGTGGAAAATTCCCTGGTACTAATATTTTTCTCTTGAACTTTCAGGCTCGAGGTATGAATTATTTGCACAAATGCTCACCTGTAATAGTTCATCGTGATTTGAAGTCTCCAAATCTTCTTGTTGATAAGAATTGGGTTGTGAAGGTGGCGTTCTTATCTTATAACCAAGAATTTTTAATAAAAGATATTTTTTCCAAAATAAACCATTTTGACATGAATTATCTACCTGTCATTAGGTATGTGATTTTGGGTTGTCAAGAATGAAGCTTAGCACATTCCTTTCTTCAAGGTCAACTGCAGGGACGGTAAGCTGTACGAAATTGTACATTATCTTTCTTCCTATAGCTGCAGCCATGAAACCATATGTTATTTATAATTTTATATTATATAATTTACACTTCATTCCAATTTTTTAATTTTTATTTTGATTCCATTATCTGTTTCTTACTGTATGTCACATCTATGCGCTAGAACACAACGAGCTGTGATGTTGCATATGTTTTCCTCATCTGATCATTTTTCAAGGGAATGCTTATTTAGTTTTCTTAATTCATTTACTTACACTTCGGTTCCCAGGCCCCCATCTTATGCATTGTTTATCTATATATATGTGTGTGTATATGATGCTTTTCCTGCATGGAAGAGCAATACTGCAATGCTGCGAATTAGCTAATCTTTGTGACATTATTTTATTATCAGCCGTTTTGTAGAAGATAGCAAGTGCTGTTGGTCCTAGTACCCTGGCCTTTGGAGATGGTTTGATTGCCAAGTTTCTCCTTCAAAAAGGTGGTTGCTGTGACCCATGGTTTAATTTGCCTCCTTATAGGGAAATTTTAGTTGACCTCGATCTCTTGGTGGCCTAGTTTTTGTGCCATGTGTTTGAAACTAATGTTAAATTGTAAAAACTGGCATTCCTAGAATTTAGGCGGCTTCATATGAAATTTATTTCCTGGATATATACAATGGGATACAAATAATCGGAAGCTCGTGTTCCTGTAGTTGGAAAAATGAGATTATTGATGTATATATTTGTATTGTTGTCCTTACACTGCTCAATGTGAGTTAATTACATTCATAAGAAAAGAATTAAGGGGGAAAAAGGTAGTTAAGAATGAATTCATACATTGCTTGGAGTCAAGTAAGATGAATTTAGGAAAGAACTAGATTATCCTCCTATTTTAGTTGTTTGGACTACATTGCCTATGTAGATGAAATTGCCGATTTCTTGTCTGTTAAATGTGCTGACAATGCCGGTGTAAGAATGAAGATAGATTAAGAAGATAGTTGCCTGCGGCAATGGCTCACTGCCATAAAGCTCACAAGCTTAATACATAATTCAACTCTCTAAAATGTATGAGATTACGTCATTATTTATGAGTGAAGAAATCCTATTTCAAACAAGACTTTATGTTTTCACCTACATTTGTTGGATGACCAACTTGGAGATAAAGCTTTCTGGCCAGGTGTAAAATGTTTAGAGGCAGTTGTGAGGGAAACATGATGTGACAATATGTCATTATGATAGTTTGTCATTTTTGGAACTCTGGATTTTTGAGCAATTACTTTGGATTTGTAGTCCATTTCACTAAATTTAATTAGTTACCTGCTAGGGTATTGAAGGCAGAAACACTGACAAAGTGGATGTCTAGAGGAAATTATATTGTTTGTCAGACACATTTCATGATTCTTGCAACCACCATCAGTGCTTAATGTTTTTTTGCACTGCTTGCAATTAGTATTTCATCACAAGATAAATATTTTGAGTCAATTACACTTCCCACCCCCATAGCTTGGGCCGTTACAGTTTGAATTATTACGGCCCCATGTTATTAAATTTGGTTCAATTTAATCCTTTTTTTAAATGCTGTTGATTTTGAATGAAAAAAGGTTGCAAGTCGCAAATGACTTGAACTTTAGCACATTTATGTAATTATAAATGTATATTAATATACATGTTATTATATACGTATTATAGCTCAAATATATGTCATGCATCTCTCTCTTTCTTTAGAAACCCACCACATATATCTTCCACCCTAACCATCACCACCACTCTTACTCCCACGCCCATCAAAATTTCAAATCACTACTTATTTGAACAAGGTGTGTATATAGATGCTTGCACAGACATCTGCCTACATATGAGTGAGTGATGATTTTTCCTAATATATAATGGTTTAAGTATTTTTTTTTATTGAAATCAAAGGTAGTGGCTACAATTATGTAGTTAGGAAATTGCTGGGCTTCACTGTTTATCCAAGCTAATCAAATACAATTATTGTGTGCACTTTCGTGCCTAGCATTCATCTTAAAGGAAGGGTATGTTTAATGTTATTTTAGTGGGGCAAATTTACATACATAAATAAGATAGGGTGGGAGAAATATTAAGGCTGCATTATAGACATTTGATGCTGTTTCCGGTGAGCTATGGAGGTGGAACTCAATGATTGTTTGAATGGGGCACTCATAATTTGTGCAGTGAGGATGTAACGATTACTTCCTCATGCATACACGCGCACACACAGAGAGAGAGAGATGGGTAGGTTTTGGTAGCCTTAAATTTTCATATTTGTAATGGGATATGTTGAAGTAGTTGGTGATGGATTGTCTTGGTGACATCTGGTTGCAACGGTCCTCATTATGGCTGGAATAGGGTGTGGGGGTTGGTGAAGATATTAGCACTTCCCACCACCATGGTTATAAGTGCACTAATATTTTTCCTCGAGTCCCGTTTATATTCCTTCTGTCTAAATGTGCATTTTCGTATCACTGGAGGGAAGTAAAGTTTTAGAGGGAGGAATGGTCGTAGTAGTGCTCTGTGTATTCGTGTGGTTCTGGGTTGGAGACTACTGAGTTGACTCAACGCAGTATAGACTTGGTGGCCCATCGACATCGAGTCATACATGTACAGTAACAAATGATATATGCCCCTTAATATACTCGTAAGCTGCTCAATGTTTTGTATCCAATTTTTGTGGTGATAACTGTTGCAACTATGAGGACTAAATTGACCTGTCCCAAACTATTAAGGATGAAAAGCATAAACATTTTACTGTCACTGGCATTTCTTTAACATATCACAACAACTTTGATAATGCTATGGTGCTGTACACTTTCTCAGGCAGAGTGGATGGCTCCAGAGGTGCTGCGAAATGAGCCTTCAGATGAAAAGTACATATTTTTTTCCGTCTATTGTCAGATATGAATAAAAACAAAAATATATCACTTTCTAAGCTTATATCATTATGTGATTGGTAATTAATTGGTTGTTTTATTTTTTTTGATTGATCATTGACTTTGGAATATTAATTTACTATACTGCAGGTGTGACGTTTATAGCTTTGGCGTGATATTGTGGGAGCTCTGTACATTGCAGCAGCCATGGGGCGGAATGAACCCAATGCAAGTTGTTGGTGCTGTTGGATTTCAGCATCGTCGTCTTGACATTCCAGATGATATGGATCCTGCTGTTGCAGATATCATCACGAAATGCTGGCAAACGTGAGTATGTTTAGAAATTCAGATTTCCAGTCACTCCATCTAAAGATGCCTTGTAAGTAATGGTTGCTAGTTTTACAGCAATTCGGTGATTAAAAGTATATGATGGCTCGACCGATCTTGGTCGACTTCATTGTTTAGTAGGATGCAAAAAATGTTTTCTATTCCATTGCAGTTTCCCTTTACCAAAAGCCAAATTGAGGGAACATGATGCTCTCTTTCCTCTCTCTTCCTGTTCTATATAGGCTCCTATACATCACACTCTATACATCACACCTAGTTTTAATCCCTAAGAAACATTTTTTTTTAAATTTTTTATTTTTCTATTGAAATTAACCTTTCAATCAACACATGTTCAAAAAAATTAGATCAAAATACATTTTCTAGCTATTTTAAAAAATTCACAAAAATCCGTATAAATAAGGTATTTTCGGTAGTTATTTCTTGGATCTTTAAAAAATAGCTAGAAATTGTATTTTGACCTAATTTTTTGAGCATATGTTGATTGAAAGTTTAAATAAAAAAATTGAAAAATTTATTTTTACGTCCTAGAACTAGGTTGTAATTTATGAGTGATATACGAAACATGATCTATAGGAGCCTTGCTCTATAGATATATATGGCAAGGGGGTTAAACACATGAACATATGGTGTAGTCTCAAAGCAAAGGGAAAGTATATTGTTATGTTAGATTGAAAAAAACGAAATAACAAATGTTACTCGAAAATTATAAGACCGTATGTTTCTCGAAAACTCAACAAAAACATCAATCATAGACAAAGAACTTTCCGAAGGCTACAAATAATTTGTTTTTTTTTTTATATTAATTTCTCAAAGTTCCTTTTATTGCACTCATCAAAGATTGCCAAAATCGAAGCCATTCAAACCCCTCCTTCCATAACTCTAACCAAAGAATAACTCCGCCACTGATGTGGTCGTCACCCTGCTCACATCAAACGGGTGAAACACCAGATCGGGATGGTCTCTCACCACTTTCCCCCTCGTACTATTTCGTGTCTATATTTTTTTTTTGCAAAAGAATATTTAGGGTGTGTTTGATAACACTAATTTTCTATGGAAAATTTAAGAGCAATTTACAATTAGGTCCCTTAGTAACAATTTTTAAACATTTAAGGACAATTTACAGTTAGATCCACTTGTTATACCACTAGCGTGGACTTCTACAAGAAGAGAATTAGTGGACCTAAGTGTTTAAAAATTGTCAAAAATACTTTAATGTTTAAACTTTGTTTGTGAAGTACCTAAGAGTACTTTCCCAAAAATTTAATATATGGAGTTAATTTTTCTTCTTTTGGATGTTTGATAAACAAAATTTTCTATAGAATTGGTTTCCTTAAAACAAGTCACATAACTACTTTTTTCACAAAAAGCTGGAATTAAAACACTTCCTCCCACCATGTTATTCATGTTCCAGAGAAAAGAACTCCCACACCAAAACACCGATAAAAAATCCAAATAATGAAAAAAATACAAAAAGTGAATAAAAAATAGAAAACAAATATTAACCCCAGAATTAATTTTAAAAAACACCTAGAAATTTATTAATTAAGAAAATAAATAACAAAAAATTAAAAGAACTCTCATAAAATTATAAAAACAGAAAAAGTAAAAACAAAAAATAATGAAAAAAAATACAGAAAATGAATTAAAAAACAGAAAATAAATACAAACCTCAGAATTAATTTAAAAAAACACCGAGAAATTTATTAAAAAGTCAGAAATTTATTAATTAAGAAAACAAATAGCAGAAAATAAAAAAAAGCTCCGAAAAAAAAATACAGCAAATGAATAAAAAACGGAAAATAAATATCAACCCCAGAATTAATTTAAAAAAGGGGCATATACCAAATAGTCCCTCGAACATTTTTTAATACACGTTTAATCCAAGTCTTTTTATTTTTCTCCAAAAAGTCCTTCACTATGCCGCTGGCGCGGACCTTTAAAAACAATAGAATATTAGTTAAATGAGTGTTTGAGGGATTTTTTGGTACAAAATAAAAGGGTTGGACTAAATGTGTATTAAAAAATGTTTGAGGGACTTTTTTTTGGTATTTGATCCTTTAAAAAAACACCCAGAAATTTATTAAAAAGTTAGAAATTTATTAACTAACAAAAAAAAACAGTAAATAAAAAAAAACGCTCAGAATTAAAAAAAAAATGAAATCAATAAAAACCCAAAAATAATGAAAAAAAAATACAGAATGAATAAAAAATTTGAAATTAAATATTAACCCAATAATTAATTTAAAAAACACCCAGATATTTATTAAAAAGTCAGAAACTTATTATTTAAGGAAAAAAAATTTCAGAAAAAAAAAATCATTCAAAACCCAAAAATAATGAAAAAAAATACAAAAAATGAATAAAAACTAGAAAATAAATACAATAAAAGAAAATAAAAAAAAAGGCTAAAAAATTTAAAAAATGGAAATGAATAAAACCCTTGAAAACCAATAAAAAAACAAATATTAGAAAAAAAATAAGAAAAACAAGAAAAAAATAAGAAACAGATCTGGCGACCGGGGAGGGAGGGGGACGAAACAGTTGGGGTCAGGGGCGGATGGACATAGGGCCCAAGGGGGGCTGCGGGCCCGGTTCAATTTAAAAAAAATATATATATATATATGGGTTTTTGGTAAAACTTCAAACTTTAAGGTATACCTCTAATTATTTGCAAAACTGAGGGTGTAAAAAAGATTGTAATTAATTAAAATAATAAACATAAAAACAAGGTCTCCTATCTCTTTGTAGTTATCTATTTGTAGTTGTAGTTGTTTGGGCATTATAAAGCTATAATTTGTAGTTATAGTTGTTTGGACATTAAAATAATAAACACAAAAACAAGGTCTGCTATAATTTGCAGTTGTTTGGACATTATAAAGCTATAATTTGTATAAAACTTGAAATAATCCAAAAAAAATCGCCTTGGGAGCTCCGGCCCCGAACCCCCAGCACCACTCAAAACTTTCGCCTCGGTTGAACAAAAATCTTGGATCCGCCACTGGTTGGGGGTGGGGGTGCAGAGGTTACGTTTTTATTCTTTTTCTGTTTTTACTTGATTCTCTTAGTACATTTTTCTGTTTTTTTTTTGGTTATTTTTATTAATTTTATGGGATTTTTATTATTTTTTCTGCTTTTTATATTTATTTTTTCCTTTTTTATTTATTTCCCATTTATAAATATTATCTTCGTGTTTTAATTTATAACTTTTATATTCTGTTTTTTATTGAATTTTCTGTTTTTTTTTTATATTTTCGGGTTTTAAAATAATGTTCTGGATTATTT
Organism: Sambucus nigra; assembly: GCA_949130495.1. Classification (NCBI taxonomy): domain Eukaryota; kingdom Viridiplantae; phylum Streptophyta; class Magnoliopsida; order Dipsacales; family Adoxaceae; genus Sambucus; species Sambucus nigra. Next base: position 368,060,354 of record OX422210.1, on the reverse strand, counting down.
TTATTTTTATTTTTTATTTTTATTCATTTTCTAGATTTTTTAATTAATTTTCATGTTTTTTTATGCATTTTCTGTTTTTATTTTTTATTTTTCCGAATGTTTTAATTATGGGTCAAATACCAAAAAGTCCCTTAAACATTTTTTAATACACATTTAGTCCAAGCCTTTTATTTTGTACCAAAAAGTCCCTCAAACACCCATTTAACTAATATATTCTTGATTTTAAACGTCCACGCCAGCGGCACCATTTAACTAATATATTCTTGATTTTAAAGGTCCACGTCAGCGGCACGGTGAAGGACTTTTTAGAGCAAAATAAAAAGGCTTGGATTAAACGTGTATTAAAAAATGTTTGAGGGACTATTTGATATATGCCCCTGTAATTATTGGGTCAATTTCCGAATAGTCCCTAACATAATTACATATTTTTTAAAAAGGACACCTATTATTTAATTAAGGGGCTATTTGGTATGTGTCACTTAATTATTTGGGGTCAAATATAATTTACAAACACATAAAAGATAATTCTAGACCGATCTGACCATATGTAGTTTTTTTTCCATGGAAAATATTAGGAATCAAACGCATAAAAGCTGGAAAATAATTGCAATCAAACAACACCAACAAATTTTTTCCATGGAAATTTCCAAGTTTTCAATTCCATGGAAATCGACTCTTGATCGCTTATTTTTCATTTTGTTTGTCCAACACACCCTTAAAGAAATCAACTATTAAGAGGCACTTCATCCTCCAAGCCGCCTTCCAAGGAGAACAGGAACTATGTACATTTGTTGTTTGGAGTTGCCATTTTGGAGGAGGCGACCTGCTTTTCAACTCAAAAATCAAAATCCTTCATTTTGATGATATCTGTGGTACATTTCCGTGATTTATGGGGTGGATTTGACAGTGTTTGACATAGCAGGTCGATTGTTCTTCACAAAATCTTCATGGAGGCATTTGTTGAATCTCCACCCCCCCCCACCCCCCCGAACCTTCACATCATTTTGCGTCTTTATTTTCTAGGGTAGAATTGTGTTTACGTAACGTAAGATTGTTTAGCATGGGCAGATAAAAGGTTAAACCAGTTATATGGACACGTTTTACAAATATCATACAGTTAATTTGGATTTGCGGACACAATTGTGTGCATACCTGACTAGACAGTGTTTCTGTGAAGGTCATTGGGTTGAGAGAGGAGAAGAGAGATGGGTAAATTATGAAACGTTCTCTTGATGTGTAGCTTATCTTCATTCTGTTCTCCATCAAGTATTAGGCCATTATTCTTACATACTAGGGAATCGGATTAGGACTTTATTGCCGGTAAGACAAGGCGTCATGGGGAGAGAATTGCAATATTATATTCCCTTCGTCCCAAATTAAGTGAAAATCACATAAAATATTCGTAGAAATATAATAGGAACATAAAAAAAAAGAATATGATATGTGATTTTTTTAAATGGGTTTGTTTTTCTATTCCATACTGTTCCATACAATATTTGTATGAAAGGATAATTTGTATTCATTGGTACTTTTGTTCCTCGTTCTTTATCATTCAAATCTATATCTATAGAATTCGCTGTGACATTGTCCCAAATTAAGAGTCCATTTTCCTTTTTTTGACATAATCAATGAACCAAATTCCATGATAGCGAGCAAGTGTGGACCTTGACCATTAATTGTGTGTATCCTTAATCTATACAAAAAATAAGACGTGGACTCTTAAGTTAGGACGGAGGGAGTATTTACTAGGCCTGTTATTGTATACAATATACTGTAAATGAAATTTTATGCCCACTTATGCTAGTATCTGAATAGATTAACATTTCATTCATTTATTGCTGTAGAGATCCAAGATTACGGCCTTCATTTGCTGAGATCATGGCTGCTCTGAAACCACTACAAAAGCCTATCACGACTTCACAAGTGCCTAGACCGACTGTATCAGTAAGCAGCAGTGAGCGGGAGAAGGGTCAGCCATCAGGAACCTAAAGAACTGTGTGGCCACAAGAGTAAGTGAGGAAGCAAAGTGTTTCCCTACTAATTGGAATGCCTTAAAGCAGGGGCGAGCAAGGTTTTTTTTGGGACGAAAGTGACGAAGAGATTGGTTGAAGGTTGTGACAACATACTTCAGATTTGAATTGATTTTGTGATTCATTTTTTTGCCATGTCCTCTCATCTTTTGTATTCTTGGCTTGATTACTCCACGGTCCTAAAGGTCGTGTATTTGTCTTGTAAAAATTCATTGGGATTTTGTTGTTGTAATCAAGGTTTGAATTTTATTCATTTTACTGTTCATATCAAGTTGATCTCCGATGAAGCCTGAATTAAAGATACAAGAACCTAACTGAAAATCTTACTGTACCGATGACTCAATTCACCATCTGTTGTTATTTAGACAGTTAATTTTATCATTGGGATTGCATGAAGCTGGTTTTGATAAATTGGACAGGCTGTTACCCTATACAAGGACAGTTCGATTACAACAATATTGTAAATAAAATATAATTTGAATTTATAGGCATTTCAAAGGTGTTACAAGTCAATGGAGACCGAACATGAAAAAATGAAAGACGAAATATTAAAAAAATTGGGTTGGAGGTATGCCATCTTTTGCCTGTTCCAAGGGCCTGGATGCACTCGTTAATTGAAAATACATTGCCAAGATATAGGGAAAGCATACACTAATTTAATTCCCCACAGCCAAGCACCCCGCATAAAAAGTTAAAAGAACCTGTAAAAGGAGTCCTACCACTTAAAATGTTATCACATGTGAGGATAAGGTAGGGACCATCGTCTACTTAATCCAGGACTGTAAGATTTCTTCTCTCTCATATCTTAAATTTTTGAATCCAGGACTGTAATTGTATCCCAAAAATGGCCACCTTCTTTGGATCTCCACCATTTCTTTCTCATCCAATTACAAGAACTCACCACTTGTCTTCATCTTCACAAACACCTCCTCCTCAGCCACCAACTCCACCTTCGCAACCACAATCTCCATCTCCGCCTCCACCGCTAAGTACACCGTCAGCAGCTCCACCATCACCGGTCTCGGTTAAATCCCAACAAAAGCCAAGTAAGGCTGCCGGCGCTTCTAATACAGCTGAGTCCACAGATTGGATAGCTTCCAGCTTAACCAGAAGGTTTGGGCTCGGTGCTGGACTTGCATGGGCCGGCTTTCTCGCATTTGGTGTTGTCTCTGAACAAATCAAAACCCGTCTCGAAGTTTCCCAGCAAGAAGCAAACACAAGGTATCACAAATCTAAATTGCAATCTCTGTCATGAATTTGAAAACAAACCCATAACTGGATTCTCTTTAATTTCCTATACAGAGATGTTGAGAAGAATGAAGAGGTGGTGTTGCCTAATGGCATAAGGTACATTTTCTCACTAATAGTGTCCTTTTGAAGTTTCCAATTATTCTTATTCTCGTTGTATATAAGTTAAAATTGGCCAGGTACTATGATTTGAGAGTGGGTGGTGGGGCTACTCCAAGGCCAGGAGACTTGGTGGTGATTGATCTGAAGGGAAGTATTGAAGGCAGTGGTGAAGTGTTTGTCGATACATTTGGCAGTGACAAAAAGAAGCCACTGGCTCTAGTAGTAGGGTCCAGACCTTATAGTAAGGGAATGTGTGAAGGGATAGAATATGTTCTGAGATCAATGAGGGCTGGTGGAAAAAGGAGAGTGATTGTTCCTCCTGCTTTGGGTTTTCGGGAGAAGGGTGCCGATTTAGGCTCTGGCGCACAAATTCCTCCAAATGCCACTCTTGAGTACATTATTGAGGTTGATAGGGTTTCGATTGCGCCAGCTTGAATTGTTTAGAAATAAATAAATTTGTTATACAAAAATTCGTTAAAAAAATTTCCACCAAGAATGATGTGAAAGTAGCAGGATCAAAATTATAGCGATCATTTGTAGGTTCATTATTGTGAATGTTTTCAATGCAATACCAAAGGGACAAAAGGTTGAATCAAAATTATAGCGATTATTTGTAGGTTCATTATTGTGAATGTTTTCAATGCAATACCAAAGGACAAAAGGTTGATATTCTTGTTCATGGTCTATGTTGGATATGTTTCTCACCAACTGTCAACTGCATTTGGCATCGAATAGTATTCTCCCAATCCCTTTCTTTTACTTTTCCATTTCGATGGAAGAGAAAATAAGTTCCATTACTTGTTCGATTTCAATATGAGGCTAATGCAATACAATTTCCTTAAGGGATTTCTTAAGTTAAGACGGGGTTAACCGCATGCAAAATTTGGGCACAGCTAAGGGCACTCTCTATTTTTAATTTGGGCAATTATAGATAAGTTAAAAAAAAAATAAGCTTTACTTTTCGTAAGGGCACTTCCTAAGATAGAGAAGAATCTTGACGAGACAGAAAAGTTTAACAAACAAATTAATAGAGATGAGCAAAAATTTGCACATATGGTTCATTTGAGAAAAGAATATACACTTGCATAATACAAACCTTACAAATTAAATGTTTCGTCCAAAATTAAAATCAATCACTATGAGATGCTATGCAACCATCTCAATGCTAGTTAGCTATACAATAAATTCTGGTAAGGGTATGCCTGGTAGCATATACAACTGGTAGTTCCATAAGTATGTGTGAGCAAACCAAGTGAACACGTTTATGCTCCATCCAGAAATTAGAAAACATAATTGAGAAATGGAAACACCTCATATCTAATCCACTTTATGGATTAAATAATTGAATATGTTATAAGTTGTTGATAATAGCAAAATATATTGACTAGTTTGTTCCTTCCAAAATCACACATAAACTCACAAGTGTAGTTGTCAAATCTCTAATTGCATGCGGGATTAGAAGATGGGATTTGGGTAGAAGAGAGAGAGAGAGAGAGAGAAAAGAGAAGAGAAGTTTGGAGTTAATGAGGAGTGTCCTTACTAATTAATCGAATTACATAAATTTTAACTTATCTATAAGTGCCCAAATTAAAAATAGGGAGTGCCCTTAGTGGCACCCCAAAATTTACAAGAAAAATTGAGGGTATGTATGTTGACATAGCCAACCACCATGAACTATGCTAGTTTGTTTTCATGAAACTGATTGGGATATGAATGCTTAGTCGTGAAATTTTGATTCTCTGATCTCCCCTTCATATTAGTGAACTTTACACTTTAATTGGAAATATAAGAAATGTCTCAATAAAGAGAGGTTTTTGAGAGGTTTGAAGCCTACTTTGCTAAAGATAAGAGGTTTGAGGCCTATATAATCAGAGTCACATTATCCTAAATGATAAACCTGCATTTGCCTCAATAAAGAGAGGTTTTGAGGTCGATATAATGGAACCACAGTCACATTATCCTAGATGATGACCCTGGCTTCATGAAAGGGAAAAGACCTTTTAGATTATAGGACCATTGGAATGAAGAACTTGACATTATTTGTTGCTGAAGGAATAACAAAGAATGAAATTACTTGATGACATTAATCAATTGCAAAATATCAAATTGAATATTCATTGAGTTGAGTTGCTGACTAGGTCACTTTCTATAAAGTGTTTTGCGGTTCTGTCCAAATGGTTTAATTCTGCAGTTGTTCCGTCACCCCCCAGAATCTCCCCTGTCTCGGATAATCTTTGCATTAAATTTGAAAAGCTAATACCCACTAAGTAATATATTGCTTGGTATCTCCGTAATCAATTTGGGGAAATAATTTTCTTAGAGAAAAAGTTGTGAGAGGGACAAACTTTTAGATACCACAACAAAGGTTGAAACTTATTATAATAGACAAAAAAATCTGAACATTGGCAAATAAAAGAAACTTGGAGATATAAACATTTAATCTTCATGTTTAGTATTTTTTTAAATTAAAAAATGAATAAATTTTTAACCCCAAAATTTAATTCACTCTCTTAAGACCCCAAATTCGGACACATGCATGGGCCGGTACATGCAACATCGACAAACCGCACGCGGGTGGACTTTGACCAATATGGGTGAACACCCCAATAACCAGAAAATTCTAATACCCAAAGGGAATGCCCATAAGGTGCTAAAAATCTATTGGTATGCCCTTTTGCAATTTGCATCCACCACGAATGTGAGACAAATGAAAAGTAAGTGGGTACCCCAAAAGCTTAAAGACATCACTATGCTTGCTTAGTCTATCGAAAATATTTTGACTATTTTCCCAGTAGGTTTTACATACATTGTTCCAACAATCACCCAGTTGTAATGCTTTTTGAAAAAATATTTTCACTAAGCAATGTTTCATAAGATTACACATAAGCAAGTGTGTCTTTTGACTTGAACTTTTATGTAGTAAAGATGATTAAGAATATACTATAGTAACTATAGTGTTGAACTCTATCTCTAATTACACCCCACACACAATCCTACTTGGTTGTAGTTCTAAAGGCCAAACGTTACATCTAGGTTCTTTGTATCCTAATGTAGTGAATGCTCTAAGGAATTTATCCAAAATTATCACAGAAAGCGACACATTCTACATTCACATAGATGAGTCTATCAAAGATATTTTTATAGCTAGGTATCCCACTCTACATTGAGCTATAGATATTATTAAGCATTATTATTAACTCAATCTTATTTCGCTTTAGGATATCATGATCCATAGGGATGGACTTGAAGTAAAATCCTATTCACATTAAATAACATTGTAATACCAAATATTTTTAATTTATTAATTAAATGAATATAATTATATTAATAATGTAATATAATATATAAATTGGATTAATTTTAATAAAAAAGATTTAATTAAATGAGTAAAATTAAATTTTAATAATTTTTAATGATTTGTGTTTATTAATTAGAGAAATTAGCCTTTTAATTATTGATATACATTGTGGGGAATGAGATTATTGGGTGAGAGTAGTTCGGTATTTTGGTATGTCTTGGTGATCAAGATAGGGCTTGTTAGCGATTGATTTGTGTGTATTATAGTGTATTATTGTTGGTATGCGAATAGAGGAAAGAGAGAGGAGAGGCACAATTGGCGAGAGAAGTGGCCGCCACCATGGGTTTTACCTACCGCAACCATGACCCAGGGTACAAGAGGCGTGACCGCGGTATTGAAGGTCCGTGACCCCCTCGCGGGCCACACTGCCTTTTTTCTTTTATGTTGAGTAAACCCATAAAATTTTATTTGTTTATTGAAGTCATTCTTAAACCAAATCTACAACCCTTATATTCTCTCCATCCCTAACCTCTAAAACCCCAATCTCCATTAAAGTACTACCTTCAAACCTCCATTTGAGGACCTTAAGATTAGAATTTGGGATTTCTTCAAGAGAAAAGTTTATCAGATTTTAGAGGAGAAGATAACTTTGAAGTCAGATTTATGAGACAGTTAAACGAAATAATACTTTACTTTTATCCTTGGGTACTTTATTATTTAGATATTGCATAAACATGCTTATTGGTTAGTTTAAAAGCTATTAAAAGTTTAATTAGGGCAAGATAAACCTAACTAATTCCCTAGTATTATCAATTGATATTGAAACTTGTGAAATCCCTATATAATGAGAATGCCTAGAAAATGATTATGTGAATTAAATGGTGTAATTATTTTAAAGATGAGAAAATTACACATGTTAACTCGCTAAGAGTTGAATGATTTTCCTTATGAACTTTGAAAAATGAAATGTGAGTGTTGAGTATGAATTGTCCCATGAAATTTTAATATAAATTACCTATGCTATTCTTGGGGCACTTTTAATTATTGGAAATTCATATGGACCCCACTTGAAATGCGTATAAATTATTAATTTATGAACTTGTAATTGAAATCTTGGGAATTGGGTTAAATTTGCATGTGAATTAGTTTTAATAAATGCATGAGTAAAAGAGGATTTTATGTGAGACTATGAATTATAGGTGATGTCGAGACTTGGATGGTTAATTGGAATGAAGTTAACAAGATAAAGATGACATAAATGAGACAAGAAAGTGGTAATTCGTTATCGTATGTTTGTACATGTTAATTTATAAAGGTTGACTGACTGGAATATAAATAAAGTATGAAATGATGTAACTGATTGAAAGTAAAATGTTGTAATTAACAAAACATGAAAGTGGAAAATGAATAAAAGGCTTTTAATGATATTTTGAATTTTAGATTATGTGATCATTTTTATCGCTTGATAAATGGATAGTTTTTGAGACCCATCGTTATAAAGAGATGTTATTAATACTGATTAATGAGTAGATAGTTGTGAATCATCCTATGTTATCGTAGTCAGTTGTTAAACCCTGTTAACTGGATAATTACTATTGATATTATATGAAACATTGATAGACCCCGTTATTATTCAAATATTTGAACCCTATTACATGTGAACATTGATAAAGATTCTAAGTTAAAAATTATTTACATATATTCTACTGTGATATTTATTTCATTAGTACTTCTGGCTGGGTTATGTTATCCTATATGAGAAACGTAGCAAGTATTATTATAGTGGGACCTAACCCATTATTGTCGACTAACATCTCAAGGTAGGATTAAGCTTCTAAGATTAGTTGGATCTAGGAGAAAGGACGGGTAGTTTGGAGATTTATTTCATGTATGATGTAGTTTCCTTTACGTTGAGTATTTCATATGAGATAACTTTTGGGTTGATTGGTTGTTTGTGACCCCATAGTTATACTTGGAATATCATATGAGATTTTTATATATTTTTGGATTATTGGAGGCTGTTATACTTGTACTTTATTGTTAGTGATTACTGATATTAATAATTCTCGCATCGTATATTGCTAGAAAAGTTTTAAATGTCTCATATTTTTATCACATGCTAATAAATTTGTATATTATAATATTTGGACTTGATCAACCCTAATATTAGAATATGAGGATTGTTATCCATTTGGATGTGTTCCCCGCCTTTTCTCTTGCTAGTTCTTTCGTTAACCAGATTATTCTTAGACCATATGCAATCCACTCTTACAACCCTATTAGAGAGATACTCTCAAATAATATTGTGTTTATGACATATTTATCACCTCTTGTCATTATAATAACGGTCCGTTACTTACAATAGCCTCGTTACTATCATAATGACTAAGCTAGTATTGGTTTGTCCCATAAAGTAATATCCGATAAGAGATTTCCTAGTCAACCTGCCTCTCATTAATTAATGTTACCATCTTTGACTCCATCATGAACTGAGCCAAAATAACATATTTCTTAGAATTACTTAGGACTGCACCACCAATGATATTAAAAATGTTTCTACTAGTATCCTTGGAATCATATAATTGTTATTTCAATCGACATTGCTAAATCCTTCAAGGATAGCAAACAAGTTTTGATAGTGTGATCCAATGTTCATCATCCTTTTCAAGTACTGTATCGTCCTCTCAACAACTTTACAATCATTTATACTTGGTCTAATAGTAAATATGCATAGTACTTCCATATCATAATCTATGTCAAACATATGGCAATCAATAACATAACGAAGGGGTAGGAGATTTCCTTCCTTTATTTGCTAGAATTTATCAGATTGCTCCAAGTTCCTGCGGAGGAATGAGGGTGGAAGGATTTAGACTTGTTAGATTTTCTAATTATACATTTGAAGACGTTGAGATCCTATCCGAAGACGAGACTAAAGAGTTAATTGTTGATAAGTCCAAACCCCAGATCGCCCAGGCTACCAATGTAGCTCGCGTATGCAGTTTATTAAACATTGTTATCAGTGTGCTTCCACAATTTTACACTAAGAACAAATGGAGTACTAGAAGATTTATAATAAAATTTATTGTATTTATTTAATTATCTTAATATAATGGGATTGGTATAAAGAAAGTCCAATTTTAAGCCTTGCAATTTTAATTCTAATAATTACATCACCTTCACACACACACACACACACACACACACACACACACACACACACACATATATATATTTAAAAAAAAATCTTAAAACCTCCATTTGATGCAAAATTTTGAAACAAACATAGTATCGTTACTAATACATGAAAACATACCATCTCATCTAATGTCCACCAAACAAGAAAAATAGAATACTTAATAACCGCCCTTGAGATTATTGACAACATCGTAAGGGATAGGGGTAACAGTCTCCAAGGTAGCACTTCCACTGACCATGAAACCAGGTTTGGGGCCTGCTGGTTGCCTCTTTGTGCTAATGACCTCACCTCTTGCCTTAGCCTCGGCCTTCAGTGTATCATCGTTCTTCTTCCTCAGTTTGAACTCTTCGGTGCACCTTGAAGGCATAACATGCTCAACACGAACATGGATCCTCTTCCTGATTATTCTGTTACCCATCTGTTTGTTAACTTCAACGCCAATAGCACGCTTGGTAACGTTCCAAACCTGACCAGTGCGTCCATGGTAGAACTTGTGGGTAGCACCGACAAAAACTAACCCATAACCACTGTATCACCCATATCAACCCATATGTTAGAATATGGGGCCCATTTTTTTAAAATTGTGAGCCATAAATGGGCCGAAAGTAAAATGTCACGGGTCAAATATGGGCTAACCCATATCACCCATAATAGAACCAGCAGATTCAAAATGAAAAGAAACCATGTTATGCCCTGATCTGCTCCTCTCTCAAGCTTGGTGTTCCGCAGGCGGGTTTCTCTCTCATATCTCTATCTCTCCTGTATTTTCAGATCTCCTCCATCTCGTCTTATCAGATCTGACCTCTCTCATCAGGTGGACCATAATCTGCGCAAGTCTCCTATAGTTTCTGCTTTAAAATATTTCAGAAAATAAAATAAAAATAGTGGGTCAGCCCAACCCAGATCCGGCCCAGATTAACTGCCAACCCATATTTAACCCGCCCAGGTAAGTCCCAACCCATATTTGGTCGGTCAAAATCTGCCCAAACCCGCCCCACTGCCGGTGCTACTTGTGGGGCATACCTTTATGGATAGCCCTATTCACCTTAATATCCACATAGTCTCCATTGTGTAAGGTCATGAGGTAGGTTGTGAGATTGATGGTACCCTTCTTCTGAACCCTCTTGCGAATAAATCTCTGGTTCGAGACCTCAACCCTTGACCAACCAGCATCTTAGCTCCCTAAACTCTAAAACACAAAAGAGGTTTTAGTGCGCGAGAGGGAGTTGATATGGATATATTAAATCCAAATATAAGAAAGTCATCCACACAAAGACATATGATATTGAAAATGTTATTTTCATGTTTGTAATATAAACTATTGCCACTTTCATAAATTTTAAACACATTAGAGATTACGAAGATATCAAACTTATTATGTCATTTTACTTTTTCAGTCTATAATGAAATTTGTATTATATAAACACTATATTTTCTTGATGAGTTGATCCATAGAAATATATTCTTGTAATTCGCCATGTAAAAAATTAATTTTAGCATCTATTTGGTTCACAACTATATTATGTAGGGAAAATTAAGGAAACAGTATCCGAATGGCTGTAATTCTAGTCACGAGTGAAACATATCGAATAAATTCTCATTTTTACGTTGTCTAAAATCTTTGGTCATAAGACGACCTTATATTTTTCAGTAAAACCAATAACTTTTATTTCTTTCTGGATCCACTCATAAATAATTATTTTACAACTTGGTCCACTAAATGCTAAGTCTTACTAGATTCCAAATATTTTATTTCATAATTTATAGCTGTGGGGTGAAAACGAAGTGGCCTAAATGTAGCGGCCCAACTAGGGTTTGGATCCAGAATGGATACCCAGAGTTAAGTGATAAGCACCACGAGAGACAATTATGAAGAGGTCCATCTAACCGCCAATGATCTCGGAGGAGATTAATGCAAATCAGAAAGCGGATTAACCAATATATGTGAGAAGTACAACACGATTCGACCTCCTCCATCTCTATAAATGTAACCCTCACCCCATGGGAAAGGGCATGTAACTTCTTGCTAAAAAATTTCAAAGAAGTAATAAAAAGAGAGAAAAATACCCCGTGGACGTAAGAAATTGTCGAAATATGTAAATCCTTTTGTTGTGAAATTATTTTATTTCTTGATTGGTTCCAATTGATTAGATATATTCATTGTGGTTATCTTCACTCACAATTGGCGCTGTCTATGGGAAACGATTCTTTTTTCTAAGCAAATTAAATCCAGTAAGTTAAGTGATGTCTCGTCCTCACAATGCTCCTGTTTCGGGCAATCAACAAGGTAAACTATCACTACACAGAGTCAAGTATGAGATACACCTAGACAAGAGTCAGGTTGCTTGCCATCCACGATACCACCCATAGGAGTAGCCCTCTGAGAAGAGTCGAGCATCACAGATCAACTTGGATGTCGTGGATGGTCGATGCTTATGAAGAACAACTCCATTAGTAAGAGAAGGCAACACACCTCTAAATGAAGGAAAACATACGTCTCCAATGATGACTGGAAAAAAATAGAGAGAGAGCTCCATGGAGATAAATGTAGGATTCGTGGTCGGACACCTAGACCTTTAGGCGATTAAAACTCGCAATCGAGGAAGGAGTTTGCACTGTGAGCACGAGCATTCAGAGAAGGAAAGCCTCCCAATAAGGCGAAATCAATATAAAGGACATCGTAGGCATAATATCTGAAGTATGGTACGACGGTATATGGAATAACAACCAGCGAATCGCGGAGCCAAATCCATCAAGAAATTGGCCAAGAAGGCACTCATAACCCAGATACATTCCCCCTTCTCAAGGACAATCGAGGAGGAAGATCCCCTGAAGAAGTTCGCAATCCTAAAGTTCAAAATATATGACGGGAAGACTAATCCTATAGACCACGTGCGTCAGTATATGTAAGAAATGACCATGTGGAATCACATAGATACCCTCATGTGTCGTATATTCCCCTTTATCCTAGGGGATATCGCACAAAAGTGATTTGGGAGGCTTCCACACAGGTCGATCTAGAGCTTCAACTCACTCCCTTAGGCCTTCACAACTCGCTTTATTACAAGCAGTTCTCACCCAAAAAGAATGGATTCTATCCTCACCATGAGGAATAAATACCAGGAGACTTTACGAGATTATGCCAGACGCTATTGGGAAACCTTCAATGAAGTCGAAGATTCCTCGGAGTAGGTTTTTGTAGCATCATTCAAGACAGGGCTTACCTATAAATCCACGTTTCACTAGTCCCTCACCAAGAAAGAGTAAGGCACCATCGATGATCTTTTGTCACACATTGAAAAGTATGCCAAGGTGGAAGATGTGGTTATCCTCAACCAAAGTGATAATGGTCGTGCGAAAGCGACTAAAGGGAACGACAAAGAAAGCACTCCCAAGAAGGTGAAAAAATAAGAACGGAGGATGTAAGAATGGGTACAAGGCAGACCCGTCCAAAGATTATCGGGGTGCTTAACACTATTTTTAAAGAACCAATCTACAAGATCATGGGGAAGATCAAAGACCAGCAGTTCCTTAAGTGGCCGACGAAGATGGGTGGAGACCCAACTAAAATAAATTGCTCCCTAAGATGCACCTATCATAAAGATAACGGGCATAAAATGGAGAACTGCAAGGCCCTCACATCACATCTGAATGAGTTGTCCTAGGCAGGGCATTTAAATGAGTATGCAAAAAAAAAAGATGACAAGGTCGCCCCCAATGCCGACCAAAAACTAAATAATGTTTTTGAAAATGAGGTGGGGCATGAGTTCGCTATTTTCCATGGTGCATCGAGTTCCAAGAAGATCCAAGGAAACACTGTTCAGATGGAGCTCAAGAAGGTAACTGCAGTTATAAAGGCCTTTCAGATTGACCTTAAAAATAGCCCAGCTGGCAAGTATAGGCACCAGAACACGTAGGATACAACAAGCATTTAGTCTTCATGGAAGACAATCTTATCGGAGTGAGAACCCCACACCATGATGTGCTAGTAATCATCCTCATAATCATAAATTGGGATGTGGATAAGCTACTAGTAGATCAAGGAGCTCCTTTGAAGTCATGTACTTGGAAGTTTTTTACAAGTTCAAATTAAAGTTGGCAGATTTGAAGGAAGTGACCATCCATCTGATCGGCTTCACTGGAAAAATGAGTATGTTGTTAAGAAAGATGGTCTTACCAGTATGGCCCGAAATATCAAAACTAATCGAGATCTTGGTGGTAGACATTGACTCGACCTATCATGCCTTTCTTAGGAAAGGATTACTGCACGCCATGCAGGTTGTTCCCTCCACTTACCACCCAAAACTCAAGTGCATTATACGTCGCAAAATAATAAAAATCATAGGTAACTAGATCGAGCTCGAAAGTGTTTTATCGCTGCCATCAAGCCTAAACAAGAGAAGAAAAAATAAAAGCAGATCATTACTGAAACGTCTCAAGACGAAGATACACCGTCCAAATAATAACTAAAGCATAAAATACCAGGAGTGGAAGACATGAGAGTTAACCCTGCAAATATGGTTATGGAAAAATTAGAGGAGGTAATTTTTGATGAAACTCAACCTGAAAGAAGATTTTTTATTGGCACCACATTGTTCGAGAAACAAAGGGAGGAGTTAATTTCTATGCTGAAGACGAATTAAGATGTGTTCGCAATGTAGTCGTATGATATGCCTAGGATCAACCTTGAAGTCACATCCCACAAACTTCACATTGATTCCATGCATCCGCAGATCATACAAAAGGCTCGCCGAACTACCCCAGAGAAAGCAAAGGAATGGAAACAGAGGCAGGAACACTTTTGAAGGGAGGGTCCATCAATGAAGTTCAATTCCCAAAATGGATCTCAAATTCAATGGTAGTAAAAAAGAGTAATGGTAATTGGAGAGTGTACGTGGACTTCACTGATCTCAATAAGGCCTGCTCCAAAGACAGTTTTCCTCTATCTAAGATCGATCAACTGGTTGATGCTACTGCCAGCCATGAACGGATGAGTTTTTTAGACTCATACACAGGGTATAATCAGATCCTTTTGTTTGGCCTTGACCAAGACAAACTTCATTCATAACCACTCTGGGCTTGTATTGTTACAAGGTCATGCCTTTTGGACTTAAAAATGCAAGAGCTATGTATCAAAGATTGGTTATGAGGATGTTCAAGAAATAATTGGGAGATAAAATCGAGGTATACATTGACGATATGCTCGTCAAAAGAAAGCTCAAAGCTAACCATCTGAAGGACTTAGTGGAGACGTTTAAGATCCTCAGGCACCGCTGAATGAAGCTCAATGCGGCCAAATATTTCTTTTGGGTTCATTCCGAAAAGTTCCTAGGTTACATAGTCAACAAGAGGGGTATTGAGTCCAACACCAACCAGATAGTTACGATCAATAATGTTCATCCCCCAAAGACATTGCGCAAGATCCAAAAGTTAACACGGATGTTAGTTGCCCTTAAATGTTTCATTTAAAAGTTTTTTGAACGATGCCGATCATTTTTTTCAGCAATTAAATAAGGAAAAAGGCCTCACCCAGAATGAGGAATGCTCAAAGGACCTTAAAGAAATCAAATCCTACCTAAGCAAAACTCCTTTACTGTCTATTTCAGATCCAAAAGACCGTCTTTATCTCTACTTGGAAGTTTCTATCCATGCAGTCTATTAAGCCTTAATTTGCAAGAAAGGGGAATGTCGATCCACAATTTATTGCATCAACAAAACACTCCCGGAAGCCAAGTAGTACTACCCCCCACTTGAAAAATTGGCCTATTCTTTTATCGTCCAGCTGTGCAAGTTGAAGCACTACTTTGAAGCTCAATCAATCATAGTCATTATTTTCTTTCCCCTAAAATCCATTCTTCGAAAAGTTAACCTATTTGGGCGAATGTCCAAATGGTCGATTGAACTTGGGAGATTTGATATACACTATCAACCAAGAACGAAGTTTAAGGGTCAGGTGTTGGAAGATTTTATTTTTGAATTTAAAGAAGAAGAAGAGCCCAACGACCATTATATAGTCGATCTGTTACGAGGTCGGGAGATCGATCAGTTCAAAAAGTGGATACTTTGTGTGGATAATGCATCCAATTCCAAGGCGACAGGAGTAGGAATTGTGCTTATTTCCCCAAAGAATGCCACGATAGAGTAGGTGATCAGACTTGGCTCTGAAGCTTCTAACAACAAGGTTGAGTATAAAGCCTTCATCGCCAGACTACGAAAGCGTACTCACTAGGGGCAAGCCATCTTGATATATACTGCGATTCGAATCTAGTATCCATTCAAGTCACAATAGATTTCAACATCAGGATGGACGAATGGCGGTATACCTCTAGGTGGGCCACGATTTGATAACCAAATTTGAGGAAGTCCACATTTAATAATTCTCCCGGGGGAATGACAACCACACTGATGCATCAGTGGACTTCGATCCTAAAAGAACCACTGAAGTAGAATTCCTTTCCAAGCCTAGTATTATAAAGCCAGTGGTCACCGAGCAGATTCTCATCGTGCAAAAAAGTCCCAGATGGATGGAATCAATAATTACTTGTTTGGAAAATTACATCCCACCATCCGATAAGAAGCAAGACCACCAAGTCGGGGTGAAAGGTGCAAAGTTTTATCTAGTGCCAGAAGGAAAACTCAACAGAAGATATTTCATCGGTCCCTACCTTTAATGCATTTTTCCAAGAGACATCGATCATAGGGGTGTTCAAAATCGAATGGACCGATGGACCAAATCAGACCGTCCTAATTTTGCCAATTTTTGTAATCGGTCCGGTCTAAGTTTTTTTTTACAGACCGGTCTAACCGGCCCGGTCCTCGATCTCCCTTATTAAATACCCAATATGGACCGACCCGGACTGATTATTATAATATATATGTATTTAATTATATTTATACATATATATTAATAATAACACACGCACACATACACAAGTAAATTACACAACTAACTTAAGGGGGATACGCTCATAAAAAAAAAGGAAGGAAACTCTAGATATCTAAACACACGCACACATTTACAATTTACATCTCTTTGTTCTTCTCTCTCAACTCAACCTTAAGTTGCGTCGCTTGCTGCTCTCTTCTCGATCTCTCTCTCTCAGTGAGAGAGTCTCATTCGCCATACAGTTCTCGTTCTCTTCTCCTTCGCCATACGCTTACAGATAAAAGCCCGCTACTTCTTCTCTACGCCATACACTTGTACGGGCTGTGCGGGTTGCGCCGCTGCTCCTTCTCTTTGCCATACGCTACTCAGTTGTTGCTCAGCCGTCGATGCTCGTTCCCATTATTGCGCCGTCGCTGCTTAGCCATCGCTACTACTCAGGTATTCAAAAAATTTCACTCAGTTTCAGTTATTTTTTGTTACAAAAAAAAACTTGTTAGCATAATAACTTGTTTAATTTATATTGTATATATTGTAGATAATGGTTGCTCAAATGGATGAAATTTGGGCAGTTTTTATGGTAAAATTTAGGCAGATTTTATGATAAAATTTAGGTAGTTATTATGATAAATTTTGGATCGTAATTTTATGATAAATTTTGGACAGTTTTAAAGGTAAAATTTGGACAGTTTTTATGATAAATTTTGGGCAGTTTTTATGATAAAATTTGGGCAGTTTTTATTTGTAAAAAGATTATTTTAATAAGATTAGGACCAACAAGTTAGATCGGACCGAACATAAAAAAAACCAAACAGATTAAGCTCGAAAAACCGGCTTAATCTGTTCGATCTTGGTCCCTTTTTTTTAGGATCGGTTTAATCGATATGGTCCTTAAATTTATAAAAAAATCAGACCGCGAACACCCCTAGTCGACCCAGTTCTGTATGAAATTCACTATGGAACTTGTGAGAGCCATGCTAGTGGTAGGTCTTTGGCTTTTCGATTGATCAAAGAAGGGTAGTGGTGGTCGTATATGTAAAAAGATGCAACATCTTATGTCAAAAAGTGCAAAAAATGCCAAAAGTTCTCCCTTATGCTCCATCAGCCGACCAATGACTTAAATTCACTGACTAGCCTATTGACGTTCACTAAATGGGGTATCGATATCGTAGGTCCACTCTCAACAATACTAGGGAACCGTAAGTACCTTTTGGTTGGCACATACTAGTTCATAAGGTGGATTGAAGCAGAACCATTGGCAAACATCAGAGACGCTAACATGATCGGGTTCATCTGGAGGAACATCATGATGCATTTTAGCATACCTAGGCCGATCATCGTGGATAAAAGCACATAGTTTGAAATTGGTCCATTCCAAGGCTTCTGTGATACCCATAACATCAAACATCACTTCAGCTTTGTGGCTTATATTCAGAGCAAATGAAAAATGGAGGCTTATAACAAAATGATGCTCGATGGCATGAAGAAGAGATTAGAGAAGGCAAAAGGATCTTAGGCGAATAAGAATCATGATATCCTAAGGGCATATCGTACTATGCCGAGAAGACCTACTGGGGAAATGCTTTTTGCTTTAACCTATGGGATGGAAGTTGTTATTCCCTTGAAAGTGGTTCTCTCAACCATGAGAACCACCATTGCCAAGCAGGGTTTAAATGAGGAAGTAATAAGGACTGAACTCGACCTAACTGGTGAATGAAGGGAATAAGCTATGATAAAGAAAACCTTTTGCCAACTGTATTTAGCTAGGCAGTACAACAAGGGTGTGAATACAAAAAAAATTCAGGTCGACAACTACATCCTCAAAAAAAGTTCTCAAAAAGTGCCAAAAAATCTTCAGATGGAAAGTTGGGATCAAATTGGGAGTGACCATTCAAAGTCATCAGAGATGATTTGCAAGGAGCCTACCATTTAGAAACAATGGAGGGAAGGAAAATACCAAGGGAATGGAATGCAACCAACCTAAAGAAGTTTTACTTTTAATTCACCTTATTTCTATCCTAGTTAGTCTAGGAAGTTTCAAATTCAGAACTTATATTGCTTGCAATTTCATATACACAACTTAAGTTGCTCGCCGTTTATTTCTTGTTGTTAATAAATCCCAACAGGTTCAACTAGTTATTCAACATTGTTCCCAAATGGCAAAGGGCTTACATTTTAAATAAGTTTTAACATCTTAGTTTAATCATATTTTAAACTCAAGGTTTTATGGTCTTCCTCATGAAAAACCATGAAAACCTTATGAATTACTCAGGTAAGTAAAAGCCCTACGGGGGATCCCTAGGCACAAACTCGACGTTGGTCGGTTAAAATACTGAATGGGTGGATAACCTAAAATCTAGGTGCATTTTTTTCCAAAGTTTGCTCCAGACCTAAGGTAGTGTGATGACATAACCTAAAAGGTAAGATAGACAACACATACGTGCTTAACATAAGAAAACGGAAAAATTCCAAGTATGGAATTATACGAGGACTTGTGCTACTTTTAAGGAGAAAATTTCTAATTGAGTCCATTATAGTATTTGATTTATTCCCTGAACAAAACATATTTTTGAGTCATAGATAGATTTTTATTGTCACGATCCCACACAGTCTATGATATATAGAGTTTATTGAAGACGTTGTGATCAAGCTTCTAAGATAAATCATGCCGAGATTAATTTGGTGCACATTTCACGTTTTCATTGCATTCTGAGATCGCTCAGGTATAAATGCGAAATGTTTATGGGATTTGAAAAAGTGTTTTAGGATGTTATTTTTATTAAAAAATGTTTTTAAAATGTTTAAACTTTGTTTATTCTGAGATAAGGATCATTTAGAGTTGTGTATATAACAAACTTTTGAGTTGCATGATTCATACGACATTTGAGGTCGATCATTCGAGATAAGCATGTCATTCAAATGACATGTGCATCTCTTTTGAGCGACATGCAATTTTCGTTCGAACGATGCGCCAAATCAACTTTATTATTTAAGGCACGTTTCTCTTAGAATTTCGTAAGTTGCGGAACCAGAAAATCAGTTTTCATACAGTAAGTTTTCTACACAAGTTTTCTAAGGTTTTCAAAGTCTAAAAACATCCCTAGGGTTTTAAAGATTTGATCTTTCATTCACATATACTATAATGATCTTTGTTTGCATCGTTTGGAGTTGTTCTACACTTTGAACATCGTTGGGTTTTGTGGTGAAGAAGCGAAGGAGTTCTTGTTCAACATCATAGATATTGCTAAGCTGCATCAGTGGACACTGAGACATACGTGGACGTGTGTGTTAGAAGGACTTCTGCATGGGCACTGTGGAGGAGTGGTTGAAGGATCATAGGAGCGTCAATACTTGTGGGGGATCGAGTCGTTGAGTAAGTCTATCATTTGTACTTTGTAAAACCATATCATAGTGAATGTCTGGCTTGGGTCGTTTGAGTTTTTTCCCTTAGTGGTTTCCTCGTACATCTGGCGTCACTTTCATGAACTTAAATATTTTGCTTGCTTTAATCACCTAGATGCATGTTTAGGATTAAACAAGATAAAATTGGGATTAACTAGAATTGATTCACACACTTAGTGCGGTTTAAAATTTGGAAAAAGGGTTTTAAAAAGAAAATTTGTTTTGACGTCCTTAATACACATTTGAAAGAAAAAGGGGCCTACAAATTGGTATCACAACTAGAAACATATTTTTTATTATGTTGATCCCTTATGTTTTTAAGGATGAATTTCAGAAACTACGAAAATTTTAGAGCTCCTATTTTTTATGGCACTAACTATGGTTATTGGAAAATGCGAATGAGGAGTGCTTTGAAATCAATTGATGAGCGTGTGTGGTTAGCAGTCGAAAAGGGTTGGACTCTACCAGTTACACGAGAGGGTGAGGCTACTAATTTAAAACCCGTTGAGTCATGAACCGAAGACGAACATAGACTTGTACTTTATAACTCTAAAGGTCTTCACGTTATTTCCTCACATGTCATACCTGAAGAGTATAATGGAATCATGACGTGTGAAACTTCAAAAGAGGCTTGGGATATACTTGCACTTACTCACGAGGCCACTATCACGGTTAGGGCGTGTAAAATTCAAAATCTCACTACACAGTTTGAGACGATTAATATGTAAAAGAGTGAGTCGTTTGATGAGTTTTATGCTAGGTTGTCCAATATTATCAGCTCGTCGTTTAACTTAGGAGATAAGACACCCGACAATCGAGTCAACCCGATAACCGAGTCATATAGAAAATTTATGATCATTGTGGAGTAGGTTTGATGCAAAAGTGATTATTTTGAACTCCTTAGGTATGCTTGAATCTATGAAACTTGAAGAGATTGTAGATGACCTACAAACCAATGAACTCGATATGTTTACCTCCAAGAAAGTTCCAAAGAATGAAAATGGCATTGCTTTGAAAGCTGGAAAGGAGGAGATTAAAGTTTCAGATGACGTTTCCAATTCCGATTTTGAGGATCTAGCCTTGTTGGAAAAGAAGTTTAAAATTTTTCTTAAGTTCCAAAAGCTGTTTAAAGATGCCAAAAGACTTGAAAAATTCAATAACAACAAGGTAGATCCCACCCCTAAGGATAAGTGTGAGAATGTCAACATGGTTGAGTCAGATAGGTATTTTGGGTGTGAGGGGTATGGTCACAAGGTTACCGAGTGTCCAACTAGACTTAAGAATAAGGGCAAGAAACCAATAGTATAAAATTCCCCCTTGAGTGATAGTGAACTGAAAGAGGGAGGGAGTTCCCCCATTGAGCGTAAATTTATAGCATTCATGGCATGTCATGTGAGCGACGACGATAAATCTTCACGTGAAGACTCTCACATGCATGACACTTCTGAGGCCGTTGAGTGTGAATCCCAAGTGAGTGAGGGTAAAGCTAGTGAGGATAAGGAGATCGATATAGGAGAGTTGCAAGTTGCCTTCAGTGAGTTGTATGCAGAAGCGGTAAAGGTGAAAAAGGCAAACTTAAAATTGCATGCTAAGTTGAATGAGCGTGCCGTAGAGAATAATGATGCTTTGTTTGAGGATCTTACGGCACGGGAGAAGATTCTTATGGAGAAGCTAGAATATGTGGAGAAAGAAAGAGATAGTCTTAGCGGTTTGATGGAGGCTTTATAGAAAGAAGTTCTAGAGTTTGAGGAGTCTAGGCGTTTGCTTGGGTCTAGGATTAAGAGTTGGAGGAGATATTGAAAGACTTAATTAAGGTGAAATTTGATTTGGAGGCTAGATCGGAGAAGTTGGATAGGATGTTAGGCTCCGTCCAAATCAAGGGAGATAGGTTTGGTATATGCTACGATGATATATTTGTTCCCATTCCCAATGTCAATACCAATCGTGTGAGAGAGCCCACGAGGAACGTGAGGAGAGGTCAAAATTTTGGTAATCATTACCGCCGTCTTTACACTTTCACTCATTGCGGTAGGAAAGGTTACCTTAGACGTTTTTGATATTACCTTAGGAATGCTCCTAGGAAGTTTAGGAATAAAGTCGTTTCAGTTTCCAAAACTCCCATGCGTAATTTCACACCTTCTTGGGTTAGGAAATCGGACTTAGAGACTTTACGAATGAAACTTCATGGTTCTTGTTTGGTTGCACTTGATTCTTCATATGCTAAATCTAAAGGATGATTGTGTTTCCATGTTTGTCATAGTCTTTGCATCATGATTTATATCTTGCTAGTGTTATAACATGTGTATCTTTTGTATTATTTTTCATTTATTGAGTCTTATTTGAAAAATACAAAAAGATTTGATTTTTTGGGTTAAAAATATTTTTTTAGAAAAAATCAAAAAGATTTTCGATTTTGTTTTTGTGTCGTGAGTGTTTCGTGTTTGATGGGACATATTAGTGTGCTTGGACCCATGCCATTTCATTATCCATATGGCTAGCACATTTGGTCATAATTATTGATGCGTTGAATGATTTTAACCATTGTTTATATGGAGTTGTTTCGAAGTTGATATGCCTTTGAATTCAACTTTGTATATATGCCATTTTTGCACAATTGCACGATTTTATATGAATGTTTGACATCTCATGCATATTAGAGTTCGGTGAGACGTTCTTATTTCTATTTTATCATCTATGCGTTAGTAGACTTAGGAGGATATGTGCATGTAAGAACCGTTTACCATGAGGATTGATAATGTATAAATTGAAAAAAATGATGAGTGTTCACGGGAAAGGGTTGCGAGTGAATAATAATCACGTCGTGAAAGTCACCGTTTAAAAGAGCCCAAGAAAAAATTAAGGCAATAAAAAGAATCATATGCCAAAATAGGGCCAATAGGATTTCTCTAAGTTGAGATATATGGAAACCTCGAAAGAGCTTGAAAAAGTAATATATATATATAGCATCCTTATGTTGAAACATCGTATCATGACGCAATTGTTTGTGGAATCGTCAAAATTCTGGATTTGTGTATATGATGATTGTTTAGTTCACACTACACCATATGGGAACATTTGTAACTGACTTATATTTGGTTTTATAACAGTTAGTGTGCGTTAGGCATTTCTAATGGTATTTAAATGTTAGTAATAACTTATGTCCGTTACAATTATTTTTTAGTGTGTTTATATTTAATTATAACATATATTTTTTTAAATTTAATTTTTTTAATGTGCTAAAAACAAGTGTTAGCATAACAAATTAGCGGCAAAATTGTGGGAGTTCATTAGTCAGCAATTTTTTTTCACCTAAATGTTTTCAATTCCCACATAAAAGTTGGGATACAATTTTCCGTCGTTCAGTTGCTGCCGTTCTCCTCCCACCACCGCCACTGTCCAGAGACTCATCGCCACCACCCTATTCTATGACCGCATAGACTCACATCAGAAAACCTCACCCTATTCTCAGACCGCATAGACTCACCGCCGCCACTGTAACTATTTTTGCTAAAGGTGATCGCAGAGACTCACATCAGAAAACGCAAAGACTTTTAAGAATAGTGCGTCAAATCTGAATGCAAAGCGACTCACATCAGAAAACGAAGGTGATCGCAGAGACCCCTGTTTCGTATATCACTGCCGCCACCCCTGTTTGGTATTGTTTTTCTTTTATTTTTTTTAGTTTATGGATGATATATTCTGAAAATATATTGATTTTTGTTTTTCTCTATTTCTTGAACAGTTCTTGTGGAGGTTCAGCTCTCTTCTATTCCAGCATTTACATTCATCCTTCCTTATAAATATAATCATATGAATAAATATATACACGCATTGGAATTAAAGTTATGTTGAAAATTATAATTATTTGTGTAATCATTGTGCATTGCTTATTTAATCGACTGATATATACACAATTATGCAAAAGTTTCGAATTTATTAGTTTATGAGAGTGATATGTACGAATATATTTATTATAATATTTATTTATTTATTTTTGTTTAAATATAAGATTGTAAAAGTGAAAAGATATATTAAATGATGGAGATGTTGTTCACTTTGGTAATCCATTCTTTTATCTGCGTTATTTGTTAATTTATGTAATTACTGTATATCTTTATTGGGTAATAAGGGTATTAGTTTATGGTTTTGTTGTTGGTGAATTACATCCATTAATAACCATATTTATCCGGTTGAAATCCCAAAATCATGGTTGATATGTGATATCACGTTTGAAATCGAAGGTTGCAATCAAAGCTAGGGCTTTAAGTTAGATCAAATCAGAAGCTTAAAGTATGAGTTTGTTATATATCCTCATCCTGCCACAATAATGTACAATTTCATATTTGTAGTTTTAAATGTGTTTGAAATCAAAGTTTGAATATTATAGATGTTTATTTCAATAGAAATACATGTTTGTGATGATTGTTTTGGTGGTAGAATTATATAAGTGTTATTGAAACTTTGAGGAAACACAATGTGCCTTCAACATTAAATAATTATTTATTATTTTCATATGAATGTATTGTCTTACTATACGATATGCTTTTGTCACTTAACTCTTTTACGTTGCAGAATGTCTTAACCAATTAATAAAGGGTGGATGGGTGAAAAGAATATATTTAGCTTAGTGTATAAATAAGGAGTTCAAGGTTTTATTGACTTTGCGATTGAAAATAATGATCAACTGATGTTAACGTTTCCATGTCCGCGTTCGAAATGTCGGAATATGATGTGGTTTATCGTGATAGAAATTCGAACACATTAACTAAGACACGGTATAGATTTTATTTTTTGAATCATAGTATGTTTGTGTGTAAAGCAAATGTATAAACTCATTTTGTTGTTTTGTAACCTTTTGCTATTTTTTTATTTACATTTTTCTATGGGGCCAATTTGAACTTAATGTTCCGGCTGAAGTTGCTCGCCATTTTCTTGAGAAACCTTGGTCCTAAAGGTTTAGGACCTTCAAGTCTAGTTTGCGAGACCATTTAAGGAAAAATGGTTGTGAAGTGCCTCAAGGCGTTGATCCTGAAATTTGGAAAAAAATTGTAGAAAATGAAGATAATCCTAAAAGGAAATAACAAAATATTAAAAATAGTGAAAATCGACAAAAACTTCAAATTCATTATTGTCTCGAGCGTTGTAGCTATGCCCAGAAAGCATTAAAAAAGGTAGGCATTCATGTTTATAATTTCCAGTCAACACTTTTTAGTCTTACACTTGACATCAAACTTATAGGGAAAGGAAGAGCCTACCAAAAAATTTAGGCGAATAGATAAGTGGATCGCGAAACACAGTGATGAAAATGGGAATGTGATGGCAAGCGCTAAGGCTAAATATGTGAGTATTTTATTTTTTGTCTGTGATATTATTTTTTTATCTTTTAGTCTTTCCTCTTACATGTATATATAGTTTAGCATTTTGCTATTCATACTAAAGGATGAGTTGATGGTTGCGGAGAATTGAAGAAAATGTGAAGGAAGTAGCCATGGTGAGGGAGGTATCGACACAGATGTAGTTGCTGAAGTATTTGGTAAGGACAAAAGGGGAAGTGTTCGTGCATATTCAAGCCATATCTCTAGGACACAACTTATTCATATTGGGATTGCGAGCGAGGCTCTTGAACTGGGGCAAACAGAAAATGAAAAAGATACATGGAATAATTATGAACTCAACTTAAGACTACACACTGTAGAGGATACCCTCAAGGTAGATTTTCATGTTTTTAAATTTTGTCATGACATGTTACAACTTCATTATGTTATTCGTGCTCTTAACTTATATTTTTTTCTATTTATATTACAAGTTATGTGTCATATTGTATCAAACATGAAAAAAACTGGGGCACCGTTGAACACTCCCACGAATGATCGATCCATCTCAACTAATCGCCCTTCTCCTCTAACCCAAAACTTGGACAATGTTTTCGCATCGCTTGGTGCATCTCAAACTCATCATCCTCCCCACGTTCTCATGAACAAACCTAAAGTAGGTTGGTAAAAATTTGGCAAATGGTCATGTTGTGACAGATCCATTACGACAAACGTGCCATTTTAAGCGTCCTCAAAATGGAGAAAAGATAGTTTGTGTGGAGAAAGTGTTCGATCCTGATGCTCATTTGTGGGAAGCTCCTCAATATGGTTTCTATACCTTGGTTGGCTTCGCGAGTGGGGGATATCTCATATGGATTGATTGTTTGTTGAAGTACATTTGATTATACTTATGGATGGATCATAACACCTATTTTATCTTATGTTTTTTTACATGTGGACCTTTTCTAGTATGTTTGAACGGTTGCTCTATGCTTGTTATGGATTATGAATATTTATGCATATATGGACAATGATATGATGGCTATTGATTATGTATAACTTTCTTTCTCTCTTGTTTTTTTTATATATGCCAACTTCATTAATTGTTTGAAAATTTTACCAAGCATGAGTTTTTATGAATTTCGTTTTGGTAATTGTCTTTGATTACTATTTTGGCTCCCATTCAATACTAGCATTGATTTTGAAAGGGTATGAAAGATGGATTGGTTGGTTCCCAGGAATATATATATATATATATATATATATATATATATATATATATATATATATATATATATATATATATATATATATTGAATATACGACATTTTCTAACGGAGTAAAACTGTTAAAAAGTCCCACAAAAGGAAAAGCATAAATGTGAAAATAAGTCCTCATATAAGTAACGGTTTTTATTATATATGACAGTTACTTTCCGTTAGAAATAACAAATTTCTAATAATTTTAATCCCTTAGAATTAATAAATTTACTAACGAATTGTGTCCGTTAGAAATTATATTCCCAACACATTATTCCTAATGGATATATCCGTTAGAAAATTAATTACTAACACTCATTGTGTGTTAGTAAATGATCATTGTGGTGTAGTGGACATATTCTTTGAAAACTTTCATTAATCTTTCAAACGGGTACATCCAGTGATATTTAACTGGGCCGCAAAGAAGTGCCTCATCTCATAAGGGTACCGACAAGTGAATACTTATGTGAAAAAATTGATGGATGGAAGTACTTCTCCAACACACAAACGACTTCAGCTATAGTTATTTTTGCGGCCATAATGTGCTTTCAGTTGACTAATTTTGCACATTAAAGTGTGAAGCAGAGTCTAATTTTCATAATGGCCCTTCATAAATCTACATGCTTAGAGAAACCGTGCTTAACTAATAAAGGAACCAATTGCATAATCACATGTCAATCGTGAGACTTACCCTTATGTAAATCGTGGGTGGCATAATTAACCATCGTTTGCAAGTTGGATGAAAAATTATAGGGAAATTTTAAATTTTATATTATGTTTCAAGGCACATTTCTTTCCTCGTTCGTCAAAGTCAACGCACCAAGGGGAATTATTTTCCTTCCTATGCTATCTTCTTTCAACCATAATTATGTCTTAAGTTTCAACAATTTAAGGTCATGTTGTGCATTTTCTCTATCTTTCGAATGACCCCTAGAGGCATGTGCCCATAAGATGTTCGGTGATGTTCTTCTCTACATGCATTGCATCTAATATATGACACATTGGCTTACCCTTCCAATAAGGCAAGTCAAATAAAATTTACCTCCTAAGCCATGCCTTTCTTTTCTCAGTTTCATTCTCAATTGGGGTCTTCTTATGCTTGGAATTCTTCAATTTATGATTCTTGAATAGCATATTAGGTTCAAAATTAGAAGATTTACTCTTAATTTCTGAACTTGAAAGTTTTCTCAGAGGTATCCTATGTTCAACCCCAGTCAGTAAAAAGTTGGAATCTCTCGCAAATCTAAAACTATGATCGGAGGGTAAAAACCTCCTATGGGAATGGTATATAATTCTTTCACTAGACTTGATATGTTAAGATTCAGTATTCTCTCCGAAAATAGGGCACCCCAAATAGCTGTGAACTACTCAACTAGATAATGTTCGATAAGTTGGAAAATTATGAATTGCCCAAATCAACATAGCTTTCAGTATAAACTCTTATTTTTATAAGAGTCAAAAGCTTTCACACCCTCTATCCACAACTCATTTAATTATTCTACCAAAGGATACAAATAGACATCAATGTATTTGTAACACCCCACCCGATCGGGGAGAGTGAACGGAGCGCTACTATCGATAAAATACATCCGAATCCACGAATAACAAGGTATAGAGCATCTAAAACCCACAATAAAATAAGAGAATCCACTAATCTCAAATTTCTTCAAATTCAATACAACAAAAAGTCTCTCGAAAGAATACAATTATCTAATTCAAAAGAAAATAAATCGCCAATGCTCTATACATCAAAATAAGTATAATATCCTCATCCTGTATTCTCGAATATTCTTTCCAAAATAATCCTCGCTAAAATCATCCCAATTGGTCCAAAGCACCAAAATCCGCGCTAACTTGCCACTAAAAGAAAATATGGGAAAATACACAATACGACAGGAAAGATGTTCAACTAATATATGTTAGTGATGAATAAATCGTAACAACACGAGTACGGATAATCAAATCAAATGCGAATCTCAATAGCATTTATCAATAAATTTCTCAATAACACATCAATGGGTCACCAGGCCTCACCCTATCTGCATATTCTTTATCAAGTCATAGCCCCGGGAAGCAAAAATTTTGGCGGGTGCCCAACCTCCGTGCCATATTAAAATCTCATGACAACGTGCTCAACAACAATATAATGATACCACATGAATCAAAATTATTTAACAACTATTTTTCCAGCTTTCAATGAATTTATCAATTAAAATATGAGTTCAATTAATAAGCAATCAATGGAATAACACTCGAGAGATTTAAAGGAGCATATTGTGTAAAACCCCATACCTCAAAATCATTGCATGAATCATCACATAAATTCAACCTCTAAATATGATCGCACCATCACGTTCCTCTCTAAAAAATAATCAAATCATATTCTAGCCCCAACACGAGATAACCTCAAATAGTCCTAATTTAAAACCCAGAAAAATCAGCTCCAAAAATTATTCGAATCGCTGATCCGACTTTAGATTTAAATCCTACACGAAAAATTAAGTCAGGTATGTGTTTTGAGTTTTTCTCAAATCTCATTCGAATGCACTCAAAAAGAAGATCCAAACATTCCAAATTGGCTCTTCTCATTCCACTCGTTTTTGCCTCTTTGGATTTCATTTTTGGTCTCTCTTTTTCATCTCCCTTTCCTTATAATCACCCATAATATTCCTTATATAGTCCCTCTCTCAAACCCTAGCTTGGAGCCTAAGATAACACATATTACCATAATTCCCTTTAATTTAAAATTATCAACTTTACATATTTAAATCATTACAAAATGTCCAAAAGCCAATTAAATTTGAATTTAAATATTTGATTCATTTCAAATAAAAATAAATATAATATCAATATCCCGATAAAAAAAATAATAATATTATCAAAATTATATACCATATTCATAAATAAAGTCCTCAAAATTACGGGGTATTACAGTCTTCACTTGGTGCCTTGGCTCAGGTAAAAACAAAGACACTATCGAAAATTCAGGTCTCATACACTCTGAAGGAGCGAGGTTGAGTGGTGCTAGGATCACTTGATCTCGTGCGAGGTGTTCACGCCTTTTACGGAGCCGTTTGGGGATTGTTTTGGGGTTTCTCCCTCTATGGCCATATTTGTAAGCTTACCTCTATATCTTTGCAAATT
This sequence comes from Sambucus nigra, assembly GCA_949130495.1. Classification (NCBI taxonomy): domain Eukaryota; kingdom Viridiplantae; phylum Streptophyta; class Magnoliopsida; order Dipsacales; family Adoxaceae; genus Sambucus; species Sambucus nigra. The sequence continues at coordinate 368,030,477 of OX422210.1, read as the reverse complement.
TTCATCATATTCTTAAAGAAGGAGTCCCATGACTACGCGATCAATTCCTACGAGTTACGTTGGTCCCATGTGATATGTTCGTGCCTCTTACAGGGTCGTTTGGGTGTTGTTTTTGGTTTTCTCTCTCTATGGGTATATTTTTAAGCTTAAGTCTAAATGTTTGTAAATTTTCATAGTTCGGGTGTCCCGTAGCCACCAGTTAGTTCCTATGAGTTACATTTGTCTTCTACGAGGTGTTGGTGACTCTCACGGGGCCGTTTGTGGGCTGTTTTGGGTTTTCTCCCTCTATGGACATATTTTTAAGTCTAAGTCTAGATAATTTAAATTTTTTATCATATTCTCAATATGGGAGTCCCATGATTACCGAGTCAGTTCTTACGAGTTATGTTGGTCCCCTACGGCGTGTCCATGCCTTTAACGGGGCCGTTTGAAGGTTGTTTTAGATTTTCACCCTTGTGGGCATATTTTTAAGCCCAAGTCTAGATATTTGTAAATATGTGTCATATCCTCAAACGGGGAGTCTCGTAACTACATGGTCAGTTTCTAAGAGTTACATTTGTCCCGTGCGAGGTGTACGTGCCTCCTAATGGGCCGTTTGGAGGCTATTTTAGGTTTTCTCTCTCTAGTGACACGTTTTTAAGCCTAAGTCTAAATATTTAAAAATTTTCATCATATTCTCAAACTACGAGTCCCGTGACTATGCGATCAGTTCCTACGAGTTACATTGGTCCCGAGCGAGGTGTCCGTGTCTCTAATGGGGTCATTTGGGGGTTATTTTAGATTTTCGCCCTCTATAGGAAGGTTTTTAAGCATAAGTCTAGATATTTTCAAATTTTTATCATAATCTCAAACTGGGAGTCTCGTGAATACACGATCAGTTCCTACGAGTTACATTGGTCCCGTTAGAGGTATTTGCACCTCTTATGGGGCTATATAGGGTTTCTAACGACATGTTTTTAAGCGTGAGTCTAATTATTTGAAAATTTTCATCATTTTCTCCAATTGGGAGTCCCGTGACTCTGTTTTCTGCTCCTACGAGTTACATTAGTCCCGTGCGAGGTGTTCGTGCATCTTACAGGGTTATTTGGGGACTGTTTTGGGATTTTGCCCTTTATGGACATGCTTTTATGCCTACATCTAGATATTTACAAATTTTCATCATTTTTTCAAATCGAGAGTCCCGTGACTACGCGGTCTCTTCCAACGAGTCATATTAGTCCGTGCAAGGTGTTCATGCCTCTTAAGGGTCAGATTGGGGTTGTTTTGGGTTTTGCACTCTATGGACATGTTTTAAAGCCTAGATATTTGTACATTTTCATCATATTCTCAAATAGAGAGTCCCGCGACTACACGATTAGTTTCTACGAGTTACATTGGTCTCGTGCAAGGTGTTTGTGCCTCTAGTAGTATCTTTTTAATCCTAAGTCTAGATATTTTCAAATTTTCATCATATTCTCAAGCCAAAAGTCTCGTGACTACGCATTCCGTTCCTATAAGTTACATTAGTCCCGTGTGAGGCGTTTGTGCCTCTTACAGGGCCATTTGGGGATGTTTTGAGTTTTTGCCCTCTATGTGCAAGTTTTTACTATATATTTGCAAATTTTCTTCATATCCTCAAACCTGGAGTCCCTTGATTATGCGGTCAGTTCCCTACGAGTTATATTGATCTCGTACGAGGTCTTCACTTCTCCAACAGGGCTGCTTGGGGGCTGTTTTGGGTTTTCACCCTCTATGGGCATTTTTTAAGCCTAAGTCTAGATATTTATAAATTTTGGTCATATTCTCAAATCGAGAGTCCCGTGACTACGTGATCAGTTCTTACGAGTTACATTAGTCTTGTGCGAGGTGTTCTTGCCTCTTACGGGGCCGTTTAGGGATTGTTTTGGGTTTTCGCCCTCTATGGGAATTTTTTCAAACCCATGTCTAGGTATTTGCAAATTTTTATCATATTCTCAAATCGGGAGTCCTATGACTATCCTGTTAATTTCTACGAGTTACATTGATCCCGTGTGAGATGTTCGTGCATCTTACGGGGCCGTTTAGGGGGAAGTATGTAATACCCCGTATTTTTGTGATATTTATTTATGGGATTAATTAATTAAATGCGTATTAATTGGAAATTAATCCGGGTAAAATACTAGCGAGATGTGAGTTGGTATTTGACTATATTTAGCATATATGATGTTATATGAATATTGAATTATGAAATTTGTCGTGAGATTGATATACGGCAATTTGATCATTTTATTGGGACGCGTGTGACAGTCGCGTCAGGATATAATTATTTTATTATAAAAGTGATTTTAAATTCTATTAACTGTATGGTCGTTTTGAGTGCGCCAACGCGTCCGGAAGGGTCGAGATAGTTAGAAAACACTAGTCGGGGGTTTAATTTGGGTCCCGGGGTATTTTTAGGCCATACCGGCAACATAAAGGGCATTTTGGTAATTTTGTATTTTTGGAGAATTAAAAGTGACGAAAATTGGGAGTTTTAATCTGATTGGGAATTGACCCACTAAGCCACTAACCAACCCATATTAACCCAACAAGCTATGGGAGTTGTTAGATTAGGTTTTCTAAATTTCCCCAAAACAAACCCTAGCCACCATTGGAGAAAAGCTTGGAGAGAGAGAGAGGAGGAGAATTCTGCAGAAAAAGCTTCATCAAATCAACACCAAACTCAGAGACACTAGAGGCAAGTGGTTTAATATCGTTTAATTTCAGAGAATGCTCTTTCCATGTATAGGAATTTAATAAAATTGATTTGTTCTTGGTGTAATATGAAAACCCATGTATTTTGGAACTTAGAACTTGAAATCTTAAGGAGAATTGCATGTAGAATGATAGGTAGATGATTATACTGATGATATTAGTGATTGGATGAAATTAAAATGGATTTATATTGGGTTAATTCATGAATTAAAATTTTAGGGTTTGTGTTCTTGAAATATTGGGGGAAAAGTGTAGAGATTTGTAAATTGATTGATGTTAGGATGAATTAATCCTTTAAAACGTGTTAGGATGTGACTATAATATGTTTAGGATTGATTAGAGACCTTAAAACAATCGTTGGGACTAATCTTAGAGGATATTTGAGGAGTAGAAATGGTGAAAAACGTAACTAAGAAATTCTGGGCTTGAAACTGGTCAGTCGTTAGAAGGCCTCCCCAGGTCGTTCGAACGAGCTTGTTCGAATGAGCTTCTAACGAGTTGACCAGTCGCTTCTAACGAGGGGAGACTTCGTTCGATACCTTCGTTCGAACGAACTGTATTTCGTTCGATACCTTCGTTCGAACGAGATGTCGTTAGAAGGTACAGTTCGTTCGAACGAACTGGAATCTCGTTCGAACAGCCTCGTTCGAACGAGACTTCTAACGAGCTGGCAGTTTAGGCCTTTTTGGCCTGTTTTGATTTTGGGAGTCCCGTAAACTTGTTTGAGGGTAGAGATAACATTCCTTTGATGATGTATTGATAGATTTGGGACTTTTGGGTTATTATGAGGAGTAAAGTATATACGAGTGATTTAAATCAATGGACTATTTGAGTTGAGACATGAGTGTCTACTACGACGTGAGAATAAATTATGGCGCGTATGATTATAAACCGGAATCGTATAAGTTGTATATATTATATATTGGTACTAGAATGAGAATAGTACTACAATTAAACTACGGGATTACTAAGATGTGTGTTTACTTAGTATTGGTATATGAATTGTGTGTATGACATACCTACCATACTTGCTATCACGGGAGGTTTGCGTTCGCTTAGGGCCCTCTAATCCTTGTGTTGCCCGGATTTAGACTAGTTACCTCGATGAACATAGGTCAGAGAAGGACTTATTGGGATGTTAATAAGTCTGCTGATCGTGGGAGCGCAGGTATGTGCGTGACCCATGTGATGTGACTGTGTTCGCCTCCACTATTTGTGATTTGTGTTATCTGAACGATTCCTGAGAGATTCGAAATGCGTAATCCTTATGTGCGTGATGTACCGGGATGGATAGCAGAGTATGTGTGCACCGCAGCCTAGTCTCGGGGTGCTTATATTGTATATTTATGTTGTGGAAAATATACGCTTAATAAACTGGAACTTTCATATGGTATTGTGTGTAACTATGGAATAACATAGAGGGATAATCTATAACGAGTTGTATTACTTTTGTGAGAACCTGAATTTACGTTAAGCCCCTATTTAACTGAGATCGTTATAATGTTAATGGAACCAAGTAATAAGGGTAGGACCTACGACAGTCTAGCTAGATATGATGTCACTTAGCTAGTGGTTTGTGTCGTTTTAGATGGGTACTTACGTTAGGAGTGCACAGTTAGACGAGAGGTGAGAATATCATGTGAGTGCACGTCCTAACATGTACTTTACATTTAATGTTTTAAATGTTTTAAAGCACTTGCAGGTTTTTAAAATATCTCCACATTCGGGCTCTGACCCGTTTGCTTTCAAATCTATTTTTCTTGTAAAACCATTTTAGGTGCCCAGCCACAAGGACACCATGCATAGGATACTCATTCAGGTGACGAGCTGTAGCTGTTTGTGGAAGCTACAGGGATTTGCTTATAGACGCTTCTATCATTTGGATTCCAGATTCATTATCTAGCAGTTGTAGGGCATGTTGCCCATTTCTATTAGAGACATCTTTCCATTTCAGTTTTTCAGACTTTGGCATGTATTTATTTAGTGTTCAGTATTTCGTTACTTATTTCAGTTGTGGGATTTGTAGTGAGGAGTTTTCCTCCATACTTTATCTACATTATGTGATGGTTATTCTATTTACTTCAGTATGGTGAATGGGGTTATTATTCTTCATTACACTTGTTGCATGTTTATCAGACTTTAATTAAAATTTGGCAACTTACTTTTAAATACTAGGTGGTTAGTAATAATAAAATGTTTTCGACAGTGATGCTATTAGCTGAGCCAACTTGGCATTTTGAATTAATTTAATAAAGGAGTAGCTACCCGGTATTTAATTAGTCGGGGTGTCACAGGGCTGTCTTGGATTTTCACCTTCTATGGGAATGTTTTTAAGCCTAAGTATAGATATTAGTAAACTTTCATAATATTCTCGATTCGAGAGTCCCGTTACTACGCGATCAGTTCCTACGAGTTACATTGATCTCTGCGAGGTGTTCGTGCCTCTAACGGGGCCATTTGGGAGTTATTTTAGGTTTTCACCCTCTATGGGCTTGTCTTTAGGCCTAAGTTTAAATATTTGTAAATTTTTATCATATTCTCAATCCGAGAGTTTTGTGACTATGCAGTCAGTTTCTAAGAGTTACATTGGTCCCCTGTGAGGTGTTCGCTCCTCTAACGGGGACATTTGGGGGCTGTTTTGGGTTTTCGTCCTCTATGGGCATGTTTAAGCCCAAGTTTAGATATTTATAAATTTTCATCATATTCTCAAATCGGAAGTCCCGTGACGACACAATCAGTTCCTACTAATTACATTGGTCCCATTCGAGGTGTCCATGCCTCTTATGGGGCTGTTTTGGGTTTTCGCTCTCTAAAGACATGTTTTTAAGCCTAAGTCTAAATATTTGAAATTTTTTAACATATTCTTAAATCGGGAGTCCCGTGCTTATGCAGTCAGTTCTTACGAATTAATTGGTCCCGTGTGAGGTGTTCGTGTCTCTTACGGTGTCGTTTGAGGGCTATTTTGAGTTTTTGCCCTTTATGGGTAATTTTTTAAGCCTAAGTCTAGATGTTTGAAAATTTTCATTATATTCTCAAACTGGGAATCCTATGACTATCCTGTTAATTCCTACAAGTTACGTTGGTCCCGTGTGAGATGTTCGTGCATCTTACGGGACCGTTTGGGGACTGTTTTGGATTTTCACCTTCTATGTAATTGTTTTTAAGCCTAAGTATAGATATTAGTAAAATTTTATGATATTCTCGATCCGGGAGTCCCGTGACTACGCGATCAGTTCCTACGAGTTACATTGGTCTCTACGAGGTGTTCGTGCCTCTAACGAGGCTATTTGGGAGTTATTTTAGGTTTTCACCCTCTATAGGCTTGTCTTTAAGCCTAAGTTTCGATATTTGTAAATTTTTATTATATTCTCAATCCGAGAGTTTCGTGACTATGCGGTCTGTTCCTAAGAGTTACATTGGTCCCCTGTGAGGTGTTCGCTCCTCTAACGGGGACGTTTGGGGGATGTTTTGGATTTTTGCCCTCTATGGGCATATTTTTAAGCCCACATTTAGATATTTATAATTTTTTTATCATATTTTCAAATCGTAAGTCCCGTGAATACACAGTCAGTTCCTACGAATTACATTGGTCCCATGCGAGGTGTTCGTGCCTCTTGTGGGGCTCTTTTAGGTTTTCGCTATTTAGCGACATGTTTTAAGCACAACTCTAATAATTGAAATTTTTTAACATATTATCAAATCGGGAGTCCCGTGCCTATGCAGTCAGTTCTTACGACTTACATTGGTCCCGTGTGAGGTGTCCGTGGCTCTTACAGTGCCGTTTGAGGGTTGTTTTGAGTTTTCACCCTTTATGGGTAATTTTTTAAGCCTAAGTCTATATGTATGAAATTTTTTATCATATTTTCAAATCAGGAGTCATGTGACTATGTTGTCAATTTTTACGAGTTACATTGGTTCCGTGTGAGGTGTCCATGCCTCTTACGCGGTCGTTTGAGGTCTTTTGGGATTTTCACCCTCTAGCGGCATGTTTTTAAGTCTAAGTCTATATATTTATAAATTTTCATCATATTCTCAAATCAAAAATTCCGTGACTACACGGTCAGTTTCAATGTGTTAAATTGGGCTCGTGCGAGGAGTTCGTGCCTCTTACAGGGTTGTTTGGTTTTTTGGGGGTTTTCTCTCTCTATGGTCAGGTTTTTAAACCAATATCTAGATATTTTTAAAATTTGTCATATTCTCAAACCGGGATTCTCTTGACTACACGGTCAGTTCCTAAGAGATAGATTGGTCCCGTACGAGGTGTTCGTGCCTCTTACGCGGCTGTTTTGGGGTTTTATCCCTATATGGGAATGTTTTTAAGCTTAAGTCTAGATATATGCAAATGTTCGTCATATTCTCAAATCCGGAGTCCCGTGACTATGCGGTCAATTCCTATGAGTTACATTAGTCCCGTGCCATCCTAGTTAATTCATAAATCGCATTAAACATTCATAATTCATTCTAAACATTCATAGATTAAACTAAACATTCATAAATCAAACTAAAGCACCAATATAACGCCAATATCATAATAGGATACAATTTGGATACAAATAGGATGGTCAAGGGTAAAATAATGTTTTGATACTCAATCTTATTCCAAATCAACTAAAATATTCTTCAAATTAGGGTTATCATCTAGAGCAGACTAGAACTCCTTGGAGACTTTAATGCACTCTTTAGATACTTTAATGTGCTTGCTTGATTAGTCGTACCCTTTTATGCACGCACAACAATAAACTAATTGCCATCATTTATGCATTTTGAGTAGAATACCGTCTTTACTTTCTGAAAGGCACAAGTAAAAGGCTCATCATCTTTGAGATCTTTACTCTTCATCTTTGATAAACCTACCATGATAAGTTTTAAGTCAAGATTAACTTTACAAGCATTCATAGTGTCCTCCACCTTCACCCAGCCATAATAGAATGTGGTTTCCGTGAAATCTAAATAATCGAGTTCTAGGATTTGTTTAAATAATCCCATGATAGATTAGCACTGTATCTTTTGGATTTTTATTTCATTTGCTAGCGAAACATGTATTTAAGGTAAAAATTGAAATTTCGTTGTTTTACGTAAAAATCTTTTCCTCACATGAATATGAAACGAAATCAAAACCTTATGCTAAATTTCTTAAACTCTTTCGCACGAAATGTGGGACCTCTTTCTAGGCGTCCAAACCTTAAAGAGACATAACCTCTTTTAAGAAGATGCATTTTATTAATGAGTTTGTATTAGGTCATGTTTTTACCATACACGAATAAATAACCGCACATATAAAAGGTGGAAATTACCTCTTTTGATATCTATGCCCTAAAATCATTCGTTGTGCAATTTCTCCTCTGATTTTGGGAAATTTTGTTCTCAAACTTCCTAAAGGTAAATTGTAGAGTTTAATTATATTATAAAGAATACATATAACAAAATAAGAATAATTCAGGTAATTATGTAGCTACTTACTCTCTCCAATATTCAACTTCATCTTGAGATTGAAAGACGTAATGAGTTGCTTGCTCGTATTGTAGATTAATGAATCTCACCTCTTTGGGGTTCCCAAGAGGCAATTCATCCTCAAACTTTCCAGGTTTCTCGACCACTCGTTCTCCACGAGAATTGAACCTCCCTAGATCTCTTGTTCTGGCATATGCTCCCGTGCGTGTAACGATGATTCCATAGTTATTTATTCTTCATAAATTGACCCTCCAATATACCTTGTATTCTTAAAGTAATCTTTGACTATTTTCATCAAGCGCTCAAAAGGATATATCGAGCGATACCTAACGGGAACACACAATAAATCCTCTTCGCATAAATGCACAAACATGTGGATGATAATATCAAAGAACGACGAAGGAAAATATTTCTATAATACATAAGTAGCCCCGAATGAAGTTGATTTCATAGCTTTAATGCGCTTTCTATTTACGAGTTTTGCACAAAGTAGGGTAAAGCATGAGAAAGTATGGCCGGAGGATTCTAATAAGGATATGGTAAGAAACAAAAGCCAATTTTTATTTTTTTTCAAATTAAATGTTAAACTTAAACAAATTAACCCTCAAGTAAAACTTAGCACCAATTTTAAACAAGTTTTTGCGATTAAATGATTAACAAATTTTATCTTATCCTAAGCATGAATTTAGGTGAGTATAGCAAGATAAAATAAATTAATCACCTAATTCTCGATGTATGAGGAAAACCTAAATGAAAAAAACATTGAATGTCCCATTTACACAACTCACTATATTACGTATTTACACAAGTTAATAGATGACTTACTCAAGCATTCGACCCCCTTCAAGCCTTGACGTGTCTTCAATCTTTAACCGCTCATTCACAGTGATAACACATAAATCCACCCACGCAAGTGACATAACGTGTGAGTCCACACACGTCTCGATATCCATCGATACAAATCAACAACCATTTACCAATAATCAGTGACTTGCATTCCTATTAAAGATAGGTTATCACTCTTCGCAGATCAAGCTCAAGTTGGTTCTAGGGTGTCTAGGACCTGAGATAAAAATATCAAGAAGATGCAAGATCGGTTAGATAATTTCCTCAACCAATGTAATAATCAAACTCCCAACATCGTGGAGTTATCTCTTCAGAAAAAGTTATATCCCTTCGTCAATGAGGCTTAGCATTATGCTCTTATTGTAAAGTGTAAGATGCCTAATATTGAACCATTTTATGGATATAAAGACCCTACAGACCACCTGGAGATATATAGATACCTCATGCTCATCCAAGATAATCCAAATGAGTTTTTTTAGAGAGCCTTTAACTACATCAAATCCTATGAATGGTTATGGACTTTGGCCATGACCAGGCCTGTGGATCGGGGCCCAGAGCCGTGATTAAATTGGGCGTGACTAGTTTTGTGGGTCGTGGATCAAGCTATGACCAGACAAAGGGGCACGAACCTTTTTCAATACAGAGAAGGGTCATGAACTATGGACGTGACCGATCCATACGCCAGGTCATGACTCCTGGCCATGACCCACATCGGGATAGGGAAAATAGAGTCACGGATATGGACCGTTATGGATGGTGGGTGAGACCAATTTGGTCAGCATTAGAAAAAATTAGTCACGTAACTAACCCGTGATGAAAAGTGGGAGACCAATTTAGTCACGGCTCCTGGACAAGACCCACACCAGCATAAGAAAATATTAGTCATGGTTATAAATTGTACTGAAAAGTGGGGGACAAAATATTAGTCACAGATCTAGGTCGCGACCCACACTTTTTTGGGAAATCATTACTCATGCTTATAGGCTGTGACTAAGGGAGGCCAGTGTGAAATATGTTCATGCTCTAGGCCGTGATCCAATTTTTAACCGTGATAAAAAAAAGGGTCATGGAATTTGGCAATGACCCTATTTAACTTTAATAAAAAATACGAGTTGATTGGATACTATCCTCAAACCAGGAGTCCCACGGCAATGGGGGAGGTTATTACGTGTTACGTTGGACACACAAGAGTGTTCGTGCCACCAGCGGTGATATTTGGGTGCCGTTGAGGGTGGCGCCCCCTCTGCGGCATGTGTTTAAAGCCTATGTGTGTCTGGTTTTGAATTCGTATCCTATCCTCAAACCGAGAGTCCCATAAATACTGGGACAATTGCTACGCATTACTTTAGATCTGCACGAGGTGTTCTTGCCACCGCCGGTACCATTTGGGTGTCGTTGGGGGTGTCAGCCCTCCCGCGGGACACGTTTTCAAGCCTAAGTGTGCCTATTTTTGAATTCTTATCCAATCCTCAAAGTGTGAGTCCCAAGACTGCGCGAGAAGTTGTTACGTGTTACGTTGGATGAGGATTAGGTGTTCGTGCCACCCGTGGTGCCATTTGGATGCCATCCTCCTCGACACTTTTTCAAGCCTAAGTGTGCCTATTTTCGAATTCGTATCCTATCGTCAAATCGGGAGTCTCACAGATGCGCGGGAAGTTGCTACGTTTTACGTTGGATGCTCACGAGGTGTTCGTGCCACCCATAGTGTCGTTTGGTTGACACTGGGGGTACCGCCCCCCGCTGAACGTTTTTAAGCCAAAGTGTGCTTATTTTCGAATTCATGTCCTTTCCTCAAATCGGGAGTCCCACGATTGCGTGGGTGATTACGATGTGTTACGTTGGATGCGCACAAGGTGTTCATGCCACTTGCAGTGCCGTTTAGGTGCCGCTAGGGGTGCCCCCGGAATGTATTCAAGCCTAAGTGTGCCTTTTACGAATTCTAGTCCTATCCTCAAATCGAGAGTCCCGCGGCTACGCGAGAGATTGCTACGTGTTACATTGGATGTAAACGAGGATTTTGACTCAAGGCGTCGGCTACTACATTGCCTTTGCCTAGATGGTAATTTAATTTAAGTTGGTAATCTTCTAAAAATTCTATCCAACGTACTTATCTTAAATTTAAGTCCTTTTGGGTAAAGATATATTTCAAAATTTTATGATCCGAAAAGACTTGGAAATTCACACCATAAAGGTAACAACGCCAAATTTTTAATGCAAAAACTACATCATGTAATTCGAGATCATGGACAAGATAGTTACATTAATGAGTTTTGAGCTGTCATGACCCATATTCTATAACTTTCTCATTCTGCATTAACAAATATCCTAATCCTTGTAATGAAGCATCAGTATACACGTCGTAACTTATGTCACTTAGAGGAATAGGTTGTCTACCGATTCTTCACCGCAACACCACACCACAGAGTCCACTGTGTGTAAATTGTAAATACGGAGTCCATCGCAATGAAACGATTATCACAAAGATATAGAGAATAAACATTGGTGCCCAAAATAGTATCTTCAAATTATATATGAATTGCAACTTGGATCCTAAACTACTTAAGGTGAAAATTTGTTTTTTTGAGAGCTTTTTGGATGAGTTTGGGAACTCAAAACATAAGAATTTATCTCTGAATAAAATGCTGCTCCACACTCCTATTTGTGGTAGGTTTTTGAAAAATGATATAAGGATTAACAAAATTTTGGAAAATCTTGAATAAAATAAAAATTCATGAACTCGTTCGAACGACATTGAGCCTCGTTCGAGCGAATGATAGCATTTTATTTGAACGTCTTTCAAATGACATTTCTAGCGAGATTCCAAAGAGGCCAAGGTTTGCCAAAATTAATCTCATTCGAAGTTGTTCTAACAAGGTACCTATACTCGTTCGAACGACTTCCCAAGTTCAGGAGCTTCTCACGAAGGATATCTATTTGAGTTTGAATAGTTTGCAAAAATTCAATTTCATCTTTGAAATAAAAAAAATCTTTTTCAAGAATTTTAATATTTTTTGCAAACTTCAAATTAAAAGAGCTAATTTTTAAGCACGGTCATGAAGCTTATTAAACTCATTTTGAATATATAAGTCATCATCATTGCTAAATTCTTCGGACAACTTATCACTATTATGACCCATCGAGAGAAAATAAACAAAATTAGAGAGGGAGAGAGAGAGAGAGATAAAACACCCAAATGACCCTAAACAACACAAAGTGACGAATATACACGATAATTTAGTGTTCCTATTTCGATACCAATTTGAGAAAGCATTCCTGAAGTGTTTTAATATGTATAGGGTAAAAAACAAAAGATAATTTTTATTTTTTTTTTCAAATTAAATATTAAACTTAAACAAATTAACCCCAAAGTAAAATTTATCACCAGTTTTAAACAAGTTGTTTTGATTAAATGAATAATTAATTTGAACTTATCCTAAGAATGCATATAGGTGAGTATAGCAAGATAAAATAAATCAATAACACAATGCCCGATGTATGAGGAAAACCCAAATGGGAAGAACCTCGGACGACCCAGTCACGCAATTCACTCTTATACGGATTTCCTTAAGTTCACAGATGACTTACTTAACGACTCGACTCCCTGCAAGCCTTGACGCATATTCAATATTCAACCTCTACTCTACAACAATAAACGCATGAATTCACCCACGCAAGTGCCATAACATGTGAGTCCACACACGCCTCAGTGTCCACTGATACAGCTTAGCAACCGTCTACAGATTGAAACACGAAATCCACCGCTTTGTCACCTCAGCACCACGCCACGGAGTCCACCATGTGTAAACATAAAATATGGAGTCAATTGCAATGAAATGTTTCTCACAAACATATCGAGAATAAACCTTGGTGTCAAAACGTGATCTTCAAAGCATATATGAATTGAAACTTGGATTCTAAACCACTTGGGTGAAAACTGGGGTTTGGGAGAGCTTTTTGGATGAGTTTGGGAACTCAAAACATAAGAGTTTATCTCTCAATAAAATGATTCTCCCCACTCCTATTCATTAGAGGTTTTTCAAAAACGAGATAAGGATGAAAAATAATTAGAAAATCTCGAATAAAAAAAATTCGCAAAATCGTTCGAACGACATTGGACCTCGTTAGAATGAAGTATAACATCTCGTTCGAATGTCTTTCAAATGAAATTTCCAACGAGATTCCATAAAGGCCAAGGTTTGTCAAATTTGATCTCGTTCGAAGTCTCATTCGAGGCTATTCTAACAAGGTACCTATACTCGTTCGAATGACTTCCTAAGTTCGTTATAACAAAGTCCTGGAAAAAAAAATCTCCCATAAAATATAAAAAAGATAAAATCATTTTTAAACCGTTTAAAAATAATTTTGTAAAAATAATAACATAAAAAAATAAACTATCCAAGGATAAAAATATACACGCATCCATACGTGAGAGATCCTCGGAACATGAAGACAAAAATGAGCACGAAACACGACACAATGATATAATCTCTAAAGCTTTTTCGCTATGTCTTCATCCAAACATGTCAAAGGCTTAAAAGGAAAACATCAACCCTAACCTGTGACTCAAAATGTTTTGTACGAAATTAAGCCTATACATACAAATTGACTCAATTAAAAATTTAACCTTACAAAGCACAACCTTATTTGCATAATTGCCCGGTGGAGATCTTTATGCTAGGAGAAGCAATACCTAAATAACAGAGGAATTAATTAAATGATGATGTGACAGTCATGAGACTTGCACCGTTTAAAGTAATTTGTTTGGTAGCTCACTACCTTCCGCAAATTATCGAAATAAGCAGTCGGAGTATTGAAGTTGAACAACATGTCTAGGAGAATCTTTTTCTTACTAGTAGTCAAAGTGAAAGCAGTCGGGGGTGTGGGATAGAAATTCTTCCTATTATAGGATTATTTTTTAATCACAATTTCTTCTTTACTTTCATCTTCTGCAGATCACAGCCCGCCCGCTCTCCACATTTTGAATGAGATCCAACCATATATGTTCCTATCATATATTCCGCAACATTCTTCTCCATGTGCATCACATCAATTCCATACCTTACACGATTATATTTCCAATACAGCAAGTCAAAAAATGTTAATCATCCAAACCATGCCTTTATTTTACTAGGGTCGATCGTAACTTCCCTAACTTTATGCTTCAGGTTTACAAACTGAGGGTGTTTGACTACATATGTATTCCCCACAGTCACAACCTTCTCCTTCTCCTCGATCTGTTGACCAAAAATCCAAACAAGTTTCGTCCTACGCCCATGATCGACAGGTAAGAAGTTAGTCTTGTCGTTCCTAAATGGTTGCCTGGTCGGCAGAAATCTATAATGACCCATATAACTCATCTTACCACTATGATATAGCCAAATATATTTAGATAACTCCATACATATGGGACAACCATAATAACCATGAAAGTTACAACCGAATCAGGTTCCATAAGCAGGAAGGTCTTGGATCATCCACATCACCATTGCGTTAAGTGTAAAATATTCACCCCCATGAGAGTCAAACTCCCTTGCGCCTTTATTCATATCTCTTTAAGTTATTCGATTAACGGGGCTAAGAATATATCAATATCATCACTGGGAGCCTTCAGCCTGAATATCAATTACGACAATAATATGAACTCCTTTCTCATACACAGTGTTTGAGGGAGACTTAAAGGTTCCATGAGAAGTGGATAATAATATTGATTAATTCTTAAACCGAAAGGGTTATACCTATTAGTTGATAATGAAATATGGATTATACATGGTTCCTTTGCAAATTCATTTTGTCGTGCATTTAAAATTTATCAGATAAGTGAATTAACCGGATGATTCATGATATTCCTACCCACCTTGCATCGAGCGTGTCATGTCATTGCCTCTTCTACCACATTACAGTGAAAAATCATTTTAACCGTGGACTTAGGGGAAATTACTTCAAAACCTTATGTGAAACTTGCGAGCACTTGTAATAATTTACAGTCTGGCCTTCTTCATCTCACAAGCCACATATTTACGCTCACTTCATACAAGACACTCATCATTCTCTTTGTTCTCGTTGTGGTACAATATGCAATCATAATGTCATGAATGAATAGATTTTTACTTCAAATCCAAACTCTTCAAGCTCTTCTTCATGTTAGGATAATTGTCTGGTAACGTGTTCTCTTTTGGGAGAATGTGTTTAACCTACTTAAGAACTCCGATTATGTTGTTACCCAACAGACAAAATTGACTCTTTAAATTATGCAAACCAATCATATTATATATTACCAAGGGATCTTCATCAGAATCTTTATACAAAGGTCTGGCCTCATTAACTTTCAACGGTAAGTATTCCCGATATTTTGGTAATTCAGCATCAGCTTGTTCATTGACTTGGTCATAATACACATTATCTGTATCCATAAATTGGTGGTTTTAATGGTGGAGAACTCTTTAAGCATCATCAATTAGGTCGGTCAAAGGAAGCTGTGTTGGCGAATTATATACCACTTCCACTCGGTGGGGGTTCGTTACACGATCGGGTACCTGTAACTATTCTAGAACATAAAGTACATTCTTTTCACCATGGTCCGCTCATAACTTATAGTATTGCAAAATTCCCCACTTCAGTAAATGTAACTCAACATCTTCTAAAGAGTTATATTTTCTATTCATACAACGGGTGCACGGACATAAAATTTTGTCACTTTTAAGATTTCTATTTGCGTGTTTAACAAATTCTTGAAGGCCCTCTACATAGTTATCAGATATTTGGTTACTCTCCCTCATCCACTCTTTGTATTGTGGGAAATTGAAGAGTGCACTTTTGTTCAAACAAAGAAATTATTAAATTAAACTCAGTTTTTCAATTAAATCCTAAAACATACATCTAGGTGTGATTGCAGACAATTTGATCATGCAGGAACACTCAATCACAAACAAAACACACACGTGAGAAAAAATCCCCCAAAGGGGCAAAACCTTTTTTTATTTCACTATAATTTGTAAATAAAGGTTTACACGGATTACATTGAAAACAAGAGTGACATACGAATACCCTCAGGTGTCGGTTTCGATCTCGTCGGTTGGAATCTCCCACAAGAACTCCAGGTGGGCAGCAATGAAAAAGAGACGGCTTCTCCACAAGTTACTCCAGATGAGTAAAAGCGATCCTCTTGATGGTTTAAAGATTCACATATATATATGGGAGTGTTTATGTGAATAAAGAAGGCATGATACCTTAAAACATGAAGTCTATTTTCTGTGCTGTAAAATGCAGAAATCGTGTGCGAAAAAGACTTAGGAAAACATGTAGAATGAACGCAGATATTTATACGAAAATTGAGGTGGCGGCGTCGCTCGAACGAGATCGTGCGACATCATCATGTCGCTTGAATGACAGAGAGATGTCGTTCGAACGAGTTCGCGCGACATCCTCATGTCGCTCGAACGACAGAGTGATGTCGTTTGAACGAGTTTGTCGATCGAGGCAAGTCCGCTTCTACACTTAGAATTTTTTTTGCTTTTGATAAAAAACGAATCAGACTTCGAAAAATATTTTCTAAATAATTCCCAAATATTTATGCAAATATAAACAACTCCGACAAATCATTTTAGCAATAATGCGAAGTGGAGTAGTGGGAACGGTTGAGCAGCACGTCGCATATAGCATGATGCACGTGTGAAGATGGTGGATGCATGGATTCGGATCAAGGCTGTCGTGGATGATCGTGTTGACGTGCTGAATGTAGCGGTATCAGACATACATAATGTGATCTAGGACAAATAGAAAATTCCAAGATTCTACCCCGGGCATTTATAAAATTATTTCCTTACAGAAATCCATTAAATAATCTTCAAAATTCAATTCACCTATATTATTTGGTTGAAATAAAGGCATGTTTCATAAAATAACTCCCAATTCATAATTTATTCAAATTATTCAACATAACTTAAACTCTAATTAAACAACTTAAACTTAAGTTCTTATTGCATACACTAAAATTGTCAATGAATGACCCACAAAATTAAAACAACTTAAATAAATAAAATATTACAACTCGTTCTCAAATTAAACATTATTCATAGCCTAGACTTGTTCAATAAATAAACAAAATGGCCAAGTGATAAAACAATGATGATAGTATTTCATCATGTTCCCTTATCTGTTATCAATGTACACAGGCTTTTCTACGCAACCGTTGTATATATCATCAACCATTATCTCAGCCTCACCCAACTGCAAAGGGAGATTGTGAATGGGAGTTTCGAAATTCAAGGAAATGAATGTGCACATGCCAATAATCCTTTTATTAGTCAAGTCCCTAAAATAGTAATGCTCACCATAATTACTATGAATGGATGATGATGATCCATGGACTATTACAGGAAAAGGCACTAAGGAGGGGAATTTGAAGGAGGTGATATTTTGGAGCACTACACCAAAACTACCGAGTTGTCACGGTCAAAAACTATGGCAACGAAGACTTGTCACGGTAAAAAATCGTGACAAGAATTTGGGTGCCAACGTCCTCTGTCACGGACATGTCAAGGTTATTGTCAGTGACAAGTTCACAAAATTATCAGGGACTTTGACGGTGACAAGTCCGTGACAAGTAAAAATTATCATGGACTTTGACCGTTACATGTCCCTAATAATTTTTAATTTGTCACGATCAAAGTTCATGACACTTCTAGGCAACATTGAAAAAAAATTATTGGGCAGTATGGCCACTGCCACTGCTCAACCGTCTATTTAAACCTGTTACAGCACCTGTTTACAATATATATATATATATATATATATATATATATATATATATATATATATATATATATCAACGAATTCGTTCATTCATAAGATTTAAAGCCATACAACATTAATTCAATCATTATATCAAACAATAAATAATAAATAACATTTAATATTCAAAATGTCACTCATAATCATAATATAAACAAACAGTTGTCAAATTATTACAAAAAGTTGTTCATTCGTCATCACTTCGAAGGAGGAAGGTAGGCCATACTATATAGGAATTGAGACAACCCCCAATATTATTAACACCGCACTGCTCGGTCAATCACAAGGGTTCATTCTCTTTTCCCATGATCACATCCATGATGAGGACCCATACCTTCTGCAATTGCAACGGACGACAATGCACTATAGCACTAGGGTGTGTATTCGGGTCCTTCAACCCCTAGTTATTTTATGGCCAGCCCATGTATCTATTATATACACAATATGCCAACCAATAGTTGAAAATGGTCTTAGGACGGTGGTAGAGGGAGACGAACATGGCATATGAGGGGGGAGGGGGGGGGGGTATCGGTGAGTGTGAGGGTGAAAAAGATGGACCAGTGGTCCCCTAGTCCACCACTTTCTCCTTGCCCTTCCTTGAGCCGGACCACTTAAAAACGCCCTTAATATGCATTTTATGCACAATTGGCTCCAAATTTTCTAACTTCTCGCCGTGGTTGGTCGGCAACTCATCCACCTTGCGAGCCATCCCAGTGTTGCCCAAACCCAATCCCGATGATCTTCGACTTCCCCACCCGAGATCTCACCCCCTGAGTACGAACCTTGTGGTCTCTCCCGAACACTTTATTAATTGCGTCCATAGCAAGAGATGCCTTTTCGACTTCACTTTGGGAGTTGTGCACTTCCTTAAGATTTCCTAAAACAATAAAAATGTAGACGGTTAGCTAAATTAATACAAAATATGTGATAATAAATTGTTATTTTTATAACGTAATTAATATTTTAACTTACAATATTGGCGGCCGCGTTCGGATTGACCTCCACATCCTTCCCCTTCTTCGTTCGAATTTCCACGTAGGCATCGAGTCTATGCGGCTTACCCCCAAGGCCACTTCGCATCTCCTGAAATAAAATGATGCAAAATTAGTAAATTAGTATATAATTATCACTAAATAGAGTAAAATAAATCTAAAATGAAAGAACATTAAAAGCTTACCATCCCGTGCTCTACCTTGGCGTAAAACGTTCGCTCGGAATAGTGCACGTCGATGTTTTAGCCCAAATTTCCCTCCACGATTTATGAGAGGACAATTGCCTCTCTGAGACCTCATTATCGACAAATTTTTGCCATCTTGCCAATGTGATTGGCTCCTTCGAGGGTACCGTGTCCTTAAGTCACAAGATGGACTCTCGGCCCTGGCCAAAGTACCGGGCGCGCTTGTTTTTCTTCCATGTTTTATACTGATCTCTTAATTGTTCCTACATGGAGTCACGTAAATGTGGGGGCAAGCCGAATTGTTCCTATAAAAAAAAAATACAAAACAAAAAGAAAGTGAGTTAGAAGTATTTAAATTATAAAATATAAATATAAATACAAAACAATATGAAAATGAACAAGTACATGTAATGGGGCCCATATGCCCATCTTAAGCTCGTAGAGCACATTCCACCATTCCGTGTACCCGGGCCCAACAATCGTCTTCAGCAATTCTAGGGCCTTAGCTTGTAAGGCCGTCTTGTTCTCCACTGCGGTCCCCAGTTTTCCCCACTTTGGTGGCCTAGTGCTAGACGATCCTTTCTCGCCCCCGCTTCCCTGATGCCCTAAAGCAGACATTTCCTGCCAAAATTGTTGTTATTAGTGTATATATGTATATATATATATACGAAAAAATGATCAAATCCAAATGAATGAAAGCATTAAATTGATTAAAATCCAAATAAATTAAGGCAGTAGAAGAATACAAGTTAGCGACATTATAAGAATACAAATCCATATCATAAACCAAAATAAGCATTGTTTCAAATAATTGGAATACTTATTACAAATATAAAAACTATTTCAAATTCGAGTCATGCCACGGACTAAGAATTAATGTTTAAACTGATTAATATCCAAATTAGCATATTCGATAACCAACCCACCAATTTTGATTCACACCACTAGAACTGATCAAATCAAAATGAATAAAAGTATTAAACTATCGTCCGATATTAATAAAGCATTAGAAGAATTCAAGTTAACGACATTGTAAGAATACAATCCATATCATAAACCAAACTAAGCATTGTTTAAAATAATTGGAATACTTATTACAAATCTAAAAATTGTTTCAAATACGGGCCATGTCACGGGCTAAGAATTAATGCTTAAACTGATTAAGATCCAAATTAACATATTCAGTAACCATCCCAGTAATTTTGATTCAAATCCACCGGAACTGATCAAACCCAAATCAATAAAAGCATTAAAGTGTCATCCGATATTAATAAAGCACTAGAAAAATACGAGTTAACGACATTGTAAGAATACAAATCCATATCATAAACCAAAATAAGCATTTTTTAAATAATTGGAATACTTATTTCAAATCTGAAAATTGTTTCAAATTCGGATTATCATTTAAAATGGATTGACAGTCGGTAGGAGCATCTTAGTCATCCACACTACTGGTTAGATGCTTTGGCACGTATAGGAAGATTGACCACGACTTATTATTGATATACTCTGAGTAAAACACATGTTTGACCTTTTGAAAAGCACAAACAAATGGCTCATCGCTCATGTGCTCGTTTCTCTTCAACTTGGACAAGTCAACCATGATCAAATTGGTACCAGGATCAACTTTACAAGTATTTTTACCCTAAACTCTTACCTAATCACAGTAAAACACAACCTCTTTGAAGATTATATAGTCCAATTCAAATATATTCCGAATGACACAATAGTAAGTCATTTTCAGCCTTAACGAGATTTTTAACTTTTGCGCTCGCTCGAAAATAAGTAAGAGCCTTGTATGGAATGCTTTAGTTCTGTACATTTGTATTTTTCTCGTACACCCTTGCACCGAATACATGACCATTCAATCGATACTTTTTGTACCCGTGTGCCATGAATAAGGCTCCGGCGGCTAGATGAGCAAGCCTTGATGTCGCATCACCCGTCTATAAGAGCTGAGATTATAAATAAATTAATCGGGTTAGTTTAAAAGATTTCTTGTAATATGTCATTTAATAAGGGACATTCTCATTATAATTACCTCGTGTGACACTCACAACCTAAATTCGCTGTTGGATTATGCCATTGTTCTTCATCTTTTATTTCTCCCACGCGCATCATATTTTCTGCATTGATCGTGACGAAGGTATTACAAAATTGAACATGTATACAAATTAAAATAATATAAAAGTTAAAATAATATAATTTTACTTTTTCCATCCTTAGACTTCTTCATGTGTGTCAAATAGATAATGAGCTACTTTTTCATGCTATAAACTCGTTAATTTCACTATCGTGCTCATCACGTGACCACCCTCATCGACGAACTCATGACTGTTATCCATGCTGCTCGGGTCAAGCATATATTCCCCAGTGTAGATTGATGACTCCAAAATGATGTATTCCTCTGCAATTAATCCTTTAATGTGTCGTTTATTCTTGACATAATCTTTGAAAACTTTCATCAACTTTTCAAACGGATACATCCACCGATATCTAATTGGTCTGAAAAGAAGTGCCTCGTCGCATAAGTGTACCAAGAAATGAACACTTATATCAAAAAATGATGGAGAAAGTACTTCTCAAAGACACAAATTGCTTCGGAAATGGCTACTTTTGCAGCCACTATGTGGTTTTAATTAACTACCTTCTCACATAAAAATGTGAAGTAGATGCTAATTTGCATAATGGCTTTCCGCAAATCCTTGTGCTTGGAGAAACAATGCTTAAACAATAGAGGAACCAATTGCTTGATCACACGCCAATCGCTGGACTTGCACTTATGTAAATTATGAGTACCATAATTCACAATCCCTTGTAAGTTGGATGAAAAATTAGATGGAAACTTTCAAATTATATATTGCGTCTAAAAGCACCTTTTCCCTTACTCGTCAAATTAACTAAACAAGCGGGAATTATTGTCCTTCCTCTCCTATCTTCTTTCAACCATAGTTTTGGCTTAAGTTTCAACGATTTAAGGTCTTTTCGTGCAATTTCTCCATCCTTTGAATGACTCCCCCCAAGGCATGTGCCCATAATATGTTCAATGATGTTCTTCTCCGCATACATCACATCTAGTACATGGCACATCAGGTTACTTTTCTAATAAGGCAAGTCAAATAACATTGACCTCCTAGACCATGTCTTTGTTGTCTCAGTATTATTCCCAGTTGGGGTCTTCGTATGATTAGCATTCTTGAATTTAGGATTCTTATCTTGCATATTAAGGCCACAATTAGAAGATTTACTTTTAATTTCTAAACCTGAAAGTTTTCTCAGAGTTAGCCTATATTCAATCCCGCCCGGTAAAAAAATGAAACGTTTCTCAAATCTAAAAACCTCCTATGGCAATGGTATATATTTTTTCCACTATCGATGAGATGTAGAGATTCAGTCTTCTCTCCACAAATAGGGCACCCTAAATAGCTATATGATACACAACCGGATAATGTCCCATAAGATGAAAAATCATGAATTGTCCACATCAACATAGCTTTCAACGTAAACATTTTTTTTAAAAGAGTCAAATTCTTACACACCCTCTTCCCACAACTCATTTAATACTTCTACCAAAGGAGACAAGGAGACATCGATGTATTTACTTGGTGCTTTTAGCCCAGTTATCAATAAGGACAGAATAATAAAAATTAGGTCTCATATACTATGAAAGAGGGAGATTGAGTGGTGCTAGGATTACTGGCCATACACTCTGACTGGTGCTTAGATTTTTAAATGGATTAAAACTATCTGTTGATATTGCTAAACAAATGTTATTTTGTTCTCGAGCGAAATCGAGATACTCATAATTCATCCTCTTCCAAGTTGTAGAAACAATAAGATGACGCGTGATATTATCCCCTACTTCTGCCCTAGCATGCCAAGTTATTGCATCTGCTATCCATGGTACTGTGAAAAAGCGATTCAATTTAGTCCCAACGAGATAATATTTCAACACTTTTCAATGAACTTTTGAGCTTGTGAATTCATTTCTAGTAGATTGCACATATCTAGGTTCATCGCATACCGAACACCGATCGGGATTTTTATACTCCTTTCGGTATAGTATGCAGTCATACACACAGGCATGAATTGATTTATACTTCATTCTCAAACCTTTCAAACTGTTCTTCATAGTAGGATACAATTTGGAAGCGTATTCTGCATGGGTAGCAAGCCTTTCACCCAATTCAAAATTCCTATCATGCTATTTTCATACAAACCATATTGGGTCTTCAGACTACGCAAACCAACCATGGTATGTAAAGTTGTATGATCTTTGTCACAACCATGGTACAATGATTGGGTAAGTTTTAAACTTTGATAGTCATCGTCAAGGTTTATCTCAATATGTTTATGAGCACTTGAACCATGTACATCATCTATGACCTCATTTTCTTCCACTTCATAAACTCCATACGCACCATCAACTAAATCCTTTAGGATATTATGATCTACATTGTCCTTCTTCCCTTGTACATCTATCTTACTCGTTGATTATTGTGAAGGTTGCACGGGGATAAAAGGAACATGTGATTCCACGTGAAAAATCCAATTTCGATGACTATCTTGCATACCCCATCTTAACAAATATAGTTCAACTATTTTCCACTAAAATACCTTAGCATTCCTACACTTAGCCTATGAACACGGTAACTCTTCATCATTATGACATCTCTTTACGTATTTCACAAATTCATTAGCACCTCTACGAAACACATCCCCTAGTTTATTTGTCTCACCCATCCATTCTTTGTATATAGGATATCCCATCACAGCTACTACAAATAATCACCTATTATGGGTAAGAAGCGTATATTCATGGATTAATATAAATAAAAGGGTGAGTGGTCCTAAACAAAAAGGTGAGTGGTCATATTCATGGATTAGTATTTCATCTTTCGGTGTTATTATAAAAATAATATGAATCCTATTTCCTCTATATCCTCTAAGGGGTGAGTAGTCCTATCCCATTCAAGACCGCATATTTCTGTAATATACTTAGCATCACATGCAAATTATTACAAATTGAGGAAAATTCGGCAGCATATCCCCATAGTTCTCCAAGTATACGACGTAGATTCGCAAGTGTAAGTGTTATTTCAATTTATCAATTAAAATAACACTTAACACCGCATCATCTAGTATATAGCCAGAGAACATTAAGAAATGGTAGCAGAACTTCCCCCCAAAGTAACAAGTTTAAGCCACTAAGAATATTGTTATACAGAAACTATGCCGTCCCAAATTGTCCAAACGGGACAATTCAAGAGATCTAATTATAGGGGTTGTTGATACAAAAATTAGTCAGCTGACGTGGACCAATAATATGAAGACACACATCATCCAACATGTAACAAGTTCAAACGCTGAGCTACTCAGTGTACCGAGCTGCTTAGTGTACCGAGCTACTCAGCGGACCGAGCTACCAAGCATACCGAGCAACTTATTGGGAATGCCAAACGACCAGATAAATTCAATGCTTATTATATTACAGCCATTCCTTACCATGTACATATGTACATGCCTATTCGATAAAGGCACGCTATTTATTCACATTTACAGCCTAAAGGCTATAAATACATTGTAATACTCTCTTGGAAGGACAAGCGATAATAATCAAAACCAAGTCAAGACACACAGTAATACAAATCAGTGGACGTAGGCCATTTCCTTAAGGCTGAACCGCTTTAAAAATCTCTTGTCGTATTTCTTTACTCATATTTATCCATGATTAATATATTAGATCAAATCTAATTTTTTGCATCAACAGATTAGCGCCGTCTGTGGAAAATGACTATACATAGCGTTTTTTGCCAAAAACTCATCACCAATAGCTGAAATCCCAGAATCCAGTAGTAGGAATAATGAAGGGAATACTCCCAATCCCTCTTCACCTCCAAATGTGAATGATTTGACATGAATCTTAACTAGTCTAGCCAGGGGGCAAGAAGCTATGCAATAAACTATGCGACAGTTAGCTTAGATCTTTCAAAATGGAGTATTTACCCAGACAGGCTAAAGAAGTATCCAGAGACGCATGCATCCGCCATCTTCGCGACACATTGAGCCACAATTTATATCGCGATCCAGGCATACTGAATTTAATTATTTCAGTAATTTAAGAGATCCATCCTATCGCCCCAGTGTAACTTCCTCTATAAGAAGTTTGGATTCTCAGGAAGACATCACTCTAACGCTAGAGAGACCAAGTGCTCTGGAAGGGTTGAGCAAAGCCTCTCCATTTGACCGTTTAGGCCCCAGTGGGAACATAAATCCTCCTCGATTTGTGTCGAGAAATTCTCAATGACCAAATGATTTAAGGGAAGGCTCAGCCCAATCACATCCAAACTCGAGACCTGCAACTCGAAGAGAAAGATCCCAAGAGGAAAATTATGTGTGATCTGTTACGCGAGAAAATACAAATAAGTCAGGGGTTGGAAACGATAATAGAAAGGATATATTTAGAGGTTGGAAGAGGGTTAGGAGAGATGGCCAAGGCCAAGAACCCTCTCCAAAGAACCTTTATTAAAGGATCTCCATTTGTACAGGCGATTGTGGATTTTCCCACACCAGCAAAGTTCAAGGCTCCTATAGTAATATCGAAGTACAATGTAAAAACATATCCTGTCCTTCACATAGAGCAATACTAGGATGCGACAGATATTTATGCGGTCCCAGATGAAATGAGGTGTTGGGCGTTCTCAGGGACCATTACCGGATCTACTTAGATATGGTACAACAGCCTTCCTCGGGGGCAGATTGTAATCTTCCACCAACTGGCAGCGCTCTTTATAGGTAATTTATGTTTTGGTACAAATCCAGTTAAAAGGGTAGCCTATCTGTTGAGCGATAGGCAGAAAGTAGGTGAAAGTACCAGAGACTACATCCCTCGTTTTAACAACGAGAAACTATAGGTCATAGACTATGAGGAGAAGACAACCATCAAAGATCTCATGAGTGGTCTTTTCTAGATAAATTATATTATACCATGGCTAAGGATCCCCCGAAATCCATGGCAGAATTAATGGCCAAAGCAACGAAAATCATGAATGCCGAGGAGGCCATGGCTGCGAAGAAAAATGCTGAGGCGAAAGTACAGAATAAAGATGAGGGTAAATCGTAGAAGAAAGATAATAAGAATAATGGTGGAAGCAAGCAGTCAAAGGGAAAGGAAATATTAGATCATTTGAGGAAGTATACTAACTATACTCCCTTGAAAGTGGATGTAAATCATGTTCTGGAGGAAATAAAGAACAATGAGGAATTGAATTGGCCAGAGAAACTAAAGACAGTCCCTGAGAGGAGGGATAAATCCAAATATTATGAGTTCTAAAAATATGATGGCCACACAACTAAGCAGTGTATAACTATCCAAAATGAGATAGAGGCACTCAATAGACGAGGAACGCTGAATAAGTTTGTTGATCGTCAAAATAGCGGAAAGACCAGCGACAGAGGTCGATAAAAATCCAAATATCCTTGCGGACCAAGAGAAGATAAGAAAAGGGACCATGAAGATGACCCTGAAGATGATCCCGATCTCCCCAAAAGGCCAAGACAACTTGAGCTTGGGGTATTTTTAATTCGTTTCGGTTCATTTGATTCTAACATGATTGCATGTGGAGATGCAGGAGGAGGTGATCATACTGCTGAAAGGAAAGCTTACCTCAATGAGGCTCAAGCTTATTCCTATATACAGCGAATAAACCTGGCTGAAGAATATCACCCAAGGAAAGTTAATAAAGATAAGTTACTCATTGGCTTTTCTAAAAACGATTTGGAAGGAGTCTTATATCCTCATGATGATCCTCTGGTGATCAAAATGAGAATGAAGGATATAATCATTTCGAGAGTGCTGGTGGATAATGGTAGCTTGGCAGGTATCATGTTTTACCCTTGTTTCGATAGTTTGAACTTGAAACTTAGTCAGTTGGAGCCGTATCAAAAGCCCCTTATTAAATTTTCTAGAGAAAAAGTTTTTCCACTTGGAACGATCAAGATAGACATGTTCATTGGTACCTGGCCAGTTAGTAGAATAAAGAAGGTGTGTTTCTTTATGATGGACAAGAATGTCCATTCAACCTATAATATAATCATGGGAAGAGTAGGCCTAAAAAAGTTTGAAGCGGTTCCATCCACATTACATCAGTGTTTGAAGTTCCCGACTAAATTTGGGGTTAGAGTTGTAAAGGGAGATCAAAAAGTAGCTTGGTAATGCTACTACTCTTCCACCGAGCAAGAGGAATTAGAAGACGCTAGGAAGAAAACAACCACTTATCAAGTGGATGAATCTGAGATTGAAACCTTAGACCCAAGAGATGAAATGGAGCTCGTTAAAGGCCAAGTCATGGAGGCAACCGAAAACATTATTCAAGATGATGAGTAACCAGAAAGGACAACTCAGATTGACATTTCACTTAATCCCAACTTAAAAAAAGAGTTGGTAACATTCTTGAGGCAAAAAAAGAAGGTATTTGCATGGAGTCACGAGGACATGCTGAGTATAGACCAAAATTTCTTGTGCCATGAGCTTAATGTCAATAAAGAGATCAAACCAGTGAAGCAAAAGAGAAGAGTATTTAGTCCAAAGAAGAACCAGGCTATTCAAGAAGAGGTGGAAAAGCTGCAAAAAGCTTCTTTCATCGAAGACGTGAAATATCCAGATTGGTTGGCTAATGTTGTGATGGTAAAAAAGAATAATAATAAGTGGAGAATGTGCGTGGATTTCACAGATCTGAATAAAGCCTGCCCGAAAGATCATTTTCCTCTGCCTAGAATAGATCAGCTAGTGGACGCAACTTCAGGACATGAGCTGCTAAGATTCATGGATGCTTATTCTGGATATAGGCAAATTAAAATGAAGCTAGAAGACAGGGAAATTACCTCTTTCATTACCCCTAGAGGAACATATTGTTACAATGTTATGCCTTTTGGTCTTAAAAATGTAGGTGCTACATATCAACGGCTGGTAAACAAGGTATTTGTAGAGCAGATTGGCAAAAATATGGTAGTATATGTCGACGATATGTTGACTAAAAGTAAGAAAGTTGCCGACCAAATAACTTATTTGAGCCAAACATTTGATCAACTAGAGAGGTACCAGATGAAGTTGAACCCGACCAAGTGCATTTTTGGCATACAGGAAGTCATGTTCCTCGGATACATTATGAATCAAAGAGGTATTGAAGCAAACCATGATAAGATAAAAGCTTTGCTGGAGTTACAGTCCCCGGCTACTAAGAAGGATGAACAAAGCCTCACTGGGCGTGTAGCCGTTCTTAATAGGTTTGTCTCCCGAGCAACTGATAGATGTCTTCCATTCTTCAAGGTGCTCAGAAAAACCTTTGAGTGGAACGACGAATGCGAGAAGTTATTCTTAGAGTTGAAGAGATACTTGGTGACACCTCATTTATTATCCACGCCAGTAGAGGGAGAAAAAACTATACTTGTACTTAGCTGTCTCAGAAATAGCAGTTAGTTCAGCCCTGATAAGAATAGAAGATGGAATGCAAAAATCGATTTATTATACTAGCAAGGCATTTAGGGGAGCAGAATCAGGTATCCTAAATTGGAGAAATTGGCATTGGCATTGATTGAAGTAAGCAGGAGAGTGAAGCCATATTTTCATGCCCATACAATAGTGGTATATACTGACATGCCACTCAGACATGCCTTACATAAGCCAAGAAAGTCTAGAAGATTAATGTTTTGGGAAATGGAGTTACGGGAATATGACATTATCTATGAGACAAGGTCCTCTCTCAAAGGACAAGCAGTGGCGGATTTCATCTCTGAGTTTACTTACCCAGATGTCTCCGATCAACAAGGGGCCAATGCAAAGCAACTTATTGGGAATGCCAAACGACCAGACATATTCAGTGCTTATTATATTAAAGTCATTCCTTACCATGTACAAATATAAATGCCTATTCGATAAACGCACACTATCTATTCACATTGACAGCCCAAAGGCTATAAATACATTATAATACCCTCTTGGTAGGATAAGAGGGAATAATCAAAACCAATGCAAGACACCCAGTAATACAAATCAGTGAACGTAGGCCATTTCCTTGAGGCTGAATCGCTTTAAAAATATCTTATCTTATTTCTTTACTCATATTTATCTGTGATTAATAAATTCGATCAAATCTAATTTTTACATCAACTACCCCCGATCAACTCTTAGCAGCAAAATTGACAGAACGGGTGACAACAGATCAGCCTTAATCTTTTGGTAAAGTATAGGAGATGAAAAAGAAGTATGAGGAGATGAAAGGCAAGATATTCCATCAAGAAATTTTATCAGACTAATGGTTCGATGATTATATTCCTATATGGAATTTATATATAAATGGTTCTTCATGTGGGACAAGCAGTGGAGCTAGAATTATTCTCAATAGTGCAGATGGGATAGACATTGAATGTGCTCTACATTTCCAGTTCCAAGCCTCTAATAACTAAGTTGAGGTCGAAGTTGTGATTACGGGCCTAAACCTAGCTAAATCACTGAATACAAAGTAAGTGCGGGTATTCAGTGATTCACAATTAGTGGTGAATCAAATGTTAAGTCTTTATGCAGCAAAAGGGGAGTTCATGTCAAGGTACTTAGATAAGGCTTTGGAGATTATAGCTAGTTTAGTAGCTGTTCATATGGCTAGAATTCCTCGATTGGAGAATGCAAGAGTAGATGCACTTGCTCGGCTAGCTTCAGCCACTCGCATCGAGTTAAGAAGGACAATCCCCATTGAGCTACTTGCTAGCAGAAGTATTGATGAAGACCTGATGATGAATTTTATCGCCTTAGATATGGGACCATCTAGGATGGATCCTATCAGGGCATATATTAAAGAAGGTATTTTACCAGCTGACCCACTTGCAGCCAAGAGGCTGAAGTACAAGGCTGCCGGATATATTTTGAATAATGGAGTTCTTTACAGGAGAGGTTTGATAGCTGGTTTTCAAAGGTGTGTTCACCCTGCAGAAGTTAAAGACCTAATAAAGGATATTATGAGGCTCGCGTAGCAAGAAGAACTTTACTACAGAGAATGAGTACGCAAGGGTACTATTGGCCAACAATGCACGCTGATTGTACGACTTATATTAAAAATAGTGATAAGTGTTAGCGATTTTCTACTATACGCAGAACTCCACAAGCACTGCTAACACCAATCACTTCACCTTGGCCATTTGCTATGTGGGTAATAGACTTAGTTGATCCTCTGCCAACTACAAGAGGACAATTCAAATATTTGGTGGTAGCTATTGATTACTTCACAAAGTGGGTGGAAGTTGAACCTCTCATCGATATGGCCTATAAAAGGGTTTATTAATTAATTTGAAAGAATATCACAATGAAGAGTTTGTAGCATACTGTCTACAGTCTAACATTATCCATTATGCTCCAAGTCATTCCCAAAGTAATGGACAAACAAAGGTGACGAACATAACTCCATTGAATGGGTTGAAGAAGAGACTAGATGATTATAAAAGGACTTGGATCAACGAGTTGCAATCAGTGTTATGGGCTTACCGAACAACTCCCTGAACAACAACTGGAGAAACCCTTTACATGTTGGTTTTTGGGAGTGAAGCGGTGATAATTGTTGATCTGGGATTACCTACTCATAGGGTGCTCAATTTTAATTCTCTGGTGAGTGATTTGATGAGACGCTTGGATTTGGACATGCTCGAATAATTCCTAGAAGATGGAACGATCCGAAATGCAGCCTACCAACAAAAGACTGATATGTTCTATAACAAAAGGGTAAAGAAAAATGATCTAAAAGAAGGTGATTATGTGCTCAATTTGTAATTCAAAAGCACAATAAGTTGGAGGCTAATTGGCATGGGCCCTATCGCATCACGTCAGTTGTCCGACCTGGCACTTATAGAATAAAAACTCTCAAAGGGGAATAATTTAAGAATGCCTGGAATGCAGAGAACCTGCGAAAGTACTACCAGTGATGTAACAGTCAATGCACTTAATTATTTTAATATGAATGAAAAATATGATTTCCCCATTCATTTGTTTTATTTTTTTCGGAGTACTAGTGTTACACACTACACTCAAAATCTTGCAGCATTTTAAAATGCACAACCACGAACTAAAAGTTGGTCGGCATCAACAATCACCAACTACAAGTTGGTCGGCATCAGCAACTGCCATCTATAATGATGGTCGTCATCACTAAAGACACCAACAATGTTGGTCGTCGCATAATCGAGCAAGGCAAAGTCCTAAACACTTAGTTAAAATATGGGTGACGAAAGGGGCACCTTAACTGGGCAAGAAGTTGGATAAACGTCCACTGCCTGGGAACCAAGGTAACTAAATGTCTAAATATCTAGACATATTAGTGAGAGCCATGGTGACAATTGGGTGATCAAAAAGATCACTACAACTAGGCAAGAACATGGGATAAATATTCCATTGCCCAGGCATTTATGGGTGATGAAACATCACTAAAACTAGACAGGAACATGGGATAAATATTCCATTGTTTAGGCCCCAAAAATAAAGTGATAGATTGTCCTTTCATATTCATCTATATCCAAAGATTGATCAAATAAGAGATCGATCATTTTTATTAGTAATTTACTAATATAACATCATATTATTGATCTATTGTTAAAATTGCAAAAGAACTCCATGTTCAAAATCAAGGATACAAAAGTTCATTTTCTTCATTAAAATAAACAACTGTTACTAACAAAGTACAAATTGATCATTCTATTGTTTTCTTTCCTTTAGACTTTGATACAGGATCCATTCCAGCTGTAGGGTCATCTCAATCATAAGATGAATTAATAAAATTCAAGTCCTGAAGCATTCTAGTGTTACTTGAACTTGGTTGGTCTAGCAAATTAGGAGGTCGGGATATCTTAAAGTCTTCATGAAGACCGTAATCACCTAAGTACATGGAAATCAAACAACGAGGAATGGAGAGAACTGTAATCCAATTAACATCCAACTGGAAAGGTGGTTTTGGCAGACCAAGTATCCTAGGGTCATACCAATCTCACAGTTCAGTTCCTTGCTAAACTTTTATTACAGTTAGAGCATTCATCCAGCCTTATTTATACCCTTCATTGTTTGATTGTTTCAATCTGGCATCAAGATGATATAAAGCCTCATTATATCCCTTCATCTAGAACTCTATAAGCTGCTTGTGAAACTGATAAGTTAGCCATTCAACATGTTGGTGTAGTCTTGTCAGCACACTTTCTTTATTCTGCAACGAATAACTCTGAGTGGATAGTTGTTCTGTAAGAGTTTAAATCTTCTGGGACATCTCTGCCAAAGCTTGATTTTTATCCTTTAATTGAGCAACTTGATTTTTTAAGACTTGTCGAGTTCTAGTCTCTTCAATGCTTCTTCGACCTGCTCTTGTTCTACCCCAAGAAGTGGATGCAAGTCTAATTATTTTCAAAGTTTCCAACTCTTCTCTTAATAAATCATTTTCAGTCTCTAAAAAGGAAATGCCATCATCATTAACCGGGACTATAGCTCCAGAAGAAGAAGAAAATTTTAACTGTCTTAATTCTTCTCTCAAAACGTTATTTTCCTCCTCCAGAGTTTGGCGATGGTTCTGTTCTCTTTAATTTTGAATTTCAGAACGCTTTCTCTTTTATTATGGGCAGAAATGAATCTATCATAGCCCCGATCAGTGCTCAATTGTTGGTATTTCTTCTCATAACTTTCATAAAGAAGGGAAATAATTTTTTTATGCTTAGATTGGAGCTCCTCAATCATTTCATAATAGGCCGCGTTATTCGCCACAGCTCGATTAAGAAGAAACTTCAAGTATTGATAAGCCTCTTTTTCTTGTTCTGAGGAATCATCACCTAATATTGCAATTATTTCTTCCTCGGATAAATTCATGTAACCAGCTTTGAATAAGTCAGTACACCTTCTCTGCAGCTCGTAATCATGAGAAGACAAAAATTATATCCTAGCAATAAACTAGTGAAGAAAAGTAAAGACATATCAACAACATAAATAATGAATAGTAGAAGAGGAACTCCATATAAGTAAAGGGTCAATTTTATTGATAAAAATTAAGTGCAATACACTCAAAGATACAAAACAAAAGAAAAACTGCAGAACAACTTTACACATTCTCCTTATCCCCCCCCCCCCCCCACCTTCTCAACTAATTTTGAAGAAAAAGTTGGTCGCTGAAGTTGCTCGAAAGGCAGCGGATGTTGTTTTGAGGAAGGCGTTGTCTACTGGGCTTGCTCGGAAGTCTAAGTGATAATAGCAATAGGTGTTTGCTCCACCACCATCAAAGAAGATTCATCATACCCAGCTTCATCTTCATCTTCCTCTCCAATGATAGGAGGAGGTCCATGGACATGTTTCTGAAATAATTCAGAGACTTCAATAATGTTCAACTCTTTCAGCGCTGAAACCCATCCATCCCTAAAGAATTTCAAACTTACATACTCAATTTGAGCAGAGGTAGTAGCTAGATCCTTATTCCACCCTTTGTCCCAACCAGAGCTAAAGGAATTTTTCACAGCAGACTTCCTCTTCGTCCTCTTCGAGGAAACCTTCTCCCTAAGTAGGTCTTCAACAGATTGTACCCTCTGCTCAAGATCTTTCTTACGATGTTCAGCCTCTTCAAGCTTTCTCTCAGCTTCTTCCTTGCTGGTAATAGCGACCTCCAATTTATCCTCTATCTCCTTTGCAGCATCCACAGCTTTTTGCTTAGCTATTTCAGCATCCTTAATTTTATTCTCCCATGAAGTTCTATCATCTTCATATTTTTATCGGGAGTCCTCCAAAGATTTTGATAACCCAACAATGGCCTCTTATACTTCATTGGAATAGGAAGTAACTTTGATAGCTTCATCCTTTTCCAAGATATTATTGAAATACACCAAAAACTACAAGATAAAGAGCAATTCAAGTTAGTATATGAAAATTGAAAGCAAAATTGAAATGTCAAGGTAAAATAACACTTATTGATGCAAGGTGTTGGGGTGCCAAATCAGAGACTTTTCCTCAAGGAGTAGAGGTTTCAGCAGCTCTGTGATCTGGGAGAGTTCCAGACCAGATCAATTTCCTGGCCAAACCAGGAGTAATGAATGCTAGAGGATCCGCACTTAAGGAAGGTAATTCAACCCCACCAGGTTGAGCAGCAACATCAATGGCCTTTTCAGCAAGACCCTTTCTTAGTCTTCTCAAAGGTGCAACCTCTTCAATCTAAGGTGCTGCCTCTTTTTGAGCAGCAGGGGGCTTCTTGGTAACCTCCTTGACAGATGTAAGATGTAGTTGCCCCCCAGATGGAGCATCATCCTTTTTCTTAATACCTTCAACTGGGACATCTTATTTGTTCTTTTTTACCCCTTCAACACCAGGGACAATCTTAGAAAAGAGATCAGGAACTTTCCTCTTCTTCATCATCATATTGGCAATGACAATATTCAAATTAGAGGAAGATTCTTCAACAACTGAAGAAGAAGATAGATCTTGCTCAAGATCAATCACCAAAGAAGGAGGATAAATAGTCTGAGCAATAAAGGAAGAATTGGTGTTCCTGTATTCCAACAAATAGGAAGCATATCTCACGTGTTCCCCAACAATTGATTGTTGAAGACCCCAGATAAACTTCAACTCTTTTATATTAATATCACTCTTTTTTGGGAATTTTCTTTTACTGTCAACTGTAAATTAAAATTATGAAAAGAAAAATTCAGTGAAACATTTTATCAAACAAAAACAGAGCTAGTTAAAAAATAAAGAAAACCTATCACATTGCCATAAGTTGGACATCTGGGACCTTGGTACACGTCATCTCCATTTAATGAGGGGTGTGCCAATTTTTTATCATAACCCCATGATCAAAATAATCCCTATTAGAATTAGGGAGATTGACCACCAAGGCTCTGTTAACATACCTAGTTTTTTAATAAAAAGTGGTATCACTGGTGACCCGTTTATAACAAAACATAATTTCAGTAATCCCCAGATGAGCTTCATGTATTTGATTTAGCTTATGTATGTCATTAACTACCCTCCATGTATTTGGAGCTACTCTTGCAGGTACAATATCGAAGTATTGGCAACATTTCAAACACAGGAGATTAGGCGGGAAAGAAAAATTGCATTCCGCAACAAAAATAGAGGGAAACCAGTGTCCTTCAGTTAAAGAAAATAAATCACAAGGACAAGATAGTTCTTTCAAATCAACCCAAGAAGGAATCGCAAAATCGGTTCTAAACTTATCCAATGACTCAATAGAGTAAACGATGGTGACTAAAGCAAAGAAAGAAGAAGAAAGGAAGGAATTCTTACAGAAGATTAAGGAATCAGCTAAGACTGATGACAGAAAGAATGTTCGTAAGGAGAAAAACGAGAAAATAAGGACTTTGGAAACAAAGATGGCAAAAGGTAAAAGACAATCAGATTTTAGCGTCTTTATATATGCCGCCTCGAAAAACGAGAAAAATAATGATCAAAAGTAACGACAGTTGCGTTCTCAACGGCTAATCAGAGGAAAAAGACGCAAATACCCAAGTGTTCACCAGAACTCAAAATATTTACAAATTTGCCATTTCGTGCTCAAAACTGTTACGCAAAGTGGAAAAATTTTACAAGTGTTGAGCGTCTGTAATTAACCAAGACATGGGAAATGTGCCCGAATAACTTTTTGGGTAAAATATTCCACACTCTCGCATCCAACTTCAATTGTGAAACATTGGGGGCTTCTGTCGATACAAAAATTAGTCAACTGACGTGGACCAATTATATGAAGACATGCATCATCCTATATGCCACAAGTTCAAATGTCGAGCTACTCAGTGTACCGAGTTGCTCAGTGTACCGAGCTACTCAGTGTATCGAGCTACTCAGCGCACTAAGCTACCAAGCATACCGAGCAACTTATTGGGAATGCCAAATGACCAGGCAGATTCAATGCTTACTGTATTACAGTCATTCCTTACCATGTACAGATGTAAACACCTATTTGATAAAGGCACACTATTTATTCACATTGATAGCCCGAAGGCTATAAATACAATGTAACACCCTATTGGAAGGATAAACGAGAATAATCAAAACCAAGGCAAGACACCCAGTAATACAAATCAGTGGACGTAGGCCATTTCCTTGAGGTTGAACCATTTTAAAAATCTCTTGTCTTATTTCTTTACTCAGTGGAAATGGGAAAGCATTTCCATGGACTTCATCACGGGATTACCTACATCGCAGAGGGGTCACGATTCCATATGGTTGATTATGGATAGATTGATCAAGGTTGCTCACTTTCTGCCAGTCCGGACATACTACACTATGGGACAGTATGCCTAGATCTTCTTAGCTGAGATAGTGAGACTCTACAGAGTGCCTCTCAATTTCGTGTCTGACAGGGATAAGATATTTGTGTCACAATTTTGGGAGAGTTTTCAGGAAGCTATGGGTACGGAGTTGCGATTGAGTACAGCCTATCACCCGCAGACAGATGGGCAGACCGAGCGAACGAATCAGATATTAGAGAATATGTTACATATGTGCATCCTCAATTTTGGCAGAGGCTGGGAGCAGTATCTCCCACAGGTGGAGTTTTCTTAAATAACTCCTACCAGTTTACTATCGGTATGGATCCATTCGAGGCGTTGTACGGTAGGCCTTGTCGTTCCCCAACAAGTTTATTAGAGGTAGGGGACAACAAGCTACTTGGGCCGGAGGTGATTTAGGATACTTAGGCAAGGATAGAGATGATACGGAGCCGTATTCGGGTTGCTCAATACCAATAGGAGAGTTACGCCGATGCCAAGAGGTTCTTCCGAGAGTTCAATGTGGGGGACCAAGTCCTGCTCTGAGTGTCTCCTATGAAGGGGATTGTGCATTTTGGGAAGAAGGGAAAGTTGGTGCCTAGATATGTGGGGCCATTTCTTATCATCGAGAGGATTGGGCCAGTTGCGTATAAACTTGGGCTACCGGAACACTTGCATAGGATCCATGACGTGTTCCACATTTCCTCACTGAGGAGATATCTTCGAGATAAATTGACCCATACTCACATTGCTATAAAGGAGATTGATCTACAACCTGATAGTTGTTATGAGGACGGGCCGATTGATATCCTAGACCGTAGCAAGAGGAAATTGAGCTCAAAGATAGTATCGTTAGTGCGTGTTCAGTGGCGGGATCACAATGTCGAGGAGCCTACTTGCGAGCGCGAGGATGAGATGCGCGAGCGTTATTCTTTCCAAGTATATTTTTATTTCTGAATTTCGAGACGAAATTATGTTATTAGGGTGGAAGTATGCAATACCCTGTATTTTTATTGATTTTATTTTTGGGATTAATTGAATTAAATGGAATAAATAATTGGAAATTAATCCGGATTTAAATACTAGCGAGACGAGAGTTGGTATTTGATTATGATGTTAATGTTGAATATTACTGAGTGAAAATGGTAATTTTCTGATTAATGAATTTATTAATATTGTCGCAAGTTAAAAATACGGCAATTTCGAAAATAAAGTTGGGACGCGCGTGTCAGTCGTGTCAGGAGCCAATATAATGGATTTAAATGTAACTTATTTTTAAATCATCCGTATGGTCATTTTGAGTGCTCCAACGTGTCCGGAAGGGTCGAGATAGTCAGAAAACACTAGTCGAGGGTTTAGTTTGAGTCTCGGGGCATTTTAAACCTAACCGGTAACCCAGGAGGGTATTTTAGTCACTTCTAATTTTAGTGAACATTAACCTACGAAATTAGGTTTTGTGTATTAGCAAACCCTTAGGGTTATTAGGACCATTAACTATTAAACGAAAGAGAGAACAACGTGAGAAGAAATGAAGGGTTTCAAGAGAGTTACAAGGCCAAATAACCACTATACACCTCCACCATCGCCGGATTTGTGATCGTAAAGAGAGGGAGGACCAACCAATATCGTCATCAAAGGATCAAAATCTCTAATTCAAGGCAAGTGATTTATCATGCAATGATTTAAGGCATATATTTTACATGGTAGTTTAGATTTGAAGATAAATTATGAATAACTTGTAATAATATGAAATTGGAGACTAAATTATTGAACTTGGGTAGGTTTGCATGTAGTGGATCTTCTGGAAATATTAAATGACCGAATTTATAAATTAAGAGTTAGGAAATCACAAAATTAAATTGAGAGATGATAATTTTTGAAGAGATATTGAAGAATTAGGGTTGTAGTATTATTCATGACTTTTAATCCAAGAAATCGATATTCTGTGATGTTTTGATGAATCTTGAACATTAAAACTAGTGTAGTAATGTTGGTTTAATGCTTAGTATACTTATTTGAGAGTTTGGGAAGTTGTAATGGAGAATTGGAGTTGTAAAAATGGTAGAAATCATAACTGTTAAAGTAATTCTGGGCAGATAATTGCTTGATCGATCGATCGACCCAAGAATGTCGATCGATCGACCCATTTCTTCGATCGATCGACCCCTCTGAAAAAAGTGAAATGTTTTCCTTTAAATAATTGAGTAACTTCCAACGTTTAGAACTCTTTAGTGATGATTGATTGAACATATTGGTACTTAGGGAAGACCAGTAGGGTGGTATTTGAAGCCCAAAAAATTATTAGATTTAATTAAAGTTAAGTGGTAAACTTATGAATATCCGACTAGTTAGATACGTTTGGAAGTTGTGAGAACCTGAATATATTTTTCCCTAACTATAACTTAAGGTTAAAGATCGAAAAAGGGGAACTTTAATTACTAAGAGAATCTTAGAGACTAGCGGGAGTCCTAGTAACCTTTTTGGGATAGGGTATGTACTCAGAACTATACGACGAGAATTATCGCGCTAAACCTATTGTGTAGAATAAATGGGATGTTATTATTATATGTGTGAGACTTACGATACATGGCTGGAATATACCTATACTAATATGATGATTATCTAAGTTTTGTGAATGCTTAGTATATGGATGATTATGTGTATGACATACCTACCATTATTGCTATCACGGGAGGTTAATTTTCGAGAAAGGACGATCTCATCTTTGTGTGCCTTCAGGGGGATTTAGATTGGTACCTTAAGGACATAGGACTGTGAATGACTTATTTGTGAGTTGATAAGTCAGCTGACCATGGGAGCGTATGTATGTGTGTGACCCATGGTATATGAACTATGTTCGCCTACAATATGTGTGATTTGTGTTGAGATGGTTCCCAAGCGATTTGAAACACATGATCCTTATGTACGTGATGTACCGGGATTCGATAGCAGAGTATTCGTGCACCGCAGCTTAGTCTAGGGGTGCTATATATGTATATATATATAATGAGAGTGACTTATATATGTACTTGTGACTGATTCACTGTTACTTAGTAGATGCGAATGACTAAGAGATTTAAATGGGTTAAGAATAATGTGAACTTAACAAATACTTGAGCTAAGTAATTTGATTAATGAATGTGTGAGTTATGAATACAATTTATTTGAATAATACGGGTGGCACCTAAAGTAAGAACCGTCTGGATGGGAGTAGAATAGACTAGTCAGGTAGTGGTATAACTAGATGAAATATAAAAGATGCGTTAGACGTGCACTATAGTTGAGGGGTGAGGATCTCAAGTGAGGGCACGCGACTAACATGTTTAATATACGTGTTGTTTATTATTTCAATTTAACCACATGCTGTTTTACAAATATTTTCACCTCGCCCTGTGACCCGTTTTCTTTCAAATCTATTTTTGTAAAAACCTTTTAGGTGCCCAACAACAGGGATGCCAAGCTTAGGTGTTCTATTCCATTGACGTGTTGTAGCTACTGTGGAAGTTACAGGATCTCGTTACTAAACGCCTCCACATCTCTCCTTGTTTCCTTTGGGAATCACTTATTCCAGTTAGGGCCTGTTGCCCATTCTATTAAGAGACAACAGTTTTAGACTTCCATTTTATTTCGGTCTTGGGATTTTATTTATTCACACTACTGTACTCGGTTTATTTACATTTCTGCTTTCATTCTATTGATTACCTTATGAGATTGTTCATGTGATAGTTTGATGATGATTTAAATTATTTTGTTGATGGTTAATTTAAACATTAAAATTTGACACTTCACTATTTTAAATATTAGGTGCTTAGTAATTAATTAAATGTTTTCGACAGTTATGCTATGAACTGAACCAACTTGACATTTTGCATTAATTTAAATAAAGGAGTAGCTCCCGATATTTAATTAGTTGGGGTGTCATAGTGGTGTGTGAAGGAGAGAGATAAAGATGTACCGAAATGTGTGTAGAGGGAGAGATGGTCGCCGAGAGAGAGAGAGAGAGAGAGAGAGAGAGAGATGGTCGCTTCTTGTAGAGAGAGATATATAGAGTTGTGTTGGGTAAGACGAAATGAAGCAACTGCCTGTTTTAATTAAAAGAATTGTCACGATTCTGTCATGAACTTTGGTTGTCACAACTACAAGTTTTCACGGTCAATGTTCGTGATAGGACCGTGACACGATCGTGAAAAGTTATTTTCATGGTCGTATCACGGTTAATGATCGTGATAAAAAATGCGTATTTTTTTGTCATGGTTTTAGACTGTGATAACACTTGTCGGTATTATAGTGACAATTATTCTATATTGGTGTAGTGGAGGGTAAACCTTAAGACAGATGATGGGGGAAACCTTGAGAATGAGGGTAGGGGCAACCTTGAGGAGGCACCAAGGGCCAAAAAGATTGAGTAAACAAGGACACGAGGTGCACGGTTTCACTCACTAACACTTCGAGCTTACTTTCAATCTCCTGCACATCCCCATATGTCTTGGACTGACTTGCCTCTTGGCTAGAGATGCGAGTCTTCATCGAAGAGAGATCGTCCACGAGAGGTGCAGTGTGTTTTAATTTGGTTTTCAGCATATGTGATCCGACACCTCTCGTCCTCCCTCTTTTGTCAGTTTCAAAGGTCTGAGTCAAAGAATTACCTTTAATGCCATCATAAGGGCTCGAAACGAGCTGACTGCTAATGGCTTCGATTGATTCCTGTAGCGTGAAATTACATTTAGTCTTATGACTTTAACTTTACTTTATATAACGTGTATATATATAAATAAATAGCTGGTCGTATTCACCATAGTCGAAGCCAAGTGTGGTAAATATTTATTATCTTTATCTCATTGGGCATAGATGTACAAGTTTCCCAGATTAGTTTTTTTGGGGCAAATGGACTACCCTTTGTCCTTTCTTACCATTCATTCCTCAAATCTTCATATGATTTAGACCCCAGTCTTTGGACATCAACTTTCTTTGCTCTGTTTATTTATTTTTATCCCTCTGGACCAACTTTTTATCCATCGCCTTATTTTTCAAAAAGTTATTCCATTGATTGACCGACATTTCAACATTCGGAGGGAATCTGTATTTCAGAGCCAAAATATTAAAGCTCGATGCCCTCTTAGAGAAATGTCTCTGTCGAAGGTTTCTCCGATATGTTCTCAGTTATTCAGTAGCCTGGGAAAGAACCTTTTACTTTAAATGGTAAGGGATAGAAAAACACTTACAAAGTTATTCAAAAATGTTATCCATGATGTCTTTATCAACTAAGTTTCGGTTATTTGCTTCCCTGACTCCCACATTCATTTTTTAAGCAACAAACACTTGGATTTAAATATCCCAAGGTCATTTTTATTGCCAGTAGGATTATTCTAGAGAAGGGATAACCCAATACACTTCTTCTCATTTGCTCGAGAGGTGTCAGGAGAGGTGTGTGGGGATGTTGGATTAACAGACATTTGTTGCCTACTCATAGACGTAGTGGTAGAGTGAACCAATGGCATATAAGAGAATTATTCAGTGGTGATGGTAATACTTGTTGGGTTGGAGGAGATGAGAATTTAGGAGGTGTCACGTCATCACTTGGTACGCTATGTCCACTGTTTCTCGACATTATCAACAATAAAACAATAAGCGACGAAATCATTATACTAACATGTTTACGAATAATTAATCATGTTTATGACTATATATATATATATATACATCTTCTCATAATAAGACTTTAAAATATGTTCAATGTGTCTAATCTCCATCCTTTCAGTATTACTTTTAAAAATCTATGGATTTTTACACGTAGCCAACTAACAGGAAGCGTATCTATAATTGATGTATAGATGTCCATGACATGAACTCGGAATCATTTTTTCTTCAACTTATTGGCAAGATTCAATTTAACGTGCATATGTCGGGAGACATCACAGTCTTAGTCAATACTCTCTTTACGTAGTTATATCCGCAATGGGTAAATATTTTTTTCTGCCTTGTCTAACAGCGTAAGGAGTGCCTGAATTATGTATGCAAAATATATTATCTACTGCCTCATCCCAACTTTCTAGTAGAGAAAATATAATACGATCAGAAAGGTACTCCTGGGAGAGATGAACCCACGATTTGCAAGGTAGTTAAATTGTTCGATATTCTTATTCCTATACTTATAAATATGATTACCCTCTATATGACGAGCAATAATTGTAACCTTTCATAATTTTGTTGACAGTGATTATCACCATGCCTCATTTTTCAAAGAAAAATATATGAGGGTGTGAATATATAAGTCTTACAAGTAATAACTCTAATTAATCATTAACTAGTTATTGTTTTTTAATCGATTCAATTTAAGTTATCTTATTTTATTTAATCCTAACATAGTTATGCGTCCTTTTGAGTAAAAAAATACGTGTAAGTGTATATATATGTGTGTGTGTGTGCGTGCGCGCGTATGTGTTATATAAATGTGTGCGTTTGCTCATTACTTCTATTACTATTACTACCATTTTTATTTTCATTTCCCTTTATTTTTCCACTAAAACAAATATTTTCCTCAAAACTTTGCTTTAAACTCCTTCTCGTATCAGTTTGGTTCCATCTAGGTTATTTCTTTTATCAGGGTTTTGGGTGAAGATTGAGATTTGGTCATCTAGGTAATTTTTTTAGACCTTAAAATTGTCATTTGGTAGACTGATTATAGATTATAATTATGGGTTAATAACAGTTGCAAAAAATGGCAATAAAATGAAGAGAGAAATATAAAGAGACTTCCAATGTTACTTATTGGCTAGAGGAGTGCGAAGTGCACGGTAATAATCCATCTCTCACTCTATCTCTAACCCACTAATTCTTGCTCTCTCTCTCTCTCTCTCTCTCTCTCACACACACACACACACACACACACACACACACACACACACACACACTCACACACACACACACACACTAACTAACTAATTCAATTAGGTCATACTCAGTTTTAGTTTGGGTTTGGAAACACCCATAAATACTCACACACTAATTCATTCTCAGTTTTAACTGAGTTTGTAAACACCCATAAACACTCACGGTCACGGTATATGGCCATAATCACATGGATGTTACCCTTTGGCTTGGTCTTGATCTATGTCACACACTTTTTTTGCTTTGGTCACGGTCCTAGGCCGTGACTATATGCGCGTGTGGGTATGTATTATACTTGTGCGCGTGTGTATGTATATGTTATATATGTTATATATGTGTGTTATAAATTGAGAACTCATGGTGGATTATTTAAGCCAGTTCAACATCAAACCTACCATAGTTCATTACTTTGTGATTAAGGTTTAAACATCAAGTTAATCTCATTACGAAAATTATGTTATAATGTGATTAAAATCCGATTTCATGAATCAAGTCTATATTTCAATGAATTAATATTATTTTAACTCAAACTTAATTTATTTCTTAATTAAATTAAATCTGGCTTAAACCGATATAAATTGAATCACATATCCTCAATCTCTTCAAAATCCTTTAAAACATTATGGTTTAAAATCCAATTACAATATTTCAGTATTTTCACATTTGGGTTTGTATAATTTGTGTTTTTTCATATTTCAGTCTTAGGGTTTATTTTATATGGGTATTTTCAGATTTCAGTCTCATTTGGGTATTTCAACCCCACACATACATACACACATACACATGCAATACATACATATACACATACATAAACATGAATAATACACATACACAAACATATATACTATATAAACAGATGCACACACACACACACACACACATACACACACACATACACCCTATAATTTCTTT
Source organism: Sambucus nigra (assembly GCA_949130495.1). NCBI lineage: Eukaryota > Viridiplantae > Streptophyta > Magnoliopsida > Dipsacales > Adoxaceae > Sambucus > Sambucus nigra. The sequence goes on along the minus strand of OX422210.1, from coordinate 367,986,415 downwards.
AGATAAAATCTGATATGAAAAACAAGTGGAGAGGATACCTGAACTAGAGAGGGTCGTCGTAGAAGAGGGAGACGTTGCGGGAGGGGAGAGAGAGAGATCGGGCAACAGTGTAGAGAGAGAGAAAAAAAAATGATGTGGGGTGTTTATATATACAGGTTGTGATCACGGTTCTAGTTAGTGACCCACATGCCGTAACCATATATTTTGTATACGTCAGTAACATGGTCACGATTTTGGACCATGACCATGTTATTTGGCGTGTAAAAAATAAATGGTCACGATAGGCGGGTCACGGCCTATGACCGTGACCACCACCGTGGCTATTTCAAAATGGTCACGGCCTAGGTTTGTGACCAAATTTAACAGGACCCCTTATATTTGTCACACACCTGGTCACGGTCTGAGGTCGTGACCCACTTTGGGGGAGTTTTGGCGAGAGTTTTGCGCACATTTGGTTACGTGTTAGTCACGGACCATAACCATGCCGCCATGGTTATGGTCTAAGGCTGTGACCATATCCATTAGATGTCACCCTTTGATTTGCTCATAGCCTGTGTCATGCGCTTTTTTACTTTGATCACGGGCCGTGATCACTTGGTCACGATCATGATCCGTGACCCACCTACCGTAACTATTCTCGATTTGTGGTGTAGTGAATCTTGCTCCATTGGGGATTCAACCAGAGCGATCCAAATGTTCAAGAACTTTTTGAACACATCGTTGTCCAAACTATATCTCCTTGCATAAGATTCCACATTTCTTGGAGACATGGAGTGTGCAAAATATGTACTTTACATGCGGGTATACCTTCTTTAACGTATTCGGGCATATGCATTTTCGATCGATAATAAAGACGTCTGGTGTCACAAATGGATCAAACAATGTCTTTAGCCGTGCCAAAGTCCATCGATAATTATCTTTCTTCTCTGAAACCAATAAAGCAAATGCTATGTCGAACAATCGACCGCATAATGTCATCCTTCAAACATCGGCATCTTGTAACAGTTCAACTTGTATGTCTTTAACTTAACTAGTACTCTCATTATACATATGCCAATACACGCAGTGCTTGTCAGTTAGTGATTTTATCAAATGTTTTATTGCAATTCTACCCTCCCTCTCTCCTGTCTTCAATTTCTTTTTGGCGTTGTAAATGGCCTTCATATTCGACACATTAGTTTCATGATGACGTTTTAGAGTAGTTAAAATAACGTATGACTTCACACCGCTGAGAGTCATCTCCTCTATAATTTTTCTCTCCTGAGTGGTTAAACGCCCAACATTTGGATGACCAACAAGTGTATTGGGTAGAGAGTGGTTGTGGATTCCATTACAAACTTGTAGCACCTACCGACCATCTTCCAATTGGATGCCCTTCAACATAAACGGATAATTGCATTTCTCAGTGGATGAATCTCTCTTTGGTTTCTTTTAATCATTACTTTCTTTTTTGTGAACCCTATACATTCCTCCTCTTTCACATCTTAAGTGATGACGACTCTTCCTTGAAGATGTTGATGTCTCTGACTTGGTTGTTATAACAAAAATTCATATTAATCTAGTATGATTTTGAACCCAATCAACCAACTCGTGTCGCAAGGTAAATACCTTACATAAAATGGAACAAATATGAGTAAGATTCATGCAACAGAACCATGCATGTAATTAAAACATTATCAAGCTGATCAAACTAACTATTGTAATTGAACCATGTAGGTAAAATCCTGATAAGTAAAAAAGTATTTGCTGACATTAATATTTAGAGCATCACCCTCATTTTTGTCTTCATCTCCATCAATAATTGCATCATAAAAAATAACTGAGTAATCCAATTATACATAATTAGTGAACAACATATGCCAGGGAGGAGATAATGAATTAAATACAAATGGTCGTGATGGTTATCCCGATATACGCTAGAAGTTTTAGCCCATACCTTAAACACAAACTGTCCATATGTAAGATTTTTATAGGGGGCATAGATCACGAACTAGTGACCCAAAATCGTTATCTCAATGGCGATTTACTCATATATATCAGGGTCTTTTTACAAAACAATGTTTAGTGAATAATTAAACATATTGATTTCATTTAGAGCTTGTTTGACAATTCAATTCTAAAACTTGGAATTAAAATTGAAATTGAAAGATTAATTTTAATTCCGTGAATCAATTTTATTTTCATGTGTAGCGTAACGAACCTTACTATCTAAATCACGACTTATTCAACACAGAAAAACATTGTTGTTATCGGAATCAGGATATTGGAAGTTTGAAACCGTTATTAACATTTTTAGAAGGTATATAAAACTTAAAAAATAAATAAAATGCATTCACAAGTAAACAATGTCAATGATACAACCAAGTAAAATAAGACGGAGAGGAGCAGTGTTGTGTTCGTTTCCCAACCACTCGCACAAATAGGAAAAGTCCCGTATTTTGTTGTACAAAACAGAAGGGGCCGGGCATTCGTTAAACTATCTTGGGTGGAGGAGGATCATGGGCACCGTTATTGACTCCCATTTCTTAGCGCTTACCGCCATTGTTACTGTATTATTCTACTCCTCTCTCCTTCTCTTAACCATAGTAACCAATTAAAATTAAAGATTGCTTCTTCTTTGCTTTTTGCAGGTGGGTTACCAGCTACTTTTCTTCATTGTCACAGCTTTTTTCAAATTCGACAAACTCACAGACTTCGCTGGTATGCTATTAATTTTAATTTTTTTTAATGCTTTTTCATTACTTTTCTGCTACTATACTTTATCAATATACTTTGGTTAGCATAATCCAATCAATCGAATTTGTTTAAAGTACAATATTATAAGACTTTGACCTCCATATTATTGGAAACTTTGACTCCCTTGTTGCTCAATACCTTATTTATACTGTACAATAAACACATGATTAATAAACTTTGTCATTGTGGGGTTAGGTGGTCTAATTTATTTTCAAAAGAAGATTTATGTCACTTACTTTATAAAGGGTGCTTATAACAGGAGGAACAAATTTTGTTATAATTGCTGTCTTGACTCTAGTTGTGAAAGGATCGTGGCATTTTAGACAGGTAAGATTTGTTTTCCAATTACTATAGACACTTGATCACTCTATTTCTCTGTGTATATGTGTGGGTGTGTGTTTTACACATACATATGACTCTTTCTGTTTATATTATTATAGTTGATGAAGATATCTTCACTAAACACAATTATTTTTGTGTAAGATTATACCCTCAAATTGGACTCAAAACCCAATCTGGTTGAGTTGTCAAACACACATGGTTAGGGAATTAAATTCACACGGGGTCCATTTAAAGAATCATCCAATGCATATTTGACAACTCATACATTTATCTTAAGTGGCGGCTAAATGTGGAAGTTAAGATCTTCTGGGCTTTCAAATAGTGGCACTATGGGGGGAGAAATAATTAACCATGAAATAGTTGTATTTTATGAATTTATTTGTTCGTATTTATTTTGTTGTTTAAAAAGAACTTCTTTGTTCAATTCTCCGTATAGTTATTCAAGGAGTCGAGTATTATGATGTCGTCGAAGTTGAAATGTGATGTGACCATAACATCCTTTAGGGTGTGTTTGGGAACACCAATTCCAAGCCATGGAATTGGGGTTCCCATCCATGCCATGGAATTGGGGTTCCCAAACACACCCTTTGTTTATGTTAAAAGTTCCTTACAAGGGAATGAAGGAAAGTAACTTGTATTCTCTTACATTGGTGCTACCCAAACAAGCCCTAGTATTGTCAAAAGAACTCCATATACAATGCAAAACTCATCACTATTTGGAGTCTCCTTAAAAAGTGTTTCCATTATCAATCCTAATAAACCCTCTCCATCCTTTTGCTTCACTTGGTAGAATGACAATGCTGTCCTTTCTTTTTATTTGTCATTCAGACAATATCTTCACCTTCATTCCATCATTGCACTCACTCATTTAGTCCAATCTTCTATTATGTATTCAATTTATCCGTGCAACAGAATTAACCAGCTATAGATCACATGAGTTTTCTTGCTCATTTAAAAATGCTAATAACATTGCAAGAAAGGTTTACTCCTGACACCTTTTTATTGTTTAAGCATCCATTGCGGGTTATTTACATAATTTGGTGTAACATGTGGGGCCCTTTGGGGCAATTCACCGATTAGGGGAAGAGAGAGAGATATTTGATTTCCTTTTTTATTATCTATTAGTTTATCTTTAGGAATATAGTTTGATGCTAAACTTTTAGTTGGAGTCCTTAGTTTTCTAGGTGTAACTATTATTTATTTTGTAGATTTAGGCATCTAGTTAGTTTTTTCTAATGCATAAGGCCATTGTCCAAGTATTGGAATCAATTAATTATTATGAGAGTATAATGGTATTTGAGTGCTCACATATAGTGATATCAGGGCTACTTTGATAGTTACTTCCAAAGAAGTCTGACCGCGTGGAGGAGGCTATCAACCACTTGTTGACTTAAATCCAAGATCCAAGCATTAGTGAGATCCCTCGCTCCACCGCCCTAGCAGACCTGTAGCTGCCGCCAGTCCCAACCTCCACCATTCTGTCATTGGCCTGCAGTCTAACACCCCTCCCTCTTGTGTCCCCTCTTGTTCTGTTTTCTCCCTGCCGCATGTGCATTGCAAGGAAGGGCCGAGACTGTGAGCCGGCCGATACACCTCGTGCCTCACGCCGCCCACCACTTTGGAGGCACCTTATATGTGCTTAGGTCCAGCCCCTCTCACTACCTTGGCTTACGGACACTAGCTCTACACTGCATACCCTTGTTTTCTCCGGTCATTTCCTTGCCAAAACTCCACCGGCCTCAACTACACCAGGCCCCTCTACAATACCATTACCCATAACTCCTAACCCATACCCAATCGCAGCTGCTCCAACCCCCTGGGGTCCATCTGATTCGGGGTCGACCCCGCCAAGTCCATCGTCGACCTGTCTGCACCCCCTATCACCTGTCACCAACAATGTCCCAGTCCTCGGATGTGATTGCGTAGGTGCTGAGGGCCTTGTCCCTGAAACTTTTCCACCTCTTCGGCACTACAATGTGTACACACCCCTAGGGTTGAAACATTCTTTTGAAGTTATTCTCGTGGAACAAAAGGCTCCGATAAAGTTTCAACAAATACCCCACGACAGTTAATCCATCGCCTCTGCCCCTACTATCCCTACCGATGCCGGACAAGCTGTCCATGAATAAGTCCAACCTCCACAACCTCGTCGTATGACCTTAGCAATTGGAGACTTCCCTCCCATCGAGGTGGATGGTGATGACCTTTATGACTCTCCATGGCTAGCCTCAAGATACCAACCTGTCAGCTGCCTTAGTTGCTTAAAATGGGGTTCCGCCAAGCCGACATTCCTTGAAACACACCGAACTCAACTGATCCCATCGATTCGCTGATTGCCAAGAGTTCGGACGTGAAGTGGTTGTTTGTCCCCACACGCCCCCATGAGGAGGCTCCCCGCCCAAGCACGACCTACTTCCCTTTGTGGCTGCGCCTTGCAGCCCATCGAGAACCACCTCCATCAGCCCCTGACCAAGCGGCATGCGCTGGTGATGACCTCGAGTACCCCGTCCTTGATCTTCACATCGACAACAATATGAGGCGACTTTTATGTTTATTGGCAAGTAGCATGCAACTTCAATGTCCCCACTTTTGACGGACATCTTGTACCTGGAGCTTCCATTGATTGGCTTGTCATCATAAAGTCAATGTTTATACACTCGTATTTATGGTGTCCGTCGTTTCCTCTTAGCTGCCAACTAATTTGAGGGCTTTGCACGAGTTTGCTACAGCACACTTGATCACCGACCTCCTCTCTGTACTTGGGACGACTTAAAAGAAGCTATGCGCTCTCAGTTCCTCCCACATGACTAACTCATGAACCTCTTCATGCAATTTCCACCAGGGCGCACTCTCCGTCACTAACTACACAAAAAGATTGCAGCTTCTTTGCACTTGAAGACGGCTCGCGGAGGTCGAAGGTCAATGAGTGGATCGTTACTTCAACTCTCTTCAGATATGGGGTAGTGGTTCACCGAGGAATCCCCCACAGGTGAGATTGCTTATGAGTATGCTATCCTGCTGAAGGAATTTCACCGTATACTGGTTCTACCATGACACCTCTGGGCGCCCCACCGGTTGCTTTGAAGCCCTCAAATCTTCTCCGAGCTCCGACATGATCTCCATGGAGTCCTTCTGTTGTCGAAGGTTTGACATCAAACCGCCTATTCCCCACTTGCCCGACATTGCTCGCTAATGGTGAAGGGCTTGCACCCGAGACCAACACGGAAGAAACACAAACCGCGGTCAGTGCGTCATATCATTGGACCCTGATACTATAGGAGATCCCCTTTGAGTTTGTGACGAACGCTTTAAAGAGGGTAAATAGTCTGACACGCAGGGTCCCTTTGGGCATCCCACTGACTAGGAGGGAGGGGGAGAGAGAAAGGAGGATTTGGTTTCCTTTTTATATAGAGTAGTATCTATTAGTTTATCTTTAAGTAATTCATTTTATTTTAAGCTCTTAGTTAGAGTCCTTAGTTATCTAGGAGCATTTGTTAATTACTTGTTAGATTTAGGTCTCCAGTTAGCTTTGTCTGTATAAAAGATCATTGGCCAAGGTCTCCAATTAGTCTTAATGATAGTTTCATGATAGTCATTTATACTATATTGTGTCACTTGAAACAGAAAATCACCTATCAACTCACGTGCTTTCCAAACTAGGACAAAATCGAAATGTCAAAAAATGAACAGGTTTGCTTATTTTTAAGGTAATATTCAAAATAAAGGAAATGTTTCCCTGCTTTTTTTTTGGAGTGCCAATAGTGCAAGATCACCAAATTCTAGTCATCATTAGATTAGTTGAACAGCAGACTTACATGTAACTCGAGTAGAAAGACATTGACAAGGAGCACACGGAAGGACAATTATAACATTGCACTACAGTACTGTCACTATATAAGTGACATAACTGCTACATTATTATGAATAATAATGCTATATTAATCATGGAAAATATCCATACGCTCCTTTTCTTTTCTTGATTTTTTTCCCCTTTTAGTTATATCAGCAGTCACATGCCTGTAGCATTTGTCTATATGTTTTTCATTGTCAAAATCTTGGTATTTGAGCCTTTTTTTGTCTACCTCTTTCTTTATCTTTGAATCTTTGGTTTCTCGTCTTCTTCTCATGATTTAAGACATTATAAGGTTGACTTTGAGGATTGGCTGCTGTAGTAGGCAATGTAAGCAGGCAATGTTTTCATCAGTTATTTGCCTCATAATCATGAAGTGCCATGGTGTATGCTATTTGCAGATGATATTGTTTTAGTCGATGAGACTAAGATGGGGATAAATGCTAGGTTGGAATTGTGGAGAGAAACTTTAGAAACAAGAGGATTTAAAATAAGCAGAACTAAAACAGAATATGTGGAGTGTAATTTTAGTAGTAATAGGAGGACAAATGGAGATGTGGTGAAATTAGAGGGTCAAGAAATACCTAGAAATGATAATTTTCGTTATTTAGGATCGATTATACAAAAAGATGGAGATATTAGTGATGATGTTACGCATAGGATTAGAGCAGACTGGGTTAAGTGGAGAAGTGCGACCGGCGTTCTGTGTGATAGGCGTATACATTTGAAGTTAAAAGGAAAATTTTATAGGACGGCCATTAGACACGCCATGTTATATGGGACAGAGTGTTGGGCAACCAAGAAACAAAATGTGCAGAAAATGAGTGTGGCGGAGATGCGAATGCTAAGATGGATTTGTGGTAAAACTCGAAAGGATAAAATTAAAAATGAACAAATTCGTGAAACGGTAAAAGTAGCTCCTATAGAAGATAAATTGAGAGAACATCGACTTAGATGGTTTGGACACGTCAAGCGTAGACCAATGGATGCTCCTGTAAGGAAGAGTGATTTAGTTAGTATTGATGGTAACCCAAGGGGTAGAGGTAGGCCTAAATTAACTTGGTGGGATATTATAAAAAAAGACATGATATCATGTGGTTTAACTGAAGATATTGCACTGGACAGAATGGAATGGAAAAATAGGATTCATGTAGCCGACCCCAAATAATTGGGAAAAGGCTTTGTTGAGTTGAGTTGAGTATACAAACAGTTGTCATTCATTCACTATAGATGATAATTGTTGCAGTTGAACCAACCCATCTAACAATGCTGGTAAAATCTCTGAAATGTTCAAACTATTTGATGCTGTGTGTGTGTGTGTGTGCGCGCGCGCGTGTGCCAGCACTTGTGGCACAGCACTATCAACTATGTCTTTTTTTCTTAATTCAACACTAGTCAATTGGCACAAAACTAAATTATTTTGTGATCCTTACTATTGATTTGTTCATATTTTGTTTTTTGAGGTGGGGTGTGGGGTGTGGGGTGGAGAGTCAAACCCTTGACAAGTCAAAGGTGGGATGGTCCTGCCAGCCTCTCACTCTCTTCAAGGGAGTTGAGGGTTCGAATCCCCGTATCCCCTCAAGTATACCAAAAGAAGCTGTTTTAATTGTTAAGAGTAGTGAACATAGATTCTGAGTTTCTGTGTATACAAGGGGTGCAACTCTCTGGAGAGGTTAATTTTCACTTTGAGAAAAATTGTTTTACTTCTATAATGACAATTACCTTCTCTACTTGGTATTCTCTGAAATCTTCCATTTTTCATCCACACTCAGAACTCAATAGGTGTCTCAGTTCCAGCTGTTGCATTTTATGCAATTCGAGATATGAATTTCTTACTTTTTTTTTCCTTGTTAAAAAATAATATTGTATTGGGATTGCATAAAGAGGATGATTTCTTTTATCCCCAGATTCAGTTGACCCTTATTTCAAATCCATTGACTATATATATTGTCAGAATCTTGGTCTTTCTTTCCATCCTGTCCCTTTTCTATATTGGTAAAAGTTACTGCGAAAATTCCTTACTAGTTTATATATCACATATGTAGACTTTGGCCTTTAATTAGACTATTGACCTTTCTTGACATGACACCCCCCTAATACTCTTTGTAAAAAGGCTCATAGGGACATTCACGTGAATTTGTTTACTTGTTGCTGAGATCTTCTATGGATTTTTTTCTTAATAAAAAAACCAAAAACTTCAGGGCTTTGTTGTTTCTGTTAATGTTCATTCAGAATTCTGTATGCTTAGCATTGTATGCGAACCAATATATATATATATATATATATATATATATATATATATATATATATATATATATATATATATATATATGAAGGCTCTCATACATCACACTCTATACATCACACTTAGTTCTTGGCCCTAAGAAACCTTTTTTTCAAATTTTTTATTTTTCTCTTTAAATTAACCTTTCAATCAACACATGTTCAAAAAATTAGGTCAAAATACAAATTCTAGCTATTTTTTGTTTTTTAGTGTCGGCGTGAATAATGATGATGGTGAACAGTAACAGTGAATAGTAATAGTAATAATTTTAAGAGGAACGAGTGTAACGATACAATTTTGACTAATTCAATCCATAACACTACATTATTGTAATGGTCCACAACCAATTAAGCCAACAACAACCAATATAACGGCAACAAACGGCGAAGGCACAGGACTTAGCACAGGAAAGAAATAATCAATACTTATACTTTAAACTAGTTCTTCTTAAAGAAACTATGAAGGATCTCTTAATTTCATATAATCATATATTAATAATTTTATCTAAGTACTCAGAGTGGATAACCCTAAAGATTTATTAAAACCAAAAGGATACTGCTATTATTTTATTAATATGAACAACACAATAATTACCAGTAATAGTTTGATTTACAAGCCATAGAGAATACTTACAATGTTTTAAAAGGGAAACTAGTGTATCTTCTTTACAAACAGGAATCTGGAAACTGAACTGGAACTAGAAAATAATTTACAAGAGGTTTACAAACTATTTTTGATCTTGGTCGGAAAGTGGTCAGAATTTGGTTGATTGCTTTGTAGTGTGAGAGAGATGGGTTTTCTCGGATTTTCGGATGATCTGGAATGAGCTGAGGCAGGTTTTATATACAGATGGTCGAGTTGTCTATTTACCTCTATTGTCCCTCAATAATTTAAAAAGTAAGGTTACATGGGTCATTTCTTTTGAAAGAATCTCTGTACAGTAAAGGCTCGTGCGTCTTCTTTTGTCTGTCATCTTTTCCTTTTGCTTCACGCTTCGTTTTCTTCTTTTTGTCACATCCATTGCCTTTGAAATTTTGTCTGCTGTAATTATTTGAGAAGTCTTTTGAGCAATTTTCGTCATTGCTTACGTTGGTTGCTACTTTGACTGTTACATCTAACCTTCCATCATATTTTCAATATTGTGCCTTGTAACTGAATCTTCTGAATATGAGTCCTCAACTTGATAGTTATCAACTTTATAGAGAACAGTTTTTTCTTGATCTATTGCATTTTCCACATCACCAGAATTGATAGATTTATTAAAATATTTTAAATGTATTCTGTAAGCATTTTTTTGGGACAATTTTTTATGTTAAAAGTTTCTTTTATCATATATAAATGATTTGTAGACATTTCATTCATTATTTTATGTACTTCATATATTTTTAATAGTTCTTTTGTTGCATCTTTTCATGTTAAGTATTCTGTATCATCATTATATTGAAAGAAATAGGTTTTTATTTTGTCTTCTCTATGCTGTATTATAATTTCGTGTCTGCTATGAGTAATTTGTCCTTCACCTACCCATTCTGGAGGGGTACTTTCTATAATTAATAGTACTTTAGGTGGTTTTGTCTTCCAACTGTGTTGTTTAACTAGTGCATCTAGTAATCCTTTTGGTAAATTATAATTTAGTCGTTCAAGGGGTGATTCTATTAATAAACTAGCTATTAGACAATATTCTAAAAGTAGGCTCAGAGTAACCTTTACTTCTATTCGTCAATTGCTTGTGAATATTTGTTAGGTCTGCTTGTAATAAAGTTTTCAAAAATTCTAAGGTCTATATCTAATAAAATAATAGTATCAGGCTTATTTTGAGAAAATATATATACTTTTTCATATTTATATGTACATCCTATAGGGGCTAGATTAAATCTAAAATAATTTTGTATGGCTACCCAATCACTAATATCTTTTTCTCTGGCATACATAAATATTTTTTCAGCTATTGTTTCTGGTAGTAATTCTTCTACTTTAAGTCTTATTATAGAACAATAATAAGGGTCAAAGGAAGATAAGAAATTACTATTATTATATAGTAGTACATGTTCTAATTTTTTTTCCATCTCTTGCTTCTTGAGATTTAATAACTTATAGTGTTTTATTATAGTATTATGATCATTAATTAATTTTTCATTATTTTTCGTAGGACAAAGGTATTTAGCTTTTTCATTTAATGAACATATATGATTATTTATGTTATAAAAATATCTGTTTAAATAATTCATAGTATGTAAGAAAGATCCTTTATTATATTCTCTGTTGAACCAGAGGTTGTCTAAGATCTTCTTCTGCTCTTCTGTGACTCTTCTGTGACTGGTATATTGTTTCTGAACTTCTGCTTTCCATTAAGAATAGTAATTAACTGATTAGTATAGCCTTGTGCTCCTGAAGATGAAGAACCTTGATAAGACATCTGTACAATTAAGAAGTGTTAGTAATTAATCTTGATAAAATATTTGCTAATGTATTATCCTTTCCTTCAATGTGTTCAAATTGCGGGTTGAAACCTCTTCCTGTAATACTGTCTATAAAACTAAGCCATCTTTTAGTAGCTGATTTACTCTGATTGATTTTATTAAAATGTTTTACTATATTATCACAATCTGTCCTAATTAGAAATTCTTTTCCTAAAAATAGTTGAAATCTTTCTATAGTATTAATTACTCCTAAAATTTCTAGATCCGTTGAAGGTAATCTACCTTGTGTTTCACTAAAATTTCCTGAACAATATTTACAAATTATTTCTTCATTTTTATTGCTTTCTTTATCTGGCTTTTGTAATAAAATTCCTGTCCATCCTTTTGCCAATGCGTATGTCTGTATTATTTTATGACTATTTTCTAGTGGTAGATGTAGAGGTTCTAATTTACTAACTATTTGTTTTATTTTCTTTATCAGTTATCTTCTGAATTAAAATATTTTTGACCATTTATTCCTAATTTATTATACAACGGTCCTACTAATTTTGATAAGTTTGGTATGAAATTTCTACAATAATTTAATAATCCTAAGAAAGATTGTAGTTGTTTTGTTTCTTCTATTTTATTTGGATATTCTAAAACTTTTTTGACTATATGCTTCTGTAATTCTATTTTTCCTCCTTTTATATATAATCCTAGAAATTCTATTTCATTTTTCTCTAATTGCATCTATTTGCTGCTAATTATTAATCCTTGATCTATAAATTCTTTGAATATGATTTTTAATTGATTTCTATGTTCTTTTTTATTATCGCTAAATACTAATATGTCATCTATATATACTATACAAAAATCTGAATATTTTTTAAATATTTTATCCATTTTGTTCTGAAAAATCTGTGGTGCATTTTTTAGGCCAAAAGACATTACTAACCATTCAAAATGTCCTTCTAGACATGTGAATGCTATCCATTCTATTGATTCTTTTTCCATTTTTATTTGCCAAAATCCTGATTTACAATCAAATTTCGAAAAATATTTTTTATCTTGAATTTTATTTATTAATTCTTCTTTATTAGGTATTTTATAACTATCGTCATATGTATTATCATTTAATCTTTTATAATTTATTACCATCCTAGCTTTTCCTCTTTTTATTTCCGAACGATTTCTTACCATGAAAGCGGGGCTTTCGTGTCTACTAATGCTTCTCTATATAACTCCTATATTTAATAATTTTCTAATTTGTATTTTAAATTCTTCTTTGTCTATGAGTTCACATGCTGTTTTTAAGGTCAAGTCTGGATTAATTATATATAATTTTTCTTCTATTTTATTTTTGTTCCAATGCTTCTGTGGATTTTCTCCTATTATTTATGTCTTTTCTGCTAATCTGATTAAATCCTCTAATTCTAATTTAGTATTTATGAACATTATTTTATTAAAATTTTTGAAATCTATTTTTTTTCTGTTTGGCTTTCTATTTGCTGCAGATATTCACATAACTAATTTTCAACTAGATTGTCTTCTTGTGGTTCATCTACTAATTTTTCTGTTATTTCTAATATTATATTATTAATGATTAACGATTTTTCTTGCTTTTCTATTATTCTGTTGATTATTAGGTATAATATGAGTTCCTTTTTTAAAGAATTGTAGTCCTGATGGAGTATACATAAATCCTCCAGTTAGAGATTGAATAAAATTTAATCCAAGAATAAAAGGGTGATGGCATTTTACATTTCTTAAATATGTTTGAGGTAGAATAAATTGTTCTTTATTTATATATGTCGGTATATTCTGTATACATTGTGTTATTGGTATTGCTTCTTTATTAAATTGATGTATATATACTGGATAACTTAGTTCTTTTATATTTTCTTTGGGTATTAATTCTATATGAATTAAACTTTTTGTTGCTCCTGTGTCTAACATTGCAGTTGTATCTAAAATTTTATCTGTAAATTTAATTTGTATAGGAAAAGTAATTAAAGATGATTTACTTGTACTATTTATATGTTCCTTGGGTTGCTCTTGTATTTCTTTATAACAATTTATACATAAATTTCTACTACATGTCTCGCAAATATACATCTCTTTGTCTTCTTTTAAACATTTTGCACATCTTTTATTTATAAACATATATTGTATAATTTTATATTCACGTTCTTCCATATTGTATAAAAAGTTTAAATCTTCTAGACTCTTTTCAATATTTTCTATATGCTCGTCTTCTGATTCTATTGACTCTATACTGTATATGCTAATATTATCTATTTCTTTATTTTCTTCATATATACTTTCTAATTCTATTGTGTCTTCTAGGTCATCTTCAATATCATCTAAAACATTTACAATTTTTTATCTTTTTATTTTCATCTTTTTTTGTTTCTTTATTTTCTTTGTTCATTTTTCTCTTTTTATACCATGGTATTTTGCGTCTATATTGATTATATCTTTTATATGTTCTACTCGGTCTGATTCCATAGTTTCTATATTTTTTTATACTTTTTTGTGCTTTTATTCCTATAATCTATTATCCTTTTATTATCACATCCGTATTGTGGTGGTAAGTCTATTTCTTGACAAGTATAGTAGTATTGTTTTTTGATTTCTTTTCCTTCATTTAACTTTTTGCATTTTGCTTTTAAAGTGTTGTATACTATTTTGATTCTTGACCCTATTGAACACTCACGTTTATCTCCTATCTTATCCTTCCATTTTTTCCATATTTTTTCTCCTATCGTTCCTAGTATTTTTTGTAGATATCTATTTAATAATTTATCATATGTTCTACCGGTTTGTGTCCAATATTCTGTAAATTTTTTGATATATTCTCCTATATATTCTAATCTACATATTTGCAATTGTTCTAAATTTCTAATGCTTCTAATTATCTTTCTATTATAAATAATACTCTATTTTCTCCTATAAATGCTTGTTTAATTAAATTAGTAAATTTTTTTACATTAAATTCTTCTTTAAATTGTCTATATTCTTCTAACGTTTTATAGCTTAGATACCAATTAGATACACTACCTTGTAATGTGTTTTCAAAATATGCTCCCGTATCGGTTTTATTTTCAAAGTTTATTATTGTACATGCTCTAAAACATCATTTTTCCCAATTTTCTATTGCAGTTTCCCAGTCTTGGGGATTTACTTTGTCTAAATTCAATATACTTCCATATTTACTTACAATATTAGAATTTGTGTCAAATATATACCTATCTCGGGATTTAAATGCTGGTATTCTTTTATTATTTTCATTATAATTTTCTTTTGTGGGCTCCGGTCTTTGATGAGTTGAATAGTCATACGTATAGTCTGTTGTAGTTGACGTTGATGATTCTTCTGCTGGGTTTATTTCTTTTATTATTTTTTCTATTTCTTTATTATTTATAAATTTATCTATTCCTATTTTTAGTATTTTTCTTTTGTTACCTTCATCGGTTCCTTTTTCACAATATATGGATATTATCATTTCTTTTGCCTCTTCACTACCGTACTTTTCTATAAGCTCATCTTCTGTCATATTATCACAGTTTTCTAAGATTACATCATATATTTTATCTTCTAGTAGTTCATATATTTGTTCTAGTTGATCTTCTACTATTAATACATTAATTTCTTCTAATATTTCTTTATCGTCTTCTAAAGGTTTATATTTACTAAATCTAATATTGCTTCCTCCTATTGCATTCTCATATATTTTATTTTTTTCAGGATTTTTTTGTCTATTAGTTGTTAACTGTGGTAATTTCCATTCTATTTCTTCATATTTGCTACTATCTATTTTTTGTGCTTCTATCATCTGTACATATTTACTATGAAAAGATTTTACAATACAATTAAATTCTGCTTTAAAATTTATTTTGTAGTGATTAAATAACTTTCCCATGAATAAGGTTTACACTAAGAGGTTATTATAATTTCCTCCCATATTATAACCTCTTGTTCTTATTGCTATCTTTCACTGTTCTAAAAAACCCGCCTAGGCACACCTAGGCTTGAGGCTTGGGAGAAACGTCCCGCATTAAGCTTTTTACGCCTTATGCTTGGTAAAACCCTTAAGGCGCACTTTTTTCTAAAAACAGCAATGCTTTAGTGAAACGATATTGCCTTTTAAAGAGTTTTTTTACAAACCGAACCATTATCTCATCCAAAATAATCAAATAGTTTTTTAATTTGCATATATTCAGATATATTTTTATGATATATACAATTTTAGTATTTTAATAGCCTTGTTATGGTTTAAAAATATTAAAATATATTAAGAAGGCCTAAACTCCTTTTCACGCCTTTTTATGCCTAAGGCCCGCCTAAGCTTCTAAGGCTCAAGGCTTGCCCTCCACGCCTCGATCACGCCCCGCGTTTTTTAGAACCTTGCTATCTTTATATGTTTACTAAATTCTCGTATGTCCATAGAAAAATTAGTTATACATCCTATTACCTCTGTTCGCCTAGGCCCGCCTAGGCTTGAGGCTTGAGAGAAACGCATCGCCTACGCCTTATTACGCCTTATTCTTGGTAAAAGGCTTAAGGCACACTTTTTAAAAAAAAAACAAAGGATTAGTTGACAAATAATGGTTATGGAGCATGAATATGAGAAAGATGGCTACCAAACATATGGATATATTTTCAAAATTCAAGTTATGTACCATTTTATTATATTACTAGCCTTGGAATAATTAAAATAATAAAAAAAGGAAAAACGCCTTTTTACGCCTAGGCTTCGCCTAGGCGCGCCTAGGCTCCTTAAGGCTTGAGGCTTGACCTCTACGCCTCGACCACGCCTCGCGCCTTTTAGAACCTTGCCTATTACTGCTGCATTTTTGGCTAAATCTACTTCTGCACGGGCTATTTGCGCTTGTTTATGATTATTCCATCTATCATCATATATGCATACTAAAACTTTTGTACCTGCTTCTAATCTAGTAAGACTTACAAGTCATATTACTATTAGTCGTAAATGCATGAATTCTAAATTTTTCTTTTCTAATTCTTTTGTTGATTCTATTGTTATTAAATCTAATACTACTTCACTATTTACGGCTGTTATTTTTCTTTGGCTGATATGATTATATATTTTATTATTATTAAATTCTAATACATTTTTATTATATAATTGTTGTCCCCTTGTCTTTTGGATACCTTTTTCTATATATCTTTTAGTGTCTTCTTCGTTATCATACATATTTTCTATTCTATATACTTATTTACTTTTGCAGCTGGATGCCATTTTTTGAGTAGAAAAAATTTAATTTTTGTTTAGTTACTTTTGTGCCTACTTTAATTCTTCTAAATTTTTCTTTTAATTCTTCTATTTCAGGTGATTCTTTATTTTTTTAGCTTTTCTAACGTCTGATTTACCTTTTCTATTTCTAGTTTTATATTTAATATTCTTTTGTTTACTATATCTGCTTGTTCTTTGATATAATCTTGATTTTCTTCTATTTTCTTTAGTTTCTCTAGAATAGTACTATTATTCATAAACTATAGTCTATCCTAATCTATCTTTTTCAGATAATACTTCCAATTCTAAACTATATTCTCTAATTTTTTCTTCTGGAATCTTTATCATCCAGTTATTGATTGTTGCGTTTATATAATCTTTATTTTCTATATCTCTTTCAAGTCTCTTTTTATAAACTTTTACTGTTTTGTATTGTTCCAGAAGTTGTTGTTTAATAAATTCCTTTTCAGTAATCATAAACTAATATTCCACTCTTTTCTTTAGATAATATGTATTATTAATATATAATTATATCTAATTAAGTAGCTCTGATATAATTAATAGTACTTTAGGTGGTTTTGTCTTCCAACTGTGTTGTTCTACTAGTGCATTTAGTAATTCTTTTGGTAAATTATAATTTAGTCGTTCCAAGGGTGGTTCTATTAATAAACTAGCTATTAGACCCTATTCTAAAAGTAAGCTCAAAGTAACCTTTTTTCTATTCATCCATTGCTTTTGAATATTTTGGTAGGTCTGCTTACAATTAAGTTTAAAAAAATTCTAAGCTCTATATTTAATAAAATAATAGTATCATGCTTATTTTGAGAAAATATATATACTTTTTCATATTTCTATATACATCCTATAGGGGCTAGATTAAATCTGACATAATTTTGTATGGCTACCCAAGCACTAATATCTTTTTCTCTAGCATACATAAATATTTTTTCTGCTATTGCTTATAGTAGTAATTCTTCTACTTTATGTCTTAATATAGAACGAAGGACAAATTATTTATAGCAGACACGAAATTATAATAGAGCATAGAGAAGACAAAATAAAAACCTATTTCTTTCAATATAATAATGATACAGAATACTTAACAGGAAAAGATGCAACAGAAGAACTATTAAAAATATATAAAATACATAAAATAATGAATGAAATATCTACAAATCATTTATATATGATAAAAGAAACTTTTAACATAAATTTTTCTATCCCCAAAACTCCTTACAAAATACGTTTAAAATATTTTAATAAATCTATCAATTCTAATGATGTGGAAGATGCAATAGATCACGAAAAAACTGCTCTCTATAAAGTTGATAATTATCCAGTTGAGGACTCAGATTCAAAAGATTCAGTTACAAGGCACAATATTGAAAATATGATGGAAGGTTAGATGCAACAGTTAGATGCAATAGTCAAAGTAGCAACCAACGTAAGCAATGACGAAAATTGCTCAAAAGACTTCTCAAATAATTACAACAGATAAATTTAAAAAAAAAGCAATGGATTTGACAAAAAGAAGAAAACGAAGCATGAAACAAAAGGAAAAGATGACAACGAAAGAAGACGCACGAGCCTTTACTGTACAGAGATTCTTTCAAAAGAAATGACCCATGTAACCTTACTTTTTAAATTATTGAGTGACAATTGAGGTAAGAAGACAGCTCGACCATTTGTATATAAACCCTGCCTCAGCTCATTCCAGATCATCCGGAAATTCGAGAAAAACCATCTCTCTCACTACAAAGCAATAAATCAAATTCCGACCACTTTCCCACCAAGATCAAAAATAGTGTGTTAACCTCTAGTTAATTATTTTCTTGTTCCAGTTCAGTTTCCAGATTCCTGTTTGTAAAGAAGATACACTAGTTTCCATTTTAAAACATTGTAAGTATTCTCTATGGCCTGTAAATCAAACTATTACCGGTAATTATTGTGTTGTTCATATTAATAAAATAATAGCAGTATCCTTTTCGTTTTAATAAATCTTTAGGGTTATCCACTCTGAGTACTTAGATAAAATTATTAATATATGATTATATCAAATTAAGAGATCCTTCGCAGTTTCTTTAAGAAGAACTAATTTAAAGTATAAGTATTGATTAATTCTTTCCTGTATTAAGTCCTGTGCCCTCGCCGTTTGCTGCCGTTATATTGGCTGTTGTTGGCTTAATTGGCTGTGGACCACTACAATAATGTAGTGCTGTGGATTGAATTAGTCAAATTATATTGTTACACTCGTTCCTCTTAAAATTATTACTATTCACTATTCATTATTACTATTCACTATTCACTATTCACTGTTACTATTCGATGTTACTCTTCACCGCCATCACTATTCACACCGACACTAAAATAAAATAAAAATAGCTAGAAATTGTATTTTGATCAAATTCTTTGAACATGTGTTGATTGAAGGGTCAACTCCATCGACAAAATAAAAAAATTGAAAAAAAAGTTTCTTAGAGCATAAAACTAGGTGTAAGGTATGGGTGATGTAGGAAGCATGATGTATGGGAGCCTTGCTCTCTCTCTTTCTCTCTCTCTCTATATATATCCACCCGAGCGTAATACTCATTGGGTGGAGTCTCAGTATCACGATTTGTGGTGTTTCTCGCTAAGATGGAGATTTATGATTTTGGCTTGAAATGAAGTCCGAGGACCAGCTTCGTTGTGGGTTCCCTGTTCTGGCAGGCTTTGGGATTTCTGGAATTAGAATTCCAAAGCCAACGAAGGTATTGTTTGCTGCAGCGAACGGGTGCGTGAGGGGTATTTCGGAGGTTTGCCACAAACTTCTTCCACATATATAAGGATTGTTTTGTGTTGTTTAATATTAAGTGTTGCAGCTCAATTGGAGGCAGCTCAGGCGAGAGATAATGTCTTCAACGCAAATGAGTCTCTTCCTAAGGTGAGGGTTTTTAGTAAGAGGTGAGGTATTTTTCCTCTCATCCTAGAGTATTGCTCAAAGGTGGAAAATGGGAGCTGTTTGAGTGTTTCATGTATTGTGAGTGGCTTTATATGAATTGTGTGGGGAGTTTCTTACTTGGTTTCATGGTTTGGGGAGTGGTATACATCGGGTTGGGTTTATGGGAAACAATTGTAAGTATTCGATTGAGAGGCTTCTAGGATTAGAACTTTGATTCACTTGAGTGAAAAGTTGGTGAACAATGGCTATACGCATGGGCGGAGCTACACTAGGACGAGTGGGTGCGGAGGCACCCACTGAAATTCTGAGATTTCTGAATTTTTTTTATACCTTTGTGTAATAACTTAATTGTTGAGGTGAAACTGTTAATTTCTGAAACCTTAATCATTTATATGAAAGAAACCTGCATTTCTTTAATAGCCAGCGGGCCCTATTTTTCAAGAGAACTCTTCTTCTTTCTCTCCCTCGAAGAACAAAGCTTCTTAACCTCCTTAACCATCCATTATCCAGATCTTGCTCACCATTATCCACATAAAAGGTAAGTTAACTTTTATATTTCTGATTTTTTTTTCTAGCCGGCCATTAGATTTGTTAGATTTGTTAGGCTAATAATTTTTTTTTCTACGTGCCATTAGATTTCATTTCTTAATTCTGTTATACTAATAATGTTAGACCATTATGTTAGATTTGTTAGGCTGATTTATTTGACTTTTCCAATTTGGAACTTTAAACTTTTATAATTTGGAACAAAGCTTAAGATTAATTCTTTTAATATACAGATTTATTAGCTGATTTATGTTAGATTAAATTTATTAGACTTTTTATTGATTTATGTTAGCTGATTTATGAATATTAATGCATGATTTTTTTTGTTGAAATTTTCTTTAGTACTAGATTTATGCCCAAAAAAGTAAAAATAGCTTCAAAAAATTCGCCTCGGGGGCTCCCGCCCCCGAACCCCCGGGAATCGTCACACACTTTCGCACCCACTCACTAATAATCCTGGCTCCACCACTGGCTATACGGGATTTTGATAGAAGAGTAAAGGGTATGTGATTTATCCTTGATATTTTTTTGATATTATTCTCTATTGTACATTTACTACATATGTATTGGAATCGGGCATTTTTGTGGATGTTGCCAAATTGGTGAACCACATATATCTTGATGTGTTTGTATTGGTCTCTCTTGTTTACATCTTTGTTATGCTTGTTTATTATTACTATTATATCTTGAATATATCCGGGGTCATGATTGGTGACATTTGTCCCAACAAATTGGTAGCTGGGCACAACGTGTATATATATATAAACCATTGCAATTCATTATTTTTTCAGGTGGTTTTGACCTCGCTTGTAGTAATATGGGGTCTACGGCTGGGACTGTTTCTATTAATGAGGTATGAGTGAGATATTGCTTGTAAGCCTGTCTGCATAGTTTTGGGAATTATTTGAAGTATTGGACACAGCCGTATGAAACACTCAACTTCACACTACTGATGAAAGAACCTCTATTTGATTAGAAAGCCTGAGTTGTTCATGTCAAAAAGTGAGGTTATCATGCATCTAACCAAAAGACTTAATATGACGGAGCTCCTCTTAGTGGAATCTTAAAATACACTTGCTTGAGTTGGGTTTACAAACTGTATTGTCCTGCTGCTCTATCTGGGTTCTGGGTACATTGTATTACATTTTGTGTTATCCTTTTCAAATAATAATATGGTAGCATGTTATTCATTTCGATTGTCCAATTAGTATTTGAGCGGAGAATACAATTAGGAAGTAGCAGACTAGAAAAGGGAGAGTTTGCTACTCTAATTTCTTGTCTACTGACCACTTAATTAAGAAATTTACTTGCGACCTATTCCACATATAACTATGTTACTTATGGTCTTCCTATAGTCGTGAACTTTACCCTAGATAGTTACTTTGAAATAAAATAGTTTTCTCATTTCAAATTAGTATGCAAGACTTCTTTGCTTTGTTGTTTTACCCTTCACAATGTAGGACTATATCGAGTGGAAGTAGTTTATGTTTTGTGCTCACGATATATTTACTTGGTCAATTGGTTAATTTTTTCCCTCCCGCCTTCTACATTTTAGAATTGTAATTGAAACAATTTTTTTTCTTCTAAATATTACGTGTCTGCATGAATGTTCATGTATATATGTGTTTAAAGTCTCACCCTACGTAGTCTCTTTTTCCTATACTGATTATGAAGTTGAAAATATATTCAAAAACAATTTTGGGTTATCTAATGTTAGAAAAAGACTTGAAGAATAGATGGGTGGCTTTGTGAGATGCTCCCTTACCTTTTTGTTTCTTCATGGAATTCAATTCTTATTGATATGATCCGAGGGGTGTTTTGGCCATATCCTCTTTTGTTTTTGGCTCCATATATTAGTTAATCATATTTTCTTCTTATGTTGCATTTTTTTTATCTCATTTTATATTGTATTGGTCTATTTAGAAGATGGGTTTTAGGTAAACATTTGAGTATTAGGCTTATTGTATAGATGGGCATAAGTCCCACATTGGTTAGTTACTCCTTTAGTGTTCACTTCCCTATCCTATAAATAGATCCCTCATCTTCTTCATTTGGGGACTTGAATTTTGAATAGAAAAATGTATTCCTCTCTCTAAAAGTGCGTGTTAGATATTTATAGGACCCTTTTGACATTTAATTTACGTCAAATTGGTATCAGAGCGGGTGTCGCTCCAACATTGGTGTTTTTTTTTTTATCAAAATCTTACGCTACTCTCAATGGCTCCCAAAAAATCCAAGCAACAACATGAAGAAATTCAAGAGTTGAGGTACAAAATGGATCAACAATCCCTAGATTTCAAGAAGAGGTTGGATCTTCTCTTTCAACTCATCTCATAAAAGATTCCCCCCTCTCCCCCCCCCCCCCCCCCCCCCCACCACTCAAAACCCTAACCCTAACCACTGCCCTACACCCCCAGGAGCCCCCTTTCCCCCACCCCGCTGCCCAGAAAACTCCCAACCCCTGCCGCCTTCCTTCCGCTTACTCTCCCCACCCCTCCGAACTAGAAAACAACCCCACCCCGGCTGCCCCCAGGCATAACCCAACCCTTGGCCATGTTTCCATGACCCCCGACCCAAAAAAAATTCCCACCCGCTGCCCAAAAACCACCTGCCGCCTCCCAAACCTCTCCCCTACTGCTGCCGACCTAGGAAACTCCAATCCGACTCCATTTCAGCCCCCAACCCCCTTCAACCCACCCGCTGACCACTTTTCCTCTTCCACACGCATGGTTTTTGACCCGGGTGGAAGTTTTTAGGGTTGCTTTGGGTGAAGAAATGAGAAGAAAATTTGTGACTTGGACACTCCTCAACTTTCAGAAAATTATTTTTTGCCCCCACAAGTTTTTGACACAATTTTTGGAATTTCCTCATGAGTCCCCAATTTATTTGAACGCTCGAGGACGAGGTTTGGTCTTAAGAGGGGGAGAGTAATGTGATTCGAGGGACATTTTGGCCATATCCTCTTTTATTTTTGGCTCCATATATTAGTTAATCATATTTTCTTCTTATGTTGCATTTTATTTGATCTCATTTCATATTGTATTGGTCTATTTAGAGGATGGGCTTTAGATGAACATTTGAGTTTTAGGCTTGTTATATAGATGGGCATAAGTCCCACATTGGTTAGTTACTTCCTTAGTGCTCACGTCCCTATCCTATAAATAAACCCTCCTCTTCCTCATTTGGGGACTTGAATTTTGAATAAAAAAGGGTATTCCTCTCTCTAAAAGTGTGTGTTAGATATATTTAAGAGCCTTTTGACGTGTAGTTTACGTCAAATTATGATGCAGGTATGGATGCAAGCACTTGGGCCAACTTAGCATGCTCCCTCCTATAAAATGGGCTGAGGCTCTCTGAACTTGAGCTCATGCGGCGGACTCACCCTTTGTATATGTGAATAAAGTTGCGCCATTACTATCAGTTATAACTTTTGGTACAACAGTAAGCGTTTGTTCACATGGGTTTGAGTCACAAATAGTGGCAACTCATGGAGGGGAATATGATGTAGGCTCTTGGGCCAACCTAGCATGCTCCCTCCTATAAAATGGGCCGAGGCTGGCCGAGGCTCTCCAGGCTTGAGCTCATGGGGCGGACTCACCCTTTGTATATGTGAATAAAGTTACGCCATTACTATCAACTATAGCTTTTGGTTCAGCGGTAAGTGCTTATTGACATCATTAGTGATGTGATCCGAGGGGTATTTTGGTCATATCCTGTTTTATTTTTGTCTCCATATATTAGTTAATCATATTTTCTTCTTATGTTGCATTTTATTTGATCTCATTTCATATTGTATCGGTCTGTTTAGAGGATGGGCTTTAGGTGAACATTTGAGTATTAGGCTTATTGTATAGATGGGCATAAGTCTCAATTGATTAGTTACTCCTTAAGTGCTCACCTCCCTATCCTATAAATAAATCTCCTCTTCCTCATTTGGGGACTTAAATTTTGAATTAAAAAATGGTATTCGTCTCTCTAAAAGTGTGTTAGATATTTTTAGGAGCCTTTTGACATGTAGTTTACGTCAAATTGGTATCAGAGCGGGTGATGTTGGGTGTATCGATGTATTTTTTTTTATCAAAATCGTACGCTATTCTCAATAGTTCCTAAAAAATCCAACAACAAGAAGAAAATATGTTTAACTAATATATGGAGCCAAAAATAAAAGAGGATATGGCCAAAATACCCCTCGGAAGCCAAAATACCCCTCGGATTCGAGGGGTATTTTGGCCATATCCTCTTTTATTTTTGGCTCCATATATTAGTTAATCATATTTTCTTATGTTGCACTTTATTTTCTTCTTATGATTAACTAATATATGGAGCCAAAAATAAAAGAGGATATGGCCAAAATACCCCTCGGATCACATCACTTACCCCCACCCCCCACCTCTTCATCCCAAAGAGCTGGATTTCATGGAAAACCGGATAAGTAATAGAGCATCTCATCGAATCACTCCTCTCGTTTTCCACTCTTCTTCCAACTTTTTATAAAATGAACTGTTTTTCTATCGTTTTCTAACAATTTAATCAACCACACCATCGATATATAATTGAAGAGGAGTGTGTTATTGTTGTATTTGAATCTTTGATGTTGTTCTTTTAATTAGTCCCATCCTATGGCCCATGATATTGCTCTAGTATGCTCTCTATGTTCACTGTGATTAAATTAGTTGTCCATTTCTAAAATCCACTTAATGAATGGCTTAATCTCTAATTGTTTATTCTTCAAATCTGACTAAAGAGACTTAAATTTGCATGGATATGCTATTCTTTAATTTTATGTTTTGTTTCTCTTTCAACCTCACTTTCTAGTGTGATACGAAATTGGAAAAAATCAATATATATATAAACCAAGATTTCACAACTACAGCTTGTTTTCTTTATGATGCTCATCAGGATTTTGCAATGGGGAGAAGATCGGCGTTTTGATGAAATGCGTAGTAATTTGGGAAAATTGGCAGTTTTCTGGATATTTCAGGTTTCGTAGCCACCTTTTAAATCATTAGATGACCATATAAGCTTATAAAGTGTTAATGATAATTTGATGTCAGTACATATATTTATGTTTCATAATTACTAATTTTTCTCTTATGGCAGGCCATCTGGGTGTGGACTGTAAGTTTACCGGTGACAGTTGTTAATGCAAGCGACAGAGATCTGTCTCTTCAAGCTGAGGACATAATTGGGTGGATTATGTGGGGTGTGGGTCTTATAATTGAAGCTACAGCTGACCAGCAAAAGTTGACCTTCAAGAACTCCCCAGAAAACAGGGGGAAATGGTGTAACATTGGAGTCTGGAAATATTCTCGTCATCCAAACTATTTTGGCGAGGTTAATCTGTAGTACATTATATAGATATACACATGTTTAAACCTTACTACTATCACAACAATGACGCTTCATCTAACATTTCATGCACTCCATTTCCTTCTTTTTTTTTATTTTAAATCCGAAAACATACTAACCCTTGATTTATGCTATTTTCAGATTTTTCTTTGGTGGGGAATCTTTGTATCTTCTACAGCTGTATTAGAAGGTGCCGAATGGCTCGTCATTGGTGGACCAATATTCCTTACACTTTTGCTTCTTTTTCTCAGTGGCATACCATTGCTCGAGGTGCTTTTCCTATCCTTTTTTCTCCTACTGTACTGAATATTATACAGCCATGATTGTGACGTTGTAAAACGTACATGAAAACAGGAATCAGCAGATAAAAAGTTTGGCAATGTTGCTGGATATAGGTTGTACAAAAGAACAACAAGGTTGGATTTGGTATTGCTTTTTGGATTATTATTTAACATTTATATATTTTTGGAAGAGAGAAGTAACAGTCACAATACTAACTGTTCCAGCCCTCTCATTCTGCTGCCTCCCGGAGTGTATGGAAACGTACCTTCATGGTTCAAAACAGCTTTCCTCTTTGAGTTTCCTTTGTACAGTCGAAATCTTCCTCAAGAAGAAGGGTTAGGCTGGTAACACTACTCTCTTTTGCTAGCAAATTTTTTATCTTCAACTCAGGCGTCTTTGTATATTCACAGTTCCAAACAAAACATTTACTGCTGGTGTAATTTCCGGCAGTGAATGAATATGATCTTATTGAAAATGAAGTAAGAAACTTAGATATTGTGACAGTGGTATTGTAAGAATTTTTTTCAAGTATTATGGGTTCACTTCCATGTTTTACTCTTAATTGTGTCAAAGCTTACACTAGGTATACTTCAAGCCACTTCCTCTGCCATGTATTTCAATATCTATCTAGCTATCTATCTATCTATCTATCTATCTATCTATCTATATCTATATCTATATCTATATCTATTGTAGCCCATCGAAAGACCTTAAACCCTTTTTACTAGTGGCGTGAATTGAAAAATAATTACTAGATTATTATTAAGAGAATATCATTAGGTGTTAGTTGCCTATTTTAATTAGGTTATCTTTTGTCTTTTAGTTTCCTTTTTAATTAGGAGTCTTGCTCCCCAAGTCTAAGTTTTATTAAAAATAAATAAAGCCCTTGGCCTCCCAATTGTAATCAGATGGTAAAGCCTAAATTGTTTGTTTTTATTATTCCGCTGCGTTCACATCAACTAGAGTCACGTGTTATACATGTGTAAGGAATCTGAAAACATTTGCGTCACTTTTTTGAAATTACACGCAAAAAGTTTACCAACACTAGTTCTAATTATTATATAACAAGTCTATGGTGTCTCCATTAAAAATGATCGGACTTAATCATCATCAAACCTAGTAGTGGCAAAATGTGGCCCAAATAAAACAATCCATATTAGCACAGTCATCTAAATATGGGCCCATATTTAAAAGCTATGAGTTAAATATGAGCTAATATTTAAAAGCTATGAGTCAAATATGAGTCCCATATTTGAAAGCTAGGAATCAAATAAGGAGTCAATTTTAAAAGATACGAATAAAATATGATACTCATTTTTAAAAGTTGTTAGTAAAATATGAGTTTTTTTACATATACCTCGAATTGTACTCGAATTGTAATACTTACTTTAGTAGAAAATCAATGGGTTGCTTAACCCATATTTGGCCCAACCCACATTTAATCCAACCCATATTTGACCCAACCCACATTTAGCTCAGCTCATATTTGACCCGCCCAAATTAGGTCCAACCCATGCCAGTGCTAATCAAACCATTGGGATTTGTCTGTAAGGGAATTTATTATTAGGATGTTTGTAATGGTACAAAGGTTCTGAGGTTGCAATTATATGCAAGTGCAATATGTCTATTATTTTTAACAATCCTAAAGTTATGTGGGCGGTCTATTCATAATTAAGGCATTTATCGTCGGTGCAAGGTATAGAACAAGCCCAGGAGAAAGCAGCGCTAGATTGAAGATGGGTTGACCAGATGATAATGCTTAGGATTCTGCATTGGCTTATTCCTTTTGAGCACAGGTTAAAGGGTGGATCATTCTGCACTGTCTTAGTTGTCATTTTCTTCAACGCACACCTAGTCCTTAGCACGTACAACAGCAAATGAACTACTCTCTTCAACACACTAAAGTTACTGCCACATCTCAAGATTCTTACTATTGTGCATCAAAATTCGCTCCAATGAATATTTTGATCTTTTGTTTTCACACAAAGGTTTGTATATTTGAGGGAAAACTCGTTACAATAATATTTATGGAGGTGGGACGATTTGCCCCCACTTTAATATGGAGTTGCAGAGTACTAAGTCACTAAATTGATTTTAGATAGTATTTTTAATTATTGAAATGATTCAATATACATATTAAATGAACTATTTGCTCGTATTGTTTATATTATAAGACCGTATCCGGATCATTTTGTCCAAGCAAAATCCCCAATAATATTTTGCTTAAACAAAAAATAATAGCAGCTCCACAGTTCTAGTTATTGCTTACCTTTCTAGTATTTCAATTGTTGCAGGTTATTCCACCTATAATTAGTTTTTTTGTAACCAACGGTCATAGACGCATGTAACAACTAGTTTTGTGTAACCAACCGTCATAGACTCTTATGACGGTTAGTATTTTTTTACCAATGCTCGTATTTCTAAATTTATTATACATCCCAGTTTTCACGAATTTCACTCCCTCATTCTTGTACTGAAATTAGTATTCCTTATAAATTTTTTACTGATAGTATGTTTTCTATTTTGTCCGATGAATCCCCCAATATAATTCGTAGTGAGTCATCATCGGATGAAGATTACCATGAAGTCATGCTTCATTTAATGACATCTAAAGTTCCCCGACAATTAGAGGCTAAAATGACAAAATCGGTTTCGCCATCAAGGCCTTATACCCGATTGAAATGTTATTGGCAAAGATAGCAAGGGAGGACACATATGATTACTGACATATTATTTTGATATAGAGCAAACCTATGATATTTCGATGGCATGATGCACTCGTTGCTCCTTATCCTTGACAAGATTGCTTCTTACGGAAGACTAAGAAAGTGAGACGCTCGTGGAAGATAGAGTTTTTTCGATGTGCATAAATTTATCGCAACTCTCCGAAATGCTCACATACGAATGCTCAGGTGATTTTGTCTATATATGGGAGAGTACTCTGTCTATATATGGGAGAGTACTCGCATTTAGACATTAATCGGTTTTGCGGCATTCTGTACGCCTTGTATTCGACTAAGTGAGAGGAATATAGTAAAGTTCTCGAGTGTTATTTCAGAATGAATATAGGCAAAGCCGAACCACACAAAGTATCAATTTGCAAAGTTTCTCAACTCTCTCTCTTAATCATAATACTAATCGTTTTTTTTCTTTTCAAGCAAGCTAATAAAAAAGTTTTTAATTTTTCATTTACCCATTCCATTTTCTTGGGTAATTACTTTTGAGCCAATAGTTGCTATCAGAGCCTAACTCATAGATACTTGATTCTAAAAAAGTATATTTTGAGTATAAAGATCAAAAGCAAATGTAAAGTAAATCCCAAATTGTTATTGCTAACAACTCTCTTCCAATCTTTGTAATAGATTATTTTAGATTATGGAAAGCTAGATGTCCAATATATTATAGTCTACTAATTATTACATGTGGAAAATAGTGAGTTATAAAGAATCACCTCTATTTACAAGATTAAGTGGAGAAAAAATAAAGCATTGAAGCTATGAACATTCTATGTGACTTTCTTGATAACATCGTTTCAAGTAAAATCTCTCATTATAAGGGGGCAAGTAAAATTTACGACTTTCTTATAAAGGAGTATTTAGAAGGAAATGGATCTATAAAAAATATTGAGGGAGAAAGTGAGGAGAAAATAAAATTATCAAATGATCTATAAACAAGTACGAGACACTCTCAATCTTATAAATTTCTAAATAAGGAAGAAGTTGAGAAAAATACTTTGCTCATTCATTCAAATTAAAGAATAATAAATAATCGAAGATTTCACAAGTTCATCAATAACAAATGAAGCAAAAATTTAAGAAATTTAACAAGAAGATTCATTGAATCACGAAGTAACCTTTAACCTACTCAAAACAAGTGACATTGATAGTTTCTCAAAAGAAGTTATGATAGCCTTGGATATATTTAAAGTATATTATGATGCATTAATTGCCATTTATTTGTGAAACAAATGTTCCCATACAAAATTAAAACAATCGTTTATGTATAACTTGTAAACATATAAATAACTAAGAGTAATGAGCATGCATGGAGAAGAGATGAAGAGGACAAAAGAAGATTTGTGAAAGGAGTGATATTCAACAAAGTCTTTAGACCTTGTAGAAAATTAAAATTAATAACATATAACCTCAATTGCCAACGTCTATTTATTTATGCTTAGAACGAAAAATAATACGCATGAGCACACAACATTGAGAAACCATTACTCCTCAAGATCAATTTAAAACTCGCAATTACACATATCATATGTTAACCTATTTGACCATATTGATCGTTGAAATTTCTCATCACATCTTAAAATCACATGTTCGGTTAATGATCAAAATCCTAGGCAATAAACCTCTAGAAAGAGTCAACAATATGATGGATGGCGAATATGCATGATCAAAATCTATTTGAGGCACTCACACCAAGATACTTGATAACATCTTGGAAATTGAAATATACAAATAAAAAAAAATGATACTTGAAAAGTCGCATATAAATTTCAATCACTAGAGCTTGAACATATAAATATATTACTCATTAGAAATGATATGTGAATGCACTAGAATACTTAGAATTTCCACATATAATATACTTTTTCATTAAGATTATCACAAATTTGTGCAATGTTGATCTCACTCAAACACTTTAACTTTCCCAATATATAAGGATTTTCATTTGAAAAGTTTATGTCAAGAAAACACCAAAGTGTTACTCAATACATACACATGAAACTTGATCACATGATGCACACTTCGACATATTAAATAAATGATATTTTGAATAATGCCTCATTGTCAGCATACAAGACACATTGACTTGAAGCTATTAGTATCTCATATGACTTCCGCAAAATAAAACCTCAATGATACACACTTCACCACATAGAAAATGAATTCTAGATTTGCAACACCTAAAGTTTGAAAAATTCTTTACAAGCATTTCAAAAAATTTATAGATGAAAACATTAAACTTTCCATGTAGTCACAATCATGTGAAAATCAAGAGTTTCCCATGGTATAAAAAAGGTCAAAGTCTAGAAAAATATATTCAAGTCTCCCTTTTAAAAAAATTCAAAGGTCGTGAAAGTCACAACAAAAGCAAAACATTAGCATGCTCAATAAACATTTTGTAAAAAGAAGTTTGGAAATCACAACATACGAGTAAATTGAGAATTTTGGAAGCATTAAAAATCACCGCGTAATAATATGAAACTACCATTACTCCATTGCTTAGATGTTATGTTATGTGCCTCACATGCCATTTTTGCATACATACTTAAATCATCATATCCGTCATGCATGCTACATGAGAAGAACATGTTCCAATATTGCTACATCGATATTGCATTGTAATGACTACATCTATAACATCGGGCCCTAAAGATTGATTGAAAATGATTAGTATTTTTTTGATAAAAAATGATGTATAAAAACCACCTGCTAAGCGAGCAGAACTCGTATACAGGAAGTATACAAAACAACTAAAACATAGCATCCCAAAAGAAAGCCATGACCAAAAGATAAACCAAGACTACCATTCTCTATGAAATTCACCCACAAACTCTAAAAAATTAGGAAGAGTTGTGACATGTCTCTCCTTATACTAGATTAGCAACGTACTCAGAAATATGTATCGAATTCTAGATGGTGCCGTCTCCATACCTTCAAAACATCTCGAATTTCGAATTCTAGCTGGCACTGTCTCCATACCTTCAAAACATCTCGAATTTCTCTCCAGCCAAATACTCTAAAAGATATAACGAGAGATCGGATGCCAGACCTTACAATTCCTCTTCCATTCCTTAGGGGGTTACAATCCTCTAATAACGCTCTCACCGTCTCCGGGCATAACCCATAGGATCTAACTAAGTGATAGGAAAACATCCCACAAACCTCTTATCACCCTGTAGTGCAAAAGTAAATTATTTGTCTTCTCCTCTACCTCCTTATATAACCAACACCGACTAACCATTAACCGTCTTCTCTTCTGAAATCTCTCAATCATCAAAATGGCATGTCTTGCAACTATCCAGACACAAAAATCACTTTGGGTTGGGGGTGGGGAGCGCTTTACCTTCCAAATTTGCTTCCATAGGAAATGTGCTCTCTTGTTGACATTACCTCTTAAAATGGAATAATACCCTTTCATTGTGAAAACCTCTTCCCCCCCACTTGCCATCTAACTTCATCCTCCCCCCTCAATGGGTGCAGGGCCAAATCCAACCAGTCAAAAAATGCCTTAACCTCCTTAAGTTCCCAATTCTATAACCGTTTTCTAATCTTAGGGTTCCACAACACAATACATGATCACCGGTAGTCTTCATGTGATCCAAAATTAGACCGTCTTTATCACCCCCTAAACTGAATATACCAGAAAACTTCTCCTAAAAAGAACCATTCTTTCCCCATCTATCCTTCCAGAACCTTATCTTGTTTCCCTCCCTAACTAAAATTCCATGTACTTAAAAAAGTCAAGCCACTCCATCCAATTGTTCTTCCATTATCCTGCCGCATGGGAAAACCGCCCCACTTTCAGACCCCACCCTGTTTAAGTATACCTCTAGTTCCCACTACCCTATTCCATAACCTGTTCTCCATACGGGAAAATCTCCACAACCAATTACCTAACAGTGCTTTGTTAAAATACTCTACGTTCTTTATCCCCACACCTCCTTTTTTCATAGGATTGAAACTTCCTCCTACCAAACTAGGCAATATTTAAAGCAATCCTCATTGCCTCTCCACAAAAAGTATCTCATCATCCTCTCCATCTTCTTACGAACTGAACACGACAACGGAAGTGTAAATGTGAAATAAGTGGGCAAACTAGACAATGTGCTTTTAATCAAGGTCAACCTCCCCTCTTTCGATAAGTAACAATTCTCCCATCCCTCCCACCTCCTCTTCATTCTCTCCAGCATCGGGTCCCAGATAGCTTTGGACTTATACTTGGCCCGTAACAGAAGGCCAAGATATTTAGAGGGGAAAGAACCAGTCTTATAACCAAGCGTCTCGACTGAACCCACCATATCCCCCCACCCACAATTTGAATCATCTCACACTTCCTCACATTAATACGAAACCCCAAAACCGCCTAAAAGAAAATCAAAAGTAATATTAAAACTTGCACCTAGCCAACCTCTTCCTTCCAAAACACAATCGTGCCATCGACAAATAGAAGATGTGAAATCCTGATTGGATTTATGTTTGATTGTCCTATCTCGAAATCGCTGATCCACCCCGCGTCAACAACACGACACATCATCTGACTAAATGGGTCTCCTTATCGTAGCCCGTGAGAACTGAAAAAAAAACTCGGGAACCCTATTAATCAGAACTGAGATCCTGATAGTAAAGATGCATCTTTTTATCCAACGACGCCACCTCCTTTTGAACCTCCTCCTTCTAAATAAGTATAATAGGAAGTTCTTGTTCAAATGATCATACGCATTCTTAATGTCTAATTTTCAAGCAATACCCTCTTCCCCACTCCTAATTTTATCTTCCACACACTCAATAGCCACCAGAACTGAATAGAGGATTCGTCTTCCTCCAATGATGGAAGTTTGAGATTTCAAAATCAGAGGATCAAAGAATTTCCCGAGACTAACTTGACAAAACCTTGGCTAGAAGTTTATAGGAACTTCCAATGAGACTAATAGGTCTAAAATCCCGTTAATCAATTGACCCCTTCTTGGAGATCAAGGTAATGAATGCTGCATTCAGACTCCTAAAAAAATAACATATGTCATGAAACTCGTCAAAGAATGCCATCACTTCTCTCTCTGACAATAGCCTAACAGTGCTAAAATAAGGCCATTGTGAATCCTACTGGTCCAGGAACCTTATCACCGCACATTGAATTTAAAACTTGGATGAATTCCTCCTCGAGAATACTCCCTCTAACATCTCACTATCAACCCCGAGATGCTCCCCAACCCGGCCTCGTAAAGTGAAAGACACCACTCTTCCTCTTCCTTGAACATGTACTCATAAAACTGGGCGATGCTCCCTAACTTCATTGATATCTTCAAAATCTACCCCATCCACATAGATTTTCCCGATATGGTTAAAGCGACGATGCGAGTTGGCCCCTTCGTGAAAGAATTTAGTATTTTTATCACCCTTCTTGAACCAAAGAGTTCGATATTTCCGTCTCCAACTGATTTCATCCTGGATAAGTCTTCTCCCGATTTTCCCCTTCCTTTACTCCCTCACCCTCCATTTGATATCCTTTTTGAGCAACCCTAATTTTGTAGCTAGCATTACCCTCTACCACATAGCTCGTCCACCATACCTTAACTCTGTCCACAAATTCCACTACTTTGAGCCATATATTTTCAAATTTGAATGGGGATCTACCTTCTCTCCATCCCTCACATTCTAACATGATTGGGCTATAGTTTTACATAACCCTAGGTAAACAAGATTGTGTTAGCCTTGGAAAATGCTTTTCCCACCCCTGAGAAATAAGGACGCAATCAAGGTGAGACATGAAAGGTATATCTCTACTACTAGACTACGTATACAAGCCACCTTCTAGTGGAAGATCCATATCCTCAATAAAATTCGAGAATTCTCTCATGTATCTGTTGATTCTCCCACCTCTTCTCCTCTCAGAAGCGAATCTCACCTCACTAAAGTCTCCCCCTAAACACAATGGGATCCCCCGAACTCCATTGAATCCGACAAGATCCTCCCATAATTTCCATCTACTCGAGTCTTCCACCGATCCATATAACCTTGAGAAACTCCAAATAAACCCGTTCCCCACATTCCTGAACAAACAAGACAAAATCCAAGTGCGGACCATGCTCTTCAATAGCTCTGAAACTATAGAGTCCCACATAATAGTGACTCCTCCCGAAGCACCCACGACATTCATAATAATCCATTTAATCCTACACCCTACCCAAATGAAACTAGCTAAACCACCATCTAATTGACTCACTTAGTCTCCTTCATGCATATGATATATAGTTTTCACCTGGAATTAGCCCCGCTCATAATACCATGTTTCTTAGGATCGTTCAACCCTCTCACATTCCACATAATCAATCTAAGATTTATTAACAAATTATAAAACATCTTAGTCTTCTCCCCTCCTCCTCCTCCTTATTATCCACTACCCATGTCTTTTTTTCTCAAATAACCCCATGGCTTCGCTTTCACACCTCTCAAATTCTACCTAAAAAATTTCACTAAACCCTCCTATCATATTATCCACCCATCCATCTGGGTCTTCCACCCACTCATAATCCTCCCTCTCCCCATACTCGTTTTCTAGTCTTGGAATTTTAATCTCTACGCATAATGTGGAGTTGTTCATCTCTATGAATTTACTACCATTACCTCTTGCTCTCGTCCCACTAGATTCACCTATGACGTTTGCTGGACAACCCCCCTGAAGTTGGTCGTTTCATTTTCACTTGCTACCACAATAGCCATATTATTTATATCATTACGTTCTACCCCCACTTTATACTCCACTTATATATTTTTTTGAACGACCGATATGATTTTGCTACCTCCTTTAATTTTATCCATTCCTGCCCTTTTTTTTCTATGTTACCCGGAGTAATAAACACCTTGATATTTTTTAATCTCATCAAGGAATTCCCAAAGTAAACATCCTTGCACCCATTGGTTATGTCACCATTTGTAAGATCACCATTGGAATTATTTAAAATGCCCATTTGATAATATTTCTTTCTTTTTTCTGCACTTAAAAAAGCATGGCCAACTTTCGATTTGAGCCATGTCTTCTCAAAAGAGACAATATTGGGAGGGTATTTGCTTATAATTATATTTTTTGTCTGAGTGATGGCCAAAGCCCTCGTATGTTTCCCACCGAAAGATTCCAACCCATCTTTGTGTTTCTCGGTCAAAGTAATATACCCCATTTGATTCTTCCCATAATGGGCCACCTGTGACACCCTGCCTAATTAAAAATCGGGTGATCAGTCCTTTATTAAATTAATTCAGAATATTCAGTTGGTTCAGAGTATGCATCACTGCCGAGAAACTTTATTATTAACACTAACCACCTAATATTTAAAAAGGTTGATGTCAAAATTTATCTATTAATTAACATAAAACCAATTTTATCCAATTACTAACCAAACACCATTCAAAACAAATCTCGTATGAATTAAAATGACTAATGTAATAACTGAGACTGGAGTAAACATATCCAACCTAAATCCCCATACAATAATCCAACAAAGTAAAGCAACAACTGAAAGGAATAACTAAATATATCTACAAGTCTCTGACTGTCTGAAACAAATAAAAGAGGCAACATGCCAAATCTGAAATAGAGAAGCTCCGTATGTAGGAATGAGAATTATAGAGGAATCTACTACCAAGTCCTGTAACTTCCACAACAGCTATAGCTCGTCAAATAAATTGAATTTCTATCCTTGGTATCCCTGTGGCTGGGCACCTAAAATAATTTGACAAGAGAAAAGATTTGCAATAAACGGGTCAGAGCCCGAGTTGAAAACAATTTAAAAATCAGCAAGTGCTTAAAATGCAGTAAAAAATAAATATTATATATATGTTAGTTTCTCGTACCCTCACTTGAGATTCTCACCTCTCAACTAATGTTCACGCCTAATGTAGACTCCTAACCCCTCCTTGTCACGCTATCCCACTTATCTAACTTAGACCAAGTCCTTTACTGAAAAACCTAAGTCATCATACTCAATTATGACATCCGAGTAATACATTCTTATAATTATAGCACCAACTTATACGGATTCAAATAACTCATTAATCATTCAAGCTCTCACATTGTTGATTAATATAAAATATTGTAGTCTTTCTCATCTACTAAGTAACACAGTAGAATGATCTCAAGTGTGTGTGTGTGTGTGTGTGTATATATATATATATATATATATATATATACACACACACACACACACACTAATACAGCACCCCCAAAAGGCTAAACCTGCGGTTAGGGGTGTGTTTCGGCCGGATCGGATCGGAATAGGCGTGTTCGGAAAATTTTCCAAAAATTTCAGAATTTTACATTCCTTTCCAAAATCGGAAAAATAAATTTCGAAAAATCAATTTCTTTTCCATGTCGGTAACACATATTAGAAATTAACAAACAAAGGATGTCAAAAATTCTAGAAATTAACAAACAGAAATCTGAATAAACTGAAAAGTTTCAACACTGGAAGTTTGAACACATTTAATTTCACACATTTCAACACATTCAACCCTGAAATTCACACCATAAGTTAACAGAGAGGTAACCTTAAGTTAACACAAAAAAAAGAGATCTTATATAAACAAAGAGATCTGTTTATACACATCAACATTCGACTGAATACACTCTTAACATTCAAAAATTAACAGCTTGAGCTGTAATATATGTGTACACTCTCAAAAATTAACAACTAAATACACTCTAAAAAATTAACAGCTAGAGATGTATTAATATATGTGTACACACATCAACATTCAAAAAATTCATACTAACCTTAAATGCCTAACAATCGTGGTATAGTGAGAAATTAACAGCTAGATATGTGAGTTGTGTTAACAGCTAGAAATTGACAGCTATCCATTTTAGATCCATACCCGAGTGCGCCGTGAGTGCGTCGTGGTATAGTGAGCCGTGTTAACAGATGATTGCGATGGTCGTGAGTGCACTGTGAGTGCGCCGCCTCAGGTGAGTGCGACGGTCGTGAGTGCCTGAGGTTTCCGGTGTGAGTGTGAGAGGTTTCTGGCGTGAGTGAGAGGGGTTATCAACGGATCTGCTGAGGCGTTCGGAGGGAGGGTGATTGGAAGAGAAGAGGGTTAGAGTGAGAGAGAGAAGCAGCCGTCGTGTGATTTAGGTTTAGAGAGTGTTTAAAGTTAGTAACTTAATATATATATGGGTATAAATTAATGGTTGTGATTGGAATAAATGGACGACCCTGATTAAACTAAAAAAAATGAACTTTTTATATAAAAGGGTAGTAAAAATGATAAGTAAAAACTTATTAAAATAAATAAAAAAATTATTATTTCTGAAAATATTTTGGATAAATCAGATCGGCGTGATATCGGAATTTTCGGATCGGAAATTCGAAAATTCGGAATTTTATATATGATTTCCAATTCCATTCCAATTTATTTCGGAAAATTAAAAATGATGCCAAAATCGGAAAATTTCGGATCGAAAATCGGAAAATTCGGAAGTTCGAAAATAATTAACACCCCTACCTGCGGTGCATGATAAGCACCCAAAAGTGTACATTTTATACCCCGAATAGACGTATTTTAATTGCTAATTCTCGGCAATTTGGGTCTTATGCGCCTTATTGTCTATTTTGTAGGTCGAATGCACGTTGCAGTGTTCAAATGCGTATTTCAAGGCATTTGTGCAGATCATGGAGCTAATTACCCTTATCCCATATCCTAGCCTACCCAAACCTGTCCCGAACCGTGTGTGTTTAATTTGTCCCATTTTATTTTATTTGTGTCATTTTATTTTTAGGGTTTATTTTATTATTATTTATTAAGTCACGTATATATTTTTAAGATTTTTTATATTTTTAGCGCATCGTGTATTAATTTTTTTATTTTCTTTTCTTTTATTATTTTTAGTTAGTCTATTATTATTATTTTATTTTTTATTTTATTAGTTTTTTTATTTTTAGTTTTTATTTTAGTTGTGTTTAATTTTTTTTAGAGTTTGTGTAGTGTGTCGTATATTTTTATTTTTAGTTGATTTTTAATTTTAGTTTAGTTAGTTGTTATTTTTTATTTTATTCGTTTTCATTTTATTAGGTTAATTTTTGTTTTATTTTATTTTGAGTCTTAGTTTTTTTTAGGGGTCATAAGTTAAACACACAACCCCGCACACCCATCTATCCTAATACACACACTCAAACCCTCACCCTCACCCTCATACTACCACCCTACACCTTCAAACACCCAAACCCCTCACCTCCTTCTACTGTTCATCATCATCATCTACCCTCACCCTCTCTCTCCTCTCTCCTCACCACAAACCTCCATTACCAAACACACCTATCACCTACTCTCTCACCTTACCTAACCCGAGAATAACCCCCCACTGACCCAACCATTACCCGTCAAAATCGGACCCCCATACCCAGAAACTCGTAACCCGAAACCGGACATCCCCACCTACCATTTCAAACCCGGAGACCCACTGGCGAGCCCGTACCAGAGATCCTCCTCAACCACCCATAAGCCGAACGGCTACCTACCTCCGGCGCTGGAACTCCTTCACCGGCGAGGATCCCACATCCAACTTATCGCCTGCGAAACCCCTCAACAACCACAAACCCTCGCCGGAACCCACAAACCACTACACCAATCTCCAAAATAAAAACCCATGTGCCAACTAAAACCCATTAAAACCAACATTTTACTCATTTTCCCAAACTAACCCCAACTAACTTATTTAACCCACTTTTCCAAAATACCCCATAACCATATCAGATTTTGTCACTCAAATTTCCTCACCCATGTACCTTCCTTACCTCACACCTTTCCCATGCACATGTGTGCATAATTCCCTAAATACCCTGACCTCAACACCTTACACACCTCTTACTAGGGCTGTAAAATGAATCAAGCTACTCGAGCTCGGATCGTGTTCGTTCGGAAAAAAAGCTCGTTCGAGACTAGCTCGTAAAATAAATGAGCCAAGCTTGAACAAAAATTTAAGCTCGTTATCTTATTGAGCTCGTCTCGGATTCGACTCGATCATCGATATCCATATTAAAATAGTGTAAAATAACCAAGCTATTTGAGCTCGGCTCGTATTCGCTTGCTTAGAAGCTCGTTCGAGCTTGGATCGTAGGATAAATGAACCGAGCTTGAACATACTTTTAGGCTCGTTTACAATTACAAACCAAGCTTGAGCAATCTTAAGCTCGGCTCGGCTCGCCTCATTTTCACCCCTACCTCTTACAGATTAAACCTATCCAAATTACCCCCATGCTCCATGCCTACTATTTAAGGATAGAAGACCCCAATTTGAAAAAAAAAGCTTTTAGAATAGGAATTAGTAGAGAGAAATGTAGAGAGAGAAACACCTTTTTTTTAGTTTAGTTTTTTTTAGGTTAGAATTTATTTTTATTTTACTTTTTTTAGATTAGTGAGAAAAATAAATTAGTGAGAATATATTTTTGAGTGTAATTATTGATGTAATTTTGGTTTGATCACACAAATTGGACGGATGTAAATTGCAAATTCAAGGATTGGAGTCCAATTTCACTCAAAGAGATTTGGTTTGTTTGTTCTTCTCTTCTACTTTATTTTATTAGCCTTTGATTATTTGATTATCATGTTTGATATTATGTTAGGCTAAATCCCCTTTCAAGGGGTGGAGGAAAACCCTTATTTGATGTTATTTTAGTTTAATTAGTTTGATTACTTGAAAATTCCCTTTGAATATTAATTTTGATCCTTCACCCTTAAATTTACGCCTCGAGAGAGGGTAAATGATTTTTGAGAGAAAATCGAAATTCTAAGTTATAATACCCATTTTAGATTCTAACTAAAGATAGGGGTTTCTTAAGTGGGGTATTATTACTTGAATTTCAACTCTAAATTTATTTTCTAAGATTTACAT
This sequence comes from Sambucus nigra, assembly GCA_949130495.1. Lineage (NCBI taxonomy): Eukaryota > Viridiplantae > Streptophyta > Magnoliopsida > Dipsacales > Adoxaceae > Sambucus > Sambucus nigra. The sequence continues at coordinate 367,945,816 of OX422210.1, read as the reverse complement.
AAATTTTAATTGATCGATCCTAGCGGGTGATTAATTAAAGGGAGTGTAGATCTATTTTCTAGAGTCGTGGGGTGTTAAACTTAATTTTCTAAAAGGTTACTCTTAAAATTATATTTGCAACTAGAGTTGATTTGTAATTTTGATATTAATTTGGCAGAATATAATTAATTAAATTAATTAGTTAGAATAGCTAAAATTTGTGGTGTAATCCCACTCCTTGATTGTTCTCAAATTTATTTACCTCATTTATCTCATATTTTAGTGTTAGACTTTATTTTTCATTTTAGTCACTTTTTAGTTTGTAATTTGATCTTTCATTTTAGTTTAGTGTTATTTCACATCCTCACCTCACCTAATTGTTTTAATATTTGAAAAGCTAAAAAAAAAAAAAAATAGAAAAAACAAAAGCCCAAAAAGAAAATAAAAGTGAATTACAATTGAGTTTGTCTCTAACTTACCTCCTTGATGTGTATTGATACCCTTACTTACCTCTACACTTGAGTTTGTTATATTTTGTAAATATTTTAAGGTTTTGATTAACTTGGCCTTCAACAACAACGACACACAAAAAGAATAGTTATCAAATGGCGCCGTTGACATTCTTGGGAGCGTGAAGCACTTGGAGCGGATTTCATTTATTTTTCGCTTTTTTTAGTACCATTTTTCTTTATTTTAGAAGGCTTGTATTAGGTTTATTTTATCCTTGCTTGTATTGTGGTGCATAGAGACACCTTTATTTTATTTTTCATTTAAAAAAATTGTAATCATCGAAGATAAGCTTGATAGGGAAACCGGACAAGGTAGAGAGAGGGCGTCCAAAGGCGTGGATTTAGAAGCCTCTCTATCTTGGGTCGGTAGGACTCCCGGGGAGGACTGAGATAGGCGTGATCTCCCTCCGGTCGACTCAAATTTTTTGGCACCCCACGGTCTAAAAACCGTGGGAGGTACATTTCTCAAACCCTCGCGCCTCTCCTGTTAGCGAGTCAATTCTTTTGTGTACTCTTACTTAATTTTATTCTCGCATTTATTTTCGAATGGTGTGATGAATTATTTGACTAAGACCTATACCCGGTCACTCACGAGAAGGGATTTCGTCACCCGACTCACTCATTTATTATTGTGTGCTACCCTAGCCATCACTAAATTTAAAATCAATCAACTGGGTAGCCCAATAGGAGAAAATTTTGCAAGGGCGATCACTAAGATAAATTCCGTGATTTTATATCTGCCGCGGACTTAATTAAAATTTGACTACCCTTTCATTAAATTTCAAGATAAAAATTGGCTATGTGCTAGTTAGGATTTCTCCTTGGCTTGCGTGTGTCCAATCCATTTTTCGGTAGTCGGTTTTAGTTGGTTCGTCCAAAATCAAGAGTCCATATTTTTCCCCACCTTTTCTTCCAAAAAATCCAAAAATATTTTCTTCTATTATTTTTATAAAAAATCCAAAAATATTTTCTTTCTTTATTTTTTCCAAAAATATTTTCTTTCTTTCCTTTTTCGAAAATCCAAAAATATTTTATTTCCTTTTGAAAAAATTTAAAAAACTCCAAAAAAATATTTCTCCTCATGGCCGAAGAATGTCCCTTACGGGAATATTTTGGTCATTTTCCATTGTCATGTGATACGTGTGAGAGTGATCCCGAGCCGTCTCTTTATGATATCCTTAGTGGTCTCACCTCTCTCATGAGTACCGTAGATATTCTTGACCCGTCCATGCACGCACCTCATTTTCCATCACCCTCGGTGTCAAGTGTCGACATGTCATAAATATTGTCGTGCACCCATTGTTCCTATGTCGATCACTTGTCCCATGAGTGTCCATACTTTTCATATCCATCCGAACCCACCATGGGAAATGTGTATCCATATGACACTGTTGCGGAACCCACCTCGGCCTATTATCCCAATATACCTAATCCCGAGTTGTGTGAGTACCCGAGATATTCGTGGAGGCCTGATCACCCTTCCACGCAATATGAATCCCAATCCGATGTTGTGGATCCTCACACGTTCCAACAGTCATCATCGTAACCTTGTGCACCCATTCATGATCAGTTCCCTCACTACGCACCCCATGAGTATCAACCATTTGTCCATCACGAAAGCGATCCTTTTGTGTATGATGAACTTAGCCCTACTCCACACACTTCATATGAGTATTCTCTGTATAGTTCTGTCCATAGCGAGTTGTGTCCACCTAACCCACTGCCATCACCCTCACTCACCCACCACCATCCACATCCTTTCTCGAGGCACTCTTGCAACAATTTATCATCGAGCAAGAGCAAGCCACTCAAATTCAAACTCAAGCTCTCCAAAGGCTTGAACAACGATTAAATGAATTGGAGTGTGCAAGAGATTCGGATATTCCCATGGATCCACCCATCATTGCAACCGAGTGTGATGATGCTGTATCCTCTTGTGACACGGATTTTGAGTGTGACCAACCCTACCACCCCGAGAATCTCGAAGTTGAGACCATTCCATGGTCCGGGCCCCAAGTCGACAATTGTGTAGACTTACCTTTCAGTAGTGAGCCTGATCCAATCCCACCATGTCCACATGACCCCCACTTTGAGGTTCCCACTCACTTTCCCATAGAATCCAAAAATATGCCCGATCTTTTACCTTATGCCCCAATTGCATATGTCTTAGACATGCCCATATATTTTAGGTTAGCTTCGGCTATGAGTGCTCACCATTTTCCCGAGATAGAATCCGTGATAGTTCCTAACTATTTGGATATGGATGATGTACCACCATGCATGGCTTCCTTTGAGGCCGATATTTATAGTGATTCGTCTATATCTGATCTTGGTGCCTCGTCTTACCCACCCACCACATTCCCCGATGCTACTCTTATGGAGAAGTTGACAACTCCATCTTTATAAACCACACTCCCTTATGAGTATTGTTTTACTCCTCCCAATGAGTGTGTGTCTCCCACGTTTGAGTTGGATCATCTTCCCCCACCATTTATCCCACCCGATCCACCATTTATCCCACCCAACCCACCCATTGTCCCATAACCTAATTTGGATCTAGATCTTATACCATTCATGTATCCATCCACATTTTTAGATCCTCACCTAACACCATCCTCCACCTTCTACGAGAGTTATGGTGCTACTCTCCGCTTTCGTGACACCGAGCTTGTTACTCTATACCCGCCACTCTCTTGTGGTGTTGATTTTTCCCCTCGACAGCTCCCTGGCGTGTCACGGCGCGACCATTATCATTGCCCATTTATAGAATGGTCGTGTGATTTTTATGAGGCTCATCCCATTCTACTTACCAAACCATATTGCCTCCCTCACCAATTAGAGCATCATGCTTACAGGGCCCTAGTTGCCCTCACCTTTAAGCTCAACAAGGCCCGTGGCCGATCCCTCTTCACCCTTTCCACCCCTCACCTTTACCCTAATACCCACCCACCCATGGTCCACCGATCCTTTGCATCGCGTGATGCACTTTTTCATACAAGTGCATTGACCCGTTTTAGTCTCTATCCAACAAGACTGACGCTTTAATTTTGTTTGGGGGTGATTATCATCACCCAATTTTTCTGTCGCCCCACACCATCATAGTTCTTATCCTTAGGGTGAGATCCCTTCGGTCTGGATGAAGACATTAAACTTAGCGCTACCAGGAGGCAGCCCGCATTTCTTGTACTAGTCTCATCCTGTTTGGGGGTGGTGTTTCACATCACCCTATGTTTTGCCATGTTTATAGATTTGTACATTTTATTTTTTATTTTTCTCTCATTTCATTCAGGTTCTTCTTGCATTTATCTGTCCACATCATTAACGGTTGATTATGGTAATCTATTTCCCACCTTATGCTCTCAATTTTAAAAATCATTTCACTTAACATCGAGGACGATGTTCCTTTTTGTTTGGGGGTGGGTAATTTTATCAAAATCATACCTCTTTTGAAAAAAAATCATTTTTAAACCTGATTTTTAAAATTTCGTGCAGTTTCTTTCATCTCATTTATTGATGTGAATTTTCAATCATCCATCTTTTAAGTCTAGGAATCAAGCTAGAGAATATTTTTTTTCTAAATAGCTTATGTAATATGTCCCAAGGCATGTTGCACCATGAATTTCTAGGCTCAACAAAATTTGCGCACTTATGACGTCACTACGGTTTAGTTTTGAAGAGTACTAAAATTCCCAAGAGAACCTTAAGGATCACTAGTGGAGACTTTAGCTTGTGAGATTTTTGCCTTTCACCCTTTCAAAGTGTTTTACGTAATCTTCGAGTCACAAGTTGATTCAACTTCTTTTGGGTCCGTACTTAATTATTGTATGATCTCATTATTCTTCATTTTTGGCTTGGTCACTGAGAATGACATATTTTTGAGTTGTAAGAAATGCGTGTCTTGAAATTTGTCCCGATCACTAGATTTTCACCCATTCACTTCACCAATTACATTACCATATTCTACCCTATTCACACATATTCCCTACCCCTCACCTATCATCTCCATTTATATTTCATCCATCATTTTTTGAGAAAAAGAGAGTTGATTCCAAATGTAAATGTCTTCATTGTTGATTTAAAAAGAAAAAAGAGAAAAACATAAAAATAGCAAAAATAGAAAAAAAAAGAAGAAGAAAAAAAAAAGAGAAGAAAAGAAAGAGAGTTTGTAGTTAGTTGTGAAATAAAGACATTTGTGCCTAAAGTGTTATACACTCTCTCACATCGCATATCCATCCATTTCCCATCGCGTTACACATCCCTCACATCATCCATACATCCTACCTCATCCCACACATCCCATTTCATTTACCCATCACCCATAATCATCCATATATTCCCCTAGGTGTTTGTGAAAATGAAAGTCAACGTGGTGAATAACTCGACGCTCTCACTATAGTGATTAGCATTTCTTTCATGAGATCATTTTTCTTTCTAATTGTTCATTCTTTCTTATGTTTGTGTGAGACGTTTGCACTTGCTTACATTTACTCACATCCTCACACACAAGAGTGATACACTAACCCTAATCTCGAGAGTTAGTTTGAGAAAGATATCTGTGAGATTTGAAGTTGAAGCGTTGATTCCGAAGAGGCAATCTAGGAATTACTCTTGTGATACTTGACCCGTTTTGACTGATTCACACTATACACGTTGAGTTCTAGGAAGGATGTGCCTTGAGTATGTACTTAGCTAAACATTTTATGCACTTATAGCTTGTATTTCTCAAAATATTTCTCATGTGATGGATTATGCGATCATTTTATGTCTAATAAGAGATTGACCGCTTTTCAATAAATTTTTGCAAATAAGAATTTTGTGGGTATATTCCCTACAAACCCTCACGAGACACAACTCGTCCTGTAAGGCAACCTATAGGTTTAAAAGCTTGTTGCACATGCTAAGTGCAATCGCAAGTGCCCTCGAAAGTGGTACACTTTTGGGTTCTTATCTTTCTCTTTCTCTCTATCTTATTGCTCGAGGACTAGCAACACTCTGTTTGGGGGTGGTGTGATAAGCACCCAAAAGTGTACATTTTATACCTCGAATAGACGTATTTTAGTTGCTAATTCTCAGCAATTTGGGTCTTATGCGCCTTATTGTCTATTTTGTAGGTCGAATGCACGTTGCGGTGTTCAAACGCGTATTTCAAGGCATTTGTGCAGATCATGGAGCTAATTACCCTTATCCCATATCCTAGCCTACCCAAATATGTCCCGAACCGTGTGTGTTTAGTTTGTCCCATTTTATTTTATTTGTGTAATTTTATTTTTATTATTTTATTATTTTTTTATTGAGTCATGTATATATTTTTAGGATTTTTTTATATTTTTAGCGCGTCGTGTATTAGTTTTTATATTTTCTTTTCTTTTATTATTTTTAGTTAGTCTACTATTATTTCATTTTCTATTTTCTATTTTTTATTTTATTAGTTTTTTTATTTTTATAGTTTTTATTTGAGTTGTGTTTAGTTTTTTTTAGAGTTTGTGTAGTGTGTCATATATTTTTATTTTAGTTGATTTTTAATTTTAGTTTAGTTAGTTGTTATTTTTTATTTTATTCGTTTTCATTTTATTAGGTTAATTTTTGTTTTATTTTATTTTGAGTCTTAGTTTTTTTTAGGGGTCATAAGTTAAACACACACAACCCCTCACACCCATATATCCTAATACACACACTCAAACCCTCACCCTCATACTACCACCCTACACCTTCAAACACCTAAACCCCTCACCTCCTTCTACTGTTCATCGTCATTTACCCTCACCCTCTTTCTCCTCTCTCCTCACCACAAACCTCCATTACCAAACACACCTATCACCCACTCTCTCACCTTACCTAACTCGAGAATAACCCCCCACTGACCCAACCATTACCCGTCAAAACTGGACCCCCATACCCAGAAACTCGCAACTCAAAACCGGACATCCCAACCCGCCATTTCTAACCCGGATACCCACTGGCGAGCCCATACCAGAGATCCTCCTCAACCGCCCAGCAGCCTGGCGGCTACCTACCTCCGGCGCCGGAACCCCTCCACCGGCGACGATCCCACATCCAACCTATCTCCTGCGAAACCCCTCAACAATCCGAAATGCTCGCCGGAACCCACAAACCGCTACACCAATCTCCAAAATAAAAATCCATGTGCCAACTAAAACCCATTTAAACCAACCTTTTACTCATTTTCCAAAACTACACCCAACAAACTCATTTAACCCACTTTCCCAAAATACCCCATAACCATATCAGATTTTGTCACCCAAATTCCCTCACCCATGTACCTTCCTTACCTCACACCTTTCCCATGCACATGTGTGCCTAATTCCCTAAACACCCTCACCTAACCACCTTACACACCTCTTACACATTAAACATACCCAAATTACCCCCATGCTGCATGCTTACTATTTAAAGATGGAAGACCCCAATTTGAAAAAAAAGCTTTTAGAAAAGGAATTAGTAGAGAGCGAAGCACCCTTTTTTTAGTTTAGTTTTTTAGGTTAGAATTTATTTTTATTTTACTTTTTTTAGATTAGTGAGAAAATAAATTAGTGAGAATACATTTTTGAGTGTAATTATTGATGTAATTTTGGTTTGGTCACACAAATTGAAGGGATGTAAATTGCAAATTCAAGGATTGGAGTCCAATTTCACTCAACGAGATTTGGTTTGATTGGTCTTCTTTTCTACTTTATTTTATTCGCCTTTGATTATTTGATTATTATGTTTGATATTCTGTTAGGCTAAATCCCCTTTCAAGGGGTGGGGAAAAACCCTTATTTGATGTTATTTTAGTTTAATTAGTTTGATTACTTGAAAATTCCCTTTGAATATTAATTTTGATCCCTCACCCTTAAATTTATGCATCGAGAGAGGGTAAATAATTTTCGAGAGAAAATCGAAATTCTAAGTTATAATACCCATTTTAGATTCGAACTAGAGATAGATGTTTCTTAAGTGGGGTATTATTACTTGAATTTCAACTCTAAATTTATTTTCTAAGATTTACATAAATTTTAATTGATCGATCCTAGCGGGTGATTAATTAAAAGGAGTGTAGATCTATTTTCTAGAGTTGTGGGGGTGTTAAACTTAATTTTCTAAAAGGTTACTATTAAAATTACATTTACAATGAGAGTTGATTTGTAATTTTGATATTAATTTGGGATAATTCAATTAATTAAATTAATTAGTTAGAATAGCTAAAATTTGTGGTGTAATCCCACTCCTTGATTGTTCTCAAATTTATTTACCTCATTTATCTCATATTTTATTGTTAGACTTTATTTTTCATTTTAGTCACTTTTTAGTTTGTAATTTGATATTTCATTTTAGTTTAGTGTTATTTCACATCCTCACCTCACCTAATTGTTTTAATATTTGAAAAGCTAAAAAAAAAAGAGAAAAAGCAAAAGCCCAAAAAGAAAATAAAAGTGAATTACAATTGAGTTTGTCTCTAGCTTACCCCCATGATGTGGATTGATACCCTTACTTACCTCTATACTTGAGTTTGTTATATTTTGTAGGTATTTTAAGGTTTTGCTTAACTTGGCTTTCAACAACAACGACAGATAAAAAGAATAGTTATCAGTGCACACATACTTTGCTATCAGTCCCGGTACATCACGCACGTAAGGACTACGAATTACGAATCACTCTGGAATCGCATCAACACATATCACACACAATGGAGGCGAACATAGTTCCCAGCCCCATGGGCTACGTACATACCTACACACCCAAGTGACTATAAACTTATCAACTCAGAGATAAGTCTTTCCCAGACCTATGTCCTGAGGTAGCAATCTAAAATCCCCCCGAAGGCTCATCAAGATAAGATTATACCCTTCCTAAGACCTCCCGTGATAGCAAGTATGGTAGGTATGTCATACACATAAAGATTCATACAATAGGTACACATAACCCATATAATTAATAGGATTACAACACCTATATATTTCAGATTTACACGAGTTATCATTCTTACAGTGTTCACGATGTCTCTTTATTACGACTATTCTCTCTAACGTATCCCATTGCTTATAATGAATATCACTAAGGAGTCCCTCTTATCCTTATATACACCCATGCCCATATTACTAGCTTAAGAACTACGTTGGCTTTACATATACTTGAGTCATTCATAGTTCTAGAATTAATTTCACCAAATTCCAGCTCGCCCCGTAAATTCCCAAAATTCTAAAATCTCGTTCGAACGAGGTCGTTCGAGCGAACTTCAAACGAACTAAGTTCTGAATTCTCGTTGGTTTCTCTTTGGATTCTCATTCGACCGATGTCGATCGAACGACTTTCCCTTTTTCCAGGTCGTTCGAACGACTTTTGCCCAGTTTGTCTTCTACCTTAGGAAAGTTGCGTTTTTGCCTATTTTTGTTCACCCAATTCACTTCAAACTTCATCCAACTCACAATTAACAGTCCTAAAGCCATTTTACTTAAATATAGATGATCCCTAATATCTTTTAACTATTAAACCTCATTAAATCTTATATATGGGTGAAGGAATTTTATCAAATGTCAAAAACCCTAATTTTACATCATTAATAATTTTATCCACTCAAAACCTAAAATTAAATTCGTTTTCCTTCATGTAATATCCCAGATTCATAGCCTCTACATATAATATTTCATCTACAATCAATTTCTACCCAAAACTTGATTAACAATTCAATTTCAACCCAAATTTCATCATATTAGGTGTATATCATCAATTCTACACTAACATGTATAATATATCCACTAATTTAAAGCAAAATAACCACTTGCCTTGTTGGGAAGGTCTGAATTGTTGAATGCGAGTGGTATAGATGCGTTCCTCTCTTCCCGATCTACACGTTGATGGTATTTTTGGTGAAGGATGGTTGGTTTTGGTCTTGGAGCTCCTAGAAATCCCTTCTTCTTCTTCCTCTTGGAATCTCTCTTTTTTCTTTACTGATAAAACCTAACTTCTCTCATGTACGTTCAAATATAATCCTCTCAATTTTCGTCCATTAATTTGCCTAGATTTTTCAAAAGACAAAAGTACCCCTCCGGGGTGTCGGTTTGGGGCAAAACTATCCCGAAACCCAAACTAAACCCCCAAGTATACTTTTCCGACTATTTCGACCCTTTCGAACATGTTAGCGTACTCGAAATGACCATTTGAGCGATGTGTAATTATTATACTTTTTATCTTACTAATTTAGTCCTGACACGACTCACATACGAGTACTGACTTAAATTCCATAATTGGTATATTTTTTATTCACGACAGCATTAATATTTTCATGATCATAGATCACTTTACTCACTAAGTAATATTAAATATAATTTACATGAATAAGTACTAACTCCCGTCATGCTAGTAATTATTAAAATAACTCCGGATTAATTTTGAATAGGTTTTCCTTTTTAAGCCAATTAATCCTCTATTAATCCCGTAAATAAATCATTAAAAATACGGGGTATTACATACTCCCCCCTAATAACGAAATTTTGTCCCGAAATTCAGAAAAATAAAGATATACCTGGTAAGAATAACTTGGGATATTTGTCGCGCATCTCATCCTTGCGCTCCCAGATAGACTCCTCTACATTATGGTCTCGCCACTACACACGGACTAACAACACTATCTTTGACCTTAATTTCCTCTCACTATGGTCTCGGATAGCAACTGGCCTTTCCTCGTAGGAACTGTCGGGCTGTAGGTCAATCTCCTCCAAAGCAATATGAGTGTGGGCCATGTCATCCCGAAGATATCTCCTCAACGAAGAAATATGGAACACATCATGAATCCTATGCAAGTGCTCCGGTAACCCAAGTCTATAAGCTACTGGCCCAATCCACTCGATAATAGGGAATGGCCCTACGTACCTCAATGCCAAATTCCCTTTCTTTCCAAATCGAATTACCCCTTTTATAGGGGGTACTCGTAGCAACACCTAGTCCCCCACATTGAACTCTCTGAAGAACCTCTTGACATTGGCGTAACTCTTTTGTTTATCTTGAGCAATCCGAATACATCTTCGAATCATCTCAATCATGGATGAAGTATCCTGAATTACCTCCAGTCCAAGTAGCTTGTTGTCCCCCACCTCTAGCCAACACGCTGAAGAACGACAAGTCCTATCGTATAACGCCTCGAATGGAGCCATAGTAAACTGGTAGGAGTTATTATCAACAAACTCCACCAGTGAAAGATACTGCTCCAAATAATATATCCTTTAACATATGATTTGTCCGCTCTGTCTGTGGATGATATGCCGAACTCAAAAGTAACTCCGTACCTATGGCCTCTTGGAAACTCTCCTAAAATCTGGACACAAAAATCTTATCCCGGTCGGACATAATATAAAGGGGCGCCCCATGGAGTCTCACTATCTCGGCGATGAAGATCTGAGCGTACTTCTTCGTAGTATAATCGGTCCGAACTGGCAGAAAATGAGATACCTTGGTCAACCTATCCACAATCACCCATATGGAGTCGTGACCCCTCTACGATGTGGGCATCCCTGTGATGACATCCATGAAAATGCTCTCCCATTTCCACATAGGGATATCTAACGGCTGTAGGAGCCCTCCCGGTCTCTGATGGTCCACTTTCACCAGTTGACAAATGGAACATTTTGAAACAAACTCAGAGATGTATTTCTTCATTCCACTCAACCAGTACTCTCATATCCTGGTACATCTTATCCCCTTTGGGATGTACTGCAAAACATGAATCGTGCGACTCTGTCATTACCGCATGTCGTAGGTCCTCCCCCTCTGGATCAATCAAATGTCCATTAAAGAGTAAACCCCCACATGAACCCATGAAATAAAACTCAGCTCCCTCGGCTAGAGGTTGTACAATCCGATCCTGATAGAACGTGTCGTCTGCCTGGGCTTATATTACTCTCGTCACAATCTGGGGTGTAACGGTTATGACAGACATGAATGATCGGGCCAATGTATCCTGGTGTCCTAAATCCTTCCATTTCGCTTTCCACACCTCGTCCATGTCACCTACTGACCTCCATCTCAACTCATCAACTACTACCTTAGCTTTCCCCGGGTTATAATAGTTATTAAATTGGTAGTCCCTCACAAGTTCAAGCCACCTACGTTGACGCATATTCAATTCCCTCTGAGTGAACAAATACTGCAGTGACTTGTGATACATGAACAGGAGAAACTTCTCCCCCAATAAATAGTGTCTCCAGATTGGAAGAGCAAATATGACTGCCGCTAGCTCTAAGTCGTGGGTGGGGTAATTTCTCTCGTGAGGCTTAAGCTTAGGGAAGCATAAGCTATGGCCTGATCTTCTTATTTAAGTATAACTCCAAGTCCCTGTAGGGACACATCGGTATAGACTAAGTACTCCACTCTCGGTCTAGGTAGTGCTAGAACTGGCGCTGAAGTCAGCTTGTCCTTCAGCTCATCGAAAGCCAATTCATAGGCTCCATCCCAGATAAATGGCACTCCTTTGCAAGTCAAATTTGTCAATGAACCAACTATCTTTGAGAATCCCCAAATAAATCGCCTGTAATAACCTACTAACCCGAAGAAACTCCGCACCTCTATCGGCTTTGGGGGTTATCCCCACTCCCTCACCGCTAAAACCTTGATGGGGTCCACCGATATTCCCCTATCTGATACGATGTGCCCCCAAAATTGTACCTGTCGCAACCAAAATTCACATTTCTCAAATTTAGCATACAACTCATTCTCCCGTAAAGTCTGCAAAACCCTACGTAAGTGCTCAACATGCTCCTCCTCGATCTATGAATAAATCAGGATGTCATCTATGAAGACAATGACAAACTGGTCTAAGAACTCTCTGAACACTCTGTTCATTAAGCCCATAAATACTGTCGGAGCGTTGGTTATCCTGAATGGCATAACTCGAAACTCATAGGATCTATACCTCATCAGAAATGCAGTCTTAGACACATCTTGCTCCCTGATCCTCAAGTGATGGTATACTGACCTCAAGTCTATCTTTGAAAAGAAAGCTTCTCCCCTCAGCTCGTCGAATAAGTCATCGATTCTGGGCAACGAATACTTATTTCGTATCATAACCTTATTCAACTGTCGATAATCTACGCACAGTCGTAGGGATCCATCCATTTTCTTTACAAACAGAACTGGGGTGCCCCAAGGTGAGGTACTCCGGCGGATGAAACCCTATCTCAAAAACTTCTCAATCTGATCCCTTAGCTCCCTCATCTTTGCAGGAGCCATATGGTAAGGTACACGAGCTATCGGCCGAGTGCCCGACGCTAAGTCAATCACAAACTCCATCTCTCTACTCGACGGTACATTTGGTATATCCTAAAACACATCGGCGTACTCACGAACAATTGGAATAGAATCAAGGGGAATCACAACTCCCGTAGAGGTATCCTCCTTTATAGAAAATAAGTGGGTGGACGATCCTCACTTGGGGCGAGGCATTGCCACTAAAAATATCTCCTGACCAGGGATAGATAATACTATGCTCTTACTAAAGAAATCGATCATGGCGTCATACTCGACTAGACAATCCATCCCAATAATAGCATCATACTCGTGCATATCTAAAACAAGTATATCGATCGGTAGGATCAAACTCCCAAAATCTATGCCTACTCCCCGACACATAAAGAAAATCAATGATCCATAGCCCAACGGTGAATCTACACTAGTGACTATGCTCTGCGTCGTGTTTAATAACCCAATGGCGCATGAAAAACTAGTGGCAATGAAACTATGTGAAGCTCCCATGTCAAATAATATCTGCCCCAAAGTCCCCTGAATAGAAAACATACCCTCAATCGCGAGTGGAGCCTGTGGGGTTATGTCCTGATGGATGTTGTAGACACGCTCGTACTGTAATTGCCCCTGCTGAATCGAAACTGCTGGAATGGCAAGCAAGGCTGGGACTAGTGCTGGCGCTGGAAGAGCGGCTAGGAAAATCGACCTCTGGGGATCCTGGTGACCACCCTGATGCTGAGGATACTTCCCCTTATCAGGGCATTCAAATCGTCTGTGGCCAGTCTTGCTATAAATAAAACAATTCCCAGTAAAATTTCCCCCTTTCTGCCCCTGTTGGCCTCAGCCCTGCGAGTCGTTGCCACCTCTCCCTTGACCATGATGGCCCTGTTGAAACTGTTGTTGGCCCGAGTGGCCTTGATGTCCCTGATGGCTATGCTGACCTTGGTGGCCATGTATGAAACCTCCATGTCCCTGACAAAAACCCCCAGATTTGAATATCTTAGCAGGATACCTGCTCACTCTGCTTCTGCTGGCTCTGAGCTTTTTGTGCCCCACTAGCACTACCTCCACTTGTCCTACCCTGCTGGTTGGAGTCATCTGCCCGCTTGTTCCCCTTTACATGAAAATGATGATTCGGGTAGTGTAGTAAAGCAGCATTAAGTACATCAGTATAGGACTGCAAAGAGAGGTTACTCAGAAGATGTTGTCGAATCCTCCATGTCAAACCATCCATGAACATCTGAATTTTCTTCTCTTTAGTAGGCACCTCAGTCGGTACCAAGTTTACCAATATAGTAAACTCCTCCTCATACTCGGCTACAGTCTTTCCCTCTTGAGTGAGGTCTAGTAATTTGCACCTCATTTCAGTTTGAACAACGGAAGGGAAATACTTGCGGTCAAACCGCTCCCAGAAGTCCTGTATAGTCATATAGTCATGCTCCTCTGTGGTGGTAGTGGACTACCACCACTATAACGCTAACCTTAATGGCTTGAAGGTAGCTAATATTTTCTTATGCAGCTTCGTGCACCCGTACATCCTCAGATGCCTCTAGATATATTTTTTTCATTGGCTAGCTGTAACATCATCAAAACCCGCTGTGAACTCCGGAGGAGGTGCCTTTTGGAAGTCATCCCTAACTCCCCCCCATGCGTAAGGGAATGCATGAGATGGTGCTGGTACAACCGCATGTGCCTGTGGTGGGGCCTACTGAACCACAGCTAGTGCTGTGTCAAATGCCTGAGCAATGATGGAGACAACCTCGGTAGCATTTACTGTACCCTGAGCTGGGGCTAGTTGAGGCTTTGGTTGGGCATTTCTGGCCCTAGGTGCACGTCTGGGAGGCATCTAAAATGAAAAATAATTTATGAGTCCACAATTATCAAATTTCAAATAGTTGAACATATAATCAAGAATGCAACAATCCTAATAATAGGGCTCTACATCAAAGAACGCTAAGCTAAAAGCATAATAAGATGTACAAAACCTAAAAGACTCTAGAACCTGATGCTCTGATACCAAATGTGACACCCCGCCTAATTAAATATCGGGTGATTAGTCCTTTATTCAATTAATTCAGAATATTCAGTTGGTTCAGAATATGTATCACTATCGATAAACTTTATTATTAACACTAACCACCTAATATTTAAAAAGGTTGATGTCAAAATTTATCTATTAACTAACATAAAACAAATTTTATCCAATTACTAACCAAACACCATTCAAAATAAATCTCGTATGAATGAAAATGACTAATGTAATGATTGAGATTGGAGTAAACATATACAACCTAAATCCCCATACAATAATTCAACAAAGTAAAGCAATAACTGAAAGGAATTACTAAATAGATCTACAAGTCTCTGACTGTCTGAAACAAATAAAAGAGGCAACATGCCCGATCTGAAATAGAGAAGCTCCGTATGTAGGAATGAGAATTATAGAGGCATCTACTACCAAGTACAATAACTTTCACGGCAGCTACAACTTGTCAAATGAATTGACTTTCTATCCTTGGTGTCCCTGTGGCTGGGCACTTAAAATAATTTGACAAGAGAAAATATTTGCAATAAACGGGTCAGAGCCCGAGTTGAAAATAGTTTAAAAATTAGTAAGTGCTTAAAATGCAGTAAACAGTAAATATTATATCCATGTTAGTTTTTTCGTGCCCTCACTTGAGATTCTCATCTCTCAATTAATGTGCACGCCTAATGTAGACTCCTAACTTCTCCTAGTCATTCTATCCCACTTATCTAACTTAGCCCAAGTCCTTTACTGAAAAACCTAAGTCATCGTACTCAATTATGACATCGGAGTAATACATTCTTATAAATATAGCGCCAGCTTATACGGATTCAAATAACTCATTAATAATTCAAGTTCTCACATTGTTGATTAATATATAATATTGTAGTCTTTCTCATCTACTAAGTAACACAGTAGAATGATCTCAAGTGTATATATATATACATATATATCACTATCATACATATATATACTAATACGGCACCCCTAAAAAGGCTAAACCTGCGGTGCACACATACTCTGCTATCAATCCCGGTACATCATGCACGTAAGGACTACGAATTACGAATCAATGTGGAATCGCATCAACACATATCACACACAATGGAGGCAAACATAGTTCCCAACCCCATGGGCTACGCACATACCTACGCACCTAAGTGACCACAAACTTATCAATTCACACATAAGTCTTTTCCAGACCTATGTCCTGAGGTAGCAATCTAAAATCCCCCTGAAGGCTCATCAAGATAAGATTGTCCCCTTCCTAAGACCTCCCGTGATAACAAGTATGGTAGGTATGTCATAGACATAAAGATTCATACAATAGGTACACACAACCCATATAATTAATATGATTACACCACCTATATATTTCAGATTTACACGAGTTATCATTCTTATTGTGTTCAAGATGTCTCTTTATTACCACTATTCTCTTTAATGTATCGCATCGCTTATAATGAATATCACTAAGAAGTACCTCTTATCCTTATATACACCCATGCCCATGTTATTAGCTTAATAACTACGTTAGCCCTATATATACTTGAGTCACTCATAGTTCTCGAATTATTTTCACCAAATTCCAACTCGCCTTGTAAATTTCTAAAATTATGAAATCTCGTTCGAAGTGCCCAGTATCTCATTCAAACGAGGTCGTTTGAACGAGCTTCAAATGAACTAAGTTCTAAATTCTCTTTGGATTCTCGTTCAACTGATGTCATTCGAACGACTTTCCCTTTTCCCAGGTTGTTCGAACGACTTTTGCCCAGTTTGTCTTCTACCTTAAAGCTGCGTTTTTGCCTATTTTTGTTCGCCCAATTCACATCAAACTTCACCCAACTCACAATTATCAGTCCTAAAGCCATTTTACGTACATATAGATGATCCCTAATATCTTTTAACCATTAACCTCGTTAAATCTTATACATCGGTGAAGGAATTTTATCAAATGTCAAAACCCTAATTTTACATCA
Source organism: Sambucus nigra (assembly GCA_949130495.1). Classification (NCBI taxonomy): domain Eukaryota; kingdom Viridiplantae; phylum Streptophyta; class Magnoliopsida; order Dipsacales; family Adoxaceae; genus Sambucus; species Sambucus nigra. The sequence goes on along the minus strand of OX422210.1, from coordinate 367,929,089 downwards.
TTAATAATTTTATTCACTCAAAACCTAAAATTAAATTCATTTTCCTTCATGTAATATCCCAGATTCATAGCCTCTACATATAGTATTTCATCTACAATAAGTTTTCTACCCAAAACTTGATTAACAATTCAATTTCAACCCAAATTTCATCATATTAGGTGTATATCATCAATTCTACACTAACGTGTATAATATATGCACTAATTTAAAGCAAAATAACCAATTTCCTTGTTGGGAAGGTCTAAATTATTAAATACGAGTGGTATAGATGCGTTCCTCTCTTCCCGACCTACACGTTGATGGTATTTTTGGTGAAGGATGGTTGGTTTTGGTCTTGGAGCTCCTAGAAATCCCTTATTCTTCTTCCTCTTAGACTCTCTCTTTTTTCTCTACTGATAAAACCTAACTTCTGTCATGTATGTACATATATAATCCTTCCAAGTTTCGTCCATTAATTTGCCTAGATTTTTCAAAAGATAAAAATTCCCCTCCGGGGCGTCGGTTTGGCCCAAAACTATCCCGAAACCCAAACTAAACCCCCGAGTTGACTTTTCTGACTCATTCGACCCTTACGAACATGTTGGCGTACCCGAAATGAACATTTGGGTGGCGTATAATTATTTTACTTTTTTATCTTACTAATTTATTCCTGACATGACTCACACGCGCGTCCCGACTTAAATTTCATAATTGTTGTATTTTTCACTCACGAAAGCATTAATATTCTGATGATCATATATCACTTTACTCACTAAGTAATATTCAAAATAATTTACATGAATAACTACTAACTCCCATCACGCTAGTAATTATTTAAATAACTCTGGATTAATTATGAATAAATTTCCCTTTTTAAGTCAATTAATCCTCAATTAATCCCGTAATTAAAATCATTAAAAATATGGGGTATTACACCACCGTCTCACTAACATCCACTCTGCTAACATTTTTTTTACATTCACCCATTCACCCTTGTTTCTCCCCTCAAGTCCCATTATGTCCCCTCCAACTATTTGTTTCCCTACTACTTTGCTGATAGAAAGACCAGAGCTAGAGTCTACATCGGCAACTAATGACCCCGTAACCTCCGCCATGTAGCCTCCCTCAATTGCTGTCGCTACTACTTCGGTGGCATTAAGATTGGAGTTAGAGTTTTCTTTGACAGCTATTGATCTTGAATCTATCGCTTCTCCTTCTGGCGCTGCTCCTGCCTCTCCCTTCGATGCTATTCACTTCTCCTCATGAGCCACTCCTGATAGCCCAGTTAAGCATCCTTATGTGTGAGCCCTCCTAACCAATGAGATAGTAGTAAGCGTTTCATCATCTACCATAGCTTGTCCAGTTCCAAATGCACCAGAGCTAATTGTTCTCTCACCAGTGGCTAGATTCTCCTCTAATGCATCTTGTTCCTTAACTTGTGTAAATTCTCATGCCTTCGAACGTGACACAACCCTAATTATGTTCCTATCCTTATCATGAGACTCCTCATAACCGGTTGATAAAGCTCTTACGTCAGCATATACTACTGCAGGTTCTCATTATAGAATTATTTCTTCATCTTCCATGCTATGACCCAAGGTGACCTCCCCACCTATAATCTGGTTTCTAACTCCACCATAGTAACACGTTTGGGATTTATCCTAAATCTCCAAATCAAAGACCCATCCCTTTACTTCGATGTTGATTCTATCTTGAAGTTGTTCACTCCACACATAACAAGGATCCTCTCCTACTCTAGTTCTTCACCCACCAAAGTCTTATTATCCACTTTAACATAACCACCACGTTTCTCCCCTATGGATATAAATAATTCCCCCCCCCCCTAAAAATAGAGAGGGAGGCCCATAATCCGAATCCATCTAAAATCAAAGTCTCTTGGAACCCTATATTAACTTGCTAGTGGATGCTACCTCCGTAGCCAAAGATGATCTCTATAAAATAACCAACTTTTTCCCTCTAATATTCTCTCGGCCTCTCAAATTGATGAAAATACAATAGAAAACAAATATTTTAGACTCCTTACCTCAGTATCACCAATATGTTTCCATTTTTCCAAAACCCATTGCTTTAGTTTCTTTAATGACGGCATCGATGATGATACCAGAATTGGTATCACCAGATCAAAGTGATGAGTAAGATCAAAACCAGACAACAGTGGAGTATGATAAATATAAATGAGTAGACAGAAGGAGATGAGGCAAAGTAGAATATGATACCAAATATAAGTGGTTCAACCTATGGATGGCCTACGTCCACTGTGTGAGTGTGTGAAATCCACTAAGTATGGGCTCTAATGTCCTTAGGATACAACACTCAAGATTTTCTCTCTCACTAAGTATTTTGACAGAGTTTTGCTAGGGTTATTAATAATCGATCATTTATAATGTAGAAGATAAAGTGTACTTATAGTGTCTTGGGTGTATAATGTACCCCCAAGCATGTAATCAACATGTGCATAAGGAGGCTCCCAATAACGAGTTGACACTTGTCCCTCACACATGTAACTAATCATGATGTAATATTCCCTCACACGATGGGATAATCTTGTTGTAACAGACTTGTCCACATGGGATTTTCCATCTTAGAACCTTGTACTGCTCATATTGAGGATGTCGTCTGGAGGGGTCTAGGCCTGGCCGAGTACGAAACCCCAACATAGCCTTGTTCGATATTCTGGTGGAAGTGTAGTCTCGACCGAACACATTAGGTCGAGACGTGCCTTGTGTGATATTATCAAGTTTTGATCGAAGTAACGGATGAGACATGTCTTTGCTGATGAAATTCTTACCTGGAGTCTCGGCTCATGAGAGGGCCGAGAGCATGGATTCATGAGGTAGTCCCCGATTCGGATGAGCCCTGGGTACAATCTAAATGGGGTCCTTTGGGAACTCGATTGTGGATGCTGCTGACCCTCATCCTAGGATAAGGTCACACTTGGTCATATCAATCACTCCCAAAACCTTAGCCTTCTATATGAAGAGATGGATGGGGGATACAAGTAGATGTAGTCTCTGATGAGGTATCTTTGACTTGTCAGATGATTAAGGCTTATAGGATAAGAGAGTGACACATGTCTTTGTTCTGATTGGGTAGTGTCTGCCCTAAGTATGATTTGATGGCTTGGCAATTAGGGTTTTGGGCCCATATTAATAAGGTGTATTGGGAAATGGTCACAATCATTTTAAGGTATTTAAACTTACAATTTTCTCTCTTTCCTCATTCACCCAAACTTCCCCTCTTTAAATCTTCAATAAACACCATTGACGATTTCTCCAGAGCTTCTTGATTCTCTCTGTTCCTAAGCTTTTCTAGTTTTTTTCCCTTGCAAGAGGTTCCCACTCCTCCAAGTAACAACTTTCTTGTCATTTTTCTAGTTTTCTGCCTTTGGTTTGTGAATTTTTTCTTCACTTGCTTTTTTCGGCAAGCTTTCTCTTCCGGTGAGATTATTGGGTGGTTTTAGGGGATGAACCCCCCATTTCTATTTGCTCCTTTGGTCCGTTAGTAGCGGTAGAGCTATGATTACTAGGTTTTACAGGTAAAGCATCGTAGGAGGGGTTTTCAGGCCCATCTTCTGTCATCTTCTCTGGTGGGCTTCTGGGTGATGTTCTTGACTGTTCTTATTGAAAGTGATTAAGTTTACAACTTTAGATCCTTTAGTCAACAAAAGTCAAACTTATATCTTATTTTCCCCCTTTCAGTTTTCACCAAAGTTGAGTCTCGTCCTGTTAATGATAAGGCAATTATATAAACTAGCCGAGGAATTTCCAAGCCTCAGAGAGAGGTGTTTTCAATAAATTAGGATGGTAGAGTTTGAGGAAGCCGAAAGGCCTAGAACCGAGGCATTTCCTGCTCATCCCATTTATCCTCCCCACTAGTTGTCATTCTTCCTCCAGCTATTGAGTTGAGTCACTCTACATTTGAGTCTTCCTCTTTTGCAGACGATAATATGTCCATCTCTTAGCGAACAATAGTGTTGACTCTTTTGAGGAATACATGGAACAACCTTCATCCCTTGCTGAAGGGTCTGAGGTAAATGAGGCGTCTTCTCGTGTCTCGTTCTCTCACAGTGTTGAGACATTAGATCAATTTGACTCCTCTATCCAGATACTTAATCCCAGTGTCGCCGTTCCACCTCTAATAGTTTCTATTCCTCTCTCGACTGCAACAAGAGATGAGTTTGTCCAGAAATTCCCAAGTGGGGACCCAAGCAATCCCTCGATCGAATCACCAGAAGACAATGGTGAAGAGAGTTAACTTGATACTTCTATCACCGAGTCCTATTAAGCACTGTCTCTAAGGCTGATCTTCTAATTTGGAGACACCTTTATGGCATAGGAGCCTCCATTTCCCTGAGAAAACCCTCTAAAGACGAGAGAGCCTTTCATGGACGAGAGGGTGAGATTTGTGTATATGAGCAGATGTTTAAAGACGGCTTTCGATTGCCTATACACCCTATCATACGAGTCATCCTAGCCCACTTAGGTCTTGCTCTATCTCAACTTTCTCTGAATGTCTGGAGAGTTATTCTCGGCGTTGCTCCTATCTGGAAGATTGTTCACCAAACTGACCTTTCTGTTAACATTTTTGTGGCACATCTGAGCCCAGGACTCCTCAGCGATGTGCCAAGGTCTTTTCTTGGGCCAAACTTGATCCGATCTTGAACCCTGAGGCAATTGAAAAAGTTAAGAAACTTTATAAACAAGGTGATGGTGGTCGTCGTGTTAAGTTTGAGCAGCTGATGACCCCATAGTACTTGGTTCAGACAGGTCTGGGGTTGACCCCCTAACCGAGCTGCGTAAGTGATTTTCTTACCAACTGTTGTGTCGTATCTTATAGTTTTTCATTGCTGACCTCGTCCATTTTTTTACAGAACGTCCAAAGAACATCCCAAATCACAATTTGGGAAGGTACATGTTATGGACTAGGGTCCTTACGGATCTCGACGATCGATAATGTTAGGTAGTAGTGTATCGGGGGGGGGGGGGGGTCCTTGTTTGGATTTTGCTTTGTGAGACATCCCACACATGAAACTAACGAACGTCAGGAGTCAGAGAGAAGTTTGGATGATAGTACATGTGATCCATACCTTAGTAATTGTACATATATGAGAGTAATTGGGAGTGGATAATTCAACAATAATGTGAGAAAATATTTTATTTATGCAAAAATGCGCAAGGCATAGGGTGTATGGGTACCCTAGGTAATTGAATCTTGACTTTGTTTCCATTCAGAATGTATAGGATAAGGTAAATAAAGATAGAAGTGGAGATATCAGGACTTGATTGTATGCTCACGAGAATGGTATTGTATTAAGCAGTAGATTGTGATTGCCATGTGAATTCGACAACACTTAGCCCAGGGAGTTGAAGTTTATTCCGTAAGATTTGTTAGAGGCTTATGTCTCACGAGAAGCTGATTATTAGGACGGGGAAGGACCTGCAACACGCGGTGAGGTAAAGTCACATGGATGACGTTTAGAGGTACCTTTGAGAGAATATATGATGTATCATGTTAAAAATGACAGTGGTGGTGGGATTTAATGAAGAGAAATATTGCTAAATTCATTTTGCAATGGGTCACCTGTCCGTTGGAAAAAGGTGGAGCACCCGAGATTGGTAGGGGTTTCTTTAATCATTAGGGATTCCGAAGTAAGAATGGGAGAGTACTCCTAAGGGTTTTATCGCGAAGGGGGATACGATCCTATATGGGTGATAATGGATCGGCTAACCAAAATAGCTCATGTTATGCTAGTTAGGACTGTTCATACTAAGGGACAGTATGTGCAGATCCTTATAATCGAGATAGTGAGGTTATTTGGGATACCGCTTGATATCGAGTCCGATTGGGACAAGATCTTTGTCTTTTGATTATGGAAAAGTGTTCACGAGGCTTTGGATACCGAGTTGTGGTTGAGTACAACCTATCATCCAATACAATTGGACAGAACAAGCGGACTAATCAGATGATTGAGAAAATAAATTATATCTGTACCCTTGGATATTAGGGGAGGACGAGAGTAGTCCCTTCCACAAGTTGATTTGGTGAACAATAACTCATATAAGTTAACTTTTGGGCATGATGCCAATCGAGGCATGGCACGGTATACCTTGTTGTTCTCATGATCGTTTGTTAAAGGTGGGTGGGTGGGTGGGGGGAAACAAATCCTATTACGAAGATTCGAGTTGAGTTGATATCTATAGTATATAATGTGTGTAAAGTATATACAACGCCAATAACCGACGCGTGTGTGATCATTACGAGACGAGATTGTGTGTATCTAAAGAATGATTAATCTACTAAGGTGCGAATAGTAGAAGGATAGACAATGAATATATCTAAAATAAAGTTTAAGTAGTGAAACTTGAATGGTAAGACTTGGGCAAGAACCTATGTGATAGGGTAACCTGGAGTTTAGAAAAAATATAAGTGGATTGTTCATTAGTAAGGGTATTCGATAGCGTACTATATGGGTGGTACGGAGTTGTCCACTTGTGAGCGCAATGATGCGATGCGCGACATATATTCAGCATTGTTTGTACCTGGTATACTTTTTTTAAATTTCGGGACGAAATTCCGTTGTAAGAGGGGAAGTATGTAACACCTCGTATTTTTATGATATTAAATAATTATGAGATTAATTATTATTGTTGGATTAATTAAATTAAAAAGGTGAGAAATTAATTTATTAGTTAATTAATTTGGATTAAAATAATTATTAACTAGCGTGCCAAGGGTTAATACTTATTAATGAAAATTATGATATATTACTGTGTGAATACATAATATGGAATTATGAAATTTTATAAATTATCGAGAGTGGAAAATATGACAGTTTAGTATATTATTTCGAGACGCGCATGTGAGTCATGTCGGGACTAATTTAATGGATTAAAGAAGTGAATTATTTTTTAGTAACTCTTATGGTCATTTAGAGTGTTCCTTTGAATCTGAAAGGGTCGAGATAGTCAGAAAACTCTACTCGGGTATTCTATTTGGACTTCGGAATATTTTTAGGCCTAACCGGCACCCCGAAGGGGTATTTTTGTCCTTTGAATTTTTTGGGGAAACATTATGGACGAAAATTAAAGAAAATAAATAAGGTAAACGTGGGGGATAAATGGTATGTAAGTTCCAAACCTACGAGAGAGAAAAGAGAGAGATACAGAGGAAGGAATAAGGAGTCCATAGGTGTTCTTAGTGCATAACTCAAGGACTCACATCACAAATTCCACCAAAGCATAGATCGGAGGACGAGGAACACGTCTATGAAAATTTCATCAACGGATCAGAACATCATAATCGAGGCAAGTGTTTATTTCTTGCCTTATTTAGCAATAATTGTGTTCATGTTAGACTAGGTAATTACCCCATTATTATGAAGATGAATATTGTTGAAAATTTGGGAGAATTGATCATAAATTATGACTTATTTGAATAAAGTTTGATTCCCTTATGTAGATAGGATTATGTCCATGAAATTATGATAATTAAATCTAGGCTTAATTTGGAGTTTTGCATATAAAATTGAGAATTAGGGTTCTTAATATATTAATTTGGGGGTTTCGAATTTATTGATGATTAGTGATGATTTAATGATGACATATTATTCGAAATCATATATAGATGTTAGGTAGTTGATGGGAATTGAATGATTGGTGTTTGGGTTGATTTCTTTAGAGGTTTTAGGCTTAAAATGGTGGAAAACGAAACTGTTAAGGGTGTAGAGCATAACAGGTCTAGTGGGTGGGGGGGGGGGGGGGGGGGGGGGGAGGGGGGAGAAGACAGGTCAATCTCGTTCGAACGAGCTTGATCTTCGTTCGAATGAGAAAGCATGTCGTTCGAACGACATCTGACCTCGTTCGAACGACATGTACAAAAATATAAGAAATCTCCAGTTCAGTCCAATTTGAGTACACAGTTATTTTCAGTAAGGAAAACTGTCAGTTAATGAATTTAATATAGTGCATAATTGTTGGGAGGTAATTGTATAATGATACTTTATATAATTGGAAAAGTGAGTTAACCGTGGAAATTTTGATAGAGAGAATAATCGAGATAATAATCAAGGTTCTAAAAAATGCGGGGCGTGACCGAGGCGTGGAGGCCAAGCCTTAAGCCTTAGAAGCCTAGGCGGGCCTTAGGCGTAAAAAGGCGTTTATGCATTTTTTAATATATTTTAATATTTTTTTACTATGACAAGGCTATTAAAAATACTAAAATGGTACATACCTTAAAAATATGTCTAAATATTTTTAAATTAAAATACTATTTTTTTTAAATACAAAAAAAAATTACTTTTTTTCACGTCTTACTTCTAAAAACTTGCGTTTTTTCGCACCTTACCCCCCAAAAATGCGCGTTTTTTCATGCCTTACCCCAAAAAATGTTGACTATCATTGACCACTCCTTGATCCACCCCTAGGGCCAAAACTTGGCGTATCTAAAAAGCCTCACGCCTAGGCGCATTTTTCAGAACACTGATAATAATATTATAAGTAGTAATGAGAGAATATTGCGTATGGAAAATACATGTATGGGTTGGGTGAATACCTTGATTTTTAATAGGATGTGAGAATTACTATTATATGATTGTATTTGTGTATATGTCATACCTACGCTGCTTGCTATCGGAAGGAGGTTTCGCGCAGTGGACAGTCTTATCCTGGGCGACCCAATGGGAGGATATTTGACTTGTACCCAGAGCATATGAACTTGGATATATGCTATCTCTTACATATGATAGTTTCAATAGTTGAATGAGAGCGTAGGTATGTGCGCGACCCATTTAGCTGGTGAGTATGCTCGCCTCCAATATTTGTGTTATGAGATTTATAGTTCGTGAGAGACGCCGAACTAACTATCCATATGCAGCGAGCGATGCACCAGGACATGAGAGCAGAGTATGCATTTGCACCAAGTGGTCTTAACCAAAGGGTGCAAGATTATTATATATATATATATATATATATATATATATATATGTATGTATGTATGTATGTATAAGGATGTTGTGACTATATGTATATATGTGCTTGTGGATATTTTTACTTTGTGAAACTAGTAGATACAGTAATAATAATAAATGATTTGCACCAAGTGGTCTTAACCAAGGGGTGCATGATTAGTATGTATATATATATGAATACACTTGGGGAAAATTTTATTGTGTGAAATTATTAGATATAATAATAATAAGAAATATAATGATTTTATTGAATAAAAGTTTACCCATTCGAACAGGGAATAAAATGGGATTTAGTTATGGGGAATAAACTATTTTAATAACGTATTGTATGGGCGATACGGGAAACTCCTTCGAGATATAGTTAAAAGTATAAGGTCATGGCCTAGTTGGGAGTGATATAAATAACTAGGCAGGGTTAGATGTACGTTAGGCTTGCACAATAGTGGCGATGTGAGAATCTCATGTGAGAGTTCGAAACTAACATGCACATAATACTTGCCTCATTGGAGTTTTAAATACTTTCTAAAACAAATATTTTTACAACTCAGGCTCTGACCCGTTTCTTGCTATCTTTCTCTCTTTTGCTATATATATATATATTATATCAGTACCCAGCCACAGGGTTACCACTAGACTTAGATGCATGGATCATTTGGTGAGCTGTAATTAAACTTCATCTTTCAAAGCCTTGGATCATCTTGTTTAAGGCAAGTGGTTTAAATTTTGAGTATTAAATTGTATCTTTCTATTCATATAAAAAAAGGTGTAATCCAATTGAAGGATGTACGTTAGACTATTATAAATCTCTACGTTAGACTATTATAGTTAAAAGTATAAGGTCATGGCCTAATAGTCTCATCAATTTTGAGTATTAAATCTGCAGATGATTTGTTAAATGATGCATTTGATGATTGAGGATTTGAAATTAATGAGACTATTAGGGCTAGTATTGTTGTAATGGAGAAAGGGACTTAGGATGAATTTGGGGATAGTTTCTACAGAAACCTGTTCAAAATAGGGATTTTAAATTCATCAATGGCGGACTGTGTTTATGCAGAAGCAAGAGAGATGAGGAATTACCACTGTCGTTTGAACGACATGGTAATTAGTTCGAACGAGATCCACTGTCTTTTGAACAACAGGGATCTTCGTTGGAACGAGATCTGATAGTTGCCAGGTCTCTGAAATCCCCTGATTAAGACCTGCTATGTTATAAGTTTATAGTTTTTGCCCTAACTGAAATTATGAAATTTAATATTGAAATAGGGTTAATTTGGTGATACTTAACCTTTAAATTATTTGATTAAATTGCATGATATTGTTCATGATTCAACACATTATAATCTTGTTGTTTATAGTGATTAGACTTAATTATAGAAAATTAAAGGGTGGACTAGAAACACTTAACTTCGGGACGAGAGATGGGAGTCCGATTATACTTAAAAAGGGGTTACATTAAGATAAGGGAAATTAATGTGTAAATAATAACAATAAGGAAGTCGGGGCGTAGACTTAAATATTTTAGGCTTGGGTATGGACATAATACTCCAATAGCATGGATTTCTATATATGTCGGTGTGTAGTACATATGTGAGTTATATATATATATATATATGTGTGTGTGTGTGTGTGTGAATTATATATATAGTAAATCAATACCAATAAATGCTATCATAGGAGGTTGCGCGATGTGGGTGAATTCCCTGACTTGAGGAGCAGGACGACTGTAGTCCCCAGGCCATAACATTCGGGTTCAGGAGTGAGACGAATGGCGCCTAATTCGAATTCACTACCGTGGGAAAATATGGCCGCCTCCACAACGATTGTATGTTTTGTTCTAAAACGGGGAGCTAACCGTATCAGGGTTTCAGGTGGATGAGAATACCCGATGAGTGACTACTCGGGGGAATTGTATTTACATATCTACGGCGTATAAGTGCGAATGTTGTAGTATGATTTTGTATATATGGTATCAGTATATACAGTTTAGTACATAATGGTAATCATATTAATTATATAACTTGTGAAACAGTTATATGGAATTAAATGAGAAATAGCTTAAATAAGTTAGTATGAATGCTGAGTTATGGATATGTATATATAGTGCAAAATTATATACGGATACGTATACATGGTGTGAAATGTATAAATAATATAACTTGTGAAATGATTATATGGTATCAAGTTGGATATGGATATAAATAAGTTAGTGTGAAATATAACTTATAACTCGTATACATGATGTGAATTGTATAAAGGATATAACTCGTGAGAATGTTATATGGCATTAAATAAGAAATGAATACAAATGAACTCGTCTCGCAACAATTTGCACACGCGTCGGTTATTGGCGCTGTATAGACTTTACATACATTATATACTATAAATATCAACTCATCTCGAATCTTCGCAATAGGATTTGTTTCCCCCACCTTAAACCAACGATCATGATAACAACAAGGTTTATTGTGCCATACCTCGACTGACACCATGTTCAAAAGTGGACTTATATGAGTTATTGTACACAAACTCAACTTGTGGAAGGGACTACTCTCGTCCTCCCCTAAGATCCAAGGGTACACATATAATTTATTTTCCCAATCATCTGATTAGTCCGCTTGTTCTGCCCATTTATCTGTGGATGATATGTCGTACTCAACCACAGCTCGGTATTCAAAGCCTCGTGAACACTTTTCCATAATCAAAAGACAAAGATCTTGTCCCAATCAGACTCAATATCAAGCGGTACCCCACATAACCTCATCATCTCGATTATAAGGATCTGCGCATACTGTCCCTTAGTATGACCAGTCTTAACTGGCATAACGTGAGCTATTTTGGTCAACCGATCCATTATCACCCATATAAGATCGTATCCCCCTTCGCGATAAAACTCTTGGGAGTACTCTCCCATTACTACTTCGGAATCCCTAACGGTTGAAGAAACCCTTACCGGTCTCGGGTGGTCCACCCTTTTCCAATGGACAGGTGACCCATTGCAAAACGAATTTAGCCCTATTTGTAAAAATATTTATTTTGGCAAGTATTTAAAACTGCATTATTGCAATTATTATGTGCATGTTAGTTTCAAACTCTCACATGAGATTCTCACCTCTCCACAATTGTGCACGCCTAACGTACATCTAACCTAACCTAGTTATTTATATCACTCCCAACTAGGCCATAACCTTATACTTCTAACTATATTTCAAAGAATTTTATTGAGAAGGGAGTTAAAATCCTATATGGGTGATAATGGATCGGTTGACCAAAGTTTCTCATGTTACGCCAGTTAGGATTGGTCATACTACGGGACAATATAAGCATATCTTATTAAACGAGAAGTGAGGTTATATGGGGTAATGCTTGATATAGTGTCCGACTGGGACAAGATTTTTGTCTCTTGATTGTGGAAAAGTGTTCACGAGGCTTTAGATACCGAGTTGAGGTTGAGTACGACCTATCATCCACAGACGAATGGGCGAAACAAGAGTACTAGTCAGATGTTGGAGAATAAATTAAATGTTTTGACACTTAACTTAATTATTTATTAGGTAATAAATAAAATAAAATTATTTTCGACACTGATGCTAAGAATGAACCAACCGGTCACTTTGGTTTAATTTAATAAAGGACTGATCACCCGATATTTAATTAGGAGGGGTGTCAAACTTATTGGCAAATACGAAAAGAAGTCTGATGACCATACTTCCCCAACTAACAAATCCACTGTGGACGTCCCCAGTCGAGCCGAAGATGCTGGGAAGAAGAGGAAAGGAAGAGACGAAGACACTAATGCTCACCGTCCAGCTAAGTAAGGTCGTCCCGAGAAAGCGATACACATCTCTATAGACGAGGATCTGGTAGCTCGTCTCTCCCAATTAAAACTAGACGATAAGAGCATTGTTGGCCATGCTAAAAAGGCCATGGATGGTGTCAACTATCTCATCTTCGACGGTGATAAGTGCTTCCTCCAGTCCATGGACATATCATTGATTATAAAGTTTACTCTCTATAGGGCTGTTCAGGTACCTACATAGATTTTCCAAACATAGTCTCCAATGTCCCATCTCATACTGATTTATTTATCCATATTTTTTTTTTATTACAGAGCATAGTTTCCCTCTATCGGATGGGGGACTGGATCATGAAGAAACTTCCTTTGATTCAGAAGGGAAGAGATGCAATGACAACCAAGAGTAACTTGAGGGACGAACTTCAAAAGTCTAAGTCGGCACTATAGAAATCGGTTGATGACGTTACCAATTTGAAGACTAAGAATACCAATACTTTGAAGAGGATGGCCGAAAAAAATAGGCTGAGATTGATGTTGTCGTCAAGGCGCAAGCTATAACTAAGTTCAAGGAGTCTGATGAGTTTGGGGGTTATGCCTCTGAGTATCTTGAAAAATTCATAAAGACGGTCGGGTGATGGGATACACTCAAGCATGCTGAGGTTATAAACTTTACCCTTGATGATTTCGTGGGTCTTGACTTCAGCGACCCCCTTCTCGAGATCGCTCTAGCCAATGTTGAAAATTTAGGCAACACTTTGGAGGTAAACACCAATGAGGTCATTGAGAATAATGATACTACAGCCGAGACAGGCGCTAATGATGATGGGGCTGAGACTACCCATGCTGGGGCTGAGACTACCCATGCTGATGGGTCGGCTCAGGCAGATGCTGGGGGCAATTTACGGCTTTAATCTTATTTGTTATTCTTGCTTTTGTTGGGGCATCCATTTGTGTCCTTATACTCCTTTAATTGGTGTAGCTCTCATATTAAACTACTTTTATAACCCCATCATTATCAAATGACACTCTTTGTTTGTTCTCGTCTTCTTATACATTATGAAAATGTGTTTGCCCTAATTTTTCATTACTATCATAACATCTCGTCTATTTTCTTACATTGACTTCACCAAATTAATGGCGTTATATCACAAGTCCTTTCTCGTCGTTTTGAGAGTGTATGGATGAGAATCATCTCGTCCATGTACTGTCATCTCGGCCGAGAAAGAATTTTCACCAAATTAATGATGTTTAATAATGAACCACAACTGAGTGATTTTGAATTTGAATCCACCAAATTATGGTGTTAGATCATAAGTCCCCTATCGTCGTTTTGAGAGTGTGTGGATGAGAGTCATCTCAGCCAGTACTGTCGTCTCGATCGAGAAATAATTTTCACAAAATTAATGATGTCTAAAATGAACCACACTAAGTGATTTTGAATTTGAATTCATAAAATTATGGTTTTAGATCATAAGTCCCCTCTCCTCGTTTTGAGAGTGTATGGATGAGAGTCGTCTCATCCATGCACCGTCGTCTCGATCTAGAGAGAGTTTCCACCAATTTAATGATGTTTAAAATGAACCACACTAAGTGATTTTTAATCCCTCTTAATGTTATTTGAGAGTCCTTAGACGAGGTCAACCCCATATAAACTGTCATGTCACAGAGAGAACCTTAAATCCACCTCACCATGGATGATGTTGTATAGCTTAACATGAATTGATACATACAAGCAATAAAAATTCAAACAATAGACAAGTTGTGAGACAACACTTGGAAATTTTCATTCATAATCTGATTCTCATATACATGGACAAAAGATACAATCAAAAACTAAAATGAAATTTAAACACAAACTTCTTAATGATAGTATTTCTTGAGATGGTCAGCGTTCCATGGATTGGAGAATGATTCTCCTTCTAAATTTTCCAACTGTTACATTCTTAGAACCACTTCTTTAACCACCCTATAAGAACCATGCCAGTTAGGATGAAGTTTGTTGGGCTTCATCCATGTCTTCTTCAAAATGAGGTCTCCTACTGCTAGTGGCCGGACCTTCACCCTCTTATTATAAAACTTTGCTATCCTTTGCGGATAGGCATCTTGCTTAACCTCAACATATTCTTTTTTCTCCTTTACGAAATCCAAATGCAGTCTCCTCTCTTCCACATTCTGCTCTGGGTCATATGTTTGGACCCTATGGGGTGGGAGACCCATCTCTGCCGGCACTACAGCCTTTGAGCCATAGGCTAGCATGAATGGAGTTTCCCCCGCCAGAGTCCTATCTTCCTATAGGACAACATTAACTTCCTCAATCCATCTCACCTTAGCGTCCTATAACTTTTTCTTGATTCCATCGAGAATTATTCTATTGGTGACCTCTGTTTTCCCATTAGCCCGGGCTCGACCTGGAGTTTAGAAGAACTTTTTGATGCCGACCAACTCATAGTATTTCTCAAGGGAGATGTTCTTGAACTGCATCCCAATATCAGAAATCAGAGTGTTAGGTAGGCCGTACCTACATATGATGTTTTTTCAGATAAATTGAAAGGATTTTTTCTCCGTGATTGTGATCAAGACATCTACCCACTTTGAAAAATAATCAATCGCCACAATCAAATAATGATAATTGTTCACTACTCTCGGTAATGGCCGTACTAAATAATTCCCCCAGATTACAAATGGCCATGGAAAAGTGATAGAAGTAAGAGGCTGATGAGGTTGATGGGGTATGGCAGCAAACCTTTGATACTTATCACACTTCTTAACATATGTTACTACATATTTGGCAAACTTCGGCCACCAGTATCCCTGAGTGATGATCCTTTTCACCAATGACCTTCCTCCAATATGACTGGAGCAAGACCCCTCGTGAACCTCCTTTAAAATATATTCTACCTCCGATGGATGAACACATCTGAGTAGAGAAAGTAGGAACCCTTTTTTGTACAAGATGTCTCCCATGATGGAGAACTTAGAGGCTTTATACCTCAACTTCTTTCTCTCGGCTCTAGGTTCTGGAAACTGTCCATCTTTGATGTACCGAATGATAGGATCCATCCATGAAGCTCCCATATTCAAGGTGAAGAAAAACTCCACAGTATTTTCTTCTCTTTTAATGGTCGGTCAATGGAGGATCTCTACCGGAACCGTTCTTCTAATTTCAGTTGTAGTGGCTGAAGCTAACCTTGCTAGAGTGTCGGCTCAGCCATTGTCTAATCGGGGTATCCTCTTCAGCTTCACCTCGCTAAAATGCTTCATTTTTGTTCTTACTCGTCCCAAGTACTTGGCCATTATGTCATCATTGGCCTCGTATACCCCTAAAATTTAGTTCACAACTAAACTGGAATCACTATGGATAAGAATCTGGTCAACGTTCAGTGCCCGGGCAAAGGAACGACTTGCTAGGAGGGCTTAATACTCTAATTCATTACTAGAGGATTTAAAGCTCAACCTCAGAACAAATTCAATATTGATCTCATCTGGGGCCGACACAATCAAACCTGCTCCATTTCCGTTCTGACACAAAGATCCATTAATGAACAAGCTCCATACAATACCATCTTTGGCAAAATTACCTTCTATCAGGGTCCTATTTTTGAAAAGGTATCACTTTTCCTCATTTTCAGGCACCTTGTTTCTCACTGAACTCATCTTGGCCTTGACCGATAGGAGACACACCCTGGTCTTTTGCTCATAAGCTGAAGCTTCAACCTCTCCTGTATCGGCCTCGTCCTATGTAAATTTGGTTACTAAGTCAGCTAGGGCTTTCCCCTTAATGTCTG
This sequence comes from Sambucus nigra, assembly GCA_949130495.1. NCBI lineage: Eukaryota > Viridiplantae > Streptophyta > Magnoliopsida > Dipsacales > Adoxaceae > Sambucus > Sambucus nigra. The sequence continues at coordinate 367,912,543 of OX422210.1, read as the reverse complement.
TTCTCGGCTGGTAGATGATTTTGAATTCCCCCAATTCAATTTCCCTGGCCATCAACCTTCCTGACTTCTTAGGCTTGTGAATGACCTGTCTGAGGGGAGAATCAGTGACGATAACCATGGTATGTGCCTGGAAGTACGACTTCATCTTTCTTAAAGTATGGATTAGAGCATAAGACAATATCTCCATTTTGGGGTACCTTTGCTCGACCCTTTAGAGGGTCTTAATGTTAAAATACACTAGCCTCTATACTCCATCTTCATCTCTGATTATAGCACACTTATGGCCAACTCGAACACAACTATATATAAGTACAACTTCTCTCATTGGATTAGTCTTGACAGTAAGAGTAGGGAGCTTAGGTAGGCCTTTAATTCTGAAAAGGCCATATCTCACTCCTCATTCCACTCAAAATCCTTTCTAAGTACTTTGAAAAAAGGAAGGCACTTGTCAGTAGCTCTAGACACAAACTTGTTTAATGCTGCCACCCGTCCAATTAGCCTATGCACATCCCTTATTATTGTGGGATTCTTCATTTATAATAAATCTTTGATATTTTCAGGGTTGGCTTCAATCCCCCTCTGATTCACAATGAAGCCTAAGAACTTGCCTGCCCCCCACACCGAAGACACACTTGGCGAGGTTAAGTTTCATCCTGTATTCATCCATCGTGTCAAAAGTGCACTCAAGGCCGGCCACATGAGTGTCGTCCTTGAGGCTCTTCGTCGACATAAACTTCCATCATCTTCCCAATATGCTCCTCGAACATCTTATTAACCAGCCTTTGGTATGTTGCCTCGACATTTTTAAATCCAAAAGGCATGGCCTTGTAATAACAGGTTCCCTTGTCTGTTATGAAAGCTGTCTTCTCTGCATTGGCTAGATCCATAAATATTTAATTATAGCCTGAGTAGGCATCCATAAAGCTCATTAATTCAAGCCGACAGTAGCATCAACCATCTGATCTATCCTTGGCAGTGGAAAGTTTTCTTTAGGTCAGGATTTGTTCAGATCTGTAAAATCAACACACATCCTCCACTTGCCGTTGGATTTGGGGATGATGAAAGAATTTGCAAGATACTCAAGGTAAATGACCTCCCTGATAAAGTCATCCTCTTCCAACTTCGTCACCTCTTCTTGGATGGCATCATATTTTCCGTAGAGTAAACTCTTATTCTCTGCCTGATCGACTTGGCATCCTCGGCCACATTAAGCTTGTGGTAGAGAACCTTTGGATTGATGCCGGGTATATCCTCATGGCTCCAAGAAAAAATTCTTTGCCTTTTCTTTAACTGCTTGATCAACTCCTATTTGACCTCCTTCCTCAGGGCTTTACCGATTTGGACGGTTTTTTTGGCTCATCCTCATTGAGGGTGATGGATTCCACCTTCTCAGCGGCCTCACCCTTCTTTAAATTAGTTTAATCTCTTGTATCTAAGGTGTTAACGTTTTATGTTGTAGTAGCCTTTTTGTATGCCTCTCTCTCCTCGACTGAATTGAAGTAGCATTCACGTGCCTTAACTTGATCAGCCTGCACTTCCCCTACCCTATACAAAGTCAGGAATTTAATCATTTGGTGAACTGTTAAAGGCACGAACTCAAATTCTTTAGGGGCTACTTTTCCTAGGATTATGTTGTAGGACGAGTAGACATTCTCATCCACGACGAAGAAACTAATCTTCTTTGTGAGGCATTTCGGCCAGTAATTTCCCATTCTGACTTCCATTTCATAAATTCCCACAGGGTGTACTTTCTCTCTATTGAACCTGATGAGAGATTAATGATACGATACTAGCCTCTTCTTTCTCATACCTAATCCTTTGTAACAATCCCAAAACATAACGTCGGCCAAGCTGTCGCCGTCCAAAAAAATCTTCGAAACCTCATAACTATGCACCAGAGTGGTGATAACCAAAGGTTCATTGTGCGGGGCTAGAATCCACTTGAAATCTAGTCTAGAAAAACCCACAATCAAAGTGTTCATATCAATTTTAGTTCTTTTTACCTTTTTCGGCTCTATGGTTACTGAATGCACTTCCTTAGGTTTGGGAAGGAGATCCTTAGTCTCTGCTACATGAGCTTTTCTATCGGTAACTTCATTTCCTCCTATGGTTAATCCTCCACCGATCATCTTAACCCTAAGGGAGATCGTATGAAGCTGACCTTTTGGATCAGTATTTAGGGGAGGAAAGTCTGGGTTCGCTTCATCATTATCGTCCGAGTCATCATCATCTCGGCCTGCTGATTGCACTTGCCTTTCCTTCTCTTTCAAGTGTCGTCTCGACCACCCTTGGAACTTCCCTTATCAACATACTTTCTGAGCTTGCTAGCTTTTAACATTATCTTAATCTCATCCTTGAGAGAAAAACACTTGTCAATTGTATGGCCATGGTCTTAGTGAAATTCACACCACATGTTTTTATTCCTCTTCTGAGGAGGAGCTTTTAGCTTCTTAGGCCACTTTAGAGGCCGATCATTCTTAATCTCATTCAAAATGTGCTCGCAACTGACAGCCAAAGGGGTGTAGTCTGCGAACTTATCATTTTACCGATATCTTCTTGCCGTCCTTATTCTTCTTATGGAACTTACCCCCACTGCTTGTATCCTTCTCATCTTCACCTTTGGTAGCTATTACTTCCTCCTCATTCATGACCTTCCTGACCGTAGACAGTAGTTTGGCCATAGACTTTGGAGGATCTTCTTTAAGCTTCAAAAGTAGCTTTCTTTTTTGCAGACCTCCCATCAGGGTGGTCATGGAAACTCTCTTCATAATCCTCAACCTCCAATTTCTCCTTGTTGATCCTCGCTATATACTCTCTCAGACATTCATTCGTCCTTTGCTTCACATACATCAGGCGGATCGTCTTCTTCTGGGGCGTCACCCCAAAGCAGAAATTATGTATAAATATTTCTACAAGTTGTTTGAAATTCTCAATTGAGTTTTTAGGGAGAGAGGTAAACCATACATGAGCTTATCCAATCAAGGTGCTTGAGAAGGCATGATGCCTCATCTCGTCTGAGACTACATAAATATCATCAGCTGACTAATACATCTCCACATGGTGGACTGAATTAGTGCTCCCATCATTCTTTGGTGTGACCACTGGTGGATTGAACTTAACTGGAGTAGGATAACTCACAATATTTGCCATTAAGGGGGAGCCTTCATTGTATCCCCTCTGTAAGGGGTCTTGACTCTTCAGAATGTCCTCAATCTTATCCACCAGCCTTTTAATAGATACATTCCAGGGTCTCTCGGCCACTGCTATAACCTTAGCCTGGACCACATTATCTCTAGCCCCTTCTCTGCCATCTAAGTGAACTGAGGGTTCTCTGTTGGCTATTCACCTCTCGTTGCTCCTCGTCTTGAACACGAGGAGGTCGACGGTCATCACATCTGTCATTCCTTCTGGATCCAACTATACTTCTGGATCTGGAGAGGCGATTTCTTAGGTCGTCTGCTGCTAGGCCAAGCCTATCAAAGGCTGACCCCCTGCTTAATCTATCTAGATATGATGCCCTTTGCCTACATTCTCAGCTTGACCTTCCACTATACCCTCGACGGGGATGAATTAGTCGCACAATGCCTTTAGAGATCTGATAAGGCTCCCAATAGCTCCTGTCATCTTCTTTATCATACTGCTTATGTAATGACCACACTTTAATATGTTCATGTATCGTTTTAAATGTTGTATTATTTCGTATGTGATATGTATAATGTTAATTTATTATTTTTAGTCTAATCCTCCCTTCATAAATCATGAAATATTAAATTAGTTACAAACATAAAATTTTAAAGCTTTCGGTAGGAATGTTCATATTGGAGACTATTTTTGACCATTATAATATAACAATTGACTTGAGGTAAAAGTTAAAAAGTTGTAGATATATTAATTAGGTTTTTAACACAATAAATGGTGTGTTAAACGGAGGGCCGAGCAAGAAGTTATACAAAAATTACGAAATAAGGGCAAATCTGTCCATCCTTTAAGTTGTATTTTGTCGTATTGCAACACCATATGTTATATTTTGATTGGTTGGAAGGGGATATTGGTTTGGACGAATTAAACAATTTGAAATAACCTTCTTCTTAATCAAAATGGATTAAATCAAAGTCTTATAACATATCCTAAGCTAAATGATAAGTTTTGGTGTAGACAATGAAATTTTATGAAATTTTAGGGACTTGATTTTAAATAAAGAAAATTTCAGGGACCAAAATGAAAATACAAAAAGGACCATTTTGTAAATAAAATATTTTCAAGGACCTCTAAGAAATATTGAAAATGTATGGTGTAAAATTACTAAAATATCCTTCATGTGTAAAATGACCCTTATACCCTTAATAACTTAACACCTCGTGCCTGGTTTTGACACCTCCACCATACACATGTCGGCTTTAAAGGAAGGGACATAACACATGTCATGCAATTAGAGAAAGTTAAAACACGTGTTACCATCTAGTGAATTAAGAGTGCAAGACAGCCCCGTTACGCGACAAGCTAATGCCGACTCACCAAAATGAATGCTTAGTCACCGGGACACATGTCATCACCAAGATAACTTTGGGAAATTATAAATAGAGGCCTTAGGATAATTTCTTACATGAAATTCATTCAAAATATCAGAGAGAAATAGTGAGAGAAAGTACGGGGGAGTTTAAGAACAAATTTCGTCTTGGTGATCCAAGACCCGACACCTGTAACTTCGAACCTCTTTTTAGGTGAGTACTCTGACATTCCTTGTGCATTTTAATTATATGTTATTATGAAAACTATATATATATATATATATATATATATATATATTTTTTTTTTTTTGAACTTCTTTTATTCTCAAAATTCATCTAATATTGATAATTGATTCCTTGTGATATGTTTATATTTGTCCATATAGACATACCAATTAAAAAGAGTTTTGAAAATGAAATGGAATATTGGAAATAAGATTTGTCCTAAGGGACCACTCTTATTGACTGACCTTCCCAACTGGGTTATCGCTGGTGTGCACTAAATAAGGTGTTGTGACGAGCAAGTGCGATTGGCCCTCAACTACCGGGGAATAATACGGTATTAACGTTTACTTGGCCATTAAAATGATATGATTGAAAGAAAAATATATTGCCTTTGAATTGTCGCATCTATTTTATTTTGAGCTATTCATTTCTACATACTGTCATTCACATATAAATATACTATTGTAAGTTCCTATCTATATATATCTATGCCTTCTGTTCTTGCTTGAATAGGTATCTATTTTATGGAAAAAAACCTTGTAATGTTTGGATATTAAATCTCATTCGGCTTTTAGCTGATGTTATAATAATATTTCAGGAAATAACTGGGCTCACGGATGGAACGTAAAAGGACTATATTGAAGATTTGGCCTTTAGAGCTCTTTTTGTTACTTTATGTAAAATGTTTGGTTATCAGATGGAGCATGTAATAGGTTTTAAATTTTTTCTAAAGTTGTAAATTCGTTGTTACTTATATAAAGTTTCCTTTTAGAAAGTTCTGATGACGTAATTCCTTCATTTTCAATAGTTTACGATTCATGACCATGTGGATGTATTTCCGTTGCATTTATTTAAGGAAACAAATTAAATCCAGAATATTGAATGCTTTAGTGGCATGTCAAGACGCTCCTTCCCTACTAAGTTTGGGATGGGGTCGTGACAGAGGTGGTATCAGAGCATAGGTTATGAACCCGTAGACCATTGATAATTATTTATAGATTTTAAGTTTCAATACATGGGATATAGGATTAAATATTCGACTTATGTGATAACCCTCCATATGTTTTACATCTTATATAACTGTATATATATATATATATATATATATATATATATATTTGTTCTTCTAATTTTAAAATTTGGAGATAGTATGATACATCTTATGTTTGGCCATGACTGTAGAAAATGACCAAGATGAGATCAACAGCGGGAACTAGTGGTTCAAGTATGGAAGGACTGGAAGGTGCATACAAGGAAATTTAAAGTCTAGCAAGGATTGTGGAGCATCAGGTGAATAATGGAGCCCTAAAGAATATTGAACTAAGTAGCTATACTATTAAACAGTTCAAAAACTTGAACTCGTCATCTTTTAAAGGTTCTCCTAACGCCACTGAAGCAGAAAGGTGGGTGATGCAAATGGAAAAGATATTCGACGTTCTTAAGTGTACTGGTGAACAAAGGATTTCATTTAGAACATTTATGTTAGAAGGTGAAGCCAAACGTTGGTGGAGAATGACTAAGAGAATTTACAAGGTAAGGAATAATGCTATAGGTTGAAATGACTTCTTAGTGATCCTCTACAAGAAATACTTTCCCGAAATGATGCAAGACCAAAAAGTAGCTGACTTCATGAGTCTATTTCAAGGAAATACAACGGTTAGTCAATACAAGGCAAAGTTTATTGAGTTATCCCATTTTTCACCTCATGTTGTGATAATCGATGTTTTAAAAGCCAAGAAGTTTGAACGTGGGTTGAGTTTGAATATTCGTAGTTGAATTTCCATCCTAAAATTGACCTTATATAATGGTGTGGTGACTAGGGCAATGATAACTGAGAAGGATACTGAAGAATATAATCAAGTTAGAGAGGGAAAGAGTAAGTTTGGAGAACAAAGAGGAAGGAACCCCAATAATAAACCCTTTAGGACTATACCTAATATCGGGCAACCTTTTGTAAACAAACCCTTTAACATTGATAGATGCCAACTGTGCGGTAATATTCACAGAGGGCAAACATGTTATCTGGAAACTGGAAGTTGTTTTGGGTGTGGCCAAAAGGGACATAAAATGAGAGATTTCCCAAGAAAAGGGAAGGCGCCAACAAAGACTTTTAATGATAATAAGGATCATGGCAGACAAGGTAGAGTTTTTAATCTTTTTGATGCAAAGGCTTCTAATGCAGTAACGTCAGGTACACTTTCTATATGTTCACAACCTTTTCAAGTTTTAATAGATCCCGATTCTACCCATTCATTTGTGTCTGCATGTTTTGTTAATTGCTTTCCTAATATTCCTGAACCCTTGAATCATAGCGTACACGTTTCTACTCCTCCGGGAGAGCTATTGATAGAAAAATTAGTATATAAGTCTTTCCCTGTAGATGTTAGTAATCATAAACTATTTGACGATTTGATAATTTTTTAACATAAGAGATTTTGAAGTCATTTTGGGGATGGATTGGTTAGTATCGTATAATGCTAAGGTAGATTGTTTTGAGAAGAGAGTTACTTTCCAAATTCCTAACCATGTAAAATTTAGTTTTAAAGGAACTGGCATCCTATCTCCCATACGTATTATCTCTGCAATACAAGATGGTATTTTTCTTAAGAAGGGATGTCAAGGATTCCTTGCAAGTGTTATTGATTCGCAAACAAAAGATCCTGGTTTAGAAGATATTCCTATCGCTAAACATTTTCCACATGTTTTTCCAGATGATTTACCTAGTCTTCCTCCTAGTAGAGAAATAGAGTTTACGATTGAACTTATTCCTGGAACTATACCAATATCAAAACCACCTTATCACATGGAACATTTAGAATTAAGGTAATTAAAAGTTCAATTACAAGATCTGTTACATAAAGGTTTTATTAGACCAAGTGTATCCCCTTGGGGTGCTCCAGTGTTATTTGTTAAAAAGAAGGATGTGACGATGAGGTTATGTATAGATTATCATGAACTAATTAAGGTGACCATTAAGAATAAATATCCCCTACCTCGTATAGATGATTTGTTTGACCAACTACTAGGAGCGCAGGTATTTTCTAAGATTAACCTTAGGTCAGGCTATCACCAATTGAAGATTAAGGAAGATTATACTTTGAAATCAGCTTTTCGTACTAGATATGATCATTATGAATTTCTTGTGATGCCATTTGGACTAACTAATGCACCGGCCACTTTTATGGATATGATGAATAGGGTGTTTAGGAAATATTTGGATCAGTGTGTGGTTGTTTTCATTGATGACATCCTTATTTATTATAAAAGTATTGAAGAACATGAAAAGCATTTAGAGATAGTGTTACAAATTCTTAGAAGGGAGAAATTATATGCAAAATTACAGAAGTGTGAGTTTTGGTTGCCTAGTGTATCTTTTTAAGGACATGTCATGTCTAAGGAGATGGAGTGTTGGTTGATCCTCAAAAGATCAAGGCTATACTAGATTGGACTAAACCATCTAATGTGACAAAGATTCATAGTTTTCTTGGATTAGCAGGCGATTATCGAAGATTTGTTGAGGGATTTTCTAGTATTGCCAAACCTCTATCTAGATTAACCCAAAAGAAGGTGAAATATGAATGGTCTGAGGAAGTTGAGAATAGTTTTTGAGAACTTAAGAATCGATAAGTAACTGCCCCAATTTTGACTATTCCTTTCGGAATAGGGGGATTTGTGATTTTTAATGATGCTTCTAAAAATGGTTTGGGATGTGTGATAATGCAAAATGGAAAAGTAGTAGCTTATACCTCGAGACAGTTAAAACCACATGAGCAAAATTATCCAACCCATGACCTAGAATTAGCAGCTGTAATTTTTGCTCTTAAGATTTAGAGACATTATTTGTATGGTGAGACATGTGAGATTTATACTGATCATAAGAGTTTGAAATATATCATTACTCAGAAAGAGTTAAACATGAGACAAAGGAGGTGGTTAGAATTGATGAAGGATTATGATTTAAATATTCATTATCACCCAGCGAAAGATAATATAGTAGCTGATGCTTTAAGTAAAAATTATACACTAAATTTAACATGTCTTATTACAAGCCAAGAAGATCTGTTGAAGGATTTAAGGAGTATGAAAATAGATGTTCATATTTATAATAAAAGAGGAATAATGACAAACTTACAAGTACAACCCATGTTGATGGAAAGGATCAAAATTGCACAAGTAAATGACCCACAACCGAAGACGATTAGAGAAGAAGTTATCGAAGGGAAGATAATTGATTTGCGATACGAGATGATATACTGAGTTTTGGAAATATAGTGTGTGTTCCACATGATGCCCAACTAAAGAGGCAAATTTTGGAGGAAAGTCATTACTTGAGATTCATATTTCATCCCGGATGTAGAAAGATGTATAGGGATCTTCTAGAAGTGTTTTGGTGGAATAACATGAAAAGAGAGATAGCGAAATTTGTATCTCAGTGTTTGGTTTGTCAATAAGTAAAAGCTGAACATCAGAAGCCATTAGGATTACTACAAACCCTCCCTATCCCTGAGTGGAAATGGGAACATATTAATATGGGTTTTGTGATAAGTTTACCAAGGAGTTCAAATGGTAATGATTCTATTTGGGTGATTGTTGATAGCTTAACTAAATCTGCTCATTTTCTTGCCATTAAGATTACCCATTCCTTAGAAAAATTAGCTAAGTTATATGTAAGGGAAATTATTAGGCTTCATGGAACCCCAATTTAAATTATTTTTGAACGTGACCCTAGATTTGTGTCTCACTTTCGGAAAATCCTACAAGCATCCATGGTAACACAATTGAATTTCAGCACCACTTTTCATCCTCCAATAGATGGACAATCTGAGAGAACTATTCAAACCTTAGAGGATATGCTTAGGGCATGTGTACTTGATCTGAAGGGGACCTGGATAATCATTTACCATTAGTAGAATTTGCATATAATAATAGTTATCAAGCAAGTATTCAAATGGATATATATGAGGCACTCTATTGTAGAAGGTGTCATTACCCTGCATGTTGGGTAGAAGTTGGAGAAAGAAAATTATTAGGACCATAATTGATCCAGATCACAACATAGAAAGTGAAATTGATACAACACCGACTTCGAATCTCTCAAAGCCATCAAAAGAGTTATATTGACAGTCGTCACCGATAGTCAGAATTCTAAAGAGGAGATTTTGTGTTCTTATGAGTATCACCAGCAAAGGGAGTAATCCGATTTGGGAAGAAAGGGAAGTTGAGTGCAAGATACGTAGGACCTTTTGAGATCCTTGAAAGGATATGAGTTATTGCATATAAAATAGCCTTACCTCCTGAACTCTCTAGTGTAGATAATGTGTTTCATGTGTCAATGATGAAGAAATACATTGTAGATCTAACGCATATCCTAAGTCATGAACCTCTTCAAGTTAGAGAAGATTTTACCTACATTGAGCATCGAGTAGAAAATTTTGACCATAAAGATAAAATATTACGAACTAAGGTAATTCCACTGGTCAAAGTATTATGGCGTAATCATTCCATTGAAGAAGCAACGTGGGAGTGGGAAGATGAAATAAAGGAGCGATATCCATACCTGTTTGAAAATTAATGTAAATAAAGTATGGGGACCAAACTTTTTATAAGGAGGGTAGGATGTAATGACTCAACTTTTATATGTTCATGTATAGTTTTAAATGTTGTATTATTTCATATGTGATATGTATAATGTTAATTTATTATTTTTAGCCTAATCATCCCTTGATAAATCATGAAATATCAAATTAGTTACAAACATAAAATTTTAAAGTTTTTGATAGGAATGTTCATATTGGAGACTAGTTTTGACAATTATAATATAATAATTGACTTGAGGTAAAGGCTAAAAAGTTGTAGATATATGAATTAGGTTTGTAACACAACAACCGGTGTGTTAACGGAGGGCCGAGCAAGAAGTTATACCAAAATTACGAAATAAGGGAAAATCTGTCCATCCTTTAACTTGTATTTTGTCTTATTACCACACCATGTGTTATATTTTGATTGGTTGGAAGGGGAGATTGGTTTGGCTGAATTAAACACTTTGAAATAACCTCCTTCTTCATCAAAATGGATTAAATCAAAGTCTCATATCCTAAGCTAAATGATAAGTTTTGGGGTAGACAATGATTTTTAGGGACTTGATTTTAAATAAAGAAAGATTCAGGGACTAAAATGAAAATATAAAAAGGAACATTTTGTAAATAAAATATTTTCAAGAACCTCTAAGAAATATTAAAAATGTATGGTGTAAAATTACTAAAATATCCTTCATGTGTAAAATGACCCTTATATCCTTAATAACTTAACACCTCATGCTTGACACCTCGTTCTTGGTTTTGACACCTCCACCATACACGTGTCAGCTTTAAAGGAAGGTAAAAAACACATGTCATGCAATTATAGAAAGTTAAAACATGTGTCAGCACCTAGTGAATTAAGACTGCAAGACAGCCCTGTTACGCGACAAGCTAATGCCGCCTTACCAAAATGAACGCTTAGTCACCGGGACACATGTCATCACCCAGATAACTTTGAAAAATTATAAATAGAGGCCTTAGGATCAGTTCTTGCATGAAATTAATTCAAAAGATCAGAGATAAATAGTGAGAGAAAGTACGGGGAAGTTTAAGAAGAAATTTCGTCATAGTGATCCAAGACCCGATACCTGTAACTTCGAACCTCTTTTTAAGTGAGTACTCTGACATTCCTTGTGCGTTTTAATTATATGATATTATGAAAACTATATATATATATATATATATATATATATATATATATATATATATATATATATATATTAAACTTGTTTTATTCTCAAAATTCATCTGATACTGATGATTGATTCCCTTGTGATATGTTTATATTTGTCCATATAGACATACCGATTAAAAAGAGTTTTGAAAATGATATTGAATATTGAAAATGAGATTTTCCCTAAGGGACCACTCTTACTGACTGACCTTCCCATCTGGGTTATCACTGGTGTGACCTAAATAATGCGTTATAATGAACAAGTTCGATTGACCCTCAACTATCGGGGAATAATACGGTAGAAAAATACAGTATTAGAGTGTACCTGGCCATTAAAATGATATGATTGAAAGAAAAATATATTTCCTTTGAATTGTCACATCTATTCTATTATGAGCTATTCATTTCTACATACTGTCATTCACATATAAATATACTAATGCAAATTCCTATCTATATATATCTATGACTTCTGTTCTTGCTTGAATAGGTATCTATTTTATAAAAAAAACCTTGGAATGTTTGGAGATTAAATCTCAATTGGCTTTTAGCTGACGTTGTAATAATTTTTCAGGAAATAACTAGGCTCACGGATGGAACGTAAAAGGACTATATTGAAGATTTGTATTTTAGAGCTCCTTTTGTTACTTTATGTAAAATGTTTGATTATCAGACATAGCATGTAATAGGTGATAGAAAGAACTTTTCGGTATATTTTTCGTCCTTGATTGAAAAGATCCTCTAATCAAAATCCTCAATTACCAACAAAATATAACAATCTAAAGTGTAGAGGTAAGTGAGGGTATCAATCCACATTAAGGAGGTAAGCTAGATACAAATTCAATTGTAATTCAATTTTATTTTCTTTTTGGAATTTTTCTTTTCTATTTTTTTTAGCTTTTCAAATATTAAAACAATTAGGGTGAGGATGTGAAATAACACGAACTAAAATGAAAGATCAAATTACAAACTAAAAAGTGACTAAAACGAAAAATAAAGTGTAACACAAAAATAAGAGATAAAGTGAGGTAAAAAAATGTGAGAATAATCAAGGAGTGGGATTACACCACAAATTTTAGCTATTCTAACTAATTAGTTTAATTAATTGAATTCTCCCAAATTAATATCAAAATTACAAATCAACTCTCGTTGCATATGTAATTTTATTAGCAACCTTTTAGAATATTAAGTTTAACACTCCACAACTCTAGAAAAATAGATCCACACTCCTTTTAATTAATCACTCGCTAGGATCGATGGATTAAAATTTATGTAAATCTAGAAAATGAATTTTAGAGTTGAAATCCAAGGAATAATACCACACTTAAGAAACCCCTATCTCTAGTTCGAATCTAAAATGGGTACTATAACTTAGAATTTCAATTTTCTCTCGAAAATCATTTACCCTCTCTCGAGGCGTAAATTTAAGGGTGAGGGATCGAAATTAATATTCAAAGGAAATTTTCAAGCAATCAAACTAATTAAATTAAAATAACATCAAATAAGGGTCCCCCCCACCCCTTGAAAGGGGATTTATCCTAACATCATATTAAACATGATAATAAAATAATCAAAGGCTAATAAAATAAAGTAGAAGAGAGGAACAATCAAACCAAATCTATTTGAGTGAAATTGGACTCCAATCCTTGAATTTGCAATTTACATCCCTCTAATTGAGCATCCAAGTGATTTGTAATTAAATAATCACTCCATTAAATCTCTTACAAAATTTAACCTCACAAATATTTAACAAAAATAAAAATAATAAAATAAAACTATTTACAAAATGGGGATCATCCTAATTTATTTTCTACACTAAACTATCTCTTCTAACTCCCTATAGAATTGTCTTCCTCCTTCTTTAAATGGGGTCTTCCATCTTATATAGTAAGCATGGAGCATGAGGGTAAAAATGGGAGGATAAAGGTGCAAAAGGTTGTATAAGGTGTGGGTGAGGGTTCATTTAGAAAAATACACAAATGTGCATGAGTTGTGTGAGGTCATGTGGGAAGTGAGGTGAAGGAATAAAATCTAATTTGGTAAAAGGGGTTTTGGGAAAATGGGTAAAGTGGGTTAAGTTGGGTTATTAGTTGGTTTTGGTTTAGTGTTCATTTGGTATGTGGTTTATGCAGGAGATAAATCGTGTAGCTTTGTGAATGAAATGGGTCCATGGCTTGGATTGGTCAAGGGTTTCTGAGTTGGGTCAGACATGGGTTGTTCCATCTGGGGCGCTGTCGGGTTACGGGTAGGGGGAAGGGTAGATCGGGTTGGTGAGCTTTTGGGGGTTGGTTCCGGCTGGATATCGCGGGTTTGTGGGTTGCGAGGTGGACATGGGTAGGAGATTGGGTCTCGGGTTATGTGTAGGTACGGGTTCAAGTTTGGGGGGATCCGACAGGGGATAGGGCTGAGGCGCAGGGGGTTGATGGTAGTGGCTCCGGGAGGGTTTGGAGGTGGTTTAGAGGGTATGGCTGGGCTGGTTACCGACGGTTGCGACCGAGAATGGCTCGGGTTGGTGGGTTTGGCATGGGGAGTGAGTAAGGAGAGAGAGAGGGTATTGGTTTAAGGTGGGTAATGGAGGTTAGTGGGTTTAGAGGAGAGAGGAGAGAGAGGGTGAGAGGTTGAATATGAAAGGTGGGGGTCAGTGTGTGTGTGAGGTGTAGGGTGTTAGGATGTGGGTGAGATGATGGTTGGTTTAGGTGTGTGTGAGTGTGTAGTAATTGGGTGTGAGGGGTTGTGTGTGTGTTTAACTTATGCCCCTAAAAACTAAAACTAAAACTAAAATAAAACAAAATAAAAATTTAAATAAACTAAAAAAATATAGAAATCAACTAAAATAAAAATGACATGACAAGACACACCATACAAACTCTAAAAACAACTACACATGACTAAAATAAAAACTATAAAAATAAAAATAGAAAATGAAATAATAATAATAAACTAATCTAAAAACTAAGAAAATAAAAGAAAATATAAAAACTGATACACGACGCGCTAAAAATATAAAAATCCTAAAAAAATATACATGACTCAATAAAATAAATTAATAAAATAAATCCTAAAAATAAAATGACACAAATAAAATAAAATGGGACAAAGTAAACACACACGGTTCGGGACAGGTTTAGGGTAGGCTAGGGAATGGGACAAGGGTAATTAGCTCCATAATCTGCACAATTGCGTTGAAATACGCATTTGAACACTGCAACGTGCATTCGACCTACAAAATAGACAATAAAGCGCATAAGACCCAAATTGTTGAGAATTAGCAACTAAAATACGTCTATTCGGGGTCTAAAATGTACAGCTTTGGGTGCTTATCAATAGGTTTTAAATTTTGTCTAAAGTTGTAAACTCGTTGTTACTTATATAAAGTTTCCTTTTAGAAAACTCTGATGACGTAATTCCTTCATTTTCAGTAGTTTACGTTTCATGACCATGTGGATGTATTTTCGTTGCATTTATTTAAGGAAATAAATTAAATCCAGAATATTGAATGCCTTGGTGGCATGTCAAGACGCTCATTCCCTACTAACTTTGGGACGGGGTCGTGACAGCTTATCCTCATCATTAGGCCATTCACGACCCAGCCTCCCCAGGTGTAAGCACTTAGGGTCGGTCACGTCTCTGCACGTTCGTTAAGGTGGAAAATCTGAGTGGGGAATGGGGTGGTCCCCTCGCCGTTTGATCTAAATGGACCATCCCTGACTACTGGAGTCATAAACTCCTCTCCGAATTCGGCAAGTCTAGCCACCATATTTGGGTTGAAAGCAGCAATCTGTCGTTGGCTATCTACTAAGAAGTGCAAAGTCGCCGCCACCCCAACCATTTCTAACTGAGGAGGGTCCTAGCTGGTACTAGGACTACCTATAATTGGGGTATCTGTTGCCATTGGAGAGTTCCGGTGATTGAAAAAATCAAATGAGGTACTGGTAGTAAGCTGGAAGAGTAGAAAATAAGCTAAAATGCAAACCAAAGCTCTTTCAATGGTGGTTCAAGATCAAACAAGGATGAGACTGGACCACCACCAGAGCATCCAGTAGAGCAGCTATAGAAAAAGGGAAGAGAATGGCTATCTCGTTCCCACAGATGGCGCCAGAATGATGATACCAAAATTGGTATCACCATGCCAAAGTGATGAGTAAGCTCAAAACAGACAACAATGGAGTATGATAAATATAAATAAGTAGACAGAAAGAGATGAGGCAAAGTAGAATATCATACCAAATATAAGTGGTTCAGCCTATAGATGCCTTACACCCACTGTCTGAGTGTGTGAAATCCACTAAGTATGGGCTCTAATGTCCTTGGGATATAACACTCAAGGTTTTCTCTCTCACTAAGTATTTTGAAAGAGTTTTGCTAGGGTTGTTAATAATTGATCATTTATAATGTAGAAGATGAAGTGTACTTATAGTGTCTTGGGGGTATTATGTACCCCCAAGCATGTAATCAACATGTGCATAAGGAGGCTCCCAATAACGAGTTAACACTTGCCCCTCACACATGTAACTAATCATGATCTAATATTCCCTCACGTGAGGTAATAATCTTTTTATAACAGACTTGTCCACGTGGGATTTGCCATCTTGGAACCTTGTACTTCTCGTATTATGGATGTCATCTAGAGGGGTCTCGGCTTGGCCGAGTACGAAACCCCAGCGTAGCCTTGTTCGATATTCTGGTGGAAGTGTAGTCTCAACCGAACACATTAGGCCGAGACGTGCCTTGTGTGATATTATCAAGTTTTGACCAAAATAGTGGATGAGGCATGTCTTTGCTTATGAAAGGCTATCCTAGAGCCTTGACTCATGAGAGGGACGAGAGCATGGATTTACGTGAATGACCCCGGTTCAGATGAGCCCTGGGTATAGTCTAGGTGGGGTTCTTTAGGAACTCGGTTTTGGACGCTGCTGACCCTCATCCTAGGACGAGGTCACACTTGGTTATTTCAGGTGACATGTCCATGTTTCCAACCTGTCCAATCAAAGCTCTTTGAAAAAAACATAACCCTAGAAATGCAAGAATCGTCTTCCACTATGAGGTTAGAACTTAATGTGCGATCTTTAATGGTATTGATTTTTGAACATGGATGTGAATCCACTTTGGCTGCTTAAAGATAGGTTCGTCCATCCATAGTTGTGAGTGTTAGATTTTGGAACTACACAACGAACCTCCTTCATCCTCCTAAAGTCTTCTCCCGCGTAGTTCCAACCCTGCCTCCAGAGTCCTCCGACAACTAAAAATGTATCCTAGCCTTCTTCTTACCTACCACAATATTAAACAAAAATATTCTTGTACTAACACATGTGTAAGATATCACCTTTCTATCTTAGCTCTATTGAATCTTAAAGTCTATCCCTGGTAACTTAGAAGCTTCCCTAAAATATAAATCCAACCATCGAACCTCTCCCTTAACGAGTGTGGATCCATGTGATCGCCCTTTGTCTCGTGCACTGAAACTGAACTGTTGATTATTTCGAAATGTTTATTTAAATAATACAAATGTGACACCCCGCCTAATTAAACCTTGGGTGATTAAGCCTTAATTCAATTTAAACAGGTTTCTTAAATGGTCCATTCTTAGCATCACTGCCGAAATCTTTTTAATTTACTAACCACCTAAGTGAAATTAAACGGGTGCCAAATTTTATCTTTCTTAAGCAGAATAAATAATCCATACCAACACATTACAATTCTAGTAATACTAAAACAGTTTGCATAAATAACTGAATGCAGGTAAAGTCTTGCCGAAAACCACGGCCAATAAAAGACAACTAAAAATCCATAACTAGAATAAACTGTAAAAGTAAATATAGGACAACATGTCCCAACTAAGAATACTAAAACTGAGATCCTGCACTAGAACTGAAAAAGAGGAAGCGTCTAAACAATCCCTGCAACATCCACATGTGCTGCAGCTCCCAAATCTCTGGAATGAAATCATGCTGGGTGTCCCTGTGGCTGGGCACCTAAAAGGTTTTTAAAATTTTTACATAGCAAGAGTTAGTACTCAAAACATTTGAAAATATTTTGCAAGCAGTTATCACAATTGAGTTATTGATTACACATATTAAAGTTTCACAGAACTCCCTTGGACTTCCTCACCTCTATTTTATAGTACGTAACTATTGAGGATACTTAGTCTACCTAGTTATACTACCCATAACCGTAGGTAACTTATTTACTGTTCGTTGTCCTTATTCTTGTAATAATTACATCACGCTATAAATTATTACTAAGACATTTACAATTCATTTCATTGTCTACTATTCTAAATCAGTAGATTATACACATATAATACATTTTATCACACAATAATGTATTTAATATCAGTTATCACTAACATATCCTTTTATTACACATAAAGGACTCTTGGTTCGGAATGATTCATCGACCCCAAGTAAAAGTTGGTTCGGAATAATCCATCGACCCCAACTATTTAAAAATATAAATATATACACATATTCTGGCTCGGGACTCTTTCATCGCGACACCAGTTTAAAGTTTGGTTCGGCATTTTTCATCGACCCCAAACATATAATAACTTTATGTTAGTTCAGAATGTCACATCGACCCTAACATAATTAATTTAGGTAAAATTCTATTAACCCAAACTTTATATAATTTAGTAGGTACACACCCAACCTATCAAATCATGACCGTACGTAATATATTTTACTTATATTCACAGTACTCATTAATTTATAATTTATTTCACTATTGTATTTATTCGAGTATTCACGCAACTCTAAGGGCCCTAGTTACCCCTCCCTTAATTCAGTAGTTAAGTTAACTTTAACCTACTGGTATTTTTCCGGAATTAAATCTCACTCTTTTCGCAATTAAATTCTCACAATCTCAACATACAGCTCAATCGATCATTCTCCCGTTGGTCCATTTCTCCAAAATTCCCACTCAATCATTTATGAAGAAATCTAATGGTACACCTACTGGTGATTATAAGGTCTCCTCATAGGTAAAATATCATTACTAAGGTTCCCATTAAGCGACGGTAATTAAAAGAAATTTATTCACAAAATTCTCTAAAGTCCAACCAGGGTCGATCGATCGAGGGGATATGGTCGATCGATCGACTGCTCGATTGATCGACATTCAAGGGTCGATCGATCGATGAAGCAGTGACAGACCCAGTTCGTCTTCTTCATGCGGGTTTCACCATTTTTATCTATCTATCTATCTTTCATGATAATCCACCATCTTTGCAACCAACAATTTCTAATCATTCCTACATGTTCTGGGATGATTACTAACGATTTATCACAACAAAATCATTATAAATCTTGGCCAAGTTAACTAAAAATCTTACTGATATTCAAGAACCCTAAAAATACATTCTTTACATCTTTCATCATAATTCTAGATTTTTAGTTCGATTCAATCATCTAGTTTCCTATGATATCAGAATATTTGAAGATCCAAAAATGTACTACATGCAATCCCTACCAATCATGGATCATAATCAATTGTTTTTCTCCCAAAAATATCATAAAAAAAAACCATGTTCTTCATCAAGCTTAAATATGGGTATTATAACTCAATTTATTTTGCAAATAACCACTTGCCTTATGATTTGTAGGGTCTGATTTCGTGGTTGTTGATGATGGTTGGTGATTTTGATCCTTCAATCCTCCTTCCCAACAACTTTGGGGATGAAATCTCTTTAGAATTTCCCCTCCTTCCTTCTTTTGCCTTAGGAAATTGTCTCTCTCTCTTCTCTAATGGCTATGGTGTATTTTCTTTCTTTCTAACCCTAGCCTCACCTCTTATAATCTGATCTAGGGTTTCAAAATTCGTAGGTCTACTTACCCATAAATGTAAAGAGACCAAAAATCCCTCGAATGGTCTCGGTTTAGCCCGAAAATAACCCGGCACTCAACTAGTACCCCCGGGTACACTATTTTGACTAATTTGACCCTTTCGGAATCATCCGTGGACTCTAAATTATCGTTTGAGTCTCCTAAAATATTTTTCTAATCTCATCTACCATTTTTGTCTACGCGTGACACTCGGTTGAAATAACTCAGGTACGTCTATATAATCACTAGACCGTACTTAACAACATTCAAAATTTACTACTCACGTTTAGTAAATTTTTATATCCTCATTTTAATCTTCATTAATCATTATTTCACATTAAATTACTCTTCTCACGTAATTTAAATAAAACGTCTTTTATCGCATTGAATTACTCTACTCACGTAATTTAAATAAAACATATCACATTAAATTACTCTACTCGCGTAATTTAAATAAAAAGTAATTAAGCAGAATTTCGGGGTATTACAACAAACTCCTTTCTTCTCGCCTGGAATAACAACTTCTTCTCCCCACTCTCCATCACTGATGTTATTGAATAATTAGTACATCAAGGAAGGAGTAAACGCAAGGAGTTAGTCGAATCTAGGAAAACATTTTTTTCTTGAAATTATGAAGCAGTTAATGGTTGTGTTTGTAGTTTTTCATATGATTGGTATTATACATCAAGCATGGCCCTCACATGATAATCTACCCATGAACTAAATGTTACATCTACATGATCATGATCATTTACTCACATACTCAATGATAAACATCCACTAATATTCTTATATGCCTATTATGGTATTTATACCATGCTTGAAATTATATGTTTATTGCAAATATTCCACATGAAAATTCAAAATTTGTTTAGACTCCTAAAACTCTAATGGAATTCAAGATTGAAATTTTTCTTTATGAACATAAAAACATTTCAATTAAAATTCCATCCATAAAAAAATCGAGTGCTAAATACCACACATGTACAAGGTGGAAATACCACATAAAGATCTCTACAAAAACATCTTCAACGAATGGATCATATGATGTCAAATATGTGAATGTAAAGCTTGAATGGTTTTGGAAAAAAATACATATACTATTCACACACCCACAATTGATTGGAAATAGAATCAAACGCGCATACAATTGACACTTTCCAATTGCCTATAATTGAGTAATACATGATAACTTACTTGTTGATACTCGTTACACATGAATTTTTTAAATGTTGACACTAGATAAACTATGAAAAAATCATGCACGTTTGTTACATGGTACAAACTTGATACAGGCATATACACTTTGAAAGTATGATGTTACACTTCTTATAGTCGGTTCACATGATATGTAACTATTACATACAGTTTCACATTATTCAATTATTTCATGTAATTCCTATTTTTGAATGATACCACTGATTAGGCTCAAATTCTTCCGAATTTAGCCCCTTAATTTAGAGACCTTTACCATCTCGAACAGTGTAAAATGGGTGTAATTATCGCGTTTCCTTGACACTAACTCCTTCTAACAAGTACATCTAGTTTCGTGTATTTCTCCTAAGTTTTGTAGGTATTTGAAGCATTAATGAAGAAAGAAACTGGATAAGCAATGAGCAATGTCAAAGAAGGAAAGTCAAAGGGTAATTTCATAAATTTGTAAACTGTTCCGGAGTTGAATCCAACTAGGAAGTTGAAGAGAATTCAATTTCAAGAACTTTGGATGGAACGACAAGTCAATCCGAGCTCCGGTAATCAAGTTACGAAGGTTTGAAGTTGAGAAGGAAAAGACCCCTGGATGAAAAGAGAGGGAGATCCGAACCTTTTATTGGAAAAGGATCCGGACCACATCATAAGAAGCACTCTGTCCCAAAATAGGGGGCGATTCGGACCTTTTATTGGAAAAGGATTCGGACCGCCTTGGAAAATATATTCTGTCTCAAAGGGGAGGGGATCTGGACTTTTTCCCAAAAAGGATCTGGACCGCCTCAAGTTGGGGAACACTGTCTCTAAACAGGGGGCGATCCGAAATGCCTACCCCGATGGATCTGGACCGCATTGGATTTTTACAAATTTCTCTATTCTTTCTCAGAGTTGTAATGGAGTCAAACTCTTGTAAAATTTCGTGGTTATTTATTCAGATTAGTTCCCTAATATAGGGAGTTTAATTTTTAGGTTAATTAAGTAGGAGTAGAGGGGTTTTTAGTAAAAAAACCTAGGTTTCAACAAGAAGCATTGCTGTCAGGATTCAAGTTTAATTTCTGCAATTCAAGTAACACCTTTCCTTTAATTTTTGATTGCTCATTAGTTTTAATTGCTGGTTTTGAAACTGAAATTATCTTTTCAATTAGTTTCTTTAAAGTTAATGTTTTCTTTCTTAAAAATCATGTCTTTCTCTACGTTAATTATGTCTAGCTAATTATCTAAGGGTTGGGGTGCATGAACCCGACCCGATGTAATTCACGATAGTGGAAATAGACATTTGAATTATAATATTAGATGAATCATGTTGTATAACTGGTGCAATCGTCATAGGACTTTTGATCTCATTTTACCTAGGTAATCGGGATACTTAAGAGTGCAACGCGCGTATTGGTTAATGCGACACCTGGGAGTACTAAAGACCGAGTTAAGTTAAAATTCTAATTTCAAAACTAGTGTGGGCTTACATACTGTGTGGGCTACGATCCCTCATATGTTTAATACGAGTTCAGTTAAAATCCTTTGCTTACATACTGTGTGGGCTACGATCCCTCATATGTTTAATACCTGGGAGTACTAAAGACCGAGTTCAGTTAAAATTCTAATTTCAAAACTAGTGTCCTACGAAGTGAATTACTAGGGTGTGGGGGATTGTAACCCGACTTATTGTTCTCATCTAATAGTTAAACTTTTAGTCCAATTGTCAACAACCTTTCGTTTAAATAGTATAGTTGCATTTTATTAATGCATAGTTGCTTTAGTTAATCATTATCCAATTTGCGTTTAGTTGTAGTTAATTCGTACTCCAAATCATCTTTTCTTTCTTTTTAGAGTCAAATCTAGGATTTCTTAATCTGTCCAACGTCGTCACGAATTCATTCGTCCTGTTTTCCCTGAGGATTGATACATGACTTACCGGGATTATTACTTGAGCGATAAGCTTGCACTTGAGCCTACATAGCACGTACACTAGACACATTTGTGTTCACGTCAAGTTTTTGGAATCGTTGTCTAGGATCTAGGTAGACTTAGGTTAGATCGATTCAATCTAGAAATTTGACCAAAAATCTAATATATATATATATATATATATATAATAAAAAAATTCATCATCTCTCAAAAGCCTTTAATTCAAAATCCTGAACATACTCAAACTCCTCAAAATACTCCAATCAGAATCCACGAAAATCCAATTGTTGAGTATAACTCTGAAAGCCCCCCACACCTCGCGTTCCACAATTTTGGGTTCCACTTCCTACTCTTGAGCACTCTATCGGTAGTTACACCCTGATTCAACCCTTGAGTCACACATCTAGGACACCGAGTGAGTATTACGAGTCATTTGAAGAGAGCGCGAGCGCGATGTCTGACGCAGCGAGTTTTGACACTAGAGAAGGAGATCTGCCCTATCGTCCCATGAAAGATTTACTTTTTCCCGAATGGACTGTCACCCCTGGTTGCATTTTACTTTCGTATAATGCCGGTCAATTCCACTTTCGCAATGGGATGATCTAGATTCTCTGTACGTTTCACGACATGGGTTCGGAAAAACCATACCTCCATATCTGCGAGTTCGAGGAGGCGTACGACACATTTAGTGAGCAAGCTTGCATGCAGGATGTCATTCACCTAAAGCTTTTTCCTTTTTCCTTAAAGGATAAATCCAAGACCTGGCTATGTTCTCTACCCCCGAACTCCGTACTTTTGTGGAGAGATATGCAATCCAAATTTATCTCAAAATTCTACCCACAGCACAAGACCAACTTTGCCAAGACTCAAATCCAAGGTTTTCGATAACACGATAATGAGCCTTTTGACAAATGTTGGGAACATTTACAAGAGTTGGTAAGCGCATGCCCCCATCATGATTTTGACAAACACCATGTGATCTCTTTCTTCTATAACGGGTTGACAGTGGCTTCCAAAAAACTTGTGCAAATAATGTGTGAAAGACCTTTTGGGATTTAAACTCCAGCGATGTCGAGGCGCATCTTAAGTATGTCACAGAGACTACTCAATCATGGGACACATATGATCCTAATACCCAATACCAGTCTAGACAAGCATCTATCGATCTGACTGCATCCGATCTATACCATTTAGACAATAATACCTTAATAGACCGTCGATTCGATCAGTTTTAGAGAGATATGAAAGATTGATTTGATAGCCGGTTGAGAGATATCTCCGGATCCAACCGTGTTTCGAAAGAAAAGGTGTATGCTATCTATAAGGCGGGCCATTCCATAAAGGCATGCCCGATGATTTCTACCTACAAAGCCATGCACACCGAGCAAGTGGATGCTATAAGAGGATTCAAGGGAAATTTTAACCCCCCGCATGGGAACTCGTACAACCCTTTATGGAGAAACCATCCTGGTTTTAACTATAGACAACCATAAGCTGCGATAAACCCACATTCACAGGTTGTCCCACCTATACCACATCCTCAATACCAATAAGCACGACCACTCCAGCTCCGTGTATTAATCCACCTCGGAGGAATCTCGAGGATACCATAAATCAATTTATAAATGCTCAAACTGCAACAAATGCTAGATATGATCGCATTTTCGCCGACATGAATGCGAACATCTCCAAGTTGCAATCATCGTTCAGTATCCAAGAGAAGGGCAAGTTTCCTGCCCAGGGCCAAAGACCTCCCCAAGGTCAACCTAGTGTTATCTCCACCTCTACAGAACAACAGGAGCATTGCCAAGCGATAACCACTCTTTGTAGTGGGAGAGTTGTTGATTTATCACCTCCCCCACACGATGTATCAAAAGACAAAGAGAATTTGCCCGACACGAAAGAGGACGAAGATATCTCCTTGAATGAGAGTGATAAAATAGACACTAGTAAGCCTGAGGTAGTTGTAAATCCACCCTTCACTGTGCTATTTCCTCAAAGATTGGTTCCTTCCCATAAAGGGACCATACGGGATGAAGTGCTAGAAGTCCTTAAGAACGTGAAATTGAACTTGCCTTTCCTCGATGCAATAAAGCAAATCCTAACTTATACAAAAGTCATTAAAGATTTATTGACTGTCAAGAGGAGGATGAAGGTAAAGAAAAACGTGTTTCTAGAACATAACGTGAGCTCCGTTCTTCTTAACGATCTCCAACCTAAATATAAAGATCCCGGTGCACCCACCATTTCCTGCACCATTTGAGAGAATAAAATTGAAAGAGCCCTACTCGACTTGGTGGAAAGTATTAATATCCTCCCCTATTCAATTTATTGGCAGCTTGATCTGGGTGATATTAAGCCCACTAGGATCACTCTCCAATTAGCGGATTTAACAGTGAAGATTCCGAGAGGTATAGTTGAGGACGTGATAGTCCAAGTGGAAACTTTCTACTTCTCGGTAGATTTTGTCATTTGGGACACAGAGACCTCCTTCGCCTCAAAAAATCATGTTCCTATCATCCTTGGGCACCCATTCTTAGCTACGGCTAATGCACTGATCAATACTTAAAATGGGCAGATTTAACTCACTTTTGGGAACATGACATTAGAAATAAACATCTTCAACATAGCCCAACAAGCAGGGGAAGAAGATAATCTTCACGCGGTGAGCTTAATTGATGAGATCGTAGCAGAGCACATTGAGGAAAATTTCTGTGGAGACGCCTTTGAAGCTTGCTTAGTGTCTAGTCATGAGATCTAGGGGACTTATACCGAGTTTGAGAGAGAGTTAGGGGACGTGAGTATGGAAGAATTTGAAAAAGAATTTGGGCATGTGGATGAGCGCCTGAATGTAGAAGTCCAACCTATATTGGACTCGTTTATTTACTTGGATGAGAGCGAATGGCAAGATACAATAGATGAATTCCTTCGTAATGACCAACCATCCACATCACAGAAGTCTTCAGAAGAGAGTGAACGAAAATGTTCGAAACATGCTCGAGAGAGAGAATTAGGAGATAAAAGTCTTGAAGACTTTAAAAAAGAATTCGGGCCGGTGGATGAGAGCCTTATTGTTGAAGTCCAATCCCTATTAGGCTCTTGTAGTCACTTAGAAGAAAGCGAATGGAAATATAAAATCGATGAATTCCTTCTTTGTGACCATCCACCCATACCACTAGAGGTCCAGAAGGCGATTGAGGAGAAAAGTTGTGTTTCGTCCGATTTAAAGCCCGACCCATGCGTTCCAAAAATTGAAAGAAACTTAGGTGTTCCCTCCGAGTCAGTGCACGCAGGCCATGATTTGAGTAAGCATCACAGGGATCCCTTTCCGATTAGTCACGACGAGTCCCCCAGTCTTTCCCTTATCTATGGACGAGATCCCAACTTGTTCCGATTATTGGTTTATGATATGAAGATGGGGGAGACGAGGAGAGCATTGGACCCAGTTCATAGGGTTGGGTGAGTTTGTGGAGAGATGAGAGGTCGTCGCACCCCCGACGCGTATGGGGTGATTTTTATTGTATTATTGAGTCATTAAGTGTCTTTTTGCAATTTAAATATTTGCTTGTTTTATTTATCGCACTCTTATTTTGCCTTATTTAGATTTTAGTCCTTTTGATTGAGGACGATGCAAAAGTCTAAGCTAGGAGGGGTGATGAGTGCGTATTTCTAAACCTTTACAAATTTTCCAAATGCGAAAAAAATTTAGAAAACTTCAAAATTTCCAAAAAATTTGAAAAATTCAGAAAAACCAAAAATAATTTTCTTCAAAATAAATAAAAATTGGAATTTAAAATTATCAAAAATATCATTAAAATTCGGTTTAAAGTCTCAAATTGTAAAAACATAATGCACAAAGCCGAAATTGACCGAAGATGAAAATTGAGCGAACATAGACGACTTAATGAATAAATGTGGAGATTAACCAATCCGGTGAGATTCGAGCCTATCATTTTTGTGAGTTTATAAATCAATCCGAGATAATGGTTAACTTAAAGTTCTTTTCAGCATTTTAATATGTCATCCATGATCTCAATTCTTTCACTTTGATCGGTTATGGGAAGTGTAATGTTGCCTCGAAAAATGCGCTGAGATGTCTCTAAACTTAAAACAATCTCGAAATGCATATGGTAACGCAATTAGTAATTTGGACAATGAAGTAGGCCCTCATTTTGTCACCAAAGATATTGGCCTGAAAAAGTTGTGAAAAATTAACCTTTTTGCAACCCAATATGAGCTTAATATTTTTTTTCCTTTTTGTTTGATAACCCAAAAAACCCCAATTGGCCCGAAATTGTGAAAGTTGATAATCCCATAAATTAAGTCCGGAAAGTGCATAAAAAGGGGCAAGAAAAGAATAGATATGCTCAACAAAAATAGCAAGAAAAGAAAAGCGTAAAAAAAGTAGAAAAATCAGAAAAAAATGAGCAAAAGCCCGGAAAGTACTAATGAACATCTTAAGAATAGTTTCCAATTCCAAATTTCCCAAACCCATTTTCTTGTACCCATTACACCTTAAAACCCGAAAAAGTCGTAACTGAGTCCAAAATTGCGAAAGTGGTTATCGCGTGGAGAGCTAAAACACAAAAATATAATAAAAGAGATTAAAGATGTGAATTAGAGGCGATGTTCCCATTTCTCTATAATCGTAATCCGATGATGAGATCCATTTACCATAGAATTCTGTCTTTCTATTTGTGTGCGTGAGCTTGGTTCCAATGCATTTACTCTTTATATCACGCACACCGAGAGAAATAGTTACATTTCCAAGAGATTCGTTTGTGAGAGAACTGCATGAGAATTTGAATTAAAATGAATTTTTGAATAAGTAACGTAATGGTCAATCAGTGGAATTTCGCTGTTAAATTTTTGGCTTCACACACACGCACTATGATTTGAGACTCTTGAACATGAATTGATGATGACTATTTTCTGAAAAAGTTTGAATTATACAATTTTTGTGTATTCTGAGTTTTCTTTGAGTCAAATTTTGTGGGTGTATTCACTGCTAACCCTCACGAGACACAACTCGTCCTACTAGGATGACCTAGGGGTTTAAAGGCTTGTTGCATACGCTTAATGCAATCTCTTGCCAGCGAAAGTGGTATTCTATCCAAATAAAATGAAATTTTTGAGAGTTGACCCGTAGTTACATTCTTTTACATTGCTCAGGACGCGCAAAGTTCTAAGTTAGGGGGGTTTCATTAGGCTCAAATTCTTTCGAATTTAGCCCCTTAATTTAGAGACCTTTACCATCTCGAACAGTGTAAAATGAGTGTAATTATCGCATTTCCTTGACACTAACTCCTTCTAACAAGTACATCTAGTTTCGTGTATTTTTCCTAAGTTTTGCAGGTATTTCAAGCATTGAGAAAGAAAGAAACTGGATAAGCAATGAGCAAAGTCAAAGAAGGAAAGTCAAAGGGTAATTTTGTAAATTTGTAGCCATCGTCCGAAGTTGAAGCCAACTAGGAAGTTGAAGAGAATTCAATTTCAAGAACTTTCGAAGAAACGACAAGTCAATCCGAGCTTCGGTGATCAAGTTACGAAGATTTGAAGTTGAGAAGGAAAATACCCCTGGATGAAAAGAGAGGGAGATCCGGACCTTTTATTGGAAAAGGATACATACTGCATCATAAGAAGCACTCTGTCCTAAAATAGGGGTTATCCGGACCTTTTATTGGAAAAGGATCCGGACCTCCTTGGAAAACATATCCTGTCTCAAAAGGGGGGGGGGGGGATTCAGACCTTTTTCCCAAAAAGGATCCAGATCGCCTCAAGCTGGGGAACACTGTCTCGAAATAGGGGCGATCCGGACCGCCTACCACGATGGATCCGAACCACATTAGATGGATTCAAACTCTTATAAAATTTCATGGTTATTTATTCAGATTAGTTCCCTAATATATGGAGTTCGATTTTTAGGTTAGCTAAGTAGGAGTAGAGGGTTTTCGTAGTCAAAAACCCTTAGTTTCAATAAGAAGCATTGTTGTAAGGATTCAAGTTTAAATTCTGCAATTCAAGTAATACCTTTCCTTTAATTTTTGGTTGCTCATTAGTTTTAATTGCTGGTTTTGAATTTGAAATTCTCTTTTCAATTAGTTTCTTTAGAGTTAATGTTTTCTTCCTTAAAAATCATGTCTTTCTCTACGTTAATTATGTCTAGCTAATTTTCTAAGCGTTGGGGTGCATGAACCCCACCCGATGTAATTCACGATAGTGGAAATAGACGTTTGAATTAAAATCTTAGATGAATTGTGTTGTATAACTGGTGCAACCTTCGTAAGACTTTTGATCTCGTTTGCCCTAGGTAACCGAGATGCTTAAGAGTGCGACATGCGTATTGGTTAATACGACACCGCTTTACTCGTCCTTTGCTTACATACTGTGCGGGCTACGATCCCTCATATGTGTAATACTTGGGAGTACTAAAGATCAGGTTCATTTAAAATTCTAATTCCGAAACTAGTATTTTACGAAGTGAATTACTAGGGTGTGGGGGATTGTAACCCGACCTATTGTTCTCATCTAATAGTTAAACTTTTAGTCCAATTGTCAACAACCTTTCGTTTAAATAGTATATTTGCATTTTATTAATTATTAGTTTCTTTAGTTAATCATTCTCCAATTTGCATTTAGTTGTAGTTAATTCGTACTCCAAACAATCTTTTTTTCTTTTTAGAGTCAAAGCTAGGATTTCTTATTCTGTCCAACGTCGTCACAAATTCATTCATCCTGTTTCGCTGAGGATCGATACTCGACTTATGGGGATTATTACTTGAGTGGATGGCTTGCACTTGAGCCAACATAGCACGCACACTAGACACATTTGTGGTCGCGTCAACCACATTACATTTCCAACTCAGTTAATATGGTATACATTGCATTATACTTGATACACCTATCGTGGAAGAAAGGGGGAGAAAAATAATTTTCAAAAATATGATACAAGAAGGAAAGATTATGATCATCACTAATTCCTTAACCCATTTTTTATAATGAAAAAGGGGGAAAACTATAAATACAAATTTAAATATTATTTTCCTATCTACATGGATTGAATTATAATCATAAAAAAAGGAGATTGTGAATTTGAAAAATTTCAAAAGAGTAACTAAATATCTTTTCATGGAAAAACTTCAATTGATAAATTGAAAACTTCACTATAATGTTATTGAGTTTATTATATCACGCTCAAAACCTAATGAGTTTTTTTATCACAACGAAAGTCAACTTCACTGATGTAACAAAAATGTAGTCAAAAGAGAATTTCAACACAAACTCAAGTCAAGTTCAAACTCAAAAGAAAAATCTCAAGGGAAGATAAAAAAAAAAGTTGAAGATCTCATAACTCAAGCTTCAATTTAAAAAAAAGTTCATGTTCATAATAAATCACCTTTTCAATTAAAGTACACAAAAATTTCTTCAACATTAACAAGATTCAAGAAGATGCAAAAATACTTTCAGTGACTGAAAACTTGTTTTAAAAGTGTATCTTTCTTATATCTTGCCTATTTTATTGGACCAAACACTCACAATAGTTTTAAATAATTAAAATAAAATTTTTCAAAAATAAAATGCATCAAGGTAAATTGATTGAGTCGACTCAAAGACTTTAAATCAACTCAAACATCCAAACTATTTATGGGAAGATTTGGGACAAAATTCTAGAAGTTTAAGTCGGCTCAATAAAATATCAAATGGACTTAACCTATTGATTCGAATCAATCTAAAATCAAACTGACTCAATCAGGATAAATGGAAACTTAATGACTAGTTTATTTGTAATTCAACAAATTACTTTTCCTAAATATTGCTTCCAAGTTACTTCTAACGACCAACTTATTTTTACACATTATAAATACACCTTTAAACATCATTTTTACTTACACAATAGATTATCAACAATATCAAATATACATTAACATTCTATTGAGAAAGGAAAATCTCACACTAGACTTTGAGCCTCAAGGTATAACAAAAGAAAATACTTTCACTTGAAGATAAAGAAGTTAATATTGATTTAAAACTTTGCATTAGTGTAACAAAGTTATTTTGATTCACCTTTTGACTTTACTTTATGGTTTCATTTTAGTATATTTCCGAAGATGGTATTTCATCTTCATGCAAATTCAAGTAAGGACACTTAATCTTCTGCCATGTCTGCTTGGGAAAGAGACACACTTCATGTTGGTTGTGGTTGCAGGTTTTATTACATCCTTATGAGGTAAATATCTACCTTGGTGAGCAAAATATAGTGAACTCCCCAAGTGTCATCTCAGTGTGGATGTAAGGAAAGTCGAACCACGTAAAATATCGATTTGCTATGTTTCTCAACTCTTTCTCTCTCTTATTTAATAATTCTGTTTACTTAATTTATTTACATAGCATTTAGCATTATCTATTTCAGGGAAGCCAAGAGAAGGTTTTTCGCTTTGTAATTTACCTATTTCATTCCTCTTGGGTAATACTTTAGGGCCTATTAAAATTTTATGAGAACAATTGTAGCAAACCCTCATGCGATAAAACTCTTCCAATATGACAATTTAGGAGTTTGACGACTTGTTGGACTTGTTGGACGTTTTAAGTTTAACTATGATGCATAATTGAATTGGAGTTCATAGTTAGTTTGTTTTGTTTTTCTTGAGGACTAGAAAAATATAAGTTTGGGCATATTTGATGAACACTTTATTGTGTGAAAATGTCCCAAATTTAGATATTGTTAGGGACAAAATTTATAGTTATATTATAATTTAGTGCATCTTTGTATCTTACAAGCCAAAGATGAAACTGAATGAAATTTAGTTAAAAATAAAAATATTGCCACTTTATGGGAAAAATAGTCATTTATGTAAGGACATATTTTACACCCCCTTAGGTTCTATTTGTGTTAGCTTAATTTCGAAACAAACCTTTGTGCCATAGTGTTTTTATATCAAGTTACGATGTTCAATTAAGTGAATACGTAGAGACAAAGCACTGTGACAAAGATTACATAATCAACTAGAAATATTTATTCCCTATCATAAATTTGGTAGAGGTAAAGGTTTTCAATGTTTTGTATATGCTTGTAGTGTATTTTATTGCTAAGGGTTGAAGGTTTGGACTTTGATTAAATAAAAAAAGTTAAAGATTTTTAAAACTGTATTTTGACAAAGAATAATAAGGGTAAAAAATCAATGACCTCATTCGAACAAGGTCACCCTCAATCGAATATGGTTTCCAAAAAATGACGGGTTCTCAAGGCAGTGGATCTCGATCGAAACAAATTTCAATTGAGGTTCTGTCGATCGAAGTTGGTTTTAAAGAGGGAACACTATCTTTGAAAAAGGAGCCTCGTTAGAGGTTTTTTTCAAACAAGGACCCCTCATTTCAATACGTTCGTTCGAATAATGTCTCCCTCGTTTGAACGAGCTCTTATGTCTCGAAAAACATGTTTTATTGGCTATCCATCACCATTACTATATAGACACCTTTAAACGTGTATTCTGAAGTACAAATCCTAGTTTTTTCATAACCTTAATTTGGTTTTGAAAGAGTACTTTGAGTTTGTGAGATCCCGTCAACTCTATGAAAACAATGTAGACTTAGTTTTACAAATCCCCATAGATCTTATACTTCTAAAAAGACTCGAGCATGAGGATTCATATGGGTGAACATAGCATGTCTAATTATTTATGGGTTGACCATCGATAATCGATACCAGTGGATAACAAGTCCTTAGAGGTTGTGTAGTTTATTCTTGGACTGAAGCAACACTCGCTAATAAGACAAAGGTAAAGTAATATAACATAAGGGAGCAACATCGTGGCCATTATTGTTGTTATATATGTAATTAATTTTTTAGAATTTTTAAGTCATGAAAAACTTTATATTAGTACTAGTGGACTTGTAACTGGGTTGGAGTGATAGTAGTTTTTCCTATGGGGGTTTCCACTCTAAAATCCTTGATTGTTTGTGTGATTTTTTTTATTTCTTCCGTTGTTAATCATCACTTACATGCAATTTGGACATATTAATTTTATTATGTAAAACTAAAATTTGGTTCAAATTAAAAAGGATTTACTTTTTTTGATTTGATAATTAATTAAGAATTTAGTTAAATATTTAATAAAGCAGGTTTTTAATATAAATCTGGGGGTACGTCTGTGGAGGTACACTCAATCATACATTCACATTTTTATGGTAGTAACAACGCACACTGAAAGGCGCGTATGATTTTTTTCCTGAAGTCCCAATTTGAGAGGGTGTGATTAACCATACTTAAGGGATAGAAAGGACTAAAACTTTTCTAAAAGATACTATTATCCCTAAACACGAGGAATCATGGTCCGTCGATAAAAAATGGATAACTAACTACAACTCTATAGGTCATCACTCAAGAAGAGTTTTTTTGGATGTCTATTTGTACCACATCTAAGGAGGGGTAGGACATTCTCCAGATCACCCATGAGGGTACTGATATCATTCTGGTATCGAATCTATAACATCTTGCCACCCGGGTTGAGTTATTAAAGATGAAAGAAAATGAGTCCTTCGACGCATTTCATACAAAACTCTTTGATATCATGAACTCTCATTTTTATTTGGTTGAGAATGTCATGGACTCCGGGGTCGTTAGAAAAATCCTTAGGTCACTACCACTAAGGTTCCTTCCCACATCTCATCTCTCAACGTCGTAGGTGGAATTTATAACATTAAGGTAATAGAGATTAAATGATCCATCCAAACCTTCACATTAGAAAACTATTTTTTGTCAAAGAAAAAAATGGCATTGCATTGAAGGCACATAAGAATGTTCCCTCGATCTCGAATGACGATTCTAATGAGAATGAGGTTGAGATTTCCTTGTTGACCAATAAATTCAATAATTTTATCGAATAAAATCCTCAACGGTTTATATCTAATAAGAAGGGAGGACAGAGCAATAAGTACAACATAGTAAAAAGTCTTTTAGTAGACGATACTATAAGTCTGAAGGAAAAGAGATATTAGATGATAATTCTGGTACGTTGTTTGAATGCCTAGGCTTTAGGAATTTGATATATGAGTGTGTGGATGGATTAAAAGGAATAAGTAATGAGAAAAAGGATATGAAGTCCACTCTTAGTGATAGTGACACCAAGTCAGGCATGAGTCTCCCGTTGAACAAAACTTACCTCGTTCACCACCATCGAGGATACGGTTTGCCCTCAAAACTCCCCTGATGAAGAAAATATTGAGAGAGATAATGTTGATTCCAATAATGATGGAGATGAAATAATAAATAAAAGGAGTTATGAGGACTAGAATAAAGAACAACTATAAGTGAAGTTCAATGAACTTCTAGGTTTGAGTCAAGGCAAGGAGAACGTAAATGTTAATATTACTAGGAATATTATTATGTATGAGAGTGAGTCATTTGATTTGAGGGATATTGAAGAACAAATTATTAGTGTATATGTAAAAAATTATGCACTTTCTTTTAAATAAAAATCTTTGATACCAATTTGAAAGAGCCGCTACAGCGGAATAAATGCGACTTCTCAAATAAATCAATTTTAATTGTGTGTCAACCAAACCAGTTTTAATGAAATCCAAGTTTTAATTCATTCCTAACACGTGCATCTAAGTGATATGAAATCATAAAGCAATTAGCATGCAAAGGAACCCAAATAATAGGAAAAATCCCCCACCGGGGTAAAACCTTTTATTTTTAGAACTTTAAAAAATTTACAAGACCATTGACTTACATACAACTTCCCTCAAGTGTAATGCACAGTGCCTTCTTCAAACCTTCAAAGTGTCGGCTAGAAATCTGCAGTGGTTCAGGCGCAACTATACCACAAGGACACACAGTTTGATCAACCCAGAAATACCCGTAAGCACTCCCTATGACACGCAGTCAAAATGATTTATAGAGACTCCCTCCACAATAGTATGCAGCCCTCCGGTTGTAGATATCTCCCCACAAAGTATAAACAATAACAAAATTCTGGTCTTGGGTTCCAAAATAATTCACACAAAAAGATATTGGGATTTTGTGAATTGTAAAACAAGAGATTGAACTCTTTTAATGTTGGAGAATAAAGTAAAACACTCAAAAATCCAGTAGTCTGACACCCTTTAAATACTAAAAATCAAGGCGGTGACGTGTCAGAAAATAACTCTTCTCGTTCAAACGACATACAATGCCGTTTGAATGAGATTCTTATCTCGTTAGAATAAGATCATATCTCATTTGAACGACCTATCAAACGAGGCCATGATTTTAGATAACTTCGATATGAACATGTGGCCACTAGTTTCGTATTTTTCTGATTTTTTATGAATTAGTTATGATTTTTCTACGAAAAGGTGTCCGAGAACAAAATCTTTAGATAGTATGAATTCAAAAAAAAATTTAGTAAAAACTTTTAAAGCTCCGCTCCAACACTTAGAAAATATTTTAGGAAAAATAATCCCAATACTCTAAGTGCATTATTAAGGTACTCTAAAATGTAACCTTACCAAAGTTAACCTTGCGGAGACTGTTTGTTAAAGAACCTTGATTATTCGGATCCGTTTTGATGTGAATGTGATCTTAATCTTCTTCGGCGGTGTAGTGGTATACGACTTAAAAATTGATAACGGACAAAAATGTCCTTACAAATATCCCCCTATGTCTATGCCAGTACAAAATAAAAATATCCGAATTATTGGTCAAAATATGACCTATACAAATCTACCCTCCCATGAACCAAAAACTGAAAAGGTAAATGAAAAGTCTTCAAACTTTTTCAATCTTCAACAAACTTCAAACCTCAAAGTTTTTCTCACCAGGGTGTGCAATCTACTAATTTCTAACTTTGTACCTACACACATGAGACAAAACAAATACCTTCGTGACATATCGAGTTTGAAATGAAATAAACATAAAGTCAAATCAAAACATATATAAAATCTCAAATCTCCCCAATAATTCAAAAACTCCCCCCCCATAAAGTCATAATTCCTTCTCCCCCTTTTTATTTGTCCGAAATAGACAAGGAAAGAATAAACACAATAAAGCAAATTGGGGTGTCACGATACACAACATAAATATGGATCAAACTATGCGCATGTAGAGA
Organism: Sambucus nigra; assembly: GCA_949130495.1. NCBI lineage: Eukaryota > Viridiplantae > Streptophyta > Magnoliopsida > Dipsacales > Adoxaceae > Sambucus > Sambucus nigra. Next base: position 367,877,038 of record OX422210.1, on the reverse strand, counting down.
ATATACTCAAAGGATTCATAAACTATTTTTCAATTTTTCAATTTTTCATACAAAAATGCTACAAAAAATCATCACACCATGAATAACATTAAGACAACCAAATCATGGATATGGAATGAATGGGTGTGAACATATTCAATAGGTAATAAAACTCAATCAAGCATATGTGCATGATGCATACGTGTACTCCTATCGAATGAACATCAAAATCATCCTTAGGTGTAAGTTGTTGAATTTAGCTGATATCGACTAAATCAAATCAACAAATCAAAGCCTAATTGATTTTCACACCAATAACGTCCAAAACTTTTTGATGCCGTTTTGAGAACTTTTCAAAGGACGTGTAAACCCATTGATTACTTTCCAACCAAACTCCCTCATATATAATAAAGCAATTTGTATATCTAATGAGGTACTAAATTCTTAACTTAGAGAAAACCTATTGGCCCAAATTTTGGCATATTTCATCTTTTTGTTGCCTTAATTTTTTGTGCGGGCTCTTTTCAAATGGTGTCTTTCACGACGTGATAGTTATTCACTCGCAGCCCTTTCCCATGTCACTCATCATTTTTTCAAATTTAAACAAATTCCTCACGGGTAATGGTTTTTACATGCACTACTTTTATTACTCTCGTATTATTGCAATTGGTTCATTTTAAGGATAGGATTGAGATGAAAACACTCGACCAACATGTGATAGATGAATAAAATAATCAGACAAATTCGTGCACATGTGAAGTAAAGGGAAAATGAGTCAATATGTAGGAAGTATCAACTAATAGCATCTCAATGACTCTAAACATTGTAAAGCACATGGATGACATGGTATATTTTCTCAAAACACTATCAAATTGTCACATGGATAAATGGAATGAAATTGTGAATTGGTCATCCTAAGTGTCCATTCATATATGGTGTAAAACAAAATGCAAAAATCTTTTAATCTTTTTCAAAAATTTTCAAAATCGAAAATCTTTTTGATTTTTCAAAATATATGACAAATGTAGTGCAATCAGCAATAAGCATAATATTAGCATGAAAGTCATCCTATGCTAGCAAACATAAATCACACAAATGAATCATCAGTTAAAGCAGGTGTGATTAAATAAAAATATGCAGTGTTATCAATTAAGCATGATTATCAGGAATAACTGCATATATATTGTTCAGAAGTAACCAGCAGTACCAAAAACCTAACCAGATGAACACAGGGTACTTCAAACAGAGAAAAAAATCTCGAGGGGTCGCTCGAACGAAACGGCTCGTCATTTGAACAACAACTTCTTCGTGCGAGACATCATCTCATTCGAATGAGATGACAAATTTTTCAGTTTTCCCAAAAAGTCGTGTAGTGTTGCCCAGTGAATAAAATCCCAGAAAAAGATACCTGAAAGGTGCTGACAGAGTCCAAAACAGTAGCATACATAAGAAAAGCAATGTAAACTACAACAAAGTTAGTCATAACACTAGTAAGAATATATCAAGAATCACAACTATCATATGACATATGTCAACACAATCATCCAGAAGATCTCACATGGGGAAAATCACGTGCAAGTAACCGCAAGTCATGAACAAAAAGACCATAAGCCTCTAAATTTGTTTTCCTAGCCTAAATTGATGTGAAACGGAGTGTGGGAGTTTTGGGAACCGGTGTGACTCTCTCTTTATGTTTCCTAGGTCCATTCAAAAGCTTATAGCAGAAATGCCTTATGACACCCCGCCTAATTAAATACCAGGTGATCAGTCCTTTATTAGATTAAAATCAAGGTGAACGGTTGGTTCATTCTTAGCATCACTGTCGTAAAATAAAATTTCCAAATTAAACACCCTAAATAATTAAGCTAAGTGACAAAACAATTTAAAGTATGATTTCAATTTTTAAATTCCAACTTGAAAATCCTTTTCAAATAAGCATTAGTCTAAGAATCACATAAGTGCTACGGATATCAATCAAAACAAAAGAATTAGTCCATCTAGATGAAATAAATCAAGTCAACTAACCATACATGAAACCATTCTGACAAGAGTTAACTCCGAAGGAGTACTAAATACTGGAAAATATAAATAACATAAATCTCCGACAAAAATCAAACGGAATGGGAAATTGGGCGACACATGCCCTAAGTACGAAGAACTAAAGCAAAAACTAAATCAATGAAGAGGCCGTCTAAATCAAAGGCCTGCAACTCCCACATAAGCTGTAGCACGTCCAATCCAAAGAACATATGCATGACATCCTTGTGGCTGGGCACCTGTAATACATACACACACACACACACACACACACACACATATATATATACAAGAGAGAGAAAAGACAGAAAACAGGTTAGGGCCCGAGTGTAAAATATCTTTAAAATAGTTTAGCAAGTATTTAAAATGCTTACTGGTCATGCAACAACCATGTTAGTATGTGACACTCTCATGAGAATTCTCACCTCTCATCTAGTGTGCACGCCTACCGTACTAATAAATCTCATAAATTTCTCTAACTTGTTCTCCATAAGGTTTTATCATGTGAAAAGCAAAGTTAGGATATTTATTTTGGGAAATCAATCTCTTCATGATTTCTTACGCTATTAAGAACAACTCAGTACCGTTATAAAGTTCCCGAACACTTATAATAAAGTTGAAGCATTTATTCATTACTTGTCTACTTATACGCACAGTAGAAAGTTCCCATATAGCTATACGTATATATATTAGTCACACATATGATATATATACTAACGGCACCCCACATAAAATCTATGGTGCTGGCATACTCTGCTATTAAGTCCCCGTATCACATATATTAAGGGAAATACCAGTTCGGAACCACTCTCGAACTGTATTAACACAAAACACATATAACTGGAGGAGAATCATAGTTCCAAGTCACTAAGAGGTCAGCACATACCCTCACGTCTCTTAGGACCGTCTGACTATCAATCAGATAGCTTGTACCAAGGAATCCTATTATCTAGGGTACGAGACAATATCCCCCATAAAGGCCCAATCGAGATAAGACTGTCCCGGTGCAGAAACCCCCGTGATAGCAAGTAGCACGAGCATGATTTTTATACAGATATATAATATATGCACAATCACACAGTCATATATATATAAGTATCCACATTTCTAAATTAGGTGCGCTCACGACCCATAATTATTATTATCCGTTATTAACACATTTTACTCGATTATTTCGCGTAACAAACTCATCATTTTTATTCTCATTTATAATTCACTTCATACTCACTTCTCCTCTCTTGAAGTATTCTAAGTATAATTTCAGTAGGCATACACTCCCTTACTTTCTAGTCTAACTCCCTTACGAGTCTCGATCTTTTTATTAAATGTATACATGATTTCTTATACACATGAATAATTCCTCGTTAACTCAAAATCTCATCCTACACTAAATTTCACTCAATGGGGTCCACCTATGCCCTACTGGTCTTCTCTATATGCCATTATACTCCAACAATAACAATCAAGGGTTCCTATGCATTTTAACCGGATTAGACCAATGGACGAGAATTATGCAGTTTTCCAGTAGGGGTCGATCGATCGAGGAAAGGGGGTCGATCGATTGATCATCGATCGATCGATGTTCTTGGTCTATCGATCGATCAAGCAGTTCTTGCCCAGAAACTGCCATTAAAACCTACAGATTTCATCTTCCAATTTCTCCAAAAATGTCCTAACAACTCCCAAATTCTCAAAAAATATTACCACAAGTTCTATACACATATATGCAAGATTTCCTACGTGAAACTTGTATAAATCTAATAACGGAATTGAATTACTGGCTAATTTTTTTTAATTATCAAGAACCCTAATTGTCACACCCCAAACCCAATATCCATACTAATCATTTGTTATTAAAATAATTGGATCATAATCTTGAGCCCATTGGAAAATATATTTCATTTATCAATATTTTTCTGCACACTGTGCATAATGAATATAATATTATTATTATACCATAATGAAATCAATATGAGAGTCATAATTAACTGGACATACAATACTATGATTAACTATGATAAGATTTCATAATCATCAACTCAATCCATACTAACGCAATATATACAATGTGTGAGTCTATTAAAATCTTCAGTGTGACAATGATAAAATCCCCATATTTAAACCCCAGCACTTTCCAACGGTGCAACTCTCAAAGTTACCGGTTATATGGTATCCTAGCTGGCAGCATACAAACCTGAAATTGTTAAAATATAAACCGTAAGCATTAAGCTTAGTGAGGTACTCCTTCCCTATAATGAAATAACAATTCTATATCAAATATGTGGATATAAAATCCGAACAATCCTGCCCATTGTCAATAACAAATCCTAGATCATAAGATCCAAATAATTCTACCCATTGGCAATAACAAATCCTAGATCATAAGATCCAAATAATTCTGCCCATTGGCAATAACAAATCCTGGAACATTAGTTCCAACAAATCCTTGTCATAAGACAAATCAAATCATTGGATCTTTGTCCAATTCCAATCCTGGATCATAAGATCCAAACAAATCTTGGATATTTGAATATCCAAACAAATCCTGAATACCGAAGTATTCAAACAAATCCTGCTCTTAGAGCTATATTCATATATCTGTATATATATGAAACAATCATAAGTACACTCACCTTGACAGTTTAACTGGATTTTCCCTTGCCTTTATCCGGTACTTGTTCAATCATCTCTTCTTCCCTTCCTATCATTCTTACAATATTAGTATCATCATAAGAATATTAATAGTCCAAAGAATAACTTCAACATAACTCAATTCATAAGCATCATATGATTCAATTCAAATCATTCATTATAAATGAAGTCATATCTAGACTCTGGTTCTGATAGCTAACATATTCAAATTACAGCCCAAACATTCTTTAATTCTTCTTGGTAATCCAATCCTTATCATATTAGGTTTCCAACACAAAAGACAACACATCATTCTGAGTTTCCTTGAGCAAGATATGCCCAATTCTTTACCACATAGCAAATCAGCCCTAAAGGCTCATCTATTGTTCAGTCATCTTCCAAGAATTTTCATAATTTTCATACATCATAAATTTCTATGATATATCACCAAATTTCAGAAAACATATTTAATAACACAATATTAAAATTTCATAATTTTCAAGGTTCATTTGCTATGTCAAGCAAAACATCAAACATATGGTATGCATATTTACTCTTTTGGGGCAGATTTCATACCCGAACTTCAAACCATCACCCAAGATTCAATTCTTGGTATTTTTACTTGATTTTCAAGTATGATATACATATATGATTCTATTATAGTCTACAATTGGAATCAATCAATTTCAGTGGGTATACAAAAAGATATGATAGTTTTAATACACAAGGTTTCTAAACAAAGCAATTTCAAGGGATTACAAATTCAAGTTTGCTTAAACATGCATCAATCCATGAGTACACATCAAGACATGGAATTTTAGTAAACAAATGATGATTTATATCATTAAATCAGGAATACAAAAAAAAATCAAACAATATTTATGGATGGAATTACCTTAGGGGCTTTTACGTAATTTTCTATGAATTTTTCTGAATGTTTCTCCTCACTTTCTTCTTCCTAACCCTCACAATTGTTTTTCCTCAACCTAAAATTCTCCCAAACTGAATTTGCTGAAGAAAATAGGATATCTCAAGGGTTTAAGGCGTCCAAACCAACCTCCACCTCCAACCAATCAAATTATAACATGTGGCATTATATAAAACAAAATATCATTTAAGGCTAAATGACTGCTTTACCCCCTATTCGTAAAAAGACAATATCTTCCCACTCAGATGTCCGTTCGATGAACCATTTGTTGTGTTAAAAACCTAACTCATATATCTACAAGTATCTAGTTTATACCTCAAGTCAATTGTTATGCCATAAAGGTCAAAACTAGTCTTAAACATGAGCATTCCTACCGAAAACTTCAAAATTTCACATTTGTAACTAATTCGATATTTCATGCTTTCACTACAAAAAAAAGTACTTTTTAAGACTGAACCTTTTGAGACGGCTAAAATTTGGGTATCTATAATCCACTTTTTAGGACAGGTAAAATTAGCAGTCTTAAAAACTACTATTTTAAAGACCCTTTTGGATCCCGTCTCAAAAAATACTACTAAAAGAGACTGCAAATTAATAACCGTCTCAAAAGATACTGCTAAAAGAGACCGCAAATTAATTGCCATCTCAAAAAGTATACTTTATGAGACGGCCTAAAAAAAATTTCGTTTCCCTCTTCATCAAATTTTTACTCTCCCGCTTATTCTCTTACCCTAAAAGCTTAAGAAAAAAAAAGAAATGAAAAACAAGCAGTTCTTCTCTTCCCTCTTCACCTGTTCTTATCCTTCTTCTTCACCCGTACACCTTCGTCACCTTAGCCCTAGCTCTAGCCGCTCTAGCACCAAGCCGCTCTAACCCTAGCACCAGCCCTCTCTATCGCCCATGTCGTTGGTCAATCATATTACAATTTTTTACTCAGGTATTTTTATTTTTGTTGACTATTTTTATCTTTTATGCCATTCTTGTATGCTAAAGGGTTTACGTTTTGAATTGGTTGGAATATTATATAAGAGGGGGTGATTAGTGTCATACTAATATAAACAGTGGACCAATTACTGATTTTATTAAATCAGTGGATATATTATTGGATTTAGCAATTTTATTTCAATAATAGTTGGGATTTAGTTTATTCGATTTATGTTTCAACTGCTACAATCAATGATACATGGTTGACCTTAAAATTTATAATCTGATTTTTGAATGATGCAGGAAGAAAAACTAAATGGTTAGCTAATCTAGTCCGGACATTCAAGTTATTGTATCGTCAAATTGACACGGATAAAGGTAATCTTAATTATTGGTCATTGATTAATATCATTAGTTTTTGTACTCAATTGATTTGTAGTGGTGATAGGAGGTTGAGGGTGAGCCAATTGAAAACCCGGATTGTCAAATGGTTTTCTTGTATTATAGTTTTAAGATTAATTTATGAAAATATTTGTATACTTGTTTGTGTGAATTTTAGTTAGAATTATTGATATGTTTGTTTGTGTTAATTAATTCATGTCCTTTGCAAGTAGTTAATTTGATTTACTGAAATTAATTTAAGCATGCATCATTGTTGAAAAAATTGCCAATGTTATCCAAATATCTCATGGGAAACTATGAAGTACGAGCACGGATAAGGGTGTCGTGTTCGACACGACACGGACATAACAAACTTAAAAAATAAGTACACGACACGGCAAAGACACGGTGACATCTACTATGCATTTCAAAAACAAAAAATAGTTGTGTGAAATTAATATATTAAAATTAACATGGTTTAGTATTTCACCATTTAATAATGACAGTTAAATCTCAAGTCAAAGATATGCATTTAAATTAAGGGAGATACTAACTACATTCTTTTAACTTTTCCTCTTATTATTCATGCACCCTTAAAGATTTAATTTTACAAGGCGACAATAGAATATCTTAGCGTTCTTTAATTTTGGCACCTTGTCGTGTCCACGAAATGTCTGGGCCATGTTCGTGAAGTGCCCGCCTTTTCTTTAAATGCCAAAGAAGTCTAACAAGCCACGCGGAGTGTCGGAGTGTCCGACACGAGTACACCTTTGAAGAAGTGTTCGTGCTTCTTAGGTGGGAAATGTCTATTTTCTCCTTGGACTCGATTTTTTAAATTTACTAGTAAACATTCGTTTTGGGTGGCGATAAACATAAATGAAGTGACATGGAAAAAGTCACGAATAACTCCAAAAATATCAAATTAACATGAGGGAAGGATCATGTCCTCACCGGGATCCTAGTTGCTGAAGTTAACTAGTATACACTTGTTATAGGATTGAAAATGAGATTAGGAGTCAAAAACTCAAAATAGGAACTTGGTGGCTTAATAAGAGACACGAACACCCCAAGAGGTATTAACGTATCCTGTGGGAAGAGACAGTTTCACTATTAGACATCTAGTTTCAAAAATTATCTCACTTGTGTATGTTCTTTTACGTGTAAAAAATGGGCTTTTGGAGGCAAAAACTCAAAACATTGATCGAGTGCCCTTAAAAGAGGAACAAACCCCCCAAGACGTACAAAAGGAACATGTGGGAAGTGTCCTTTACCTAATCAAACTCCACTTGCCAAAATTGACTAGTATACGCTCGTTTTGTGGTATAAAATGGACTTTAGGATGAGAAAACTCAAAACATCAATCAAGTGGCCCCAAGATAGGTACAAACACCCCAAAAGGTACAAAAGTAACTTGTGGGAAGTGTTTATGTACTCATTGGTTTCTCGGTTTTTAAAATTGACTTGTAGATGATTGTTTTGGGCTATAAGTCGTCTCTGGGAGGTGAAAAGTGAAAAAAAAAACTAGTGAAATGGCTCGGAAAGAGGCAAGGATATCCTCGAAGGTATTAAAGTAACCCGAGGGGAGTGATCGTGTCTTCACAAGACTCTCGATTTTTAAAAGTGACTAGCTAGAAGGATTTAGGCAAGTCTAGAAATGATCAAAATTTTGTTAAGTATTCTTTTGTTTTACTTATTTTGGACATGTTCTCTTTATTATTATCTTGTTCAAATATGGGGAGGTCATCATCAGCCACCCAGACAGTGGCGGGCGAGTCATTTTTCCCCACATTGTATCGTGTATATGATCCGTACCCAATGATTGGTTGGAACCGACACTTCGAGACCATATTCACCGCGTTCTTCCGCTCTCTTCTCGATGTTAAGTTTCGGTGTAAGTGTCTTAGGATTAAGGATGGCGTTGTCATTTCAACCAATGTTAGGTGTATTTGGTAAGTGAATACCAACGTTGTCAGTTAGAGTAGTATTCATCCACTTTACTCTCATTTCAAAATGAATAAAATAATCTTTTATTAATTAGTAATAAAATATCTTACATGTGGTTTTAAGAATAATCCCCAATACTAAACCAATGTTGTTATTTTAATCCTCTAGTACTGAAGCGACAACCCCCGAAAAATGTTAACCAACCGTGGATTAAGTTCATTGCAACAAATCATCTGTGTGATCCCACAAAGTTCTGCCTACCTCTGCGGATCCCTCACACTTCCATCGATCCAACATTACTAGAATTCTATACATTATTTCCAAATTAAGCTTATACTATACACCTTCCAATTCTTTATTTTTTTTATTTACCGAAGAGGGACGGAACCCCCACATGTTTTATTAAAAACTAAAAAAGAGAAAAAGCCACCAAGACTTTAGAATCAGATTCTTCCTCTACTTCCATGAAACCAAATTTCTTACACATTTTTAATCCTTCACATAGAGCCATAGTTTCAGCAACTATACTTGTTTGTAAACCTCCAGAGCCTGCAAAACTCAATAGAATGTTACCTGATGCATCTCTCAATATACCCCCATAACCACACTGCCCAGGGTTACATTTAGCAGCTCCATCAGTATTTAGTTTCACACTATATTGGTTTGACTTCTTCCATTGAATAGCTTTAGGTTCCTTGTCTGACCATACTTCTTTAGGCAATGAGAATAACTTCATTAGGTCCTCTTGCCCCTTTGCTTTGTTAGTTTTGTTTTTGCTGATTTCTTTGACAGTGTTTATGGATTGGTTGATAATAAACTTAGCCACCATTTTCTTCCCATCATACAGAGCTTTATTTCTGCATTTCCCCATTTCTCACATAATACATACTGGCAGAACTTCAATGAGAAACTTGATCAGGTCAGTTTTTGAAGATCTCAACCCCCCCATATGATAGTAGAAAGAAGATGAAATAAAAGGGAGATTAAGCCAAGACCTCTACCAATACATTACCGGATCAGTTTTTCCTAACTATAAAAGATTCAAATCCCATGCCATCAACTCTAACAACCCCTTTGACTCTATAACGAAGATTAATAAACCTATCATATATATTGTCTGTACAAGGGGTCTAATCAAACTCTTTTTTGCCTTGACAAACTAAAAGAATTGAGCTCATCAAGCTCAATTTTTGTAAGTGAGAACAAGATCGTGTTTGATACCGGTTAGTCTTCTTAGCAAATGATCAAAGTAGACTTAAAATTGCTCGAATTTGATCTGTTCACGAACAAATCAGTTCTTGTATCCTTGCTCAGGATTGACTCCTTTATATCCTCCCTCAATCCTTCACTTATGTAGTATGGAAGAACATTTCAATCATATGATGGAATAAACAACCATACAATGAGTTTAAAGCCGCACCTCCCAATTTCCAAGGAAAAATTGCTGTACAGTGAAAACTACCCATAATATCTTTAATAGACTTTAAATTGTATAGAAGTTTCCATAGAGACTGACATCGACCATTAATATCCTGAACTAGAGTCTACGAATCCAACTTTGCAATAGGATTCATAACTAGAGTTATACCTTCACCAAAAAATTGAGAAAATGAAAAACACATATCTCCATTACTATTACAAATAATACCACAACCACCACCCATTCTGCCCAAGTTATCTTTGACGCATTCTTTAGCTTATTCTGATAAACAACACTCACCTCTTGATTTTTGTTGAAATAGTTTGTCACTTATTTGACTTGATTATGCACCCCCTTGATAATTCTTTTAATGGATATATTACCTTCAAATATGCAATGATTTCTAGAGATCCAAATCTGTCAACATATCCAAATCTGTAATGATTTCAGATATAGGACTCGTATTACCCCACTCAATTCATCATAATATGAGGAAGATCCCCATACTGAATCACCCTGCATTTTCTGCCAAAAATCCCTAATAAGAGCTGTCGGGCTATTTAATAATAGATTTTGTGTGGTCTTTACATTTGTCTGGCAGTAGTTACACATGGACACAATTCTAACGCCAATTATAGAAATATTTTCATCAACAAGTATTTTACCATTCATAGCCCTCCAAATAAAAAAAAGACAAATTTAGAGGGATACAATGATGCCATACATTGCTACTTAATTAATTTACCTCTTTTTCGTCTATTTTTTTATAGGCACATTCTTTCAAACTCATTAGAAGCATATCAATCTGTTGAGCATTACAAGAATAGTTTTCTACATACATGCCTATGCATTATGTACATGAGCATATATTACTACTTAACTGCCTCAGCACACCAAAATAGTCAAAACAGAACTCCCTGTAACCCAAGTGATCTTGCGGTTAAAATCAAACTAAACACTCAAAGATATTCACAATTTTTTCTTTCCACTGGTTCCAAAAGTACACCAAAGTTTGAACAGAAACTCGGTTCTTTGAAATCCTATCTTTTGTCTGATTTACGATATCCACGAGCATTTCATCATTAAACTCATACTTTGAGGTATTTAAATGAAAATGAAGGTCCAGAATTTTTCGAGCAGATATGATTTCTCCTCTCAGACTTCTATGTTGTTGGGAAGCTTGTAAAGACTTATTCCAGTCAATCAAATTACCCTGCTCATGTGACAAAATATCAACCTCTGCACAAACAAACTCATATAAGTGATCTGAATCATTCTTTGCAAATGACTTAGCTCTCCCTAACATTTCCTCCTTGTTCGTAAAATGCTTCAAGGGCCACCCTTTGCTTCCAGGAGCCCATAGAGAGTTGGAGAACACAAACCTAAGGATGAGTGAAGATGCCTCATTCAAATGTCCATCCTTCTGTACCAAATTTTCCTCGACTATAAGATCTGCTCTTAGCCTCATAATCTTTGCAGCCCTGGCGAAGTTTCCCCATTCTTCTTCCAATAAAAAAAACACATCCAAGCACTCTAAAGGCTTCAAGAAGTTTCGTCTTGATTCCATTGAATGAAAAACTCTGATGAACATCATCATTGATTTATTATCCTTGATATTGTAATAATGGTGTGCCTAACTCTCTTGAAATTCTTGCTCAATTTTGTCAATATTTTTACTCCTAATGACCAAACCATTAGCCGTAGGGTCATGTTGTTTCATTACTCCTAATGAAACAACATGTTCTCAATTTCATTACTCCGAATGAAATGCTTTCTATAAAGCTCTTACTCGCTCATTATCCACAACTGGAAAGGATGATAGTCGAGGTGAGTGTGAAATTAGTGCCAACGAATTGCTAAGGTTTTCAAGAGAGTTACTCCGCTTCTCTCGAGCATCAGTAATAGCAGAAATCATATATTAAACTGAAACTCTAATGACCCTGAAAGTGAAAATATTTGGTTTTGATACAACTGGTCTACTACTCTCAACTCTTATTCCTATTTTATGGATACCTTTTTTGTACAGGCTTGAAGCACAAAACTAAATAGGAGTACCTATGTTTTACATTTGTATACATAATTGGTAGCATGCCAAGGAAAGGAACATAGTAAAAAAAATTCCATACTTTCTCACCGAAGGCTGATTTGAATATAGGTCTGCTATACTGGTTTGGATACTTCCATTTTACCTGAGCAGCCTCTTGTGGACACTGCTCAGGTGAGTGATTTGGCAAGTGAGGCGATTGGTGCTGCTCAATACACTCTGACTCAACTGCAGAATTTAGAGTTGAGCGGTGATGTGCTCACTAAGCAGCCCGAAGTGGTCAGAATTTGAATTGGCAGATGCTTGAATTGGCAGACCGAAATGACCAATTCTTCCATATAACTTTTTGGTCAGAATTTGAAAGGAACGGCGAATAGTAGAATAAATATTTTCAAAGGAATGGACAACGGTAGAATAAATATTTCTATGTATTGTAATGACAAGAATGTTATCATTTAATTTTACAGACATATGGTAGATAAATATTGCTATATATTTCATGATAATCACTAAGTGAGGATAACCATACTCTTGCAAATCTTATTTTTGTTCTTCTCTTCACTTATAAATGGCTTAATTTGATTATATTTTAATTTTGCATCGTTGTAGGCTCAATTATGGCAACGAATCTTGCATTCTAAGGTGGATGGATGGCTCTTATAATCGAGATCTTATAATCATGTGTACTTGGTTTATGGTTTTTCTAGAAAAACTACATAAATGACCCATGCGACTAAGGTATCCCACCGTTGATTACAAATCTTCTTGAGTATTGGGTGGCAAAATAAAATGATCTTATCTCAAAATTAAAAGTAGCACTTTATGATTCTACTTTATAGTTAATTGACTTCTTTTGACGGCAGAGAACTTATTTGCGAATTTCCACAAACCTCCCCTTGTGAAGAAATTCTTTCAAGAATGGTCTTGAAAATGCCTCAAATGTTCACATTGCAATCCCAAATTGGTAATATTGCATATATATAGTCTCATATTCATGTTTAGAGTTTAAATCTCATATTGTCATTTCCTTTTCTTAAGAGTTCATGAAAATTTACCAATCTGGGATTTTAGAAATCACAAAATGCGAACCAAACCAGAACTAAAGTTAAAGGTCCATATGGTAATAGATGTTACTTTCATGCACTGAATGAATCATTTTCCTCTATGAATGTCGAAACTGATATTGCCATTTGAGATGCAAGGTTTCTGAGGAGAAAGATAACACATCATATATTTCTTTTTTCTCGTCTATCTTAGGAACTAAATATCACGGACCTCCCCTAACATTTTTCATAATTAGATAAATCCCCTCTTATTTTAAATATTACATATGCCATATATTACACTCATATCCTTTCTCATTTTCAAAATTTCACATTCACTACGCTTCTACTCTCAATTGATACAGATTGGCAAAAGAAGGCAAGACATGAGTTTCTCGGTGTATTTGGCTACCAATATCCAAATTCAGATAACATTCCAAAATTAAAAATGGTATGTATGCAATACTGTTATCATCTTTACATTTTGGAGACGTTATGGTGGTGGTAAGAATTTGCTATTGGTTGGTATATAATATTTTTAGAATAAATTTTAATATTTAAAACATGTTGGCTACGTGTGGTTTTCATGAATAAATAAAGGAGACTTCGTCGATTTTAAAAAAAATAGTAGTAGTTAGATATTTATTAAAAAGATATCATAGTTTAAAATTTATGTTGTTTGTGATGACAATGTACTATATTGATTCATTGCACCTTGTATTGTTGATGAGTGGGTTATTAATTTTGACCTAATTGACACTATTTTTTTTTGCAGGTGGCATGCAATGTGAATCAGTGATTTTGGAGGTCGTACACTTTAAGATTGAGGGATTACTTTGATAAAGGCATTCCGTGTTTTGGAGTATAAGAATTTAATGTATTTTTGTTGTCAAGTCGAAGATTTGAACTTAGCGTTATAATTTTTGTTTTGATAGATATTTAGAGATGCTTGTAAGAACTCCAACTATTATTGAAAGAAAATGATTCGTTGTATTGGTTGAAAATCATCTTATGTCTTATAATTTTTTATCATTTGGTGATGAATTAATAAAGTGTCTCAAATGTAATTCAATTATATATTAAAGTTTAGTGATAGATTTTATTCTCTCTAATATATTGGCGCAAAAATTTTAAGATCTCTTCACCTCTTTTGGTATGGTTAAAACTGTCCCAAAAATATATTAAAGACGGCTTTGTTGCCGGCTCAAAAAAGTCTTATAAAATAGTAACTTTTTGAGACGGATTAATTCCCATCTCAAAAGCACACTTTTGAGACGGTTCTCTTGCCGCCTCAAAAGGGTCTTATAAAATGATGGCCTTTTGAGACGGATTTGTTCCCGTCTCAAAAAACTCTTTTGAGACGGCTATGGCGTCACAAAAAGTATTTATAACCCCCTATCAAAAAGACCCCCCCTAGCCGTCCCAAATACCGTCCCAAAAAGTATTTGAGACGGATAAACCATCTTTTGGGACTATTAAGCCACCGTCTCAAAAACTACTTTTTTTGTAGTGTTTATAAAGGTAGGATGAGACTAAACATAATGACTTAACATTATATATACTAATAACATATTATCCATGTCACATAAGCTAATCATGATTTAAACACAATTTATCATAATTATATTTGGGCTGTCACAATTCTCCCCCTGTTAGGAAATTTCATCCTCGAAATTGACATACCTTGGTTGTCTGAATCGATCAAATACAGATAACGCATATTCATGATATCCTCACTCTCCCATGTAATTTCTTCCATGGAATGCCTTCTTCACACAACTTTCACGAGTGGGGTCACTTTTGATCTCAATATTTGTTCTTTCCTATCGACGATTGCAAGTGGTTCTTCCACATAGCTCAAATCTTCTTTCAACGCAATAGGTTGTTCCACCAATACATGTGAAGGATCTACTACATACTTTCTTAACATAGAAACATGAAAAACATCATGTAACCGAGCTAACTCTGGTGGTAACGCTAACTTGTAGGCAACCATCCCGACTTTTTCAAGAATTTCATAAGGTCCAATGTAGCGTGGACTTAATTTCCCTTTCTTTCCAAACCTCATAACTCCTTTCCATTGAGATATCCGAAGAAACACATAATCCCCTTTCTTGAATTCCAAATCTTTTCGTCGTTTATCCTCATAACTTTTTTGTCTGCTTTGAGCTGTTCTCATTCTATCTTGAATAATCTTCACTTTTTCAGTGGTGACTTCAATCAATTCTGGACCCTCTATCTTCCTTTAACCAACTTCACCCAAATATATCGGTGTATGAAATCATCTACCGTACAATGCTTCATATGGATCCATACCAATAGTAGACTGAAAACTATTGTTATATGCAAATTCTATCAAAGGCAAATATTCATCCCAATTACCTTTGAAATTAAGCACACAAGCTCTAAGCATATCTTCCAAAATCTGTATTGTCCTTTCAGAATGCCCATCTGTCTGAGGATGAAAATCCGTACTAAACTTCAAGTTAGTACCCATATCATACTGTAAGCTACCCCAAAATCTGAATGTAAAAGTATGGTCCCTATCTGAAATAATCGATACCGGTGCTCCATGGAATCGAATAATTTCATTAACATACAGTCTAGCATACCTATCAACTGTATACGTAGTCTTGACTGCTAGAAAATGAGAAGACTTGGTCAATCTATCCACCACTACCCAAATCGAATCTGACCCCATTGAGATCAAGGAAGCCCAACCACAAAATCCATCGTTACATGATCCCATTTCCATTTCGGTATTGGCATTAGCTGAAGTAGACCAGTAAGTTTTTGATGCTCCACTTTCACTTGCTGACATATAAGGCACCTAGCAATAAAATCAGCTATTTCCTTCTTCATATTATTCCACCAATAATTCTCCTTTAAATCCGTATACATTTTAGTACTACCAGGATGCATAGTATAAATGGAATTATGAGCCTCATCTAAAATGTCCTCTTTCAATCCACACACATTAGGTACACATAATCGTTGCTTATACAATAAAGTGCCATCATTCACGATACAAAAATCTTCAGACTTACCATCTCGGACATCTTGTCGTTTCTTCTCAAGAAAAGGATCTTGACTTTACAAATCACGAATACGAGTAGCTAATAAAGGTCTCACGTTTACATGAGCAAAGAACCTATCCCCATCTACTAGCTTCAATTCTACTCCCATCAATCTCAACTCCATGATGTGAGCAACTCTAGCACACCGAATACAAGATAACCTGCCCGAAGCCTTTCTACTAAGAGAATCTGCAACTACATTTGCCTTCCCTGGATGGTAGTGAATTGTACAATCATAATCTTTAATTAACTCCATCCACCGCCTCTTCCTCAAATTCAACTCTTTCTGAGTAAATAAATACTTAAGGCTTTGATGGTCAGTAAAAATTTCACATACCTCACCATATAGATAATAACGCCACAATTTCAAAGCAAAAACAATAGCAGCAGGTTCTAAATCATGTGTAGGATAATTACGTTCATGTGTACGCAACTGCCTAGAAGCATAAGAAATAACTCTATAATGCTGCATAAAAACACAACCCAACCCCTGGTGTGAAGCATCAGTATAAATAACAAAACCATCTCCACCATGTGGAATAGTAAGAACAGGTGCAGTCACCAACCTCTTTTTCAATTCATCAAAACTATTTTCGCAATCAGAATTCCATTCAAACTTAACATCTTTTCGGGTTAGTTTAGTCATCGACAAGGCAATTGAAGAAAATCCCATAATAAACCTTATATAATTCCCAGCTAAACTCAAAAAACTCCTCACCTCAGTCACGTTATTGGGCCTCTCCCATTTTACAATAGCTTCTACCTTTTTAGGATCAACACATATACCATCTCCAGAAACTACATGGCCTAAAAATACAACTTGTGATAGCCAAAATTCACACTTGCTAAACTTGGCATACAACTTCTTATCTTTCAACTGATTCAAAATAGTTGTGAGATGCTTTTCATGTTCAACCATATCACGTGAATAAATCAGAATATCATCAATAAAAACTATCACAAATGAATCAACAAAAGGATGAAGTACTCGGTTCATAAGATCCATAAATACAGCTGGAGCATTAGTCACCCCAAAAGGCATCACCAGAAATTCAAAATGACCATACCGAGTAAGAAAAGCAGTTTTAGAAATATCACTCTCTTTGACCCTCAATTGATGATAACTCGATCGTAAGTCTATTTTTGAAAACACTTTAGCACCCTATAACTGATCAAACAAATCATCTATACGAGGTAAAGGGTATTTGTTCTTAATTGTACCTTTATTCAGTTGCCTATAATCAATACACAAACGCATGGTACTATTTTTCTTCTTCACAAATAAAACTGGTGCACCCCATGGAGATACACTAGGCTGTATGAACCCCCTATCAAGTAAATCTTGTAATTGAATCTTGAGTTCTTTCAACTCAGCAGGTGCCATTCTATACGGTGCCATAGAAATAGGGGTTTTCCCCGGTGCTAATTCAATACTAAATTCTACTTCTCTTTCTGGAGGTAACCCTGGCAACTCACTAGGAAACACTTCTGAAAAATCTCGTATAATAGGAACATCGACTAATTGTAAATCCCCCTTCCTAGTGTTAAGAACATATGCGATATAACCATCACAACTCTTACTCAATAATTTCCTCGTTTGAATAGCAGAAATGATGCAACTGGGAACAATTTTCCATTCCCCCACAAATTTAAATTCAGGCTCACCAGGCATATTAAAAATAACTTATTTAGCGAAACAATCCATAGATGCATGATATTTAGATAACCAATCCATTCCCAGAATTATATCAAAATCAGAAATATCCAATGGAAGTAAATCTATAACTGTATCTCTAGACCCCACAGTCAAAACACAATCACGAAAAGCATATTCAACTACAACCATATTCCCCATAGGCATATAAATACCCAACCCCACATTCAAATGAGTACATGGTCTATTCAGGTATACAACAAAAGCATAGGACACAAAAGAATGTGTGGAACCAGGATCAATCAAAACATAACCACTTCTATCAGTAACAGAAAGTGTACCTGTCACCACATCTGGAGTAATCTGAGCTTCTTTCATTGTAAAGACTCATCCACCTGGCCTGGAACTACTAGCTTGTCCTCTGCCCATACTTTCCACTACACTTCCTGGAGATAACACCCTGCTTGCTGCTTCACTAGGTGCTGCTGGAGTCTCTGTCAGCTGCGGACAATTCTTCTTAATATGCCCCACTTGATGACAATGATAGCATTCCAATCCCTTAAGCTTAGGACACTCAGATTTATAATGCCCTTCCTCTTTGCAAAAGAAACATGTAATAACTCTCGTTGGCGCCTCACCCTTTCCTGACCTCCTAACCAGACTAGAAGATTCTCCACCCTTAGTATCTCTGCCAAATCTCCCCAGACCTCTACCACTATCTCCACCACCTCTCTGAAATTTATAAGGTTCTATCTTAACACTTACACCCTCACCACCCTTAGACTGAAATGCGTCAAATCTACTTTTCTTAAAACTCTCTCTACTCGCCACCCCTTGGTTTATTTGCCTTTCTGCTATCGTGGCTTTGTTTACCAGAGAAGCATAATCTTCTAACTCGTAAGTGGCCACTCTATTTTGAATAGGCCAAATCAGCCCATATTGAAACTTACTACATTTAACTTCTTCATTCTCCACATACTTAGTAGAAAATCTAGACAAAGTAGTAAATTTAGCCTCATACTCCCTCACAGACATTTTCCCTTGGGTCAAATTTATAAATTCCCTAAGCTTCTCCCTCCTATAAACTTTAGGGAAATACTTAACATACAAAGCTTTAATAAATTCAGCTCAAGTAATAACATCAATACCTTCCATCATGGGCACCAAATGGTTGCTGGATTCCCACCAATATTTCACCTCTCCATTGAGCTTAAAAATAGCTATATTCACTTTCTAGTTATCTGGAACCTTCATAAATGCAAAGAGAGTTTCTATATCTCTGACCCACATCTCAGCTTCTGTAGGTTCAACTGACCCTGAATATTATGGGGGATTCAACTTTAAAAACTTCTCATGCATGGAATCTTTCATTTCCTTCCTTGCCTCTTTCTCAATCCTGGCCACAGTCTTTGATTCTAGATATCTAGCCTGTTGTTCTGCCATTTGCGCCATATTTCTTTCTTGTTGCTCTGCCATCCTCATCATTGCTTGTGCCATTATTTGTATCTCTGTAGGATGTTCTTGATCTCTAGCCCTTCCAGCAACACTCTGCTCTACTTCAGTATTGTCTGTACGAGAAGCCACTCCCTCTTCTCTATGTTCTCCATTCCCATGTTCCATCTGGAATTACCTGTAATACAACAAAGTTCTAACAACCAATATAAATAGTTTATAATACAAAACTATTGGTTAGTACGTAAACAATTCAAAAATATCAAATCAACTCAATACTGTCATCTAACCATCACACACGTCTAGAATTAATAACCACGCTCTGATACCACTAATTGTCACACCCCAAACCCAATATCCATACTAATAATTTGTTATTAAAATAATTGGATCATAATCTTGAGCCCATTGGAAAATATACTTCATTTATCAATATTTTTCTGCACACTGTGCATAATGAATATAATATTATTATTATACCATAATGAAATCAATGAGAGTCATAATTAACCGGACATACAATACTATGATTAACTATGATAAAATTTCATAATCATCAACTCAATCCATACTAACGCAATATATACAATGTGTGAGTCTATTAAAATCTTCAGTGTAACAATGATAAAATCCCCATATTTAAACCCCAGCTCTTTCCAACGGTGTAACTCTCAAAGTTACTGGTTATATGGTATCCTAGCTGGCAGCATACAAACCTGAAATTATTAAAATATAAACCGTAAGCATTAAGCTTAGTGAGGTACTCCTTCCCTATAATGAAATAAAAATTCTATATCAAATATGTGGATATAAAATCCGAACAATCCTGCCCATTGGCAATAACAAATCCTAGATCATAAGATCCAAATAATTCTACCCATTGGCAATAACAAATCCTAGATCATAAGATCCAAATAATTCTGCCCATTGGCAATAACAAATCCTGGAACATTAGTTCCAACAAATCCTTGTCATAAGACAAATCAAATCATTGGATCTTTGTCCAATTCCAATCCTGGATCATAAGATCCAAACAAATCCTGGATATTTGAATATCCAAACAAATCCTAAATATCGAAGTATTCAAGTAAATCCTGCTCTTAGAGCTATATTCATATATCTGTATATATGAAACAATCATAAGTACACTCACCTTGACAGTTTAACTGGCTTTTCCCTTGCCTTTATCCGGTACTTGTTCAATCAGCTCTTCTTCCCTTCCTATCATTCTTAAAATATTAGTATCATCATAAGAATATTAATAGTCCAAAGAATAACTTCAACATAACTCAATTCATAAGCATCATATGATTCAATTCAAATCATTCATTATAAATAAAGTCCTATCTAGACTCGGGTTCTGATATCTAACATATTCAAATTACAGCCCAAACATTCTTTAATTCTTCTTGGTAATCCAATCCTTATCATATTATGTTTCCAACAGAAAAGATGACACATCATTCTGAGTTTCCTAGAGCAAGATATGCCCATTTCTTTACCACATAGCAAATCCTCCCTAAAGGCTCATCTATTGTTCAGTCATCTTCAAAGAATTTTCATAATTTTCATACATCATAAATTTCTATGATATTTCACCCAATTTCAGAAAACATATTTAATAACACAATATTAAAATTTCATAATTTTCAGGGTTCATTTGCTATGTCAAGCCAAACATCAAACATATGGTATGCATATTTACTCATTTGGGGCAGATTTCATACCCGAACTTCAAACCATCGCCCAAGATTCAATTCTTGGTATTTTTACTTGATTTTAGGATATGATATACATATATGAGTCTATTATAATCTCAAATTGGAATCAATCAATTTCAGTAAGTATAAAAAAAGATATGATAGTTTTAATAAACAATGTTTCTAAACAAAGCAATTTCAAGGGATTACAAATTCAAGTTTGCTTAAACATGCATCAATCCACGAGTACACATCAAGACATGGAATTTCAGTAAACAAATGATGATTTATATCATTAAATCAGTAATACAAAAAAATCAAACAAGATTTATGGATGGAATTACCTTAGAGGCTTTTACGTAATTTTCTATGAATTTTTCTGAATGTTTCTCCTCACTTTCTTCTTCCTAACCCTCACAATTGTTTTTCCTCAACCTAAAACTCTCCCAAACTGAATTTGCTGAAGAAAATAGGATATCTAAAGGGTTTAAGTAGGCCAAACCAACCTCCACCTCCAACCAATCAAATTATAACATGTGGCATTATATAAAA
Source organism: Sambucus nigra (assembly GCA_949130495.1). NCBI lineage: Eukaryota > Viridiplantae > Streptophyta > Magnoliopsida > Dipsacales > Adoxaceae > Sambucus > Sambucus nigra. The sequence continues at coordinate 367,855,272 of OX422210.1, read as the reverse complement.
CAAAATATCATTTAAGGCTAAATGACTGCTTTACCCCCTATTCGTAAAAAGACAATATCTTCCCACTCAGATGTCCATTAGATGAACCATTTATTGTGTTAAAACCCTAACTCATATATCTACAAGTATCTAGTTTATACCTCAAGTCAATTGTTATGTCATAAAGGTCAAAACTAGTCTTAAACATGAGCATTCCTACCGAAAACTTCAAAATTTCACATTTGTAACTAATTCGATATTTCATGCTTTATAAAGGTAGGATGAGACTAAACATAATGACTTAACATTATATATACTAATAACATATTATCCATTTCACATAAGCTAATCATGATTTAAACACAATTTATCATAATTATATTTGGGCTGTCACACTAACTTTCCTCTAAACTTCCATTATTCTGTGTCTTTTTCCCAGATTTATCACTTCTAAATTAATCAAATTTCGTGGGTAATCCTCTACATATGATTGGGATGTCCAGAGTTTATTTATTTTCCCTACAACATGTGATTGGGTCCTCTAAGTCCTTGAGTTCTTTCATGAAACATAGGTTCAATCATCCTAATCTAACATGGTGTGACAATTAACTAAAAGAGAAGCAAGATAGATACTTGCCTGGAATTTGAGTCTCTGATTTGTGGATGAAAGTGGTATTGTTGGGATCCTTGTCGCGCGATCTCCGCATTGGTGGTGGTGGCGGTGTAAACGGTTGAGTCCTTGGCCTTGAGTTGCTTGGAAAGCTCCCCAACCCCTTCTCTAATGGCCGTTCTATGCTTTTGTGTTTGTTAACCCTAGAAGATGACTCCTAAAGGCTGATATAACCTTAGGAAATTCGTGGGTTTAATTATCAAAAAATACAAAATGTCTAATATACCCTCCCAGGATGTCAATTAGGCCTAAAAATGCCCCGAGACCCAAACTAAACCACTGGGTACACTTTTATGATTAACTCGACCCTTACTGACACTTTGGCACACTCGAAATGATCATACGAGCGATTTATAATATATTCACTTTTAATAATAATAATTTAGTCCCGAAACGACATAGGCGCGTCCCGACTTAAATTTCCATAATTGTCATTTTATTCACTCGTGACAATTTTTAATAAAATCAATCTTATATCTTTACTCATCCAGTAATAGTCAACAAATTTTCAATAATTACTAACTCTCGTCACGTTAGTAAATATTTAAATGAAATTCCTGATTAATATTAAATTAATATCTCAATTAAATTTAATAAATCCCCAATTTTAAAAGCCATAAAAATACGAGGTATTACATACTTCTCCCCTAATAACGGAATTTCGTCCCGAAATTCGAAAAATAAGGTATGCCTGGTAAGAATAGATCTGGATACTTTAACAATACGCAAAACGGACTCTCGGGTAAGGCAAAATTCTATAGTCCTCCCCGCCTCACAATAAGCTTATTTAACACTCTCAATACTATCAGTGATAGAGTCACACTTTAATGACGACACTTCACATTGTGCTCGAATCCATTGCTATTCGCATAAGGTGAGACTACACATCATTGGCCCCCGTTGTCTCAATATTATTGGGAGGCCGCACCTCACTACGTAACAATTACTCGTATTTAGCTAAACACAAAACTCCCATTCTGAGAGAAACTATACGAACATCTGCACACTCTTGTTCGCGTAAAACAACCATGGTAATTCCACCATAGTCATTACACTCAAACTCGACCAATCCAAAATTCTGATTATCCGCCCATCTCTTAACATTCAGAGTGAGAAAAGTTAAGGTTTTTCCACACCAAAACCTCAATAAGAACCTTGTTCGCAATAAACATGTACGAGTTCTCCCACAAAACTCTACTGTACTAAGCGTCACTTGATAGATACAACCATTTTGGAGATGAAATGATCATCATGAATTCAAAATTATTTTCACGCAGTTCCACTAATTTTTAATCACCTCGCCTACCCCCCGGCTAAGGGTGATACCACCTACTCAAAACGAAACGTTATCCCCATTATTTCCCAAAACTCTGGTTTGAAGGTGGGGTTCAATGATCCCATTCTAGTTCAGAAAAATACCAGGAAGAACCTCTGACCGGCGCGATTCTTATTTTCAAAGAAAGGTTGGGGCACACTATCTAATAGTGTATACCACCAAAAAGAATAATAATCACTTTCTTTTAGGTCAACTTGTTCCACACATTCTAAGGGACTCGTGACCTTACCTTGAAGTTGGCACCCCATCCAAGAAATTTCACATAATTGCTCTGTCCTATTTTAAAAATCGTAGCTTTGCTACAAAATTCTCTTGTTGATCCTCTCGTTCCAACCGATTTCTATCTATGAGTGGTGCCCGTGGAGACTACTCACTATGTCCCGATCAACATCAACTCCTGCTTGTAATGACTCACATAAGTGAGACTTAATACTCACCTTCTTTCCTTAGCGTATATCGAAAGTTTCGACCCATGCACTTCTCTCCACGATGGGCACTGCTAAACCTTTATACCTTACTAACATCATCATTCAACCTACGCGCAAGTCGCTTTCCACACTTGACTAGGTAAAGCTCCGCTCTAAGTGTTTTCCATAATAGTTAAGCTTTATCCTTATAAAGGAATACCCTTAAATGGCTTCCCATAGCCTTCCAACTAAATTCATATATGCTACTCTGATCGTACACGTATATATGTTACACCCCGCCCGCCCGGGGAGAGCGAACGAAGCGCTACTCGATAAAACTAAACTAACCCACAATATAACAAGGTATAGAGCATCTACATAAACTCCCACAAAATAAGAGAAACAACAAATCTCCAACTTTTCAAATTAATATAACAATATTCTCTCGAATAAAACAACTAAAGTAAATCTCCAATGCAACACAATAAAATAATACAAATCTTACGAAAATGTTCTTCCCAAGACAATCCATGCTTAATCCTCTCTACCGGTTCCACTTTGTTATATCGTTCTCAAAAACACATATTCCACACGTGTATTCCCATACATCTTCAACTTGAACGATTCAAGCAACAGTTAACCAGGATGCCCACACACCCTGTAAACCGTGCATACTGGTGTAAGCATCACCTACGCTTCACACATAATACCCAATTATTTATTTCCCTTGTGCTCACAATGTGTTTTATAAAACTTGGGTACTCTCAAACCTCCTTATCATCATTCCACCCTTCGATTGGGTGATAAAACAAAACTTCCAAATTTTCTTTACCACACAACTGGCCCCACTGGCATTAAATCGCCACTTAACTTTAACTTACAATCAATATTACCGGCTCCTATGACAACCGAGGTACTAGACTCATGGACTAATGACCAAACATCTCTCTACTTCCAACCTTATGCTAAGTTTCATGCATGGGATGTTTCGCAAAGCGAAATCCAAATAAGGAACCCCCCCCGATACACTGCTACTTAGCATTATCGGATCTCGAAATCCGTTAGGCCCTCCGTCCATTACATATACCCCTTTATTCCGTCTCTTGACGAAAAAGTTACATCTCCTCTCGTAATTACACTTAAACAAAGACATTTTGCCAATTACACTATCGTTCAGTATCGGTGGTAATCATAATCTGCAAACCTCGAACACATGCAATCGACACCCTCGAAATCCTATCCCCAAACATATGAGTCTAACTCTTAACTCTCACATTTCTAAAGGATAGATATAACAATGCACTATTCCTATCACCAAGTCCTGGGCGCTAAACATAATAATGGGTCAAACCCTTTCGCTCAATAGTAAACCCAGTACACACTGAACCATGGCAACAAGGTCCCTAAACACCCCGAGATTAAACATTTCGATACCACTATACCCTTCGAAGTCTCTACAATATATGATATAAATGCGAGACCGACACTCTCACAGGTGAGGCATCGCCAGGACAAAATATGCTGCACTAAGGCAACCACTCTGATAGCCTTGCAATACTGCCTACTATTGTACTAACCATTACTATAAAGTTGTAACCAAGATAATATCATACTCGTATATCACACCACTAAAATGATCAACTTAAATAAAGTATATAACAATATTAATATACCCATTCATCCTCCGCAGATTTCACTACACTAGGGAAACTATTCACATAATAATAATGTTTATAGTTATACGTATTAAAATCGTCTCACATGCTAATCTAGCAATGAACAAAATATAGTTACTCGCTCGTGTCACATAAAACACGCCTCATCCTCTGAGGATAAAACTCATACTTCTACCTTTCCAATCATCTTGATTGCACAAATGGTCCCCGGACGTAATACACCTGTCCAAACCAAAATAAAAACTACTTTAATCGTTGTCCTTTATTAGGCATCCTACTCTTGTACCTTAACTCACTTCGGGAAAACATTAACGCATGTGATTTCACTCTCCACAAAATACCTATACACATAATCCACTTATCACCTATCATACTAACCGTATTAGGATCCTTCTCTTGGACTTTAGTAGGCTCGATTCCTAATGGTTACCCCCGTTGTTTCCTTAGCCTTGTTGGCCCTAAAGAACATGCTACTGGCTTCAATAACCGTTACTGAATTCACCATCGCTTGGTAAGAATTCCGGTATCCGACTCATTTAAATGAACCCCCTTATGGGTCTCCCCCTTAAGGTGTTTTACTAACTAATTTTCATCTAGATGCACTCTCCAATAAATATTTCGATTAGTTTAGCTCCCTTCATAAGAGCGTTAACATCTCTACGGACAATGTGTTCCATTGTCACCATATGGATCGACTGTCCAACATAATTCTCTTTAAGTGTTGTCAATCTTTCCTCATGAGTTGATTTCCCACTTGAAATCTTCTCTACCATTGGTATCCACTCCCGATGATACAAGATTTGCTAAAAGTCTAAATCCATTTACAAATGGGCCCCTGTCCGGCCCTTCCGCAATGGGTTCAGAACAACGTTCATATCTTATTCTGAAAAATTAATGAAAGAACGTGCGGTTAAACTGTACCTAAGATCCTTCCATTGACGCAACATTTCACTACTAACGGTTGTGGTGGACTCCCACTATTGTAACTTTACTCCGCTGAGTCAAGAAAAATTTTACCCGAAATTTTCATTTCTAGTTAACCACACTCCACTATATGTCCAAGCTTTTGAATATATTAGTATGTAATACCCCGTATTTTTAGAATTTCCGTTGATGACTCTCCTCAATTTTCCCTTTTGACCCCCTCCCAAGCTCACCACGTTGGGTGGGTCAAATTTGTCCTCACTTTCGACTATAGCAGCACTTGGAATTTATAAGCTGCGTCCTTGCCGTATATACAGTCCTGGCCTCTCATGCCATAGTAGGGGTGACCTCGACTATGGTTATCATCCTCTAATATACTTTACAACCTCAAATAAGCCTTGCCTCATGCTGTTCCCCTAACGTCCCTCGTCTGACATCCTTCATCGCTCGGAACACGCACACATCTGAACGCAAATAGAATTCACTAATATACATACGTTATAGCAGGAGAACGAAATCTCACCATAAAAATCAACAATCGTAAACATAGGGCTCTATATCAAACGAAGCAACGCTTGAAGCATAATAAGACGCACAGATCCTAAAGGACACTAGAACCTGATGCTCTGATACCACCTGTGACACCCCGCTTAATTAAATATCGGGTGATCAGTCCTTTATTAGATTAAAATCAAGGTGAACGGTTGGTTCATTCTTAGCATCACTGTCGCAAAATAAAATTTCCAAATTAAACACCTTAAATAATTAAGCTAAGTGACAAAACAATTTAAGTCTGATATCCATTTTTAAATTCCAACTTGAAAACCCTTTTTAAATAAGCATCAGTCTAAGAATCACATAAGTGCTATAGATATCAATCAACACAAAAGAACTAATCCATCTGGATTAAATAAACCAAGTCAACTAACCATACATGAAACCATCCCGACAAGATTTTAACTCCGAAGGAGTACTAAATACTGGAAAATATAAATAACATAAATCTCTGACAAAAACCAAACGGAATAGGAAATCAGGCGACACATGCACTAACTATTAAGAACTAAAGCAAGAACTGAATCAATAAAGAGGTCGTCTAAAACAAAGGCCTGCAACTCCCACATAAGCTGCAGCACGTCCAATCCAAAGAACCTATGCATGACGCCCCTATGGCTGGGCACCAGTAATACATATACATACATACATATATATATATATATATATATATATATATATATATATATACAAGAGAGAGAAAAGATAGAAAACGGGTCAGATCCCAATTATAAAACAATTTTAAAATAGTTTAGCAAGTATTTAAAATGCTTACTGGCTAATGCAACAACCATGTTAGTATTCGACACTCTCTTGAGAATTCTTACCTCTCATCTAGTGTGTACACCTACCGTACTCATAAATCTCATAAGTTTCTCTAACTTATTATCCATAAGGTTTTATCACGTGAAAATCAAGGTTAGGATATTTATTTTGGGAAATCAATCTCTTCAAGATTTCTTACGCTATTTAGAACAACTCAGTACCGTTATAAAGCTCCCGAACACTTATAATAAAGTTGAAGCATCTATTCATTACTTCTCTACTTATACGCACAGTAGAAAGTTCCCATATAGATATACGTATATATATTAGTCACACATATAATATATATACTAACGACACCTCACATAAAATCTATGGTGCTGGCATACTCTGCTATCAAGTCCCCGTATCACACATATTAAGGGAAATACTAGTTCGGAATCACTCTCGAACTGTATTAACATAAAACACATACATCTGGAGGCTAAGCATAGTTCCAAGTCACTAAGAGGTCAGCACATACCCTCACGTCTCTTAGGACCGTCTGACATAAAGGCCCAATCGAGATAAGACCATCTCGGTGCGGAAACCCCCATGATAGCGAGTAGCCCGAGTATGATTTTTATACAGATATATAATATATGCACAATCACACAGTCATCTCTCTCTCTCTATATATATATATATATATATATATATATATATATCCACATTTCTAAATTAGCTGCGCTCACGACCCATAATTATAATTATCTGTTATTAACGCATTTTACTCGATTATTTTGCGTAACGAACTCGTCATTTTTATTCTCATTTATAATTCACTTCATACTCACTTCTCCTCTCTCGAAGTATTCTAAGTATATTTTCAGTAGGCATACACTCCCTTACTTTCTGGTCTAACTCCCTTACGAGTCTCGATCTTTTTATTAAATGTATACATGATTTCTTATACACATGAATAATTCCTCGTTAACTCAAAATCTCATCCTACACTAAATTTCACTCAATGGGGTCCACCTATGCCCTACTGGTCTTCTCTATATCCCATTATACTCCAACAATAAAAATCGAGGGTTCCTATGAATTTTAACCGGATTAAACCAACGGACGAGAATTATGGTGTTTTCCAGGAGGGGTCGATCGATCGAGAAAAGGGGGTCGATCGATCGATGTTCTTGGTCGATCGATCGATCAAGCAGTTCTTGCCCAGAAACTACCATTAATTTCTCCAAAAACGTCCTTAACAACTCCCAAATTCTCAAATAATATTACCACCAATTCTATATACATATATGCAAGATTTCCTACGTGAAACATGTATAAATCTAACAACGAAATTGAATTAATGGCTAATTTATTTTAATTATCAAGGACCCTAACTTTCCTCTAAACTTCCATTATTCTGTGTCTTTTTCCCAGATTTATCACGTTTAAATTAATCAAATTTCGTGGGTAATCCTCTACATATGATTGGGATGTCCAGAGTTTATTTATTTTCCCTACAACATGTGATTGGGTCCTCTAAATCCTTGAGTTCTTCCATGAAACATAGGTTCAATCATCCTAATCTAACATGGTGTGACAATTAACTAAAAGAGAAGCAAGATAGATACTTGCCTGGAATTTGAGTCTCTGATTTGTGGATGAAAGTGGTATGGTTGGGTTCCTTGTCGCGCGATCTCCGCATTAGTGGTGGTGGCGGTGTAAACGGTTGAGTCCTTGGACTTGAGTTGCTTGGAAAGCTCTCCAACCCCTTTTCTAATGGCCGTTCTTTGATTTTGCATTTGTTAACCCTAGAAGACGACTCCTAAAGTCTGATATAACCTTAGGAAATTCGTGGGTTTAATTACCCAAAAATACAAAATGTCTAATATACCCTCCCGGGATGTCAATTAGGCCTAAAAATGCCCCGAGACTCAAACTAAACCCCCGGGTAAACTTTTCTGACTAACTCAACCCTTCCGGACAATTTGGCGCACTCGAAATTATAGTAAGGGTGACTTATAATATATTCACTTTTAATAATAATAATTTAGTCCCGACACGACACGGGCGCGTCCCGACTTAAATTTCCATAGTTGCCATTTATTCACTCGTGACAATTTTTAATAAAATCAATCTTATATATTACTTTACTCATCTAGTAATAGTCAACAAATTTCTAATAATTACTAACTCTCATCACGCTAGTAAATATTTAAAATGAAATTCCGAATTAATATTAAATTAATATCTCAATTAAATTTAATAAATTCCCAATTTTAAAAGCCTTAAAAATACGGGGTATTACATACTTCCCCCCTAATAACGGAATTTCGTCCCGAAATTCGAAAAATATGGTATGCCTGGTAAGAATAGATCTGGATACTTTAACAATACGCAAAACAGACTCTCGGGTAATGCGAAATTCTATAGTCCTCCCCGCCTCATAATAAGCTTATTTAACACTCTCAATGCTCTCAATACTATCTAATACCAATTTAAAATAGTTGCTACATCGGAATAAATGCGACTTATTAAATAAATTAATTTTAATTGTGTGTCAACTAAACTAGTTTTAGTGAAACCCAAGTTTTAATTCAGTCCCAACACATGCATCTAAGTGATATGAAATCATAAAGCAATCCTCATGCAAAGGAAACCAAATAATAGGAAAAATCCCCCATACGGGCAAAACCTTTTATTTCTAAAACTTTGAAAAATTTACAAGACCATTGACTTACATACAACTTCCCTCAAGTGTAATGCACGATGCCTTCGTCAAACCTTCAAAGCGTCGGTTAGAAATCTGCAGTGGTTCACACACCGATATACAACAAGGACACGCAGTCTGATCAACCTAGAAATACCCGCAAGCACTCCCTATGACACGCAGTCAAAAATATTTATAGAGACTGCCTCCATAATAGTACGCAACTCTCCGGTTGTAGAGATCTCCCAAAAAATTATGAACAATATCAAAGTTTTGGTCTTGGGTTCCAAAATAATTCACAAAAAAAGATATTGGGATTTTGTGAATTGTAAAACAAGAGATTGAACTCTTTTAATGTTGGAGAATAAAGTAAAACACTCAAAATCATTTTTTTTTAAAAACTAGTGTTTCTCCACACAAAATCCAATAGTTTGACACCCTTTAAATACTAAAAATCAAGGCGGTGACGTGTCAGAAAATAACGCTTCTCGTTCGAACGACATACGATATCGTGTAAAAGAGATGCTTGTCTCGTTCGAACGAGATCCTATCTCATTTGAATGACCTATCAAACGAGGCCATCATTGTAGATAATTTTGATACGAACACTTGGTCGCAAGTTTCGTATTTTTTTGATTTTTTATGAATTAGTTATGATTTTTCTACGGAAAGGTATCCGAGAACAAAATCTTTAGATATTTTGAATTCAAAAAAAAAAATTAATAAAAACTTTTAAAGCTCCGCTCCAATGCTTTAAAAATATTTTATGAAAAATAATTCCAATACTCTAATTGCATTATTAAGGTACTCTAAAACATAACCTTACCAAAGTTAACCTTGCGGAGACTGTTTGTTGAAGAACATTGATTATTCGGATCCGTTTTGATGTGAATGTGATCTTGATCTTCTTCGACGGTGTAGCGTTATACGACATATAAATTGATAACGGACAAAAATGTCCTTACAGTACAAAAGCATGAATTTACTCTCACTAAGAAGTTAAAAGCAAGACAAAACAAGTTTCATCTCCTGTATGAAAATGTTAGTACCTTGAAGTGGCTCTTCTTGAGTCTTCGCGTGTATGTGAGGTGCTAGAGGCACAATAAGAGAAGCTAAATTAAGAATTTCAAGATCATAATAAGGTTAAAGTTAACCTCAATACTTGAAGGACAAAGTGGGTGTCGGCTATGATGACACGTAAGAGTCTAAGATAAAGAAATAGATTAAATTTGACAAAGGTTCAACAAACACACCTCATCACCCTCCTTTTAGGATTGATCGTAAGATAAAAGTGTGAATCATCGACTATCGTAGGTTTTCACCCATTGTAAGAGTAAGGGTAACCTTAGATACTATTGTCACATACTTGACCAAAATGGGTATGTTCCACCATATTTGAACGAAGATTTTTACGAACTCTAAGAACGTGCTGCGTACATAATTCAAAAATCCCAATTGCTAATGGGAGAATTCAAAAGGATAAATGGTTCCCTTACTCGGGCTAAAGGTAAAACGAAGATAATGAATATGATGAAGAAGGTCATTATAGTATTGGATAAGGGCGCTGACTCTCGTCCATCTTACCCTTGCAAGTAAGTCATCTGTATCACCCTTAGGTTAGGATTGTATTCGTCATGTTTATGCTATGTTATCTTTCCTAGAGTGTATTATAGGTTTTATTTTATTTTTGTTTTTGGTTATATATATTTATAAAAAAATTAAGTAAAGCCAAAAATATTTATTTTCCTTTTGAAGATCATAAAACCTCAAAAAGATTTTTCATTTTTCTGAGTTTTGTGTATTCGACGATAGAGGATGTAGGAATAACATCGTGTGATCTATTCTCATTTTGTAGGTTTTAAGAATTTTGGAGGATAGTGTGAACTTATAGTATAATTCACTTAATCATTATCTTTGGAGCTCACCTAGAATTAATGTATTTTAATTACGTCGTAGTCTTTACAATCTTGTCGTAGTCTTTATCATATCCCATCTAGTCTTTACAAAAAGCTTTCATGGCTTAATTTTTTACTCAATCGGGTTATATTTTCTTCGCTAGAACCACTACTTATGAGTTAGTTTTAAAACAAATGAGAGAATCATTGGTAAGAGAGAAAGAGGGTGATACCTATCGTTGGCAAAAGGCTTATAACAAAATATTTGTGAAATTGAGAGACATAAAATTCAAATATTAATGTAAGGGAAACTCTCAAAAGAAAAGAAAATAAAATATTAAAAAGCATAAATTAAGGGTGGTATAAGTCGTAGATCGATGGGTTAGAACGCTTTCATCTGGCATGTGATTTTATTTTTACCTTTATTGATCAATTTAATGTATGAGGTTAGCTTTAGGTCTCCGTCGACATGTGTCTGGATAACTTAACCCTTTTTGTGTGGTTGACTGGTGTCATAGATAGCTGAACTAGGTTGGTTATGGGGTTCACTTGGATTTTTTATGGGAGTCATTATTTATCCGAGTTTTTATACATTTAACTTTACCTATAGGTTACACGTTTGGGATTTCAGAGTGTAAAATTGGTTGGTGCATGGTTCCAATCGTGTTATGTTTATTTTATAAAGGGTTTATTATTTTTCCTATTTTTTTTTTATTTGAGGAGATCATTTTTGGATCTCATTCGAATAAGTCCTGGCCTGGTTTGAACGGGACTTCGTTTGAATGAGCCCCATGATTTGAATGGCCGTCTGAAATTTAAAGGGTTTCGTCTTCCCTGAGTGTCATTTTTACTTCTGCACACTCAAAACTTCGAGCCACCATTTTTTGAACAAGCTAGACCTCCAACCCTATTATTCTTCACCCATTTCACAATCCAAAGATTGTATTTTAGGTATATATGTGCTGTTTTGAATTAAAAAATTATTTTTCTTACTAGTGATGAGGAAATTTACTTATTATTCAGATTTTGGGTCATTGGCTTTGTGCAGGTTTACTATCTTGGTGGTTGGGATTGTTGTTAATGTTTATAGTTAGTGTTGTGGTTGGTTGTTGGTTTGTTCGATTACCCATAGATCTAATAACCTTTAGGTTTCTTCGTGTATTTTTTGATATGCTAAAGATATCCAATATGTTGCAACACTAGCATCAGAGTATGAGAAGTTCTTACGACATGATTCTGATCGTTCGGGACCTTTTTTAGGATCATAATCATGCCGCAAGACTGGATGCTATGGAAAGGATGGTTAACACAAAGACTATTAATGATACTCCCATTAGGGACCACGTTTTAAAGATGATGTCAGTTTTAGGGTAACTGGAGGTCCATAGAACTGGAGAAACCCATATCAATTTTTGTTCTAATAACTCCTTTAGTCTTTCAAGAAATTTCGCCTAAATTATTCTATGAAAAAATTGAATACTTTTTGGAAATATTACTTAAAGAACTCCATGCTATAGAGAATATTATCAAACAAGAAGGTGTTATTATTCTTGTTGAGAGAGGCCCATCATCTTCTGTCCTGAAAGGTAAGAAGAAGAAGAAGAAGAAGAAGAAGAAGAAGAAGAAGAAGAAGGGAAAATCTCATGTATAACCCATGGTAGTTAAAACTATGTTTAATCCTTAGGTAACAGGTAAACAATCGAAAGGCAGGTGTGATATTTGCATGCAATCAAGATATTAGAAAAATTAGTGCTTGGTCTACTTAGTAAAGGAAAATAAGTGAAATGGTAATTTCTCCTTCTTCATTAAAACATGTTTTGTGAATCAATCCACTGGCACCTGGTATGTAGATTCAGGATCCACTAATCATGTTTACAATTCTTTACATGGATTACTGGGAACCATGGATCTTGGTGATAGAAAAATATTACCATTAATGGGGGATTTCAATAAGTAGCAGTTTTAACAATAGGAAATTTAGTTTAAATTTTGGTGAAGACAAAAAGTTGACTTAGAAGATTGTTTTTATGTTGCTATTATTAGATGAAATTTGACTTCAGTTTATGAGTTAGTTATGAATGAATATTTGTTTTTCTAGGTGGTTGAATCCTAATAATAACTATTGAACATTATTAGCGAGCATAATATAAAACATGCACAATCACACAAGAACGATATCTATGTGGTTATGCAATGTGCCTATGTCCATGAGGTATTTCTATCCTTTTATTGATCTTGTTCCCATAACAATCATCACATGCCCATTTTCCTTGGTGTGAGGGTTACATATATAGTAAAAATAAAAGAAGTTTGAGCCGTGAAAGACTTCACAACTCTAGTTGCTATCTTGAGTTGATTAGTTGTATTTAACACTTAAATTTTTACAGGTCGACATCAAAAGTTTTTTTGTTTCATGTGAGATCGTTGATAGAATCAATGGAAACCTTTCCTCCACTCATTTATATCTGAATTATCTCTTATAATTTCCCCAAGTATTTCTATCTAGTTGAGGGTGAAAAGATTATCTTGCACCTTTAGTTAGATCTAGGTCTCGATTGCTGATAATGTTGGTCATCCATAAATGCCAATGGTGAGGGATATTGTGGTTACTTATGTTTGAATATAATAATTTCATTTTTATGGATAATATTTAAATGCACTCCAATAATATGCCCCATTTTTTCAAGGGTACACTGGTAATTAGGCACCCTAAGACCAAAGATTAGTTGCGTGTGCGAACAGTCATCTGGGGGCGTACCAATTAATGATGGGATTCTTATTAGAAATTGTTCGAAGCCACTAACATTACCATTAATGTCGGTTCGGTTAATTATCCAAAATTTCAATTATCTTCAAGAGTATTAGAGTTTATTTGTGCCTCTATACCTTGTAAGTCTTCTCTTCCTTTTTCTCTATGTATTTTCTATAATTTTTGTTAAAAAAACCCTATGTTTCTTCCCGCTTTTAGCTGTCTTATTGCAAAAATAGTTTACATCATTAATGAAAACACCATAGAGTCCTTTAGAAGCCAATACATGAAAACATCGAAATTGGATGTGCTAATTGCCGGGTGGTGTTGGTGAATATGACATACTCGAAATTTATTGCCAATTAAAAAATTACTTATTTTCAAATGCAACAACAACAATTGATTGGCAAAATGAAATTTAAACTCACATTCACTTACACAATTTATCAAACACTTAAGCTTGAAATTATTAAATAAAATTTTATGTTCAAGGAAAGTGTAATGATATTAATTCAAATCTAATTCAAAATCCTTTGACTTTAATTGCAACTAAACAAGATGAGAAATCAAAACCTAGATTCAAGTCGATCCAAATTTAAGTTAATTTGTGATTTATGTGAGATCGAGTCAAATTAGTTCCATTCAATTTCAATTATGTAAGACCAAAACATCTAGCAACCTAAATCGATTGTAGTATTATGTGAGGTTGTGTTTTGTGAGTAATATAAAATGCAAGAATAAACACAATACCAATATATAGGAGAAAAAACTGCACCTAGGGGAAAAAAACCTTGGGAGGCTACAACTAATCAACTAGAAACATGAAGACTATTACAAGAGATCAGACATTCACCTAGATTGATTTCTCATTTATAATCTCTTGTAATTCTCCATTCCTCTAAACTCCACCTGATATAGTAACTCTCAACCAAACTCCTCCAAATATTGTAGAGAGAGAAGAATCCACTTGTAAGTAGCTTCCACACTTCCACTTTGGAGCATTACACTCCAACTCCTAGGATCTTCCTCTTGTTTACCTATCAACTGAGAATCTTCAATGGTAAATTTTGAAGGAAAGTTTTATAAGGTTCTTTTAATGAATCATTCAAAAATCTCTTACAAAATGTTTCATGTAAAGTGAGGTCTCTTCTAGGATTTCTGGAGAGAGAAAGAAAAGATCTTAGATCTAAATCTTTTACGAAACGAAGTAAGAATTTTAATTTGACAATGGGGACAAATTGACTTTTATAGTGAAACATTATGTTATCCCATCCCCAGCGAAGTTCTTGTGTATGGAGGCTTTCTTTCCGTGCACACGATCATAAAATTGACCAAAATGGGCATATTGGTCAAACCGTATGCAATCCTAAAAATATTGTGTTCACACGGTGTCATTTTTCTCCGTACCCAAGCTTGACGATGAAAAATTACTAAAATGCTATTCTAAAGAATTTTTCGAAGTAATGTTTTTCCAAATGACTCCTTTTGCCCAAGTTTAAAAAATGCAACATTTTGATGATAAAAAGAAGTGCATAAAATGTGAAAAAACATATGTGGGAGGTATCCTAAAGTGCATCATGGGTCATATACCGTATCGAAAAAGGTCCTAAAATCCACCAGAGTATTTAAGTTGATAAAACAATGCAATGCAAGTCTGCTCAAACACGAGTAGAGGTATATAAGGAATTCAAGCATACAGACACATACAAAATGCCAAAGACGTGTTCCCAGACTAAATAAAACTCCTATACGTTGGACAAATAAAAAATTTTGAGTCGAAAGAAGACAAAAAACACATAAGCATATCTTCAACCTCCCCTTTTGGCTGTTCTGTTGTAAAATCCAAAAATATCCCAAAAGCCCAAAATACATGCAAATCCCACTAAATATGATAAAGTCCCAATCATTAATCTAGATCATCCATAACCCTGGAAAGGATAACATTGACTAATACTGGATAAAACAAACTGAAATGCTCCAAGATAAGATATCTGCAAAAATTAAGCAACACAAAACCATCAAGCATGTAACATCAATGTTAAAGAAAAGCTCCCCCTCTTAGGAACTATCCCTGAATAAATGCATTATAGTAGATAATATTTTCTCCCTATTTTTCCACGAATAAACCAAGGTAGAAAAGATAATACTGAGATAACCATAAAGCTCAAAAGACGCGAGAGATAAAACATATATAGCAAATAAAAGAATATGATAATCAATCAAATACAGGGTATACACAAAATCTTTCTTCCCATAAATCACATGTAGGATAACCACAAACACAAATAAGAAGATATCAATGGTAAAGAAATATAGTCAATTATAAATCAAGAATAACCATGTGATATCTAGAGATAAACCAAATAAGAAACACATGCTAGCATAAAAGAATATGTATCATGAATTTTAAAAAGTGTAGAAAAACGCCCACAAATCAATAACCAAAGAGATACAAATTTCCCCAAACACAAATATCACTACCTCTAAAGATATGCATGATAAAAGATAATCATGTAAATCCTGACAAAACAAAACATATGAATCTTGTATAACTTGATGGGGGTAGGAGTAACATGAAGAGATATGTGAAATACATGTGAGAAAAAATATGGAATATATGACAAGCATGGGAATCTATGATACAAAACACATATGTCCAAAAGTAGAATGGTAAGACTCATGTGATGTAGATGAAAATAAAATATTCCAACACAAATGAGACGGGAAACCCAATATCCATAGTATAATAAGATGAGATATTCATTACGCTCAATAGTCAATTGGTTTTAGTTTCAGCTATGAGCTCATCTTTGCCACGTGAGGCTTTTTGTCCTTAGAATTAATAATATATGTGGGTATGATGTCCCTCATCTCTAAAAAAAATGTTATAAGATAAATAAGCAAGTATATACATCATCAAACTGAACATCTCTACCAAAAACAATACAAAGTATCACAAGACATGCCTCAAAACACATAAGCTCAAAATCTGTACAACATTTAATCCAAGTACACAAAGAGATGATCAAGGTCACAATAAAAATTCAAACTACTAAGGGAATATAAAGTGTAGAAAAATATTGACAATAGAAATCCTAGAAACAGACATAGACCTCTAATTAACAAACAAAAATATTATCCACAAAGCCACATAAGATTACTAGAGAACAACAAATAGAATTATATAGAGGTATAATGTCCAAAGAAGTAGGTATAAACACAGGATGAGATATAAGGAGAAATAAAAAAACAAACTGCTATGTACCAATACAGGGGAATGTGCGCACAGGAAAGAACGGATGTTATGCGATTGCGCACAAAAGGATTTGTGCGAATGGATGGAGGAAGACACAAATCTCAAAGCAAAACTAAGAAAATTCCAACCTCTTCCTTATCACTCTTTTGAAAAAACTTCTCCCCCTTAATTTCATCTAAAAAAATACTCATAAGAGAAATAAATACCCAAACAAAAAATAAAATGGACAAAGGCACAATTAAACTCTCAAAATTATCACAATATCCCAAATATCCAAAACTTTCAAATGCATAACACATAAGATGGAATTAAAAATAAATAAATAAATGTAATCAAGTGATACAACTAAAACATGAAAAATACTATATATGAAACAAGAGATATGATACTAGGTAAATGTAAGACATATGGGGTATATGCACAAAAATACAAGATTTGTTTTCACTAATAACCAAATCTCAATTTTAGAGATCATATAACACTAAAAATAATCAGGTTAATTACATGTGTAGAATTTATACAATCACATATGACAATAATATTAGTTAGCATAAAAAATCAACTTAGCATGTGATGTTATACCTATTAGCATGTATGTGAATGAGAAAAAAATGAATCACAAGTGTTTTAAATAGCATTGATTTAAATCATGAGAGAATAACCACAAAATCATATTGTGGACTAGGCAAGAAGTTTCCATCCACTTCATAAACTCCCTCAAGAACATATTATTTGGATACTTTAAATGCCAAACTAAAATATCCAATTCATTTGAGTTAGAAGCTATACCCTTATCTTATTTTTATTACTGGTTAGGCACTTGGCTTGTGGTCCTTTTCAATATATTGATTTTGCCGTTAATTGACTTTTCACACACCTATATGACATCTGTACCACAATACTCAAATTCAATTTGGGCATTATCACTCAAATAGTAGCCCTTATCAATATATAAAACATTCCCTTTTCAACTCCAACAAATAAGAATATATATATATAACACTCAAACTCACAAAAGAGGGCCATGAAGACTTAACAAAGAATATATACGATGATTGTAGAAAAGAATATAAGTTCAATAATCATATTAAGTATCAATAAACTACTAAAACAACCACGATAGTGTGGTGTAAGTGATATACAAGCTAAGAATCCGCAATACACTTGTAAAATTTGATTTTCATGATATGTTAAAGAAATTGTTTACACATAGCACATAAACAAGTGGAAATAAAACTATCTGAAATTCATCCATTAACATATAGCATGGTTAATCACAAATAAAAATCAAGTTATTAAAAATTATTTTTGTATTTTTCATGTTTGTACCAAAAATAAGCCAAAATATATACAAAAGCATAAAAAGTCAAAATTATGATATTAGTAAACGACACCTGGATAAATGAACACGCTCACGTAAAAACAAATGATCTTAAAATATTTTTGGATCTTTCTTAAAATAAAGAGACAAGACAAAGCAAGAGATGAAAAATTCATGTATATAGAAAAGGAATGCAACCTCTCACACAACAAATATCAAAAAGACAAATAAAACTACAACCTAAACTAGGAACAAGGAAAATCCTAAAAGAGTACAAACACAAATCACATAAACACAATCATCACAATGCAAAATATAGCCTAGGACAAGATTTGGAACATGAGATAAGAATATCCTAGATATAACAAGAACCTAGCAAATCAAGTGGGAGGAGGAACGTCTCCAGTATCAATGAGAGGTGGAGGATCACTTGAGGATGACTCAACTTTATAGGTGAAAAACACATACCATTAACTAACTCACTTTTCTTATTCCAAACATCTCTTGAAATGGGTGTCTTGGGTTTAGTGAGAACCATTGTCATAACTTAAGGATTAAAATTCACATTACCTCCTTTCTGAAAACTTTCTTTTTTCACAAAATTTTATTTCACCCCAAAT
Source organism: Sambucus nigra (assembly GCA_949130495.1). Lineage (NCBI taxonomy): Eukaryota > Viridiplantae > Streptophyta > Magnoliopsida > Dipsacales > Adoxaceae > Sambucus > Sambucus nigra. Next base: position 367,836,424 of record OX422210.1, on the reverse strand, counting down.
TTCATATTTTCATGCAAGTGAGGAGTAACGGAGATCGAGTTTATCCAAAAATCAAATTCATGTGGTCTAAAATTATTGTTTCTCCCCAAAGTATTTTTTCAAAAAAAATTCCTATCATAATTAATAGTCAAATTTTTAAATTTGGTCATAAGCACATTCAAATCATATTCTAAATCGTCAAAGGAATTAAAGTGATTAAGGTTATGTTAAAATTAACCAATATGAGAATTCGTAAGCATGAAATAAAAATCTCTAAGGTGTTCGGTTTTATGATAATGAATGGACGCATAAGGTTCACGATGAACCACCTTTGGGATGACTTTAGGAATACTTATCAACCTTTGGTTATTACTAAGCAACGCGTAGAAAAATTTCCTTAAAGAACCCTATTATGATAAAATGTGCAAGTGCAGGGTTGAGAAAATCTTTTCAAAATTTTTAGACCTTTTTCAAGACGATGACCTTTGAAAATATTTTACTCATTTCCCTTTTTGTTCAAAACACTTGGGGAAGTAAACACATTTTTTCTCAAATCTTGATTTTTTTAATTCACACTCAAAGGGTATTGAAACATTCTTACTGGTACATATGTTGAAACACTTTTCACAAAACTAGTCTTAGATTGAGAAGAACAAGGCACAAATTTATCAAAGCCTAAACCAAACTTGGCATATTTAACATGAGTGGTTTTAAAAATTATTTATCTAGTTTCTTTGAACAATCTTCAAGGTCAATTTTAACTTTCTTTGATAAGGCTAATTCGTGTTCAAGTGAATCATTTTTTTCCTCAAAATCACATTTGGACATTTCACACATTTGAAGTTCCTTTTCACATTTCAAGTGCTAAAAAAATCATTTTTCTCTTTTTGAAGAAATTGATACTTTTCACAAACATTTACACTTTGAATTCTCAAATTTTCCAAAGATTCATTTTTCTCTTTCAAAGTGTTCATCTCTTTCTTCCAAACATAAGCCAAGTCCAATAGATCAAGTTTTTATTTTTAAACATGTTCCACCTCTTCTCTTAATTCATCCCATTCAATTAAAAGTTGGTTAGGATCATCAATTGCTTTAATTAAGGAAGAATTTTCATTTTCAACTAACTTGAGTTTAGTAAACAATTTATCATTCTTCTTTTGCAATTTTAAAAACGTTTTTATGTTTTTGTAATATTTTGAACTTAAAACTTCATAATTTTCATCATCACAACAATCATCATTCGCATGAGAAATAAGACTACCAACACTAGAGTTCTTATGAGAATAACAGCTACGATTCTTATCAATTTTGGAAGTTAAGAATTTTGATCGATCTATCCTCACACAAATTCCGTCATCACATGGACTAGTACAAATAGGGAAAACATAGTCTAATATCATGTCAACAATATTCACTTAAAAAATGATCAACTAATAACAAAATAAAAATTACCATAAGAAAGATGCAAGTAAGGCAAAAAAATCACAACTAGCATAAAATAGCACACAAGGATCTAACTCGTGATGTTAAACCCAAAAAGAGCAATCATGCTCTGATACGAAATGAAAATGTAGATGTTAGATGCGCTAATGTACTAGAGTGGAGGTGAATAGGACATACTCAAAATTCATTGGTTGTTAAAATATTGCTTGTTTTAAAACGTAACAACAACAATTAATTTGCAAAATGAAATTCAAACTCAAACTCAAGCAATTTATTAAACATTCAACCTTAAAATTATTAAATCCAATTATAAGTTCAAGAAAAGTGTTATGAGATCAATTCAAATTCAATTAAAAATCATTTTGGTTCAATTTCATCTAAACAAGATGATAAAGTGAGAAATATTGCAAGTGATAGGGTTGTACCAAGTACCATATTTTAATTCCAATTAGATTAACCGAGTAACAAAATAAGAAATTTTAATCAATGCACCAATTAAAAATGCGTTATGTTAAACAAGAGACCAATTTTATCTTGCCTAAGCATGCATCTAGGTTAATATCATGAATAAAATAAACTAACACACAATGTTGCGATGTAAGAGAAAAACCCACAACAGGAAAAACCTCGGGCGACCTAACCTATGAAAATTCACTATGATATAGGATTTATACAATATTGACATACATACTTACTTCACAGGCTCAATGCCTTTAAGCCTGATGAACTCTTCACTACTTGAACCCTCTTTATAGTTAGACCGTAGGAATCCACACATGCACACACAATGTGATATTCTCGTGTATCGTTGTTCACCGATCTTTGGCTAGAAATCTGTCACCATAGAGATACAGAATCCACCGTCTTAGAAAAAATCTCTCAACGAAGAGTAAATAAATTTTGGTGATAGAAAGTTGAGATCTCAAACTAGAATATCATATTGATTTTTGGATCTCAAACTTTAGGGTGTAAACGGGGTTAAAAAGGTTTTTAGATTTTCTCTACAAAATAGTTTTAAAACCCTTGTTCTTAAAATAAACTTTCCAACCGTATAATTTATAGAAAATGGGAAAATGTGGAGGCACAAAAATGATGCGTCTCATTTGAATGAAAATGGGATTTATTTTGAACTAGATAGTCTATCTTGTTTAAACAAACCCATGTTGTTCGAACGGAATACCTAAACTCGTTTGAATGAGTTTTGCACGAGGTTTAAGTGATACAACACTGTCTTTGACAGAAGGGTTTTGTTTGATCTTCATTTGAAGATCATTCCAATGAAAGCCTCAACCTTGTTCGATTGAAAACCAAACTTATTCAAATGAGGCTAAGAAACTTGTTAGAACCAAAACACCAGTCATTTGAACGAAAACGTAAAACTAGTTTAAACGAAATTAAACTCATTTAAATGACTTTGAAAACAAAAAAAAACAATTTTCTCAGAATGACTATTAAATAATTTCAATGCCCAAACTCAGAAACCCATGGATCAACATAATACATCAAAAATACCTTTTATGAGATCCCAAGGTTGAATATGAAAGTCGATATGAATTTAATGTTGCTTTGACTCGTGACACTTCGTGTATTCGAGTGTTTTGATGTCTAAATTTGGAAAAGGTCTTTAGAGATTGATCTTAATTATAATTATCCAACCTTATAACCACATATAAATAAATCAAAGATAAAGAACATAAATGGTGTAAGGTACACAAGAGTTTTATGTGGTTCATCTTTGGGAATAAGCCTACATCCACGGGTAAAGTTGGTTAGGGTTTGTATTCATATCTCTAGGATACACTTACAAGGTGTAAAAGTGTTGTAAAAAACCTCCCCCCTAGATAAGGGAAATAGTGTATTTATAGTAAGTAGGAAGCCAAGAGGTGGAATGCCTTTATAGATTCAACTATTTACACCCGTACATAATAATAGACAATTAATGTCCTTTCATTTTCATGTGCATAGTGACTGTTGAATATCCTATGTGTGGATTTTCATCTAATTTTTGCTTTGTTAAAATGGTATATATTATTGATGAAGATTATTTTGAGTAATTTAGAGATGATAGAAAGATCTCTGAGTGGGTAGCTATTGAAATGGTATCTGGGCCTTGGGACTTGTCTGCCTTGGAGGAGGGCCACTGGTTGCCTACCATATTTATAGTAGAGTGTGGGATTACCTTTCCCCTTAATAATTTAGTTTTGAAATTCTGTCAGTACTTTGATGTGGTTTCAGCCAAGGTAGCACCCAATAGTTGGAGAGTAGTAAATGGGATTAACCGTCTTAACGAACTGTATGGGACCCATACTAGGATACAGGAGTTAATGTATTGTTATAGTTGGGAGACCACCGATCATAGTACTTATTATTTGATAACACATCATGCAAATATGTCATTAGTAATTAATCTTCTTTATTCTAATAAAGATTATTGGGATTATGGAATTGTAGTTAAAAACTGGGAACATGCCCCCCCTTCTTGAGGTGGTAAGGTACAAAGGGCCCTGATACACCCAGGAAGGGCGTGGAATAGGTCAGCGACTTATAATACTTGTATTTCATTTATGTTGTTTTTCTATTTGTTTATTTGGTAATTAACATATTGTATTTATCTTTTTGCATAGAAAAGGAATAAGGATTTCATTCTAGACACAGAGGTGAATTTTAAAATTTTGAAATTTATATGGTCAATTCAGCAAAGACTTGGTGATGTGTGTCCCAGGCCGGCTTCTGTTCTTTTGGAATATAAGAGTGAAATCACTTCCTATGTAGCTCGGCCAATAAAGGACATTCCTTTAGCCCCCATAGATTTAGAAGATTATGTCTCATCCCCATAAGTTGTTGCATCTGAATCTCTATTAGAAGAGAGAGATAATGCCTTGGGAGGAACTTCTTCCTCATTTGAATAACTCGATTTAGCTACTATTTTGACCACTTTTTCCTCTTTAAGCAAAATGGTGAAGAGAAAAATCTCCAACCTGATTGTTGGAGCCATGTCTCCTCCCTCAACCGAAAAGGAAAAAATCACTGGCGAAGGTTCCAAGAGACTAGTAGTTGTTAATAGTAAAAGGTCCTAATGTTCAGTAGGAATTGGTTCTGAAATCCCAGGCTGACTAGGCCTCTATAGACTCCGTGTCAGTAACAGTGAACCCCAGTTTAACTAGGGGTGTAATTGGTGTTGGAGTGTTATCTGCAGACAAATCGACGACCGTTACCCTATCTAGAGAAAGATTGATCGAAAGATGTAATCAAAACTTAGCCTTGGTAACTTTACACAAACTAGCCTTCTCTAATTTTACCATTCTATAGAAATTTTGCTAATTTCCTTTGTTCTTCAATATTTGTAGTTCTTGGTTGATTATGACTAACTTCTGATGAGGGAAGACCAACAGAGGGCATCATTAAGTGATGTTGAAGTGAATTTCAAAGAGCTGAAGGACTATTTGTATTCTACCGAGGAGGCTCATAAGAAAGATAAAGATAAATGGTAGGGTTGGTTGAATAATCCTAAGTAAGGAAGGAAGGATGCTGAGAAAGTTGCGTCTGATTCTGCTAACGCCACCACTAAGGTGGAGAAAAGGTTGTAAAACTTGAAGGCTACCTTGAAAAAAGGGAAGGAATATGCCTATACCCATGCTTGGGATAAGGCTTTTGCCACTGCTTCTGTGAAAATCGACTTATCGGTAGATGAGATAGCCCAAGACAAGGAGAAGGTGTAAACTCCTTAGGATAATTGAATGTTTTTTTATTTTTCTTTATAATGCTTAATTTCATTTTATCACTTTGCATAATGGAACTTTTTGATGTAATAGTCCTTTGTTTTACAATAAATTTTGTGGTTGGACTTGAACCATTATGATGGGATAGATTGTGTTGTTTGATATTTGTGCTCATATTTTGTCTTTCAGTTTAAATCTAGAAGAGTTGTGAAAGTTACAACATAAAGTGACCTGTATAGAAAGAGTGTTCGACTATTTGGTGTTGGCCATAACAATTTTGATAAAGACGAGTTGGAGGAGTTTCTCGTCTTGAATTCTTTAAACCAAGTGGTGGAAACCTACCGTCATTTTCACAAATTCTTTTACTAGGTAGTGGAAAATAATCCTGCTTATTATAAAATGATTGAGCAACTACAAGAGGATTACAAGGATTATCTCACTAGCCTTTATACTATTGTGAAGCAAAGTACAACTTGTTGAGCACTTGAATGGTTTTGATAAAAAGCTTCAAGATATTTCTTCAACCTACCAAAATAAGGAATTCTTATTGAATTGTGAAGTGGATGGTGAGGGGAAATTGCTAGCCTATTAGAAAAATAGAATAATTCCCCCAGGAATGAACTAGAGAGCTTAGAGAAGGAGAATGCTAGGTTGATGGAACTAGAAATTTTAAAGAAAACCAAGTCTGGCCAGTCATCTAAACAAATGGTGTTTGTCAGGCCATCTGTTAAGGATGATAGGATCAATAAAACCTTATTCGATCAGACAACCTTAATTAAGGGTAAGTATTGGCCATTAAAAAACTCACTGATAAGGTTAATCGGCTAATTTTCCATTTTCATAAGCAACCCAGGGCAGTTTGGATGGATGGCTATGATGAAGCCCTGGTGCATCTAGGGAATGAATTAGATAAAACCCGACGTGAAGGTTATAAATGCGACTGGATAAAAGTGTTATCAGATTTGAAGGTTCCTAAAACAGATCAATTATGGTATCATCACGATCTAGGTGTGTTAGATTTATTAGATCTTCCCTTCAGAATTGATGCTGATTGGATCCCCACTGATGCCATTCCTAAGAGCGTGGTTTGAAAATATTTGGGCAATTTTGGACTACATGATGAAGACACTTATGTTAGTCCCCAGTATCTAGGGAACAAGCCGAGTTCAAGTGGTCATGACAGGGTAAGAGACTTGAGTTATAACTTTTTACTTTCTGCTCTTAACATTCCTTTTGTTGGGATGGATAAAGCTCAAAGAAAATGTCATGTCGAATGAGGATTATTTTTTTCTTGCTCTTGTCTAGGTCTTGTACTATTTAATATCGATTTGTAATGAAATGTTGGTACCCTTTGAATAAAAGGTCTTTGTTTTCAAACATATGTTAATTATGTAATTGGAATTTATTTAACAACTAAGCGCTCTGATTAGTTGGCCGACAGTTCTAGTCAACTAATCTGCTTAACTTAGTTTATGTTTTGAGATGAACCTGAGTTATCCAGCGTTAGGTTTTACTAACACACTTAGGTTTGTCAAAACGAATCTTTGATGTTTTTAGACTAGATATTTGCATTAGTTACCACTAGCGACTAAATGTTTTAAGATTTTTCCTTAATTTAATTTGGTTTGGTAAAACTTCTTGTTCTTGAATTTTAGGTCATAAAGGAAGTTTTTTTTAGAGAACTAGGTCTTGTTCGTCACTTGTCAAGGATGAAGTCATACATGAGTTTTTGCTTTGCACTTGTTCTTCGGTTTAGGGTTGTTACCCTTCCAGTCAACTTATGTACATCTTTCTTACATAACAGAGATTGCATGTCACTTAATGCCTTGATTTTGTCTTGATTGACTTTAATTCCTCTCTGATTCATGATGAAACCTAAGAACATCCTCTCGTGTATGCCGAACATGCATTTAGTCGGATTGAGTTTCATCTAATCTTTCTCAAGCTGGTCAAAGTTTGGCTTAGATCTTTGAGTGGTCTATAGCTTTTTTTGCTCTTGGTGAGCATGTCATCCACATATACTTCCATATTCTTCCCTATTTTCTCCGCAAAAACTTTATTCACTGGGTTCAGGTATGTTTCTCTAGCATTTTTTAGCCCAAAAGGCATAACGTTGTACAGTACGTACCTCTGCTGGTGATGAATGATGTATTCTCCCTATCTTCTGGCTTCATCTTGATTTTGTTGTACCCTGAGTAAGCGTCCATGAAGCTTAGTAACCCATGCCCCGTTGTGGAATCCACCAATTAATCAATCCTAGTAAAGGAAAGATGTCTTTGGGACAAGCTTTATTGAGGTCGGTGAAGTCAACACACATATGCTACTTGTTGTTCTTATTCACTATTAGTATATTATCCAACCAATCAGGGTATTTTATATCTTCAATAAATTTTGCCTCTACATCTTGTCTACCAACTCTGGATGGTCATATTCTTCTCGAGACTAAACACTCGTCATTTTTGCTTGATCGGCTTATCACCCTTGATGATGTTCAGCTCATGGTATATATAAATTCAGGATCAATTCATGACATATCTTCACAAGTCCAGGCAAACACACTTTTTCGCTCTTTAAGGAATGTTATCAATTCCTTTTTAGGGATGGTTCTAAGGTTGAACCAATTTGTGTGGTCCTCTCTAATTTTTTATCATCTAGTATAACTGTCTCAGTGACTTCCACAACTTACCCTTTAACCAAATCAGCTTCCACCTGGGGATCCAGAGTTTAAATCTTGTATGTGGTGGTAATTTTCTTCAACTCCTCTTGGTCGAAAGATGTATAGTAGCATTTTTTGGCCTTCACTTAATTCCCCTTTACTATGCCATCACCATAGTGAGTGGGGAATTTCAGGCATTGGTGAATTGTGGATGGTACTACTTCAAATTTGTTTAGGCTGACTCTTTCGAGGATCAAACTGTAGGATGACTTGACGTTCTTGTTTAGGACAAAAAAGTAGATCTTCTTAGTTCTGCTAACGGGCTAAGTGCCGATGAAAACTTTTAACTTTACAGTTCATAAAAGGATAGACCCTTTCCTTTATAAAACCTATTACATGTCTATGATAAGGTTCTAGCTTTCTATCTCTCAGTCCCAAACTACGAAAATAATAATAGAACATAACATCAACCGAGAAGCCATTATCTAGCCAAATTTTAGCAATTCTTGCTTCATGTACTCTAAAGGTGATGACCAGAGGATTGTCATGTGGGTAGAGTAATCTTGATAGGTCTTTTTTGGAAAATTCAATGACTAACTTATCTTTTTTCACCTTTCTGGGTCGGCTATCTACCTCATCTGATAAGTTAATCTATCGAATGTAAGAACAAGTTTTAGCCTTATTCAAATAGGCATTTCTCTCAACTATTTCGTCTCCATCACTAGCTTCTACTCCTGCAATAAAATAATAATCAAAGGATATCATTTTTATATCGCGCTTTGGTTCCCAGGGTTTCTTCGGCAAATCTAGATCATCTTCTGAATCATTATCCCGACCTATCTTCTTATCATCTATGCCTTTGCAAAGGATTTTGACCTTCTTTTGGAGTCCCGATCTTCTGTTCGATCCACAAACTTGGTTAACTTTCCACGATGAATAAGAGATTTTAATAAATCTTGTGATGGATTCTCTAATTAAAAGAATTAAATGGTAAAGGAGAATCCATGTGGCCGACCCAATATGATGGGATTAAGGCAAGGATGATGATTGTGATGATGATGATGATGATGATGATGATGATGAAATTATCAGTGGTATGCCCGTGATCTTCTTAAAACTCATAATACTTAGACTTATACATACGGTTGAGGGGTGATTTCAACTTTTCAGGCCATTTCAGGTCTCTATTTCCCCTGATTTCTTCCAAGATGTGATGAACACTAATGGTGAAAGGGGTGTATTCCTTATACTTCTTAGGCTTCTCAACTTTCTTATCTTGTTGCTCCTTCTTCTTCGAGCTCTTTGGATTATCAGCCTTGGTTACTGGAACTTTCTTAGCAACAATAGATTCCTCGATTTTCATGATTTTTCTAACCTTTGTCATTAACTCTATCACGATTTTAGGAGGCTCCTTTGACAATGCATAATATAGCTTATCGAGAAGTAGTCCACTCATCAAGGTGCTGCTGGCAGTCTTTAACTCATAGTCAACTACTTTTAACTTCTCACTATCGAAGTAGTCATTAGTGAACGATTAATATATGCGCTACTCTTTTGATAGGCTTAGCTTCGAAATAGAAGTTGTTGATGAACAGTTGGACGAGCTGTTGGAAACTGGAAATTTATCCTCGAGGTAAATTATTATACCAAATTTGGGCAAATCCAGTGATGGAAGTTGAGAATGTTAGGCAACATATCTCGCCAGGGATAAAATAAATATTAGCAATGACCTAATATTTTTCAATGTGAGGACAAGGTCAGTCTTACCATCACATTTAGGAGTAACTACTGGCAGTTGGAATTTAGAAGGTGTGGGGAAATCCAAAATGGTTAGAACAGAGGGAGAACCCTTCACAATTCTCCTTTGTAGGGGATTTTTGGTGGTGGATATCTCCCCTAAGCGATCTTCCTATCACTGTATTGATCCCTTTCAAAAATAATTTTCTATTTTAGATTTGGCTGAAGAAGCATTGGCAGTTTAGTGTGTGTTTATGCTAAGCTCTTTTCCTGAGAAGTTTGCTCGACATGCAAAGATCCTGGGATCCTAATTCTGGACCTAACTGATCGTTCACTATCCTCAGCACGATGATCACGCGATTTAATTGGCTCCCTATGATGGCTTCTATTTTCTCGGGGACCAAGACGATCGAAGGCAGATGCCTTGTTTAATCTTTCCAAAGCGCTCGACCATTTTGGAGTGAGAGACTATCCATCATAGTAATCAGTGGACCTAATTGAGGAAGTTTATCTTAGTAGATAAGACCTATCACTGAAGATTTAGAATATCCATTCCTCCTATTTTTCGAAGGTGGAGGTGGCATTTCCCTCCGACAGGATGGAGCAGCGACAAATATTGCTTGAAGTGTTTGAGTCAGCCTTCTCATCATTTCTTGCATTGCTTCTTGCCCTTTGGATAGGTTGAGTAAAATTCTTTGCAAATCCCCCTCATCGGATGGATCAGAACCCAACAAGACTGCTTCCTATGATTTCAATCATCCTTCAAAAGGACTCAAGAATTTGTTTTTTGAAAGAAATTAGTGGAAAATGACTTCGACTTGTCGTTCCCACAGACGACACCAATCCGTTGATATCTAAATATAGAAAATTTATTGTAGATTGATCTTATTTCTAATTATCCAAAATTATAACCACAGTTAAATAAATCAAAGATACATAATAGAAATGGTGCAACAGGCACAAGAGTTTTACGTGGTTCAGCTTTGGGAATAAGCCTACATCCACGGGTAAAGTTGGTTGGGGGATGTATTGATATCTATGGGATACACTTACAAGGTGCAATGGTGTTCTAAAAAACCTCCCCCCTTAGATAAGGGAAATAGTGTATTTATTGTAAGTAGGAATCCAAGAGGTGGAATGCCTTTATAGATTCAACTATTTACACCTTAACATAATAATAGACAACTGGATGTCCTTTCATTTGCATATACATAGGAACTGTTGAATGTCCTATATGTGGATTTTGATCTAATTGATGGTTTAACTTCTTGGAGGTGGTCGGCTAGATAGCCGACCAACAAATGCTTATGTTGACAAGGTCTGATCTAGTGTGGCAGGTCTTAGGGTAGCATTGATAGGTGTCACTGTATTATTGGTCCATGTGGTTAAATAATTTTGAACCTACAACAAAATCCCCTAATATTTCTATCTAATACTGCTCGGCATCTTATAAGGGTGATGGTCGACAGTCGACCTCGAGTACTTGTATTTTTGCCTTCCTATGCTGAGGAAATGGTAGTTATGTAAATATCTTGAAAAATAGCGAACTATCGAAGGGTACGCTAGTCTTTTTGTCTTTTGTGGATTTGGGACACCATTGACAATCCAAACGTTGGCACACTGAACCATTTCACCATCATTATACATATAAAAGACTGATTTTCCCTCCGTTTTGTCTCACCTTTTACAATCGAACTTTCTCTTTCTTCCATCGTTGCTCCCCTAATGCTGTTATAAGGAGTTCTCCATTGTCCTAGCAACTGTAAGAATTACTTTTTCTTCTTCTTTTTCTTTCTGCTTTGTTAAAATGGTATATATTGTTGATGAAGATTCTTTTGAGGAATTTAGAGAGGATAGAGAGATCCCTGAGTGGGCAGGTATTGAAATGGTACATGGGCCTTGGGACTTGTGTGCCTTGGAGGAGGGCCATTGGTTACCTACCATATTTATAATAGAGTGTGGGATTACCTTTCCCCCTAATAATTTACAATGTATAAATCGCATGTTAACACACCTTTCAAGTTCAAAGAGAATATACAATGTATAAATTACAAATGAAAAACCCTCCCCATTTGTTAAAACATCTCCCCTTATACCAAACTTCTCTCCCTTTTTGTTTAGGAATACACAAAGGCAAAGGTGCATAATACAAAACAAATGTGATACCAATATGATACAACATATCATGTGATGTGAAGTAAAGTGAAGTGACAACGACAAATCAACATGACGACACAACTATAAATAGTCCAAATAATGAAACAAATCACACCAATCTGAAACATGTGGTGAACATTGATTAAATGCATGAAAAGACTCAAACAAACATACCACACACACACACACACACACACACACATATATATATATATATATATATATATATATAGAGAGAGAGAGAGAGAGAGAGAGAGAGAGACAGAGAATCTTGATAACATGTGTCCTAAGGGCACACACTTAGAACCCAAAAATATAAGGGACAGAGTTCTGACATACAATTAATAGGGAACAAATACTCATGTGGAGCATTCATACTTACTATTTTGAGGCTCAAAACATATTCCCTAAGGGCACATGTTATTATTTTGCATATATAAATGCTTGTGTGACTTAGTGCACCCTCTCTGATACCTTAGTGAACTCGTTCTGATACCAATTTGAGAAATAATGTAAGTGATAGGGTTATACCAAATACCACATTTTAATTCCAATTAGATAAATCGAGTAAGCAAATAATTAATGAACCAATTAAACATACATTTAACAGTAGCCCAATTTTATCTTGCCTAAGCATGCATCAAGGTGAATAGCAAGAATAAAATAAATAAACACACAATATCGCAATGTACCCATAATGGAAAAATCGTGGACAACCTATCCTACGCAAATTCATTACTTGAACCTTATTCACAGCAACACCGTAGGAATCCACCCACATACATACAACACGATCCTCTCGCATCTCGCTGTCCACTAATCATTGGCTAGAAATCTGTCATAGCAGACACAGGGAATTCAATGTGTCAAACAAAATCTCTTAATGATGAGTAAACAATATTTGGTGATAGAAACTAGAGATCTCAAACTAGAATATTATATTTATTCTTGGATCTCAAACTTTTGGGTTTAACTGAGGTTAAAGAAGTTTTTAGATTTTCTCTCTAAACCCTTGTTCTTAAATTAAACTTATCATCCCTAGAATTTATAGAAAAGTGTGAAAAAATGATGACACAAAAATGAGGTGTCCGGTTTGAACAAAAATGAGATATCATTCGATCGTGATAGGCCATCTCACTTGAACTAACCCAAGTCATTATAACTAAATACCTAAACTCGTTTGAACGAGTTTCATATGAGCTTCAAGCAATACCACCCTGTCATCTACAAAAAGGTTTCATTTGATCCTAGTTTGAAGCTTATTTGAACGAAACCCTAAAGCTCATTCAAATGAAAAATGAACTCATCCTAATGAGACTAAGAAACTCATTCGGTTGAAAACACTAGTTGTTCGAACGAAAATGCAAAACTCATTCTAATGAAATTTAAACTTATTTGAGTGAGTTTGAAAACCAAAAATAATTTCATCAAAAATTACTCATTAAAAATTTAGACATTCAAACTCAAAAAACTCTGGGATCACCATAATATACCAAAAATACCTTTCTTGAGATCCCAAGTTTGAAGACAAACTCGACATGAATTTGATGTCGCTTTAACTCGGGTCGCTTTGTGTCTTCGAGTGTATATGCTTGAAGGTACAAACTGAATTCAACCTAACCTTGGAATCAAACAGTTTTATCCAAGTGGAATAAATTCGATATTAAAAAATTTCATATAAACATTACAATTATTACACACTTAACACAATGATGAAAATCGTCCTCACAAAAATTAAGTCTTAGATTCACTTAGATCCAAATTCAATCTTATTTGTGATTTAGGTGAGATCTAATCAAATTAATTCAGTTTATTTGTAATTATGTGATACCTAAACATATAGCAATATAAATCAATTGTAGATTTGAGATTGTGTGAGGTCGGAAGTTGTGAATAATAGAAAATGCGAGAATAAGCACAACACCAAGATATATGATGAAAAACCTCACCCGGGAAAACCTCGGGATGCTACAACATATCCATTACAAACATGAAGACTTTTACAATAGATAAAACATTTACCTAGATTGAGTTCCCATTTGCAAGCTCTTATAATCCTTTAATCCTTTAAACTCTACCGGATCTAGTGACTCTCAACCAAACTCCACTAAATTTTGTAGAGAGATATAAATACACTTCTAATTAGCTTCCACACATCCACTTAAGATAATTCCACTCCAAATCCTCAGATATTCCTCTTGTTGACCTCTTTACTAAAGTTCTTCAATGGTAAATGATGAAGGAAAGGTTTTCTAAGGTTGTTTCTATGAATCACTCAAAAATGTCTCATAAAATATTTTAATAAAAGTGAGGTAAAATCAAATCTCGCCTAGGGTTTCTAGAAAGGGAAAAAGAATTTATTAAATCTAAAAATTTTGCAAGAGGAAGTAAGAGTTCTAATATGAAAATGGACCCACAATGCCTTTTATAGTATAAAATTAAGTGTCCCTGCTCCCAGCAAATTCCATGCACATGTAGGCTTTTTTTCCACGTGCACAGTCAACAAAAATGACAAAAAAATGAGCATGCTAATCAAATTCATGCACACTGTGCCATTTTTTCGTGTGCACACGTCTGATATCGTGAAATTGCTAAAATATCATTTTGTAAGAATTTTCAAAGTAAATGATTCTGAATGGCTCCTCTTGCACATGTTTAAATAATGCAGCATTTGGTGATAAAAATAAGTGCATAAAATGTGGAATAAATGAAAAATACCTTTTTACGTGTGTTTCAAATCAAACCAATTTTCTCCGAAAAGTATCCAACTTTTAATTTTCACCAAACCAAATTGTGAAATCCCAATTCTCACTTTAAACCAATTTTATCTTGATTAATCCTAAACACGCATCTAGTGATTAAATCAAGTAAAGTAAAGAATACTCACAATGTCGGATGTACGAGGAAAAAACCCAAAACGGGAAAACAACCTCAGACGGCCTAAGCCAGACAATCACTATGAATGTGGATTTACAATGAACAGACAAAGACTCACTCAACGACTCGATATCCACGGGTCTTGATGCTCTTCTGATCTTCAACCACTCCTCTCACAGGGCCCACGCAGAAAGTCGTTCTTCCATGAGACTTGTCCACAACACTCGACTCCACGAATGTCTCGGTGTCCACCGATTGGCTTTGATTCGTCTACGATGTCGAACAAGAAGTCCTTCTCTATTCTTCATCACAAAACCCTCGATGTTCATTGATAGAACAAACTTCTTGGTGCCGCAAGATCACTTAAACATATAAGAATGATAACTCGGATCTTTTCAAACTCTAAGTATGTGTTTATGATTTTTAAACCTTAGAAATCATGTGCAAACACGTAGTGGATGATAAACTATTTTTTCCAAATGCATACTTGAGAAACTCTGATAGAAACACGCTTTAAATAAAAATTTAGCGCCGCCTCAAAAAACATGTCGTTCGAACGAGATTGCCACGTCGTTCGCGCGACATAGGCATCTCGCTCGAACGAGCTGACATGTCGTTTGAACGACGCTGCGTCAGTTTGACTTTCTTTGACTTTTTGTTTAAAATGTCTCTTTTAAAATATATTCAAATTAGTCAAACTCTATTTCGAGTTATCAGAATTAAAATGTAGTGTAAACACTTAAAACACTTTTAAAAACATTTTAAAATATTTTTCTTTATAAAAATACATCCTTATCTTTTATAAAAACAATTTCGAGCACCATTAATTATACGCATTCATACCTGAGTGATCTCAGAATGCAATTAACTTGAAGATGAATAAACTTGCACCAATTAAACTTCGGCATGATTAATTCTTTGAAGCTTTGCCGCAACGTCTAAAATTTCTTCAATACGTCATAGACCAAGTGGGATCGTGACAAAATAAAATCTCCCTATGACATATTACAAACACAGTTTTGTTCATGGAATTAGTCAAAATAATATATGGACTCAATTGGAAATTTATGTTTTTATAATAAAATATGTGGGGGGTATCCGAAGGTGCATCATGGATTAGATACCATATCCAAAAAGGTTCAAAAATCCACTAGATTTTTTGAGTCGATGAAGCGATGAAATGGAAGTGAACTCGGACAAGAATATAGGCATATATAGAACTCAAGAATCTAGACAAAAAACAAATGCCAAGGATATGTTCTCGGAATAAAAATGAAAACTCCTAAACATTCGAAAAATAAAATACTTTGACACGGAATATGCTAAGAAACTCATTTGAACATCTTTAATATATTCCTTCATGGGTAACAGTTGAGTTGTGGTGAAATCCCTAGACTATTACAACATCGATGGGGACATTGGCTCTTCTCCCCGTTTATGGCTGAAGGTGGGATTACTTTCCCTCCCAATCACTTATTTCTTTAGTTCTGCCAAGTTTTTGACATTGCTACTCCTTAATGTTCTCCATAAACGTCAAGTTTGTTGATTTAAAAAAAATGTCCGCTCAAACAACCTCTATCAGCTCCCGAACATACTAGGTCAGCTTCACTCGTGTTGTTCTAAACCTTCACCTCACTTACTTTTTTGTTCACCCTGTGGATCGAGAACCAGAAATCTCATAAGGATTTATTGAGTAAGATCCTTCAAAATCCAACAGGTATAATTTTTTTGAGTTTTGTTGACATCTCAACTATCCCAAGAATTTTTTCCCCAAAACACATTACAAGTTAGAATGCTCCATGAAATCCTCCCAAAAATTACAAGATTCAACGGGGAAAAATATTTCCCCCTTGCTGAACTCAATGACAAACAGCCATGGCTAACATGGTTGGTCCTCCCATAACAACATTGATCCTACCAAAACCACCTGACACAACAAACATGTTGTCAAAATCGTTTTGAAGTGTGTTGATGAATCAGACCACTAAAGAACTAGAATTGAAAACACCAACCACTTTCAAAGGAGAACTTGCCATACTATTTTTAGAAGTATACATATCTACACTTAAAAGAACCCTTCAGACATTCTATTGTTGGCAAATTCTCTCATGGAAGGCCGACCATTGATACAATTAGGAGAACTTTTAAAACCTTCTTGCTGAAAGCAACCTATACTATAGGTTTAATTTATTCAAAACAAATCCTAATTAGATTAAATTGTGAAGAGGATTATGTTTGTTTGTGGTCAAGATATCAATGGTACATTAGAAAATACCCAATGTGCACATTAAAGTGGACATCTGATTTCACACCAGAAGAGGAAAGTCCTATTGTTCCAATATAGATCAATCTCTCCAATATGCCAATACATTTCTATGCAAAATCTTCTCTATACTCAATAGCACAATTAGTGGGAAAACCACTAAAAATGGATGCATCTATAGTATCAATTACAAGACCAAGTATAACAAGAATTTGTGTTTGAATCAATCTCCTCAGAGAAAAACTACATAGAGTTTGGATAGGATGTGGATCAAAAGGGTTCTATAAACATATATCCTATGAAAACATCCCCTCTTATTGTCAATTTTACAAGAAAAAGGGACATTCGGAAGAAAAATGTCTAGTCAAAAACCCTAACACCATCAAACCTCCAAGATTGTCTAAGACAAATGCTGAAAAGGGACATAAAGAGGTAGTATTACACACAAAAATCAGAGATACCTAAGAAACTCAAGATCCATTGCTGCATATTCAAAAACCAGTTATCTCAAGACTAACACAAGGTATTGTAGTTCATCAAATGATCATAGCTGGCACATAAGAAGTTGATCAAGAAAAAGAAGACATTCTAAATCAGCACACTCAAGAGAAGGCATATAATCAAAAAACTTTAGAGAAAATTCAAAATATTGAATATTCTTCAGAAGAAACAATTATTGTGGATCAGTACAAACTGTCTCCAAAAGGATCAAATCTCCCAAAATATGATAAAAATATCACTGCTAATAAAGATTATCAATCAGATGCAGATGAAGGATTCAATTCAGTTCCCATGTTAGAAGAACTTCAACATTTTGCTTCTTGGATGGATGCCAAATGGAGTAATTATCAAGAAGTGAAAAAGAAAGCACAGGCCAAAAACATAGAAGAAGCAAATGTTGTCGAATCTTTAAAAGAAAACAGACCAGGTAAATTAACTAAACAACAACCTTTTGATCCACTTTTCAGAAGATTTTCTAGATCATTAGGAAAAACAAAAGCTCATAATAACCCTTCTTTTCCTAAATGATTAATTTTATATGTTGGAATGTTAGGGGAGTGTCAAATAAGGCAACAAACAAAAGATTAAAAATACTTAAAAAAATCTATAATTTACCCTCAACTGCTTTATTAAAACCTAAGGTAGATTTATTAAAAATTAAAAAATTTCAAATAAAATGGCAATTCTCAAACTGTCTTAATAACCAATCAAATAAAATATGTTTTTTGTGGAATGATGAGCTGAAAGTAAAAGTTATCTATGATTCTGATCAAACGTGTGTTTAGAAATAAATGTACAATCTATTAATCAAACAATTTATTTATCATTAGTCTATGCTAAATAAACCTCATTATAAAGGAAGGAATTATGGCAGGATTTAGAAAACATATCTGTAGATTTTGCAAATAAAACTTGGCTAGTAGTTGGAGACTTTAATGTAGTCTCAAATGCAGATGAAAAGATATGAGGTAATGATCTGGATTTTCAGGGCACTGAAGATTTCAAAGATATGATTACATCCTGTACATTAATAGATTTAGGATATTCTGGATCAAGATTTACTTGGACAAATAATAGCGTAAATGGAACCATATTTTGTAGGCTTGATAGAGCACTATTTAATCATAATTGGCTAAGGCTTTTTCCTCAATCCTCTATTACTCATCTAAACAGATCATGTTCTTATCACAGTACTCTTTTATTATCCATAAAAGGTCCAAATGATCATCATCCTAAACCTTTAAAATTCCTCTCAATGTGGTGCATTAAATCTAATATAAAAAAGATAATAGAAGAAGCTTGGTATATTCACATTAATTCTCCTCCAATTGTCAATTTTTTTTTTAAATTAAAACATTTAAAAACAAAATTAAAAACTTGGAATAAGCAAACATTCAAAAATATATTTCAGACTGTTAAAGACTGTGAATATCTTCTCTTAATTAAAGAAAATGATTTTGAAAATTCTCCTAATCAAACTATTAGAATTGAAATGTATCAAGTTAGAGCCAATCTAAATGTTGCTTCGCTAAGAGAAGAAAGGTTTTGGCATTAAAAAATCCATATTAAATGGCTTAAGCTTGGAGATCAAAGCACTAAATTTTTTCACTCCTCAGTAACAGTAAGAAGAACAAAAAAATCTATAAATAGAATTAAAAATAATCAAAATCAATGGGAAGAAACTAATGAAGGGATATGTAATATCCTTATATATATCTCATTATCAAAATCTCCGAAACTCAGATTTTAAGCCTCTAGATCATTCTTTTTAGAGGTAATCAATAAAGAGATCACTGTAGAAATAAACTCTACTATATCTGATTATCCTACAGAAGATGAAATTATTTTAGCTATTAAGGATATGGATCCTTCTAGTTCCCCTGGTCCATATGGATTTTGTGGAGTACTTTACATTAAATTTTGGGATATAATAAAGAATGATATCATTAATGCTATTCATTCCTTTTTTGCTGGAGACGAAATCCCCAGAGGTTGGTCCTTAACTTCTATTACATTAATCCCCAAAGTCTCCAATCCTTCAACTTGTTCGCATTTTAGGCTAATAAGTTTATGCAACTTCTCAAATAAAATCATATCAAAGATTCTTAATGAAAGATTATCACACATTCTTCCTTCTATCATTTCCAAAACCAAAGTGGTTTTGTAAAAGGAAGAAGTATTCAAGAAAATATTCTCCTAGTTCAGGAAATGATTCAATAGTTAGGCAAAAAATCTCATGGGAATAATGTGATTATTAAATTAGACATGGAAAAGGCATATGATAAAGTACATTTGCCTTTTTTATGTGAAATGCTTAGAAAGTTTGGATTTAATGAGTTTTTCATTGACATGGTATAGAGGCTTATATCTAACAATTGGTATTCTCTCATTCTGAATGGTCAAAGTTTAGGATTTTTTGAATCCTATAGGGGGCTTAGACAAATAGACCCTCTATCTCCAGGTCTCTTCATCTTAGTTGCTGAAAGTTTTAGTAGAAACATTGATAAGCTTTTCCAACTAAAAAAGACATCTCCCTACTCTCATCCCCAAAATAGTATACTTATATCTCATTTAGGATTTACTGATGACCTTATTAAATTTATCAATGGATGTAAACATACAATTAAAGCCTTTTACAATTTTATTAAATCTTATGAGGATACATCCGGTCAGCAAATGAATATTAAAAAAGTGCCTTTTATTTTGACAAAAAAATAAGTATTCAAAGGAGAAAAGCTATTGAAAACACTACTAGTTTAACCAATAAAGACTTGCCAATAAAATATCTTGGATGTTTTATTTGTAAAGGTAGAATTAAAGCTAATCAATTCGCTGAATTATTATCTAAAATAAGAGATAAACTCAATAGTTGGCCCTCTAACCTAATTTCCCAAGCAAGAAAAGCTACATTAATAAGGCATGTACTTCAATCCATCCCTATTTATACCTTAGCAGTTCTAAATCCTCCTAAAATCATCATTAAAAGACTGCATAGTCTATTTAGTAAATTCTATTAGGGAGGATTCTAACGGTCGAAATGGAATTAGTTATGCTTTCCATTTGAAGAGGGAGGTCAAAATTTTAGGAGATTAGAGGATATTTCTTCTGCATTTAGTACGAAACTATTCTGGAAATCTAAATTTGACAATGGCACTTGGGCATCTTTCATGAGAAACAAATATAGGACGGGGGTTGCCATAAACCAAGGCTCTACTACTGCAAAAAGGATTGCAGGTATCAAAGACTTTCTAGACACATTTATCCAAGAGGAAAATAAGGTTTGGCAACCATCAAATATAGGTGAATTTTCAATCAAATCAGCATATGAAGTATGCATAATTTCAAGGCCAACCTCTATTGTTTGGAAACTTAACTGGAATATAGAGTGTCCAATGAAAATTTCGAATTTCATTTGGAAAATTCTTAATTCTTCAGTTCCTTTCGAAACAGAAGTTTAAAAAGTTGGTATAAGGATAACATTTGTATGTAGGCAATGTTTTACAGCAAAGGATAGTAGCCTACATGTTCTTATTGAATGTGGCCAGGCTAAAGAGGTTTGGACTTTCTTTCTAAAACTTTTTAGTCTTCATGTTAGTAAATCATTTGTAGATCACTTTTATGTTGATGGTGGATGAAAAATCCTAATAAAGATTACTATAAACATCTGTTCATTATCTTACCTAAAGTTATATTTTGGGAATTATGGAAGTCAATAAATAATTTTTTTTGATAATTATCATAGTACATCATATATGATTATTTAAAATATAATAAATCTTACTTCCTCTATTCTTCAAAATTTTAAAATTTTATGAAAAAATAATATCAGAAGATTATCATATATGTTCTATGTTTGGCATAATTAAGTTCTCAAAAAAAGGATATTCAGATATTCAAATGCCTATGGAGTAAACCTCCAATAAATTTCTATAAAATGAACATTGATGGAGCTTCTAAAAATAATCCTGGTCCAAGTGGCATAAGAGGAGTGATTAGAGACCATAGAGGATTATTTATAGCTGGCTTTTCAAATTATATTGGAAATCAAAACTCATTTACTGCATAAGTTATGGCTCTTGAAGAAGGACTTAAATTAATTTATCATTTGAAAATTTCTAAGGCTATAATAGAATTCGACTATAAGTCATTAGTGGATATTGTCTTAAAGAAAGCAAAACCTCCATGGAGTTCAATCCCAATATTTGATACACTTATCTATACCAAAAACTTCAAATTTTGTCATACATGGAGATAAAATAATGCAGTAGCAGACTATCGAGCATCAAGTGATGCCATAGCTCAAGTTAATACAACATACTGGTGCTTCAATTCTCTTCTAACTTTAACGAAAGGACATCTTAACACGGATAGACAAGAACTTCCAAATTTTAGGATTAAATCAAAGAAATTGTAATGGGGATGCTATAAATCCCCAAATTTATATTCTTTAGCTTGAGTTCAAGTGTAATGGGGATAGGATAAATCCCCAAATTTAGCGAGTTTTGATTAAATGTAACGGGGATAATTATAAATCCCCAAATTTTATATTTCTTTAAATCTAGAGTAATGGACCCATCCTCTACATTAGTTAAATTATGGGTTTGTATGCCATGGAGAGGCTTTTTATTTGCTCATAATTAATGAAATGTGTGGGGGTACCTTCCCTCTTTAATAAAAAAAAACCATCCCGACAATTATCCCCACATCTTTTAAGGATGCGATCACTACACCAAATCTGTCAGATTGTCACGGTCATTGACCTTGACAAGTTGGACTTGTCAAGGTCAATGACCGTGACAATTTTGGGGTGACAACGTTTATTGTCACGGACTTGTCACGGTCATTGACCGTGACAAGTTCATTAGAGTTGTCACGGTCCTTAACCTTGACAAGTTTTGTCACGGTTAAGGATAGTGATAAAACCGTGACATTTAATAAAAAATTGTCACGGTCAATGACCGTGACACGTCCGTGACAAGTTTCCTTTGTTATGGACTTGTCACGATCAATGACCGTGACAATTCAGGGTAGAATTGAAAAAAAAATTGCTGGGCAGTATGGCCACTGTCACTGCCCAGTAGTATATTTGTACCTGTTATAGCAACGTTGTACCTGTTCAAACATCATATATCCAAATAAAATAGAGATAATGCAAATATACATTCAAAACAATATGCATCACGATATAATCCAAATATAATTCAAATGTAACAACTTAAAACAATTCAATTCAAATAATAATGTCACTACATGTTTAGGGTAGGGGTAGCTCTGAGGAGGTGAGTAGGACACACGATATACGAATTGATACACCCAACAATATATATCGTGCCGCATTGTTCGCGTAACCACAATGGAGAATTCTCCTTCTCGGGTATCACATACATGACGAGCACCTTGGACTCGATGTCTTGAAGCAAACGTCCATGAACTGGCATACCCTAGATGGTATTCAGGTCCCTCAACCCCTTCCCTATCCTCTTGCCATCAAATATGTACAGTATAAATACGCTCGGCCAACTAAGTTTCGACATCGATCGGTCGAAGGAAGACATATAGGGGACTGGATCATCAAAGTCCGCACGTGTCGGTGATGAAGCAACGAGGTCCACATCCTCGTCCTCCTGCACCTCCTCCTCCTCCACCTTCTCCTTCCCTTTCCCCTTACAGTTTTCGCACAGCGAACACTTCATGAATGAGAACATATCTCGGATCATCGCCTCCAAATGGGACAACTTTGCGTCATGCGAGTCCACCATTCGAACCAACCCGGTGTCCCACTTCTCCAATCCGATGATCCTAGATTTGGCCACCCGTGAGCTCATCCCCTTGTCCTCTCCTTGCGATCAGCGCCAAGCACTTGGCTGAGTGCGTCTGTGGACAAAGATGCCTTGTCGGTATGAGATTGCGACTCATGCACTTCCTTAAGGTTTTCCTGAAATGACAAAAATCACATGATTAGTAAAATAAGTAAATAAAAAAATTATAACGTAATTAATAAAAAGTAAACTGTCGGATTACTTGCAATCGTGGCCACGACGCTCGAGAACACCTCCTTATCCTTCCCCTTCTTCGTTCGAATATCCATATAAATATCGAGCCTATGTAGCCTACCCCCAGGGCCACTCCCTGTCCCCTGAAATAAAATAATGCAAAATTAGTATCGGCCCCGCAAAGTAAAATAATGCTGAATAATATATTTTTGTAGTTATAGAAAAATTAAATCTTACCATCATCCTATGCTCCACTTCGGCGTAAGACGTCCTTCCGGAGTAGTGCACTTTCGTCCTTTTTTCCCGATTTTCCCTCCGCGATTAGCGAGATGCCAATTGTCGCTCCCCGATCTCATTGTTAATTAACTTTTGCCATTGTGCCAATGAGATCGGATCCTTCGGTGGGACGGATTCACACATTTGGATAACGGACTCTCGAGTCTTCCTAAAGTACCGGGTTCGAATATTTTTCTTCCACGTCTTGTGTTGCTCCCTCAACTGCTCCAAGACGAAATCGCATAGCTTTAGATCCAGGCTGAATTGTTGATGTCCAACAAATACAATGTTAGTTGCGAATAAATATAAATATAAAATGAAATTGAAATTGAAATCGAAATCAAAATCGAAATTAAAATTGAAATATTCATATTCATATAAATATAAATACATTACCTGTAGTTCCACCCAAATAGCTAACTTAAGCTCATTTGGCATCTCCCTCCAACTAGTGTACCCCGAGCCGATGATTGTCTTTACCATCTCGAGGGATCTCGCTAATAGCCTTGTCTTGTTCTCGATGTCCATCCCCAAATTTCCATGTTTGGGGAGCCTAGGGTCCGAGGAGCCCTCGTCGCCTCCGCTACCACCGAGCCCAGACGACATCATCATAATCAGCATCATCATCCCCGCCTTAATACCTGAAGGAGACATTTTTTGTAAAAAAAATGTTGTTATTAGTACAAATCAAAATGAACTAGAAGAAGAAATGCAAATATGTACAATAACTACAAATCCAAATGAATTATTACTGTTTCACCTCAACTCTGAATTCCAAAATAACAACATCTAGCTCATAATATGTACAATTACTAGAAATCCGAGACATCCCCACCCCCACCCCTACTGCCCACACACAAGCACACTACACAAGAGTCAAAATGATAAAGTGCAAATCAATTAAAAGCATTAAAAATGGATTGATAAAGTACAAATTAGAATATTTATTACAAATTGAAAAATTGTTTCAAATTCAGGTTATCATAAAAAATGGATTGATATTTGGAAGGAGCAGCCAAGTCATCCACACTACTATTTAGACGCTTTGGCGCGTGAAGGACAATTGACCACGACTCGTTGTTGATATACTCCAAGTAAAACACTTGGTTAACCTTTTGAAATACACAAACAAACGGCTCATTGCTCACGTGGTCGTTGCTCTTCAACTTAGACAAGTCAACCATGATCAAATTGGTGACATGATCAACTTTACAAGCATTTTTATCCTCAACTCTTACCCAGTCACAGTAAAATACAACCTCTTTGAAACTTATATAATCCAATTCAAATATATTTCGAATTACACCATAGTAAGTCATTTCAGCTTCAACGAGGTTTTTATCTTTTGCGCTCGCTCGAAAGAAAGTAAGAGCCTTGTATGAAATGCCCGAGTTCTATACATTTTTACTTTTCTCGTACACTTTTGTTCCGAATACGTAACCGTTCAATCGATACGTTTTGTACTCTTGCGCCACAAACAAGGGTCTAGTGGCTAGACGAGCAATCCTTGATGTCGCATCACCCGTCTTTAAGAGCTGAGAATATAGATAAATTAATTAGATTAGTTGTAAAGTTTGAGTGTAATGTAACGTTATATAACGGCCATTTTCATTATAATTACCTCTTGTGACAACCAAAGTCTAAATTCGTTGTCTGATTGTACTATTTTTTTTCATTTTTTATTGTTCTCACATATTTTTTGCATATTACAAAATGAATCATGTATAAAATAATCTAAAATATTCTAAAATAATTTAAACTTACTTTTTCCATTCTTCAACATCTTCATGTGTGTCAAATAGATAACGAGCTACTTGTTCATGTTGCAAACTCGGTAATTTCACTCGTTTTCGCATCATATGACCACCATCATCGACGAAATCATCAGTGTCATCAACGTTGGTCGAGTCAGGCATATATTCCTGACCATATATTGATGACTCCACGGTGATATATTCCTCTGTAATTGATCATGCAATGTATCGCGTATTCTTGACGTAATCTGTAAAAACATTCATTAATCTTTCAAACGGATACATCCACTGATATCTAACTGGACCACAAAGAATTTCCTCATCGCATAGGTGTACCAACAAATGAACACTTATGTCAAAGAATGTTAGGGGAAAGTACTTCTCCAACACATAAATTGCTTCGGTCACCGCCAATTTTGCGGCCACGATGTGTTCTCGATTGACTACCCTCTCACACAAGAGTGAGAAGGTAATACTAATTTGCATAGTAGCCCTCCGTAAATCATTGTGCTTGGAGAAACAGTGCTTAAACAATAGAAGAACCAATTGCATGATCACATGCCAATCGTGGGACTTATACTTATGTAAATCATGAGTATCATAATTCACAATCCTTTGCAAGTTGGACGAAAAATTAGATGGGCCCTTCAAACTATATATTGTGTCTAAAAGCACCTTCTTTTCCCCACTCATCAAAGTAAATACACCAAGGGGAATTATTGTCCTTCCCCTACTATCTTCTTTCAACCATAATTATGGCTTAAGTTTCAACGATTTAAGGTCTTTTCATGCATTTTCTCCATCCTTCGAATGACTCCCCCTAAGGCAAGTTCCCATAATATGTTCAGTGAAGTTATTCTCTGCATGCATCACATCTAATATATAGCGCACCGAGTTATTCTTCCAATAAGGCAAGTCAAATAAAATTGGCTTCCTAGACCATGCCTTTCTTGTCTCAGTTTCATTCCCAATTGGGGTCTTCTTATGCTTGAGATTCTTAAATTTGGGATTCTTACCTGGCATATTAGGGCCACATTCAGAAATTTTACTTTCAATTTTAGAACCTAAAATTTATCTCGGCGGTAGCCTATATTCAACCCCGCCCAATAAAAAATTGGAACCTTTCTCAAATTTGAAACTATGAGCCGGGGGTAAAAACCTCCTATGGCAATGGTATACATTTTTTGAGCTAACGGATAGACGAAGAGATTCAGTATCCTTCCATATATAGGACACCCCAAATAACCATTTACTACACAACCAGATAATGCCCCATAAGCTAAAAAATCATGAATTTCCCACATCAACATAGCTTTCAGCGTAAACTCTTCTTTTTCTAAAAGAGTTAAATGATTGCATACCATGTTCCCACAACTCATTTAATTCTTCTACCAAAGGAGTCAGGTAGATGTTGATGTCATCACTTGGTGCCTTTGGCCCAGGTATCAACAAAGACATCATCGAAAATTCAGGTCTCATACACTCTGAAGGAGGGAGGTTGAGTGGGGCTAGGATCACTGGCCATACACTCTAATTGGTGCTTAGATTTCCAAATGGATTGAAACCATTTGTTGATATAGATAAACGAATGTTGCGATGTTCTCGAGGAAATCGAGATACTCATAATTCATCCTCCTCCAAACTGTAGAATCAATAGGATGACGCATGAGATTAACCCCTACTTCTTCCCTAGCATGCCAAGTCATTGCATCCGCTAACCATGGTACTGTGAAAAATTGCTTTAATCTAGGCCCAACGGGAAAATATTTCAACACTTTTTGAGGAACTTTTGAGCTTGTGCCTTCCTTACCAGTAGATTGGACATATCTAGCTTCATCGCATACCGGACAACGATCGAGATTTTCATACTCCTTTCGGTATAGTATGCAGTCATACACACAAGCATGAATTAATTTATACTTCATTCCCAAACCTTTCAAACTGTTCTTCATAATAGGATAGCTATTTGGAAGCGTATTCTCCTTGTGTAGTAAGCCCTTCACCCATTTTAGAATTCCTGTCACGCTATTTGTAGACAAACCCTACTGCGTATTCAAACTGTCCAAACCAACCATGGCATGTAAAGTTGTTTGATCTTTATCACAGCCAGAATAAAATGGTTGGGTCGCCTTAAATTTTAAACTTTGGTAATCATCGTCAAGGTTTATCGTGATATCTTCACGAGCACTTGAACCTTGTACATCATCAGTAGCCTTATTATCCTCTGCTTCATAAACTCCGTATGCATCATCAACTAAATCATCTAACATATTATGATCTACGTCATCCCATTCTACATCTATCCTACTTGTTGAAGGTTATTGTGAAGGTTGTTCGGGGATAAAAGGAACTTTCAATTCACCGTGAAAACTCCAAAATTGATAAATATCTTGCATATCCCATCTTAAGAAATGTAGGTCAACTGTTTTCCACTCAAACACCTTACCATTCTTACACCTAGAACACGTACATGGAAACTCTTCATCATTATGACATCTCTTTGCGTATTTCACAAATTCATTAGCGCCTCTACGAAACACATCCCCCATTCTATTTGTCTCACCCATCCACTCTTTGTATTTCGGATATCACAGCTACCATAACTAATCACCTATTAAAGGTAAGAAGCGTATATTCATGGATTAGTATAAATAAACTTAGATTTATAGTATGTTTCATTATATTATGTCTTATTTATATTCGATTTTTAAATTTCAAGTTCAAATTCAATTTATAATTGAAATTCCTATTTCCTCCATCTCCTCTAAAGTGTGAGTGGTCCTATCCCATTCAAGACCGCATATTTCAGTAATATACTTAACATCTCATTCACATCGTTATGATTTCAGAAAAATTTGACAGCCTATCCTCGTAGTTCTCCAAATACACGACGTAGATTGGCAAGTGTGAGTGTTATTTCAATTGATCAATTGAAATAACAGTCACACTTGTCAATCTAGTATGTACCCAGAGAACATTAGGATACAACTGCAGAACTTCCTCCAAAAGTAACAACTTTAAGCCACTAAGAATATTATTATACAGAAATTATGCAGTCCGAAACTGTCCAAACGGGACAATTCGAGAGATCTCACTACAGGGGTAATGACTCTCAAACGAGTCTAAGGGCTATTGAATGCGTACACATAAGAACTAGAAGGCTAGTATCTATGCGCACTATATGTAATTTCAAGTATGTTTCATTTAATTATCATACTATATATATATATATATTGTTCGTTATACAAAGTAATTTTCAAAAAAAGTTGAAAAATTCCACCCCCATATGGACAATAATCCAGTGGTCATGACACTTTTAAAATTAACCAACCCAACATCGATCCACTATAATCCAACCGCAATGGCAACAACAAATGTGTATCCCGTACTCCTTCTAATTCATCTACTCAATTAATTATTTTCATCAATTAAACTAACAATTAAAGTATACAATTATTATTTACTAATTTATAATGGGAGGCAATCCTACTTGCGTATGAAAGGGGCACTTATTATTAATTTACAAAAAAAATTAACAACCAATCAATATTAAATAAATCAATTCTTTTACAAGGGGCACTACAATATGAGGGGCAATATCTAATAAACCAATAAAAATTTAATAAAAAAAACACACACGCACATATACACACACAAAGACCCCCTCCCCCCCCAACCCTGCCCCCTCCGCCCCATTGCCGCTGCCCACCACACGTAAGCACACACACATATACACACACACACGCACATATACACACACAAACATATATATACACACACAAACACAAACACACACATGCACATATACCCCCTCCCTTCCCCCCAGCCCTGCCCCCTGCCCCACCCCCCCAACACGCATGTATACACCACACACACACACACGTGCACATTTGCACACACATATATACACACACGCACATATACATACACATATACATAAATGGAGGAGAAATAGAGAGAGAAAATGTACCAAAGTTGTAGAGAGAGAGAGCGTGCAGTCGCTAGAGAGAGAGAGAAATGGAGGGAATTAGAATCGGTGGGAAAAAATAGGAGGGAGGCTTTTTTTTACTGACAGGATTGTCACGGACATGTCACGATCAATGATCATGACAAGCCTTTGTCGCGGCCTTATCACGGTCATTGACCGTGACAAAAAATGCATTTTTTTTGTCACGATCAATGACCATGACAAGGCTGGCTGGTTGAAGGGTGTCAATTTGACCATTTTGGTGTAGTGGATGGCGTCGAAGAGAAAGATCCCTAATATGATGGGGGATTCCTTTGGCCCCACTTCACTAATTATAAAATCGTCTAAAAGAAAGGAGGTTTGGGGTCCCTCTGATCCCATGGATGTGGGAGATTCCCCAGACCAGATGCAAATCCATATTTTTAAGAAGAGAAAGGTGAACACTAACTTTTCTATCTAATTACCTACCTAAAAGTCAGTGGATGCCCCTAATAAAAAGTTTAAGGAACTAACTAAAGGGCGTGGATTTACTTGTAAAAAGGTATAATTTGAGTCTCCTTGTCGAACACATCACTTCCTCAATTGAGTAGCAAACTTGAATTAAACACACCACATCCTCAATTGGTATCTTAGAAATTATTCTTCTAAGCATAACGTGTTAGAGTTTGATATTGTATTGTTGTTTATTCCATTGTTATTCATTACTCATAAATCTATTGTGGTTGTGATTAGATCTTATTTTATTGTTGATGATGGATTACTATAGATATATTAGCTCCATGAATAGGCCATCTCATTTTGATTGATCTCACTATGGGAATTAGAAGATTAATATGCATACAAACTTGAGATCCAAGCCAAAGAGAGTATGGATTAGTGCTCGAAGACGGTGGAAACTATCCTACGATTGAAGAGGATGGATAGAGTAAACAAACAAATGTGTTATGGACTAATGCAGAATTTCTAGTTTGTAACTACAATTCAACATCTTTGAATGTTTTATTTGCTTCTGTAAGTACTCAGGAGTACCATCATATTCTTATTTATGATTAGCTAAAGAAGCTTGGGATATCTTGCATGTGACATATGAAGGAACTTCGAGTGTGAAACGAGCTGAGTTGTAAAAACATTACGATAAAGTTTGAGATGGTATCTATGAGTGAGGAGGAAAACTTTAATAACTACTACCCTAGGTTAACCGAAGTAGTAAATGCCTCATTAGATCTTGGAGAGCAAATCCTTGAGAATAAGGTTGTCAAGAAGTTACTAAGAACTTTAGATAAACCTAGTACCAAAGTGTATGTCCTTACTGAAATCAAGGAACCGATACTTGTAGTTTAAAAGAACTAGTTGGTTCACTTCAAATTTGTGACCAAGAAGAACATGTGAGTGTGTCAAAACCTAAGAAGGATTTAGAATTTGTGGTTAATAATAAGTAGAGTGTGTTAAGAGAGGGTGAAGAAAAAACTAATGACATGTTGAGGTGGACGTGGATTTACTTGTAAAAAGGTATAATTTGTTTTACAAAAAATAATTTTGTTTTCAAAAATGAAAGAAAATTTGATCCTAAGCCTTACAAATCCACCGAACATATTTATTATGGTAAGAAGAGTGATTCCAAAATATATAACGATAAGGATTATGATAATTTCTATGGTTGTGTAGGAGTGGGACGCCATATTAATATAAGCCCGGCTCATTTGAGAAAACAAAAGAAGAGTAAGGAAGTAGACAATAAGAATAAGGTTTATAAGTCTAGTTTGAGTGACTCCGATAGTGGAAAACTACTAGTGAAGATAGTCAAAGTGAAATTTATTTAAAAGTGGGACTTGGTGAGAGTGAAAAGTTTAATGATGATAAGATGTCGCTTGAATGTGTGGTAAGTAAGAATATGATCAAATGTTTCAGTAATAGGACGCTTAGGGATTCGTCCTCACGTAGCAGTAAGGGCTCACACACTTCAGTTCCTAGATCACTTGAGGATGATGATGATGAAGTTAATCAAATATGTGACGCGTTTGATGAACTCTATCAAGAATCATTGAAGTTGAAAAGTCAGACATTAAGCTTTTGAATAAAATGGAAACTTTCTTATGCGAACATGATGATAAAGTTTAAAAAAATGGAGAGTGTTCAATTGGAATGCTTAAAACTCAAAGAAAGAGCTGACGTTTTGAAAAAAGTAATGTAATTATTTGAAAAAACAAAAATGAGACCAATTTGAAAGAGAAAGAAGAAATTGAGCTTCAAAAAGATATTTGGAGAATTGATTTTAAAAAAGTGAAACCAGAAATACAACATTTCAAAAACTTGAAAATTGAGATGCTTAATAGAATTAACGTTCTGGATACCATTTTGATGACTCATTATCCAATTAAAAATGATAAACACGACATTGGTTATGTTAAACCCTCAAAAGATAAAGTTGTGATTTCAAAATCAAAACATGAAATTTCTTGTGTTGAAAAGAAGGATAAGAAACAAATTCCTATATTAAAAATGAAGAAAATTTATCCCGAGTTAAAATTTGAGAAAAATGAAGTTTGTTTCTAATTTATAGGAAATCAATTGAATCACACTGCTCATTTTCGTTTCAAATGAAAGAGACTTTTGAAAGTTCAGACTAGAGCTCATGGAGATAAAACCATTTTAAGAAAGAATGTTTCTTTTTGCATTTTTTATAAGTTACAAGGACATTCAAATCAACCTTGTAAGTGCATCAAGGAGAGAGAGAGAGGAAGTTCATGAATAGTAGGAACAAAGTGTTTCAAGGAGATCTTATGCCCCTACAGTGTGTGATTAGACAAGGATGGTCCAAATAAACACAAGTCCAATATTTTTATATTGTAGAAATACTAAAGATTGAGACTTTAAACAAATTAACCCAAATAAATTTAACAAAGATTTCAAAACTATATTATGGAAAACTGATTTACCAAATTTTATCTTTTTTATCCTAAAACATACATTTTAGGTGATCAACAGATAAAATAAAGAAAGCATCCATAAAATGCCGATGTACGAGAAAAACCACAAAGGAAAAAACCTCGAACGACCAGTCAAATAGTTCACTATTGTAAGGGGAAACATTTCATCTTAAGTTGTTTATCTGTTTTATTTGCACTTTGGCATATTTTGTGTATTCCGTTACAAACCGTCATGCGCCAACACGATAAACTGAACCTCAACATCTTCAAAGTTCAAGACTTCCCATAATCTTAAAAAGGTATAAAGTTTATAGGATTTTAAAATTATTCATAATTTTATTTGGGATGTTACTTTTATGAAAATACTTTTATGAAAAACCGAGGCAGAATTTTTTAAAGTTTTAACATAATTTTTTTTAACCTCATTCAAACGAGAACAGAATCTCGTTCAAACGAAATTCACTTTTCATTTCAAGGATCATTAGATCTTACATCGAACGAACATCCAATGAGGTCCGTATGTTTGAATTCGTTTGAAGATCGTTAGAAGCTGGTTCAAACGAGATTGGAGTCTTGTTCGAACGAACTGTGTTTACACTCAAACGAAATGCCTTCTCGTTCGAACGATTTTTCTTTCGTTCGAACGAATTTGCCGCCTCCAAATTCGTGTCAGGTCTATAAATGCCTGTTTTCAGTTCTTTTTTCATGGGACATTTGAAAAAATGTAAAAAGAATATCTTGACCAAAGTTTCTCCATCTTTTGGGTTTCGAAACACTTTTTGATTCACACTTTGCATTCCAAAATAGTTTTGTGAATCTTTTTGAAACTTTAAAAAGTTTTGTATCTTTTGTACACACTTTGTGGAGAGAGATCTTTACGGTTGAATTTGTGGATGAATCTGGACTAAGTCGTTTTATTTAGAAGTTTTGAAGACACTACGCGTTATACTTGTGGATTATATCAAGTAGTCTGTAAGTCGATAGTCTTTTACAACTTTCTAAAGTGCTGAAATATAGGTTCTTCCATTAAAAGTAATTTTTCCTCTTTTTTTGTGTTTGATTGCAAGATTAGTTTAATTTATGTGATTGTGTCATTTAGCTTATGCAAACTTAAATTAATCACAAACTAAAATTTGTTTGAAATTGGATTTGTGTGATAAGGGCTAAATTTGAAAAAAAATACAAAATTTGATTTTTTTTTATTATGACTATACTTATCGAGCGTGTTCATACGAGATTAAATAGTGGTATCAGTGCATTCCATTCATTTACAAGTGGTATTAGAGCAGGTTAAACCAAAATATTGTGTGATCCTGATTTTCAAAAGTTTTTCCCTTTGATACCAACTCCCCACAAAGTAGTATCAGAGCGGGTTACATTATTTTATCGTGTAGATCCTTATTTAGTGTTGTTTAGGGTGGTTATTTATCATTCTCTCTTCCTTGTTTTTTATCTCAGTGGATAGCCATAGTGAAAATTTATCTCATATGAATTTAAAGTTTGCGAAAAGAATTAAAATTCTTACTATGGAACATTAGAAAATTGCTCAAAAAGATTTCTTTCATGAGAAGCTTGTGGACATGGATTGTGATTTAAAAAAAATAGAATTGTCCAAGAAAGAAAGTGATGATAGAGTCCGATTTTTAGATAAAGAAGACTCTAAAATTTTTAGGGTTAGTTTACATGCCAATGAAGATAGTGATAAATTAATTAACGATTTGAGAGAACATGAGAAGACTCTTAGGTATAAGTTCTCTTGCATTGAGGGGAAACGAGATAACCTTATAGGAATGATTGAAAATTTAAAGAAGGAGTACCTAAAACTTGAAGAGTCTAATTCTTTACTTGAGTCTAATATTTTGAAGTTAAAAGACTCGAGTATTTTTTGTAGTAATGGTACTGGCTCCCATAATTCTAATGCTTCCAGTGTCAAAGCCAAGACCACTGTTTGTTTTATATGGTCAACCATATCCAAGGGTGTTAGAAAAGGTCAACCCATAGGTAACATTTTTCATGCTTACACATCTTCACATTGTGGTTGGAAAGGTCACCTTAGAGCCTTTTGTTATGATCTTGGAAGAGGTCATAGGAATTTTAAGTCTAGTGTTCCTTTAGTTTCCTAAACCCAACACGTTAAGTATAAATCTATTTAGGTTAGGAAATTCTATCTGCAGACGCAAGATGTTAGACTAATTAATTCTCGCACGCTTGCACATGACTTTTCATATGTTATATCGTATGGATGATTGCTTGCATGGTTTTATTTTCATACTCTAGTTGTGGTAATGATATATGTTTTGCTAGTGTTATGACATGTATATCTTTTGTATTATATTTTTCTTTTATTGAGTTCATATTGGAAAAATACAAAAAGATTTATTTTGGTATTTTTTTTTTTTAAATAAAGAAAGATTTTTTGTTTTGTGTATTTTAGATTTATACATTTGGTATTGCATATTAGTATGTTTGAATCCAATTCACTCTGTACTTTCCATGTGGCTAGGACATTTTGTTATGATTGAAGATATTTAGATTATTCTTAACTATGTTTTCATGGAGTTGTTTCAAACTTGATTTGCTTTATGGATTCAACTTTGTATATGCCTCCGCACACACATACACGAGCTTTTTGAATGTTAACTTCACATGTATATTTGAGCATTGTGAGATGTTCTCCCATCAATTTTGTTATTTTTATGTTTATGTGACTATGGGGGATTTGTGCATGTAATAGTCGTTGCCCATGATATTTATTTGATTAGTATTTAAAAAATATAAGGGTACATGGGAAAAGGGCTATGAAAGGAGAAAATCTCCTTTGTGGGAAAGCCATCGTTGGCAAGAGCCCATTAAAAATATTTAAGGCAATAAAATAGAAAAAGGGCCAAAAAGGGCCAACATAGTTTAGTGTGTGATCTTTAAAAAAGAAATAGCTTGAAAAGAATGAATAAAAGAAAAAAAAGACAATATGATATATATGTTTATCTTTTGAGGGTGTTTAGCTGAAGATCAATGGGTTTGGACAATCAATTCGAGTTATGCTTATTTTGTCATGGCGCTATTGATTTGTAGAATCAATAATATTCTAGGCTT
This sequence comes from Sambucus nigra, assembly GCA_949130495.1. Taxonomy (NCBI): domain Eukaryota; kingdom Viridiplantae; phylum Streptophyta; class Magnoliopsida; order Dipsacales; family Adoxaceae; genus Sambucus; species Sambucus nigra. Next base: position 367,801,082 of record OX422210.1, on the reverse strand, counting down.
GTGTGCATTGTGTTTGTTTGTACATTAAGTTCACTTTATCTTATCACTAGAGTCTAAATCTTAGTTTGATAAAGTTTTGTGGTCAATTAGAACTTATTAAACATATTTGAGTGTTTGGATCATAATTCATTTGTATTTAGTTCACGCCCATTCATTCAAGCCCACATATTTAGACACATCGTTATTATGCTAGTGTAAAAAGCTTATGTGTCTTATGTCGAGTTTTGTGGTTGTCTATACCAATATATGTGTGTCGGATTTTCTTTGGCATATTTTGCATATATTATATATGGTATCATGTTGTATTTGTAATTTTTACACTTTTTGAACAATTTGAAAATTTTCAAAAACTGTTGGTGGATTTTGCCTCTAAGATTATCATTACCCCATGCGTTGTTTACAAATCTGTGTGATGATATATTACTTATTCTATGTGATGATTTATTCTTCATGTTCACATTTTACTCCTTTGTCTATTTGGATAAAAAAGGGGAAAACAAATTAAGGAGGAGATTTAATGATGAGTTTGATTTATGGGGGAAATGCATTATGAGTTTTATTTTTATTTTCTATTTCAAACTCAATGCATTGCGAGGTATTTTTCCTTGCTTCATGTGTGTAGGTATCTAAAAGTAAGAAAATATTTGTAATACCCCGTATTTTTGCGTACTTGAAATTTAATTAATTCGATAATTTAGTCGTTTTATTTTAAATTACATGAATGACGTAATTTAATTTAATAAAATAATATTGTGACTACTAAATATTAATCAAGAGAGGGACATAATGATTAATATTATGTGGTAAATTTACTAAGTGGATAGTAAATAATTTTGGAAATTATTATGCATCATAGCGAGTGAGATTAGCGTAATTAGAATTATTTCAATCGGGAGTCACGTGTAGACTAAATTGAGGTCGAGATAGGATAATTTTTTAGAATGACTCGAATGATGATTTCGGGGTCATGGATGACTCTGGAAGGATCAAAATAGTCAAAATAGTATACCCATGGGTGTTGATTGGGTCCTAGGGCAAATTTAGACTAAATCGGCACCGTATGGGGACATTTTAGTCATTTGGTAAGCAAGGGCTAAGAGACCTACGAAATTTCCAACATCTTTATCAGCATATAGATGGGACAGGTTAGGGTTTAGAGGTTAGAAAACCAAGAGAGGACATTAGAGAAGAAGGAGAGGCCGTTCTTGAAGTTTAAGGAAGGGTTCTTGAGAGATTCAAGTGATTCTTGCACCACAAACAACTTTGGAGGGAGGATTGAAAGTGAAGACAATCAAACCCAACGCCAAATCATGAAATTAGATCACATAAACCAAGGAAAGAATTTATTTGCAATTTTCCTTGAAGTTATAATACCCATGTAAGAGTAGGGTTTATACATCTTCATATAAATGATGAAATTAGAATTTAATTGAATTTAAATCCATGTTATGGGGAGGATTTCATGTAGACTAATTATATGCATGTAGAGATTATAAAATCAGATCATGAGTGATAATTTAGATGAGAAAAATCTGGTCCTTATGTGGTGTATAAATGAAGAACATGAAAATTTAGGATTTTGATGAATGGATGTTACGATTCATTCTTGATTAGAAATCATAATGTTTTGAGGATTGTGTTATGTTAGAAATCATCCTAATACATGTAGATTATGTTTAGGACATTTGGTTTGAAGTTTGGTAAAGAATCATGGAGAATAGAATGAGGAAAATGGTGAAAAACACACTTTCATAGAGGAAGAAGATGATCTGATGCATTTCGAATCAATTCGTCCCATGGGTGAATCGATTCGATTTCCTAGAAAATGTGAAAACTCCCTTTTTAATCGTAGAACTCCTAAATTTTTATCGGGGAAGCTCTTGGGACATTGTTAAAATATAATGAAGGACTTGATATGTTACAGTAGGCCTATGATAGGGTCGTGACTTAGTCTTATTAAGAGAATTAAGGCGAAAATGAAATATGCTTAAATTGTAACGTAACTAATTCCAGAGAAGTGGGATGAATTATGAAAATATCAAGTGAACATAATTTGTAGATCAGTAGTGTATGATATCATTAACTACTAAAATGACTTAAGGGGTAACTAGGACCCTTAGATTAGAGAATAATACACGAACAAATGCAATAGTGAGAATAATCGTAGTGTGATAGTACAGTGAGTATTCGAGAGATAAATACAACGTACGAAGTATGATAATTAGGTTGTGTGTATACCTACTGATTTAATATATATATATATATATATATATATATATATATATATATAGGTTATTGGTATACCTTTTATATGATTGGTGATGAATGTGAACATACCTATGCTGCCTGTTATCACGGAGGTTACCGTGCAGTGGGAAATCCCACATTGCAGATTCTAGGGAGGTATAGATTTTTGCCCCAGGACATTGAACTTAGGGTGGCTCACTATGTGCCGTATTTGAGTGGGACTGATAGGTCATTTGGGTACATTAGGTATGTGCATAGTCCAAAGGCTTAGAACTATGTTCGCCTCCATTACTTGTTATTTGATTTTTGGGTTTGAGGAGACATGCTGAACCAATAGTCCCTCTTTTAGTACGAGATGTACATGGATTGATAACAAAATATGCCTATTTTCACGGTGGTCCTTTTGAGAGACACCGTAATTATATATTTTAGTGAGATAAATATATATACCAGTTTAAATAACTCTACTTACATGTGATAGTAGACAGATTGATAGTGTGTATATAAATAATGAATTAAGTAATGAAACATAATTAAATGATTAACTGATAAGAGATGTAGAATATAACTTATGATATCAATACTATATGAGAGATGTTAATTCGGATAGCATACTGTATGCGCGGTATGGGGACTTGTAGGTGTCGATAGTATAGATAGATACTTACATTTAGTTAGCTTGGGTAGGACGGCTAGGTGGGATAAGTAGAAAACGTTAGGCATGCACAATATTTGAGAGGTGAGAAAACTCAAGAGAGTGTACGCGAACCTGACATGTGTAATCAATAACTGATTTTTAAATTATGATAAATACTTTCTAAATGTTTTGGGTTCTAACCCTTGCTATAAATATTTTTCAAAACCTTTTAGGTGTCCATCCACAGGGACGCCAAACTTGATGATCTATTCGAGGGACGATTAGCTGCAACACTGTGGAAGCTTGCAAGACTTGATTAGACGCTTCCACCATTCATTCCTAGTGTAGGATTTCATTTCACTATCTCAGTTGGGCATGCTGTCCCATTAGAGTTTGTTTATTCAGTTAGATCAGACTTATATTGGGATTTGTCTACTATCTGTTGGACTTATTTATTGGATTTGTATTTTGTATCCGATGGTTTATTCGGCAATACATTTATTCATTCCTTGTGATGGTTTTGACTATATTCATTGTGTAAATGTTTTAATTTAGTTTTCTGCACATTATTCTTAATTGTGTAATGAAAGATAAAATTTTGACACCAACTTCATTAACTAATAAGTGGTTAGTAATTAATATGGTTTTCGACAGTGATGCTGAGAATGAACCAAATGAGAAACCTCTTTTAATTTAATAACGGACTGATCATCTAGTATTTAATTAAGTGGGGTGTCACAATATTGAACCGGATGAAGACAAAGTGCCTAAGGGAAGAATAGGAAGAACCAGTGGAGATTAAAGACAAAGTTTATCTATGCTATTCCATTTTTAGGGTTTAGAAAGGGTACTAGTATTTTTGTCTTACAGTAGCAATTTTTGTAATTTGGGTTTTGGTTAAGTTTTGTACCGGAATAGCCAAAGGGGGAGATTTGTAAGGAAAAATATTTTAGCTTAGGCTGGTTATTTGTTTTATTTTCACTTTGGCATATTTAAGCATATTCCGTAACAAGCCTACACATGTCGACATGATGAACCGAACCTAAACATCTTCAAAATTTAAGACTTCCTTACATCTCAAAAAGCTATAAAGTTTTTAGGGTTTTAAAATTATTAATAATTTTATTTGGGATGTTACTTTTATGAAAAACAGAGGCTGGATTTTTCAAATTTCTAATATGAATTTTTTTTTTAATCTCGTTCAAACGAAATTTGCTTTTCGTTTGAAGGCTTGTTAAATCTTACATCGAACAAACATCGAACAAGCGCATTATGTTTGAAATCGTTTAAGCTTTTTAGAAGTTGGTTCAAACGACGAACTATGTTTTTATTCAAACAAAATGTCTTTCTCGTTCGAACGAATTCAGCGACATGAATTTCATGTCAGGTCTATAAATACCTCTTTAGAGTTATTTTTCCATGGGACTTTTGAAAAACGTAAAGAAAACATCTTGACCAAATTTTTTCCATCTTTTGGGTTTCCAAACACTTTTTGATTCACACTTTACATCCCTAAATAGTTTTGTGAATCTTTTTGAAATCCAAGAAATTTTTTTATCCTTTGTACACACTTTGTGGGGAGAGATCTCTACTGCCGAATTTGTGAACTCGGGGGATCACGTCAGAAAAAGGCTGAAGGCTGATCGGTGGATACCAATGGTGGACCACCACATGTGGATGATTGGAATAAGTCATTTTCTTTAGATGTTTTGAAGACATTGCGCATTATACTTGTGGGTTATATCAAGTTATCTATAAGTCGATAGTCTTGTAAAAAATTCTAAAGTGCTGAAATATAGGTTTTGCCCTGAAAAGGGATTTTTCCTTATTTGTAGTGTTTGATTGCATACTTAGTTTTATTTCTATGATTAAATCATTTAGCTAATGCAAACTAAATTTAATCAGAAATAAATTTGTTTAAAATTGGATCTGTGTGATTAATTTGGAAGAATACAAAAATTGAATTTTTTTTATTGTGACTATCCTTGCCGAACGTGTTCACACGCGCTAACATAGTGGTATCGGAGCATTCCACACATTTGCAACTAAGATGCGTAAGTATAAAAGATGACAATATGTTTACACAATGACTCGATCCCCATAAGCGTTGATGATCTTCAATCTTTGACCACGCCTCCACAGTGCAATGCAAGGGTCCACCTACGCCCGTTGCCCCATTGCACGAGCCCACGCACGTCTTGGTATCCACCGATAAGGTTCAGTAATCGTCAAACATTATGAATAGAACGAATAGAGTCCACCGTAAGAAAAAGTTTCTCTATAGTTGAAAGAAATAAATTTTGGTGCCCAATATCAAGATCTCAAAGCATATGAATTATGGGATTTGGATCTTTTAAACATATAGGTTGAAACTTAGGTTTTGGAACTTTTGTTAACATATAAAAAATCATTTTTCACCAAAAGTTCATAAAACTTCTGAGTATAACACGTCTTAAATATTGAATGTATAAATTTTGAGGCGGCGACTCATTCTAACGGCAATTGCATTTCATTCAAACAAAAATTTAATCTTAATTGAACCAGCTTCCAATGAGGTCGAAAAATCCTGGCAGAGAAACCTCATTTGATGTTCGTTTGATAGTCTTTCTAATGATTTCAGAATATCGTTTGAAAGAAGAACAAGTTCGTTCAAGCGAAACCATATATTTCATTATAACGAGCCTTATTTTCGTTAAAACGAGATAAAACCAAAAAATAATTTTCTTTAAAAAATAGTTCTAAACATTTTAATCAAAAACCAATGTCCTTAAAAAATATTTCCAAGGTCTCATAATTAATATGCATTCATACATGCAAGATCCTCGATAAATATGACAATAAACTTGGCAATAAATAAGACAAGCTTGGCTTCTACGTCTTTATCAAACAACGTCACATGCTCATGGGATCAACAACCCAAAGTCTATCCTATGACTCAAATGTTTTATCTGGAATAATGCCAATTACGTAAAAATTGACTCGATTGGAAATTTGTCCTCACAAATCTCCCCCTTTGGCTATTACGGGACAAAACCAAAACAAAAGTCCTATGGTCCGTCATGCTCTCTAAAAATACTCTTTCCCCAACCATAAAAAGGAAAAAGAGTACAAACGCTCAATAGGCACACAAACATGAGTAGCTTTGCTTTGCTTGAAAACTTTGCCTCATTGATGTAAGCCTATAATATTGCAAACTTAAACACACCTTCAAATGCAAAGATAATATAACAAGTATAAATCCACAAATGAATAAACATCTAACAATGTCTAAAACAATCTTAACTTAGGTAAGACATCTCCCCATAAGATAAAGATATCCTAATCATGCAAAGTAAAGATACCGTTTCTCCCCCTTTTTTCAAGAATAGATAAAGCAAGATAACATAAAATAATTACTCACCCCAAACCATATCTCTCCCTAAATACATGATCATAAGATACCAATTTAAAAAAATCAGATACCACAAGTTTAAACATAAGGATAATGGAATAAAGTATGCAATGGTGTAAAGTGTAGCAGACACATAACATGGCAAGTCAGAAAGTACATTTAAACCGCAAAGACTCAAAACATGATACCATATATAATATATGAGAAATATACCAATGAAAATATGAGAGACATATATAGGTATAAATGACCACAAACTTGACACAAAATAAGCTTTACACACAAGCATAATATTGAAGTGTTTAAATATGTGGAATGGAATGAATGGGCGTGAACTAGATACAAATGAATTATAACCCAAACACTCAAATATGTTCAAGAAGTTCTAATTGACTGAAAAAATTTATCAAACTAAGATTTAGCCTCAAGTGAGGAGATAACGTGAACTGAATGACAAACAAACACAATGCACAAAAGCCTAAAATATTGATGATTCTACAAGTCAGTAGAGTCATGACAAAATAAAAATAACTAGGATTCATTGTTTAAACCTGTTGATCTTCAACTAAATACCCTCAAAAGATAAACATATAACATATTTTCTTTTCTTTTCTCAATTCTTTTGAAGCTATTTCTTTTGAAAGATCAAACACACTAAATTATGTTGGCCTATTGACATTTATTTTTATTTTTATTGCCTTTCATATTTTCATTAGACTCTTGCCAACGGTGGCTTTCCTGTTAAGGAGATTTTCTCCTCTCATAGCCCTTTTTTCGTTCACTCTCATGTTTTTCAAAACTAATAAAATGAAACTCACTGGCAATGGTTCTTATATGTACAATTCTCCCATAGTTACAAAACATGTAGATGAAAAAATTAATGGTAGAACATCTCACAGAGCTCAAATATACATGTGAAGTTGAAATCCCAAAATCTCGTGCATGTGTATGGAGGCATATAAAAAGTTGAATTCATAAAGCAAATTAATTTCGAAACAACTACATGATAGCATGGTTAAGAATAATCTAAGTATCTACAATCATCACCAAATGTCCTAGTCACATGAAAAGTACGAAGTGAATTGGATTGAAACACAAAAATATGCCACACCAAATGTGTAAAACTAAAATACACAAAAACCAAAATTCGTTTTGAGTTTTTCTAAAAAAATTCAAAAGAAAATACAAATTTTTTAATATTTTGAAAATGAACTCAAATTCAAAAGACAAACAAAATCTTTTTGTATTTTTCATTATGAATCAATAAAAGAAAAATATAATACAAAAGATATGTAAACATGTAACATCTAGAATAACTAGAGCATGACAAACAAAAACAAGAAAGCAATCACCCATAAGATATAACATGTGAAGAGTCATGTGCAAGCAAACAAGAATTAACAAGTTTAACACGTAAAGCCTCCAAATATGATTTCCTAACCCCAAGTAGGTGTAACATGATGCTTAGGCGATTTGGGAACCATGGTGACTCTATTATTAGACTTCATAAGATCATTCTTAAGATCATAGTAAAAAAGCCTAAGGTTACCTTTTCTACCACAATGACTGCAAGTGTAGATACGGTGAGGGGTGTTACCTCAGGGCTGACCCTTCCTAATATTCCTAGTCGACTCTCTCAAATATATGGTATTGGATTTGGAAGAGGAGGCATTATGATCATTAAAGCCAATTTCACTCTTGTCATCTTTGATTTGGTCGGAGCCTATTATTTTATCCAATTTTTCTGGTCTAGAATCCAAATCAAATTTCACCATAGTCAAATCTCTCAATCTCTCCTCTAACTCAATTATCCTAGACTCGAGTAAATGCCTAGACTCCTCAAACTCTAGAAGATCTTTCTTTATAGACTCCATCAAAACACAGCGACTTTTCTCTCACACTCAACATACTCTAGCTTCTCTCGAAGAGTCCTCTCACGTGGCCCAAGATCCTCAATCAAAACACTATCATTATTTCTTATGGCACGGTCTTTCAACCTAGCTTCTAACTTCAAGTTATCCTTATTGACCTTTAAAGTTTTTGCATATAACTCATGAAAGGAAACTAATAGTTCACTCTTATCCTCCTATTCTTCATCCCCACTTTCATCTCCACTCCCTTGACCATCACTCACTTAGGATCCATAAACTATGGCCTCAAAAGTTGTAACGCCCCGCCTAATAAAATACCGGGTGATCAATCCTATACCAAATTAAAATAGGAATCCCAGTTGGTTCATTCTTAGCATCACTGTCGAAAACCTTTTTAAAACTTACTAACCACTTAGTATTCCAAAAAGCTGGTGCCAATTTTAACTTTTTAATTAAACAAAACAGTACATGCAGAAATAAACATACATTATTCACACAACTGAATTAAATCAACTGAATAATTAATTAAATAATTTGCCTAATAAACCATCGGCCACCAAAGTAAATAGTCCAATACAATCGCCAACATTAAAATAAATAAATCTGAAAACTGCAATTGAAAAGTCTGGGCGACATGCCCTAAGTAAACTGCAACTGAAAGATGATTCCTACTCTAGGAAAGAATGAACGATGCGTATAATCCAAGCTCCTTCTAGCATCCACATATGTCGCAGCTCCATCTCCCTGGAATAGAATATCAAGTCTGGCGTCCCTATGGCTGGACACCTAAAAGGTTTCGAAAATAAATTTATAGCAAGGGTTAGAACCCAAAATATTTTGAAAATATTTAGCAAGTGAATTAACTGCAGTAATTAAAAAATATATGAATGCGCTTCATATTTAAGTTAGTGTCACACTCTCTTGAGGACATACTCACCCCTTCACTACTGTGCACACCTAACGGTTACTTTAACCCCAACTAGTCCTGGTATAATCTCCCCTTTCCATTCTACTCTAAATCGAGTATTATTATAATGGGTTATAAGTTATTTCAGAAATTAACTTAATCAATTCCTTTTAAATAATATTATATAACTGTGACACAAGTTATATAAAGAAAGTACATTACACACTGTATTATAACCCGCATATAATATTACATCTCACTATATACGTAACTTTACTAAAACATCCACACATAATTCATATGTATATCCATCCCTCCGAGTATACCCTCACCGGATGATTCCCTCTAAAGTGTTATCTCACTAGGTTTGCTCACATAACCTAGTTACCCAAGTTGGAATTGCTCACCAACCTGGCCTAAAAATATAAACGTAGTGGAGGCGGTCATATTCCTTTCCTGAAAGTGAGACAATACCCTCACCCATATACCGAACGCTATGACCTGAGAATATACTCACCCTACTCCTCAAGCTAGGGGATTCACCCACATCGCGCAACCTCCCTTGATAGCTCTAGAGTAAATAAAATAATTAAATATCTAGTCCCTAATATTTAATAGCACACACAATAAATACACACACACACATATATATATATATATATATATATATATATATATATATATATATATATATATACACTATCACCACACCATATATATATAATATAAACCCCGACTTTACCGTGTACTAAAAAAACCCGTAACACTAGCCAAAAATTTCCCGAGTCTCTGTCCCGACTCAACTTAATTAATTTTCTCACTTATTAATTTATCATCTTCCCGAGTCTATGGTCCGACTATAATTTATTTAATTCACACATCAATTAATATAATATTTCCGCCGAGTCTATGGTTAGACTCTAATTTAATTAATTTACACACCAATCAATTTAATACTTGGTGTCGCCCAACCATTATACCCGGACTCGCTCACTTGGTCCGTACCATCGTTAATACCCGACTCTATATTTCACCCACAACTAATTAATTACACATCAATTCCTTTAATAATGTAGTGCCACTCAACTACAATACCCGAATATTTTCTCTCGGTCCAAAATCAATACTTACGAATTATTTCCCAAAATTTATTCATATCATGGCGTACAATTATCACCCTCCTAAACCCAATTATATCCCCTTATAATTGCTAAGGAATTTATGCTATATATGCATTTATCACTAAATAAAAAGTAGGAGAAAAACCTTAATTTAATTTCCCTTTAAAAATTAAGCTAGCGAATCTGCCAGAAAACTAGGACCATCGATCGATCGATCCCTCCCATCGATCGATTGATCGAACAGGTCTGCTTCTTCTCCGAGTTGTTATTAATCCATTAACGAAAATCCAAGATTTCTTTTCTTAAATACCAACCACAATCCAGCATATTTATCATCTCTTTACATCTATCAAGAATTATAATCATCATCTAAACCTTTAAGTGTCATTAATTTTTACAAATCTTCACCTACCTCAAGAACACAAATTCCTATGGTAAGATCCCAATTTTCATTCACAAATCTGATCCGATAGTCCCAATAAATTTATCTCTAACACTGGAGTTCTGTTATGGTTCAAACACTAATCAATATTGAATACCTCTCTAACATTAATTTGACTGTCTAATTACTCAACAGATTAATTTTCATAAATACCAAATTTCATGCAATAACCCACCCAAAACGAATTTTGGTTTACACCTTCCATAATATGAATTGATAATCATCAATTTAAGAATCACAATAGTTAACCACTTCCCTGGAATCGTTCGTAGAGTTTGATCCGTTGGTGTAGAGAATGGTTGATGAAGAACACCCAATTTGTCCCTCGATTTGCCTACAAAAGATCCCCAATTTGCTTCTTGATTTGTTTCCTCTATGCCTCTCTCAAACCCTAGGTTTAGAATTGTTAACTGTCGTTCAATAAGTCCCTCAATTAGGTTAAAAACCCTTAATCCCATTTTTCGCCACATGGGCCTAATTAAAATGGCTTGAATCACACCGTGTGGGCCCGGCTATGCCCAAAAATGCCCCGAGACCCGATCACTACCCCGAGCACTCTTTTTTTACTATCACAACCCATCCGGACTCAACCGCGCACTCAGAATTGTCATCTGAAATACTTTATAACATTCTCCAATTTTGACCTCAAAATGCAACACACGAAATATCGAACAATTAAACTTAAAGTCGCCAAATATAAATAATTCTTCCCACTTAAATAAATTCTCCAAATTATAAATTTAAGTTTCTCCAATTTAAATATTTTTATATCTCCCAAGATAATTAAATATTTAATCCTCAAAATTATGGGGTGTTACATACTTCCCCCCTTACCAAGGAATTTTCTCCTCGAAATTAAGATAAGCTTAGTACTCCAAGTCTCGAATATCACCTATTCATGTGCCTCTAAGATCGCTACATTTATATCTCCCGCTTCTAACTATGAGTTACACAATTATGTATTTTAATTAACCAGGGCGCCCATACACCCTGTACCCGTGCTTGATCGCACAAAAGTTGCCTTAATTAACTCGGGTGCCCATACACCCAATCCTCGTGCTTAACCGCATGTAAGTTACCCGACTATGCTAGTCGTAACCTGTAATATAACTTCCAACCCATAGTCATATCACATATATGAATAATAACTAGGGTACCCAACCCATGTACTAACGACCAAACATCTCCCCACTTCCAACGTTGCGCTAAGTTTCATGAGTGGGACGTCTCGCAAGAGAAATCCAAATAAGGAACCCCCTCGATACACTACTACCTAACATTTTCGGTCGTTGAGATCTGTTAGACCCTCAGTCCATAGTACATACCCCAATATTTGTCTCTTAACACAAAATCATACACGCCTACTCTTATGAAACAAAAGATAACATAAAAATACCGCGCCCTTACTATCACTAGCTCTTGCGCAAAATAAACCCCGAGCTGTCTCTCCCCGCTCAAAAATAAATTTAACCACCGTGATTCACTTCAGTAGACTCCCTTACTTATCGGGATAAAATATGAGAACACAAGACCTCACTATGTGTCTATCGCACCACACAATACAACCTATATACCCATATATATAGGCTCGATGCCCTCTCAGGTGATACCTAGTAAGAATCATTCATACCCTGGTGTCGCGAACACCAAAACTTACCCCCACTATTCACAATAGTTCAAATCCATCGCTATCAAGCCGATATTAAAAAATCATCTACCCTACTTCCATAATTCTCGAAAGTAGTAACCACTCGCATAATTCAAACCTTCTCTCTGTGTTCACCCCCACTCTCTTGTGGTTAACACCAAAGGAATCCACTACCCAATAGAAATATACATATATAATATGGCTGCTATAGCCAACGCACCCACTCAATGGCGGAATCATTTTCCTCTTCCAAATCACTATCACTAAGGGTGGCATTAAATGTTATCAGTTTATTATCGTCCCTCCTTAGTTTAAAGGGTCACTCAGCTACCCTATGACCATAACCCTCATAACCAAAACATCTCTTCGAATCATCCCTCCTAAAGTTCTCACTACGATTCTCAGGTAAGCGATCGGCCTTGTTGTTCTTATTTTTCTCAAACCTTTTTGCATTTTTCAATTGATATTGAAATTTGAGAAATTTATTGAATTTGTTTTCCAACATGACTACATCCTCGGAATTAACGTCAGATTCATCATTATAAATAGGTGTTTCCTCCTTCTGGGCTTTTAATGCTATACCCTTTTAAGCTCATAAGTTTGTAAGTCACCTACAAGCTCTTCAAGTTTCTTCGAGTTAAGAGTACTCAAAGAATTTAAAATAATACCTTTGGATTAAATATATTAGGCAACGACCTTAAGATTTTATTTATCACTCGGTTGTCGAGTATTTTCTCTCTCAAGTTAAACGAAGAGTTAACTATATCGAACAACCTAGCATAAAACTCATCAAAGGTCGCACTCTCCAACATTTTAATCATTTCAAATTGAGTGGTGAGGTTTCGGAGTTTGGAAGCCTTAACAACACTAGTTCTTTCATGGGTGAGTTGTAGTATATCCCAAGCCTCTGTTGATCTCTCACACGTCATAATATGGCAGAATTCCGTTCGAGTGACTGAACAAAACAAAGCATTTAAACCTTGAGAATTATATTATGATAATTTATGCTCAACCTCACTCCACGATTCTATAGGTTTTAAATGAATTGTCTCTCCATCTCTCGTGATAGGTGGTGGCCACCCTTTAACAACTGCTAACCACACACTCTCATCTATTGTCATACAGTGTTGACTTCATACGCCTTTTCCACTATGTGTAGTTCAACCCGTCAAACGCAGGGGTTCTAAATTCATCAAAACCTCTCAAATTCATGACTAAAGACATGAGATCAAAGTACAAAAACAGAGTGTTCTAGCTCTAATACCAATTTGAGAAGGCCACTACAATGTGTGGTTAGGCAAACATGGTCCGAATAAACACAAGTTCAATATTTTTTATATTTTAGAGATTTTAAAGATTGAGACTTTAAACAAAATTAACCCAAATAAACTTAGCACCGATTTTAAACTTTTTTGTGGAAAATCGATTTACCAAATTTTATCTTTTTATCCTAAAACATGCATCTAAGGTGATAAACAAATAAAATAAAGAAACCGTCCACAAGACTCCGATGTACAAGGAAAATCACAAAGGGAAAAACCTGAGATGACCTAGCCAAACAGTTCACTATGATGTGGAATTACAAACTATGACTATAGACTTATAAAATGACTCGATTCCCCACAAGCTTTGACGCATTTCAAACTTTGATCTATCCTCCACAGTGCAACGCATAAGTCCACCTACACCAGCTGCCATAATGCACGAGTCCACACACTTCTCGATATCCACCGACAAGGCTTAACAACCATCAAACCCTGCAAACAGCACGCATGGAGTCCACCACAAAAATAGGTTCTCTTCAGATCAAAGAAAAATAATTCGTGCTAAAAATACATATCTCAAAGAATATGAATTATGGAACTTGGATCTTTAAACAGATAGGGAGAAACTTAGGATTTGGAACTTTTGTAAACAACTAGAAAATCAGTTTTTTCCTAAAGTTCTTAAACACTATGAGTCCAACACGCCTTAAATACCGACTACATGAATTTCGAGGGGACGGTTCGTTCGAATGACAATAGAATTCGTTCAAACAAGAATTGTATTTCGTTCGAATGAAAATTCAATATCGTTTGAACCAACTTATAATTAGCTTCCAATGAGGTCAAAAAATTATGGCAGATAAACGTCATTTGATGTTTTTTTTATAGTCGTTCAAATGAATTCAGAATATCGTTTGAACGAAGAATTAGTTCGAACGAAATCAGAGATATTGTTCTAACGATCCTTATTTTCGTTGAAACTAAATAAAACCAAAAGTTATTTATCTTGAAAAAATAATAAAAAGTATCTCCATACTTTCTAAATACAAAACCAACACCCTTAAAAAATATTTCTAAGGTCTCATAATTAATACGCATTCATACCTATAAGATCCTCAGTAAACATGAAGGCAAACTTGGCACTAAACATGACGCAACATATCCAAACTTTAAAACTTGGCTTCTACGTCTTCATCAAATAATGTTATAAGCTCATGGGATTAACACAACAAAGTCTATCCTATGACTCAAACGTTTTGTCCGGAATAATGTCGATTAAATGCAAATTAACTCGAGTGGAAATATGTCCTTACATTAGTGAACTTAGGGGTGATATTGGAAGCTTGATGAAGATAGTTGGATTTCTTCTTAATGAAAGGAGTGAGGTTAAGAAGGATTTCCCTAGACTTAGATCATTTGATAAAATTCTAAGGAATAGGCATAAGAATTCTATAAAGAATACGAGATAGATGCCAAGGAATGTGAAAGGAATGTGAAAGGAACTCTCCTAGAAAGAAAATTAAGGTTGAGGTTCCTTAAAAGAAAATTTCTAAGAAGGAATTTATGTTCATTCCTCCCAAGCATCTAGGAGATGTCTCACTTATTGCTATCTAGGTGATATTTTTCGTAGGATAACCAGGGTCTTATTATTGTAGACTACTTCCTAGGTACTCCTTAATTTGTTGAGGTCAAATTTTTATGGGTGAGAGTTTAAAAAGTTTCATTTGGATCATTTTTCATGTTTTATAAGTAATTTTAATGCGTTTGTGCATTTACATGCATCTTCCTAATGCATTGTTCCTTACAAAATATGAATGTAAATATTGCATCATTATTTATTTAAAAATACCAAAAATATTTCACTTTATTTATTTGTGTGGCGATGTGATCAAGTTCTTTGATTCATGAGATTTGATGAGCGAGCTTAACTTGAATGGTGATTAAACCTGAATTTGTAACCTTTTGATTGCAAATGTTAGAATTCACTTGATAAATCATGATAGCCAAAATTGTTGAAATCTTTGGTTAGGGTTTTACTTCACACATGAACTTGCATATCATTTGATGTGTATGACTATAGTTATATGTTTTTATTTTAGTGATTTAATTAATTGTCATTAAATCCTAAGATTTGTTATTGGTTTTTGAAATACTTTTATGGTCCATTGAGAGTATGTGTGATGTTTATATTTTACTTGTTGATGTTGATTGATGAGACGTTTTCATAAATGGAAATGGCTATCATTGGTGAGATAACATGTCATACATGGATGTTTTACATGCATATGCATACATTCATAACATATTTTAAGATATTAAGTTTATGGGATTCTACACTTAGTCTTTTTCTAGAATTTTCCTTGACTAAGTGCACTTGACAAAATCATTCGCACGGTGATATATTGACATCGTACATACAAATGAACTAGCTCTATGTGCACGGGATTTGGACATTGAAACGGGAAACTAGAGTACAATCTTTTAAGTCATAATTATGTTATTTTGTTTTTGATTTACATCTATTAGATTTTTTAGGTTTATTTAATCTAATTAGGTGTTTTATTTGTGCTGAAAGGTTGATTTTGGGGATTTTAGGTTTCCATACCTTAACTTTTCCTATTTACTCCTTGAATTTATTCCATTTTTGCCTGTGAGTTACTTTTACACCCTATTGATGATACTATGGTTTATGAAAGGACACTTGCACAAGAGAGTATAATCTATATCCCTGAGTGGTCCCGACAAGAGTTATCTCTCTAAATCATCACTGCCTTCACCTCCATGCACATTGCATACTTGTTCTCAAGAGTCGAGTTCCTCGATTCCACTCCCTAACATGACTATATACGTTTTACTAGAGATTGTCTCCTTTATGAGATGATTTTATGTCTAGAGCAGTAAAGAGATGTGGATTTAGAGCATCTTAAGAGGGGTGAGGGATGAAAGTTTGTTTTACCCTTTATTCAGACTCTTCATGGATCACGCTTTCTATGACCAAACTTTTCGACCAATGCTACACTTGTTTACGAGTTTAATGCAAAAATGATTATTACCACCACATCCCCTCTAATTTTTACAGCTTATATTTATGGTTTTGAGGTTTTTGGACAGAGGGTGTTCTAGCTTCTCATCCTAATGTTGCGAGAGTTGATCATCCTGACTATGTACCTTAAACTAAGAGAGATGTTCATATGACCAAGTTAGTAAATTTCTTACTGGTAGGTAGGTGACTTGGGTTGGAAGTTTTTTCCTTCATAATACTTTGAGGAAAAACTATTATATACTTCAATTTTTGGTTATTTATAACCTTATGCCTCAGCATCGTTCCCAAGACTTTCCTTTTTTTGTTGGACGATTGATGTTTAATTTAGCTAATTACAAGTCTATCGATTAACCTGAGCTCATTATAGAGGAGATGCATCGTGCCTGTTCTATTGAATCTTAGGAGGACTTACCATATGGTTGCATGATCACTGGACACCTTTATTCTTTAGGTGTTTTGAGATTTTAATCAGATGACAGTGCTGTAATTTTAGGATCAATTTCTAGTGTCAAAACTTCACACTCCCCTTTATATAGAGGGAGCCCCATCACCATCACCAACTCCTCCTTCTCATCAATCATCCTGGGAGTATTTTGATACTCAATTATCTTATATATGGGATTCTTTTGATCGGATAACTGCATAAATGACCAACATGTATAGTTACTTTGATTATTATCTCAACCAGATTGATAGAGATCTGAATAACTTGATGGATAATATTATTTTCATTACAGGTTATATAAGATGTATTGTCCTTGCACCTGAGTTTATATGGACTAAATCTAAAACACCTCCTACATCTACTCCTACTGCAACTCCAGCTCATGTACCTACTATTGATGGTTATGACAAGGATGATGAGACCGTGGATGAGTGGATAGAGGGGATTAGATATTTTTATTTATCTCTATTTGTTGTTTAATTAAGACCATGGTGTACCTTTTCTTTGGTACTTTGGATATTTATGATAAATACTTATTTGTTTATACTCATATTTCAAACGTGTCCTAATATTGCTCTTACATTGTGATAATGGATATATTTTTCATGCTATACCCGCTCTCTATGTCATTCTACTTTTTTTACCTTTTCAGTCCAAAAAGGGGAGAAAGTCTAAGATAGGGGAGTTCCCTTAATTGGTCCTTTTAATAGAGATACTCACATGTCTCTATATTTAGGGGGAGAAACATTCATTTTATGGCGATGTTTGATGAAGGTGGAGCACTTACTTAATGTAATTAATGATATTGGATGGATTTATCACTTTGCACACGCTTTCATGCTTTTCATTATTTATATATCGCTTATTGATTTTTAGAAGGACCACTGATAGGGGGAGTTTCTCTTTGTGCATGATATTACATGCATGATCTTGTAGTTTTGATTCGTGTATTTCAGGTCTAGTTGTGTTGATGCGATTCATTCCATTTATCCAAACTCGACTTTTAATGTGTCATTGGTCTATGGATTCTATTGGCATTACATCCTACTATTCTCATTACATGGCTAATATGGAGTGGGTTTGGTCGGTGTAATCAAAAGAATTTTTTAGCTTTGGGGTTTTTCCTATAAATATCCAAATGAGGGAGATTGAAAGTATAACCATTTGTATTTTTATATTAGTTGGCTAAATTTCGTGTCAAATCATTTGATTCGTGTGTCACTTAAACAAAAATGCTTGAATCGTGGTAAGATTTTGTGTAGAGGGTAAGGCTCATTCATTAGATTTCATGAACATTGGAATTTGAATATCTAAATGGAACCTCTACATCACAAAGACTTTCGTTACTGAATTTTGAAGATATATCTCGTTTTACGATTTTGTGATTACATGTCGTTCGCTATGAACACACATTTTTTTTTTATAAAATGTGTTTTTATAATTGAATACGTGTTTTTGATCTTTCAAAAGTATTGTACATACCTTTGGGAAAAACCTAAAGTTTTTCAAAATTGATTTTGTTTTAGTTTTGGTAACACTACCTTAAACCGTTTACACAGTCCCAAATTGGACTAGTGCAAAAGGCCATTGCACCTTTTAACCGATTTATGAAGATAGGTTAAAATGTGCGCACGATGCCAAATTGACCCCGTGTGCATGGCTAAGTGTTTTAATGGTGCTTTTTGAACATTGGATTAAACCTTGCACACGGTGCCAAATTACCCAGTGCACACGACAGAGAAGAAGAATAAAAACTTATATAAATAGGTCTTTTGCCCTCCACTTTCAAAAGATCCGATTTCCTCTTTACTTCTTTAAAACATAAAGAGTATTTTTTATGGTGGGAGCATTCCCATTGCTTCGTTATTATCAAATTCATTTTTCCCTTAAAATTGAGTGAAAAAACTAGATCAATGTATGGATTGCGAGTAATTGAGAGTGATTTAAATCATATCCACTTAAGCTAAGATTCAATCTAAACCATTATACATATGAATTGTTGATCTGCACACCTATATCTAAAGAGGAGATGTCTCAAGATATTGAAGAGTTCAAAGCATGATGCGACTCTAAGGAGGACAATGTACTTCCTTATTCATCATATGGAGCTTACTATAAATCGCTCGTCGTCATTAGAGGAAATTTCATTATTCATAGGTAAGTTCACGTGAGTGCATGAGAGAGAGGTAATTTCTTACATTGTATAAATTTTTTTGAAGTTTAATGAGAGATTAGAGTGCGTCAAAATTCTTTACTCCTTGGTGGGGTTTTTTTTCCTCATAAAATCTGACTTATGGATTACTTGAATGTCGTTTATGTTGTTTTATTTATCTACATTACACACTACACATAGATCACACTTATATCTAGCGTAAACCATCAAATTAATATTAGGATCATTTCATCTATTGTAATTGAACTAGATTTTCTAATTGAGATTCTTATTTGTTAATCCACATTCCTATCATCACATTACCTAGTTAATACATTTTCTAGGTTTGCTAAATTGAAAAAAATTGGGCAAAATTTTAATTGAACGTATTCACCCCCCTAGAATTATTTGAGTAGAACAGTTGTATTGAACACACCACGTCCTCAAAAAAAGATACAAAAAATAATAAAGAAAAATGATTTCCACCACTATAGCGGTTGGACCACATCAATATATTGATAGGTCCTCACCGATATAATGTTTGGTCATCACTGCTATAGTGGTTGGTCATGTTGTATGGAAGCTTGCGATGCCAATTTTTTCACATGGATTGCATGAGGAAGCCTTTCCTCTGCAGAAGTATTCTTCATTAATGATCTATCTAAGAATTTTTTTGTTGACATGGCATCCTTTTTTTCAAGTTTTTTAGGACTCAAGTCTTCAGGAAGTTGGACACAAGATGGACTCTTCTAGGAGTTTTTGACTTATGGAGACTTGTTCAAGGAAGACTTTTGACCATGATGGATAGGGGTAATATTGTCGTTATTGTTTTAATTTTCTTTTGCAATTAATTTTTATATTTTCACGTGTCTCTTTATTATTATGTTGAATAATTATGTTTCCTAATTAAATTGATTAATTAAGAACATCCATTTTTATGGACAACGTGGATTTAACTATGAAACCAACCTAGATCACGATTTTTCTAAAAAATCCATTTTTATTTATTCTTTTTAAATTGAACTTAATAGGGTAATTAATTTAAAGGTATACATAAAATTTTGATTTTATTTTTATATAGTTTTATCTTTGGAACATTAAAATGGAAAATCTGGTAATTTAAATTGTACAAGTAAATTAAAAAATTACCAAGGATTTAATTTGGGAATTTAGAATTGAATGAATTATGTTTCAAATACCCTATAGTTCAAAATATTAAGTGGGATAAGGGTTTCCACATAAACCTCGCGGTCTCCATAGTGTTTTGAGATTGTGATGTGATTACTTCCTAGTTTTAGCTTGATTTGGTCTCCCATCAGAAGAATCTAATCAGGACATCCTGTATTCTCGAGACTCTTAAGTGATAATTTCTTACAATTGAATGTGAGTGAGTAAGATCCTTGCATCGAGTAAGTTCTACACGACCGGGTTTAATTTCAACTAATGAACCAATGGTATACACTTAAACACGACTAATGATATCCTCCCCATACGAGTCGTTGTAATTAGATGTGTGCCCAAAAGTGTATACCGACTATTCACTACATTGTATAAAAGTTTCCCCGACTGTATGTATAATATAATAAAAGATGAAATTTTGTCTAGTTCAAGGTGATGTGATTTAAGCTCCCATAGAGAAATTTCACTTCATAATGGAACTGGATATCCAATGGGATTAGTTTTTAATTGTCAGTTGAGGGATGCTACTTTAGAATTGAATCAAATTAATTCTCTCTTTTAAATTGGACATTTATTTTTTAATAATGATTATAAGATTTCATGAATCAATTCAACTTTCTTCGTTGCTTTAGTCTTAAAGTTTTAACTGGAATAATTTTCAGGGATAGAAAATGTAATTAGACATTATTCTAACTTAAGGGGATAATAAACTAGTTTAACCCACGATTTTCATCAACATTTTAAAATTGTGATATGATTGACTCCTAATGTTAGTTTTTGGATTTCCTTCCCAACAGAGGGAATTGATCACGAAATCACCGCATTTTAAAATTATGGTAATTCTTTTAAATTAAGTGATAAAGGTGTTCGGTCCCCTCATCGGGGAAATTCTATATGTGCCTGTTTAATTTTAGAGAATTGGCTGATGGAAATATATAAGCATCGATGTTGGTTGATGGCGCTCAAGTAGGAATTATGTCCTTGAAATGATCTTCATCATTGATTGAAGTAGGTATTCTTTAGACTGAATATAGCGGGGGAAACCAAATCCAATTCTTAAATTTGGGAGTGATCATTATCGGTAGCTAAGAGATGGTGTTAGTTTTTGAGAAGAGATTTACTTATTTCCTGTAAGGTAAGTACAAGAATAAGTATAAATCCCAGATACTAAGATTTGGGTTATGAATGTTTATATTCCTCAGTACTAGTGAGATAGCTGAAAAGAAAGTATTCTCGCTATAGCGAAGTTATCTTGATTTTCCTAGCTTTATAAGGAAAAGGACATGTTAATGGTTTATCTCTTAAAATTAAATGCATGATTTATGGTCTGATCTACGACAACCTGGTACGAAGACTCAGAAACCACAAATGAGGACTACAACTGTTTGTAGAGGTCTAGTGTAACTAGGAAATTAATTAAAAGAGAGATGTTCCAAATGATGAAAATTTTGAATAAGGGAGCAGTATTAGTTTTAGGATATCTATTTTAGATAATGGTGAAGACATAAAGATAACATATGTAAACTATTTAATGCATTTCGTTTTAGAAATGTTGGTTTCAGTTTTTTAAATTGGTTTTGAACATATATTCAATTCGTTTAGTAGTTTTTAATTCAAAATTAATATATCTTTTATCTGTTCTAGTAAATTGGAAAATAATTTATACATTATAAGATCTGTCTCACCAATGCTTCTAAATACTAATATGAATAATTTTAATGGACAAATCATTAAAAAGAAAGCTTCCTTCTAAAAGCAAACACAATTTTGGCACTTATGCTTGGGTTATTTTATTTTCAAAGGAATTTGAAGATTGGTTTAAATGGAAAATTAAGTTCATTGGAAGTGGAGGCACTTCTAGTCATAAATCTCATTTAATAGGTAAAATGACTAAGGGGCCCAAGGCTTGAATCTAAAGAGCAAAGATGTATGGAAATGGTTCACTCCAATTTGTGTGATTCTATGACTATCCGGTTAAAGAGGTAATTTTTTAATACTTCATTAATTTATTTGATGATTACTCAAAGTTATGGATGTTTTTACCTTATGCAACACAAGCATAAATCCTTTTATTAGTTCAAAGTGTATAAGACTAAGGTGGAGCATAGGTGAGGTAAATTAATCCAAATTTTGTGATCAGATCGTGGGGGTATGTACCTCGTGGGAGCGTTAAGGACTCACTTATTAGAGGTGTGGGATTCTATCCCAGTTGCCTACCCTGGGTATTCAATTTCGGAATGGTATAGACGAGATGAGAGATTAAGACTCTTTTAGATATGATAAGGTTCAGGGTTAGTTTTTTAGGATTGTAATATTCATATTGAGAGTTTATATAAGAGATGATGGCATACATTCTAAATTAGGTCTCTACTTAATCTGTCTCTTCAAGTCTCTTCAATTCTCATTGAACATTAGAATAAGCATAAGCTTATTCTAGGATATGTTTAGATCTGGGGGTTCTCAGCACACGTGTTATGCAAGGATCTAAGGTAGTTGAAATCAAGGACATAAGTATGTCTCTTTGTTGGTTATCCCAAAGGTTATAAAGGTAAATTATGTCATTTTTTGAAACTCAATAAGGTAATTGATTACATGAATGACTTGTTCTTGAAAGAGAAATATCTAATAAACTACGGGCCCAAACGTAAGCCATACATACAAGGTAAAAGGAACATCATATTACCTATGTTATTAGACCATCAGTACATGACGGAATACAACCTGATATCAATAATACACTGCCTAATGGTAGTGGGAGTATTACCGATGATCAGGGTGCACTTGTCACGTACCACATCGGAGTGGGTGCATCAAGAAAGATCCTAAAAGGTTAATGTTTTAGGTGATTTTTTCAATGAGTTCTCGGGAAAACATTAATCGGGTACATGAACTAAAATGAGTCATCCTAAGATAAGGAATTTTTCTTTAACTTATGACTATGGATACTAAAAGAAGTATTCGAATCAAGTTTCAAGACTTATAGACTTGTTGGTGGGATAAAAACCATCGAGTACAAGTGGATTTATAAGAAGTTTAAATATATATATGGATGGGAAGGTCAAAAATTTCAAGGAAAGGCTTGTGATAAGGTATTCTTATAACGAATTAGAATGACTATGAGCAAGACTTCTCGTTGGTAGTCGTGCTTAAGTCTATCAAAATTCTTTTAATGTCAAGACTTCATTCTTGAATGATTGTATTGACATTTGCATAGTGAGAAGCAGTGAAATAAAAATAATGTTAACTTATTAGATCCATATATGGATTTAAGCTAACAAAACAGTCTTGGAGTGTTCAGTTTGATCAGGTAATCATGTTCTTATTTTGATCAAAGTCCAAATAATACTTGTTCATATAAGACGCATGAAGGAAATGTGGTGGTATTTCTAATATAATTTGTGGATAATCCTCTCACAATTGGGAACAATGTGGGAGTATAGTCTTACATAGGAGCGTGGTTGTCCAGGTATCTCGATATAAAGTACTTAGAATAAGTCGGTCAGATCCTTATGATCAAGCATTCGCTGGATCGTATACAAAGGATGTTGGGCTTATCCAAAGATGCTTATATCGATGATGTACTCACAAATTAACATCAGAATTCCATGAAAATATTTTCTTTTTAATTATGGAATCAAAATATCTAGGAATCAGTGTCTTTAGAAACTTGATTAGATAAAATAAACGAGGAATATATCTAATGCTTCGACGTTGGGCAGTCTCATGTATGCTATATTGTGTGTTCAACCAAATATTTTCTTTGCCATTGGCATGGTGAGAAGACTTCAGTCTAATAATCCTATACCTTTTAGGTACAAAGACTAGTTTTTCTATTGCATAAGGATTCCAAGTTTTCTACCTCATAATATGTTTTTACCCAAGGAGGTTAAGTTGTAAGTTGGAGGAGTGTGAATCAATCTTGTATTGTTAACTTCCCCAAGAAAAGTGAAGTTTTTGCCACTTCGGAGGCAATTAAAGGGGCTATATTTCTTGGGATATTCCTAAGTAACTTGGGTGAGGTTCCTTCAAATGTAATTGGCTATCACACTTCAGTGTAAATAGCTATATGATTATGAGTTCGATATAAGAGTTAAGCACATTAAGAGTAAGTTTCACCTATTTTGAGAAATAGAACAAGGTTGGTGATAAGTTTATGACCAAGGTTGTATCGAACAACACCCGATTAATCGTTCTAAATTTAGGCAACACACTACCAAGTGGATGGGTTGGGAGTTATGTACATAGGTATATGGATATAAAACTAAGTGAGAGATTGTTAGGTTTTTTGTTCTTAAAACCATATAATGACATTTATTGTTTAATAAAAGGATTGTTAAGTTAGTTTAAAATGAGAATCATGTTTGTGAGAATGATATATATTTATGTTTTAAGTATATTGTTTACAGTGTCGGTCGATTTTACTTGGTAGGAATTTCGGTGAGTTGGGTTTGGCTTAATCACATGAGAAAAAAATTTCGATCTAGCATAATTGAATAGTTCACAACCTAGATATAGGGTTAACATCTTATCGGTATAGCTTTGTGTGTAATCCTAGAAATTTATCTCAACCTGCGAGAACATGCATCATGATTTAGGAACTTGCTTGATAGTATGAGAGGGAATTGTGACTGGTACATTCAGGGATGTGTTAAACAAGACTACTAGTGATATATAAACCTAAATGTTGTATTGATTAGAATGGGTAATCTCACACTATTTGCAAATGGTGCATATACTCTTAATCCCGAGTATTATGAGGATTGGAATAATTGCATAATTATTTCTTTAATTGTTGTGGATGCGATTCTGATAATGCCATGTGATACTGATTAAACTGAATTCGCAAATTCCCAATTTAAACTTATTTAACTGGAGTTAATTTTAAACCAAATTAAATCATCCCTTAAATATGAAATTATGTGTGTGTGTGTGTGTGTGTGTGTGTGTGTGTCAAACCATCACAAATAATATTGCTAACTCGCATATTTCAGGGAAAAAACCCTTTCGGGTAAAACCTTTATTTCACTATAATACTTACAATTACAATGAAATCCGTAATGAGTTAACCGCAGAAAATCCACATAGACAGCAGCCTAGAGTCAGCCAGAACTGCAGTTCCAATTTAGCCCAGGAATGCGCACGAGCACTCCCTATTGACATGCAATCATCTTCATCCTAGTACTCCCCTCAAGGGAACCTATATCAGCAGTAGAGATCTTATCTAAAAGAGAAACTTAACACAAAGATGTGTTCTTGGGTTCCAAAATAATTCACACAAACTATTAGGATATTGTTAATTGAAAACAAAAGGGATTAAAGCCCTAAAAGTGAGATGACAAATTATTATGACAAAGTAGTTTCGTGTATGGAAAATTTCATAGGTTTTCTGATAAAAATCGAAGTTAGAAAACTCTATTTGTAAAAAATCTAAGGTGGCGCGTCGCTAGAACAAAAGAGGGTTGTCGCTTGAACGACCATTTGTCCCTTGAATGACTTTGCGCGAGATGCCTCTATCGCTCGAACGACATGGCAATCTCACTCGAACAACTGGAGCATAAATTAATTTTTTATTCCAGTCCGCCTCAACATTTAGAAAAAATGTTTTGACGAAAAACTCCACTCTAACACTTAGAAATTTTTTTAGAAAAAATATCTTAACACCTTAAGTGAACCGTTAAGGCATTAAAATGCAACCTTACCAAAATCTGTCTAGCATAGGCTTTTCTTGTTAAAGAACTTGATATTCGGAATTGTCTTTTATGCATATGTGATCTTAAACATTCTTTAATGTTTGTAGCAGTATACGACATACTCAATTGTGAACGGACATTTATAAAATATGTCGTTACAAATCTCTCCATATGTCTATGCCTGTTTAAAATCAAAACATCCGAATTATCTAATCCAAATGCCTATACAAATCTAATACCCTCTTATGAACCCAAAACTGGAAAGGTACTAAACATGTAGGACTAAAACTTTTCTTCAAAAAATCTTCAATATCAAATCTTTAAGCTTTTTCCATCAAGGTGTGCAAAATAATGATCTTTAATTTTGTACTTACACACATGAGACAAAGAAAATACCTTCGTGACGCATCGAGTTTGAAATGATATAAGAATAAATCAATCAATAATTAAATCTCCCCCATAATGCAAAAACTCCCCCACAATTCGTTCTCCCCCTTTTTATTTGTCCAAAATATACAAAGAAACGAATAAACAAAATAAACATGGAGTTGCCACGATAAAAAAAAAGTGCATAGCAAATATGAATCAGACTACCCTCATGCAAAGAGTAACTCAAAAGCTTCCATAAACTATTTTTTAATTTTTAATTTTTCATACAAAAATACAAAAATAATTTTTCATACAAAAATGCAAAAATCACACCATGAATTTACACTAAGACAACCAAATTGTGGAAACAGAATGAATGGGTGTGAACATATTTAATAGGCAAATCAACGCAATCAAACATAACATATGTTCATGATGAATATGTGTACTCCTAACGAATGAACTCAAAATCGTCTTTAGGTGTCAAAGTCAAAAATGATTCCCACACCAATAATGTCTAAAACCAATGCTTTTTCATGACGCTGTCAGGACGTGCAAGCCCGTTTTTTATTTCTTTCCATCCAAACTCCCTCATAAATAATAATCATTATATTTTTCTTTTGAGGTGCCCCCTTTTTGGCATATTTATCTTTTTATTGCCTTTAAATTTTTTTAGGCTCTTTTAAACGGTGGCTTTCACGACGAGTTAATTTTGTACTCTCACTGCCCTTTTTTGTGATTCACTCATCATATTTTGTTGCAATTAAATTCCTCACGGTAAACGGTTTACATGCACTGGTTCCATTATCAAGTTTTATCGCAGATGGTTCATTTTAAAGATAGAATTGAGATGACAACACTCCGACCAATATGTGATAAACAAGTACAATAATCAAACAAATCCGTGCAAGTGTGCATTAAAGGAACTTATGAGTCAAACATGTATGGAGTAACAACTAATCACATCTCAATGACTCTAAACATTGTAAAGCATATATATGAAATGATTATGCATATCAAAACACTATCAAATTATTATGAGGATATGTAATGAAATTGTGACTCGGTCATCCTAATTGTCCATTCATATACGCTACAAAAACAAAATACAAAACTCTTTTTGTCTTTTTTCCAAAATATTTATTAAAATAAAATCTTCTTGGCTTTTTCAAAATTTTCAAACGCAAAAAAAAACAATACAAAAATGATACACACTAGCAATAGGCAAAAGTATCATCATGCAAATCATCATATGCTAGCAAACAAGTTCAAACCTCAACCGTTAGGTGCGGTGGAGTTTTCCAAAGGTGGTGATAGCCTATGAAAAACCTCCATCAAATCATGTGAAGTCTTCACCAAAAACTTCACCTACTCCCTAATATGTGAAAACTCTCGTGTAATCTCCCAGATCATTATGTGTGGGTGCGTGTGTGTGAACATGTGTAGTAGCAAAACGTGACACATGGACCAACTTAAAACAAAACTCTCTAACGTGTCCTCTCTTATGCGCTTTCCTATCAGGTACGGGAAGCTTAAGTGGGTTTGGTTAAGAGCCAAATGAATCAAACACTAAAGCGAGAACCGGCTCGGGTGCAACATGTGAAGTGGATGCACCATCATGACTTATTTCGAGACTCTCACCACTACCCAAAATGTGATTGACAACCATCTTTCCAACCTTCTTAGATGTGTTCTCTAAAGGGATTTTGACCTCTCGGGCACATTCGAGATCACTCTCGAGTTGGGAGACATGTCATCAGACTAGACATCGTGTTGGTAAAATCACTCTTTTCCCGGCTTAAAGCTATCAACTGTTCACTCAAAGAAACCTTCACCTTCTCTAGTTGACTCGCCTTCGCCTTAAACTCTCTAACTCTCTATCTCTCTCCAAATCTCTCACCCTAAGACTCAACTCCTTAATTAATTTTTTAGACATTAAGGTCTCGGTGTACAAATATCTAAACGCGATCCGGAGCTCACTAGCATAATCACTCTCAGACTCGCTATAAACACTCAAATCATCCTCAGGGGTCTCACGTGCACAAGTATCCTCATCGCCGTGGGACAAAATGGGCGTGACTAGCAGAAAAAGTAACAAACTTCCCTTATGAAGACTCATCCCCGTAATCTTTCACCTCTTCCTCACTATCTCTAAGAGTGGATGCCATGGCAATCTTTTTGCCCTTTCTCTTTAGCCTAGTGGGACACTCAAAATTTTTATGGCCTCTCCCCTCACACTCAAAACACTTTTCTTCCTCTTTCTCACTTTCTTTCTCACCGTTCTCTTTGGCCTCATTTTTATTTTTCTTAAAAGATCTTTTATTGGAAGAATTTTGTTTTGAAAACTTGCGAATTTTTTTGAAATTCTTTGCAAGCATGGCTATATCAAAATCAGACTCGTCCTCAGACTCGAACTCACAAAAACTCACTTACTTTTTCTTTTTAGATTGGGCTTTAAGTGTTATCCCTCTATCCTTAGGCTTGACAGTGTCAGAAAACATGTCAATCTCATATGTCTGGAGGTCTCCTACCAGTTCTTCTAATTTCAAACGACTCAAATTACTTAAGGTATTCAAAATAGTCACTTTAGGGATAAAACGTTTGGCAGCGATCTTAAAATCTTTTTAACCACTTGTGCATCAGGTATAGGCTCACTAAGATTGAAACTAGTGTTGACAATGTCAGACAAACGAGCATAAAAATTATCAAAACTCCCAGTCTCAAGCATGGTTATCGTTTCAAATTGAGTAGTTAAATTTTGAATTTTAGACTCTTTGACCGCGTTAGTGACTTCGTGGGTGAGTTGTAAAACATCCCACGCTTCTTTAGACATGGTGCACGTCATAATATGTTGGAATTCTTTGGGGGTGACATGTCCGAAAATTTTACTAAGCCCACGTGAATTAAAAGTGCTCCACCTAAACTCATCCTTAGTCCAGTCTGATAGGGAGGAGTCCAACCTCTTTCACAAATTACCCAAACTCGCTCATCGATTGCTTTTAAATGCGATTTCATGCGGGCTTTCCAGTAAGCATAATTCGACCCATCAAAAATTGGCAACTGATTATATAAGTTTTCATTCGAAAATATTGCGACAATTTTTTAAAAATCAGATTTTTCAAAAAAAATCAATATCACACAATTTTACGAAAAACAAGGACAACTCGATAAATTAGAGAAAACCGCTCTGATACCAATTTGATAATGTCGTGTGATATTGATTAAACCAAATTCTCAAATTCCCAATTTAAACTTATTTAACTGGAGTTAATTTTAAACCAATTTATATCAGCCCTTAAACATGCAACTACGTCTGTGTGTATGTCAAACCATCATAAATAATATTGCTAGCTCGCAGATTTCAAGAAAAAAAACCTTTCGGGTAAAACCTTTATTTCACTATAATACTTACTATTATAATGAAATCCGCAATGAGTCAACCACAGAAAATCCGTATAGACCGCAGGCTAGAATCATCCAGAGCCGTAGTTCCAATTCATCCTAGGAACGCCCACTAGCACTACCTATTGACACACAGTCATCTTTAGCCCAGTGCTCACCTCAAGAGCACCTAGATTAGCAATAGATATTCTTCACTACAAGAGAAACTTGACACAAAGATGTGTTCTTGGGTTCCAAAATAATTCACAAAATTTAGGATCTTGTGAATTGAAAACAAAAGGGATTAAATCCCTAAAAGTGAGAAGACAAAGTATTCTGCCAAAGCAGTTTAGTGTATGGAAAATTTCACAAATCTTCTGATAAAAAATGAAGTTGAAAAACTCTATTTATAAAAAATCTAAGGCAGCGCGTCGCTCGAACGAAACAGGGTTGTCGCTTGAATGATGACAGTTGTCGCTCGAACGACTTCGCGTGAGATGCCTCTGTCTCTCGAACGACGTGGTAATCTCGCTCGAACGATTGGAGAATAAATTAATTTTTTATTCCAGTCCGCCTCAACAGTTAGAAAAAATATTTTGACGAAAAACTCCGCTCCCACACTTAGAAAATGTTTTATAAAAAATATCCCAACACCTTAAGTGAACCGTTAAGGGACTAAAACACAACCTTACCAAAATATATCTCGACGAGGCTTTTCTTGTTAAATAACTTGATATTCAGAATCGTCTTTAATGCATATGTGATCTTGAACATTCTTCGGCGTTTGTAGCGGTATAAGACATACTCAATTATGAACGGACATTTATAAAATATGTCCTTACAGATTCGACTTTAGATTGAATAAAATGATCCCTGGAAGTTAGGCAATCGTTGTGTGAGTATGTTCGAGATCCAAATTTATAGAAATCCATATCCAAGAGATATCTTGGATTTTGATACTCCCTTGATAGACTTATATGTTTTGTTTTCAATGGTAAAACCCGATCGGTGGATTATTTTATAATTTGGCAGAGTAGCAAATAAGTTAAGTATGAGAATCAAGGAATTGATTAGATATTGGTTAAAATAGATTAGTGGAAAATTGATTTGATCAATGGGTATCAGAAACTTAACGTGGGGAATCACATTATGTTTTATAATGAACTTTGCATATAAGACCTCTTTATTCCGAATGATTAAAGATACTTAAACTGGAGTGCTGTCGTGATTAAATAAATAAAGAAAATAATTATGATAATTATAATTGAGATTTTTTACATTTAGTTGGAAGCCAATTTAATTATAGGTCTTAGGTCCCTAATATAGTCCAATAGCCAACTTAGAATGCCAACTTAGCTAAATCCCGTCTTATACCTATATATGTTGGTGTAAGCTAGGGTTTTAGTTTAATAATATATTGTGGAGGGTTAGAGAGGGAGAGAAAAAACACTACTCACGTTTTTGTGAAGGGGTGAGGAGAGAGAAAGTGATTTCTCTCATATTTAACCACGGGTTTATCTTCAAGAGTGCCCACACACAATGCTTACTTTGGATGGATCATATACTAAAAGATTCGAGATATTCAGAGCATTCTAGCAAGATTTTTGGAGACTTTAAAGGGCAGTAAGATCTCCATCTTCTTCAACCTATTTCTCCTCACACAGATAACAACAAGATCCGCTATAGTATTATTTCTTGAAATCCTGGGTTTAATCTTTAAACCTAGTTCTTCTTTTCTTTTCAATGAAACATTAATCAAGGTTCTTAGGGCTGAATTTTAATGCCTTTTAAATGTCAATCCCATTTTCCAACAACGAAAAACCCTCGTTTGAAAGATCTCCTTCGAATGAGGATTCCTAGTTCGAATGAGGTTTTCAGTCTTGGAAAGCTTTTTTTATTGGTTCTCTTTCACTGCTAAACTATATAAACACCTTTAGATACATCTTTCAAAGTACGAAGCCCGATTTTTTCAAATAAGGATTCGTGATTCCTATCAACTCCATGCAAACAAAGTAAACTCAAGTTTAAAAATCTTCATAGATATTTTACTTAAAAGAATATTCGAGCACAAGGATTCATGTGGGTGAAGATAAAACATTGAATTACTTATGGGCTAATGGACTACAAGATATCTAGGCCTTGGAGGATGTGCAATTTTTTCTAGATTGGAGCAACCTTCGCTAGTACGGGTAAATTAAAACGAACAAAAGGTAAGGAAGTGACAACATGATAATTATAGTTGTCATATATGTAAGTAGCGTATGAGTCCTTCTAAGTCTTATAAAATTTCATATTACTACTCGTGGACTTCTAATTTGCTTGGGGCGATAGTAGTTTTCCCGTGAGGATTTCCACTTTAAAATCCTTTTGTGCGAGTGTGTGATTGTTTTTAGGGGTATTGTGATTTTATCACCCATTTAGTTTTGACAATTAGACATAACAATTAAAAAAAATCTTTTATAGAGTTCGCCACAATTTTTTTTATAAGCTCCTTTAACGATTGTTAAAATATTCTATTATACGCCTCCTATTATTAATACAGTTCAAAAAGCTTAGACTACTCTTCATGATAACCCTCCTATTATAATATTTTCGCTTATATATATATTTGTCTCAGTTTTATTTATTTAAAAATTTATTTTCTTTTCCCTTTTTCATCCTAATCTTATTTAATTAAAAAATAATAAATGTTTTTTTTTCTTATTAGTTTTTATCTCTGAAATATTTTTTGTTCGAGTGTATTTTATCGAAACAAAAATATATTTTTGGTATTATTTATTAAAAATCTAGTTTTTATTTATTAAAATACGAATTTTTTAAGTAGATAAAAATTGAGACCAAAAGGAATAATGATTTTTTTTATTAAAAATAAAAATTGGGACCACAAAATAACAAAAATAGTTTATTATATATAAAAACTGGAATAAAAAAAGAACACTAAAAATAGTTTTTTGTTGTAATGAAGTAAACTAGGACAATAAGGAGATTACAATTTTTTATTTTTTCAATAAACTAAAAATAAGGTGAATAACAATTTTTTTAATAAATAAAAACATCGATGAAAAGAGGACAAAATTAATTTTTAGTTTCTTTTTAACATATAGAAATTGGGAGAAAAATAAAATAAAAATCGGGATGAAAAACCCAGATTTTGTTTTTGGTGTAAATAAAAATTGGAATGAAAAAAGAGTAAAAAATAAATTTAATTTCTTCTTAACAAATGTAAACTGGGGCTAAAAAGTTTTTTTAATGAATAAAAAACGGGGTGGAAATGAGAAAAAAATAGTTTTGTTTTGTCTTTTAGAGGACAAAACTCGATATAAAAATGTATTTTTTTTAATAAATGAAAATAGGGTTGAAGAAGAGAATAAGAAACATTTTTTTATTAATCAAATAAACTAAGACAAATTGAGAACACCAAAGTAGTTTTTTTATTTTATTTTTTTCAAAGATAAAAACTAGGTATAACCCTACAGTGAAGCAGGAACCTTGTACACTGGGCACGACCTTTTTTAAAAATAAATACTGGGACAAAAAGAAAAGAAAAAACAAATATTTTTTTAGTTGAAATTGAAATTTGGTTCAAATTAAAAATAATTTAAGTTGCTTGATGTGGTAATTAATTAATTGAAATTGTACCCCCTAGGTACATACCTATTTCAATTTAAAAAATTACTAATTTAAGCCCCTAAAATATTTAGTTTCATGAAGGAACCCTTAAAGTTGGGTGAAATTAAAGAGTCAAATGAAGAAGCTATAAATATAAGGGTTGGAAGTTTACATGTTATGAAAAATTGAATAGGGGTTGAAAATTCAATTGCGATAAGGATATGATATTTTTTTAAAGAAATTGGCGAGAAAGTTCATTCAATGGCATTTATAAATGAAAATAAATCTATATTTATACTATTTATAAAGGGGCTTAAATATAATTTTCCTCTTCGGACATATTTACCCTTTTAAAACTGAAGAATAACAAATTCGTTGGGTTTGCTTGAAATAATGTGTTGGCTCCCTCCCTCTTCCTCTTCCTCTTCCTCTTCCTTTCTGCTTGTCGCTCCTTCAATTCACCCATTGAATTCAACTAATATATTGGGTGGCGACTTTGGAGGATTGACGTTGTATGAGATTCCATTTTACGTTGTTTTGGTAAAATGTAAGTCCATTAATTAGACAAAAAAGGACAAACTCAACGAAGGCCAGAATAAGTTTCATCAAAAGTCAGAAATACCTTTTGAAAACGTTATATGAGGCGGATTCGTGCGTTAAAAGTGGTAACAGTTAAAATGGATATATTTACCCTATTTAGTGAGATCTTGAGATTTACCCAAACTCCTTTCTTAAAATCATTTTTAGCTGTTAAAATTTCTTTTGTTTTGAAATTTAGGTTTTCATGTAAGGTTCTTAGTTCTCAAAATTTAATGATCTGTTCAAATATAAAGATATGGTTCCCCTATTTCTTGCATTTCCATTCTTACAAGTATGGGAACATTACTTTTGGAGTAGAGGGTCATTTGTAAAACAGGTGTATTCATTTTTCATTTGTTGTTCGCTTTTCTTATCAATGATTTAGTCGTGCATCATTTGAATGGTGATAAATGTTGGGTATAGCTATTGGCACCTCCTCAAATCTTTAAGCCCTCAAAATATTTTCTAAAAGACAAACTTAACCTTTACGTTAGAAATCAAATAAACTCAATTTCAGTATTTCACCATTTCTGTTGCCGCTCTTCACTTTCACCATTTCACTTTTTTTTAAGATCCATTTTATTTACGTTTTTCATAAACCCAAAAGTGTAAATTCCCTTTTTAGTCCCTGAACTATTGTTAAAGTTCTTAAATGGTACCTTATTTTATGTTTGACTCAAGATAGTCCCTCACTTATGTCACTTATTCCAAGAACATGATTCCACCAATAGGCCGTTATAATTTGACAACAAAACGTCAAATTCCATTTCTACCCTCTTTTGACACCATTATTAGCCTAATAGTAACATTTCTCTCCATTACTCTTCATTTTTGCGCCACTCACTCCATTTCCAACCACTTACTCTTCATTTCCAACCAAAATTATACCACTCACTCCGTTTTGTTGAAAACATAATCAGCTGCAGAAGAAAATAGGGGTTTATTACTATTGCGGCCATTTGGCCGAACAACGTACCTTGTGGACGCAATAAAATTCTAGTAGAACCTTTTTAGCTTGGCCAAGTTGTACTGAACAAGGTGACTATGGATTATTCATCTGGGAAGACATATTCAACTGGGTTCTCAAAGTTAGAAGATTTCGAAAGAGAGAGAAGCTGTTGTGGATTGTCTTGGTGTTGTGTGTGTATGTAATTTGGGTTTTGTTATCTGGGAATGAGGTTGGAGAATGTAAGTGTGAATTGAAGTGAGGAATGAAACGTATGTGACATTGTATTTTATTTGAATCATTGAATGAAATGCAGACTTTATAATCCATGTATGTTATTGTAATTTTTTGCAATCAATGAATACAAATGTAGCAATTGTGAAATCATAAGAAATATAATATAAACAACCATAGTCATTACATTGAAAGGAGTTCAAACCATGGAACATTAATAATAGTTCCATTCCAACTATGTAACATTATACCTAAAAAATATCCAAAATAGTTGCATAAAAAAAAATTACAAGCAGCACTACTGCCTCGGCAAAAAACATCCTAACATTTTCATACAAAAACCAATTACATCCACACCATAACAGTTGCATACAAAAAATAATTAAATATCGCACACTACAGCTTCAGCTAAAAACATTCAAATCTTCACTTCAAACTTATGATGTGGGTTTGTCGGCTCTTTGTTTGTTTCTCCTTCCTTATCTGCATTTATAACAACTCAATGAGGATAAAATCTCAAAAAATAATGATAACAGTTAACTTTGGATTTTGGATGTGAGACTTACTTTGGATTTCTTTATTGGGACAGCCTTGCCATGACTCTTTTTTGGACAACTCCTTACATTGTGGCCAAAGTAACCACACCTGCTTCATTTAAGCTAAATACCATGTTTCCCAAGCTTAGTTCCAATTGTATGAGCTTCAACTGCTTATTTGTTCCTCTTTTTCTTTAGTCTACCTGGTTGTGTCTCAAATATAGGTGGTGTTAGTGATTTCTTTGCAGATGTAGGCCATAAGTCTTTTCCATTTAAGGGCATGATGATGTTTGCATATGTTTGGAGACACTTGTCTTTGGTGTAGCACTCATCCACATAGCTTTATGATTTATCACCGTTGTATAAGATTTCTCCTAAACCGTGAATACAAGGCAGCCCACTCAACTGCTAGACCTTACAAGATCAATTCCTCTCCCTCAAATCAACAACGAATTGAAGAAAATGACCTTTAACTTGGAATTGAGATTCTCCATTCCATTCACAAATGAATCCCACAGTCTCTTTAAGCAAGCAACTAAGCTTTTCCTCAATTCTTGGACAAATTACACTGTGTGTTCGACCATCTTATCTCTATTAACTTAAATTCTTTGTAACAACATGCGTAATTTTGGGCTATTTTAATTAATTTCTGGAAAATGGAGGAAAATAAAGTTTTTGATAAAATTATTTTTATTGCTCAAATATGTTGGTTATTATTTTTAAAGGCGAGAATTTCAAACGGTTTCAA
This sequence comes from Sambucus nigra, assembly GCA_949130495.1. Taxonomy (NCBI): domain Eukaryota; kingdom Viridiplantae; phylum Streptophyta; class Magnoliopsida; order Dipsacales; family Adoxaceae; genus Sambucus; species Sambucus nigra. Next base: position 367,764,642 of record OX422210.1, on the reverse strand, counting down.
AATCGGAGTTAAAACGGATTTTAAAATGATTTTTAAATGTTTTTAACTCTTGGAGTTGTTTTGACTTCCAACTCTTCATTTCTTTGCCTTATTTAAAGGAGTCTTTTGGATTCCAACTCTTCATTTCTTTTCATTATAAAAGGAAGTCGTGGGCAATCCTTTTAACATACTTTTGGCACAAATTTTGGCAGCAAATATATTTTATATTCCTCTTCTTTTTATATATACTTTGGCCCTTGAGATTTGTGAGTTCCAACCTTAGATTAGAGGTGTTCTTGGGGATATTTTGTTAGAGGTGTTCTTGGGGGAGCTTTTGTAGATCTTTTGTGTTGATCTTGAGGATGTGATCATTGGTTTCTCATCATGGTTTAAGGTATGGGGTTTTACACAATATGCTCCTTAAATCTCGCGAGTGTCATTCTCTTTGACTTCTTGTTAATTGAACTCATATTTGAATTGATAAATTCATTGAAATCTGGGAAATAATTGTTGAAATTATTTTGATTCATGTGGTATCATTATATTGTTGATGAGCACGTTGTCATGAGATTTTAATATGGCACGGATGTTGGGCACCCGCCAAAATTCCTGTTTCCCGGGCGATGGCTTGATAAAGCATATACGGATGTGGTGAGGCCTGGTGACCCGGTTAATGTGTTGTTGAGAAATTTATTGATAAATGCTTTGAGATTTGCATTTTGATTTGAATATTCGTACTCGTGTTGTTATGTTTTATTCGTTGTTAATCCGTATTTATTGAGCATAATTCCTGTCGTATTGTGTACTTCCCCATATTTTCTTTTAGTGGCAGGTTAGCGCGGATTTTGGGGCGCTATGGAGATTGATTTTAGCGAGGATTGTTTAGGAAAGATTTGTATTATTTTGATGTATAGAGCTTTGGAGATTTGTATTTTATTTTTGAGTTAGATGTTCTATTTATTCGAGAGACTTGTTGTATTTGAAGAGATTGAGATTAGTGGATTTATATTATTGTGGGTTTATTTAGATGCTCTATACCTTATCACTTGTGGATTTGTATTTATTAATTACCTGATCGTTTCCATCATTGAGATAATTGTCTTATCCTTTGCATCAGCTATGAAATTATTGAAGACTTCACAGTGGTTGTTTATGAGAATATCACATTTTGGCTGACTAGAAAAGTGTGACCAACTCCAATTCATTAGTGGTAGTATTGTATCCATCCATATGTATCATTTTAGAAACATGCTTCACTTCTTCCATGCATTTGTTGAAGTATTCTGGTGTACTTGCTTTGGCACATTTCCAAAACATATCTTTCAATTGTTTTAAACTCCTTCTTAAAATTTTGTGGTGGTGCTAAACACAAAATCTTAGCTCACATTGGGGGACAACGAATTGAAGAGTTGGTACTAAAACTTATAAACATAATGAATATGAGTAACTTTGAATATATTTGCATAAAAAGTAATTATACTTACATGAAAGTAAATATATTTGCATGAAAGTAAATAGATTACCTTTTGCTGATCACACATGAAAATAAATTTCGCTTCATTTTCCATCCCAACATCATCACACAATAACTTCAAAAACCACATCTAAGGACTTTTACACTCTTTCTCCATCATAGCATAAGAAAAATGTCCAAATGCCATTGTTTGCATTTATACCAATAGTTGATAGAAGTCAATTAGGGTAGGGACCCTTTAGAAAGCAACCATCTAGTTCATTAATAGGTCTACGAACATCAGGAAATCCTTTTTTAAGTGTCCTCAAACAATACATTCTCTGAAATATGGGTTTCTCATCTTCAATGGTAGCCTCATTAACATAAATTTGAATGGTGGAATCAGGCATATCTCTTTTCACTTCAACACAATACCTCCACAAGTTTGCATATTGGTCTTTGGGGAATCCCTCAATTAAGATTTAAGCTTTTTTTTTTCTTTGCCCTCTACGCTTGGGTTCTTAACACCCCAACTGTAATTACCATCAGACTTATACTTAGGTTGGACTTGAATGTGTCCAAATACCTATTCAATAACCATTTTAATGTCACAAACCTATTGAAGTAGGATGCCTTACAGTTCTTACGCACACTTTGTAGATTTTTCACTTGAAATGTTTTCTCACCAGTGATTTTTAAAGCATAGATCCTCCACTGATGTGGTGAAGTATAATTAGCTATAGTCCTCCTTATACCATTCTTTATGAACCTAATGTCATTTTTATTGTGAATTGCATACTCTCTAACTACTTGTCTAAACTCATGAGTACTTACAAACTTATGACCAAGTTCAAATTGAGGTTTTGACATATCCTTTTCTGGGTCAAACTCAGAAAATGTTACACTAGACTTACAAGCATTACCTCCCTCATCTTTAGAAGAAGCCAAGATAATAAGATCATCTGAGTAATCCATTTTAGACAATAATCCCAAGTTATCTTCATTAACTCCCACATCCTCATCCATATCCATCTTTTCTTTCCCTTATTTTTATCCTCTCCTCCCTCTTCATATTCAAACCTAGGAACTTCATTTCCACATTCAGTAACTTCTACCTCCTCTTCTATATTATCTCCAATATCTTCTTCACATTCCGACCTAGGACCTTCATTTTCAAATTATTCTACTTCTATTTCATCATAATCAATCCCAAGTTCACTGAGATCAAAGCTTAAATCATGTCGAGGCATTTCCATGTACACATCAACTTTCCTATATATAGGAACCCACTTACACATTTTTAAAACATCTATGTCACTATATATTTTGTATAAACAAAATTTTAAACCTAAATCTGGATCATTGTACGATAATTGGTTGAGATTATGACATCCTAATCCCCTAAGCATTTCAAATAAATCTTGGAGGGACAATCTATCTGGATCACAAAAATCAAAATGGTTTAAAATCCACCAATATATGATTTCTCTAGTTTATCTTCAAAACAACCACTATGGTGCAACTCAACAGTGAAATAAGGTTAATTTTCATCTGTAATAACATATGCATAATGGAAAAAGGGTAAAAAAATGCAATTTTATGAGGCATGCAACATATTGAACATGAGAAAAAAGGGGGTTTTACTGTGTAGATAATAGATTTTGTAGGTACAAAAATACAAGAAAATAGTATTTTTATTGTATAAGGCAATGATCAACATCAATATCAAGTAGAACAATAAATTAAATGCACATAAACTTAACTCCAAGCTAAACAAATGGAAATTTCACATGCCATATAACATATTAGGGTCGAGTACCAAATCTTCAGTAACAACACGACGCAACTTCCACTCCATTTTGTTAAAGATTGATTTGAATGTTAGGTTGAGCAGTAGAGTTAGGGTTTTTGTATGTAAAATGATCAAGAATACCAAACGTTTGAAATGAAAGGGTAAATACAGTTTTACTCTTACAAAATTGACATGTGAGAAGCACATGGCGTTTTGCTATCAAATTATAAAGGCCCTGTTGATACCAAAAATTATCCATCTATGTGGACCATTCGAATATTGACATGTGTTGTACAATGGAAGATTAATCCTAGTAAGCAAGGACGAAATGCCGACCTATTGAGGGATGTTGACCAACCTGTCAATGAAGCTCGACCAATACCAGGAAGGTCGACCAACAATGACAGGAAAATGCCAACAGTTGTATACATAAATGATTGCATTAGATGTAAATGTATACGATATAAAGACACTTCATCCTCCGATATTCCAGCACTTGTACACCCCCTGGGGGCTATAAATACATTATAAACCCTACATCTAAAAGGGGCGAAAAAAGAAGCAATTGAATAATCCCAAAGCAATACACAACAGTGGATGTAGGCTCTTCCCTTAAGCCGAACCACTTTTAAAATATTTTATCTCTTTTACTCATATTTATCTGTGATTAATTAATTAGCATAGTCTAGTTTTTTGCATCAACATATTGCCACACACATTATATTTCCATTGTTAAACCTTAATTTTTACAAGTATGGGAAGTTAGAAACTGACCAAGCCTAAAATTGTTGCCCGAGTAACTTTAAGAGCTAAATGTTCCATACTCCTATAAAAACTTCATGTCTGAAACATTAGGGGTTTCTGTTGATACCAAAAATTATCCATCTATGTTAACCATTTGGATATTGATGCGTGTTGCATAGTGGAAGATTAATCCTAGTCAGCAAGGACGAAATGCCGACCTACTGAGGGATGTCGACCAACCTGTCAATGAAGCTCGACCAACACCAGGAAGACCGACCAATAATGACAGGAAAATGACAACAGTTGTATACATAAATAATCGCATTAGATGTAAATATCTACGATATAAAGACTTCCATCCTTTGATATTCCAGCACTTGTACACTCCATTGGGGGGCTATAAATACATTGTAAGTCCTACATCCAAAAGGGAAGAAAAAAGAGGCAATTAAACAAGCCCAAAGCAATACACAACAGTGGACGTAGGCTCTTTCCTTAAGCTGAACCACTTTAAAAATCTTTTGTCTCTTTTACTCATATTTATCTGTGATCAATTAATTAGCATAGTCTAATTTTTTGCATCAACATGACATATTGACGGAATCCCGTTTTTGGAATAAATGACATATCTGAGTGACTTGAGTCAAACATAACATAAGGGACCGTTTAAAATTTTTAGTGATAGTTTAGGGACCAAAAAGGTAATTTACTCAACCCAAAATATCATAAAAATCCATTCCATATTCCATTTACATATGATAATATCAGATGAAGAAAGTGTGTATTGGGAAGAAATGCAACCCTAACTCCTACACAATTACTTGAGTTGAATGAAATAATTCATTCCACAAGTACAAATGACATTAAAGACATTTCAAAGAACTACTAACCATCAACCTTGTTACATATCAACTCCAATACCTCGAGTGATTTTCCTCATATATATTTCAGTATATAGATATTAGTTATTTTCAACATGATTTTAGTAGAGTAATCAAAATAATTTTTCACATTTTTAATTTTAATTTAATATTTTTCTATGTATATCATTTTGAATACTGAAAAAGAGTAACAGGTAATGCTTATATTATTAAATCTAAAAAAAGAATGTATCTGGCCATTGATAAATTTCCAAATCGTGAAGAACTCCTAGATAGTATTAGTAATTTGGCGCCGATACAGGGATATGCTATGTGACACACCGCCTATTCTAATCACGGGTGATCAGTCCTTCATTAAAATAAACATGGATCTCATTTGGTTCATTCTTAGCATCACTGTCGTAAAACTTATTAATTACAAATCACTTATGTCAAATTACGCCCGTGTCAAATTTTATCTTTTGTTATTATATCAATATGCGAAAATAAATTAATTTAACCCAACCATCCACAACATAATAATCTGAATAATCACACGACAGATAAATAAATAAATAAGACCTAATAAATCATCAATTCCCAAAATAAGTAATCCAACTACAATATGAAATAAATAACTGAATCTGAAAGCAGTCTAATAAATAAATATAAAACTAAATAGTTTGAGGGGTAACACGCCAAAATGCAATAATGAGAGAAATCCTATATAGAATTGAATGAGCTGAAGCATCTAAAGCAACTCCTGCATGCCTCCACAAGTGCTGCAGCTACGCATCCCTGAATAAAATCGTCACGCTTGGCGTCCCTGTGGCTGGACACCTAAAAGGTTTTGAAAATATTTTGACACGGGTCAGGAAAAAGAAAACAATTTGAAAATATTTTGCAAGTGTTTAAATCACAACATAGATCTGTTATTTATTACACATGTAAATTTCACGTACACTCTCTTGAGATCCTCACCTCTCAATTAATGTGCACGCATAACGTTATCTATATAGATATACTACCCATACCAAATAGATAACGTACCTAGATAACCTCGATAAGACTAGCTCACTCATAATACCCATACGACACGCTACCATAGAATCAATAAGATATATGTCCACGTATTATTATTGATTAAATCAATTAAGTTTCTCTAATTAATTACTTTTAGATGTACACAATCTATCAGTTCTACTATCACACACATAAGTAGATATAATGTACTTGTATATGTATTCATCACACACATAATATATATACACAACTATAGCATCCTGGGAATGGCCCCTCATGATGTTGGCATACTCTGTTATTAAGTCCATGTACCTCTCGTACCAAATCATGGACCAATAGTTCGACATGTCTCCTAGAACCCAAAATAAATCAACACACAATGGAGGCGAACATGGTTCTAAACCTTTGATATATGCACATACCTAGCGTACCCAAATGATACGCCGGTCCCACTAATACACGACACATAGTGAGCCGCCCTAAGTTCCATGTTCTGGGGCACAAATCCAGACCTCACTAGAATTGTCAAGATAGGATCGCCCACTATGCGAAAACCTCCGAATAGCAGTCAGCGTAGGTATGTTCACACACATATTAAATCACATCCATAGGTATTCACCCAACCTATATATGTATATAAATCAGTAGGTATACGCACAACCCATCATATAAGTCCGTAGATAGAATATATCTCTCACATACTCATCATACAAATAATTACCATTTTACCCTCTTATTATATTTTTCTAGGTATTGCCCACTACCCTAAGGGTCTTAGTTACCCCTAAATAATATCACTAGCTAATATACTCATACACTACTGGTCAAGTCCTAGACTCACTTCTCTTCATGATCCGTTCTCATTACCTTGAATACATAATTTTTATAATTCATATCTCACATGTATTTGCCTTAGTTCTCTCATTATGGCTAAGCCTCTACCCCACATTAGGCCTATTGTAATTCAATATAACCCTTATTATGATTTAAAGATGTCCCAAAAGTCTCCCCATTAATTATTCATAAATTTAGGGTTTGAAAAGGGAAAATTTTCAATTTTGGGCAAACTGAATTGATTCGTCCAAAGGCCTAATCGATTTGCCTGTCGAATCGATTCTCCCTTAGGCCGAATCGATTCATTTTGTCACAGGTCGTCTTCCGTGTTACTCAGTATCATTTTTTCACCATTTTTGTTTATAAAACTATCATGCATGACTTCCAACCAACATAACTCATCACCACTCATATGTAAAGGGGTCGTTTCTAACATTTTTAACGCAATAAATCCTAAAGAAAACACCCAAGAACAAATCGAATCCAATATTTATCAAAATCCCTAGTTTTCATTGTTCTTCCTCCATACTTCAACATTTATCCAAATATCTTCCATGGTACACACATCATTTGATTACGAATTATTTACATCAGTGGATCCATTCTACATGCAATCTTATCTCAATTCACGAGTTTTATTCACTTAAACCTTAAGAATACAATTAAAAATCATGATATTATAATCCCTACTCTACATGGGTTTTAGAAATAAATCAAAACATGCAAGATAAACACTTGACTTATTAATCAAGTCTGATTTCATGATAAGAATGATAGAGTTGGTCTTTCTTTGCTCCGATTACAATTCCGACAACGTTCGGGGTGAAAATTGGTGTAGGAAGCCTTGGTTTTCTCCTCCTCTTCCCCTCCTATGGCCTCCTCTCTATCAATTTTGTGTTTACCCTCTAACACAAAGGGGCAGATATAACACTTATAATTTCGGAGTCCTCTATAACCAAATCTCTCGAATGATCGAAACGCCCTCTCGTGGTGTCGGTTTAGTCTAAAATCATCCAAAGATTCAAATATTACTCCCGGGTACACTATTCCGACTATTTCGACCCTTTCGGAATCAACCGTGACCTCAAAATCATCATTCGAGTTACTCTAATATAATTTTCAATCTCGACTTCATATCATCCACATACAGCACTCGGTTGAGATATACCACCATCACGTCACTATCACTCACTATGGAGTAATATAGTAAATCACTATTTACTTAGTAATTTTATTTTATAAACATTAATCATTTCTCTCCTATTAATAATTTAATCAGCAAATAATATTTTATTTCATTAAATTACGTCACATGTGTAATTTAAAATTTTATCGAATTAATTCAACTTTAAATGCTTAGAAATACGGGGTGTTACATGTTATTACAATTAAAAAATCAAAAAACATTGTTATGTTATTATTGGTTATGACAGAGGTGGAAAATATCATGGCACTAGTGTTTCGATGGATCAATGAAAAGGGCAATCGCATCGCGTCTTCTAAATTTTCCATTTTAGATTTGGGGAAAAAAAAAGAGATGTAATTTGGCAAGTGGAAATAAAAAATGTTTCCCCTAATCACGGGACTTCAAAGGATATGTCCGCACATCCATCTTATCGATGTTTTTCCGAGGAAGAATTTTTGGGAATAAAAGAGATGACGTTGGTTGGTGTGCCCACTCGTCAAATACTTTCTGCACTTCGACAAAATAATTCAAATATTCAAGCGATTTCAAAAATGATTTATAATGTAAAGGAAACGATCATGAAAGAAATTATATCACATCATAACGTTCTTCAAGCATTATTTGAGGAACTTTCCCAAGATGATTTTATTTCTAACATGACGTGCAATAAATAAGTATAAAATTCCATTATTGCATATAGTTGGAGTTACAAGTCTTAATACTTCCTTTTGCTCTTGTTTTTCCTTCATGCAAAAAGAGGAAGAAGAAGATTACGTGTGGGTGTTGGAAAGGTTCAATAACATTTTGGGTGTTGAACAACATCCTTTAGAAATTATGACGGATAGGCAGTTAACTTTAGTAAATGTGATTGAAGTTATTTTTCCAAGAATCGAGCATCTTTTATGTTTATGGCACATTGAGAAAAATATTCTTACTAAGTGTAAAAAGTAATTTGATAAAGATTAAGATTGGGATTCATTCTTGTTGATTATGACTAAATTGATATAATCCTCGATATAGCGAGTTATGATGAAGCTTGGCATATTCTTGAAGTTCAATATAGAGAAAAAATGTGTTATTTTTACATAAAAAAACTCGAATCCCTTTCAAAGAGAGATTTGTATATGCATGGACAAAAAGTTATGCACACTTTGGGAATCGTGTAACTTCAAGGGTGTAAGGTGTGCATACAATGATCAAGAAATACCTTCATGTTTCCACCGTGAATTTACGTGAGGTGAAAGAAACGATTTGTCTTGCAATTGAAAATCAGTACAGAGAAATAAAAACATAACTTACAAGTGAAAAAATATGTGTTCTACATAAATTCTGTGTGCCCCTTTTCAAGGAACTTTTTAATAATATTTCGGGTTTGCGCTTTGGGAGATTTTCAAATAACATGAATTATCAAAATTCGACTCACTCATGGGTACATGTACATGGCATTTCACAAAGATAATGGGTATGCCATGTGCACACATGATGAGAAATAACAACCCCAAAGTTTTACGGGTTTGTGATAGACATTCATAATAGAGGATTGATATACGATTATCTAGTAGTTTTGAGAGGGTGTTGATTAGCCAAAAAGATAAAATTGAAGGTCTTATTGAGGAATTTCATGCTAAGTATTTACATATGTCGCTTGCTCACAGGGAAGATAGCTAAAATTAAATTGCTAAACTATTTGATTCTCCATTTTTGTCCATTATTGAACATATTATTCAACCTCATAAAGGGCATCAGTTTGGTTAAAAAAATATAAAGGTAATTAATTCTATAAGTCGCGATCCCTCTGCATTTAAGATTGTTGAAAATGGTAGATAATGTGGTGTTTTTCAAAATATGGGACACAATAGAGGCACTTGTATAAATAAGGTTAGTAATATGCACTTAGAGGAAATGATCGTTTTGAATATTACTTTTGACGAAAATCAAGTAAGACTTCTTATCATATATATTGTTGTTTCATTTAAAAAAATTAAGATTCTAGTAGTTACCGTTTTGGAACTAATGACTTTTTATGTTTTAAAGGTTAGCTACTGATAAGCACCCAAATTTTTTATATTTTTAGCGCGTCATGCATTAGCTTTTATATTTTATTTTATTTTATTTTTCTTAGTTTTTAGTTACTTTATTATTATTTCATTTTCTATTTTTATTTTTTTATTTTATTAGTTTTTTATTTTTATTTTTTTTACTCGTGTTTAGTTTTTTTTACAGTTTGTATAGTGTGTCGTGTCTTTTTTAATTTTGTTGATTTTTATTTTTTTTAGTTAGTTATATTTTTATTTTGTTTTATTTTTATTTTTAGTTTAATATTTTTTAGGGGTCATAAGTTAAACACACACAAAACCCCTCACACCCATTTACACCCTCACCCACATCCCACTCACCCACACCCACATTCCCATACACTCACACACACCCAATCCTTTCCACTTCATCTTCCCTACCAACCCGTTCTTCACTCTCTCTCCAACCTCCATTACCCATCACCCATCACCCATCACCCATCACTATTCATCATCATCATCACCCACCATTATCATAATCCATTCCCTTTCTTTCTCCCAAACTCCACCACCAAACACCTACACCCACCAAATCGCCGACCTCCATTAACCTAACACCGGTGACATGCTTTGCCGGAAACCTTACCCCCGCCGGAGATACCAGCTTGACCTCGGAACCACCAGTGAAACCCGACGGCGAAACCCCTTGAAAACCTAGCTCGTCGGCAACCTCAACCTTACCCCTGCCGGCGCCGACATGTTCCCACCACCTCATAACCGTTAGACCACATCTCCAACCAAACTGCCGTCGGCGACCACCCTTTACCCCCAGCCGACCCGACCTACTGCCCCCACAACCCGAGGACTCATTTCTACAATGCCAAACCCAAATCGTTTTTCTAACCTGCCAAATACAAAGACAAAATAAGACCCACATCTTCCTCAAAAAGCCACCAAAACCCAATTTAACCCCCAAGTCAATTTTAGTTAGTTAGTTCGTCCAAATTCTGATTTTCCCCACCTTTTCTTCCAAAAAATCCACAAAATTTTCTTTCATTTTTATAAAAAAAATCCAAAAATATTTTCTTTATTTCCTTTTAGAAAAATCCAAAAATATTTTCTTCATTTATTTTTCACAAAAATCCAAAAATATTTTCTTCCATTATTTTTAGAAAATCCAAAAATATTTTCTTTCCTTTTGAAAAAATTTAAAATACTCCAATATATATATATATATATATATATATATATATATATATATATATATATCCTTTTAGAAAAATCCAAAAATATTTTCTTCATTTATTTTTCACAAAAATCCAAAAATATTTTCTTCCATTATTTTTAGAAAATCCAAAAATATTTTCTTTCCTTTTGAAAAAATTTCCAAAAATATTTTCTTCATTTATTTTTCACAAAAATCCAAAAATATTTTCTTCCATTATTTTTAGAAAATCCAAAAATATTTTCTTTCCTTTTGAAAAAATTTAAAATACTCCAATATATATATATATATATATATATATATATATATATATATATATATTTCTCTCCTCGTGGCCGAAGAACGTCCTTTACGGGACTGCTTTGGTCATTTTCCATTAGTACGCGACACGTGTGAGAGTGATCCTGAGCCGTCTCTTTATGATATTCTTAGTGTTCACCGCTCTCTCACGAGTCCCGTTGATACTCTTGACCCATCTATGCACTCACCTCATTTTTCATCACCCTCGGTGTCAAGTGTCAACGTGTCTCATCCTTTGTTGTGCATCCACTGTTATTATGCTGATCACATGTCCCATGAGTGCCCTTACATTCCATATCCATTTGAACCCACCATGGAGCCTGTGTATCCTTATGACACTGTTCTGTAACCCACCTCGGCCTACTATCCCGATATACCTAATCCCGAGTTGTGTGATTACCCTAGTTATTCGTGGAGGCCTGATCAACCTTTCACGCAATACGAATCCTAACCCGATGTTGTGGATCCTCACACGTTCCAATAGTCATCATGGCAACCTTGTGCACCCATTCACGATCAGTTCCCTCACTATGCTCCCACTGAATATCAACCATTTGTCCATCACGAAAGCGATCCTTTCGTGTATGATGAACTTGGCCCCACTCCACATACTTGATTTGAGTATTCTCCATATAGTCATGATCATAGCGAGTTGTGTCCACCTCAACCACCGCCACCACCCGTCACTCACCCACCATCATCCACATCCTCTCTCGAGGCACTCTTGCAACAATTTATCATCGAGCAAGACCAAGCCACTCAAATTCAAAATGAAGCTCTCCAAAGGCTGGAACAACGATTAATTGAATTTGAGTGTGAGAGAGAGTCATATTTCATCCCAAGTCAACCCATTGTTGCCCCCACGTGGAGTGATGATGTGTCGTCTTGTGCCACCAATTTTGAGTGTGACCAACCCTCTCACCCCGAGAATCTCGATGATGCGACCATTCCATGGTTCGAGACTCAAGTTGACAATTGTGTTGACTTATCTGAAGATTGTGAGGCTAATCCAGTACCACAATGTCCACCTGAACCCCACTTTGAGGTTCCTATTCCTATTCCTATTCCTATTCCTATTCCTATTCCTATTCCTATTCCCACTCTCGAGATATCCAAAAAAATGCCCAAGTCTACACCTATTGAACCCACTGCTTGTGTTACCGAGGAACCAATTTATCCTAGGTTAGCTCTGGCTACGAGTGCTCACCATTTTCTCGAGATAGAATCCGTGATAGTTCCTAACTATCCGGATATGGATACTATTGCACCATGCTTGGCTCTTCTTGAGCCCATTATTTATAGTGATTCCTATATCTCCGATCTTGGTGCCTCATCTTACCCACCCACCACATTCACTAATGCTACTCTTGTAGAGAAGTTGACCACTCCATCTTTAGAAACCACACTCCCTTGTGAGTATTCCTTTACTCCTCCCAATGAGTGTGTGTCTTCCACTCTTGAGTTGGATCATCTTCCTCCACCATTTATCCCACCCGACCCACCCATTATCCCTTCCATCCCACCACCTGGTTTGGATCTTGATTTTACACCTTGCCTGTTCCCAGCCACATTTTTAGATCCTAACCTAACACCATCCCCCACTCACGAGAGTATTTGTAGTTCTACTCTCCTATTCCTTGACACTGAGATGCTTACCTTATGCCCGCCACTCTCTCATGGTGTTGATTTTTTCCCTCAACAGCTCCCTGGCGTGTCACGGGGCGACCATTATCACCGCCTATTCATAGAACTGTCGTGTAATTACCCTGATCCCCACCCCATCACTATTGCCAAACCCTTTTGCCTTCCCATCCAACTTGAGCACCATTATTATATGGCCCTAGTCACCCTCACCTTTAAGCTCAACAAGGCCCGTGATCGGTGCCTATTCATCCTCACCCTTACCCTAATACCCACCCACCCATGGTCCACCGATGCTTTGCATCGCGTGATGCATTTTTCTATACAAGTGCATTAACCCTCTTTAGACTTTATCCAACAAGACTGACGCTTCAGTCTTATTTGAGGGTGATTCTCATCACCCAATTTTTATGTCGCCCCGTGCTTTCATAGATCTTATATTTAGGGTGAGACTGGATCGGTCTGGCTGAAGACATTAAACTTAGCGCTACCGGGAGGCAGCCCGCGTTTCTGGTACTAGTCTCATCCTGTTTGGGGGTGGTATTTCACATCACCCTATGCTTTATAGACTTGTACATTTTTTTTCTCTCTTATCATTTATTCAGGTTTATTCTTGGCTATATTTTTCCACTTTATTAGCGGTTCATTCTGGTAATCTCTTTCCTACCCTTATGCTCTCAATTTTCAAAATCATTTTACTTAACATCGAGGACGATGTACATTTTTGTTTGGGGTGGGGAATTTTATCAAAATCGTACCTCTTTTGAAAAATTTTGATTTTTGAACCTGATTTTTAAAATTTCGTGCAGTTTCTTTCATCTCACTCATTGACGTGAATTTTCAATCATCCATTTTTTTTAAGTCTAGGAATCAAGCTAGAGAATATGTTTTCTAAATAGCTTACGTAATATGTATCAAGGCATGTTGCACCATGAATTTCTAGACTCAACAAAAATTTGTGCACTTATCACGTCATTACGGTTTAGAGTTGAAGAGTACTACAATTCTAAAGAGAACCTTAAGGATCACTAGTGGAGACTTTAACTTGTGAGATTTGTGGCTTTCACCCTTTCAGAGTGTTTTACGCAATCTCCGAGTCACAAGTTGATTCAACTTCGTTTGGGTCTGCACTTTAAATTATTGCATGATCTCATTATTTTTCATAAAATTTTGGCTTGATCACTGAGAATGACATCTTTTTCGAGTTGTAAGAAACGCGTTTCTTGAAATTTGTCCCGAATACTAGAGTTTCATCCATACACTTACCACTTTTCCATATCACATTTCCATTCACTCACCCATTACATTTCCATGTTCTTCCATATTCCCATATATTCCCCTCACCATCATTCTCCACTCATTTCATATATCTTCCATCATTTCAAATAAAAGAGTGTGATTTCAAATGTAAATGTCTTCATTGTTGGTTTGAAAAGTGAGAGAAAAATAAAAAATAAAAAAAAAGAAGAAAAAAGAGAAAAACAGAAAAATAGAAAAAATAGAAAAATAAAGAAATAAAGAAAAATATATATATATAAAAAAAGAAAAAAGGAGAGAAAAAAAAAAAGAAAAGGAGAGTTGTAGTTAATTTTTATGTAATAAAGACATTTGTGCCTAAAGTTCTATACACTCTCTCACATCGCATATCCACCCATTTTGCATCCATTTTACATCCATCATTTCACACATCCATCTTATCCTACCTCAACTCATCCCACATATCCCATTTCATTTCCCCCTCACCCATATGCATCCATATGTTTCCCTAGGTGTTTGGGCAAATGAAAGTCAACGTGGTGAATAACTCGACGTTCTCACTATAGTGATTAGCATTTCTTTCATGAGATCATTTTTCTTTCTAAATTTTCGTTCTTTCTTATGTGTGTGTGAGACGTTTGAAGTTGCTTACATTTACTCACCCCCTCACACACAAGAGCGATACACTAACCCA
This sequence comes from Sambucus nigra, assembly GCA_949130495.1. NCBI lineage: Eukaryota > Viridiplantae > Streptophyta > Magnoliopsida > Dipsacales > Adoxaceae > Sambucus > Sambucus nigra. The sequence continues at coordinate 367,749,639 of OX422210.1, read as the reverse complement.
TATCTCGAGAGTTCGTTTGAGAGAGAGATATCCGTGAGATTTGAAGTTGAAGCGTTGATTTCAAAAAGGAAATCTAGGAATTACTCTTGTGATACTCGACCCGTTTTGACTGATTCACACTACACACGTTGAGTTCTAGGAAGGATGTGCCTTGTGTATTCACTTAGCTAACTTTATACACATTATAGCTTGTATTTCTGAAATTATTTCTCTCATGATGGATTGTGTGATTATTTTATGTCTAATAAGAGATTGACTGCCTTTCAATAAATCTTTGCAAATAAGAATTTTGTGGGTATATTCCCTGCAAACCCTCACGAGACACAACTCGTTCTGTAGGGCAACTTATAGGTTTAAAGGCTTATTGCACATGCTAAGTGCAATCGCAAGTGCCCGTGAAAGTGGTACACTTTTGGTTACTTATCTTTCTCCTTCTCTCTATCTTATTACTCGAGGACTAGCAACGCTCTGTTTGGGGGTGGTGTGATAAGGACCCAAAACTGTACATTTTATACCCCGAATAGACGTATTTTAGTTGCTAATTCTCGACAATTTGGGTCTTATGCGCTTTATTGCCTATTTTGTAGGTCGAATGCACGTTGCAGTGTTCAAATGCGTATTTCAAGGCAATTGTGTATAATATGGAGCTAATTATCAATCCCGTAGCCCTAGCCTACCCTAAACCTACCTAAACATGTCCCGTACCGTGTGTGTTTAGTTGGTTCCATTTTATTTTATTTGTGTCATTTTATTTTTAGGGTTTATTTTATTATTTAATTTTATTGAGTCATGCATATATTTTTAGAATTTTTATATTTTTAGCGCGTCATGTATCAGTTTTTATATTTTCATTTATTTTTCTTAGTTTTTAGTTAGTTTACTATTATTTCATTTTCTATTTTTATTTTTTTATTTTTTTATTTTATTATTTTTTTATTTTTATTTTTTTTACTTGTGTTTAGTTTTTTTAGAGTTTGTATAGTGTGTCGTGTCTTTTTTATTTTTGTTGATTTTTATTTTTTTAGTTAGTTATATTTTTATTTTGTTTTATTTTTATTTTGTTTTATTTTTATTTTTAGTTTAATATTTTTTAGGGTCATAAGTTAAACACACACAAAAACCCTCACACCCAAATACACCCTCACCCACATCCCACTCACCCACACCCACACCCACATTTCCATACACTCACACACACCCAATCCTTCACTACACCAAAATGGGAGATTTGTGAGTGCTGTTAGCACTCACAAATGACCTTTATAACTGCTATTTACCGTCATAATTTAGGGGGTGACAAAAGAAAATTTATAACTCCTAACAGCAGTCATAATTTTTTATAACCCCTGTGGAGTTATGACTGGTGACCCCAATTTGTAACTGCTATTTGTAACTGCAGTCAGCAGTTACGAATCATATATTTGTGACTGCTGTTAGCAGTTACAAAATTAATAGTAGTGACAAATTTGTGACTCCTATTAGGAGTTACAAAATTAAATTTGTTAAATGTTGTAAAAGCTATTACAAATATCTTTATATTTTCACAAAATGATGAAATAATGAAAGTAAAATAAATATCATGATAACAAGTCTAAAAATTTTGACAACATTTTATTTATATTTCTCATATTCCAAATATCCAGTACACATAAAACTTGTTAAATTTAATTTAACATCAAACAACCCCTAAGTGGGCGCCAAGTACAAAATGAACATAGAATAAAAAATAAACTAAAAAAAGGAACGACACAACACTTCGATGATATGGAATGCCATGAACATGTAACAAATCATTCTAAATCTAGACCAGGAGTCACCACGCAGTAGATACGATTCGTGAAGTCTAGGTATATCAGCCGTGGGGGGTATTGATGCGGTGACATCCTCCCTCGTGTACTCGGAGTATGCTTGTTGAGCAAGTTCAATGGACTCAAATTTTTTTAATACGGCGCCTCGGTATCCATTAACTTGTGCTTGTGTTGCTTGCCACGAAGTGTAAACACCTGGATTTAGGCCTTTGAATACTACGTATGCCGGATATTCCATGTGTATGCCTGCAAATAATAAAATGTGATTAATATATATATATATATATATATATATATATATTTTGTGATAAAGAAACTACCATAGCATATATATATATATATACTAGCGTATGCCCGTGCCTGAAGGCACGACGAAAATTGCAAAAAAAAATTGTTACCCGACAACAAAGTGAAATAAATGTACAATATTTCTGTTCTAATTTTAAAAAATTTGGGCAGAGTTCCCTTTATTTATAGGACTATCCACCCTGTTTAAAAAAATAAAAATACTCAACAACAGCAATACTACAATACTCGAGGTCCATATTGGACCTTATTTCAACCACTTCATCAATTTAACAATAATATTGACAACTATTGAATAGGATGTTGAGTCAAGAACCGCACGCATCACCGTTCAACTACATAGTAATCCCAAAACTTTGAATCTACAAATAACTACAAAGTAATCTATATAAGGGGTGGTGGTGGATATGATAGGAATGATACAAATAAACAACTTCCCCAAAGTTGGGTAAACATATATGAATTTCATTACCATCATCTTACCTTTTCTCGTTGTTAAATGATAGCTTCACTTATATCTTACCTACTCCTTCACCTGAAATAAGACATGTGAATTGATAATTAAAAATGATAACACAACTTGAGCCAAAAATCATTGTAAACAGAAGCATTCTATGCATATGTGACAATTTATAGGTACATAAAAACCATTCTTGAATATTTTCAATCAAGTCCCCCAGACTATTAATACAACAATCAAATAAACCTTATGAAATAGTAATTCACATACCTGTCATATAATTAATAGAGATGTTGTCTTTAAGAGTTTAGCAGCATCGAAATAAACAGTTACTGGTACCCAATCATAAGTCTAGCTACTCATAATTGAAACTACACTACACATGCTAGTTAACAACATAATTAAGTTAGTTATCTAGTTTAAACACAAACCAATACAAAAGATGTAATTAAATGCAAATTAAAGCTAGTAGAACAAGTAGAGAAGAAGTAAATGAGTAATTTCATTAATAATCACAAGTTGTGTACATGGGGCACAAAAACCAAAATTAGAAAATAGACTAAATGTACTCTCTCTTCCCCACACCACTACACAACTACAAAGTTACAAACCCAAAAATCAAAATAAGGAACCACAAAAGTTAGCAGCAGAGAAAGCGGGATGACAACGCCCTACATATGGTCCGGATGGCGGCTCGAGGACTCGGGCGCGGTGGGGTCACGAGGGGCATAGGGATCATAAAGGTAAGGAGGCACAGCAGCCTCGCCCCCACGAATATGAGCAAACAAATCCATTTGTGCCCGGGCAATCATGGAAGTATCTCGCTGATAGTCAGCCCGTAAGGATGCGAAGTTTGCCATATAGGTGCCCTGAAACTCAGTAAAATTAGTCTGTAACTCATCCATCCGCACCCCGAGATATGTAATGGGGTCAACAGTAGGAGGCACAGTAGGTGGGACTGGAAGAGGCACTTCCGGAATATCCGGCATAGGAGCATCAGGGGCATCAGGAGCATCCAACATACGCTTTTTCCTCCTCTCCCAATAAGCTTGCCCCAAGATTTTAGCAATGGTCTTATCATTAAACACCTTGGGAAGCCTAGGTTTCTTGTCACTGCCCAAGACCTCACATCCGGCATCCCTGCAAATCCGGGAAATCAGTCGCACAAAAGGAAGAGTTGTGGTTCCCTTCTCGCTATAGGCAGCGTTCACTATTTGATGCAACATGAGGGCGGGAAGACTGATGACCGTGTCATCCCCTAAAAGACTGTATAAGAAGAGGGCCTGCTTGTAACGGAGGACAGCCTTGGTCTGAGTTGGAATGATGGAATTAACGACAATGAGATGGAGGATACGATGTACATCGGGCATGCCCGAAGTGGGGAAAGTCTCCCCCACCCAAATCTTGCCGGGTGCAAGACGCGCAATAAGTACCTCTTGTGGAAGCTGAGGCGCATCTGCGAGGACCGGGTAATGATAGAGCTCGGGGTTAGAAGCCCCACTAAGGTGCGCAGCCAAGATGGGCTTAGAAATAGTAATCCGCCTCCCTCTCACATACGCTTCATACATGCCGCCGCGCGTAGATACTAGAGAAGCATAAAAACGGCGCACGTGGTCCTCGTTGACCTCCCCTCTCATGGACATATGGGCCTCCCAATTGAATTTGGCTAAATACCGTCTTACAGAAGCCGGCATCTCATCTAAAATCACCTCCTTCTCAATAGCAATCGGGCGACTGGTTTTGAACATGGCCCGATACCACTCCATCTCATCCTTGGAACGAAAAGATTTAAAACCAGCGCCTCCCCGTCCAGTAACCGCATTGGATGATGGCTTGGTGATCGAAGGAACCTACAAAACATTAATTCAATACACACACCATTAGTGCGGTGCATAAAATCAAAGTAATCGTGAAATTTGGGGAAACTAGGTTCGGAGGGTGCGCGTTGGGAAAAATTGGTCGAGTAGATGTAACCGACGCACACCACACTCAAACAAGGATAATTCAACAAGAATGTGCGATAAAAGGTGCGAAGATGGAGCTTTAGCGCACAAAACCTTCACAGAGGCATTTTATCGAACATATAGCGTGCAATGTATAGAAAGTAGGGTGAAAATGGCATTTTCAAAGTGAAACAACCCCAACAAATACAACTTAATCATCAAAGCAACATAAACAAGTTGTATTTGTTTGATTCACATGACAAACAATGAGAAAATATGAAGTTTTCTGCAGAAAATGTGGATTTTACAAGAATGCATTTAACCCTACTTTTATACAAAGAACACTAAATAAGATTTGAAAAAAATTTAAGAGGATTGAATTAGTAACCTTAGATGAGGATGCCCTGGATGAGGAAGCCATGAGGGTGAAAATGAATAAAATAAAGGAAATGATATGGGAGAGGAGGAGGTCTTCGGCTAAGGGAGAAGAGAGAATGAGAAGTTGATTTGCTGATTTTGAGGAAATTTTAAGTGACCAGGTGAACCGAATCGATTCGGTAGTTAAACCGAATCGATTCAAAACTCTCGAATTCAACACTGTCTAAGGGCGAATCGATTCGGTGATAAACCGAATCGATTCGGATGTAGAGACCTGACACTTTTGGTTTGCCGAATCGATTTGGAAGTAACCCGAATCGATTCGCAACCCCTTAATTGGCTACTGGAAGGGGTCGAATCGATTCGGTGATAAACCGAATCGATTCGGATGCTAGGATCAAACTTTCTGCTTTGCTGATTTCCTAAATCTCATGAAATTTGATCATTGGGCCACCTTCAACTGGATTTCTTGGACCCATATGGTATATCTAATGTATGTAACAGGTCCGGAACCAAAAAATGCAACCCCACACGTGCCGGGGGATGCTCGGCCCCAAAATTGAGAATTTATTGAACCCAATCACCCCTGCTAACGGGGCTACTGCGTACAATGTCCGGTTGTAAATCCGCAGATATAATTAGGACGTAATCCACAATGTGAACACCTATTCTTCCCATTCTTCCGACTTCGTTACAACTAAAGTTCACACACTTAACAATTATGTCGGGTTCTAGATCGAAAGACATTCAAAACAGATTACTAATTGATTCAAAAAAGATTACTAATATTTAAAATAGAGTTCAAACACTACTAATTGTTCACTTTGACAATTTGTTCAAATTTCTCAAGACAAATTACTCTGGATCACTTAAGGATAAGACAAAGCAACGGCCAAACCACCCAAGATTTCTCGACATCCATAATAGTGTCCGCCCCATAACTTCGACGATACAACGGATGATTCTCTTCTCGTGGCTCAACACTACTAACGTAAACCTTACGTTCAAATATCAGCAATTGATGGCCATGCACCACCGTTCCAGTAGCAGCTGAAGAAACAACTTGTCCACTTGCAATCTTTCTGTGATTTGAAAAATCTAATAAATCGACATATGGATCATGTGGAGGATCAGTTAAATCTCTAAAGTTTGGCTCAGTTGAATCTCCAAAGTTTGGCTCAGTTGACGGGGGGGGGGGGGGGGGGTAGAAATGTAATCACGGGGACTTGAATGCGGAACTGGAGTGTAATCATGGGGACTTGAATGCGGAACTGGAGTGTAATTACGAGGACTTGGATGTGGGATAGGAGTATAATTGCGAGGACTTGGATTTGGTATTTTCAATCCATTCGATTCAAAAGCACTTAAAAGCATGGTAACAGATGATTTGAGAAATGCCATATCCTCATCATGTTTTTCTTCTCGTGTCTTTGCTCTAGTCAACTATGATACTATAGGAGCAATTGCCTTAAGTTTACTTTTGGACACGGGTCCAACACCACGAGTCGCCCCCCTAGTATCTTTTCCTCTAAAGGCAGTCAATGCATCTGTATCAATACTGTTTTGGCTTGAAGAACCTTGAATACTTCTCAGCTCACTCAATTTTTGCTGCAAAGTTATTTATGAATCGATTAAAACCATTGAACGACGAAACTTGAAGGAATTTAATTATTACAACTGAGAATACGAAACTCACCATATCATCAGCTACCTTTGGGTGAAACTCCCCAGTTTTCCGCCTACGACTTTCGAGATACACTTCCGAACGATCAACAGGTCGTTTATTGTTAAGCACCTATAAATTAATTTTCCATTAACTATTTGAGCAAGACATATAATATATATACACATTAAAATAAGAAAGGGTTTATACCATCTCCTCGGTTTTCTCAGCATACGACATCCGACCAAGACAATGGACGTCAGTCTTTTTAGCCCTGTTTACCCGGCCTTGGTGTCGTTGTTTTAATTTTTCCTCAGATGCTTCGCGCGAGACGAATTCATTCCACTCACGAATAGGGATATGATCTTTCTCCGGTACTTGATCCTTCAGGGCCTTTATCCCATCACTGTCCAATCCCTTAAAATAAGTCGAGCGAAGGTTACTTCTAAAAGTCTTCAATTGAATACCAATGGCTTTTATGGACCCCTCATTCTAGTCGGCCGAAAGATTAAACTCTTTCATGAGCGTATCCCACAAGTCGTCCTTTTTTACTTGCTCAACCGTATCCCAACTCTCATATTTTAAGCCAATACAAGATTTTAACAAAGACAAGGCTCGAGCTTTAAAAGGATTCTTGCCACCTATTGGAAAACCAAATAGGTTAAGGGAAACGTTGGCACGAGAATCAATGGAAGAATGTTCATCATGACTTGAACTTTCTGGCCTGGATGATGGAATTGTATTCTCGGACACCATTTTCTGCATTTTTATATTTATGCATTAGTTCATATGTTAATACAAGAGTAAGGAAATAATATAAAAAATATAATATAAGTTATACCTTTTAAACATATTCTAAAAGTTTTGATAACTGAAACCAACATAACATGCCACAATTAAACATCTACTCCTCTAATGCGTTTAATAATTTCTTTAATTTTGGGTTGTCATCTAGAATAGACTGAATCTCGATAGGTGCCTCTATATCGTCTACCGATGTAGTCAAGCGCTGAGGAGAATGTAAAACAACAGACCATGGATCATTGTTGGGGCTCTTTGCATAAAACACTTGCTTTAAGTTTTGGAATGCACAAACGAATGGCTCATCATTAACATTGTCTTTACTCTTCAACTTGGCCAAATCAACCTTCACCATGTGGGTGTCAGGGTCGACCATACATGCATTCTTGTCCTCCACTCTCACCCAATCACAGTAAAATACATGTATACTGAAAGATATATAATCTAATAGGATAATTTGTTTTATAATCCCATAATACGTCATCTCAGCTTCTATCAAGTTTTTATCTTTCGCGCTTGCCCTGAAATGAGTTAATGCTTTATATGAAATGCCGCTGTTTTGTTTTCCAATGAGTTTTAATTCGTGTGTGCTTGAAGAGAACACAAAACCATTTACACGATATTGTCCAAACTCCTTGGCTACAAAACTAGGCCCATTTGCTAGCCGTGCAAGCCTCGTCGATACTTCACCATCTTTCAATAACTAAAACCAAGAAAGTATTTGCATTGTGAATATGTTGCAAAGACAGTAAATAAAAGTGAGGTATTACTGTAGTCACCTCGGAAGCTACCCAATGCCTAAAGTCATTATCTGCGCTCGTGCCTCCCTTCCTCCTCTTGGCATGCCCGCACTCATTATATTGCCTAGGTTAAAACACTAAAAATATTAATTTCTAATGAATATAACATCGAACATATTACATTATTTTACAAAACACTTTAAATAAACTCACATTTTCCATTTATCTATGTCTTCATGCGTCTCGAATACATATCGAGCCACCTGGTTATATTGTGTACTTGTTAGCTTTACTACCTTACCTTTCCTCAGGGCCTCCTCATCAGCAAACTCTTCTAATTCATCAATAAAGAGTTCACGACCTCCAACGTTTGGGTTAGGCATATATTCCTTTGCATACAAGGAAGCCTCTTCCATAATGTACTCCTCAGCAATGGACCCCTCAACGTACCGTGTATTCTTAACGTAATCTTTAAAAGTTTTCATTAATCGTTCGAACGGAGACATCCATCGGTACCTTACTGGTCCACATAAAAGAGCTTCATCGCACAAATGCACTAAAAGGTGGATGCTTATGTCAAAGAATGAGGGAGTAAAGTGCTTCTCCAAAACACATATAGCCTCGACCAAAGTTTCTTTCTCTGCCATTATGTGCGTCTTGTTGACAACTTTCTCACACAATAGGGAGAAACATAAGCTAATTTGTAGAATGGCCCTTCGAAGATCCTTGTGTTCCGAAAAATAGTGTCCGAACAACAGAGGGATAAGTTGCATTATCACATGCCAATCGTGGGACTTGCACTTTTTCAAATCTTTTGTTGCGTCGCAGACAATCCTGCGTAAGTTGGATGAGAAATTAGAAGGGACCTTCAAGCCCTTTAATGTTTCTAAGAACATATTTCTTCCTTCAATGCTCAAAGTATAATATGCAACTGGCATATGCTTTTTTCCAGTGTTTGTATCTTCTTTCAACCATAATGATCTTTTAATCTTCAAATCACGAAGATCTTCACGGGCTTTTTCTCCATCCTTGGAATGAGAACCACCAATGCATGTGCTTACAATATGCTTAATGATATTTTTCTCAGCGTGCATTATGTCTATCACATGTCGGACAGGATGTTCCTTCCAGTATGGCAAATCAAACATTATTGATCTCTTGGACCACGCCGTTTTCACATCAACATCCTTTCTTTTACGCTTTTGGGCCAAAATTATGGGGTGTTTCCCCCTCAACTTTTGATCAGCCTTTAATGACCTTTCTTCAATTTCCAAACCAGAAAGTCTTGGTGGAGGTGGTCGCGTCTCGGTGCCTTCTGGGAGAAAATTACTTCGTATTGACCTGAATTTGTGACTTTGGGGCAGAAATCTTCGATGACTATGATAAAAAAGTTTACCACTTTTCTTAAGCCAGCTGGCTTCAGTCTCCTCTCCACATATAGGACAACCTAGGTAACCATGTACATTGCACCCAGATATGGTCCCATAAGCAGGAAAATCATGAATTGCCCATATCAACATAGCTCTCAAAATGAATTCCTCCTTTTTGTATGAGTCGAATGCTCTCACACCTTCAACCCATAACTCATTCAATTCATCTATTAGTGGCGCTAAGAAAACATCAATGTCACTACCTGGTGCTTTTGGACCTGGTATCAACAACGTCAAAATTGAAAACTCCTTTCTCATGCACAACGACGGGGGCAAATTTAAAGGCGCCGTAAACACAGGCCATATACTACTCTTATCTGTGCTCAATTTGCCTAACGGGTTAAACCCTTTGGTTGATATTCTGAGGCGAACATTGCGTATTTCTGTAGCAAAGTCCGGGTATCGTTGATTTGCAGATTTCCACACAGATGAATCAATCGGATGTCGCATGAGATTCTCACCCACCTCCGCTCGACCATGCCAAGTCATTGCCTCTGCTATCCAAGGTATAGTGTAAAGTCTCTTCAATCGAGGACCTAAAGGGAAATACTTTAACACCTTCTTAGGTATTTACGTATCTACTTTCAACAAACATTTATTATGTACTATCATCTTTTGTTCATATCTAGGTTCCTTACATACAGGACAAGCCCGTTTGTCCTTATGCTCCTTATAGTATAAAATGCAGTCATACTTGCAGTAATGAATTGATTTGTATTTCATACCCAAACCTTTCAAATTATCCTTCATGATAGGATAATTGACTGGAAGTGTATTTTCTTTGGGGAGCAAATCTTTCGCCCAGAGGAGTATTGCCGTCACACTTTTTCCCGACAAGCCAAATTTGCTCTTTAAGTTGTGCAACCCAACCATGGCATATAACTTTGTGTGGTCGGAGTTGGAGTTATGGTATAATGGTGTTGCGGCTACTGCTTTTAACCGTATATAATCCTTAACTTGGTCCGTATCATTGCCAACATGATCCTCACATCCTAAAGCATTCCCTCTACTATCTTGCTTTTCTTGTGCTGCGTGCACTTCCTACATATCATTTATGAGATCGTTTAACCTAGCATGTACTAACGGGTCACCATTTGTGTGAACCGTTTCATTGACAAGTATTTCTTCTGGAATATACTTAAATTCCCTCTCCCCATGGAAATGCCAAAACGTGTAGTCAGCTTGCATACCCCAATGAAACAAATGTACTTTTACATCTACCCCTTTCAAGCGTTTCCCATTTTTACAACGATTGCACGGGCATGGGATAATATCAGTTTCGAGATTCTTCGTTACATAATTTACAAAGTCTTTAACCCCATTAACGTATACTTGCCCCACTCTACAACTTTCACCCATCCACTCTTTATATTGTGAAAACCCCATTAATTCTACAATACAAACAAATAGAATCTCAGTAAATTATAAAACTAAATGAAGTTTGAGCTAATATTTAGAACATAATCTCTGACTTATCATTGCATTAATACTATCATTGCATTAAAACTCACAGGAAAACCCAACCAAGCACAAAACGTCAAAACTTCAACGAGCACAAAATAATGGTTATTTAATTAATTTTTAGATAAAATAAATATGAATAGTATAAAATGATTATTGAAAAAAATCTAACATATTCCCAAACAAGATAATATTCAAAAAACGAAAGAGGTTAAACGATGTGTAGATATACTCACAACAAAACAATCAGATTTGATTATATTTTGTCTAGAGAACGTTGACCACAAAGCTCGGGCAAAACTCGTAATATTAAAAATCCATTTGATTATATTTTGTCAAAAAAATATAATGTCTAGAGTTTTTGAATAATATTTTGTCAAAAAAATAACCTCAATACAATTTCTAGGGCTTATTAACATAAAATACAATTTGTATATAGATACACTCATAAACACACATATAAACAGAAATCTATACATACACACACATGTAAACATAAATTTATACATACACACACACATATAAACAGAAATCTCTACATACACACAAATATACACACATACCCACACATAATAAGAATCGAAATTAGGCTTTAGACAGAAATTATACAACAAAAATACCCAAAAATATACCTGTTTGATTCACAGAAATTAGGGTTTTAGAATCGCAAATGCTTCTTCACATCAACGTCTTCTTCACAGCTAAAAGAAAATTTTCGTTTTTGGCAACTGAAATAACAAACGAAATTAGGCCAAAATTTCATTTTTGGCAAATGAAAGAGAGAGGGAAATTAAAGCGGGAGCCCTTCAGGTAAGATAGAGGGAAATTAAAGTAGGTGAAAAATTTTGTGACTGCTAATAGCAGTCACAAATTTGTGACCGCGAATAGCAGTCACAAATTGAGTCTAAGATCAAAATTTGTGACTGCTGGGAGCAGTTACAAATTTATGACTGCCAATAGCAGTTACAAATTAAGTCTTAGGCCAAAATTTGTGACCGCTAATAGCAGTTACAAATTTGTGATCGCTAATAGCGGTCATAAATTAAATCTAAGACTAAAATTTGTGACTCCTAATAGCAGTTATAATTTTGTGACTGCTCATAAGAGTCATAACTTATGTCTACTAATAAGCTTGTGACAGTTATAAATTTGTGACTGCTTATAGGAGTCACAAATTAATTATATGGTAACATTTGTGACTCCCATTAGCGGTAACAAACTAATTGACTCAAATTTTTTTTAACCAATTAATTTTATCACCCCTAATGGAAGTCACAAATAATTTTGTGACTGCTCCCGGGAGTGACTAGTTTGTCACCCCTATTGGCAGTCACAAAAAGGCAGTCACAAAATTAACATTTTGGTGTAGTGCTTTCCACTTCATCTTCCCCACCAAACCCATCTTCACTCTCTCTCCAACCTCTATTACCCATCACCCATCACTATTCATCATCATCATCACCCACCATTATCATAATCCGTTCCCTTTATCTCTCCCAAACTCCACCACCAAACACCTACACCCACCAAATCGCCGACCTCCATTAACCCAACACCGGCAACATGCTTCGCCGGAAACCTTACCCCCATCGGCGATACCAGCTTGACCTCGGAACCACCAGTGGAACCCGAATGCAAAACCCCTTGAAAACCCATCTCGCCGGCAACCTCAACCTTATCCCCTCCGGCGCCTACATATTTCCACCACCCCATAACCGTCAGACCACATCTCCAACCAAACTTTCGTCGGCGACCACCCTTTACCCCCGGCCGGCCCGACCTACTATGTAATGACCCCACTTTTATATGCTCATATGTATATAGTTTGTTTTTACACTCATGTGTTACTTACTATCTTATAAATGTTGTATTATTAGATATATGGTGTTATTGTCTATCAATATAACAAACCCCAATTTTAAATATGAAGAATCAATCGTAAATAGGATCAAATCGAAGTCTGATGACATATCTTAAGGTATATAATAAGTTTTGGGGTAGAAAATATAATTTTATGAAACTTTAGGGACTAAAATAAAAATATAAAAGGGGCCATTTTGTAAATAAAATATTTGCCAGGACCTCTAAGAAATATTGAAAATATATAGTGTGAAATTATCAAAATACCCTTCATGTGTGAAATGACCCTTATACCTTTATCACCTTTCCACCACGTGCTGGTCACCTCCACCTTACACATGTCGTCTTCAGAGAGAAAGCTAAAACACTTGTCATCATTTGGTGATGTTAAGACTTCAAGACCACCCCGGAATATGACACCCAAACGATGACTTGCCACCGTAAATGCTTGATCACCTAGACACATGTCAACACCATAATACCTTTGGAAACCTATAAATAGGGCCTTAGGGTTCATTTGAAACTCACACCAATTCCTTGAGAATTATAGTAAGAAAAAGTGATAGAAAGCTTGGGAAATATCTTAAGAAGGAGTTCTATAATTTCGAAGAAAGAATTCATTTCGTAGGTATGATTTTATTTAAATGTTATAATTCATTTTTGTAGTTTTAATTTCGTATTTTATAGCTTTACTTAGTAGCTATGATGGTAAAATACACTAAAGACTTTACTAATCAAAACTTAAAATTTGGAAACAATCTAAATTGATTTTTTTTTCAAAACATGTCAACTTATTTGAAATTATACGCTTTTAAAAATGATTCTTTTTAAAGAAATTGCTCATTATTATGGAATCCCATTTAAGTAATTCTAAAGTCAGGCCTGGTGAAATTCTGTCTAGATGAGATGGTATTTAAGTGGTGCCCCTGTGACCCTCCATCTCTACTGGGAATGAATCCGGAAATGTTCTGTCTATATGAGATGGTATTTAAGTGGTACCCCTGTGACCCTCCATCTCTACTGGGAACCGACTGATGAGGAAGGACTATGAATTGAATTCTTCAATTATGATCAATGAGTTTTAAAAGTTAACAAATAGGGATTCAGTAATCCTTTAAAAGATGAGGTTATTATAGTATAAACTGGACCTTAGAATGTATACTTAAATCTTTATCAGATTAACGTGTGATCGAAGATCAATACTAGTAAATTTGACCTCCATTTTAGGTGAGTACTCTGACATTCCTTGCGCATTTTAATTATATGATAGTATGCAAATTATATATATTTTGTGAACTGCTTTTATTCTCAAAATTCATGTGATACCGATGATGGATTCATTTGTGATATGCTTATATCTCTCCATATAGACATACTGATTGAAATGAGTATTGAAAATAAGATTGAATATTGGAAATAAGATTCGGCCTAAGGGAGCTCTTTACTGACTGACCTTCCCAGCTGGGTTATCACTGGTGTGCCCTAAATAAGGCGTTGTGATGAACTAGTTCGATTGACGCTCAACTACCGGGGAATAATACTGTGAAAGAATACGATATTAGAGTGTACTTGGCCATCAAAATGATATGATTGAAAGAAAAAGATATCACATTTGATTTGTTAAATTCGTCTTATTCTGAGCTATCCAATTGTGATATATATATACTTTCATTTCAAACTATATATCTATTTACTGCAAGTTCCTATCCATATATGTATATGCCTTCTCTTTTGACTTGAATAGGTATCTATTTTCTGAAAACCCTGGAATGTATGGAGATTGAACCTCATTCGGTTTTCAGCTGATGTTGTATAAATAACCATTTTTTTCAAGAAACGTTTAGGCTCACGGACGAAACGAAAAATGGACTATATTGAAGATTTATCTTTTAGATCTCTTTTTGTAAAATGTTTATTTAGAGCATGTCTGGCTCTCTTGTAATAAGGATTAAATTTTCTCTTAAGTTGTAACTTGTTATTACTTTTAATATATATGAAGTTTCCTTTATAAAGCTCTGATGACGTAATTCCTTTACTTTCAGTATTTTACGATTCATAACCGTGTGATAATATTTCCGTTGCATTTATTTAAGGAAACAATTAAATCAGAAGATTTGTTTCCTTGGTGGCATGTCAAGACACTCGTTCCTCACTAATATTTTGGGACGGGGTCGTGACAGATGTGGTATCAGAGCATAGGTTATGAACCCGTAGACTATTGAACATAGGTTTCGAACATTATAGATTTCGTGTTTCCATCCTTAGGAGATAGTATTAAATATTTGATTTATGTGATAACCCTTCCTACATGTTATACTATTTATAACTGGTATTTTAGTTTTCAATCTTGATATAGTATTGTAGATCTTACATTTTTCCATGACTGTAGAAAATGACCAAGAGAAGATCATCTATGGGAACTAGTGATTCGAGTATTGAAGGACTGGAAGGTGCAAATAAGGCAATCGAAAGTCTAGCAAAGATTGTGGTGCATTAGGTAAATAATGGAGTACCAAGGAATCCTGAACTAAGTAAATGTACTATTGAACAGTTCAAGAAGTTGATTCCTCCGTCTTTTAAAGGTACTCCTAACCCCACTGAAGCAAAAAGTTGGATTATGCAAATAGAAAAGATACTCGACGTTCTTAAGTGTACTAATTAACAAAGAGTATCATTTGGAACGTTTATGTTAAAAGGTGAAGTCGAACATTGGTGCAGAATGACTAGGAGAATATACGAGGAAAGGAATAATCCCATAGGTTGGAATGATTTCCTAGTGACATTCTACGAGAAATACTTTCCTGAAATGGTACAAGACCAGAAAGCAGCCGACTTCATGAGTTTAGTTCAAGGAAATATGACGGTTAGTCAATACGAGGTGAAGTTTACTGAGTTATCCTGTTTTGCACCTTATGTTGTCATAACCGATGTTTTAAGAGCCAAGAAGTTTGAACGTGGGTTAAGGTTGAATATTCGTAGATGAATTTCCATCCTAAAGTTGACATCGTATAATGACTTGGTGGCTAGGGCAACAAGAGCTGAGAAGGATAGTGAAGAATATAATCAGGTTAGAGAGGGGAAGAGGAAGTTTGGAGAACAAAGAGGAAGGAACCCCAATAACAAACCCTTTAGGACTATACCTAATATAGGACAACCTTTAGTAAACAAACCCTTTAATGTTGATAAATGCCAACGTTGTGGTAATATTCATAGAGGGCGACTATGTTACCTTGAGACGGGGAGTTGCTTTGGGTATGGCCAAAAGGGACATAAAATGCGAGATTGTCCTAACAAAGGGAAGACGGCAACAAATACTTCTAATGACAATAAGGATCAGGGCAGACAAGGTAGAGTCTTTAATCTTTCCGATGCAAAGTCTTCTAATGCAGTAGTGTCAGGTACACTTTCTATATGTGCACAACCTTTTCAAGTATTAATAGTTCCTGGTTCTACCCATTCATTTGTGTCTTTACGTTTTGTTAATCGCTTTCCTAATATTCCCGAACCCTTGAATCATAAAATACACGTTTCTACTCCTTCTGGTGATTTATTAACGGGTACATTAGTATATAAATCTTTTCTTATAAATGTCAGTAGTCATAAACTATTTGTCAATTTGATAGTTTTAGACATAAGAGATTTTGAAGTCATTTTGGGGATGGATTGGTTAGCACCATATCATGCTAATGTAGATACTTTCCAAATTCCTAACCAACCAAAATTCAGTTTTGAAGGAACTGGCATCCTATCTCCCATGTGTATTATCTCTGCAATGCAAGCCTATAGTTTTCTTAAGAAAGGATGTCAAGGATTTCGTGTAAGTGTTATTGATTTGAAAATGAAGGATCCTAGTTTAGAAGATATTCCTATAGCTAAGCTTTTTCCAGATGATTTGCCCAGTCTACCTCCTAGTAGAGAAGTAGAATTTACCATTGACTTTGTTGATGGAACTACACCAATCTCAAAACCACCTTATCGCATGGCACCTTTAGAATTAAGGGAATTAAAAGTTCAATTACAAGATCTGTTAGACAAGGGTTTTATTAGACCTAGTATATCCCCTTGGGGTGCTCCAGTGTTATTTGTTAAAAAGAAGGATGGTACGATGAGGTTATGTATAGATTATCGTGAACTAAATAAGGTGACCATTAAGAATAAATACCCCTTACCTCGTATAGATGATTTGTTTGACCAACTACAAGGTGCGCAAGTATTTTCGAAGATTGACGTTAGGTCAGGCTATCACCAATTGAAGATTAAGGAAGAGGATATTTCGAAATCAACTTTTCGTACTAAATATGGTAACTATGAATTTCTTGTGATGCCATTTGGATTAACTAATGCACCAGCCTCTTTTATGGATATGATGAATAGATTGTTTAGGAAATACCTGGATTAGTGTGTGGTTTTTTTCATTGATGACATCCTTATTTATTCCAAAGGTATTGAAGAACACAAGAAGCATTTGGAGATAGTATTACAAATCCTTAGGAAAGAGAAATTATATGCGAAATTAAAGAAGTGTGAATTTTGGTTGCCTAGTGTTTATTTTCTTGGACATGTCATATCCAAGGAGGGAGTGTCGGTTGATCCTCAAAAGATCGAGGCTATACTAGATTGGCCAAGACCAACTAATGTGATGGAGATTCGTAGTTTCCTTGGATTAGCAGGTTATTATCGAAGATTTGTTGAAGGATTTTCTAGCATTGCCAAACCTCTATCTAGGTTAACACAAAAGACGGCGAAATATGAATGGTCTGAGGAAGTTGAGAATAGTTTTCGAGAACTTAAGAATCGATTAGTAACTGCCCCAATTTTGACTATTCCTTCAGGGAGAGGAGGATTGGTGATTTACAGTGATGCTTCAAAAAATGGTTTGGGACGTGTGCTAATGCAAAATGGAAAAGTAGTAGCTTATGCCTCGAGACAGTTAAAACCACATGAGCAAAATTATCCAACCCATGACTTAGAATTAGTAGCGGTAATTTTTGCTCTTAAGATTTGGAGACACTATTTGTATGGTGAGACTTGTGAGATTTATACCAATCATAAGAGTTTGAAATATATCTTTACTCAGAAGGAATTGAACATGAGACAAAGTAGGTGGTTAGAATTGATGAAGGATTATGATGTAAATATTCACTATCACCCGGGGAAAGCTAATGTAGTTGCCGACACTTTGAGTAGAAAGTCTACACCAAATTTAGCATGTCTTATTACCAGCCAGTAAGCTCTATTGAAAGATTTGAGAAGTATGGAAATAGATGTACATATTTATAGCGAAGGAGGAATAATCGCAAACTTACAAATACAACCCACGTTGATGGAAAGAATTAAAGTTGCACAAGTAAATGACCCACAACTGAAGAAGATTAAAGAAGAGGTTATTGAAGGGAAGAGAATTGAATTTGCCATACGAGATGTTAAGGTTTGGAAATAGAGTGTTTATACCGGGTGATGCCCAACTAAAGAGGCAGATTTTGGAGGAAGGTCATTACTCGAGATTCACAGTTCATCCCGAAAATACCAAGATGTATAGAGATCTTCGAGAAGTGTTTTGGTGGAACAATATGAAAAGGGAGATAGTAGAATTTCTATATCACTGTTTGGTTTGTCAAGAAGTAAAAGCTGAACATCAGAAACCATCAGGATTATTACAACATTTACCTATCCCTGAGTGGAAATGGGAACATATTACCATGGATTTTGTGACAGGGCTACCAAGGAGTTCCAATGGTAATGATTCCATTTGGGTAATTATTGATAGGTTAACTAAATTTTCTCATTTTCTTGCCATTAAGATTACCCATTCATTAGAAAAGTTAGCCAAGTTGTATGTATGGGAAATTATTAAGCTTCATGGAACCCCAGTTTCAATTATTTCTGATTGTGACCCTAGATTCGTGTCTCTCTTTTGGAAAAGCCTACAAGTAGCCATGGGAACAAAATTGAATTTCAGCACCGCTTTTCATCCTTAAACAGATGGACAATCTGAGAGAACTATCCAAACCTTAGAGGATATGCTTAGGGTATGTGTACTTGATTTGAAGGGGAATTGGGACGATCATTTATCGTTAGTGGAATTTGCATATAATAATAGCTATCAAGCAACTATTCAAATGGCTCCGTATGAGGCACTCTATGGTAGAAGGTGTCGTTCTCCTGCATGTTGGGTAGAAGTTGGGGAAATAAAATTATTGGGACCAGAATTGATTCAGGTCACAACAGAGAAAGTGAAATTGATACAAGACCGACTTCGAATCGCTCAAAGTCGTTAAAAGAGTTATTTTGACAATCGACAGCGACAATTAGAATTTCAAAAAGGAGATTATGTGTTCTTGCGAGTATCGCCTTCAAAGGGAGTAATATGATTCGGGAAGAAAGGGAAGTAGAGCCCAAAATACATAGGACCTTTTGAAATCCTTAAAAAGATAGGAGCTGTTGCGTATAAAATAGCCTTACCACGTGAACTCTCTAGTGTTCATAATGTGTTTCACATATCAATGATAAAGAAATATGTCCCAGATCCAACACATATCTTAAGTCACAAACCTCTTCAAGTTAAAGAAGATTTGTCATATATTGAGAATCCAATAGAAATTTTGGACCACAAAGATCAAATATTACGGATCAAGATAATTCCACTAGTCAAAGTATTATGGCGAAATCATTCAATTGAAGAAGCAACGTGGGAGCGGGAAGATGAAATAAAGGAGAGATATCCATACTTGTTTGTAAATTAATATGAGTCAAGTTTGGGGACCAAACTTTTTATAAGGAGGGTAGGATGTAATGACCCCCCTTTTATATGCTCATATGTATATAGTTTGTTTTTACACTCATGTGTTACTTACTATCTTATAAATGTTGTATTATTAGATATGTGGTGTTATTGTCTATCAATATAACAAACCCCATTTTTAAATATGAAGAATCAATCGTAAATAGGATCAAATCGAAGTCTGGTGACATATCTTAAGTATATAATAAGTTTTGGGGCAGAAAATATAATTTTATGAAACTTTAAGGACTAAAATAAAAATATAAAAGGGGACATTTTGTAAATAAAATATTTTCAAGGACATCTAAGAAATATTGAAAATATATAGTGTGAAATTACCAAAATACCCTTCATGTGTGAAATGACCCTTATACCCTTATCACTTTTCCACCACGTGCTGGTCACCTCCACCTTACACATGTCGTCTTCAGAGAGAAAGATAAAACACTTGTCATCATTTGGTGATTTTAAGACTGCAAGACCACCCCAAAATACGACACCCAAACGATGACTTGCCACCATAAATACTTGATCACCTAGACACATGTCAACACCGTAATACTTTTGGAAACCTATAAATAGGGCCTTAGGGTTCATTTGAAACTCACACAAATTCCTTGAGAATTATAGTAAGAAAGAGTGATAGAAAGCTTGGGAAATATCTTAATAAGGAGTTCTATAATTTCGAAGAAAGAATTCATTTCGTAGGTATAATTTTATTTAAACGTTATAATTCATTTTTGTAGTTTTAATTTCGTATTTTATAGCTTTACTTAGTAGTTATGCTGGTAAAATACACTAAAGACTTTACTAATCAAAACTTAAAATTTGGAAACAATCTAAATTGATTTTATTTTCAAAATATGTCAACTTGTTTGAAATTATACGCTTTTAAAAATGATTCTTTTTAAAGAAATTGCTCATTATTATGGAATCCTATTTAAGTAATTCCAAAGTCAGGCCCGGTGAAATTCTGTCTAGATGAGATGGTATTTAAGTGGTGCCCCTGTGACCCTCCATCTCTACTGGGAATGAATTCGAAATTATTATGTCTAGATGAGATGGTATTTAAATGGTGCCCCTGTGATCCTCCATCTCTACTGGTAACGGACTGATGCGGAAGGACTATGAATTGAATTCTTCAATTATGATCAATGAGTTTTAAAAGTTAACAAATAGGGATTCAGTAATCCTTTAAAAGAAGAGGTTGTTATAGTATAAAGTGGACCTTAGAACATATACTTAAATCTTTATCAGATTAACGTGTGATCGAAGACCAATACCAGTAAATTTGACCTCCATTTTGGGTGAGTACTCTGACATTCCTTGCGCATTTTAATTATATGATAGTATGCAAACTATATATATTTTGTGTGCTACTTTTATTCTCAAAATTCATGTGATACCGATGATTGATTCATTTATGATATGTTTATATCTCTCCATGTAGACATACTGATTGAAATGAGTATTAAAAATGAGATTGAATATTGGAAATAAGATTCGGCCTAAGGGACCTCTTTACTGACTGACCTTCCCAGCTGGGTTATCGCTGGTATGCCCTAAATAAGGCGTTGTGGCGAACTAGTTCGATTGACCATCAACTATCGAGGAATAATACGGTAGAAGAATATGGTATTAGAGTGTACTTGGCCATCAAAATGATATGATTGAAAGAAAAAGATATCACATTTGATTTGTTGCATTCGTCTTATTCTGAGCTATCCAATTGTGATATATATATATATATACTTTCATTTCAAAATATATATCTATTTACTGCAAGTTCCTATCCATATATGTATATGCCTTCTCTTTTGACTTGAATAGGTATCTATTTTCTGAAAACCCTGGAATGTCTGGAGATTGAACCTCATTCGGCTTTTAGCTGATGTTGTATAAATAACCATTTTTTCAGGAAACGTTTAGGCTCACGGACGGAACGAAAATGGACTATATTGAAGATTTATCTTTTAGATCTCTTTTTGTAAAATGTGTATTTAGAGCATGTCTGGCTCTCTTGTAATAAGGTTTAAATTTTCTCTTAAGTTGTAACTTATTGTTACTTTTAATATATATGAAGTTTCCTTTAGAAAGCTCTGATGACGTAATTCCTTTACTTTCAGTATTTTACGATTCATAACCATGTGATAATATTTCCGTTGCATTTATTTAAGGAAACAATTAAATCGAAATATTTATTGCCTTGGTGGCAGGTCAAGACACTCGTTCCCCACTAATATTTTGGGACGAGGTCGTGACATACTACCCCCACAACCCGAGGATTTTTTCTACAACGCCAAACCCAAATCGTTTTTCAAACCTGCCAAATACAAAGACAAAATAAGACCACATCCCATTTCCTCAAAAAGCCACCAAAACCCATTTTAACCCCCAAGCCCTTGCACGGTTTCTAACCCGCCAAGTTCAAAAACCAAAGACAACTAAAATGCCATATGTGTTAATAAACCCTTGTAACCCATTTTACCCAAATACCCCAAAATACCACTTCTACCCCAATTTCCAAAACTACCCCTCTAACCATATCAGATTTTTATCCCCCAATTCCCTCACCCATATACCTTCCTTACCTCATACCTTTGCCATGCACATGTGCACTCCCATTACCCAATTTTCCCCCATGTGCACACACTCCATGCTCTTGCACCTTTATCCTACCATTTTTACCCCTAGCTCCGTGCCTATTTTAAAAAGAAGATGAAGACCCCATTTGAAAGGAAGCTTTAGAATCAATTTTTAGAGAGAGTTAGAGATAGTTTAGTGTAGAAAATAAATTACGATAAACACCATTTTGTAAATAGTTTTATTTTATTATTTTTATTTTTGTTAGATATTTGTGAGGTTAAATTTTGTAACAGATTTAATTGAGTGATTATTTAATTGCAAATTACTTGGATGCTCAATTGGAGGGATGTAAATTGCAAATTCAAGGATTGGAGTCCAATTTCACTCAAATAGATTTGGTTTGATTGTTCTTCTCTTCTACTTTATTTTATTTTTCTTTGATTGTTTGATTATCATGTTTAATATGATGTTAGGCTAAATACCCTTTCAAGGGGTGGGGGAAACCCTTATTTGATTTTATTTTAATTTAATTAGTTTGATTACTTGAAAATTCCCTTTGAATGTTAATTTTGACCTCTCGCCCTTAAATTTACGCCTCGAGAGAGGGTAAATGATTTTCGAGAGAAAATTAAAATTCTAGTCATAATACGCATTTTAGATTCGAGCTAGAGATAGGGATTTCTTAACTGGGGTATTGTTACTTGAATTTCAACTCTAAAATTCATTTTCTAGATTTACATAAATTTTAATCGATCGATCCTAACAGGTGATTAATTAAAAGGAGTGTAGATCTATTTCTAGAGTTGTGGGGTGTTAAACTTAATTTTCTAAAAGATTACTATTAAAATTACACTTGCAATGAGAGTTGATTTGTAAGTTTGATATTAATTTGGGAGAATTCAATTAATTAAATTAATTAATTAGAATAGCTAAAATTTGTGGTGTAATCCCACTCTTTGATTGTTCTCACAATTATTTACCTCACTTTATCTCTTATTTTAGTGTTAGACTTTATTTTTCATTTTAGTCACTTTTTAGTTAGTTGTTATCATCTCTCATTTAGTTTAGTTTAGTATTATTTCACCTCACCTCACCCAATTGTTTTAATATTTGAAAAAGCTAAAAAAAAATAGAAAAAGTAAAAGCCAAAAATAAAATAAAAGTGAATTACAATTGAGTTTGTCTCTAGCTTACCCCCTTGATGTGGATTGATACCCTTACTTACCTCTACGCTTTAGTGTGTTATAATTTGTAGGTATTTGAGGTTTTGATTGACTTGGCTTTCAACAACCACACACTAAAAGCAAGTTATCAGCTACTTATAAGATTAAAGAGGAAATGAGAAAATTGTAAAAGAAGGAGTAATATATGAGTGCAAATATTTTTATAAAAGGAAATCCTGAATTTTATTCATATGATTGCATTTTGTGACATATTTTTTTTATTTTTTTTTAGATTTTTGACACTATGCTTTGGGGACTGCATTTTTTAAATTTCGTGGAAAATATTTGATAAATTTTTGGATAGTGTAGTTGGTATTTTAGAAGGCTAATGGTAATGAATGTGTTTTTGTAAATTTTATATAGTTGTCAAATATTTGTGTCAATATATAATGTAATAGTTGTTGAAAAATGGTGTATGGAGTGCCTAAAGATTCTATGTAAATCAGTACAAAGGATTATAATGTGCTAGTGTAAATTTTTGGAATGCCTAAAGATTTATATGAAGTGCCAATAGTTGTACCCATAAATGTTTGTTCATTAAGAGATAAAGAATACTTTACAGTTATTATTTTTTAAATAACTCCAGCGTGTTCAAGTTATATAAATAAAAGAAAAATAGTGGATGGTTGAACTCATCACCAAGAATACTCAAAGACAAAAGAAGTCGATCCTTAAAATAGGATTCACCAAATGCATGCAAATACATTAACATAAAAGACTTGAGATCCTATCTAAGCCATAAGCAAGTTAAGGATTAAACCATAGGCCAAACGAAAAAAAACGAAATTAGAGGATTCATCATTTATCCTTAGAGGATCTTTCACGAGATTTTTTAAGTTAAAATTTCTTTTAATTTCTTTAACACGATGTTCTATATGTTTTTTATCTTCCAACATAAAGTGTGCCATTCGATTATCCGCTTCACTTGAGTTTCCACATTATTCAAGAATTTTTTGAAGCCCATATCCAATTGCCTTTTTTGCCTCCACCATAGCTTTGAATAATTCTATATTCGTTAATTTTTTATTTACTTCATCTTGCCTAAGTTGAAGTTGCTGCTCTTTCTTTTAATTAGGATTTTTTTAGATTTACTTAAATTTTAAGTAATGATTGACGTAAGAGTTTGATAAACCCAAAAAATATGAGGATATGGACTCTTGCTCTTGCTCTCGAGTGAATTAAACTTTTGTACTAGTACATGACCTTTTGAGGGTATATAAGTTAAGTCTTCCTAGGTCAAATATGCAAAAAAGGGAAAGATTAATCTAGGCGAGTGTATTGAAACTATATTAACAAAGCGGATAAAAACTGTAGTTGCGTCGAATATTACTCACCCGCGTTAATTAGTATAAAATGGTTACATGGGTCGACGAGTTATTAAGACTGTGTCTCGTTTTGATAGTTAATTAAATCAAGAGTTATCACACCCCTAAATTCGCATAAAAGCCTAATAAGATTTTGGCGTAAAAAAATACCCCGAAAATTACGCACGCAAGGTCGTAAGCATGGAACATACATGATATACCCCGTCAAATATCCTAGGCGTGACAACTAGGACAACGCACTCAAAATAGACCCGTAAACTCCATCACCAAAGCAAAGCAACATGTAAAACCTATGTAAGTTCAATCCGACACAACCTAGACTAAATTAGCTAGAAAGCGTATTAAAAAGCATGTATTTAAAGAAAGTAACTAAACCTAATTATGAAAGCAATAAATAAATGAAATACAAGTTAATTTAGCAAGGGAAACTAGTGGCAATAATGGAAACAAAGCTAGAACAAGAAATATATTAAGGAAGAAGATGAATAGTACAAGAAAAGCTTACAAAGAAATGGAAAATGGAGAGTAGGGCAAAGCTCTCTCTACAAAGCCTAAAATCTAAGACAAAAATGTAGGTAATGAAAATAGAAACCAAAATTGGTTTATATAGTAAGTGGAAAAGAAATAAAGGAAAAAGAAAAGAAAAGGAGAAAGCAATAAATATCTGGTGACCGCGGTTGACCAGTCGTAGGGGAGCGGTCAACCGTGCCTTTGTGTTAAAGCCCACTGTCTCCTTTCCACAAAAAAAACTCCAAACCGCGATCGAAAGGGCCTTTAACCGCGGTCGATCGGTACTCTGTTTTTGACAGCTATTTGGTCCATGACTTAAGAGGAAAAGGATGGAAACGGAAACGGCCATAACTTCATCATCCGGACTCCAAACGGCGTGCGGTTTGCAGCCACGCGAAGCTAACTCAAAGAACTAAGCATCCGTGGAATTTCCATAAGCCAGAGATGAAATGTGAATTGACTAAAATGCCCTTGAAGTAGAGTCCGATGATGAAACTTCTTTGAAATGCAATCGATCCTCACTTTTAGCGTTCCAATACCTACAAAAGCACAATTAACCCCTGCAAAGCATCTATATATCCAATTACGAGGTTGTCTCGTTAATGAGCATAAATATTGGCTTTAAGGACCGTAAATGTGATAGAATACATAAAGATAAAGGGCGAAAATATGCAATATTCGATACAAATCACACCCCCTAACTTAGACATTGCTAGTCCCTAGTGATGAAACAAACAAAACCAGTCCATAGAAGACAGTACAAGACGTATATATGCATCGAAGTATAAATGCCACTTTCATAGGGAGCACGATTGCATTTAACATATGCAATAAGCCATTAAATCCCTAGGTTACCCTAGTGGACGAGTGTCGTCTAGTGAGGGTTTTCAGGGATGAAACCCACAAACATCATATGATTTCCTCAAAATATGCCCAACCCAACATGCGACACACCCAACAATAACGAAAAAGATTTCATACACATTATTAGCAAAGTGAACGAATTCAAACAAAAGTCTGTATTATTAACATTATAGAATGCACCTCATAGAATTGAAACCTTAAAAAGTGTGAGGGGAGGAAGCACATGCAAAGTATGATTTAGTAAAAACTTAAATAAATTCGATACTAAATAAAGAAAGTATATATTCAATCATCACGAAAATTACACTCATCAAGTGAATTCACCCGAAACAGGGAGTTAACCCACGAAACATGCTGGCATAAAGAGTAAATGTAAATGGAAACTAGGTCGCGCACATGTCACACATGAAGAACGCTATATATAAAATGAAAAATTATAATCTCAATGAAAGATACCGATCATTAAAGGAGGCAAAATGCATTTTCACAGATTATCAAAACTATTTAAACTTTTAAATTAAATGCACCCTAAGATCACTTAGGACTTGAATAGGGTTGTAATGTAGGCTAGGGTAGGGTACGAAACAAAGGATATGTATGTACGGATTCAAAGTATTCGGAATGAAAACCTGGAATAATGGCAAGAGTGCGGGCAATATCAAAATTGGAAAACAAGTTCCATAAAAGGCATTGAATATAATAATGGGGAGAGTAAACAAAGCTTATTGAACACTATACACAACATATACAAATTTCTCTTTCTCTTTCTTTTTCTTTTCTTCTTTTTCTCATGTTTTCTTTTCTTTTCTTTTGTTTTCTGCTTTCTCTTTTTCATCTCTTTTTCACTTCTTTCTTTTCTTTACTTTTCTCACTCTCACATGCCTAAATTACAACCGCAACACAACAACATCATTCAATCCCAAGTAACGTTCCAAACCAAGGTATGAAAGGTGTATGTATGGGCTAAAACTCCAATTTAGAGTTGGTTATGGGATTTTGGGTAATGAAATGAAAGGTTAATATATAGGCTCAAAGGGGTTGACTAGGGAAACATATAAGGTGAGGTCAAGGTCAATATGGGTGATATAACAAAGATGGCCTATAATCATTTCCTAAAGTTTACACAATTCTCGAGTCAAAACATTATACGAAAATCATGCTCAAGTAACACATTTCAAGTATAAACTCAATTAATGAACGATCAAATAAAATAATAGAGAGGTTGCCAACGACTTCAACGTTTTCAAAGAGGACAGAATAGTGTATACACTCACAAACGACGAAAGGTACAAAGCTTACTTGATGTAAGTATAAACAATGCAACAAAAGATTACCGAGTTAAAAAAATCTTAAACCAAATAAATAGAACAATAAAAGTGCATGTGCTCATGGGATTAAAGTTTAATTCATGAAGTTATTCATAATATCAATAATTAGGACTAAAGTCTAATAACTTCTAAAATCGAGAACACGCATCGTTGAGTTGCCAATTGGATCGGGTAATTATTAAAATTTATCATAAGAAACAAAGGCAAAATGCCCAAAAAGGAGAAAAAAGAAAGAAAATCTTTTTGAAATTTTTGAATTTTTCTAAGAAAAGCATACTAAGTAACTAACATGTGAGCAAAAACATGGAATAAATAAAGAAATGGATAGAATATACCACACCCCCTAACTTAGAACTTGACATTGTCCTCAATGTGAATTAAGAACCAAGTTAAAGAGAGGAAAAGAGTGATATTACCCAAAATTGGAGCGATCCCCATAAGAACAAGTCCAAAGAATCTACAAAACAAGTTAGTACCGACCATAGCAAAAACAAATAACAAAAAATTAACTAATTACAAGAGACTAAATTAAAAGAAAGAAAAAAAATAAAAAGAAAGAAAGAATAAAAAGCTAACTATATACAGCCTACTATTTAGGCTTTACTCTAACTATACACTAGAAGTCTAAATAGTTGAGGGTCCACCATGAAAACAATTTGACTTTGGAGGATAACCGGTGTACCCTCACTCTCAAGCATGGCTTCCGAAAAATATGAATTCCGTTTGAACAACGGAAGGCATGTGTAAGGCGGAAGAAATGAACCATCGCCAATTAAAAGTTTTGGAGGGACGATGAGGGATTTCGATTGAACGGGTGACAAAAACATGTGGGGACCGAGAAAAGTAGAATATCCTCCCAATGATTTTAAAATTGGAATGGGAGGTGGCGCACATGAGGGAAAAGATGCCTTCATGAAGGTGACTTGAGAAAGTACTCCTCATCGACGAAAAGGTTTAGCACATTAAAGTTTGAAACTGATTCATCGGGTACTTGTAACGGTGTGATAACAGAGAATGAAAATGGGGAGGAAAGAAATTCAAACTCAAGAGATGAATCATCATCGCTTGAAAATTGAGTATCGAAGGAAATAAGATCATTTTCAATGTTCTTCTTTGGGGGCCAAAGAAGAAATCATTTCATTGAAAATGGATATTACTTCCATTTCATCCCCACTTTCAATATCTATTATGCGATGGGAAAAGTCAACAATGGTTTGTTCCAAAGTAGGCACAAAGTCCTCATTTGGTTCAAAATATTCCTCGACTTCAAAAGTCTCGGAAGAAAAATCATCGTCGGATTCAAATAATAAATCTAAATCATGTTCCCACAAACGATTTTCTTCCCGATAACGATTTTCAATTTTCTCATTTTCAAGCATGCGCACGCCCTCACCGAATGTCATAGGTCGAGGTGCGGATTCTTGAAAATGCGAACTTTGAAAATTACCATCGGACTTATACTTAAACTCATTATTATAAGAATTTTGAAAACTATTGCAATTCGTTTCAAACTTCCTATTATAAGGAATTAGAGGCCCAAAATCATTATCATCATCCTCAAAATTCGAATAACCTAAGTATTGACTTTCGTTATACTCGCCCAAAGTCATTTTTGAATTTGTAATTTTTTGGGACTCTAAGTATTGATCGAAAGTCATAGAATTACGGGTATTTTGAGAATTATAACAATCATTACCGAAATAATTGGAATAAGACATGCTTACCCCAAAAATGGCTCGAAGTGACGAATTCCACGAAGTAGATGCGCGTGAGAAATTCAAGCGTTTCTTGGCGCTCAAATGTAGAAGTCCTGCAAAAAGGTTAGCCAAAAAATACAAATAGAAAGAAAATACTATGAAATACTAAATCAAATAAATTCTAAAACAAACTCATCCCTGGAAATGGTGCCATTTTGATTAGTAGGGTTTTACCGCAGCACGAGCATCACCTATGCACCGATCATTTTGAATTCAGCTCACCAACTCTATACAAAAACCTAAACTTATGACTACACTCAACAAGTGAGTATAGCGGCCAAGTCCGGGTATAAAAAATCCACAGAGACGAGTTGCTAGAATTTATAAGGTTTAATACTCCTAAATAAAAGTGTAAAAGATGATTATACACAAAAAGGAAAAGATGCAAAAATGGAAAGATTAATCTAGGCGAGTGTATTGAAACTAGATTAACAAAGCGGATAAAAATTATAGGTTGTGTCGAATATCCCTCACCTGAGTTAATTGATATAAAATAGTTACATGGGTTAACGAGTTATTAGGGTTGCGTCTTGTTTCGAAAGTTAATTAAATCAAGAGTTTTCACACCCCTAAATTCGCATAAAAGCCTAATAAGATTTTGGCATCAACAAATACCCCGAAAATTATGCACGCAAGGTCGTAATAACGGAGCATACATGATATACCCCGTCAAATCTCCTAGGCATAATAACTAGGACAATGCACTCGAAATAGACCCGTAAACTCCATTAACAAAGCAAAGAAACATGTCAACCCTAAGTGAGTTCAATCCGACACAACGTAGACTAAACTAGCTAGAAAGCATATTAAAAAGCATGTACTTAAAGAAAGCAAGTAAACCTAATTATGAAAGCAATAAATAAATGAAATCCAAGTTAATCTAGGCAAGGGAAATTAATGGCAATGATGGAAACAAAGTTAAAACAAGAAATATATTAAGGAAGAAGATGAATAGTATAAGAAAAGCTTACAAAGAAATGGAAAATGGAGAGTAGGGCAAAGATCTCTCTACAAACCCTAAAATCTAAGACAAAAATGTAGATAATGAAAATAGAAACCAAAATTGGTTTATATAGTAAGTGGAAAAGAAATAAAGGAAAAAGAAAAGAAAAGGAGAAAGCAACGAATATCTGGTGGTCGCGGTCGACCGGTCGCAAAGGCGCGGCCAACCGCGCCTTCATGTTAAAGCCCACTATCTCCTTTCCACAGAAAAACTCCAAACCGCGGTCGACTGGTACTTTGTTTCTGGCAGCAATTTGGTCCATGACTTGGGAGGAAAAGTATGGAAACGGAAATGGCCATAACTTCATCATCCGGACTCCAAACGAAGCACCGTTTATGGCCACGTGATGCTAACTCAATGAGCTACACATCCGTGGAATTTACATGAGCCATAGATGAAATGTTAATTGATTAAAATTCCCTTGAAGTAGCATCCGATGACGAAACTTCTCCGAAATGTAATCGATCCTCACTTTTAGCGTTCCAATACCTACAAAAGCACAATTAACCCCTGCAAAGCATGTATATATCCAAATACAAGGTTGTCTTATTAATGAGCATAAATATAGGCATTAAGGACCGTAAAAGTGCTAGAATGCATAAAGATAAAGGGCATAAATATGCAATATTCGATACGAATCAGCGGGTGAACCATGTTACGCCTGGAGAGGGACCAATGCCAGTTCAGGCAGTGGACGGTATGTTCCCTATTTTTGGGCATGTAGGCCGCATTTTATTTTACACTCGTGCATCACATTCATTTGTTAGTAGTAACTTTGCTCGTGAGTTGGGAATGATGGATTTTACATCCGACATTGTACTTTTTATTGATTCAGCCGTGGGTAGATGGGCACCCATACGTTTAGTGTGCAGCGGTATAGGGATTGATATTAGGCGACTTACATTTGTGGGAGACTTATCAATGTTAGATATGTTCGAGTATGACGTTATCTTAGGGATAGACTGGATAGTTACGTACAAATCTTATATTGATTGTTATAGTAGGTCCATCGTCTTTGCCATTCCAAGGTAAGAGATATACTTGGTTGTAATGTCGCATCCCGTGGGAGGATCGAGAATGCATTTGAATTACATTGAGTAGGAGACTTATTTGAAGGTCATTATTTTTCTATATTCCATCCCAATTGTTAGAGAGTTTACTGATGTATTTGGAGAGATTTTAGGGTTGCCACCTAGTAGGGAGATAGAGTTTGTTATTGATTTGATTTCGAATATGAGACCCATTACACGTGCACCATATCGTATGGATCCTTTGTAGATAAGGGACCTTAGAGATCAGATTCAATAGTTTATGTGGCAAGGATTTATTCAGAAGAGTACTTCTCCTTGGGGTACTCCAGTTCTGTTCGTTACGAAGAAGGACGGATCATTGAGACTTTGTATTGATTACAGGGAGTTGTACAAGGTCATATTATCAAATAAGTATCCGTTACCCCGTATTGATGGCTTATTGGACCAGCCAAGGGGTGCAACATGTTTTTCTAAAATTGATTTGAGATCTGGGTATCATCCGTTGAGGATTTGAGGCATAATGTCCCAAAGATAGCCTTTTTGATGAGATATGGGTCATATAAGTTCTTAGTTATGCCATTTGTCCTGACCAACGCACCTGTAGTGTTTATAGACTTGATGAATAGGGTATTCAAGGAATTTTTAGATCAATTTGTCATTGTGTTCATAGATGACATACTAATTTATTCTCGAACCGCAAAGGAGCACATACATCATTTGTGGGTAGTCTTGCAGACGTTATAGGACCATCAACTTTATGCTAAGTTCGAGAAGTATGGTTTTTTATTACGGGATGTTCAGTTTTTTGGCCACATAGTGTTTGATAGGGGGATATCGGTGGATCTAGGGAAAGTTTCTATAGTGATGGAGTGGGGACAGTCCACTATGCCTACGGAGGTGCATAGTTTTTTAGGATTTGCAGGGTACTACCGTCAATTCATTCAGGGATTCTCGAAGATACACTAGCCTCTAACTAACTTTATGAGGAAGGATATACTATTTATTTGGGATGATGCATGTCAATAAGCCTTTTATGAACTGAAGGTTAAATTGACTTCGGCTCCAAAAATTGCTATGCCACGGGGAGGGATTGACTATAATGTCTTTACCAATGCGTCCCTTGTGAGGACTTGAAGAGATGTTAATGCAGGAGAATAGGCCAACAACTTATGCTTCTGAAATCTTAAGCCTTGTGAGGGGAATTACCTTAATCATGATTTTAATTTACTACCTGTGGTGTTTGCCTTATATATTTGGAGGCATTATCTCCTAAGGGAGAAATTTTAATTATTTACAGACCATAAGATCCTACAGTACTTGTTTATGCAGAGAGAGTTGCACATGAGACAATGAATATGGATAGAGTTTTTAAAAGACTACAAGTTCGATATCCAATACTACCCAAGAGAGGAAAATGTAGTAGCGGATCCTTGAACCATAAGTCAACAGGGGATTTAGATACAGTGTGAAAGGAAAAGTGGAAATCACCTCATACTAATGATGAGTTGACACGTGCTTTTATAGCAGTTCTCACCATCACACTCGAGATCATTATTCAGGTCATGAAGGCATAGGCAGGGAACCATATTAGCCAGGAAAGGGTCAAGCAGTTATTAGCCGAGGGGGCAGAGCATTTCGGTTTTCTTAAATGAGGGATTGAGATTTTTGGGAAGGTTAGTAGTTCTAGATGATGAGGAGTTATGGAGAGCCATTATAACAGAGTCTTATGGGTCAGTTTTTATAGTAAATCCCAGTAGGGATATGATGTACTAGGACATGAGGTGTCAGTATTGGTGGGAAGGTATGCAAAAGGACCTAGTTATTTTGTGTCCGAGTGTGCCACGTGCCATTTGATGAAGGTGGACCATCAGTGACCAACATGTGTTCTACAACTTTTGAGATTTCAATGTTGAAATGGGAGAGCATTTCAATGGATTTTGTCATAGGGTTACCTATGTCGTAATGGGGACACGTTTATATCTAGGTGATCGTTGATCAGTTGATGAAGGTGGATCATTTTTTACCAGTCCAAACATAGTATACTTCATAGCAGAATGCCAAGCTTTTCCTTGCATAGATTGTGAAGTTACATAGGGTATCGCTCAATATTATATCGAATAGGGAAAAGAAGTTTGTGTCCCACTTTTGGAGGATTTTCCAGTAGTCTTTAGGGGCAGAGTTGAGGTTGAGTACTTTGTACCACCCATAGGCGGATGGTCAGACGAAGAGGGCAAATTTGATGCTGGTGGATAAGTTGCAAATGTGCATATTGGATTTTAAAGGTAGTTAGAAGCAGTACTTATCATTGCTGTAGTTCGCTTATAATAACAATTACCAGTTTACTATTAGGATGACACCTTTTGAGGCGTTATATGGGAGGCTTTTTCTTTCACCCACCTGTTGGTTGGAGGTAGGGGACAACAAACTTATCGGATCGGAGTTCAGTAAGGATACCTCATAGAAGATGGAGATGATTCTGGCTAGGATTCGAATTGCCCAAGTTAGATAGAAGAGTTATACTAATACAGACATGAGGCACTTAAATTTTAATATTGATGACCACGTGCTAATTAGGGTGTCTCCCATAAAAGGGTGTGATGAGATTTGGGAAGAAAGGGAAGTTATCATCTCAGTATATGGGATAATTACTTATTATTGAACAGATTGTGCTAGTGGCGTATAGGTTTGCATTACTAGATCATTTGCAAAGGATGTATAATGTTTTTCATATTTAGGCGTTATGGAGATTTCTTAGGGATCAAATAGCCTACCAGCACATAGACCTCAATTAGATAGAGCTTTAGTCTGACGCGAATTACGAGGAGAGATTCATAGCTATTCTGGATTCTAGGGAGTGTGGACTTCATTCCAAGGTTGTTCCCTTAGTACACGTGCAGCGGGGACACCACAATGAGGATGAGTCGACGTAGGAGAGAAGGGAAGACATGAGAGAGAAGTATCCAGAACACTTTTAGTCAGGTACATTTTGAATTTTGAGGATGAAATTCCATTATTAGGGGGGAAGAATTTAATACCTCATATTTTTGTAATAAATTAAATCGGTAGAAATTAAATTAATTTTGTAGAATTTAATTAAATAAATTTGTGAATAAATTACTTAGTTGTAATTGCATTTTTTTTATTCATTTATGCATGTTATGTTTACTTGTAGAAAATAAATTGCATGGTAATTAAATTATTGGTACGTGGTCAACATAATAAAAGTGTAAATTGGGTATATATAGTTTGGCCATATTCCGGGATGATTTGGGGACTCGTTTAGGTGTTTTAGACATCTAAAATTAAGCCCGGGGTATAAGTATACCATTAGGAGAGTTATTGGGCCAATCCGAGTATGGTTTCGGGCTTGGTTGGGGGCCAAATGTGGGGGTAACTCGGGATTAGTGTAATAAGAGGGTAATTAACAATTGAGAAATCACTTTCTCATCCACCACAATTTAACCCTAGCATCTTCACACTCATTGGAGAAGTTACCAAGACTAGGGAAAGGAGGAAGATCAAAGATGCAAAAGAAAGAGATCCCCAATCGTCAAACTGAGGCAAGAATTTTCTTGCTAAATTAATTTTTAATGTGTTTCATAATATAATTATGCATTTCTCATAGAAATTTCTAGGTTAAGTAGATAAATTGATGTTTATATTATTGGAATAAACCTTAGGAAAATTGAAGAACAAATCTGAAATTATAATGTTTAAGGATTAAACTAGTTGGTGATAACCCCGAAAATTGAGTATCGTGTTAATTGGAAATTTAACCTTGGAACTCATGTTGTAAGAATGATGAATCTAATATAAATTGATAAATAAAGATAGGTTCTTGAATTATTTTGAAGGATAAAATATTGAATCTTAAAACTAGGGTTTCAATAGCGCATGATTCTTTATATAGATTATGTCGGATGAATTAGATGTATTTTCGGGATGATTTTCATGTATAGAATTGTTGTTTCATGGTTGAGGATAGATCAGAGTTCATATATAGGGTCTAGATGAAGTTTATAGCCATCATAGATGAAAGGATAAGACAAAGTTCCATCAAGAGTTCGCTCTGGCAGCCCAACAAATTGAACCGGTTCATTAGGGGGGGGAGGGAACCGATTCTCGGATTTAACCGGTTCGGTCCAGGCTTTCCTTCTTTGCCTCATGTTTATTTTTTTGGACCGTTTGAGGATTGGACATGGAATATTGGTTTCAAGGATGAGTTTAGGTTTCCAGGAATCCAGTTTGAGGGTTAAGAAATATTGTAGACTAATCAGGGATGAATTGTGTGTAAGGGTTGAGTCAAGTTGACAAAGGGGAAACGTTCGGGTGATTTTTATGAACTTAGGAGAGTATGCAGGAAGTCATCCAGTTGAGTGGATAATTTTTTTTAAATGAATTTTGTGTCACTATTTTATTAGTTGGGAAAGTTAACAATTAACTAGATAGTTAATTCTTAAAGTAGAAATATAAATTTAAAATTAATGAAATTTATTGGGGGTAATTATAGAGTTAATTACCTATACATATTATGTGTTAAAAATATGTATTCAATTATTTGTTTGGAAATACCCATGTTCATACACATGTTGGAGTTTTTATTACTATCTGGATGTTGCGCTTATTTATCATAAGTTATTAATTAAACCGGTTTTTATTGTGCACGTTGTTTTAAAATAAAGACGTTTTATTATGCTTTGATGCTGAGAATGATATAGATTGATAGACAAGCCTCATCTTTGACGTGTTGTATCTGGTCAACCTTTACGTGAAAATGGAGGTTGTTACACACATTTGCCATTAAAAGAATATATATTTAGATTAGTATTTGCCGTTAAATCTCTTGATCACTGGAATAATCTATATCTATCTATACTACTTTCAAAGATATTTAAAATAAAAATAACTTACCTTTTTACCCCTGAATTCTTTATAAAATACCATTTTTGTAATGCCCATACCTCTAATCGTTGAATCCATTAAACTTTGAAAAGTTACCATGTCATTGATCATCTCTCTCATCTTCTTGTAAATCTATCTCGAGTTTGTTATATTTACGAGTTTAAAAGGTTTTATGTAATGTTAACGACTTATTCTTTATAGATTATCTAGGATCCTAAGCCCATGGGGAGGGAGTGTTTCTTGGACAATGCATGTTTAATTCCTAAAAAAATATTTCATTTAGTGTTTAGACCAATATATTTTTAAAAATAATTTTCCATTGAAAGGTGCATACAAATAGATTAACGAACTAATTTTTACCCCTAAAAGGTCGATATTTTGTGTAGAAATTTATAAATTTCCACAAAAGAAATCAGCAGGGCTGATCTAGTGACAATCTAGTGGCGAAAAAACTTCCGCTACTAAATGATTTAGTGGCGGTTTTTCTATAATTTAGTTTAAAAATAAGATGCCATTAAAAACTATTTTTCTTGTAGTGATAATTTAGCCTGATAATGATGTTAGCACAAGAATAATGATATTTACTATACATTACTTGGGGATCTTGAGAGGTAATATTTTGTCGATTAATTAATGTTTAGTCTATAAAAAATATTATATTTAATGTGCAGTCTAATATATTTTGAAACAACATTTAGTTTCTGACAATGAAATTAGTACATAAATAGTAACAATAAATTGACACATAATTAATGTCACTATTTATATGTTAATGCTACTTTTGGGAAATAAAAAATATTTTTAAAAATATGTTGAACTAAAAAAAATCTTGGTGTTTTTCAAGTACTCCTCATTATTTTAGGGTGGTTTTATTTTAATCCACTTATTTTTTCTAACCACCCCAGTTTTATTATACCCCTACTGTTGGGTTGACTTTCAATTTACCCACCCCATGGGTGAAATGAAAATTAAAATATACTTTAAATACATATGCACATATTCAAAATATATTTTTTCATCTTTGAAACTTTTCACTTATTCAGTAAATTTTCTTTCTTTATTTCACTTCATTTCTTTTTTTACTTCCTCATTGCTTTCTTTCTTATTTGTTTTGTTCATATTTTTCTCTTCCTTTCCTTTTATTTTTATTATATCTTAGTAAATTTTTCTTTATCGTTCCTTTTTGTTATTTTGTCCCCCCCCCCCCCCCCTAACCCAATACAATGCATGTGAAATACACACACAAAACTGACTTAAAATAAAGAAGAAGAAAAAATATATTTGGAGCTAACATTGTACTAAATAATAATGGCACAATCATAAAAAAATATAACCGTTTAATTATTAAAATATATATTGGGCTTGGGTCAGTGTTTATGTTGTGTTTAGTTGGGTTTGTTTTGTTGGTTTTGTTATTCGGTTTGTATGTTTGCTTTGGGCTTGGTTTTACTCTAAGCTTGTGCCTTTGCTCTAATATATTTCACGTTTCATAAAAAAAAATAACTACAATTTTTTTTTTTGAATAAAGCTGCATGTGTTCACATAGGTTAATGATTATTGAAAGAGAATGTATACAAGCTACATCCCATTATTCTCCAAATTTTTTTAAGTTCAAGATTAAGGGTCAAATATGAAATATCAATTTTATCACAAATGTGGAGTAATAGTCGTAGAATTTCATTGTTCCCTATTTTTTTTCTTTTGTGAGAGATTATTTGACCATATTTTGAGCACATAGTCAGATATAAAATATTTTTCAAGAGGCACTTCTATAGGTGACTTATGTGATTAATAACAATCCTTTAATTGTTATGATTTGTAGCAGTGGGGATGAAGACAACACGTGAGTCATTAATTTTAAGAAGAAAATATAAAATCGGGGTGGCCAAATGGAGTGTAAGAGTTCTGTTACAATTTAAATATCTCTACACTAAAAATATCTCTAAATAAATGAAAAGTATTAAAGAAGAAGAAAAAAAATGTTTTGAATTGTGTATGTGAATTTAAAATATATTTTAATTTTTATTTAAATCACCCTATGAGGTGGGATGCAAATATAATAAAACTCGGATGGGTGGAGACAAATAGGAGGGTGAAAATAAAATTGCCCTTATTTTAATGTTTTCTTTTTGTAGGGTTACCTTTGAGGTCTAACCTCAAACAATGGCCACATGTGCATCAGCTAGTTAAAAGAAAAGGTTCGAAAGCATTACATGTACCGGTTGAAGAGATAAGAAGGGAAGGGAGTGAACCAGGGGAAGGGAAGATGTCTGCTTGTTGTCAACTAATAAATTATTAGCTCACCAGAAAATCAACAAAGGAACGACTTCAAGCCAAGTCAAGTTCATGTATCCACCACTCATCAAATCAAACTATATTAACACTTGGATGGAATCCTATATAGAGACGATCCTGATGCAGGTCCCATGGAGTTTACTAATGTCTACATGCCTCCTCAGCCACCTCTAAAGACTCAGGTATGGGAAACCTTACATCACCTTTCTTCTACTATCACCAAGCCTTGGATCCTACTCGGGGATTTTAATACAATTTTAGGTTCGCATGAAAATTTAGGAAGCCAGCCTTTTCACCAAGCACGTGCCAATGCTATTAAGAATTTTATGATAACACATAATATTTTTTTTATCTTGTTTTACTGACCTTGGTTTCACCTAGAAAGAGAATACGTCCTTCAGTCACCACGTGCATGAGCGACTCGAGAGGGGACTTGCTAACGGACTGTGGTGGGATGCCTTTCCTAACACTACTGTGACGCATCTCCCTAATGCGGGATCAGATCACTTCCCCCTTTTACTAGATAATCAACCTTTAACTATTCACATAACCCCTTATTTTATCTATTGTTTGGAATGGGCATCGTACCAGTCCTTTCATGGATTAGTACATCAACACTGGTCCCACCTCACGCAAGAATCCCCTTCTCTCAGTTTTCTCCAGAAAACTCATCTTTTTCTCCACGCTGCTCTTGCATGGAAGAAAACTGTCTTCGGGAATATGGCTTATAACATATCTTCGCTTCAACAACAGCTCCAACACACTCGTTACCTTATCCAGCGCCACCCCCACCCAATCTTATACACATAGGAGTATCATCTTCAGCAACAACTGGCTCAATACCTTAACCAAGAGGCTTTGTATTAGAAAATTAAGTACAAACTCCAATGGAATCTAGACGGCGACTTGAACACCAAATTTTTCCACGCCCATGTTTCTCACCATCGGAATACAAATAAAATCTCGGCCATCTTTAACCCCGATACTGGTTGGCACAAGACCACTGACTCCATTAACACTCAATTTCGCCTCTTTTATACCACCCTTTTCCAAAACGTTGACCCTGCTCCCCTACTGATGCTTGTCCATTCGCTCACCTTAAGATTGCCAATAAACTCGCTCTTCTTCAGTCCATCACGGAACAAGAAATTATGCAGACTCTTAAGCGCATGGGTCGGAATAAAATCGCCAGGGCCTGATGGTTTGATTGTTGAATTCTACCTCAACCACTGGTCGGATATCAAAATCACCATATGCTCCTTAATATTTGATTTTTTGCCTCAGGTATCATGCCTCATCAGCTTAATCATACGCTCCTCATATTTATCCCTAAACGCTCACACCGACGCAAGTTCCACACTTCTGTCCCATTAATCTCTGCAACGTCATTTATAAAATCATATCTTCCCTCATTGTGGCGCGCCTTCAGCCTATTATGCCCTTTCTTATTTCACCCTATCAGGCAGCCTTCGTAACCAAGAGGCACATCCTGGATAATGTCCTGATTGCTCATAAAATGCTTTATTCTATGCACAAATCCAAAGGACTCAAAGGCAGTTGCGCCATAAAGATTGGCCTAAAAAAAGCCTTTGACCAAATGGAATGGTCTTTTCTTCGATGGATTCTCCAACAACATGACTTCCCTCCAGTCTGGATTGCATACATACACATCTGTATCTGAACTCCTTCTTTCCAAACATTGATCAACGGTCACTTGGGACCTAGATTCATTCCTTCCCATGGACTTAGTCAGGGGGTCCTTTATCCCCTCTTCTCTTCATCCTTGGGCTTGATGTACTTCTTCGGATAATTGACTTCAAGTCCAGCAACAAGAATATGACTGCCCTCCTTCCTTCAAAATCCGGGCCTTCCATCCCAGGGCGGGCTTTCGCTGACGAGTGTATCTTCTTCCTCCAGCCAACCCATGCAACCTTAACCCATTTTAGAGCCATTATCGAAATTTTTTTCTCTTATATCAGGTCAGGAAATCAATCGAGATAAATCCATGATCATATTTGGTAAAGCCACACCGCCTCAGGTTATGCGTTCGACGCGTCGGATGTTCGGGATTCGTTGCCACTCTGGTCAAGAAAAGTATCTTGGACTCCCCTTATAACGGGTCATGTCACACGGGATTTATTTCAAACTCTCATCACTGACATGGATGCTCGTCTCCAGACTTGGTATATACATTTACTATCTTACGCAGGTAGAGCCACCCTTATTAATGCAGTCTGTACTTATCTTCCATCCTACAGCATGTCTGCTTTCCCGCTCCCCAAAGGAATTCTAGCATCCCTCACAAAAAAATCAAGTTTTTTTCTGGAATGCTTCTGTGTCCTCTCACAAGACGCGTACCCTTCCATGGTCCATTATTACTCTCCCCAAAATCTTGGGCAGACTAGGAATTAAAAATTTACATAACCTTAACACAGCCTTCATGCTCAAGCTTCTCTGGAAACTTTTCACTGAACCTGATTCTCTTTGGTCTCGTGATCTTAACCATAAATATTATCTGCATTCTACCATTCTAGAATTGCAACAATCTACCAACGCTTCCTGGTTATTGATCCAGGCTCTCTCTCTTTAGGGAATCATATTTGGGTCCTTCAGGAATCACTTGCCACACGATTCCCACATCTCACCCCCGACGTCGTCGACTTAACACTATTTCACTTTATCATCAACCATCATTGGGATTTGCATTCTCTAGCTCAGTATATTCCCCCTGACTTTCTGCTCTACATACAAGCTATTCTTATCTCCCCCACTACAACTAAGGATTTTCCCTATTTGTGGCCCAGTAATTCTCGCCACCTCACGATCAAAAAAATGTGTCTTTGGCTTAACCACGCTTCTTTATGTCAGCATATGCCTGCTTAGCCCTGGAATTGTCTTTGGCACAGCCAGCTCCCGGCAAAATTGATTTTTTTTTTATGGTTATTCATCCACCAAAGCTTGCCCACAGCTGATCGACTGCACTACTTCCACAGGCTCCCTTCCTCTATGTGGACTACTGGATTCAAATTCCCATATCTTCACGGACTACCCCGCCTTTTATCAACTTCGCCCTTCAACCATCATCACGAATCCTTCTCCGTTATCCATACTTCGCGCTCTGTCCTCATACAATCAATCGTCTTCTTTATCACTCCAGACCGCTCGGCCTTTCTTCCTGCTCTGAATAATATGGATTGCTCAAAACGAGTTACTTTTTCAACACAAACCCATTCTTCCCACACATATCCGACATGCAATTTCAGACCAGACTATTCAATATTCTCAAGCTGCTTCATCTCTCTAACCTCCTATTCTTACCCAGCTCAACCATTTCCTTATTACCTTGATGCCTACCCACCCATTTTATAAATGCAACACGGACGGTGCCCGGTCTTTTGTCTCTGGACTGGCATCCATTGGCGAGCTTATCAAGAATTCTCAGGGTCAATTCTTGCTTGGTTTCTCTTCGAATATTGGCTACGTGTCATCCCCTATTTGTTGAGCTTTGGGCAATTTATACAATACTAAATTTAGCTTTTCATGCGAGCCTAAAATGTATTGATCTAGAAATAGATTGTCAAACTGCATTCCACATGATTACCAGGACTACATCCCGGCCTCCAGCTCACGAGGACCTGACCAGGATCATCACTGAAGGATTTCACCCGTTCCATCACATCACTCTCAGCCTAGTTTTTCAGAGAATCTAACTACTGTGCTGACCTTTTAGGCGCTACAACTGCAAATATTCCGTTTAGTTTTCAACTTTTTTAGTCTGCCCCTCAGTTTTTAATTTCTAGTTTGCAGTTTGATCTGAGTCCTGTTGGTGTTCGTTGGGATTCTTCCCGAAACATCTCTTGTAAAATATTGTTGTTTTAATGCTAGTTTCTGTTTGTGGAAAAAAAAAATCCTATATAGAGACGCTTCGACAACAACATTTGAGGGTTCCATTTTGAAGACTTTAGGCTACTTTTTCAAGATTCTACACGCCTATTTAACTATCACATTCTTTATTTTATTATAATATATTATATATTTTATTTCCTTCTTGTAATTAGTTTATTTCCTTGTAATCAAGATTCATTTAATAAAATATTTTTATCTCCTAGTAATCAAGATTCATACAATAAAAAATTTAAAAAGATAATTTATTTTTTAAAATAACTGCAGATTATGAAATTTTATTATATTTTTCTTGAAAAATATCCGATTATCGGTAAGAAAAATTCTTGAAAAACTTGAAGTTTAATATATTAATGGATTTGTAAACTTTTGTCTAGAATATTATCCATTTTCTAAGCGATTTTCACGAATTTTGAGTCGTGGAAAATTTTCAACTCGAATAACTAAAGATTGTGTCAAGTTTAAAAGTTAACACAAGTGAGAGACCTAGAAGAATCACCAGGGGATACTTAATCCTGCGATCTTTTGAGACATTCTACAATTTTTTAGGGTTATACGCAAATTCAGAATTACAAATAATTGACCTTTTTCTTGAATTTCATACTAAATATTTGATAAGATCTCATTGTTCCGTATTTTGATCAGGGTCTGAGGACAAAATAAATTTTGTAGTATAACTTCAGAAATTTCTCTGAAATCTAGTTTAAGCATAATTGATCGCAAGAATCTTAATATATGATTTAGGCCCTCAGTCTTAACTTGTTTAGATTTTACCTATCTCATATATATTTTTCCCACTTAAAATGTTGACACCTTGCTATTAACCTTTCATTTGCTGAACAAATTCATCGTCTAGGGATTAACACCCCCTTCCCCGAATTTTTTTTGTTGGGGCTTGACCATCACTTTTACACAGATTCGTTAGTTAACCTAATTTTGAATGTTTATTGATGGTAGGGTCATTCACACTTTAATACATTACTAATTTTGATTTTAGACTTTAATACATTATATTTAAAAATCAAATTTTATCCACTTTTCGTTAAAGTAGTATTAAAATGAACTTCCACCTGTCATCTTAAAAAATAATAATTAAAATGAAGTTAAAATAAAAACACATTTGTAAGGAAAAACTATCCATAACCCCTCCCCCTTCTCTTACCATCCACAACCATGCTCACCCCCTCCCCTGTCATCAACACCCATTCTCTCTCCCTCTACCCCCCCCCCCACACACATATATGCTTACACAGATAGTTAACACAAGAGTATGTCAGTTGAGATTCTTGAAATCGCACAAACGAATCGCACCAAACCCCAAAAATGAGTAATGATACTAAAAGAAAATTTCAAAAATTAAAATGAAATCAAAACAAAAAATGAAGGATTTGGGTTTATAGGGTTCAGAT
This sequence comes from Sambucus nigra, assembly GCA_949130495.1. Taxonomy (NCBI): domain Eukaryota; kingdom Viridiplantae; phylum Streptophyta; class Magnoliopsida; order Dipsacales; family Adoxaceae; genus Sambucus; species Sambucus nigra. The sequence continues at coordinate 367,705,872 of OX422210.1, read as the reverse complement.
TTGGGTTCATAGGCTTGAACTTGAAAAAAAAAGGATTTGGGTTTCGAATCTGGTGAAATCAGTTGTGGAGAAAATAATTTGTTATGAAATCAATTGTTCAATGTTTTTGATGTGATGCTCTGTTTAAATTTGTTGGATGGTGATGATGGTGGTTAATTTGATGTTGGCTTGTGGTGGTTATGTTGTTTATATGGTGGAGGAGGGGTTACCGGGTGTGGCCTGGGGGTTGGGGTTGTCGAGTGGAGGTGGCACTACAAAAAAACTCACTTTTAGGGACGGTTGTTTTCCGTCCCTAAATACTATAAATGTGTCTCGAAAATTCTTTAGGGACGATTTTAAGGACGATGATTAGGAATAAATTCTTCACATTTATCCCCTTAATTTCGGTATTTTTATGGTCCCGTGCAGTGTAAATAGCTTGAATTTGTCTCATATTTATGCTACTAACCCCTTTTGGCAAGTATTTCATATTTTGTGTATTTCTTATGTGTTTTACAGGTATTTCATGCAAGAAAGATGGAAAAGAGAACTCAAAACAATGAAAGAAAGCAAGAAATGGAGAGTTCAAGGACATTTTCATAATTTTGCAGGCTTAGTCCGGAGGCGGGGTCAACTGGAAAGTTGAGAAGCTTTCAAATACAAGAACACTGGAAAAATGGTACCTCAATCGGAGCTACGATGAAGAAGTTATGGTCATTTGAAGATTAGAGAAGTCAAGAAAAAAAGTTTTGTCTCCGGACAACCCATTTAGTCACACTCAAAGTCCGTTAAAAAATTAGTCACGCTTTCTAAGCGTGACAAATTACCTGATACGAGATTTTTATTTTGTGCATATCTTTTAGCCGAAAGAGTTTTATGTTTTGGGGACTCTTCTAAACGACCTCTAGCCTATATATTTAGTCATTATGACTCTTTTTATTTAGATTTCATTCATGTAAAAGCTTCTAATCAAGGAGGAACATCTAGGAGAAGAATTTACATATTTTGCACCTTTAATTCAAGATCTTTTTCGAGTTTTTCTTCAACCTTTGATTTCTTCTTGCATGTTCTTATTCTTCAATCTCGGTAACTTTTCTTTCCAGCACTTTAATTATTATTTCTCATGTTTAATCTCTCTTTCCAAGCAATTATGAGTTCATGCAACGTAGATGACGTAGTTTTCATTAATTTCACCATATTAGGATAGGGTTTTAAAGGTTGAGATGCATGAACCCAACCCGATGTGGTTTGCATGGGTATAAAATTAGTTCTCTAAATTAAATAAATGATTGAATCGTGTTGTATAGTGATCACAACCATTGTAGGACTTTTGATCTCATTTGCCCTAGGTAATCAGGATGCTTAAGAGTGCAACGCGCGTGTAGCTAATACGACACCGCTTTACTCGTCCTTTCCTTACATACTGTGCGGGCTACGATCCCTCATATGCGTAATACTTGGGAGTACTAAAGACCGGGTTTGATCAATTATCTAATTTACGACTAGTTTTGTACTTAGCATACACACCAGGGTTTGGGGGATTGTATTCCCAAACTGTTTTCCCTTCATTCTTATTAAGTCATTCTTAGTTAGTTAATTTTGCTCACATAGTTATTGTAGTAGTTTAATTTAGTGTGCATTTAGTTAATTACTTATTTTTCATCTCAATCATCTTTTTGTTTCTTTTTAGAGTCAAGTTAGGGTTCCCAGTCTTACCTTTGTCGTCACGTTCACTCGTCCTAGTTCCCTGAGGATTCGATACCCAGACTAGCCACTATACTCCACAAGAGTGTAGTTAAAGTTTAGATTTTTGTATTGCGGTTGGAAGCCGATAACAACGACTAGCGTATTTACACGGACGTTTGGTTTCCACCTCAATCAAAATGGCGTCGTTGTCGGGGATCTAGGTAGACTTAGGTTAAATCGAGTCAATCTAGAACTTTGACCAAAAATCCAAAAACATATAAAAAAAATCATCTCTCAAAAGCCTTTAATGCAAAATCCTGAACATACTCAGACTCCTCACAATACTCCAACAAGAATCTACGAAAACCCGATTATTGAGTATAACTCTGAAAGCCCCCACACACCTCGCGTTCCACAATTTTGGGTTCCACTTCCTACTCCTGAGCACTCTATCGGCAGTTACACCCTGAGTCAACCTTCGAGTCACACATTTAGGACACCGAGTGAGTATATCGAGTCATTTAAAGCGAGCGCGAGCGAGATATCTGATGCGGCGAGTTTCGGCACTAGAGAGGGAGATGCCCTATCGTCCCATGAAAGATTTACCCTTTCCTGAGCGGACTGTCACCCCTGGTTGCATTTTACTCCCATATAATGTCGGTCAGTTCTACTTTCGCAATGGGATGATACAGATTCTCCCTACGTTTCACGGCATGGATTCGGAGAAACCATACCTACATATCCGCGAGTTTGAAGAGTCGTGCGAGACATTTAGTGACCAAGCTTACACACAGGTTACCATTCGCCTAAAACTCTTTCCTTCTTCCTTAAAGGATAAAGCCAAGACCTGGCTATGGTCTCTACCCCTGAACTCCGTAACTTCCTGGAGAGATATGCAATCTAAGTTTATCTCAAAATTCTATCCACAACACAAGACCAACTCTGCCAAAACTCAAATCCAAAGTTTTTGACAACACGATAATGAGTCTTTTGACAGGTGTTGGGAACGTTTCCAAGTGTTATTAAGCGCAGGCCCCCATCATAGTTTTGACAAACACCTTGTGATCTATTGTTTCCATAATGGGTTGACAGTAGCTTCCAAACAACTTGTGCAAACAATATGTGAAAGAACTTTTTGGGATTTTAACTCCAGCGATGTTGAGGCCCATCTTAAGTATGTCGCGGAGATTACTCAAGCATGGGACACATCTGATCCTAATACCTTAGCCCGGCCTAGACAAGCCTCCATCGCTCCGACTGCATTCAGTCTATACCATTTGGATACTAGTACCTTAATAGACTGTCGATTTGATCAGTTTCAGAGAGATATAAAAGAGTGGTTTGATGGCCGATTGAGAGATATTTTCGGATCCAGTCGTGGGTCGAAAGAAAAGGTGTATGAAATTTGTGAGGCGGGCCATTCCACAAAGGCCTTCCCGATGATTTTTGCCTATAAAGTCGTGCACACCAAGGAGGTGGAAGCTATAGGTGGATTCAAAGGAAATTTTAACGCTCCATATGGGAACTCGTACAACCCTTCATGGAGAAACCATCCTGGTTTTAACTATGGACAACCACAAGCTGCGATGAACCCCCACCTCCTCAATACCAACAAGCACCACCACCTCCAGCTCAATATGTAACTCCACCGCGGAGGAACTTCGAGGATACAATAAATCAGTTCATAAATTCTCAAAGTGCAACCAATGCTATAAATGAACGCATGTTCACTGACAATAATGCGAACATCTCCAAGTTGCAATCATTTTTTAGTATCCAAGAGAAAGGAAAATTTATTTCCCAGGGCCAAAGACCTCCCCAAGGTCAACCTAGTGTTAGCTCCACCTCTATCGAATAGCAGGATCATTGCCAAGATGTAACCACTCTTTGTAGTGGGAGATTTGTTGATTTATCACCTTCCCCACATGACACTTCGAAAGTCAAGGAGAATTCGCCCGACGCGAAAGAGGCCGAAGAATACCCTTGAACGAGAGTGGAAAAGAAGACACTAGTGAGCCCAAGGTTGTTGTAAAGCCACCCTACGCTGCCCCATTTTCTCAAAGATTGGTTCCTTCCCACAAAGGGACCATAAGTGATGAAGTGCTAGAAGTCCTTAAGAACGTGAAATTGAACTTACCTTTCTTCATTGCAATAAGGCAAATTCCAGCCTATGCAAAAGTCATAAAAGACTTATTGACAGTCAAGAGGAGGATAAAGGTAAAGATAAACGTGTTCCTAGCACATAACATGAGCTCTGTTCTTCTTAACGATCTCCCACCTAAATATAAAGATTCTGGTGCACCCACCATTTCCAACACCATTGGAGAGAAAAAATTCAAAAAGGCCTTACTCGATTCGGGGACAAGTGTTAATATCCTCCCCTATTCAATTTATAGGCACATTGATTTGGGCGACCTTAAGCCCACAAGGATCACTCTCCAATTAGCAGATCGAACCATGAAGATACTAAGGGGTATAATAGAGGACGTGGTAGTCCAAGTGGACACTTTCTACTTCCCGGTAGATTTTGTCATATGGGACATAGAGTCCTCCTTCGCCTAAAAAAATCATGTTCCCATCATCCTTGGGAGTCCATTCTTAGCTATGGCTAACGCACTGATCGATACTCAAAATGGGCAGATGCAACTCACTTTTGGGAATATAACTTTAGAAACAAACATCTTCAGCATAGCCCAAAAAGCAGGGGAAGGAGATGATCTTCATGCGGTGAGCTTAGTTGATGAGATCATAGAAGAGAACTTTGAGGAAAATTACTGTGGAGACGCCTTAGAAGCTTGCCTAATGTCTAGTCACGAGAGCGAGGGAACTTATACCGAGTTTGAGAGAGACTTAGGGGATGTGAGCATGGACGAATTTGAAAAAGAATTTGGGCATGTGGATGAGAGCTTGAATGTAGAAGTCCAACCTTTATTGGACTCATTTATCTACTTCGATGAGAGCGAATGGAAAGATAAAATCGATGAATTCCTTCTTTGTGACCATCCACCCATACCACTAGAGGTCCCGAAGGCGATTGAGGAGAAAAGTTGTACTTCGTCCGACTTAGAGCCCGACCCATGCGTTCCAAAAATTGAAAGAAACTTAGGTGTTCCCTCCGAGTCGGTGCACGCAGGCCATGATTTAAGTAAGCATCATAGGGATCCCTATCCGAGTAGTCATAATGAGTCTCTCGGTCTTTCCCTTATCTATGGGAGAGATCCCAACTTGTTTCAATTATTGGTTTATGACATGAAGACGGGGGAGACGAGGAGAGCATTGGACCCAGTTCATGGGGTCGGGTGAGTTTGTGGAGAGATGAGAGTTCATCGCACCCCCGGCGCGTATGGGGTAATTTTTGTTGTATTATTGAGTCATGAGTTAGTGTAATTTAGTGTCTTTATGCATTTTAAATATTTGCTTATTTTATTTATCGCACTTTTTATTTTGCCTTCTTTATATTTTAGTCCTTTTGATTGAGGACAATGCAAAAGTCTAAGTTAGGGGGGGTGACGAGTGCGTATTTCTAAAACTTCACAAATTTTCAAAATGCCAAAAAAATTAGAAAGCTTCAAAATTTCCAAAAAAATTGAAAAACTCAGAAAAACCAAAAATATTTTTCTTCAAAATAAACAAAAACTTGGAATTCAAATTTTTCAAAAATTTCATTAAAACTTGGTTTAAAGTCTCAAATTGTAAAAACATAGTACACAAAGCCAAAATTGGCCAAAGATGGAAACTGTGCGAAAATTGGCGACTTAACGAATCAATGTGGAGATTAACCATTCCGGTGAGAGTCGAGCTAATCATTTCTGTGAATAAATCAATCCGAGTTAATGGTTAACTCAAATTTTTAATTCACCATTTTAATAAGTCGTCGAGGATCTCAATTCTTTCACTTTGATCGGTTATGGGAAACGTGTGAGATGCTGTCTTGAAAAATGCACTAAATGAATCTCTAAACTAAAATTCAACTCGAGACACATATGGTAACGCAATTAGTAATTTGGACAATGAAGCAGGCCCCCGTTTATCACCCAAAAATATTGGCCAGAAAAAGTCTCGAAAAAATTTCCCCTTTTTTCCCCCGTTTTGAGCCGAATAAAAATTTTCCTTTCGTTTGACAACCCGAAAACACCCAATTGGCCCGAAATTGAGAAAGATAAAAATTCAAAATTTAAATCATAAAAGTGCAATAAAAAGGGGCAAAAGAAAAGAAATGCTCAACAAAAATAGCAAGAAAAGAAAAGCGTGAAAAATAGGAAAAAATAAAAAAATAAAAACAAATGAGCAAAAGCCTGGAAAAGCACTAATGGACATCTTAAGAATAGTTTTCGATTCCAAAAATTCCCAACCATTTACATGTTACCCAATTACACCTTAACCCTAAGAAAGTCCTAACCGAGTCCAAATTGCGAAATCCGTTACCGCGTGGAGAGCTAAAACACAAAAAGATAATAAAAGAGATTAAAGATGTGAATTATAGGCGATGTTCCCGTTTCCCTATAACCGTAATCCGATGATGAGATCCATTTAGCATAGAATTCCGTGTAAGGACACAAATTTAAAATTGAGTCCTTCATAGTTTTGGTTCAATTCCGGAAAAAAAACGTTTGAGTCATAGGATAGAGTTCTTGACCATCCTTTAAGCCCATGACATACTAAAGTTGAAGACGTAGCGGCCAAGATTAAATATTCATCAAATGCCGAGTTTGTTGTGCCTCATTTCTATGTCAACAACTTTTGTTCCGTTTACTCCTAAGATATGAATGCATTACATATTTATATAGGAGCTTGGAACAATTAGTATTGGGTGTTAAGTTTTGTTTAAACTGTTGTTTATTTTCAGAAAGTTTCTTTAAAACTTTAAAATAAAGTTTCTGGGCTAAAAATCGTATTTTGAACATTTTGGAAGTTCGTTCGATATTGTCGTTCGAATGAGAATGTCGTTCGAACGAGTTTGCCAACGAGATTTCCCCATTGGCCACTGGAACTTCGTTAGAATGGTCGTTCGAACGAGACTTCGTTCGAACAAAAATCTCGTTCGAACGAGATTTTCGGCGGGAAATTAAATTGGCAGTTTTGGGCAGTTTTTTCACCTCTATCCCACTACTTTTCCCCATTAACTTTTAGCAGACTTATCAAGTGCGGGAACCAACATTTTGGGGTTAACTTTTTCACATACTACAATCTCCAAGAGATAGTTTGAGAGAAAAATTATAAGAAGAAAAAGTTCAAGTTTGAGTGTTTTATTTTTTAAATAAATCTTTAAACACTTTTGTTTTCACCCATAGTTTGTTTATTCCAAGCTTCCATATAAATATCTTCCTTGGAGTGTTTGGCACCGGGTTTACTCTATCGAGTTGAAGAGTTTGTTTGGGTTTGCTTCTACATCCCTCAAAGAAGAAGTCTTGTTTTGCTACGGCATTATCACATGGTGAAAGGCACCATGTGTGGTTGACGGTGGTTCCTACAGTCTCATTGGTGGATTCTAAGGTTCCGGAGGAATTCGGTATTGTTGACTAGGCAGAGGTAGTTACAAATTGGTAACAGATCCGGATCGCTAAATTATTGCGTTTAAGATCCTTTAAATATTTTTACTAAAAATGAAATTTTCCCCATTTTCAAAATTTCCTATTTTCGATGGTTCTAATTACGCGTATTGGAAAGCGCGGATGAAATCGGCACTAAAATGTATTGACGAGAGAGTTTGTTTATCTGTTGATAAAGGGTGGTCCCCACCTACACATTTAGTAGATAATGAGCGTGTTCCCAAACCCGCCGACAGATAAAGTGAGAATGAATTTAAGTTATCTAATTTTAATTCCCGAGGTTTAAATGCCTTGTTTAGCGCGGTCACACAGGATGAATTCCGTCGCATTATGATGTGTGAAACCGCTAAAGAAGCTTGGTATATTTTATAACTCACTCATGAAGGAACTAGTGTCATTAAAGCTTTGAAACTCCAAAACCTCACCACTCAATTTGAAACCATCAAAATGAATGAAAAAGAAACTTTTGATGAATTTTATGCTAGACTGTCCGATATTATTAATTCATCTTTTAATTTAGCAGAGAAAATACCCGACAACCGTGTAGTAAAGAAAATTTTAAGGTCCCTAATCGATAGATTTATTCCTAAGGTGACCGTATTAAATTCTTTACCCACTTTAGCCTCTACGAAATTAGAAGAGCTCGTAGGTAATTTATAAACCTATGAACTAGACATGTTTCCCTCCAAAATCGATAAGAAAATTGAGAAGGGCATTGCTTTGAAAGCCCGAAAGGAGGAAAAAGATGTAGTAGAGAGTGAAAGTGATAGTGACACAGAAAATATGGCTATGTTTGCTAAAAAAATTTGAAAATTTCTCAAATTTAACAAAGATAAATTTAAAAATTATTTTAAGAAATTTGAAAAATATAGGCATGACAAAGCCGAGAAGATCCGTAAAACTTCTAATGAAAATGTAAATAGGGATGAGTCAGATAAGTGTTTTGGTTGTGAAGGGTATGGCCATAGGGATTTTGAGTGCCCCACTAAACTAAGGAGAGAGGGTAAGAAAATAATTTCCTACAATGCAACCCTTAGTGATAGTGATAAGGAAGACGGACCCGATTCCCCCATTGAGCACAACTTTATCGCGTTCTTTGCTAGTCATGTGAGTGAAAGTGAGCATTCTTCTATTGATGAAATTTTAACACATGACACTTCTGAGGTCAAAGTTTGTGATTCCCCTATGTTTGATGGTTGTGAGAGTGAAGAAGAAAGAGAGAGTGAAAATGAACAAGAGGTTGATGTGAGTGAACTTCAAAATGCTTTCCAAGAACTATATGAAGAATCTATTAAATTAAAAAGAGCGAATTTGAAGTTAGAAGCTTGTTTAAGAGAGGGTGTCATGATCGTTGATGATAGTGTGTTGGTTGAAGACCTTAGGACACGTGAGAGGACTCTTCAAGAGAAGCTTGAATATATAGAAGAAGAGAGAGATAGCCTTAAAGGTTTAATGGAATCAATGAAAAAGGATCTTCTCAAGTTTGAAGAGAGAAATGTTCTGTTAGAGTCTAGAATTTAAGAATTAGAAAATAAATTTAAAGACTCTAGTAAAGTAAAATTTGATTTGGAGTGTAATTTCGAAAAACTAGATAAAATCTTAGGCACCGTCCAAATAAAAAATGACACTTATGGTTTAGGCGTCGATATTTTTAATGAATCATCTCAAAAAGCCAAAACCAATGTTTTAAGAGAATCGCCTAGGAAAGCCTTTAGAGATCATTCCTTAGGTAAGACTTTTCGCTGAGTCTTTAGGTGCTCACATTGTGATCGAAAAGGTCATCTTAGGAAATTTTGTTTTCAACTTAAACGAGGTCCTAGAAAATTCCTACATAAGGCAACCGAGGTAAACAAGATTCCTACTTCTCGAGATCATCATTCATCATTAATTTGGGTTAGGAGATCCGACTTGGTAGCTTTACATGGTAGGGTATTTGATTCTCATTTACTTTCACATGGTTCCTCCCTTGCAAAATCCAAAGGTTGAATGTGTTAGTTTTATTTGCATACTTTAGCTTTTGTACTACATGTTATATTATCATGTTAAATGTATGCTCGTTTGAGTTATTTTCTAGTCTATGCTTCATGCTTAATCACATGCTAGAAAAATGATTTTTGTTTATCTTTTGAATTATACTTATTTCATTTTAGTTTGCTTTAAACGAAAAATAGAAAAAGATTATTGTTTATCATTTGGGCTTTATCTCTTGGTAATTTAGGCTTAATGAAAAATTCAAATGATTTTTGTTTGTCTTTTGAGTAAATATTTTTGTTTGTTTATATTCAAAATTTCAAAAACTCAAAAATATTTTTTTGTGTGTATTTTAGTTTGACACACTTTATGTGGCATATACTTGTGTTTGAATCACATCTTTTTCGCTCCCATGTGGCTAGAACTTTTGGTTAAGATTGTCAATCCCTAAAATGTTCTTTACCATGCTTACATGGAGTAGTTGGATTTTGTGTTGCTTAAATGGATTATATTTTTATATGACTCTACTCACACATGCACTAGCTCTTTTGAAATGTAATCGTCCCACGTTATTTTTGAGCTTTGTGAGGTGTTCTCCTACCAATATGTCATCTATATATTTGTGACCTAGGAGGGCTAGTGCATGTCAAAATCCGTTGCACGTGAGATATGAAAATAATATATATAAATGTGCATGGGGAAGGGCTCCGAAAGGAAATACCATCCTTTGCGAGTAAGCCACCGTTTGGAATGGACCTAAAAGAAATACATGGTTCAAAGGCCTAAAAGAAAATATGGCATTAAAAAGAAAAATAATTTCCAAGGCCTGTTTTTTTTATATGTACATTTAAATAATATATGCTTATTGAGGGAGATTGGATGGTATATCAACAGTTTGCACAATGTCCGTTTATCTGAGTTGTAATTTAAATGTCATGACTCTATTGGTTTGTAGAATCATCAAAACTCTAGGCTCGTATGCATTGCGTATTTTTATTCATTGGGTTCAAATTATATTATCACATGAGGTTATATTCAAATGTGATGAAGCTTGCAATTAAATGAGAACTCCGTGAACATGTTTTAAGTGATTGGGTCTAAATTTAATTGTTACTAGTTCACATCCCAACACTTCCATTTCCATATGACACATTTATGCTATAAGAATGTGGAAGACTCATATTATATTTTGTGTAGCTCATTTTGGTGTTTATATCTATATATGTGTACTCGTGTCTATTTGGTATATATTATGTATACATATATTTGATTTTTTTTTGTCTTTGCCTTGCTATCTAGTCCATTTATGCTTAAATTCATAATTGGTACCTTGTTTGTTGCGTAGTTTGTTTGATATCACATGCTTAGATACATTTGTTTTCTCATCATAGTTGGTATTCATTTGTATGGATTAGTTACGTTATTTTTGCCCATATACTTTCATGTTCTTATCACTCTAAGCATCATGTTTAAACTAGTTTTATCCTTTGTCTATTCCTGAACAAAAAGGGGGAGAATGATAGGGGGATAAATGGTATCTAATCCTATTGTAATCATATCTTAGTTTAAGAGATTTAACTTACGGGGAGAGCGCTATCTTCTTAGGTTGATCATAGTTGATAAAGGGGAGAATTAATTTAGGGGGAGTATTTATTTTAATTGCATTTAATATTCTTGATATTCCCTATGCGTTTGTTAGTTTGCTTAAGTGTGCAGGAATTATTCTAAAGGGAAACTTTCATCGACGACAAAGATATTGATCCTTGGGTCTTGAGTCAAGTTTGGGTGGGATGTTTGAGTCTAGTAGAGCTTGACAGACCTTTAGGATTTTTTGTTTTCTTTTTGTCCCGGAATAGCCAAAGAGGGAGATTTGTAAGGACACAAATTTCAAATTGAGTCCTTTGTAGTTTTGGCTCAATTTCGGACAAAAACGTTTGAGTCATACAATAGAGTTCGTGACCATCCTTCAAGCCTATGACATACTAAAGTTGAAGACGTAGCGGCCAAGATTAAAGCTTCATCAAATGCCGAGTTTGTTGTGCCTCGTTTCTACGTCAACAAATTTTGTTCCATTTACTCCTAAGGTATGAATGCATTACATATTTATATAGGAGCTTGGAACAATTAGTATTGGGTGTTAAGTTTTGTTTAAACTGTTGTTTATTTTCAGGAAGTTTCTTTAAAACTTAAAAATAAAGTTTATGGGCTTAAAATCGTATTTTGAACATTCTGGAAGTTCGTTCGATATTGTCGTTCGAACAGGTTTGTCGTTCGAACGAGTTTGTCGTTCGAACGAGTTTGCCAACGAGATTTCCCCATTGGTCACTGGAACTTCGTTAGAAGGGTCATTCGAACGATACTTCGTTCGAATGAGATTTCCGACGAGAAATTAAATTGGCAGTTTTGGGCAGTTTTTTCACCTCTATCCCACTACTTTTTCCCACTAACTTTTAACAGACTTATCAAGTGCGGGAACCAACATTTTTTGGTTAACTTTTTCACATACTACAATCTCCAAGAGAGAGTTTGAGAGAAAAATTCTAAGAAGAAAAAGTTCGAGTTTGAGTGTTTCATTTTTCAAGAAAAAATCTTTAAACGCTTTTGTTTTCACCCATAGTTTGTTTATTCCAAGCTTCCATATAAATATATTGCTTGGAGTGTTTGGCACCGGGTTTACTCTATCGAGTTGAAGAGTTTGTTTGGGTTTGCTTCTACATCCCTCAAAGAAGAAGTCTTGTTTTGCTGCGTCATTATCACATCGTGAAAGGCACCATGTGTGGTTAACGGTGTTCCTACAGTCTCATTGGTGGATTCTAAGGTTCCGGAGGAGTTCGGGAGTGTTGACTAGGCAGAGGTAGTTACAATAAGACGCATTGGGGCTTGAAGGAGTCGATTCGAGTCGAGTGTTGTAAGTCATCTTGCTTGTAATTGTAAACCCGTTGTGGGTTTTTCCTCGTGCATCGCGGCGTAGTGGTTTATTTATTTTATCTTTCACAAAATTCACCTTAGATGCATGCTTAGGTAAGAAGATAAAATTGGTTTAAATCACTACTCATGTTTAATTTGGTGCTACATAATAATTGGGGTAAATGTTAATTTGATTCAAGTCATCATTTAATTTGTTAAAATTGGTTTGGCCTAAATTGGTAATATTGAAAATATGACTTAGGCAAATTTCTAGGACTCGGGTTAAATTAATTTAGTTTAAGTGAAATTAAGTCATGTGTGGGTTTAATCCTATTTCACTTGATTTAATTTTAATTTGAAAGAAATTAAAATTAGTTAATTTGTTTAATTGAACCATCTCGCTTCCGCATCTTTAAAAGGAAATTGAAATTACTTTTTGTAAAGAATCTAAAAATAGGGGGTCCTATCGTTTTCATTCTGTCTTTCTATTTGTGTGCGTGAATTTGGTTCCAATGCATCTACTCTTTATATCAAGCACACCGAGAGAAATAGCCACACTTCAGAGAGATTCGTTTGTGAGATCATCCCGTGAGATTTTGAAATCAAAACGTATTTTCGGATAAGTAACGTAATGATCAATCGGTGGAAATTCGTGGTTAAATTTCTGGTTTCACACACACACACTATGATTTGAGACTCTTGAATTGAATTGATGATGATTATTTTCTGGAAAAGTTTGAATTATACAATTTTGATTATTTTGAGTTTTCTTTGAGTCGAATTTTGTGGGTATATTCACTGCAAACCCTCACGAGACAACACTCGTCCTACTAAGGTAACCTAGGGGTTTAACGGCTTGTTGCATACGCTAAATGCAATCGCTTACCTGCAAAAAAGGTATTTTATCCCAATAAAATTTTTGAAGGGTACATACCTTTTATTCTATTGCTTTTACGTTGCTCGGGACGTGCAAAGTTCTAAGTTGGGGGGATTTGATTAGGCATAAATTCTTCACATTTATCCCCTTAATTTCGGTATTTTTATGATCCCGTGCGGTGTAAATAGCTTGAATTTATTTCATATTTATGCTACTAACCCCTTTTGGCAAGTATTTCGCATTTTGTGTATTTCTTATGTGTTTTACAGGTATTTCATGCAAGAAAGATGGAAAAGAGAACTCAAAAGAGTGAAAGAAAGCAAGAAATGGGGAGTTCAAGGGCATTTTCATAATTTTTTAGCCTTAGTCCGAAGGTGGGGTCAACTAGTAAGTTGAAGATCTTTCAAATACAAGAAGACTGGAAAAAACGGCACCTCAATCGGAGATACGGTGAAGAAGTTATGGTCATTTGAAGATTAGAGAAGTCAAGAAAAAAAGTTTTGTCGGAATTTCAAGAGCGATCCGGACGGCCAATTTAGTCACGCTCAGAGTCCATTACAAAATTAGTCACGCTTTCTAAGTGTGACAAATTAACTGATACGAGATTTTTATTTTGTGCATATCTTTTAGTCGAAAGAGTTTTATGTTTTGGGGACTCTTCTAAACGACCTCTAGCCTATATATTTAGTCCTTAGGACTTTTTTTTATTCAGATTTCATTAATGTAAAAGCTCCTAATCAAGGAGGAACATCTAGGAAAAGAATTTACATATTTTGCACCTTTAATTCAAGAGCTTTTTCTAGTTTTTCTTCAACCTTTGATTTCTTCTTGCATGTTCTTGTTCTTCAATCTTGGTAACTTTCATTTCCAGCACTTTTATTATTATTTCTTATGTTTAATATCTCTTTCCAAGCAATTATGAGTTCATGCAACGTAGCTAACGTAGTTTTCATTAATTTCACCATGTTAGGCTAGGTTTTTAAAGGTTGGGATGCATGAACCCATCCCGATGTGGTTTGCATGGGTATAAAATTAGTTCTCTAAATTAAATAAATAATTGAATCGTGTTGTATAGTGATCATAACCGTTGTAGGACTTTTGATCTCGTTTGCCCTAGGTAATCGGGATGCTCAAGAGTGCAACGCGCATGTAGCTAATACGACACCGCTTTACTCGTCCTTTGCTTACATACTGTGTGGGCTACAATCCCTCATTTGTGTAATACTTTGGAGTACTAAAGATCGGGTTTGATCAATTATCTAATTTACGACTAGTTTTGTACTTGGCATACACACTAGGGTTTGGGGGATTGTATTCCCAACCTATTTTCCCTTCATTCTTATTAAGTCATTCTTAGTTAGTTAATTTTCCTCACATAGTTATTGAAGCATCTTAATTTAGTGTGCATTTAGTTAATTAGTTATTTTTCATCTCAATCATTTTTTTGTTTCTTTTTTTAGTCAAGTTAGGGTTACCAGTCTTACCTTTGTTGTCACGTTCACTCATCCTAGTTCCCTGAGGATTCGAACCCCAGACTAGCCACTATACTCCATAAGAGTGTAGTTAAAGTATAGATTTTTGTATTGCGGTTGGAAGTCGATAACAATGACTAACGTATTTACACGGACGCTTGGTTTCCACCTCGATCAGACGATAAGGTATGGTCAAATTTTCTAGAAGTCCCAAATATATTAGTGACGATGTTAGTTGCCCCTAATAATCTTATGAGATGATTTTTTTACCATGCTTTAAGAACTATCAAAGGTTCAGTTTTTAAGGATGGGGGCTTTTGCTGTTTCAAATAATATTATTTGGGACAGTACTAACCGTCCCTTAAATTGCGGCGCCAAAATTATCACAATTTTTTTTATTATAACACTACATTTTAGGGATGAATCTAGCCGTTAAAAAATATATGGGCAATGCTAAAAATATTTATATCATTGTATGTTCATATTTTAGAGCTTGCCCCTTCTGTGCATTCTATGTTTAAAAATTTTTATGTACAAATCTTCAAAATTCATTTAATATCAGCCATAACATTAACAAATGTACAAGTTATGACAAATAAATATCGAGAAAAAAATATTATTAAAGCTCCGAACATGAATGAAATATCTAAAAAGCCAAAACTTTATTCCTTCATATTCAAGGTTCCCAACATAGCATCTCCAAAAAATAAACCAACCAACCTAAAATATAAGTTATATGAGTCAGACTATAATCATCCCCAAAAATATCAAATAACCATTCGAAAGCATAATAAATCCAAAAAATAACCACTTAACTTATAAATGTGTAAAATTCAAGTGGTGACATTTGTCAATAAAGTCATATGGCTGGCCAACACCCATGGCTGGCCCTGGCCATGTGCCAAATGGGCAATGGCATAGGGCCCATTTTAGAGTATGCACCTATATATGTATATTTTAGGGGTCCAAATTTTTTTTTATTTATATTAAAAATATCAATTTTTGAAATAAGTTTGATTTTTTAGAGGCCCATTTTTTTAACTATCCCAAAACAATTTGTACAAGAATGATTCAACTACCCAAAAATTCCACCCAACTAAAATGGGCCCTAATTTTTTAAGGGCGCATTTGAAATATTTAATATATTTATACAATGTTTTTTTTAAAAGGGCTCTAAATTGATTTTCCTACAGGGCACTCCCAATCTTAGGACCGGTCCTGCCAACACCTATTCCAAATGATATTTATATTGAACCAATTGATGTCCGAACCTTTGGATCTAGTTCAATATTCAACTATGGTAATCCATATATCATCGTATTGACTATTTTTAAATCAGTTGTTACTTTTAGAAAATTTCGACAAAGTTTCATTTGTTTATTCATGCAAATTAATTTTTTAACATTAAAACTCAACTCAACAACAACAAAAAATTTATAAAAATGAGCACATAAATTAATTTCATCAGCATAAATATTCACCGGCCCGCACAGCCTAGCTTAATTTAAAATTATTAGTAAAAGAATTATAATTGTCAAGAAAATACCTAAGCAAGTGCATCATTTGATACGAAAAAGCAGGCTTGATGCATCAAATTGAGAAAAAAACTTTATAGTCTTGTTTAATTTTTCATTTGTCTCTGCGTAAACCTCGTCCTGAATATGTTCAAGATCTTCTTGATGGCAAATTTCACGTTCCTCAGCCTCTTTGCGTAATTCGGCTATCTCTGCTCATAATGTTGAGATGATGATGTTGTGCTTGACCAGTTATGTGCCGGTGGGAGATCTACTCCCATGCACAAGACACGATCATGCCGTCAGATCCTATCAACTTAAAAAATATCTTATTTCTCACTTCCACTACACAAAATCCTACGAATAGTCACAAAAGGGGGGGTCAAGAATTTGGTCAGTGACCATGTCCAATATAGGCATGACCAGATCCATGATCAAGTATGGTCATGGAAGTACTTGGATTTGGTCATGGCCTTTAGTCCAAACTATATGGGTCACGATCCTCATCTATGACCATAGTGTGACCATCATGGTGCCAAACTCGTACCAAAATTCCTTCCAAGTGTGGTCACGAACCTAAGTAGTGACCGTCTCCATGAAGGATGCTAAAAATCGATCCACTAGGGTCACGGCTTTAGGCCGTGACCAGTTAAAATAAGTCTCACGTGGGGTCACGGGTTAAGTCCGTGACCACATCTATTTCAACGCCCTGGTCACGACTGATGACATGTAAAAAAATATGGTCACACGCAGGGTCACGCCCCATATTCGTGACCAGTGTCTTTATATTTAAACTCGGAACCATTTCTTCATTTTCACCCGAAATTTCCCTCCCTCTCTCTCTCTCTCTCTCTCTCTCTATCTATCTATCTATCTATCTATCTATCTATCTATCTATCTCTCGCTCTCTCCCCCTCTCTCTTTCAATCTCAAACCCTAAGTGATTTTCGGCTCCCCTCCCTCTCAATCTTAAGTTTTTAGCTCCCCTCTCTCTCAATCTCAAAGGTAACTCTCAAACCCTAACATTTTCTATTTGGGTATTTGTGTATTTATATATATGTGTGTATTTGTGCATTTATGTGTATATGTGTGTGTGTATAATCAGTGTATGCGTACGTGCGTGTGCGCGCGTGTGTGTGTGTGTGTGTATATATATATATATGTGTGTGTGTGTGTGTGTGTGTGTGTGTGTGTGTGTGTGTGTGTGTATTTTGTTATGTTTTGTGTGTGCGGTGTGTTTGTGTTAACATTATTAATGAATATATGATAATAACCACAATATTTTCTTCAAAAAAATACCCATGTGCTAGTTCAAATTTTTAGGTGATTTTAGGCTTCAAATTTTGTGGATAAATTTGAGAGTTCAATTTTGTTGTAAAATTTTAGACTAATGATGTGGGTACCCGAAATTAGAATGATGGGCCTGGATGAGTAGTCCAATTGTAACGGCCCAAAGTCCAGACCCTCCATATCCTAACCGGTTATGATTTAGTCTTCTACCATGTTCCCATTAAGAGGGGTTCTAGGAGAAGATGGAAAACGTGGGGGAATCCAACACCCCCACTCCCTGAAATGAACATGTATATAATGAACCCTAGGTCCGGGGCAAAGGAAACACTGAATTCTCTGTAATCACTCTCCGGAGTATATAGAAATAATACTGACTACACCACCGTGGACGTAGGCACCTTTGCTGAACCATGTATATCTTTTGTTGTGTGATTGGCATTTTATATTCTTTATTCTGCTTGGTGGTGGTGCTTCTCTTATCTATTTGTGTTGAATAATAATTGTCACCACAATTGGCACCGTCTATGGGAACGTTTATCTTCCCTGAGAAATCCCACACCAGGAAAAGACACTACACCAAAACTGGCGATTGGTCACGGCCAAAATCCCTGACCAAAACTGTGGGTCGCGGAGTTGGGCCGTGACCATTTCGGGCGTGACTATTTTCGTGGGTCGCGGCCCAAGTCCGTGACCAAAAAATGGTCATGGCCAAGAGGGGTCACGGCAGATGGTCGCCGACTTTGGTCGTGACCCATGCCGTGACGGGTCGCGGCCCTCATCCGCGACCCACAACCGTGACAAATTGGTCGCGGCCAAAGTCCGCGACCCAGGTCTGTGACAAAAAAAAAATAAAAAAATTCGTCGCGGCCCTAATCCGTGACCCATAACCGTCACAAATTGGTCGCGGCCAAAGTCCGCGACCCACTTCCGTGACAAAAAAAATAAAAAAAAAATTGGTCGCGGCCCTCATCCGTGACTCACAGCCGTGACAAATTAGTCGCGGCCAAGGTCCGCGACCCACGTCCGTGACAAAAAAAATAAAAAAAAATTGGTTGCGGCCCTAGTCCGCGACCCATAACCGTGACAAAAAATAAAAAAAATGGTCGCGGACTTTGGTCGCGACCATTTTTAAGCGCGACAAAAAAAAATAAAAATGGTCATGGACAAAGTCCATGACCATATTTATCTATAATTTAAAAAAAATGTATTTTTTTTTGTCCAATCCTAAAATTGGGGGTCCTGTGAGTGCACCGTCGGTTGCTACGAGATGTTACAAATATTTATTATAGGCAAAACAATAAAAAAAATCACAAATTGCGAATTGAGAATGTTGTTAATAAACAAATATATATACAAACTAAAAAATATTACACGTCTTAATAATTCACATAACAAAAAAAAAATTGGGCAGAGTTTCCTCTATTTTCTTGACATTCCAAAACCTGTAAATGAAAAACCTGCTTATTATAAAGCCCGCACGGCTATAAAATTCAACAATCAAGTTATAAAAGCCCGCACGGCCATAAAACTAAATAATAAAAGCCTACACGGCTATAACACATAAAAAACATTATCCTGAATGTCCACAACATATAAACAATCTTCATGTTGTAAACCATTGCCTCCTTCATTTGTTCCACA
Organism: Sambucus nigra; assembly: GCA_949130495.1. NCBI lineage: Eukaryota > Viridiplantae > Streptophyta > Magnoliopsida > Dipsacales > Adoxaceae > Sambucus > Sambucus nigra. The sequence goes on along the minus strand of OX422210.1, from coordinate 367,686,986 downwards.
TGCAAAAATCCTACAAATGATAGGATACAAAAAACAAAAATATCAGAACCAAGTAGTTTTACAAAAAAATTAATCAAGCTGAAAAATTGCATATATGAGTTAAAATTATCAGTAACCAAGTAGAAATATGAAAATTATGGTCGTTTTGAGAGGTGTTGGTGGGAGGTGTTGGTGCCACCCACGGGGCCGTTCGGGGACTGTTTCGAGTTTTCACCCTCTAACGCCATGTTTTTAAGCCCAAGTCTTGAAATATGCAAATTACCGTATTACTCTCAAACCGGGAGACCCGCGGCTGCGAGGTCAGTTCCTACGAGTTACGTTGGTCCCGTGGGAGGTGTTGGTGCCACCCACGGAGCCGTTCGAGGGCTATTTCGAGTTTTCACCCTCTAACGCCATGTTTTGCTTAAGTGTAGAAATATGCAAATTACCGTCGTATTCTCAAACCGGGAGACCCGCGGCTGCGAGGTCAGTTCCTACGAGTTACGTTGGTCCCGTGGGAGGTGTTGGGGCCACCCACGGGACCGTTCGGGGGCTGTTTCGAGTTTTCACCCTCTAACGTCATGTTTTTAAGCCTAAGTCTAGAAATAAGCAAATTACCGTCGTACTCTCAAACCGGGAGACCCGCGGCTGCGGTGTCGATTCCTACGAGTTACGTTGGTCCCGTGGGAGGTGTTGGTGCCACCCACGGGGCCGTTCGGGGGCTGTTTCGAGTTCTCACCCTCTAACGCCATGTTTTTAAGCCTAAGTCTAGAAATATGCAAATTATCGTTGTATTCTCAAACCGGGAGTCCCGCGACTGCGGGGTCAGTTCCTACGAGTTACATTGGTCCAGTGCGAGGTGTTGGTGCCACCCACGGGGCCGTTTGGGGGCTGTTTCGAGTTCTCACCCTCTAACGCCAAGTTTTGCCTAAGTCTAGAAATATGCAAATTACCTTCGTATTCTCAAACCGGGAGTCCCGCGGCTGCGGGGATAGTACCTACGAGTTATATTGGTCCCGTGGGAGGTGTTGGTGCCACCCACGGGGACGTTCGGGGGCTGTTTCGAGTTTTCACCCTCTAACGCCATGTTTTTAAGCCTAAGTCTAGAAATATGCAAATTATCGTTGTATTCTCAAATCGGGAGTCCCGCGACTGCGGGGTCAGTTCCTACGAGTTACATTGGTCCCGTGGGAGGTGTTGGTGCCACCCACGGGGTCGTTCGGGGGCTGTTTCGAGTTTTCACCCTCTAACGCCATGTTTTTATGCCTAAGTCTTGAAATATGAAAATTACCGTATTACTCTCAAACCGGGAGACCCGCGGCTGCGAGGTCAGTTCCTACGAGTTACGTTGGTCCCGTGGGAGGTGTTGGTGCCACCCACGGGGCCGTTCGGGGGCTATTTCGAGTTTTCACCCTCTAACGCCATGTTTTGCTTAAGTGTAGAAATACGCAAATTACCGTCGTATTCTCAAACCGGGAGACCCGCAGCTGCGAGGTCAGTTCCTACGAGTTACGTTGGTCTCGTGGGAGGTGTTGGTGCCACCCACGGGGCCGTTCGGCGGCTGTTTCGAGTTTTCACCCTCTAACGTCATGTTTTTAAGCCTAAGTCTAGAAATAAGCAAATTACCTTCCTACTCTCAAACCGGGAGACCCGCGGCTGCGGGGTCGGTTCCAACGAGTTACGTTGGTCCCGTGGGAGGTGTTGGTGCCACCCACGGGGCCGTTCGGGGGCTGTTTCGAGTTTTCACCCTCTAACACCATGTTTTTAAGCCCAAGTCTTGAAATATGCAAAGTACCGTATTACTCTCAAACCGGGAGACCAGCGGCTGCGAGATCAGTTCCTACGAGTTACGTTGGTCCCGTGGGAGGTGTTGGTGCCACCCACGGGGCCGTGTGGGGGCTGTTTCGAGTTTTCACCCTCTAACGCCATGTTTCGGTTAAGTGTAGAAATACGGAAATTATCGTCGTATTCTTAAACCGGGAGACCTGCGGCTGCGAGGTCAGTTCCTACGAGTTACGTTGGTCCCGTGGGAGGTGTTGGTGCCACCCACGGGGCCGTTCGGGGGTTGTTTCGAGTTTTCACCCTCTAACGTCATGTTTTTAAGCCTAAGTTTAGAAATAAGCAAATTCCTGTCGTACTCTCAAACCGGGAGACCCGCGGCTGCGGGGTCGGTTCCTACGAGTTACGTTGGTCCCGTGGGAGGTGTTGGTGCCACCCACGGGACCGTTCCGGGGCTGTTTCGAGTTTTCACCCTCTAACGCCATGTTTTTAAGCCCAAGTCTTGAAATATGCAAATTACCTTATTACTCTCAAACCGGGAGACCCGCGGCTGCGTGGTCAGTTCATACGAGTTACGTTGGTCCCGTGGGAGGTGTTGGTGCCACCCACAGAGCCGTTCGGGGGCTGTTTCGAGTTTTCACCCTTTAACGCCTTGTTTTGCTTAAGTGTAGAAATACGCAAATTACGGTCGTATTATCAAACCGGGAGACCCGCGGCTGCGAGGTCAGTTCCTACGAGTTACGTTGGTCTCGTGGGAGGTGTTGGTGCCACCCACGAGGCCGTTCGGGGGCTGTTTCGAGTTTTCACCCTCTAACGTCATGTTTTTAAGCCTAAGTCTAGAAATAAGCAAATTATCGTCGTACTCTCAAACCGGGAGACCCGCGACTGCGGGGACGGTTCCTACGAGTTACGTTGGTCCCGTGGGAGGTGTTGGTGCCACCCACGGGGCCGTTCGGGGGCTGTTTCGAGTTTTCACACTCTAACGCCATGTTTTTAAGCCTAAGTCTTGAAATATGCAAATTATCGTATTACTCTCAAACCGGGAGACCCGCGGCTGCGAGGTCAGTTCCTACGAGTTACGTTGGTCCCGTGGGAGGTGTTGGTGCCACCCACGGGGCCGTTCGGGGGCTGTTTCGAGTTTCACCCTCTAACGCCATGTTTTTCTTAAGTGTAGAAATACGCAAATTACCGTCGTATTCTCAAACCGGGAGACCCGCGGGTGCGAGGTCAGTACTACGAGTTACGTTGGCCCCGTGGGAGGTGTTGGTGCCACCCACGGGGCCGTTCGGGGGCTGTTTCGAGTTTTCACCCTCTAATGTCATGTTTTTAAGCCTAAGTCTAGAAATCAGAAAATTACCGTGGTACTCTCAAACCGGGAGACCCGCGGCTGCGGGGTCGGTTCCTACGAGTTACGTTGGTCCCGTGGGAGGTGTTGGTGCCACCCACGGGGCCGTTCGGGGGCTGTTTCGAGTTTTCACCCTCTAACGCCATGTTTTTAAGCACAAGTCTTGAAATATGCAAATTACCGTATTACTCTCAAACCGGGAGACCCGCGGCTGCGAGGTCAGTTCCTACGAGTTACGTTGGTCCCGTGGGAGGTGTTGGTGCCACCCACGGGGCCGTTCGGGGCCTGTTTCGAGTTTTCACTCTCTAACGCCATGTTTTTCTTAAGTGTAGAAATATGCAAATTACCTTCGTATTCTCAAACCGTGAGACCCGCGGCTGCGAGGTCAGTTCCTACGAGTTACGTTGGTCCCGTGGGAGGTGTTGGTGCCTCCCACGGGACCGTTCGGGGGCTATTTCGAGTTTTCACCCCCTAACGTCATGTTTTTAAGCCTAAGTATAGAAATAAGCAAATTACCGTCGTACTCTCAAATCGGGAGACCCGCGGCTGCGGTGTCGGTTCCTACGAGTTACGTTGGTCCCGTGGGAGGTGTTGGTGCCACCCACGGGGCCGTTCGGGGGCTGTTTCGAGTTCTCACCCTCTAACGCCATGTTTTTAAGCGTAAGTCTAGAAATATGCAAATTATCGTTGTATTCTCAAACCGGGAGTCCCGCGACTGCGGGGTCAGATCCTACGAGTTACATTGGTCCCGTGGGAGGTGTTGGTGCCACCCACGGGGTCGTTTGGGGGCTGTTCGAGTTCTCACCCTCTAACTCCAAGTTTTTCCTAAGTCTATAAATATGCAAATTACCTTCGTATTCTCAAGCCGGGAGTCCCGCAGCTACGGGGACAGTACCTACGAGTTATATTGGTCCCGTGGGAGGTGTTGGGGCCACCCACGGGGCCGTTCGGGGGCTGTTTCGAGTTTTCACCCTCTAACGCCATGTTTTTAAGCCTGAGTCTATAAATATGCAAATTATCGTTGTATTCTCAAACCGGGAGTCCCGCGACTGTGGGGTCAGTTCCTACGAGTTACATTGGTCCCGTGGGAGGTGTTGGTGCCACCCACGGGGTCGTTCGGGGGCTGTTTCGAGTTTTCACCCTCTAACGCCATGTTTTTAAGCCTAAGTCTTGAAATATGCAAATTACCGTATTACTCTCAAACCGGGAGACCCGCGGCTGCGAGGTCAGTTCCTACGAGTTACGTTGGTCCCGTGGGAGGTGTTGGTGCCACCCACGGGGCCGTTCGGTGGCTATTTCGAGTTTTCACCCTCTAATGCCATGTTTTGCTTAAGTGTAGAAATACGCAAATTACCGTCGTATTCTCAAACCGGGAGACCCGCGGCTGCGGGGACAGTACCTACGAGTTATATTGGTCCCGTGGGAGGTGTTGGTGCCACCCACGGGGCCGTTCGGGGGCTGTTTCGAGTTTTCACCCTCTAACGCCATGTTTTTAAGCCTAAGTCTAGAAATATGCAAATTATCGTTGTATTCTCAAACCGGGAGTCCCGCGACTGCGGGATCAGTTCCTACGAGTTACATTGGTCCCGTGGGAGGTGTTGGTGCCACCCACGGGGTCGTTCGGGGGCTGTTTCGAGTTTTCACCCTCTAACGCCATGTTTTTAAGCCTAAGTCTTGAAATATGCAAATTACCGTATTACTCTCAAACCGGGAGACCCGCGGCTGCGAGGTCAGTTCCTACGAGTTACGTTGTTCCCGTGGGAGGTGTTGGTGCCACCCACGGGGCCGTTCGGGGGCTATTTCGAGTTTTCACCCTCTAACGCCATGTTTTGCTTAAGTGTAGAAATACACAAATTACCGTCGTATTCTCAAACCGGGAGACCCGCGGCTGCGAGGTCAGTTCCTACGAGTTACGTTGGTCTCGTGGGAGGTGTTGGTGCCACCCACGGGGCCGTTCGGCGGCTGTGTCGAGTTTTCACCCTCTAACGTCATGTTTTTAAGCCTAAGTCTAGAAATAAGCAAATTACCGTCGTACTCTCAAACCGGGAGACCCGCGGCTGCGGGGTCGGTTCCAACGAGTTACGTTGGTCCCGTGAGAGGTGTTGGTGCCACCCACGGGGCCGTTCGGGGGCTGTTTCGAGTTTTCACCCTCTAACGCCATGTTTTTAAGCCCAAGTCTTGAAATATGCAAAGTACCGTATTACTCTCAAACCGGGAGACCCGCGGCTTCCAGATCAGTTCCTACGAGTTACGTTGGTCCCGTAAGAGGTGTTGGTGCCACCCACGGGGCCGTGCGGGGGCTGTTTCGAGTTTTCACCCTCTAACGCCATGTTTTGCTTAAGTGTAGAAATACAAAAATTATCGTCGTATTCTCAAACCGGGAGTCCTGCGGCTACGAGGTCAGTTCCTACGAGTTACGTTGGTCCCGTGGGAGGTGTTGGTGCCACCCACGGGGCCGTTCAGGGGCTGTTTCAAGTTTTCACCCTCTAACGTCATGTTTTTAAGCCTAAGTCTAGAAATAAGCAAATTCCTGTCGTCCTCTCAAACCGGGAGACCCGCGGCTGCGGGGTCGGTTCCTACGAGTTACATTGGTCCCGTGGGAGGTGTTGTGCCACCCACGGGACCGTTCGGGGGCTGTTTCGAGTTTTCACCCTCTAACGCCATGTTTTTAAGCCTAAGTCTTGAAATATGCAAATTACCTTATTACTCTCAAACCGGGAGACCCGCGGCTACGTGGTCAGTTCATACGAGTTACGTTGGTCCCGTGGGAGGTGTTGGTGCCACCCACGGAGCCGTTCGGGGGCTGTTTCGAGTTTTCACCCTCTAACGTCATGTTTTTAAGCCTAAGTCTACAAATAAGCAAATTTCTGTCGTACTCTCAAACCGGGAGACCCGCGGCTGCGGGGACGGTTCCTACGAGTTACGTTGGTCCCGTGGGAGGTGTTGGTGCCACCCACGGGGCCGTTCGGGGGCTGTTTCGAGTTTTCACACTCTAACGCCATGTTTTTAAGCCTAAGTCTTGAAATATGCAAATTACCGTATTACTCTCAAACCGAGAGACCCGCGGCTGCGAGGTCAGTTCCTACGAGTTACGTTGGTCCCGTGGGAGGTGTTGGTGCCACCCAGGGGGCCGTTCGGGGGTTGTTTCGAGTTTCACCCTCTAACGCCACGTTTTTCTTAAGTGTAGAAATACGCAAATTACCGTCGTATTCTCAAACCGGGAGACCCGCGGCTGCGAGGTCAGTACTACGAGTTACGTTGGTCCCGTGGGAGGTGTTGGTGCCACCCACGGGGCCGTTCGGGGCCTGTTTCGAGTTTTCACCCTCTAATGTCATGTTTTTAAGCCTAAGTCTAGAAATCAGCAAATTACCGTCGTACTCTCAAACCGGGAGACCCGCGGCTGCGGGGTCGGTTCCTACGAGTTGCGTTGGTCCCGTGGGAGGTGTTGGTGCCACCCACGGGGCCGTTCGGGTGCTGTTTCGAGTTTTCACCCTCTAACGCCATGTTTTTTAGCCCAAGTCTTGAAATATGCAAATTACCGTATTACTCTGAAACCGGGAGACCCGCGGCTGCGAGGTCAGCTCCTACGAGTTACGTTGGTCCCGTGGGAGGTGTTGGTGCCACCCATGGGGCCGTTCGGGGCCTGTTTCGAGTTTTCACCCTCTAACGCCATGTTTTGCTTAAGTGTAGAAATATGCAAATTACCGTCGTATTCTCAAACCGGGAGACCCGCGGCTGCGTGGTCAGTTCCTACGAGTTACGTTGGTCCCGTGGGAGGTGTTGGTGCCACCCACGGGACCGCTCGGGGGCTGTTTCGAGTTTTCACCCTCTAACGTCATGTTTTTAAGCCTAAGTCTAGAAATAAGCAAATTACCGTCGTACTCTCAAACCGGGTGACCCGCGGCTGCGGTGTCGGTTCCTACGAGTTACGTTGGTCCTGTGGGAGGTGTTGGTGCCACCCACGGGGCCGTTCGGGGGCTGTTTCGAGTTCTCACCCTCTAACGCCATGTTTTTAAGCCTAAGTCTAGAAATATGCAAATTATCGTTGTATTCTCAAACCGGGAGTCCCGTGACTGCGGGGTCAGATCCTACGAGTTACATTGGTCCCGTGGGAGGTGTTGGTGCCACCCACGGGGTCGTTCGGGGGCTGTTTCGAGTTCTCACCCTCTAACGCCAAGTTTTGCCTAAGTCTAGAAATATGCAAATTTCCTTCGTATTCTCAAACCGGGAGTCCCGCGGCTGCGGGGACAGTACCTACGAGTTATATTGGTCCCGTGGGAGGTGTTGGTGCCACCCACGGGGCCGTTCGGGGGCTGTTTCGAGTTTTCACCCTCTAACGCCATGTTTTTAAGCCTAAGTCTAGAAATATGCAAATTATCGTCGTATTCTACAACCGGGAGTCCCGCGACTGCGGGGTCAGTTCCTACGAGTTACATTGGTCCCGTGGGAGGTGTTGGTGCCACCCACGGGGTCGTTCGGGGGCTGTTTCGAGTTTTCACCCTCTAACGCCATGTTTTTCAGCCTAAGTCTTGAAATATGCAAATTATCGTATTACTCTCAAACCGGGAGACCCGCGGCTGCGAGGTCAGTTCCTACGAGTTACGTTGGTCCCGTGGGAGGTGTTGGTGCCACCCACGGGGCCGTTCGGGTTCTATTTCGAGTTTTCACCCTCTAACGCCATGTTTTGCTTAAGTGTAGAAATACGCAAATTATTGTCGTATTCTCAAACGGGGAGACCCGCGGCTGCGGGGACAGTATCTACGAGTTATATTGGTCCCGTGGGAGGTGTTGGTGCCACCCACGGGGCCGTTCGGGGGCTGTTTCGAGTTTTCACCCTCTAACGCCATGTTTTTAAGCCTAAGTCTAGAAATATGCAAATTATCGTCGTATTCTAAAACCGGGAGTCCCGCGACTGCGGGGTCAGTTCCTACGAGTTACATTGGTCCCGTGGGAGGTGTTGGTGCCACCCACGGGGTCGTTCGGGGGCTGTTTTGAGTTTTCACCCTCTAACGCCATGTTTTTAAGCCTAAGTCTTGAAATATGCAAATTACCGTATTACTCTCAAACCGGGAGACCCGCGGTTGCGAGGTCAGTTCCTACGAGTTACGTTGGTCGCGTGGGAGGTGTTGGTGCCACCCACGGGGCCGGTCGGGGGCTGTTTCAAGTTTTCACCCTCTAACGTCATGTTTTTAAGCCTAAGTCTAGAAATAAGTAAATTCCTGTCGTACTCTCAAACCGGGAGACCCGCGGCTGCGGGGTCGGTTCCTAGGAGTTACGTTGGTCCCGTGGGAGGTGTTGGTGCCACCCACGGGACCGTTCGGGGGCTGTTTCGAGTTTTCACCCTCTAACGCCATGTTTTTAAGCCCAAGTCTTGAAATATGTAAATTACCTTATTACTCTCAAACGGGAGACCCGCGGCTGCGTGGTCAGTTCATACGAGTTACGTTGGTCCCATGGGAGGTGTTGGTGCCACCCACGGAGCCGTTCGGGGGCTATTTCGAGTTTTCACCCTCTAACGCCATGTTTTGCTTAAGTGTAGAAATATGCAAATTACCGTCGTATTCTCAAACCGGGAGACCCGCGGCTGCGAGGTCAGTTCCTACGAGTTACGTTGGTCTCGTGGGAGGTGTTGGTGCCACCCACGGGGCCGTTCGGCTGCTGTTTCGAGTTTTCACCCTCTAACGTCATGTTCTTAAGCCTAAGTCTAGAAATAAGCAAATTACCGTGGTACTCTCAAACCGGGAGACCCGCGGCTGCGGGGTCGGTTCCAACGAGTTACGTTGGTCCCGTGGGAGGTGTTGGTGCCACCCACGAGGCCGTTCGGGAGCTGTTTCGAGTTTTCACCCTCTAACGCCATGTTTTTAAGCCCAAGTCTTGAGATATGCAAAGTACCGCATTACTCTCAAACCGGGCGACCCGCGGCTTCCAGATCAGTTCCTACGAGTTACGTTGGTCCCGTGGGAGGTGTTGGTGCCACCCACGGGGCCGTGCGGGGGCTGTTTCGAGTTTTCACCCTCTAACGCCATGTTTTGCTTAAGTGTAGAAATACGCAAATTATCGTCGTATTCTCAAACCGGGAGACCTGCGGCTGCGAGGTCAGTTCCTACGAGTTACGTTGGTCCCGTGGGAGGTGTTGGTGCCACCCACGGGGCCGGTCGGGGGCTGTTTCAAGTTTTCACCCTCTAACGTAATGTTTTTAAGCCTAAGTCTAGAAATAAGCAAATTCCTGTCGTACTCTCAAACCGGGAGACCCGCGGCTGCGGGGTCGGTTCCTACGAGTTACGTTGGTCCCGTGGGAGGTGTTGGTGCCACCCACGGGACCGTTCGGGGGCTGTTTCGAGTTTTCACCCTCTAACGCCATGTTTTTAAGCCCAAGTCTTGAAATATGCAAATTACCTTATTACTCTCAAACCGGGAGACCCGAGGCTGCGTGGTCAGTTCATACGAGTTACGTTGGTCCCGTGGGAGGTGTTGGTGCCACCCACGGAGCCGTTCGGGGGCTGTTTCGAGTTTTCACCCTTTAACGCCTTGTTTTGCTTAAGTGTAGAAATACGCAAATTACGGTCGTATTATCAAACCGGGAGACCCGCGGCTGCGAGGTCAGTTCCTACGAGTTACGTTGGTCCCGTGGGAGGTGTTGGTGCCACCCACGGGGCCGTTCAGGGGCTGTTTCGAGTTTTCACCCTCTAATGTCATGTTTTAAAGCCTAAGTCTAGAAATAAGCAAATTACCGTCGTACTCTCAAACCGGGAGACCCGCGGCTGCGGGGACGGTTCCTACGAGTTACATTGGTCCCGTGGGAGGTGTTGGTGCCACCCACGGGGCCGTTCGGGGGCTGTTTCGAGTCTTCACACTCTAACGCCATGTTTTTAAGCCTAAGTCTTGAAATATGCAAATTACCGTATTACTCTCAAACCGGGAGACCTGCGGCTGCGAGGTCAGTTCCTACGAGTTACGTTGGTCCCGTGGGAGGTATTGGTGCCACCCACGGGGCCGTTCGGGGGCTGTTTCGAGTTTTCACCCTCTAATGTCATGTTTTTAAGCCTACGTCTAGAAATAAGCAAATTACAGTCGTACTCTCAAACCGGGAGACCCGCGGCTGCGGGGTCGGTTCCTACGAGTTACGTTGGTCCCGTGGGAGGTGTTGGTGCCACCCACGGGGCCGTTCGGGGGCTGTTTCGAGTTTTTACCCTCTAACGCCATGTTTTTAAGCCCAAGTCTTGAAATATGCAAATTACCGTATTACTCTCAAATCGGGAGATCCGCGGCTGCGAGGTCAGTTCCTATGAGTTACGTTGGTCCCGTGGGAGGTGTTGGTGCCACCCACGGGGCCGTTCGGTGCCTGTTTCGAGTTTTCACCCTCTAATGCCATGTTTGGCTTAAGTGTAGAAATATGCAAATTACCGTCGTATTCTCAAATCGGGAGACCTGCGGCTGCGAGGTCAGTTCCTACGAGTTACGTTGGTCCCGTGGGAGGTGTTGGTGCCACCCACGGGACCGTTCGGGGGCTGTTTCGAGTTTTCACCCTCTAACGTCATGTTTTTAAGCCTAAGTCTAGAAATAAGCAAATTACCGTCGTACTCTCAAGCCGGGAGACCCGCGGCTGCGGTGTCGATTCCTATGAGTTACGTTGGTCCCGTGGGAGGTGTTGGTGCCACCCACGGGGCCGTTCGGGGGCTGTTTCGAGTTCTCACCCTCTAACGCCATGTTTTTAAGCCTAAGTCTAGAAATATGGAAATTATCGTTGTATTCTCAAACCGGGAGTCCCGCGACTGCGGGGTCAGTTCCTACGAGTTACATTGGTCCCGTGGGAGGTGTTGGTGCCACCCACGGGGTCGTTCGGGGGCTGTTTCGAGTTCTCACCCTCTAACACCAAGTTTTGCCTAAGTCTAGAAATATGCAAATTACCTTCGTATTCTCAAACCGGGAGTCCCGTGGCTGCGGGGATAGTACCTACGAGTTATATTGGTCCCGTGGGAGGTGTTGGTGCCACCCACGGGGCCGTTCGGGGGCTGTTTCGAGTTTTCACCCTCTAACGCCATGTTTTTAAGCCTAAGTCTAAAAATATGCAAATTATCGTTGTATTCTCAAACCGGGTAGTCCCGCGACTTCGGGGTCAGTTCCTACGAGTTACATTGGTCCCGTGGGAGGTCTTGGTGCCACCCACGGGGTCGTTCGGGGGCTGTTTCGAGTTTTCACCCTCTAACGCCATGTTTTTAAGCCTAAGTCTTGAAATATGCAAATTACCGTATTACTCTCAAACCGGGAGACCCGCGGCTGCGAGGTCAGTTCCTACGAGTTACGTTGGTCCCGTGGGAGGTGTTGGTGCCACCCACGGGGCCGTTCGGGGGCTGTTTCGAGTTTCACCCTCTAACGCTATGTTTGGCTTAAGTGTAGAAATACGCAAATTACCGTCGTATTCTCAAACTGGGAGACCCGCGGCTGCGAGGTCAGTACTACGAGTTACGTTGGTTCCGTGGGAGGTGTTGGTGCCACCCACGGGGCCGTTCGGGGGCTGTTTCGAGTTTTCACCCTCTAACGCCATGTTTTTAAGCCCAAGTCTTGAAATATGCAAATTACCGTATTACTCTCAAACCGGGAGACCCGCGACTGCGAGGTCAGTTCCTACGAGTTACGTTGGTCCCGTGGGAGGTGTTGGTGCCACCCACGGGGCCGTTCGGGGGCTGTTTCGAGTTTTCACCCTCTAACGCCATGTTTTGCTTAAGTGTAGAAATACGCAAATTACCGTCGTATTCTCAAACCGGGAGACCCGCGGCTGCGAGGTCAGTTCCTACGAGTTACGTTGGTCCCGTGGGAGGTGTTGGTGCCACCCACGAGACCGTTCGGGGGCTGTTTCGAGTTTTCACCCTCTAACGTCATGTTTTTAAGCCTAAGTCTAGAAATAAGCAAATTACCGTCGTACTCTCAAACCGGGAGACCCGCGGCTGCGGTGTCGGTTCCTACGAGTTACGTTGGTCCCGTGGGAGGTGTTGGTGCCACCCACGGCGCCGTTCGGGGGCTGTTTCGAGTTCTCACCCTCTAACGCCATGTTTTTAAGCCTAAGTCTAGAAATATGCAAATTATCGTTGTATTCTCAAACCGGGAGTCCCGCGACTGCGGGGTCAGTTCCTACGAGTTATATTGGTCCCGTGGGAGGTATTGGTGCCACCCACGGGGTCGTTCGGGGGCTGTTTCGAGTTCTCACCCTCTAACGCCATGTTTTTAAGCCTAAGTCTAGAAATATGCAAATTATCGTTGTATTCTCAAACCGGGAGTCCCGCGACTGCGGGGTCAGTTCCTACGAGTTATATTGGTCCCGTGGGAGGTATTGGTGCCACCCACGGGGTCGTTCGGGGGCTGTTTCGAGTTCTCACCCTCTAACGCCAAGTTTTGCCTAAGTCTAGAAATATGCAAATTTCCTTCGTATTCTCAAACCGGGAGTCCCGCGGCTGCGGGGACAGTACCTACGAGTTATATTGGTCCCGTGGGAGGTGTTGGTGCCACCCACGGGGCCGTTCGGGGGCTGTTTCGAGTTTTCACCCTCTAACGCCATGTTTTTAAGCCTAAGTCTAGAAATATGCAAATTATCGTTGTATTCTAAAACCGGGAGTCCCGCGACTGCGGGGTCAGTTCCTACGAGTTACATTGGTCCCGTGGGAGGTGTTGGTGCCACCCACGGGGTCGTTCGGGGGCTGTTTCGAGTTTTCACCCTCTAACGCCATGTTTTTCAGCCTAAGTCTTGAAATATGCAAATTACCGTATTACTCTCAAACCGGGAGACCCGCGGCTGCGAGGTCAGTTCCTACGAGTTACGTTGGTCCCGTGGGAGGTGTTGGTGCCACCCACGTGGCCGTCCGGGTTCTATTTCGAGTTTTCACCCTCTAACGCCATGTTTTGCTTAAGTGTAGAAATACGCAAGTTATCGTCGTATTCTCAAACGGGGAGACCCGCGGCTGCGGGGACAGTACCTACGAGTTATATTGGTCCCGTGGGAGGTGTTGGTGCCACCCACGGGGCCGTTCGGGGGCTGTTTCGAGTTTTCACCCTCAAACGCCATGTTTTTAAGCCTAAGTCTAGAAATATGCAAATTATCGTTGTATTCTCAAACCGGGAGTCCCGCGACTACGGGGTCAGTTCCTACGAGTTACATTGGTCCCGTGGGAGGTGTTGGTGCCACCCACGGGGTCGTTCGGGGACTGTTTTGAGTTTTCACCCTCTAACGCCATGTTTTTAAGCTTAAGTCTTGAAATATACAAATTACCGTATTACTCTCAAACCGAGAGACCCGCGGTTGCGAGGTCAGTTCCTACGAGTTACGTTGGTCCCGTGGGAGGTGTTGGTGCCACCCACGGGGCCGGTCGGGGGCTGTTTCAAGTTTTCACCCTCTAACGTCATGTTTTTAAGCCTAAGTCTAGAAATAAGCAAATTCCTGTCGTACTCTCAAACCGGGAGACCCGCGGCTGCGGGGTCGGTTCCTACGAGTTACGTTGGTCCCGTGGGAGGTGTTGGTGCCACCCACGGGACCGTTCGGGGGCTGTTTCGAGTTTTCACCCTCTAACGCCATGTTTTTAAGCCCAAGTCTTGAAATATGCAAATTACCTTATTACTCTCAAACCGGGAGACCCGCGGCTGCGTGGTCAGTTCATACGAGTTACGTTGGTCCCGTGGGAGGTGTTGGTGCCACCCACGGAGCCGTTCGGGGGCTATTTCGAGTTTTCACCCTCTAACGCCATGTTTTGCTTAAGTGTAGAAATATGCAAATTACCGTCGTATTCTCAAACCGGGAGACCCGCGGCTGCGAGGTCAGTTCCTACGAGTTACGTTTGTCTCGTGGGAGGTGTTGGTGCCACCCACGGGGCCGTTCGACTGCTGTTTCGAGTTTTCACCCTCTAACGTCATGTTCTTAAGCCTAAGTCTAGAAATAAGTAAATTACCGTGGTACTCTCAAACCGGGAGACCCGCGGCTGCGGGGTCGGTTCCAACGAGTTACGTTGGTCCCGTGGGAGGTGTTGGTGCCACCCACGAGGCCGTTCGGGAGCTGTTTCGAGTTTTCACCCTCTAACGCCATGTTTTTAAGCCCAAGTCTTGAGATATGCAAAGTACCGCATTACTCTCAAACCGGGCGACCCGCGGCTTCCAGATCAGTTCCTACGAGTTACGTTGGTCCCGTGGGAGGTGTTGGTGCCACCCACGGGGCCGTGCGGGGGCTGTTTCGAGTTTTCACCCTCTAACGCCATGTTTTGCTTAAGTGTAGAAATACGCAAATTATCGTCGTATTCTCAAACCGGGAGACCTGCGGCTGCGAGGTCAGTTCCTACGAGTTACGTTGGTCCCGTGGGAGGTGTTGGTGCCACCCACGGGGCCGGTCGGGGGCTGTTTCAAGTTTTCACCCTCTAACGTCATGTTTTTAAGCCTAAGTCTAGAAATAAGCAAATTCCTATCGTACTCTCAAACCGGGAGACCCGCGGCTGCGGGGTCGGTTCCTACGAGTTACGTTGGTCCCGTGGGAGGTGTTGGTGCCACCCACGGGACCGTTCGGGGGCTGTTTCGAGTTTTCACCCTCTAACGCCATGTTTTTAAGCCCAAGTCTTGAAATATGCAAATTACCTTATTACTCTCAAACCGGGAGACCCGCGGCTGCGTGGTCAGTTCATACGAGTTACGTTGGTCCCGTGGGAGGTGTTGGTACCACCCACGGAGCCGTTCGGGGGCTGTTTCGAGTTTTCACCCTTTAACGCCTTATTTTGCTTAAGTGTAGAAATACGCAAATTACGGTCGTATTATCAAACCGGGAGACCCGCGGCTGCGAGGTCAGTTCCTACGAGTTACGTTGGTCCCGTGGGAGGTGTTGGTGCCACCCACGGGGCCGTTCAGGGGCTGTTTCGAGTTTTCACCCTCTAACGTCATGTTTTAAAGCCTAAGTCTAGAAATAAGCAAATTACCGTCGTACTCTCAAACCGGGAGACCCGCGGTTGCGGGGACGGTTCCTACGAGTTACGTTGGTCCCGTGGGAGGTGTTGGTGCCACCCACGGGGCCGTTCGGGGGCTGTTTCGAGTCTTCACACTCTAACGCCATGTTTTTAAGCCTAAGTCTTAAAATATGCAAATTACCGTATTACTCTCAAACCGGGAGACCTGCGGCTGCGAGGTCAGTTCCTACGAGTTACGTTGGTCCCGTGGGAGGTATTGGTGCCACCCACGGGGCCGTTCGGGGGCTGTTTCGAGTTTTCACCCTCTAATGTCATGTTTTTAAGCCTAAGTGTAGAAATAAGCAAATTACAGTCGTACTCTCAAACCGGGAGACCCGCGGCTGCGGGGTCGGTTCTTACGAGTTACGTTGGTCCCGTGGGAGGTGTTGGTGCCACCCACGGGGCCGTTCGGGGGCTGTTTCGAGTTTTCACCCTCTAATGCCATGTTTGGCTTAAGTGTAGAAATATGCAAATTACCGTCGTATTCTCAAATCGGGAGACCCGCGGCTGCGAGGCCAGTTCTTACGAGTTACGTTGGTCCCGTGGGAGGTGTTGGTGCCACCCACGGGACCGTTCGGGGGCTGTTTCGAGTTTTCACCCTCTAACGTCATGTTTTTAAGCCTAAGTCTAGAAATAAGCAAATTACCGTCGTACTCTCAAACCGGGAGACCCGCGGCTGCGGTGTCGGTTCCTATGAGTTACGTTGGTCCCGTGGGAGGTGTTGGTGCCACCCACGGGGCCGTTCGGGGGCTGTTTCGAGTTCTCACCCTCTAACGCCATGTTTTTAAGCCTAAGTCTAGAAATATGGAAATTATCGTTGTATTCTCAAACCGGGAGTCCCGCGACTGCGGGGTCAGTTCCTACGAGTTACATTGGTCCCGTGGGAGGTGTTGGTGCCACCCACGGGGTCGTTCGGGGGCTGTTTCGAGTTCTCACCCTCTAACGCCAAGTTTTGCCTAAGTCTAGAAATATGCAAATTACCTTCGTATTCTCAAACCGGGAGTCCCGCGGCTGCGGGGACAGTACCTACGAGTTATATTGGTCCCGTGGGAGGTGTTGGTGCCACCCACGGGGCCGTTCGGGGGCTGTTTCGGGTTTTCACCCTCTAACGCCATGTTTTTAAGCCTAAGTCTAAAAATATGCAAATTATCGTTGTATTCTCAAACCGGGTAGTCCCGCGACTTCGGGGTCAGTTCCTACGAGTTACATTGGTCCCGTGGAGGTCTTGGTGCAACCCACGGGGTCGTTCGGGGGGCTGTTTCGAGTTTTCACCCTCTAACGCCATGTTTTTAAGCCTATGTCTAGAAATATGCAAATTACCGTATTACTCTCAAACCGGGAGACCCGCGGCTGCGAGGTCAGTTCCTACGAGTTACGTTGGTCCATGGGAGGTGTTGGTGCCACCCACGGGGCCGTTCGGGGGCTGTTTCGAGTTTCACCCTCTAACGCCATGTTTGGCTTAAGTGTAGAAATACGCAAATTACCGTCGTATTCTCAAACTGGGAGACCCGCGGCTGCGAGGTCAGTACTACGAGTTATGTTGGTTCCGTGGGAGGTGTTGGTGCCACCCACGGGGCCGTTCGGGGGCTGTTTCGAGTTTTCACCCTCTAACGCCATGTTTTTAAGCCCAAGTCTTGAAATATGAAAATTACCGTATTACTCTCAAACCGGGAGACCCGCGGCTGCGAGGTCAGTTCCTACGAGTTACGTTGGTTCCGTGGGAGGTGTTGGTGCCACCCACGGGGCCGTTCGGGGGCTGTTTCGAGTTTTCACCCTCTAACGCCATGTTTTGCTTAAGTGTAGAAATATGCAAATTACCGTCGTATTCTCAAACCGGGAGACCCGCGGCTGCGAGGTCAGTTCCTACGAGTTACGTTGGTCCCGTGGGAGGTGTTGGTGCCACCCACGAGACCGTTCGGGGGCTGTTTCGAGTTTTCACCCTCTAACGTCATGTTTTTAAGCCTAAGTCTAAAAATAAGCAAATTACCGTCGTACTCTCAAACCGGGAGACCCGCGGCTGTGGTGTCGGTTCCTACGAGTTACGTTGGTCCCGTGGGAGGTGTTGGTGCCACCCACGGCGCCGTTCGGAGGCTGTTTCGAGTTCTCACCCTCTAACGCCATGTTTTTAAGCCTAAGTCTAGAAATATGCAAATTATCGTTGTATTCTCAAACCGGGAGTCCCGCGACTGCGGGGTCAGTTCCTACGAGTTATATTGGTCCCGTGGGAGGTATTGGTGCCACCCACGGGGTCGTTCGGGGGCTGTTTCGAGTTCTCACCCTCTAATGCCAAGTTTTGCCTCAGTCTAGAAATATGCAAATTACCTTCGTATTCTCAAACCGGGAGTCCCGCGGCTGTGGGGACAGTACCTACGAGTTATATTGGTCCCGTGGGAGGTGTTGGTGCCACCCACGGGGCCGTTCAGGGGATGTTTCGAGTTTTCACCCTCTAACATCATGTTTTTAAGCCTAAGTCTAGAAATAAAGAAATTACCGTCGTACTCTCAAACCGGGAGACCCGCGGCTGCGGGGACGGTTCCTACGAGTTACGTTGGTCCCGTGGGAGGTGTTGGTGCCACCCACGGGGCCGTTCAGGGGCTGTTTCGAGTTTTCACCCTCTAACGTCATGTTTTTAAGCCTAAGTCTAGAAATAAGCAAATTACCGTCGTACTCTCAAACCGGGAGACCCCCGGCTGCGGTGTCGGTTCCTACGAGTTACGTTGGTCCCGTGGGAGGTGTTGGTGCCACCCACGGGGCCGTTCGGGGGCTGTTTCGAGTTCTCACCCTCTAACGCCATGTTTTTAAGTCTAAGTCTAGAAATATGCAAATTATCGTTGTATTCTCAAACCGGGAATCCCGCGACTGCGGGGTCAGTTCCTACGAGTTACATTGGTCCCGTGGGAGGTGTTGGTGCCACCCACGGGGTCGTTCGGGGGCTGTTTCGAGTTCTCCCCCTCTAACGCCAAGTTTTACCTAAGTCTAGAAATATGCAAATTACCTTCGTATTCTCAAACCGGGAGTCCCGCGGCTGCGGGGACAGTACCTACGAGTTATATTGGTCCCGTGGGAGGTGTTGGTGCCACCCACGGGGCCGTTCGGGGGCTGTTTCGGGTTTTCACCCCCTAACGCCATGTTTTTAAGCCTAAGTCTAGAAATATGCAAATTATCGTTGTATTCTCAAACCAGGAGTCCCGCGACTGCGGGGTCAGTTCCTACGAGTTACATTGGTCCCGTGGGAGGTGTTGGTGCCACCCACGGGGTCGTTCGGGGGCTGTTTCGAGTTTTCACCCTCTAACGCCATGTTTTTAAGCCTAAGTCTTGAAATATGCAAATTACCATATTACTCTCAAACCGGGAGACCCGCGGCTGCGAGGTCAGTTCCTACGAGTTACGTTGGTCCCGTGGGAGGTGTTGGTGCCACCCACGGGGCCGTTCGGGGGCTATTTCGAGTTTTCACCCTCTAACGCCATATTTTGCTTAAGTGCAGAAATACGCAAATTACCGTCGTATTCTCAAACCGGGAGACCCGCGGCTGCGGGGACAGTACCTACGAGTTAGGTTGGTCCCGTGGGAGGTGTTGGTGCCACCCACGGGGCCGTTCGGGGGCTGTTTCGAGTTTTCACCCTCTAACGCCATGTTTTTAAGCCTAAGTCTAGAAATATGCAAATTATCGTTGTATTCTCAAACCGGGAGTCCCGCGACTGCGGGGTCAGTTCCTACGAGTTACATTGGTCCCGTGGGAGGTGTTGGTGCCACCCACGGGGTCGTTCGGGGGCTGTTTTGAGTTTTCACCCTCTAACGCCATGTTTTTAAGCCTAAGTCTTGAAATATGCAAATTACCGTATTACTCTCAAACCGGGAGACCCGCGGTTGCGAGGTCAGTTCCTACGAGTTACGTTGGTCCCGTGGGAGGTGTTGGTGCCACCCACGGGGCCGTTCGGGGGCTATTTCGAGTTTTCACCCTCTAACGCCATGTTTTGCTTAAGTGTAGAAATATGCAAATTACCGTCGTATTCTCAAACCGGGAGACCCGCGGCTGCGAGGTCAGTTCCTACGAGTTACGTTGGTCTCGTGGGAGGTGTTGGTGCCACCCACGGGGCCGTTCGGCTGCTGTTTCGACTTTTCACCCTCTAACGTCATGTTTTTAAGCCTAAGTCTAGAAATAAGCAAATTACCGTCGTACTCTCAAACCGGGAGACCCGCGGCTGCGGGGTCGGTTCCAACGAGTTACGTTGGTCCCGTGGGAGGTGTTGGTGCCACCCACGGGGCCGTTCGGGGGCTGTTTCGAGTTCTCACCCTCTAACGCCATGTTTTTAAGCCTAAGTCTAGAAATATGGAAATTATCGTTGTATTCTCAAACCGGGAGTCCCGCGACTGCGGGGTCAGTTCCTACGAGTTACATTGGTCCCGTGGGAGGTGTTGGTGCCACCCACGGGGTCGTTCGGGGGCTGTTTCGAGTTCTCACCCTCTAACGCCAAGTTTTGCCTAAGTCTAGAAATATGCAAATTACCTTCTTATTCTCAAACCGGGAGTCCCGCGGCTGCGGGGACAGTACCTACGAGTTATATTGGTCCCGTGGGAGGTGTTGGTGCCACCCACGGGGCCGTTCGGGGGCTGTTTCGAGTTTTCACCCTCTAACGCCATGTTTTTAAGCCTAAGTCTAAAAATATGCAAATTATCGTTGTATTCTCAAACCGGGTAGTCCCACGACTGCGGGGTCAGTTCCTACGAGTTACATTGGTCCCGTGGGAGGTGTTGGTGCCACCCACGTGGTCGTTCGGGGGCTGTTTCGAGTTTTCACCTCTAACGCCATGTTTTTAAGCCTAAGTCTTGAAATATGTAAATTACCGTATTACTCTCAAACCGAGAGACCCGCGGCTGCGAGGTCAGTTCCTACGAGTTACGTTGGTCCCGTGGGAGGTGTTGGTGCCACCCACGGGGCCGTTCGGGGGCTGTTTCGAGTTTTCACCCTCTAACATCATGTTTTTAAGCCTAAGTCTAGAAATAAAGAAATTACCATCGTACTCTCAAACCGGGAGACCCGCGGCTGCGGGGACGGTTCCTACGAGTTACGTTGGTCCCGTGGGAGGTGTTGGTGCCACCCACGGGGCCGTTCGGGGGTTGTTTCGAGTTTTCACCCTCTAACGTCATGTTTTTAAGCCTAAGTCTAGAAATAAGCAATTTACCGTCGTACTCTCAAACCGGGAGACCCGCGGCTGCGGGGACGGTTCCTACGAGTTACGTTGGTCCCGTGGGAGGTGTTGGTGCCACCCACGGGGCCGTTCGGGGGCTGTTTCGAGTCTTCACACTCTAACGCCATGTTTTTAAGCCTAAGTCTTGAAATATGCAAATTACCGTATTACTCTCAAACCGGGAGACCTGCGGCTGCGAGGTCAGTTCATACGAGTTACGTTGGTCCCGTGGGAGGTGTTGGTGCCACCCACGGGGCCGTTCGGGGGCTGTTTCGAGTTTTCACCCTCTAATGTCATGTTTTTAAGCCTAAGTCTAGAAATAAGCAAATTACCGTCGTACTCTCAAACCGGGAGACCCGCGGCTGCGGTGTCGGTTCCTACGAGTTACGTTGGTCCCGTGGGAGGTGTTGGTGCCACCCACGGCGCCGTTCAGGGGCTGTTTCGAGTTCTCACCCTCTAACGCCATGTTTTTAAGCCTAAGTCTAGAAATATGCAAATTATCGTTGTATTCTCAAACCGGGAGTCCCGCGACTGCGGGGTCAGTTCCTACGAGTTATATTGGTCCCGTGGGAGGTATTGGTGCCACCCACGGGGTCGTTCGCGGGCTGTTTCGAGTTCTCACCCTCTAATGCCAAGTTTTGCCTCAGTCTAGAAATATGCAAATTACCTTCGTATTCTCAAACCGGGAGTCCCGCGGCTGTGGGGAAAGTACCTACGAGTTATATTGGTCCCGTGGGAGGTGTTGGTGCCACCCACGGGGCCGTTCAGGGGATGTTTCGAGTTTTCACCCTCTAACATCATGTTTTTAAGCCTAAGTCTAGAAATAAAGAAATTACCATCGTACTCTCAAACCGGGAGACCCGCGGCAGCGGGGACGGTTCCTACGAGTTACGTTGGTCCCGTGGGAGGTGTTGGTGCCACCCACGGGGCCGTTCGGGGGTTGTTTCGAGTTTTCAACCTCTAACGTCATGTTTTTAAGCCTAAGTCTAGAAATAAGCAAATTACCGTCGTACTCTCAAACCGGGAGACCCCCGGCTGCGGTGTCGGTTCCTACGAGTTACGTTGGTCCCGTGGGAGGTGTTGGTGCCACCCACGGGGCCGTTCGGGGGCTGTTTCGTGTTCTCACCCTCTAACGCCATGTTTTTAAGTCTAAGTCTAGAAATATGCAAATTATCGTTGTATTCTCAAACCGGGAATCCCGCGACTGCGGGGTCAATTCCTACGAGTTACATTGGTCCCGTGGGAGGTGTTGGTGCCACCCACGGGGTCGTTCGGGGGCTGTTTCGAGTTCTCCCCCTCTAACGCCAAGTTTTACCTAAGTCTAGAAATATGCAAATTACCTTCGTATTCTCAAACCGGGAGTCCCGCGGCTGCGGGGACAGTACCTACGAGTTATATTGGTCCCGTGGGAGGTGTTGGTGCCACCCACAGGGCCGTTCGGGGGCTGTTTCGGGTTTTCACCCCCTAACGCCATGTTTTTAAGACTAAGTCTAGAAATATGCAAATTATCGTTGTATTCTCAAACCGGGAGTCCCGCGACTGCGGGGTCAGTTCCTACGAGTTACATTGGTCCCGTGGGAGGTGTTGGTGCCACCCACGGGGTCGTTCGGGGGCTGTTTCGAGTTTTCACCCTCTAACGCCATGTTTTTAAGCCTAAGTCTTGAAATATGCAAATTACCATATTACTCTCAAACCGGGAGACCCGCGGCTGCGAGGTCAGTTCCTACGAGTTACGTTGGTCCCGTGGGAGGTGTTGGTGCCACCCACGGGGCCGTTCGGGGGCTATTTCGAGTTTTCACCCTCTAACGCCATATTTTGCTTAAGTGCAGAAATACGCAAATTACCGTCGTATTCTCAAACCGGGAGACCCGCGGCTGCGGGGACAGTACCTACGAGTTATATTGGTCCCGTGGGAGGTGTTGGTGCCACCCACGGGGCCGTTCGGGGGCTGTTTCGAGTTTTCACCCTCTAACGCCATGTTTTTAAGCCTAAGTCTAGAAATATGCAAATTATCGTTGTATTCTCAAACCGGGAGTCCCGCGACTGCGGGGTCAGTTCCTACGAGTTACATTGGTCCAGTGGGAGGTGTTGGTGCCACCCACGGGGTCGTTCGGGGGCTGTTTTGAGTTTTCACCCTCTAACGCCATGTTTTTAAGCCTAAGTCTTGAAATATGCAAATTACCGTATTACTCTCAAACCGGGAGACCCGCGGTTGCGAGGTCAGTTCCTACGAGTTACGTTGGTCCCGTGGGAGGTGTTGGTGCCACCCACGGGGCCGTTCGGGGGCTATTTCGAGTTTTCACCCTCTAACGCCATGTTTTGCTTAAGTGTAGAAATATGCAAATTACCGTCGTATTCTCAAACCGGGAGACCCGCGGCTGCGAGGTCAGTTCCTACGAGTTACGTTGGTCTTGTGGGAGGTGTTGGTGCCACCCACGGGGCCGTTCGGCTGCTGTTTCGAGTTTTCACCCTCTAACGTCATGTTTTTAAGCCTAAGTCTAGAAATAAGCAAATTACCGTCGTACTCTCAAACCGGGAGACCCGCGGCTGCGGGGTCGGTTCCAACGAGTTACGTTGGTCCCGTGGGAGGTGTTGGTGCCACCCACGGGGCCGTTCGGGGGCTGTTTCGAGTTCTCATCCTCTAACGCCATGTTTTTAAGCCTAAGTCTAGAAATATGGAAATTATCGTTGTATTCTCAAACCGGGAGTCCCGCGACTGCGGGGTCAGTTCCTACGAGTTACATTGGTCCCGTGGGAGGTGTTGGTGCCACCCACGGGGTCGTTCGGGGGCTGTTTCGAGTTCTCACCCTCTAACGCCAAGTTTTGCCTAAGTCTAGAAATATGCAAATTACCTTCTTATTCTCAAACCGGGAGTCCCGCGGCTGCGGGGACAGTACCTACGAGTTATATTGGTCCCGTGGGAGGTGTTGGTGCCACCCACGGGGCCGTTCGGGGGCTGTTTCGAGTTTTCACCCTCTAACGTCATGTTTTTAAGCCTAAGTCTAGAAATAAGCAAATTACCGTCGTACTCTCAAACCGGGAGACCCGCGGCTGCGGTGTCGATTCCTACGAGTTACGTTGGTCCCGTGGGAGGTGTTGGTGCCACCCACGGGGCCGTTCGGGGGCTGTTTCGAGTTTTCACCCTCTAACGCCATGTTTTTAAGCCTAAGTCTAAAAATATGCAAATTATCGTTGTATTCTCAAACCGGGTAGTCCCGCGACTGCGGGGTCAGTTCCTACGAGTTACATTGGTCCCGTGGGAGGTGTTGGTGCCACCCACGTGGTCGTTCGGAGGCTGTTTCGAGTTTTCACCCTCTAACGCCATGTTTTTAAGCCTAAGTCTTGAAATATGTAAATTACCGTATTACTCTCAAACCGGGAGACCCGCGGCTGCGAGGTCAGTTCCTACGAGTTACGTTGGTCCCGTGGGAGGTGTTGGTGCCACCCACGGGGCCGTTCGGGGGCTGTTTCGAGTTTCACCCTCTAACGCCATGTTTTGCTTAAGTGTAGAAATATGCAAATTACCGTCGTATTCTCAAACTGGGAGACCCGCGGCTGCGAGGTCAGTACTACGAGTTACGTTGGTTCCGTGGGAGGTGTTGGTGCCACCCACGGGGCCGTTCGGGGGCTGTTTCGAGTTTTCACCCTCTAACGCCATGTTTTTAAGCCCAAGTCTTGAAATATGCAAATTACCGTATTACTCTCAAACCGGGAGACCCGCGGCTGCGAGGTCAGTTCCTACGAGTTACGTTGGTCCCGTGGGAGGTGTTGGTGCCACCCACGGGGCCGTTCGGGGGCTGTTTCGAGTTTTCACCCTCTAACGCCATGTTTTGCTTAAGTGTAGAAATACGCAAATTACCGTCGTATTCTCAAACCGGGAGACCCGCGGCTGCGAGGTCAGTTCCTACGAGTTACGTTGGTCCCGTGGGAGGTGTTGGTGCCACCCACGAGACCGTTCGGGGGCTGTTTCGAGTTTTCACCCTCTAACGTCATGTTTTTAAGCCTAAGTCTAGAAATAAGCAAATTACCGTCGTACTCTCAAACCGGGAGACCCGCGGCTACGGTGTCGGTTCCTACGAGTTACGTTGGTCCCGTGGGAGGTGTTGGTGCCACCCACGGGGCCGTTCGGGGGCTGTTTCGAGTTCTCACCCTCTAACGCCATGTTTTTAAGCCTAAGTCTAAAAATATGCAAATTATCATTGTATTCTCAAACCGGGAGTCCCGCGACTGCGGGGTCAGTTCCTACGAGTTATATGGTCCCGTGGGAGGTATTGGTGCCACCCACGGGGTCGTTCGGGGGCTGTTTCGAGTTCTCACCCTCTAATGCCAAGTTTTGCCTAAGTCTAGAAATATGCAAATTACCTTCGTATTCTCAAACCGGGAGTCCCGCGGCTGTGGGGACAGTACCTACGAGTTATATTGGTCCCGTGGGAGGTGTTGGTGCCACCCACGGGGCCGTTCGGGGGCTGTTTCGAGTTTTCACCCTCTAACGTCATGTTTTTAAGCCTAAGTCTAGAAATAAGCAAATTACCGTCGTACTCTCAAACCGGGAGACCCGCGGCTGCGGTGTCGGTTCCTACGAGTTACGTTGGTCCCGTGGGAGGTGTTGGTGCCACCCACGGGGCCGTTCGGGGGCTGTTTCGAGTTCTCACCCTCTAACGCCATGTTTTTAAGCCTAAGTCTAGAAATATGCAAATTATCGTTGTATTCTCAAACCGGGAATCCCGCGACTGCGGGGTCAGTTCCTACGAGTTACATTGGTCCCGTGGGAGGTGTTGGTGCCACCCACGGGGTCGTTCGGGGGCTGTTTCGAGTTCTTCCCCTCTAACGCCAAGTTTTACCTAAGTCTAGAAATATGCAAATTACCTTTGTATTCTCAAACCGGGAGTCCCGCGGCTGCGGGGACAGTACCTACGAGTTATATTGGTCCCGTGGGAGGAGTTGGTGCCACCCACGGGGCCGTTCGGGGGCTGTTTCGGGTTTTCACCCCCTAACGCCATGTTTTTAAGCCTAAGTCTAGAAATATGCAAATTATCGTTGTATTCTCAAACCGGGAGTCCCGCGACTGCGGGGTCAGTTCCTACGAGTTACATTGGTTCCGTGGGAGGTGTTGGTGCCACCCACGGGGTCGTTCGGGGGCTGTTTAGAGTTTTCACCCTCTAACGCCATGTTTTTAAGCCTAAGTCTTGAAATATGCAAATTACCATATTACTCTCAAACCGGGAGACCCGCGGCTGCGAGGTCAGTTCCTACGAGTTACGTTGGTCCCGTGGGAGGTGTTGGTGCCACCCACGGGGCCGTTCGGGGGCTATTTCGAGTTTTCACCCTCTAACGCCATATTTTGCTTAAGTGCAGAAATACGCAAATTACCGTCGTATTCTCAAACCGGGAGACCCGCGGCTGCGGGGACAGTACCTACGAGTTATATTGGTCCCGTGGGAGGTGTTGGTGCCACCCACGGGGCCGTTCGGGGGCTGTTTCGAGTTTTCACCCTCTAACGCCATGTTTTTTAGCCTAAGTCTAGAAATATGCAAATTATCGTTGTATTCTCAAACCGGGAGTCCCGCGACTGCGGGGTCAGTTCCTACGAGTTACATTGGTCCCGTGGGAGGTGTTGGTGCCACCCACGGGGTCGTTCGGGGGCTGTTTTGAGTTTTCACCCTCTAACGCCATGTTTTTAAGCCTAAGTCTTGAAATATGCAAATTACCGTATTACTCTCAAACCGGGAGACCCGCGGTTGCGAGGTCAGTTCCTACGAGTTACGTTGGTCCCGTGGGAGGTGTTGGTGCCACCCACGGGGCCGTTCGGGGGCTATTTCGAGTTTTCACCCTCTAACGCCATGTTTTGCTTAAGTGTAGAAATATGCAAATTACCGTCGTATTCTCAAACCGGGAGACCCGCGGCTGCGAGGTCAGTTCCTACGAGTTACGTTGGTCTCGTGGGAGGTGTTGGTGCCACCCACGGGGCCGTTCGGCTGCTGTTTCGAGTTTTCACCCTCTAACGTCATGTTTTTAAGCCTAAGTCTAGAAATAAGCAAATTACCGTCGTACTCTCAAACTGAGAGACCCGCGGCTGCGGGGTCGGTTCCAACGAGTTACGTTGGTCCCGTGGGAGGTGTTGGTGCCACCCACGGGGCCGTTCGGGGGCTGTTTCGAGTTCTCACCCTCTAACGCCATGTTTTTAAGCCTAAGTCTAGAAATATGGAAATTATCGTTGTATTCTCAAACCGGAAGTCCCGCGACTGCGGGGTCAGTTCCTACGAGTTACATTGGTCCCGTGGGAGGTGTTGGTGCCACCCACGGGGTCGTTCGGGGGCTGTTTCGAGTTCTCACCCTCTAACGCCAAGTTTTGCCTAAGTCTAGAAATATGCAAATTATCGTCGTATTCTCAAACCGGGAGACCTGCGGCTGCGAGGTCAGTTCCTACGAGTTACGTTGGTCCCATGGGAGGTGTTGGTGCCACCCACGGGGCCGGTCGGGGGCTGTTTCAAGTTTTCACCCTCTAACGTCATGTTTTTAAGCCTAAGTCTAGATATAAACAAATTCCTGTCGTACTCTCAAACCGGGAGACCCGCGGCTGCGGGGTCGGTTCCTACGAGTTACGTTGGTCCCGTGGGAGGTGTTGGTGCCACCCACGGGACCGTTCGGGGGCTGTTTCGAGTTTTCACCCTCTAACGCCATGTTTTTAAGCCCAAGTCTTGAAATATGCAAATTACCTTATTACTCTCAAACCGGGAGACCCGCGGCTGCGTGGTCAGTTCATACGAGTTACGTTGGTCCCGTGGGAGGTGTTGGTGCCACCCACGGAGCCGTTCGTGGGCTGTTTCGAGTATTCACCCTTTAACGCCTTGTTTTGCTTAAGTGTAGAAATACGCAAATTACGGTCGTATTATCAAACCGGGAGACCCGCGGCTGCGAGGTCAGTTCCTACGAGTTACGTTGGTCCCGTGGGAGGTGTTGGTGCCACCCACGGGGCCGTTCGGGGGCTATTTCGAGTTTTCACCCTCTAACGCCATGTTTTGCTTAAGTGTAGAAATATGCAAATTACCGTCGTATTCTCAAACCGGGAGACCCGCGGCTGCGAGGTCAGTTCCTACGAGTTACGTTGGTCTCGTGGGAGGTGTTGGTGCCACCCACGGGGCCGTTCGGCTGCTGTTTCGAGTTTTCACCCTCTAACGGCATGTTTTTAAGCCTAAGTCTAGAAATAAGCAAATTACCGTCGTACTCTCAAACCGGGAGACCCGCGGCTCCGGGGTCGGTTCCAACGAGTTACGTTGGTCCCGTGGGAGGTGTTGGTGCCACCCAAGGGGCCGTTCGGGGGCTGTTTCGAGTTCTCATCCTCTAACGCCATGTTTTTAAGCCTAAGTCTAGAAATATGGAAATTATCGTTGTATTCTCAAACCGGGAGTCCCGCGACTGCGGGGTCAGTTCCTACGAGTTACATTGGTCCCGTGGGAGGTGTTGGTGCCACCCACGGGGTCGTTCGGGGGCTGTTTCGAGTTCTCACCCTCTAACGCCAAGTTTTGCCTAAGTCTAGAAATATGCAAATTACCTTCTTATTCTCAAACCGGGAGTCCCGCGGCTGCGGGGACAGTACTTACGAGTTATATTGGTCCCGTGGGAGGTGTTGGTGCCACCCACGGGGCCGTTCGGGGGCTGTTTCGAGTTTTCACCCTCTAACGTCATGTTTTTAAGCCTAAGTCTAGAAATAAGCAAATTACCGTCGTACTCTCAAACCGGGAGACCCGCGGCTGCGGTGTCGATTCCTACGAGTTACGTTGGTCCCGTGGGAGGTGTTGGTGCCACCCACGGGGCCGTTCGGGGGCTGTTTCGAGTTTTCACCCTCTAACGCCATGTTTTTAAGCCTAAGTCTAAAAATATGCAAATTATCGTTGTATTCTCAAACCGGGTAGTCCCGCGACTGCGGGGTCAGTTCCTACGAGTTACATTGGTCCCGTGGGAGGTGTTGGTGCCACCCACGTGGTCGTTCGGAGGCTGTTTCGAGTTTTCACCCTCTAACGCCATGTTTTTAAGCCTAAGTCTTGAAATATGTAAATTACCGTATTACTCTCAAACCGGGAGACCCGCGGCTGCGAGGTCAGTTCCTACGAGTTACGTTGGTCCCGTGGGAGGTGTTGGTGCCACCCACGGGGCCGTTCGGGGGCTGTTTCGAGTTTCACCCTCTAACGCCATGTTTTGCTTAAGTGTAGAAATACGCAAATTACCGTCGTATTCTCAAACTGGGAGACCCGCGGCTGCGAGGTCAGTACTACGAGTTACGTTGGTTCCGTGGGAGGTGTTGGTGCCACCCACGGGGCCGTTCGGGGGCTGTTTCGAGTTTTCACCCTCTAACGCCATGTTTTTAAGCCCAAGTCTTGAAATATGCAAATTACCGTATTACTCTCAAACCGGGAGAGCCGCGGCTGCGAGGTCAGTTCCTACGAGTTACGTTGGTCCCGTGGGAGGTGTTGGTGCCACCCACGGGGCCGTTCGGGGGCTGTTTCGAGTTTTCACCCTCTAACGCCATGTTTTGCTTAAGTGTAGAAATACGCAAATTACCGTCGTATTCTCAAACCGGGAGACCCGCGGCTGCGAGGTCAGTTCCTACGAGTTACGTTGGTCCCGTGGGAGGTGTTGGTGCCACCCACGAGACCGTTCGGGGGCTGTTTCGAGTTTTCACCCTCTAACGTCATGTTTTTAAGCCTAAGTCTAGAAATAAGCAAATTACCGTCGTACTCTCAAACCGGGAGACCCGCGGCTGCGGTGTCGGTTCCTACGAGTTACGTTGGTCCCGTGGGAGGTGTTGGTGCCACCCACGGGGCCGTTCGGGGGCTGTTTCGAGTTCTCACCCTCTAACGCCATGTTTTTAAGCCTAAGTCTAGAAATATGGAAATTATCGTTGTATTCTCAAACCGGGAGTCCCGCGACTGCGGGGTCAGTTCCTACGAGTTACATTGGTCCCGTGGGAGGTGTTGGTGCCACCCACGGGGTCGTTCGGGGGCTGTTTCGAGTTCTCACCCTCTAACGCCAAGTTTTGCCTAAGTCTAGAAATATGCAAATTACCTTCTTATTCTCAAACCGGGAGACCCGCGGCTGCGAGGTCAGTTCCTACGAGTTACGTTGGTCTCGTGGGAGGTGTTGGTGCCACCCACGGGGCCGTTCGGCTGCTGTTTCGAGTTTTCACCCTCTAACGTCATGTTTTTAAGCCTAAGTCTAGAAATAAGCAAATTACCGTCGTACTCTCAAACTGAGAGACCCGCGGCTGCGGGGTCGGTTCCAACGAGTTACGTTGGTCCCGTGGGAGGTGTTGGTGCCACCCACGGGGCCGTTCGGGGGCTGTTTCGAGTTCTCACCCTCTAACGCCATGTTTTTAAGCCTAAGTCTAGAAATATGGAAATTATCGTTGTATTCTCAAACCGGAAGTCCCGCGACTGCGGGGTCAGTTCCTACGAGTTACATTGGTCCCGTGGGAGGTGTTGGTGCCACCCACGGGGTCGTTCGGGGGCTGTTTCGAGTTCTCACCCTCTAACGCCAAGTTTTGCCTAAGTCTAGAAATATGCAAATTATCGTCGTATTCTCAAACCGGGAGACCTGCGGCTGCGAGGTCAGTTCCTACGAGTTACGTTGGTCCCATGGGAGGTGTTGGTGCCACCCACGGGGCCGGTCGGGGGCTGTTTCAAGTTTTCACCCTCTAACGTCATGTTTTTAAGCCTAAGTCTAGATATAAACAAATTCCTGTCGTACTCTCAAACCGGGAGACCCGCGGCTGCGGGGTCGGTTCCTACGAGTTACGTTGGTCCCGTGGGAGGTGTTGGTGCCACCCACGGGACCGTTCGGGGGCTGTTTCGAGTTTTCACCCTCTAACGCCATGTTTTTAAGCCCAAGTCTTGAAATATGCAAATTACCTTATTACTCTCAAACCGGGAGACCCGCGGCTGCGTGGTCAGTTCATACGAGTTACGTTGGTCCCGTGGGAGGTGTTGGTGCCAC
Source organism: Sambucus nigra (assembly GCA_949130495.1). Taxonomy (NCBI): domain Eukaryota; kingdom Viridiplantae; phylum Streptophyta; class Magnoliopsida; order Dipsacales; family Adoxaceae; genus Sambucus; species Sambucus nigra. The sequence goes on along the minus strand of OX422210.1, from coordinate 367,656,735 downwards.
CCACGGAGCCGTTCGTGGGCTGTTTCGAGTATTCACCCTTTAACGCCTTGTTTTGCTTAAGTGTAGAAATACGCAAATTACGGTCGTATTATCAAACCGGGAGACCCGCGGCTGCGAGGTCAGTTCCTACGAGTTACGTTGGTCCCGTGGGAGGTGTTGGTGCCACCCACGGGGCCGTTCGGGGGCTATTTCGAGTTTTCACCCTCTAACGCCATGTTTTGCTTAAGTGTAGAAATATGCAAATTACCGTCGTATTCTCAAACCGGGAGACCCGCGGCTGCGAGGTCAGTTCCTACGAGTTACGTTGGTCTCGTGGGAGGTGTTGGTGCCACCCACGGGGCCGTTCGGCTGCTGTTTCGAGTTTTCACCCTCTAACGGCATGTTTTTAAGCCTAAGTCTAGAAATAAGCAAATTACCGTCGTACTCTCAAACCGGGAGACCCGCGGCTACGGGGTCGGTTCCAACGAGTTACGTTGGTCCCGTGGGAGGTGTTGGTGCCACCCAAGGGGCCGTTCGGGGGCTGTTTCGAGTTCTCATCCTCTAACGCCATGTTTTTAAGCCTAAGTCTAGAAATATGGAAATTATCGTTGTATTCTCAAACCGGGAGTCCCGCGACTGCGGGGTCAGTTCCTACGAGTTACATTGGTCCCGTGGGAGGTGTTGGTGCCACCCACGGGGTCGTTCGGGGGCTGTTTCGAGTTCTCACCCTCTAACGCCAAGTTTTGCCTAAGTCTAGAAATATGCAAATTACCTTCTTATTCTCAAACCGGGAGTCCCGCGGCTGCGGGGACAGTACCTACGAGTTATATTGGTCCCGTGGGAGGTGTTGGTGCCACCCACGGGGCCGTTCGGGGGCTGTTTCGAGTTTTCACCCTCTAACGTCATGTTTTTAAGCCTAAGTCTAGAAATAAGCAAATTACCGTCGTACTCTCAAACCGGGAGACCCGCGGCTGCGGTGTCGATTCCTACGAGTTACGTTGGTCCCGTGGGAGGTGTTGGTGCCACCCACGGGGCCGTTCGGGGGCTGTTTCGAGTTTTCACCCTCTAACGCCATGTTTTTAAGCCTAAGTCTAAAAATATGCAAATTATCGTTGTATTCTCAAACCGGGTAGTCCCGCGACTGCGGGGTCAGTTCCTACGAGTTACATTGGTCCCGTGGGAGGTGTTGGTGCCACCCACGTGGTCGTTCGGAGGCTGTTTCGAGTTTTCACCCTCTAACGCCATGTTTTTAAGCCTAAGTCTTGAAATATGTAAATTACCGTATTACTCTCAAACCGGGAGACCCGCGGCTGCGAGGTCAGTTCCTACGAGTTACGTTGGTCCCGTGGGAGGTGTTGGTGCCACCCACGGGGCCGTTCGGGGGCTGTTTCGAGTTTCACCCTCTAACGCCATGTTTTGCTTAAGTGTAGAAATACGCAAATTACCGTCGTATTCTCAAACTGGGAGACCCGCGGCTGCGAGGTCAGTACTACGAGTTACGTTGGTTCCGTGGGAGGTGTTGGTGCCACCCACGGGGCCGTTCGGGGGCTGTTTCGAGTTTTCACCCTCTAACGCCATGTTTTTAAGCCCAAGTCTTGAAATATGCAAATTACCGTATTACTCTCAAACCGGGAGAGCCGCGGCTGCGAGGTCAGTTCCTACGAGTTACGTTGGTCCCGTGGGAGGTGTTGGTGCCACCCACGGGGCCGTTCGGGGGCTGTTTCGAGTTTTCACCCTCTAACGCCATGTTTTGCTTAAGTGTAGAAATACGCAAATTACCGTCGTATTCTCAAACCGGGAGACCCGCGGCTGCGAGGTCAGTTCCTACGAGTTACGTTGGTCCCGTGGGAGGTGTTGGTGCCACCCACGAGACCGTTCGGGGGCTGTTTCGAGTTTTCACCCTCTAACGTCATGTTTTTAAGCCTAAGTCTAGAAATAAGCAAATTACCGTCGTACTCTCAAACCGGGAGACCCGCGGCTGCGGTGTCGGTTCCTACGAGTTACGTTGGTCCCGTGGGAGGTGTTGGTGCCACCCACGGGGCCGTTCGGGGGCTGTTTCGAGTTCTCACCCTCTAACGCCATGTTTTTAAGCCTAAGTCTAGAAATATGGAAATTATCGTTGTATTCTCAAACCGGGAGTCCCGCGACTGCGGGGTCAGTTCCTACGAGTTACATTGGTCCCGTGGGAGGTGTTGGTGCCACCCACGGGGTCGTTCGGGGGCTGTTTCGAGTTCTCACCCTCTAACGCCAAGTTTTGCCTAAGTCTAGAAATATGCAAATTACCTTCTTATTCTCAAACCGGGAGTCCCGCGGCTGCGGGGACAGTACCTACGAGTTATATTGGTCCCGTGGGAGGTGTTGGTGCCACCCACGGGGCCGTTCGGGGGCTGTTTCGAGTTTTCACCCTCTAACGTCATGTTTTTAAGCCTAAGTCTAGAAATAAGCAAATTACCGTCGTACTCTCAAACCGGGAGACCCGCGGCTGCGGTGTCGGTTCCTACGAGTTACGTTGGTCCCGTGGGAGGTGTTGGTGCCACCCACGGGGCCGTTCGGGGGCTGTTTCGAGTTCTCACCCTCTAACGCCATGTTTTTAAGCCTAAGTCTAGAAATATGCAAATTATCGTTGTATTCTCAAACCGGGAATCCCGCGACTGCGGGGTCAGTTCCTACGAGTTACATTGGTCCCGTGGGAGGTGTTGGTGCCACCCACGGGGTCGTTCGGGGGCTGTTTCGAGTTCTCCCCCTCTAACGCCAAGTTTTACCTAAGTCTAGAAATATGCAAATTACCTTTGTATTCTCAAACCGGGAGTCCCGCGGCTGCGGGGACAGTACCTACGAGTTATATTGGTCCCGTGGGAGGAGTTGGTGCCACCCACGGGGCCGTTCGAGGGCTGTTTCGGGTTTTCACCCCCTAACGCCATGTTTTTAAGCCTAAGTCTAGAAATATGCAAATTATCGTTGTATTCTCAAACCGGGAGTCCCGCGACTGCGGGGTCAGTTCCTACGAGTTACATTGGTTCCGTGGGAGGTGTTGGTGCCACCCACGGGGTCGTTCGGGGGCTGTTTCGAGTTTTCACCCTCTAACGCCATGTTTTTAAGCCTAAGTCTTGAAATATGCAAATTACCATATTACTCTCAAACCGGGAGACCCGCGGCTGCGAGGTCAGTTCCTACGAGTTACGTTGGTCCCGTGGGAGGTGTTGGTGCCACCCACGGGGCCGTTCGGGGGCTATTTCGAGTTTTCACCCTCTAACGCCATATTTTGCTTAAGTGCAGAAATACGCAAATTACCGTCGTATTCTCAAACCGGGAGACCCGCGGCTGCGGGGACAGTACCTACGAGTTATATTGGTCCCGTGGGAGGTGTTGGTGCCACCCACGGGGCCGTTCGGGGGCTGTTTCGAGTTTTCACCCTCTAACGCCATGTTTTTTAGCCTAAGTCTAGAAATATGCAAATTATCGTTGTATTCTCAAACCGGGAGTCCCGCGACTGCGGGGTCAGTTCCTACGAGTTACATTGGTCCCGTGGGAGGTGTTGGTGCCACCCACGGGGTCGTTCGGGGGCTGTTTTGAGTTTTCACCCTCTAACGCCATGTTTTTAAGCCTAAGTCTTGAAATATGCAAATTACCGTATTACTCTCAAACCGGGAGACCCGCGGTTGCGAGGTCAGTTCCTACGAGTAACGTTGGTCCCGTGGGAGGTGTTGGTGCCACCCACGGGGCCGTTCGGGGGCTATTTCGAGTTTTCACCCTCTAACGCCATGTTTTGCTTAAGTGTAGAAATATGCAAATTACCGTCGTATTCTCAAACCGGGAGACCCGCGGCTGCGAGGTCAGTTCCTACGAGTTACATTGGTCTCGTGGGAGGTGTTGGTGCCACCCACGGGGCCGTTCGGCTGCTGTTTCGAGTTTTCACCCTCTAACGTCATGTTTTTAAGCCTAAGTCTAGAAATAAGCAAATTACCGTCGTACTCTCAAACTGAGAGACCCGCGGCTGCGGGGTCGGTTCCAACGAGTTACGTTGGTCCCGTGGGAGGTGTTGGTACCACCCACGGGGCCGTTCGGGGGCTGTTTCGAGTTCTCACCCTCTAACGCCATGTTTTTAAGCCTAAGTCTAGAAATATGGAAATTATCGTTGTATTCTCAAACCGGAAGTCCCGCGACTGCGGGGTCAGTTCCTACGAGTTACATTGGTCCCGTGGGAGGTGTTGGTGCCACCCACGGGGTCGTTCGGGGGCTGTTTCGAGTTCTCACCCTCTAACGCCGAGTTTTGCCTAAGTCTAGAAATATGCAAATTATCGTCGTATTCTCAAACCGGGAGACCTGCGGCTGCGAGGTCAGTTCCTACGAGTTACGTTGGTCCCATGGGAGGTGTTGGTGCCACCCACGGGGCCGGTCGTGGGCTGTTTCAAGTTTTCACCCTCTAACGTCATGTTTTTAAGCCTAAGTCTAGATATAAGCAAATTCCTGTCGTACTCTCAAACCGGGAGACCCGCGGCTGCGGGGTCGGTTCCTACGAGTTACGTTGGTCCCGTGGGAGGTGTTGGTGCCACCCACGGGACCGTTCGGGGGCTGTTTCGAGTTTTCACCCTCTAACGCCATGTTTTTAAGCCCAAGTCTTGAAATATGCAAATTACCTTATTACTCTCAAACCGGGAGACCCGCGGCTGCGTGGTCAGTTCATACGAGTTACGTTGGTCCCGTGGGAGGTGTTGGTGCCACCCACGGAGCCGTTCGTGGGCTGTTTCGAGTATTCACCCTTTAACGCCTTGTTTTGCTTAAGTGTAGAAATACGCAAATTACGGTCGTATTATCAAACCGGGAGACCCGCGGCTGCGAGGTCAGTTCCTACGAGTTACGTTGGTCCCGTGGGAGGTGTTGGTGCCACCCACGGGGCCGTTCGGGGGCTGTTTCGAGTTTTCACCCTCTAACGTCATGTTTTAAAGCCTAAGTCTAGAAATAAGCAAATTACCGTCGTACTCTCAAACCGGGAGACCCGCGGCTGCGGGGACGGTTCCTACGAGTTACGTTGGTCCCGTGGGAGGTGTTGGTGCCACCCACGGGGCCGTTCGGGGGCTGTTTCGAGTCTTCACACTCTAACGCCATGTTTTTAAGCCTAAGTCTTGAAATATGCAAATTACCGTATTACTCTCAAACCGGGAGACCTGCGGCTCCGAGGTCAGTTCATACGAGTTACGTTGGTCCCGTGGGAGGAGTTGGTGCCACCCACGGGGCCGTTCGGGGGCTGTTTCGAGTTTTCACCCTCTAATGTCATGTTTTTAAGCCTAAGTCTAGAAATAAGCAAATTACAGTCGTACTCTCAAACCGGGAGACCCGCGGCTGCGGGGTCGGTTCCTACGAGTTACGTTGGTCCCGTGGGAGGTGTTGGTGCCACCCACGGGGCCGTTCGGGTGCTGTTTCGAGTTTTTACCCTCTAACGCCATGTTTTTAAGCCCAAGTCTTGAAATATGGAAATTACCGTATTACTCTCAAACCGGGAGACCCGCGGCTGCGAGGTCAGTTCCTACGAGTTACGTTGGTCCCGTGGGAGGTGTTGGTGCCACCCACGGGGCCGTTCGGGGGCTGTTTCGAGTTTTCACCCTCTAACGCCATGTTTTGCTTAAGTGTAGAAATACCCAAATTACCGTCGTATTCTCAAACCGGGAGACCCGCGGCTGCGATGTCAGTTCCTACGAGTTACGTTGGTCCCGTGGGAAGTGTTGGTGCCACCCACGAGACCGTTCGGGGGCTGTTTCGAGTTTTCACCCTCTAACGTCATGTTTTTAAGCCTAAGTCTAAAAATAAGCAAATTACCGTCGTACTCTCAAACCGGGAGACCCGCGGCTGCGGTGTCGGTTCCTACGAGTTACGTTGGTCCCGTGGGAGGTGTTGGTGCCACCCACGGGGCCGTTCGGGGGGGCTGTTTCGAGTTCTCACCCTCTAACGCCATGTTTTTAAGCCTAAGTCTAGAAATATGCAAATTATCGTTGTATTCTCAAACCGGGAGTCCCGCGACTGCGGGGTCAGTTCCTACGAGTTATATTGGTCCCGTGGGAGGTATTGGTGCCACCCACGGGGTCGTTCGGGGGCTGTTTCGAGTTCTCACCCTCTAATGCCAAGTTTTTCCTAAGTCTAGAAATATGAAAATTACCTTCGTATTCTCAAACCGGGAGTCCCGCGGCTGTGGGGACAGTACCTACGAGTTATATTGGTCCCGTGGGAGGTGTTGGTGCCACCCACGGGGCCGTTCAGGGGCTGTTTCGAGTTTTCACCCTCTAACATCATGTTTTTAAGCCTAAGTCTAGAAATAAACAAATTACCGTCGTACTCTCAAACCGGGAGACCCGCGGCTGCGGGGACGGTTCCTACGAGTTACGTTGGTCCCGTGGGAGGTGTTGGTGCCACCCACGGGGCCGTTCGGGGGCTGTTTCGAGTTTTCACCCTCTAACGTCATGTTTTTAAGCCTAAGTCTAGAAATAAGCAAATTACCGTCGTACTCTCAAACCGGGAGACCCGCGGCTGCGGTGTCGGTTCCTACGAGTTACGTTGGTCCCGTGGGAGGTGTTGGTGCCACCCACGGGGCCGTTCGGGGGCTGTTTCGACTTCTCACCCTCTAACGCCATGTTTTTAAGCCTAAGTCTAGAAATATGCAAATTATCATTGTATTCTCAAACCGGGAGTCCCGCGACTGCGGGGTCAGTTCCTACGAGTTACATTGGTCCCGTGGGAGGTGTTGGTGCCACCCACGGGGTCGTTCGGGGGCTGTTTCGAGTTCTCACCCTCTAACGCCAAGTTTTGCCTAAGTCTAGAAATATGCAAATTACCTTCGTATTCTCAAACCGGGAGTCCCGCGGCTGCGGGGACAGTTCCTACGAGTTATATTGGTCCCGTGGGAGGTGTTGGAGCCACCCACGGGGCCGTTCGGGGGCTGTTTCGAGTTTTCACCCCCTAACGCCATGTTTTTAAGCCGAAGTCTAGAAATATGCAAATTATCGTTGTATTCTCAAACCGGGAGTCCCGCGACTGCGGGGTCAGTTCCTACGAGTAACATTGGTCCCGTGGGAGGTGTTGGTGCCACCCACGGGGTCGTTCGGGGGCTGTTTCGAGTTTTCACCCTCTAACGCCATGTTTTTAAGCCTAAGTCTTGAAATATGCAAATTACTGTATTACTCTCAAACCGGGAGACCCGCGGCTGCGAGGTCAGTTCCTACGAGTTACGTTGGTCCCGTGGGAGGTGTTGGTGCCACCCACGGGGCCGTTCGGGGGCTATTTCGAGTTTTCACCCTCTAACGCCATGTTTTGCTTAAGTGTAGAAATACGCAAATTACCGTCGTATTCTCAAACCGGGAGACCCGCGACTGCGGGGACAGTACCTACGAGTTATATTGGTCCCGTGGGAGGTGTTGGTGCCACCCACGGGGCCGTTCGGGGGCTGTTTCGAGTTTTCACCCTCTAACGCCATGTTTTTAAGCCTAAGTCTAGAAATATGCAAATTATCGTTTTATTCTCAAACCGGGAGTCCCGCGACTGCGGGGTCAGTTCCTACGAGTTACATTGGTCCCGTGGGAGGTGTTGGTGCCACCCACGGGGTCGTTCGGGGGCTGTTTTGAGTTTTCACCCTCTAACGCCATGTTTTTAAGCCTAAGTCTTGAAATATGCAAATTACCGTATTACTCTCAAACCGGGAGACCCGCGGTTGCGAGGTCAGTTCCTACGAGTTACGTTGGTCCCGTGGGAGGTGTTGGTGCCACTCACGGGGCCGTTCGGGGGCTATTTCGAGTTTTCACCCTCTAGCGCCATGTTTTGCTTAAGTGTAGAAATATGCAAATTACAGTCGTATTCTCAAACCGGGAGACCCGCGGCTGCGAGGTCAGTTCCTACGAGTTACGTTGGTCTCGTGGGAGGTGTTGGTGCCACCCACGGGGCCGTTCGACTGCTGTTTCGAGTTTTCACCCTCTAACGTCATGTTTTTAAGCCTAAGTCTAGAAATAAGCAAATTACCGTCGTACTCTCAAACCGGGAGACCCGCGGCTGCGGGGTCGGTTCCAACGAGTTACGTTGGTCCCGTGGGAGGTGTTGGTGCCACCCACGGGGCCGTTCGGGGGCTGTTTCGAGTTCTCACCCTCTAACGCCATGTTTTTAAGCCTAAGTCTAGAAATATGGAAATTATCGTTGTATTCTCAAACCGGGAGTCCCGCGACTGCGGGGTCAGTTCCTACGAGTTACATTGGTCCCGTGGGAGGTGTTGGTGCCACCCACGGAGTCGTTCGGGGGCTGTTTCGAGTTCTCACCCTCTAACGCCAAGTTTTGCCTAAGTCTAGAAATATGCAAATTATCGTC